>JAQISU010000175.1:0-1397500 GCA_029339505.1 Unio delphinus | reverse complement strand
TCAATATGAAATACAGATTCAAGAAATCTCCTGAACTGCAGATACGTTTCAAATAATATTATGCTCTGTAAAAGAGATTTATATAATCTCACGTATGGACTACAACTAAGATTCGAATATCTCAAGGTACTCAAATGTGTTTCAAATAATGTTATGCACTGTAAGTGAGATTTACAGGATCTCCTGGAATACAACTAAAATTCAAAATAATCTCATGTAAATGAAAATGTACCCAACTGAAACCACAATTGTAAAAAACATATACTACTTGACCCTTGTACAGTTGTTCGATTCATAAACTGATAATCCGCATAGTTTCACCGAGTCCTTGGGTTGACACACATTTGTATTGGCCGCTCGTACCCTTCACAAATCCACCAGATGTACAAGTCATACGTTTGCACATGTACAGAGAGCATACATCACCATTGAATTAGGTACGTCTACATTCGTGGCTCCACCTCATGTACACCTCGATACATACGTATCGACAACACCCATCACTAAATACTCTGGAATCTTAATACATCTCTAAACAGCTTCCATTCACTCTAAACAGTTACAGTCAGCCCTAAATACCTCTAGACTGCTTCAGACAGTTCTAGGCAGCCCTAGTCAGCTACAGTACAACCAAACTGGTCATAATAATGGGTTATGAAAAATCTCTAGATATATGATAAAATATTAATCTCTAATAGCAACTTGTAATTCGAAGTTCATAACGTTTGAAATCTGCGTTGTAAAATATGCATCATTACATACATGATATCGCATAACAAAATTTTAATTTAACACTTACCTCTCTGGCTAAAGAACACAGTAGAAAGCGTACACTCGTTGACAAGATCCAAAATGACCAGTCAGTTAGAATTTATATCCATTAAATCCATAGGAGAGTGTAAAATAGTCAGGGTAAAATACCCGTGCATATCATGCTTTTAATGTCCCTCGTCGCAAGTAATTTCCGGCGAGATAAATGTTAGTACAGTCGCTTACCTGGAAGTAAAAACACTTATTTACCCTAGATAGTGTTGTACATGCGTACAACGAAAAATAGTCAAATAGTTCTAAGGCAAAACTAAGTTATAGTTTTGCCTAATTCTGTGACAATACCTCAATCATAAGAGACAAATTGTACACATTTTTATAAAATCCAACGTTCACAGAATAAAACAAAACAAACTACTAATTATATGTTACAATATTTGCGATGGTTAAACTGCAACCTAGATTTTCTATATATTTAGTTTCAAGTTTCTCTTGCAGATTTAAAACGTACTGATAGTTTTTATTTCCTCGTTCGTGACGTTACCTGCCCATAGTTCGCGTAGCATCCGCATCGGGGCTCGAACTGTTCTTCCGTACAACAATTCGAAGGGTGAAAACCTAAACTTTCTTGCGGTACTTAACGGTTCGCGAACCGCGTTCAAATACATATCCCAGTCTTGCGGTAGTTCTGCTCACATTTCTTGTAGCATGTGTTTCAGGGTACCATTAAATGTCTCTACCAGTCCATTGCACATCGGATGGTATGGGGTAGTATTTAGCTGTTTGATTGACAACAGCCTACGTATTTCACCCATGAGGTCAGAGGTGAATTGGACACCACAATATGTAAGAATTTCTTCTGGCACCCCTACCCTATTGAAGATGTCAACCAATGTGTCAGTCACCCGTTCCATTTCAACAGTTGGTAACGTTACGGCTTCGATATATTTAGTTGCGTAATTCACAAGAGTAAGAATATACCGGTTCTTTTTTCGGTAACTGGTTGTATTGGTCCTACAATGTTCACCGCCAATCTTTGAATCGGCGCATTTATTAATGGGATTTTCCTAAGAGCACACTTGTGACCCTTCCTTTACGTACGGTTTTCTGGTATACATCACAAGACCTACAGAACCGCGTGACATCGCTATTAACACCAGTACAGTACGATTCAGCGACTACTGTGCTGGTAGTTTTTGCCTTACCTAGGTGTCCTGTCAAGCTAGACTCATGTGCCACCCTAAGTATTTGAGATCTGTATCTCTGGGGTACGACCACTTGCCAATACCTCTTACCCTCCGGAGTGATAAATGTTATATGAACTAGCTCGTTCCATCGAACGAATCTCGAGCTATCTCCACCCTTGCAGTGTTGAATTGCGCAAGACTTGATTTTCTCAACTATAGTTTTGATGGATTCGTCACTTTCTTGTTCTAGTTTAAACTCGTCACGCGAAATTCCGGAGAACGATTCAGGAACCATTAATTTCTGAAGTGCGTTTTTCTCTCGTCGGTTTTGCAATCACGTTTCGACTGCCTGGGCCAAAAGTTTCATGAAATCTGTCATGGATGGAAGACGGGAACCTTTAAAAGTAATGATCGTCAGATCATAAGTAGGGTTTTCCATACAAAAGGCATCAACAATTCTGGTGAGGAAAGGTGTTTCTACCGTGATCCTTGCTACGGTAATGCGGCCGATCTGCATAAGATTATCAGATATACCTTTACTCTGTATAGCCACGGCTACATTATGTATAAGTCCCTTTCTTTGCTTGAATATGACCCTTTTCCTTACACAAGTAGAATTGCATACCCTGACAACCTATCTCTAACTGACCTACTTGCCTCAGCTGATTTCACAAGCTCCCTAGGCATCGGTCTCATAGACTGGTGTTCAGACTTAAAATCTTCCGAAACCACGTTCTGTGTTCTCCCATGAGCCTCGGCAAAGAAATCGGCCTGCTTTGCCATATACTGTACGTTTGAGAAGACTTTCCTTTTTAGAAACTGACTTAGTTCCCGACCAACTGTGTTCAGCAATTCATCTCTGAGCAAGAAATCAGTCAACCCTTCAAACGTTTTCACCGCTTTGCCGCTTTTAATCCACCGCTAAAAATAGTTTGCGTATCTAACGATGAACTGGCCAAAGGTTTCTCCCTTCTCAGCTTGCTATACCTGAACTTGTTACAGAGCCCCTGTTCAGTGAGCTTGTACCTGTTTAGAAGTGCTTCCTTCAGGACGTTGTAATCAAACACATCGTCTCTAGGAAGTCGTGAGTACAAATCCAGTACTTTAGCTTTTAATAAAGCACTGAGATGCAGTGCCTAGTCATTGCGACTAGACTTTTGGTTCTCGGCATACCGCTCAAACCGATGAAGATAACTATCCATGCTATCTTTTTAATCGTCAAAGGGGGGTAATTAAAGCCCTTTAATTTGCAAGAGGCAGAATCGTGTTTTCCGTTTCTAACTGTTACTAATTTTACATTACGTTCATGATCTCGTTGACTTAATTTTTCTTCTATGTCCGAAGCTTCTAACTTTGCCTGTTTTTCTCTTTTTAACTTCTACTTTTTTAAGCAGCTATACTGTCTCCCTATCATTTCCATTTCCCATTCCATTCTTACCTTTACGGGTTGTTTTCTAGTTATATCTTTCCCTTCTCTCTCTCTCAGCTCATTCTTGGTTTCCCTTTCCCATTCTGTCCGTTCCTTTTCGACCTGTTTTTTTTTTTTTAGTTCTATCTTACTATTCGGTAATTATACCAGCTCCTTCTTGGTTTCCCTTTCTATCTCCAATTTGCCCTTTCGATTTCCCTCTCCTTGAACCTTTTGTCTCTCGCCCGGTATTGTTATTCCTGAATAAATTTCCTTAAACGTCTTCCCTCATACCCATGTTATTTGTCTAAAGGCGACCAAGTCCTTAAGGGATGATATGATTAATTGTAATATAACAAATATAATTTTCAGAACAGACTAACATTATCTTCCTGATGAAGGCAACCAAAACAATACTTTGAATGTGTTTATGCGGGACCCACAGACTTAAAACAAAACTAAGCAAATTAAACACCAACTTGAAGATTATCTTGTCGAGAAGGTTCACACTCGAATATAAAAAATAAGTGTAGACTTTCACAAATATGATGATGATGATTCACTTAATCCAAAGATCCCACTTTTGAGACCATTGGTGTAGAATAGAAACCGAGTAGGTTTTGGATTAAATGAATAACACATACACAATGTGTGAAAGATAGACATTTATGAAATGAATTAATAAAGAAGAATATATGGTGTATAAATACAATGATTATCACACGCTTTCAACATACAATTGGTCCAAACAATCTATACAAACATTCACACATTAAAAAGAAAAACGAAAATATGATTTCAGTATGAAATACAGATTCATGAAACCTCCTAGACTGCAGATACGTTTCATATAAGAGTATGCACTATTATTGTACCCAATTAAAACATCAATTGAAAAAAAAAACAGCCATATGCTTCTTGATCCTCGTACAGTCGTACGATTCATAAACTGATGAAGCGCATAGTTTCACCGAGTCCTTGGGTTGACCACCACTTGTATTGGCCGCTCGTACCCTTCACAAGTCCACCACATGTACAGTCATACGTATACACACGTACAGACAGCATACATCAACCTTGAATTAGGTACGTCTACATTCGTGGCTCCAACAGATGTACAGACATACGTACATGCATACGTATCGATAATACCCATCACTAAATACTCTGGAAACTCCAGACATATCTAAACAGCTTCCGTCCACCCTAAACAGTTACAGTCAGCCCTGAAAAGCTCTAGATAGCTCTAGCCAGCTCTAGTCAGCTACAATACAACCAAACTGGTCATAATAATGGGTAATGAAAAAAATCTCTAGATATACGCTAGTACATTAATCTCTAATAGCAACTTGTAATTCAAAGTTCACAACGTTTGAGATATGCGTTATAATAAATGCATCATTGCATGATATGACATTGCAAACTGAATAAGCTTCGCATATCAAATGAAATTTAAAGTTAACACTTACCCCTGTGGCTGGATAACACAATGGTGAGCGTACACTCCTTAGCAAGATCCAAAACGACCAATCTGTCGGTTAGTATTGATTTCTCTTTAATCCACATGATAATAAGTAAAATGTAGGATAAAATATCCGTCCATATCATGTTTTTTAATGTCTCACGTCGCAATTAATTTCCGGCGAGATATTTGTTAGTACAGTCGTTTACCTGGAGAATCACTTATTCGCCTAGATAACGTTGTACACGTGTACAACGAAACATAGTCAAATAGTTCTAAGGAAAAAACAAGTTATTATTTTGCCTAATTATGTGATACCAATAGCACTGGTATGTTCTAACTATTTAGATTTTACACTAACGATATCCTTTTAATGTTACACAGCCAAGCAGGTATCACCATCAAAAGCTTTAATAAAAACAGCTCCAGATAGCTACATAATTACCTTTACATTTTCGTCTCCCTAAACAAAGAACCATATTAATCAACCTTATGAAAATACCCAGCACACTACACATGTTTTGAAAGAAGTCACAGTCGTCAAGACAGTACTAAAACTATAGTTAGGTATTTGATTGAGTACTTACAGCAAAAGAACATCTTTCATGCTGGTTTTATGTGCTGACATACTGACATGTGTTGCGGAAAAGCGCCCTGAACTTGTTACATTTCCATTTTCAGCACCCTAAACAAAGAACCATATTAATCAAGCTTACGATATAACAGTTACAAGCACCAAGCTGCTTTAAGAGAAGTCATTAGATCATCCGTTAAGGAGATAAAGACAGAAAATACACAGAACACTGCCAAGGTTTTGACAGTTGTCAAGACAGTACTACAAATTTCTCTGGAGATATTTTAATTCAATTTTAAATCGTTCCCAAAACTAAAACGAGTTTTTATAGCAAAACTATATATTACATGCTGCTTTTATATGTTAGATTGGGTTGCAGGAGATTACTATGAATTTGTTACATGATATGCTCAAAGGTTTCCCGAATACGCTTGAACTGAAGATCAGTTCCATAGACTCTTTAAGGATATCACGGGGAACGTTTGGTAGCTAGTTCGATATCAACAGACTGACACATGTTCGATTAGAGAAATGCACAGTAGTTATAGGAAAGATTATTTATTTTAGCAATTGTTTTAAGAACTTTGAATTAACACGAGAAATACATAGCATAAAGGGGCTCTGAAAGGCCGAGTGGTCTAAAGAGCTTTCTGTTACGGATCACTGCCATCTCATCTCTGTCTGCGTGGGTTCGAGTCAATGCTTCGGCTAATGTAGTTATTTGACAAAGCTTGCCAGTAGGTTCTCCTGGGTCGGTGGTTCTTTCCGAGGGTTTTCCCGGGTTCTTCCTCTACCATTAATACTGGCCGCCATGTATAGCCTATCGTGTGCTGAAAAATAGCGTTAAACCCTACAACAATAATAACAACAACAAAATATCATAAACGAATGTAAACAAAGTAATCACAGCATGTCCTTCTTTGAGACAGACATGTACCAACTAATGCTATATGGTGTATATTGCTGGTTCGCTATTATTGTCATTTTTATGTAATTATAGGAAAATTGGACTATACATCCAACGATATAATGGAGTTAATTCATGAGAGAAAGGATAAAGATGAACGTACAACAGCAGCTCACGGGAAAATGAATCCGTCAACAATGTCAGGGCCTAGTTCTCAGACGAATGGTTAGTAATTGTACTTTCTCAGCCATATGTCATGATGTTAGCATGCTTTAGCCAACACGTATGCAGGTATATTATTTATTATGTTTACTACACTTGTTTTCTTTCCCGAAAATAACATAAAAGCTAGAGGAAACTGCATATTTAAATTAAATCGAGCCACAAAGAATAAGGTCAAACAGCTTAATTGTGGAGCCTTCTTTAATATCTTAATATAAATCATTCTGCAGGGAACGGAGAACATCCAGCGCTTGAAAAGATAATCTTTCGTTGTTTAATATGTCTAACACTTCCCATCCTATCTGCCCCTTAAATGGTCTCTTCTGCGTAAATATGTTATACAGTTATTTGCATTCAATCCTTTCCATTCTAAATGTTGACAAATAATGAAGTTAAACTTTTATTCAAATAGAATAAGACTGACCATTGCATTTAAGACGAACAAACGTAGATGAACGTAGGTCATTATTTGCCTATAAATACAGCTTGACTAATATGGGCTCGTTACATATCAAAATAGTAATCAAGTGTAACTGCGTGAGAATGATGTTGATACTCGCAAATATATTTATGTGATAATAAAGACTATTTACTGTTGTCGCCGATAGGATGTAGCAGTAGGCCATCCTTGAAGTGAATCAGTCATATATGTCGTTTTTGTGCAGTGGACAAAGCAAGCAATGTCCTGTTAATGGGATCTCGGGATTCATCTCAATATATTACCAACTGAAGTTTATGCTTTAACATTTCTCTACCTCTGTCTCAAAATAAAAGATTACATTTCATTATGTTTACTTATATGTTACACACACATACTCGTTCCGAATTCATCCGTAGTGCAAGTTTAATTGTAGGACGTGATGATGCATATATAGACAAAGTAAATATCATATACCGACAATTATTATTTTGATAATATAATTGGAAATATTTTGAACAAATCGTAATTCTATTATCAATAAATGAATGGGCATATTTATGGATATACAAAATATACTTTAAAATAGTCAAATATGGTTCACTAGGCTTAGAATGAAATATAACGGTTAGAAACAAATAGCACTCTCCATGTTAAACCCTGTTCACTGATTTTACTCCTAGTTGCATTAAGCTCAAGGACTGCGCATTTAATTTTCGGTTGGGAAATACGTAATCCTCAAATCTGCAAATGTTCAGCCCTTAAACAGGGTATAACAAATATGTCCCTAATTCGTGGGAACATAAACCTATTTTATCCAATTATAGTTTATGAACACAATTAACACTTTTCAATTACAAGAGAAAAATATTTTTTGGTTGAAAATAAATTCAAGTTTCCTTCACCCCCCTCACTGAGAAAATATTGGTTGGTCACTTATTAGATAGCTGCTTATTCTCCATGCCCAGAGCAACTGTAGCAAACGTAAAATATATTTCTTTTATTTGTGAAGTTTGATTTAAATTACCACTTCAGTTTTTGTTACAAATATTAATACAACTTTCCATCTGGCTGATGTCAAAGATGTTTGGTTGCTATAGAGGACATACTAAATAACATTAAGTAGACAACAGTAAATAAAGTGGTTATGAAGGTGTAAACATTACATTTTTCCCAAAGATGTTTTTGAGACCAAGATAAACAAATATACGTGTTTGGTGAAGATGTAAAACCCTCTGTTTTCTACCTTGTTTCTATGGAGATGTAATGGTTGCTTTGAAAGGGGTGAAAAATAGCACTTGCCTAAATTACAAACGAATATTTAACGAGATATAGCTTTTTAGACGCCAAAGTGTATTTTTAATCTGGTTGTTACTGAAACTAAACGTTTGTTACTTCATAGTTTCATGCAGGACAGGTGTTTGATTATGATCCTGGATGATCCTGTAGGTGTTACTTTTCTCTACATCAACATCCATGAACTGTCCTCGTATGTCTTAAGCCTATTTCACAAAACGTGTTAGGTGAAAAGTTCTTTGGTGCGGTTCTTTGTGTGATACTGAAAATAATGGATAAAGTCTTTTCAGTACAAAATCTTAAGAAAACGCAGCTAGTGTGTATGATCTTCAATTCCCTTCCCTGCATGCGCCACTAAATACTGATTCAAATTCAAAACAAAACGCAAAACACATACTATTTCACACTAACGGCTTCCAATTTTGATCTTGAAGCTGACACCCAGCAAGCAATTTGATGTGTCACAACCTTAATACATTATCTAATAAGAAAACAACAGAACATATTATATGCAAACTCAGTGCACCTTCCCTACCAATGACCTTGATTATAAAGCTACAATCCTGCTAATTACGTCATAAAGTGTGGAAATGTATGGGATTTCACCAACATATATAAAGGTGTTAAAAAGTGACAGCCTGGATAAGGAAGCAAGCCACTGACTTCCCTTGTTATTTACCTTAAGTTTGGCGCAGAGAATATGACTATGAATAAAAGGTACACATTAAAGTCTAGAGTAGGCTAAAGGTAAATGAAAATACTTTCATCGGTTCAAATATTATATCTGTATATGGGCAGTGGGTACTGATTTATATTGTCCTTAACTGTGATTTTAAGCTTGAGACTAAAGCTATGGTTATATTAGCGCTACTTATGACATATAACTGGTTTACGTTTCATTCAATATCTTTAGTAGTTTAAACGTTATCACCCAGGAAAGTTACATAATTACGATTGTGCCTTGCAGTGACCGTGGTGGTGATGGTGGTGGGGCTAGTATATGACATGTGAGAGACCAACTAGTTATGAAATGTGCATGAACACAGTTTTACACAATCTCTTCAGGTGTTAAAAAGTAATTGGCTAGAAAAATTGTTAATATAAGCATCGAACGAACATGTGTCAAAATATATGCCTAATATAAGACAGTTGTAAAAAAAATGCATCAATGGTCAAATGATAATGTTACATGACGCAACAATTGTTAGCTTTACCTTGACTTTGAAAACTGACGTAGAACTTGGCATGCAACACACTCGCATCAGAGCTACACCATGGATACAACAATTGAATACGTTACGATTTAATATAAAACCATGATATTTGTGTATAAAACACTGTCAGATTATCATTGATATCAACATAGTGAGTTTATTCTTTTCTCTAAATATCGGTGTTCAGTTCAAGAGTCGTCAGCACATATTTGTATATTGACAGCTGACTCTAAGTCTGTCGCTATTATGAATGTTGTAGGAAGTCAAGATGTAAAATTGTACAGTACTATCAATGTCTTTAAATTACATAAACAAAACATTACAAGAAAATGACCGTGAGATGACTGTTGCTTTAACTTTGCAGTTAGAATTTTAAAGCGGTACAAGACACATCATTTGCAATATTTTATTTTCATTGTTTTTATGGCTTCTTCACTATAGCCAGACATTAAAAACATTCATGATTCAGATGATGTCATAAACGTGTTCTATGCATTAATATAAAAACAAAACGCGTGTATCTTACTATCCTTGAAAATTTATGAGCTAGCGAATAGACATAACAATACATAAGGATGATATATGATCTTACATCTTGATGAACATGTCTTGAAAATAAATGATACATTCAAAAGTGTATATAAACATAAATTTAATTAAACTACCTTTAATGACTTTAGATGTATACCCCAAGTATAAAACTTTGTGCAAGTTTTACACGTGACTTTATCATTCTGATACGACCATGCTTTTGATACATATAATAGGTACATGTACACCTTCAAACTATGACGTTTGATTTTGCGATTTTTAAAATAAATGTCTAGATGCCAGTTTCGACTTTATAGATGAGATTGACCTGTAAACTTAGACCAGGCTTTACATATAGGTCCAAAAGAATTCTAGGTGACATCGTCGAATCATGATGTACAGTTATACCATATAGGTCCAAAAGAATTCTAGGTGACATCGTCAAATCATGATGTACAGTTATACCATATAGGTCCAAAAGAATTCTAGGTGACATCGTCAAATCATGATGTACAGTTATACCAGTTTTAATGTCTATTATTGTATTGAAACGTTTGCAAACTACAGATCAATACAAATACAGTAATATCCATCTTCAAATTAGAAACATGAAAGAGGCAAAATGTACACTCTGGTGTTGTATACATGTAAATGTGTATTCAGTGTCATAAAAGTGCTTTCATCACATTCAAAAGAGCACACTAAATGTGACCTTAATATGTGACCTTAACTCTCTTGAACACTCTTAACTTTCAAGAACACACCAATTAGAAAACGTTTGGAAGATTTTGTATGCAATGACCACGAGCAAGTCTTCTTCCCCAGGATCTATACTGGAAATGTATCTGATTCTATACGTCCTGCAACCTATATATGATTAGATTGTGTGAATTTCAACTGGTTCCAAGCTATACATTAGGGACATTTCAAGAATCGAAAGCCCATGACCAAGTTGTGACCATGGGGAAAGAGACCAACATGGACCATCTCCGAGGATGACCATAGTGTGTAAACCAAAAGTTCAATGCATACGCTATAACCCTGGCCGTGAAGGTTACTAAAAATCAATCTACCTTACTTAAATTATTTACGTTGAAAACAATGAAAACCTCCTTACATTATTCTTACTGAAAGAGTGAATTCTGAAACCGAGTTTCAGCATTAATCCTAACCATAGTCCAAAGTTTCAAGTGCATTTAATGACGTAAAAGATACCCTGTATTACTAATGAAGGGACACACATATAGGCAGGGGAACATAATCCATACGTTTCTAAACGATGCAAGGGATTAACGTCTCTATTGTTTTAAGTTAAACATTATAATTCTCAATAATAATTATAAAAGAGTTTAAACAATATTCTGGAAAAAAATCTTTGGTTGACCAAAAGTGCACGCGTTATGAAACAACTTTTCGTCAAATGTGAAACACTGAAAATTTATATACATTTATGTCTGAATAAACGATATAACAATAATTAAAGACAGTACATTATCATCAAGACTTTCATTTAATATTCAATAATAAGTATGCTTCTATGACAACTATATCTATAGCTATAATACTATTTTATATAAACCCTGTAAAAGTGATGTTTCAAATGTCGTCCAACTTTTCAATTGTCATGATTGTAGAAGGGATGGTTGTAAATACATAAAAGTGGTGAATGTGAAAAGTAAAACCAGAAATAGCAACATATGTGTATTGCTATTGAATAATGGTATTATTATTATTATTATTACAAAAATTGTTATTTTTGTTATTTATATTATTATTATTATTATTATTATTGATATTATTATGTATTATTATTATTATTATTATTATTATTATTGATATTACTATTATTTATTATTATTATCTTATTATTATCATTATTGTTATTATTGTTATTATTATTATTATTATTATTATTCCGGCTTTTTAATTGGAAAACAAACGTTTTACACTTTGTAGCTTTGTGTGAAATGGTATGTCATTGCATGCTTTTTTCATAGCTGAATTCGTCAGGTTACTAGTTATTCAAAATCTTCTCATGTTGGCAATCAAGAAAATTTGATTTCTTATATTCGAATGATAATTTTATGATACGGAAATTATTATCTATATCATAGTACTAGACAGCAGCACTGATCTACATTCAATGATACAGACATCACCTTCTTCAATCTAAGTACATACACTCAATGTATTTTGCAAAATGAAACAAAAACAATTCCTATCAAAGCACTTGCATATAAATTAATAATTCACAGTATACATAGAGTCCTTGACCAAAACAGACTTCTGTCAATGTACGCCATTTTTAAAATGTGTCTTAACAGACAGAATGATTTTCTTTAAAAAAAATTATATTAAATGAGACTTACCCCCAAGACTCTGCTAAGCAGGCTGGAATAATTATGTTCAAATTGGTATTCAAGGTACGTTATGTGATGTGCTTTCTGACAATTATAATTAATGAGGAATATAAGCTTAAACAAATAATGAAGTATGACACCCTTGCTGATTGCATTTGCAGAACATAAAATGCGCACCAAGGAAATGTTGAGTAAAGGAACTCAATTGTAGGTTAATATTAATAGTTTCCTGAAATATTAATTATCAATGATATTAGAAACGTTTATTGTTATGTAGATAACAGGCACTGCAATTTCTGAGTTTATAGTGATGAGAGTATTTCTATAACGGTGTATTTAGCGCATCCATGCTCTCATATCAATTAGTATTGAATCCATTTTTATATAGTTGGGAAGCAACTAGCTACATTGATTATATTTTTGTGCCATCTATTTCCATTTTCTCCATCTTCTTAATCAAACAAACCACGTCTGTACCTGAGGTGGATTTTCCACAAGACACATTTGTTCTTCGGGGATGTATGTCGTCACTGATGCCATATTTACATGGAAGGACGAGTTTCAATGTTAACATCAGCACTTGTTCGAATATGAAGTCGTTATACCTATACTCAATGTATGGGTCTCATAAACAATATTGCCATTTTTCATATATTGAAAGACCATCTATTTAAGTCCACTTTATGGGTTCATAAAATTGTGGTTTTACAAGGACAACATCCCATTTGAATTTCTTGGAATTTTAATTTTTTCATTTCTTTTTGAAGTTGTGTTCCTTTAAGATGTATTATCTTTATCGAATCTTTTAAAATAATGTATAACTTTGTGTATCTGTATTAATCCTCTCTGCCAATGATATTGATACAACTTGGCAATACAATCTAGTGGATCAGTAATGGATCTATTTTCTACGCTTCAAAGCTATAATTTTTTTCAAATGGTATGGCATGGTTTTTCGTAAAAGAAATGTAGACAAATTTTGCAATTATCTATTAAAGTATGTGAGAAAAGCTTGACAACTTAGATGACGTATGTTGCGCTAAATAGAATAATTATAAGACAGATTGTCAAGCGATCAATTACTTTCTCTTTCAGCTGAACTTTCTTTCTCTCGCGTACTTTTTGCTTGTCAATAGCATGACTGGAATGTCACAAGATTCAAATCTAGCACTATTAGAAACATTCATGATACACAGCAATGCACATTTAAGTAAAGGAAATTACCCCACCAGTTTGCATATTAAAGAAAAGCAAGGGAATTAACCTACGATTAAAGCCACTGTAAATTAAGATTTGGTGTTACACAAAGCTTTCCTGCTTGCGTATATCTATTTAAAATCTCTTTCGAAAATGCAAGATAAATAAATAAATTATATATATATATATATATATATATATATATATATATATATATATATATATATATATATATATATATATATATATATATATATATATATATATATGTGTGTGTGTGCGTGTGTGTGTGTGTGTGTGTGTGTGTGTAGTATGTACGCTGTCTCAATGATATACTACGAGATGTATAGATTTATACAAAGAGTGGGATATCATTGATACAGTAAATATATCACACATATATTGTATTTATATCACATACAAATACACATATTTGCACTTTAAATGGAGTTACGATATGCTCCTGGCAAATGTGTATTGACCGAGTGAATGAACTCCTCACATCGCCGAGAGTGTGTCCGCTACAAAATGTAGTTCTACGATTTTTCATCTTGTTCACAAACACATGTGCAAACTGATAAGTTGATGTTTTTTTAAAAACAAATTTAAATTCACGTTTATTAAATCAATACAAGACACACTCATGATTTAAATATGGAGAGAGAGAGAGAGAGAGAGAGAGAGAGAGAGAGAGAGAGAGAGAGAGAGAGAGAGAGAGAGAGAGAGAGAGAGAGAGAGAGAGAGAGAGAGAGCGAGTGCGACCATTTGGACATTTTTATATTGAATAATTAATACTCGAATTTTGGAACATTATGCTCGGTTGAATAAAAAATAACAAAGGATTAACACACAGTACAGTATGATTGCTTGTAACCAAGAAATTTAACATATCGGCCTAGTGTCACGGGAGATTGCAACTATGTGTAATTGATATTAAAAACACTGTAGATAGACCCAAGGAAAGCTCAAACATGCGACACACCAGAATAATGTTGGTTACTTGGCACAAGTTCAGTTTTAATGTTTTCATCCAGCCCATTATGTTTTTCTCTCACTCGGGACACCTAAATTATCACAGTACAGTACATGTAGTGTGAAACGATCGTTGGTTTTTAAATATTTAATGTACTTAGAATCACTGTACAACGTCCAACTATTGTGTTGAGTTCAGTAATGAAGAATCAGACTTTCTTCATATAATTAAAAATATTTCCTTGATTTAATTTTATTGTTTTCAATAATGCATGTTTTTTAATAACAGTGTTTATAATAAAATGTCCGTTCAAAAATGCATGCAAGGAATTATCTATAAAATGTCGACTATACTTACAAAGATTAAATAATTTGAACAAAGTTGGAAACGTTCGGTGAAATCAAGTTTGCAGTCACTAGTATTGCCATTATTGTTAGAGCGTCTGAAAAAAATTGTTTTGCATGCTATTGTATATATCGTGCATTCTTTTATAGTATTTCATATATTCAATGCAACGTTTTGAGATTTTCAAAATTAATATTGGTATTTTTGGTTGTATTTAAATTAGTACAAATTGCCTAACTTTAGTTTTTCTAAGACTCGTCATACTTTGACAGGTAAGCGTACAGAAACGTATGGCCTCAAACGGAATTACTGTGATTTAATATTTCAGTTCATGTGGGATCTTAATTTTTACTTTGAAAACGTCATTGTCTTGGTAATCCAAAATCATCTTTGCTAAAAAAAAAAGTGACGCGAAATAGTTTTAAATTTTTAAGATACCGGACATTATTTATTAACACGTGTATCCTTACCTGGCTAATGCATTTATGCGTTTGAAATCCCCTACTACAAAACGACTACCAAGGGGTTACAACTGCATGTGATTACATTGAGCCCTCAGCTAATGGAAGCGAGACATAGCTGCCACGTTTTAGTTGGCAGCGGCGCCAGCAGTTAGGCAAAGTTTTTAAATTGTTTATTGTTTCTAAATCTATTGATAAAATGTCGTTATTCTTTGCACGACATATTTAATAAGGCTAAGACTGTTTAGTGACCTCTTTAGGAACAAGGACACAGCCATTAAATTTAAGGTCTTGTCATGTTGTGTCATTTGCTTTTATTTCCTAACTTGTTATGTCACGAGATGTGTCCTTGTCAAGCAAAGACAGTACCTTCTTTTACACGACTGCGTTTGTATCAAGTGCTTTCATTTGTGTATATGTTTAAAAACATTAATGAATTTTCCTCTTAATTAGAATTAATCATGATGAAGTTAAGACAACTTATTGCCCATAACAGATCACCGAGAAGAATTAAGTTCAAGCTATTTACTCCAAAACGTCTTGATTACTTTCTCTTCTTACAGTGTAAGCACCATTGTAAAGCAAATAATTTCCATTAATCAGTTGTTCAATAATTGGATCTCATGGTTAATACCATTCTCCACACTATACTTCATCATAGGTTCCACACGCCTAGCCCAGACCGCTTTATTTGTCTCCACCTGCAATATAAATTTTTTCTTAACAATAATGGATTAAAAAAGCATGCTATTTATGATAAATCAAAAGTTATAATTTGTTCAATATATAATTTCACTTAAGGTGACGGATTGGATATTTTAAAAATAAATTATACAAAATTCCACAAATATGGCGCCTAGATAGAACATTTTGAGTTATTTGATGGACTTTAGACCGTTATTACCAGATCATGATACCATCTGGAGAATAAAGAATTGAACTGTTAAACAAAATATCCGTTTGCCCTACTTTCTATAAGAAGGTAAGATACAATATTAAAACATACGCAATTTATAAACACATAGGATAATTCTGAAACGAGGATATCATGACATTCATAAGACATTCCTTGATGAACCTACATTTACGTTCAAGTGTACTTGATAAATAATAAATATATTGCATTTCATATGTGGTTTATCATGCTTTATCTGCCTACTTTGTATGAATTATGCCAATCCACTATTCAGTATTAAAATTGTTAATATAAATCCCTTTCCATAAACTTTTCAGAGCAGAATATAAACAAATTTGACCGTCTTACATAACCATATCTATATAAAGAGGAAACGCGTTACCTACTCTCTGCCTAATTAGGAATGAGCAGACAATTTGAACAGTTAAATATATAGTATCTGAACATTGAATCCTGCGAAGATTAAAATATATGATTGTGATCTGCAATCAAATATAGGTCATATTTCTAAAAAGAGAATCAATTATAGAACACATATTGGCAAGGAAAATCTTCGATAAATAAACATTGTCTCTTCTCTGCCGACTTTCACCGAAGGGTTTTTCACATAATTTGCATTTCAATAAAATAATGGGTGTATATGCACTTGTTAGATTTCCTTACAAATGTTTCTGTCACGATGACCGTTTCTTGATTGGTGTGGAGTGACAAATGTGCAGCAGTGCTCCTATTCTGCAAAATGAGTACATTATGAAAAATGATACAATATTTACTTTTGTTTTATATATACAATGCATATGTCCATAACTTTCGGCTGCGAACAAACAATTGAAATACAAAGTGCTTCCATTGTGTCTATATAATGATATTCATTGTCAAAACAAACATCATTAAGTCAATTTTTTATCCGAATGCTGTCATTCAAATATGATTATTTTACAAAAGAGTTATTTCATCATCATTACGAGAACAGATACTAGCTTTTAAGAAAGAGAGAATACTCGTGCGTTTGACTATAGAGTCACGATTGATCTGATATGCATTGGAATGATTATTGTTGTCTTATATTGTTGCAAATAATGCAGCTGTTAATCAGCTTACGGTGTGTAGGATAGGAGAAAATTTGACTGAGGCCTCTACTTGCACATATTTTAACATCATTGTTGCATACTATTCTGTCTATCTGTACCATGTTAAACAGTCTTGTTTTACTCTATGTTTTCCGAGTTCATTGTGCAATCCTGTTTTACTCCACGATTTCCGAGGTTTTTGATTTGCATCGTTATATTTGATTCATGAAATGGGACCATACCCAATTAGAACGAAACACATCATGTCACACTAATATGACATCAAGAATTTCATTGTTGTCATGAACTTGGCTACCGTTTCTTTGCCATATTTCCAGATGAAAATGATCGAAAATAATGTGCAACATTCGTAGCATGGTTTGATAACGACCCGGTATGGAATGATATCGAGTCAGTCCAAGCCTTACTTGGGCTTGGGTCAAGAGCCTAGTCTGGTAAACTTCTTACTAATGTGGTGTCATTTCACACTGAATCACAAGCAAACCATATGACTACTAACTTCATAACTGAAGAAATATCATATAACTCCGAAAATTATGTCAGTGTACGGAGAATCAGCACAGCAAGAATTGGCATTCTGCCTTTTCAGAAATTAGTACACATTTAAAATCCCATAAAAATCAAACAAAGCATTCGACAGTTTTATTTCCAGTACTAATTTGGGGTTGATAAGGAAAGAGGCTTCACAATTCGACGCCAGGTCAAATGTTCTTTTAAAAATAAATTCTAATATTATAATTAAAGTTCATAATCAGGATGTATATGGATTTAAAATTCCAGTGGTGTCATATTTGTCTTGTTTTGGACATTAAGCAGCCTAAACAAAATGAGACATATATTTATATTCAAAACACCGTTTTCAATTCAGGTACTTTTCCATCGTTTTTATGAGACGTTTAATGGATATTTTCAGATGTTTTCAACGTGTTGGATTTAGATGTTAAAATAATTTAAGGAATAGATTTGATTATTTGATTTTATTATATTATTTGATTCAAATGGGATTCCTCATTCTGGCCATTACCTATTTACAGTGTGTGGGATCTTTGGTTGGTTTTAACATTCCTTGGAAACGGAATATTTAAAATTGGAATTGACATTACGTTATTTTCATAATAGATGCATTTAGTATTGCATTACTTTACAGATTTTTATTTTACCATCAGTCCATCCCGTTCACATATTTGACTTAAACGTACCAATTAGATGTCATTTTCCTTCCCACTCAGACGGAGGAACCTATTGGTAATTCATTGAATATTACGAATCGTGAAGGCTTTGTCAAGCGTGTCGTTCAGGCATTAGTACAATTTTGCATTATTTCTTTGCAGATTCTAAGAGAACTCTCATCGAAGAGAATAAAAGACGTCATTTTCTTTCTCACTCAGAAGTAGAAACCTATTGGTAATTCATTGAATATTACAAATCGTGAAGGCTTTGTCAAGCGTGTCGTTCAGGCATTAGTACAATTTTGCGTTATTTCTTTGCAGATTCTAAGAGAACTCTCATCGACGAGAATAAAAGACTTCGGCAAAGTATGCAATGTGTTGAGTGTAGAGAGGCCAAAAGAGATATTTTGTTATTACCGTGCACGCACCTCTGCCTGTGTTCGAATTGCTCTGACAAATCATCTATCTGTCCTCTTTGCTATAAGAAGATCAAGGAAAAAATTAAAACGTATGTAATTTGAAAATACACAATTACACTCTTCAGTAATACAATCGGTATAGTTTCCACACAACAGACACACAAAGGTGATGATTGATCAGGGTTCCGATACAGCAGGGGTTTTTAACCTTTCTGGGCGCCGTCCGGCTTAGGTTTGTGATATTAGCCTTGCCACCTATCAAAAGCTAAAGAACCACTTGGGTGGGAAATTTCAGATTATTAAGATCTCGGCGACTTGCTCAAAACAGCACAGCGACCCAGTTTTAGGTCCCCAGCATGGGTTAAGAACCACTGAGATTCATTTATCAACAAATTCAACCACATGATGGAAAATTATTAAGATAAGAAAAATGAAGAATCAATTTTTAGAAAGGATTAAAATGTTGTGTTTTCTTGTTAGATATCGTATATAGCGATTATAAGATAATGTATTGTATTTTGTGTTAGTGAAGATTAATGTTATGAACAACGTATCCCCAATGACGTATCTCACTTTAATAAATGTTTGATTGGTGAATCATAAAATCAGTTAAATCATCAATAAGTCGATATATAGATCTCGATTTTAGAAAGATTTTTTTTATGCCAACTATATATCAATTTTCAAGTGTCGTTTTAACTGAATTCTGATATATGCATTGCACAGTCCATTTAGATATAACCAGTCTGTTGTCAGTAGATTTGTTTTATTTCAAATACGCTGCAGGTCAAAATACTTTTAAAATCGCGTAAATGCATGAATCCTTCCCCCCCCCCCACCCCTAACACAAAACTAAACGTTTGTATAAACAAGAAGGAAATGAGTTAAACGTATTCTACTTGCAACCTTCCTAAGTCGTCAGTCTATCTGAAGTAGTTCTTGCACATGTACATATAACAACAGTTGTAAAAGTTCCGTAAAAGAGAGTTCTTCTATCTTATAACCAGTGTTGGCTTTCACATTTCGCTTTTGAGCTATTCGATCACATGCTTTGAGGACCTTTCGAAAACATCCAGCTACCATTTGCATGCCGCCCCTCAGTTCGAAACACATACATACTTTGTCATCATAACGACGAAAGGTCAGAATAGAAGTGAGTGAAAGAAATGAATCGTATTGGATACAGCTCTAGATAATGCAAAACTAGCGAACTCTACAGGAATGCCTCCGGAACGGATTTAAGGGCTACATGATAAGTACATGTATCACGTTGACGTCACTTAGATCATGAGTGTATTGTGAAATGTATTATGTGTAGCTTACGATATTGCGTGTATTCACTACACAGGAATTCAGATAAGAAGTATATGATTGCTAGGGGCTGAATAATGACCTACATGACCTTGTGGCAGAGACAGCTATGCCTTAGCGAACCAAATTGTACAAGTGTTCAATATGTGATCGATATTCATATGACAATCAATATATATCGATATCAAGAAACCCCACAATATCCTTGGAATGTTCTTGGATCAATTTATGATGGTAATGAATTAAAAGCTGTATTTGTTGCCAGGAAAATACATCATGACAATGTACCTGACATATCGATGTGAAAACATGATTAGTTTTCATTATATGTAATAATGATATATTCATTATAACATTGCTGAATTGCAAATGTGCAAAACAAACGTTTTCCAGGGAGCACATGAACAGGAAGGAGTTAGACTTCAGTGACGTGGCACTTCATATTCACTGGCTGACTTATATCCACTATTGGAAGGAAAGGCATGAAAGAAAAGCATATTATCTGCAATTAATATCTGCGTAGATTATATATATATATATATATATATATATATATATATATATATATATATATATATACACACACAAACGCACACACACACAATGGAGCCGCGTTAATCAGGACACATTCGTTGCCAATGAATATGTCCGGAATAACGAGTTTTCCGAATAATTGAATCATGCACATTTTTTTATTTTACGATATCATCACACCTTATATATCATATATGTACATGTACATGCTAACTTTAAATGTAATGTACTGTATATTCAATAATGGTTGAAATAAATTAATGAATACATCTATTAATTTCTGTTTATTTCACATTAATATAACATGCGCTTGTACGTACATATACAGAAAATATAAGTTTACTTGATGGAGTCGCCATAATATATGTAAAAAAGAACAACGAATACAAGCTTTTATCTCGCAGTTAAATGCGTTATGGTAAACTAATACAATGCAGTCATTTTTATAAGTCTTTTTTTCATCTGTTTCTGTTGCAAATGACTGACGTCCCCATTTGATTCGAAAAAGGAAGCGCTATACTGTCCACAGCTTAAATCTGTCAACTGTATTTGTACAGCCATCAATAAACTGTGATTGTTACACACAATTGGTAAACAACAAAGAGGCTTAATGACACTTTTAATTTATTAACCATATGTTATGTCAAAAAGCGTGGACGATTTGATCCCGGTGTGTTTATTTAATTATTAACACCCTTGTCGGCGACTAGCTAAAACGGACATAGTTTATACAATCGCTGGTTTACAAAACGGTCACGTTACTTAGTTATTGATAGTGGCCATAGATTCTCAAGGGCTTCTCTATTGTGTTTTATGTATTATTCTAATGACTGTATTTTCATATACTATTTTTCGAATTTTCTTCTTTTTGGACAGATTATTTTCGGATTATTGAGACAAGTTTTAATGCAATTTTACACTTTTTCCGGAACGCTGATTTATTGATTAACGGAGCAAACTAACGTTTAGGAATTCCGTTCCTGAGGAATTAGATCCGGATAGCGAGGTTTCCGGATAAACGAAGTCCGGATTAACGAGGCTCCGCTTATATATATATATATATATATATATATATATATATATATATATATATATATATGTATATATATATATACGGCAAACATTTCCTTCGAAATAGTTTACAAATATTGAGACAATAAATGGTGCTTGATATCAAGATTACACGATAATTCAAACCATAGCATATTATCATATATACCTCTCTCCATGACAGTATTGCATATATATATATATATATATATATATATATATATATATATATATATATATATATATATATATATATATATATATATGTATGATTATACCTATAATATTTCATCTTAAACCAAAATGTATAACTATTTTATGTACAATTTTAATCAAACGGTTTAGTAACATTAATAAAGGAATAAAATAATGTTTTACTTTGATTAATAATGTACAAAATAAAATACAATATTGTCAACTGCTCTCGTGTTTATGTTTTCATTAGTACGTGAATTATTTTTTAGTCTGTGAATCATCCTACCACTTTCAGTGGAGCATATGTTTTCTGTTTGAAGATTTAGTAGTTTATGAAGTCCACTAGATATTTTCTCGTTTGATGAGTAAGTGTGCTTTTTGTTTAGTGTCCTTCTCTGACAAATATCTTGCCCGGATGTTGGCATTCAACTCAAAGTTTCCTGTTTATTACATGGATAGGGTGACTAGTGCAATGTAGTCTTCAGGGTCATTTTATTATTATTATTAATTATCAGCACAATGTCTTTCACATGGTTTCAGCTATAGTGGAAACTTAATCAACCTACTCTAGTTACAACATATACAATAATTAACATTGGGGACGACTGAGATTTTCTCTTGAGTGAGATATTGTACTTTATTTTATCTCAAGATAATTATTGTCTCTCAAAATTATAATAGCTATACCATGGTGGTATTTTACTGTAAATCAAAACAGGATATTTTAACAGCTATAAATAGTCGGAAATATGAAAGAAATTCTCTAAACCTGCCTCATAATATTGAATTGTTGCACCATTTAAAATGTCATTATATCGTGCACGCATGTATAGAAACACTGCGGTAAATCGTTTTACAAAACGTGTCGCCAGCTCTTGTATACAGTAAAGATTCAAAATCATCTTGATATACAAGCATGTGATATAATTAAGTATGACAACGTCGAGAGGCTGTAGACGGAGAAGAGTGCACTGGCTGACCGAGAAGTCCTATGTGTTTCGTCCACCTCTTACCGTTCCACAGCGCTTGCTGGGGTCGCCTTTCTGCTTGTTGACCAGCTTGTGATTCCTCCGCGCATGCTGCCGAATCCAGTCTTCACATGCTAAGTAGACAAAGCCTAACTCACCGAGGGGTTAAGACCGTTTTCCGAGATGTGCCGCTGCGATTGCTACAACTTCCTGTAGCCACCGGTTAGTGCTGAGTGCCAAGTCACGACCAAAGGACGGCGAGCTATCTTCAAAGGGGTACGACTGCTTGGAAAGCCAGAGGTGTTACACTTCGCAGGACACATCGTACATCCCACTGAGATTAAGGTCGACGAACTACACAACTCTTCCTCACTTTAAGCAAAGTCACCGCGGAAGTCATTCTTGTTATCCACCCATCACTTTGCATCACCGACAAAAGTCTGTGGAGACTGGCAAGTGACAAAGTATGGGTACACTGGTCGCCGTAGCAGCAAAAGGAGCAGCAGAGAGGGTGAAACCTACAACTTTCCGAGCGTCGATTCGATGATCTAAGGCTTGTACCAATTAGTAAAAAAATGGCGTCTATTCGATAAAATAAGATTTCCTTATATACGCCAACGTCGTTGTCATCCACCCTCTCTGCTGCTACAGGTTAACCAAATATTTGATCCAGTCTTTAGGACGAAAATCATTTATGATTTCACAAACAAACTAATCGCTAACACTTCATCTTGTAGATCAATTAAATTATTTGACTGGTCGGTGAGTCGGAAATTAATTCTCGTTAACGAATTATTATGGCATCGCATTTAGAAAGGATTAATTGGGTTTTCAATAATTAGGAATCCTGGAGGAGCTGTTGGTGCAAACGAATAAAGAATATATCCCTGCTGAGCTTGATTTGATTGTTCTAGATTAATTTGATAGCTTCCTTCAATTGCATCACATGTTAAATTGAGCGCAATCACCGCTGAAATATTCACATTATGCGGGGCAATATGCCTACCACCGCCATCTGGATCATTATTATATTTGAGGTGGGTAGCTGACTCTTGTCTTTGTAGCGCCTTGATATCGGTTCTAACAATTCTTGCTAGTTCATCAGCGTTGTACTTGGGAAACTTGAAATTATGCAGATCGGCCTCTGTGATATTGTAATTGGTTAGGAATCGTTGTTTATTGTCGCAGTTGTCATTAATTATTGTTTGAATAATTAGTTCATTGATATATTCCATGTCAGATATAAGTTGATTTATTATTTCAATGTGTTTTTGCGATTTTGTTTTCCGTAGTTGTTCTAGTTGTGTTTCATATAATTGTTTAATTTCATTAAAATAACCACGGACGTCAGTTAGCGTAAATGAAATAGTAACAGATGAGTCGGCTGTTCTTTTAATGATAAAAATCCCATTGCAATGTGTCTTTGTTGGTAAATATAAAGCTATCGGCGATTTTTCCTTTTCTTATATCAGATAAATTATCTCGATAACTGGGATTGATTTCATGGTATGATTGTACGTCTGTGGTTAAGTCGGTGATGGATTTTTTTTCCGGTGGTTTTTCAGGCCATCCTAACACTGTTCTTAACGAGCTGTTATATATCTCTACAGCGTATCCCTCTGTGCTTATTTCGATCGACGACGAGAGCGTCGGTTCATGAAGTTTAATAGCTTTTTTTGATTCTTTTTCAGGAATTGATTTTATTCTACGCTGAATTTCAGCATCGATTTGCTCAATTTGGTACGACCCAGTTGGTAACGAAACAGTTTCCCACGCTGGAGTACCATCGGGTTTATTCTTATACGAGAACACCAGTGTGTTATTGGGTTGCTGACCGCCAAATGCAGCCGATCTGATATTAGGCCAGCTATGATATACTCGTAATTTTGCCAGCGCGATCTTGCGCACTGGAATCGGAGAAGGGAAGTTCACACTAAATTCAGGATTTGTTGATGTTATTGATATCATGCTTGTTCGTATCGGAGTGGTATTCTCCGCGATTTGTTGAAGCAGTTGCAATTCGTTGAATTGTAGTGACATTATTGTTAACGCTGTCTTCAATTTCCAATTTCAACATCGCGGAGTTATACAACTGGGTCATCGTGGAAAATTCAACATCGGATATGAACGAATTATCTATCGACAGCGAGATCAACTCGGATAATTTCGAGTACGCGTCAAATACCACCCTGTACCGAGCTGTATAATCACTGAGTTTTTTCTGAGAACACGATGATAATTTTTTAGTTATCGCGGTGGCGACTGCCGCAAATGTTGTTGCCGCGCAGATAGCGATTGGAACTGCAATCGGAGCCATCATGGTCACCGTCGACAAAATAACCCCGGCGCTGGCCATCACACCGGACACCGAGTACACGGTGATGTCGATGATTGCTACGCTGCGTCGGTATTTTTTCATTTTTTCACGATAGCGCTCAGAAAGTGATTTCAAGTTCGCGGAAAATTCTTTCACGGTATCATATCGATATCGCGATGATGAAATCATTGGCGATTGTGACACCGCTGACTCCGTCAACGGGACTATTATCGGTTCAATTGATTTCGTTGACTCTGTCAATGATGTCATTGTTATTTTAAACCCGTTAGTGTTTTCAATTATTCGCCATCGTTAAGGGGAATTGCTGGCCTATAGATATAGTAGCTTCAGCCGGAAAAATTATCTACAAGTTCTATACACCAGGCTATTTTTGATCTAATGGTGGAGCTATCAACCGCGGCGAAGTGAAATATTAGTGTTATGCCAGTCTCGACAATTAACGTCGCGATGCCACCAGAGTAGGTTCTATTATCGTCAATGATCAGATTAAATTGATGAATAGAGGCCCACGTTAACCTGTAGATACCATCGACCTTCGCTTCCCCACCCCACAAGAGATCGACGGTAATTTTACTAGAATCGTCTCTTGTCCAATTCACGATTCCATGATTGGTCGTATACACGATATTTTTAAAGTTTTTGTGCGGAATCTTTACCTTTTCAGATGTTGCTTTTAGTTTAAGAATATCGTTGTAAATATCGAGATTCCACCTCTCCTTGTTAGAAAAGAATGAAGTCAGAAGGTTGTTGATTCCAAGCCGTGCTTGTTCTTTAATATGGTGGTCGATGTTAGAAAATGTTGTCGTGATATCTTGAAGTTTAGTGTCCCCAAAGATTTTATTAACAATTTCTCTGGTGGGCTTTTGTTCGTCAATAGCGCTTTTAATTTCCGCGAGAGTCATACCTGCCAACGATGTGGTTTCAGATTCACGTGTTCTCCCTAAAAATTCATCCATGATGGTATTAAGTGTTGTTTGTCTCACCATAAACCTAATAATATCGTTGAGAGTCATCGTAGATGTAGCTGGGACACCAAAGAAATTATTAGCGACGTAGGCATTGTGAGTATGCCTGATAATAAACTCGCTAATTTCAGCGAGAGTCGAGTCTGCCACAGGTGGGGATCCAAAAAACTTACTAACGACGTCGTTGGTTGGTTTTTGTACCTTTTCAAGATTTTCTATTTTTTTAGAAATATCATTGTAAATATCGAGATAATTTGCCTTGATTTCATTTTCATTCATCATCCTTCCCGCGTCCTTGTTAGCGAAGAATAGCGATAGATAGTTTTTAATTTCAGCGAGAGTCATGCCAACCACAAGCGGGGTTCCAAAGAATTTATGTACGACATTTTTGCGAAAACTATTATAACCTCGTATAAGATCATTCAGCTCACGTTCGTTGGTAGCAATCGCGTCGGTGATTGTAGACACAAATGCGCCTGGTTTAAGTTGTCCATCGTTGGAATACAGCGCAATAGAGTTTTCAGCGGCATCGCTCTGCCGTATCAAAATGTCATCCAATGACACATTACTGCTTTTCAATTTACCTTGGCTATCTTGAAATACAACTATTTCGTTCGGGTCAACATTTGTTAAATTTAACGTCTCAGCGATTTCATCTTCAATTATTTTTTTTACATCCTCGATAGAACCCGCAGATGTTTTCGCGGTGGGTTTCGACATTGACAGAGATTGTCCCCAAATATTAATCATTATTGTAAAGATTCTAGTATTTTCAATTTATTGATTCTCTAAAATTACCTTGTAATTTCCCACTCGTGTATTTATTTACAACCAGATGAGGTGGTTTCTGTGACGATGAAATCTCCGCGAGGACATTTAATACTTCACGGCCACATATCGGTGGATCATTTAATTGTTGTGTTGGCAGCGTGGAATAAAAAATTGGAAACTCTTTGAGTTTCATCGAAGAATTTATATACCGCATAAACTCGCTTGGCGGAGCTAACCCATATGAATCAAAATAGACAATCCCACGCGGATCAATCGCGTATGCAACCCAGTGAGTTCCCGATCCGCTGCTGTTATCAAGATTGATGATACCGGTTTCAACACGTTTAGGTTTTCTCGGTAATTGATCTCTCATAAAAACCCCTCTGAAGTTTTTTATCGCTAGTTTTTTAGCAGCATCAATTAAATCAAAATTGGACATAGGGAGAATTGGGTTTTCAACTAATAAACCGTTGCTGGTATTCTTTGGCCGGATCTGTGAACGGATCTCCCGCTGTACCATGAATACGGGGTTCCTGGTAGCCTTAGACCCTTTCCCTTTTTTTATACCCGCTCCCAGTTGCCTTTTTCAACGCCATCCCTGCCGCGGTCCCAACGGCTCCCAACGCTGCCTCTTTCGCCACTGCTGGGGCAGCCGCTGCAATCAATGCTGGTATTGCGGCTAACAATGGAAATATACCACCTGATTTTATTATGTTGGCGACTGCAGCCTTTGAAAATACAATTTGAACCCCTCGCCGTTTCTTTAGCGCATCATTGAAATGTTTTATTTGACGATCCGTCAATGATATTTTATGTGTACCGCCGGACATCTGCGCTGGTTTCAACGTTATTGTTGTTCCACATTCTTTAGCGGATTTTGATCGCAATTTCTTGACCTGACCATCAGTCAGATTGACACTAACAACACTATATGTCATTTTATTGTAAAACACATTTATGCTTTCAATTGATCGAATTGGAAACTCTTCAAGTTTCATTTACATATTTTCCACTGGTGCATCAACGATTCTCATTCGTCCTCCAGCCCCTTCTAACAACATTGATTTGTCGCTGAGAATAACAGCAACCGCTCTATAATCAACACCACCAGGATCTATACGAGCCCTAAAATGTATGTCAACAACGGATTGCCTTTTAAATCAAGATGTTCCAGCGAAAAGTAATAAATTCGATACAAGTTCTTAAAATCGAGTTGCGATATTTGCAAACCAGTATCAACATTTTGATCACGACCCATATATGACAGCATCCGATGATACACACGTGCTATTTGGTTGTTTCCGTAATTAAGCTGTATATCCTCAGATGGTTCTTGTTGTCCGTTTATTCTCAGTGAAACCTCACTTACCCCTAACCGATCAAATATCATATGACTGCGTTCTTGGGAACCTAATCGATTCCGATTCTGCAGCGCTATAAATATATGACGTGGAGCTGAAACGCCTTGTTTTGATGCCAGGTGCCATGTAAATGTACCATTAACATTATCCTCTTTAGCATCAGTCGTTGTTGTTAGCCAACTTATCAATGATTTACCACCTGTGTCCATAAATGAGAGCAGCCGCTCTTATGTGGTAATTGATGGGGTCATTACTGGCATCCATAATACTATTTTACTCAAAACAACTTTACCATCAGCGGCACCAGTACGCCAAATTGCATCATTGTCATTGCCTTTTCGCACTAACGCGATTGTGTGCTTGGCTCCATAGATGACTTTTCTGACATTTCTGCAGAATCCAAATATATGATGGAGTGGAATCGCACATGAAAAATATCGTTGTGGTCTTTGCAACGTTTCTACTCGTGTTGCAAACCCTAGATTGAAATTACCATTAAATTCTTTTATAATTTCAAACGCAGCTCCGGGTCTAGCTCGACGTTCTGGATTAGCTGCTTCTTGTTGGTTTGCTTCTGCAGTATCTTGTGCTGTTAACACTTTAATGTATTGAAGGTGGTCAGCGTTATCAGAGGTATCCTTTGCAAACATCATAAATGGACCAGCCGATCTTGTATAATCATCGGAGTATCTTGCTAGCCCGATTATTGTTGTTGCAACATCAATCTCGCGGTCTATTGATTCAATTTCTTTTCCATCAATGAGATATCTTGCACTTTCAAATAACGCCATTATGCCATTGTTGACGAAACCAACTCGGATATTTGAATCATTTGCATATGGGGTATCAGCTGCAACATTTGTTACGAGTTTTCCCTCGATTTCAATAAATGTTTCACATGGCAAAAAGTATTTACTGGTATCTTGAACTTGAAGTTCAATTCGCGATCGTAGGTCGGGTTGTATTGCATGATAGGAATAGTATTGATAATCGCGGACAAAATCGTCTTTGCGCACTGGGGCTTCCATATCAAGAGCGGGATCAGCTGTTCGTTTAAACATTGTTATTATTATTTAGTTCTTTCAATTGTGAAACTCTTTATAAGCATCGTCGTTGAAAATCCTTCGAATTTCTTTTTTGTTTCAAACCACTTCCTGCTATCGCGTTCATGATAGCGCTATCTGTTACCGGTGGTGACGGAGTCACCGAAGCAGCCAACGACGCTAGTTTTTCTTCCACGGCGCTATTTATTGCTTTGCTGATTTTTGCAGGCATCACTGTAGTTGATGGCAGCACTAATGACGAAGTCATTCCTGGTTTCCTTCGCACCAATGATGCTATTTTATCTTTCACAGCAGAAAATGCCTTTCCGGCAAGATTTCCAACGAAATTGATTCCCTTATCACGGATAGCATCAATGGCTTTCATTGATAATTGTTTAGCTAACGGCGCCACCTTGGGAGCCATTCTTGTAAATAACCCCGCAATGGTATTGCCATCACCGTAATATGCTCTATAAACAGGAAATCGTGAGTTCACCACGTAGACGCTTACGGGTTTATCATGGTTGTAGTGTATAATCATCTTGTTATAAAACTAGTAGTTTTTTAATTAGTGATCAATCGCTAAAATCCATGGGATTTTCATCATAACCATGGGCGTCTCTGTGATTTTCAACTAATTCAGCAATGAGTTCTCGATATACATTAATGTCCATGATACCGCCGGCAAATAATCGTCTGCAGATATCAGCTGCTTCATTAATTACTTCCGGTGAGTTATTTCCGGCTCGTTTCCCTCCGATGAGAACCTCTAACCGTGATATATCACTGAGAATATTACCAGGACAACTACGTAACGTCAAGACGTTTTGACCACTACCTGAAATTATTGGCAATTTCTGAGATTTAGAAAATCCCTCCCCACTACTATATTTATGTGCTTCCTCCAGTTTTTCTAAATCCGTTCTTTGTAAATAACTAGAAGGATCATCATCTCGATCAGATGGTCCAAGCGAAGGTCCAAGCGAAGGTCCAAGCGAAGCTTGGGGTGGTAGTTGTTGTTGAGATTCTTCTTGTTTAGCAGGTGAAAAAGATATTTTTTTTTGCAGTTTGTTGTCGCCGACGCTGCAGTCTTTGTGGTTTTCTTTGTGATTTTTGTTTTTCATATTCATTATACATTGTACCCACCGCATTGATATATTCAATGTATGATGCACTATCTGTCTTAATTTGACTTTTTTCAGTTTTTAATTTGTAAAATATATCAGCCCAATGTTGTATACCTCTTACATACTTGTGCTGTTCTGGTTTTAACATTTTTTTCTGTTTTCATACGTCGTAACAACAAGTGCAGGAAACTCTGTAGGGTCAGTCTTATCAATTGCTGCTAACCCTTCTTCGTTAAATCGCGCGCGTAATTCATCTACTGTTTTATCATTGGTCTTTTTCGGACCAGGTGGTTTTTTTTGTAACAACGATGATGTCTTTTCAGTTTCCGCTGCCATCTTTTCAAATACACCAAGAACAGGCACTTCTCGTCGCTTGCCTTCCTTAGGAATATCTCCGTATATTGCTCGTTCAGTTGCTGTTTTCACATCTTTGGTCGCACTTGTTATCGGGGCGAACAGTTGTTCACTTGACACAGAAAAGTCAGTCTGAGCTTGTTGTCGTTGTTGAAGTTTCTCGCGAAGTCTGTCTCGAACCGGTATAAACTTTTTAATTGCTGCTAGCCGCTCTCGGGCTAATCTAGTTGTAAGTGATTCACCTACCATATATTGTTTGTGAACTTAATTTTCAAATGTGAAACTATCACAATTAAAAGCTTAGTTATTAAATAATGTACCATCAAGCTAACGTATCCATCTCGGACAAGGTTAAACTGTACGATGCTATCCGCGAATGTTTCAGAAATAACATCGCTGGGGTTTTCAAAATTGTAATATCTGAGAACGGCGATGAACGATTTTTGTTAACGACGCGGCAACAACAACAACTACGTGAAAATAGAGGCGTCGCGGTGATTACTTGCTACCACTACCAGATCATCCAGTACGCACATAGCTGCATGGGCAGGTCCAAACTGATGAGTATTCTTTCAGGAGAAAATCCCATGTGAGTGTTGCAAAAAACGCTAAAAAAAAATTATTTTTTAATAAAAATTACTGAAAAGCCTATCACTCACGTGGTTAAGATACTGGTTTTTCCTCGTTTAACATTTTTCTAAGATCACGAACCTTAGAACTAATTTCAGCTCGTTTTTGATACTCTTGGCCGAGCTTTTGACGTATTGCTTCAACGGTGCTAAATAGCGATATAAATACATCAATATCGTTACCGTACAAACAAGCATAGATGGACTTTTGAATTCCTTTCACGAGTCTGTACATTTTAGGTAAAACATAACGACCCTTACTAGACTGATACTCAATATCTTCATATTCCGAGGTAATCTTGTCACAGTCGAGATCTTTAGATAATACTACCCCGTTATTTTTTAACTTTGAGATTTCGGCAATTATAGCATTTACATCTTTGATATCCATTATTTATATTTTTATATAAATATAGTATACTGTATCTCTAATTATTAAAAAAAATTTGGGGTCATTTTTGACCCGTTTTTTGAAGGACAGCACAATGCCGTATATATCTCCGCTCGAGTGTTGCGGCAGATTTTAGGCATACATAAATGGACGGTACAATGCCGTATATCTCCACTCGAGTGTTGCGGCAGATTTTAGGCATACATATACTTAATTAATGGACAGTACAATGCCGTATATATCTCCACTCGAGTGTTGCGGCAGATTTTAGGCATACATATACTTAATTAATGGACAGTAAAATGCCGTATATATCTCCACTCGAGTGTTGCGGCAGATTTTAGGCATACATATACTTAATTAATGGACAGTACAATGCCGTATATATCTCCACTCGAGTGTTGCGGCAGATTTTAGGCATACATATACTTAATTAATGGACAGTACAATGCCGTATATATCTCCACTCGAGTGTTGCGGCAGATTTTTGGCATACATATACTTAATTAAGGATGGGATTTGCGATGTCCCCAAAGCATACATCTCCAAAAGGGAGGCCTAAGGTGACAAACATCATCTTAGACCGCCCAGAAGATATGCTTGGGAGGACATTCACAACCATATTCAATGAAACGATGATGGAATTTGTGATGTAATGATTTGGGACGGCACAAGACAGCACAAACATGAAACGACGGGGCGGATTTTCTACGGCCAACCAGCCAATCAAAAGCAACCCAATTAAATTAACCCGGTTGCATGATTGTGAACAAAAGACAACCACACGCCCGGGTTAATGGCGTTGGTTAGTTTTGATCGGTCGCATTGGCCTTCTAAAGCCCCAGCTTTCTACCTTTCATATGCTATATAAGGCGACTAATCCAGCAGCGTTGATTCACGAGTGTGTTATTTTATTTCCTTGAATTACTTATTAATGCTGTTTCACAACATTTAAATGAGTAAATAGTTAAATGAAATATTAAATAAAAAATAATACAGTTGTTAAATAATAGCGTATATTTTCCCTGTTCTAATTCTCTAGACAAAAATGCATTATCGAATAAATCACAAAGAGCTGTATACAGAGGATTTTTAACCACGCCCACCTACTTCAATGAATGGAAACCACTCGCGTTCCGGCTGAGCGAACATAGGTAATACGCTGGATTATAAAGAACGTCTGTACTGAAAGTGTATTAATAGATGGTCTAAATAAATACAACTGTTTAAATAAATCCAGTTTTAGCCGAAGCGACACAATAAAACATTTTAGAATTATTTAAAGTTGATAAAATACAGCTCTACCGAAACTATCATACTCCATTACAGTCACGTGCGCGCGCCTAGTCAATTATACCTCTCTGTACAGGTAAGAGCAGACAGAAAATTCCTTTGACGTCATAATACAAGGGAACTTAGTAGGTAGAGTGTGAATTGCGGCGGATTTGTCCATGAGGATTTATCTCCCTTGAATAGTTTCAGGTGTATACGAATTTTACTTTATGACCATTTTTTTTCGACAGAGCAGTTTTAATTATATTTTCAGCAACAAATCGAATTGAAGCCCCATAAATATCGAAATATTTTCCAGCCGTATTTATTGATTGAAATATTTTCTCCTCGCTGGTTTCTAAATCAAACGGTTTGACCCCCCTAGGGCGTTTTGCGTGTCTACCAGCGTTGCTTTTTAAAAGGTTATCGCGCTGCGAGACGGCTTGAAGATTCCCAAGACAATTATCAGTCTTGTTATTATTGATATGATCAATCACAAATCCGTCTTCGATTAATCCGTTATGACATTCAAAAATAATTCTGTGACAGAGATACTTCTTCCTCCCAGCTGAAAACATCAAGTATCCCATATTATTTACCCATCCAACCGTTTTTTTTTTAGTCTGCGGTGCCTGACAACACCATCACGGGATGCTTCGTAATTAACAAGCACTGGATGAGGTCTGAAATCTTGGCTCATTTGTATAATAATACTATTTGTCTAATTTATTATCTGCTTTAATTATAAACCTCTTGATATAATCTTGAGGGGTTTTGATGATTTTATCAAGGACGGGGTCAATGATTCGTTTGTCATAATAGCGTTTTAGTTCCCTGTATCGTTTACCGCCGCAACTGAGACACAACTGCGATTTTCCCCTTACCCCAACCCCACATTGGAGGCATGGGAGTGGACCAAAACTTCCTCGCCGAACGCTTTGTAAATGATGTCCACAGAATTCGCTTCTGCATGATTTGTTACACGGGGTTGTTGATCCAATCATAAGCCACTTGCAGTGATTCATTATACTATATTTTTCTATTTAAATACTTGTTTTAATTATAACATGGAGGAGTTCAAGAGATTATCGAAAATCAAACCTTGGAGAAATACTAAATTCAATCTTGATAGAGTCTCTGATACACCAAAACGTCTAATCGGTGACAGAACTATACTAAGTAAAATCAAGGAGTGTTTTAATGAATTCTACCGAGACGGTGCAGCATACTGTTGGTCGACATTTCGAATTATACACGAGGATGTCAATGTACCAATCATCCATGCTACTATGAACGATGAAAGAGCAGCTGATATAATTTCACACCTTGGTGTAGCATCCAAAGGGGAAATTCGAAGAATTTTATCATGGAAAATCAAAGATGGAAATCCAAAGGATTTCAAACAAAGCAATTCCCAACAGAAGTATTTTTTCAGAATAAAATTCATTATCGAAGTCGAAGGTAAATGGATTATCAAGGATAAATTTGAACCAATCCTCAAGGATAAAAAAACAATCACGCTGAGTAGAGATTCCAAACCAGGAATTCTAACTGGAATTGACAAACCATACTACGAGAGATCTTATCCTGTAACAGCAATCGTATATGGGATATACCCGCTAAATGATAAACCCGATATCGCAAAACTAGCTCCTATGAAATATTCACCGTTGACTTCGTCAAGGCTCAATTGTGTAGCAACACGGGTAATGGAACACTTCACAAATGCATCCCGAGGAAATAAACTAACTGATCTGCGACGTAGGAAAATAACCGAATGGGAACTGACAGTGAAACAGCACGGTGCAAAGATTTCTGATATAGCTAAATTAGAAACATCATTAAGATTCCCAATATCAGTAATGACGATAACCGGAGAAGTTTTATACGAACCGAAATATAACAAAAATGGAGCTCCAATACAAATTATTGATCATAACGAACACGCGTGGACACCTGCAGTAACAATATTTCCACGAGATAGAACCGTGAGATATATCCCCGAGGAATTTTACGGAGATGTTTTTTATAATGAGAAATTATTCGATGCTATTCATGCGTTGTGTAAAGATGATCCTGTGTCAGTGTGGTTACTTAGAAGTGATGAAGATCCCGAAATAGGATTTGATCAATTTGTAAGACCAAATGGTGAATTATATCGCGTTGAAGAATTAGATAACAGAATGAGAAAAATCGCTAATGATTTTTCACCGGAGAGTTTCCATGAAAAACTACTCACGGATAGTTTTACTATTCCATCAGTGGTAGCTCACTTCGCAAGAGAAAAAAACTCATGGTGTCCAACACGAAGTGATTTTCTCGAAGATGTTAAATTGAGTTGCGTCGAATTTAGTCATGGAGTACTGTGGAATACAAAATACTCACGTGATGGTATGACTTCAATTGATATAGCTGCGTGTTATCCAGGGAGTTTTCTAGGATATGGAGAAGCCGCTGAATACTTTAAACGATTTGGACACCCCACGCATGAAATGACTCGTGTTGCGATTAATGGGCCATTACCTGATTTTGATTTAACCGGATTCGCTCGTGTGATATCATTTGAACTCGCTACAGGGTTACATCCGTGTAGTTATGTTTGGCTTGGTAGACATATATCTGAAAAGGCCTGGATGCCAATAGTGTTACTACGATATATGATTGATTGTGAGATGTTACAATCGTTGATTGTTTCCGAAGCTATTATATGCTATCGAGCTCAGAAAGAAGTTTGGCTACCACAACCCGATCTAGATCGTATAATTAGCGAACAGCGAAAACAATTTCCAGATTTCAGCGAGGAAGAAGTCATGAATTGGTCTAAGAAGTTTTTTGAAATTAAAAAAGAACAAGCAAAAGATTTTGGACGAAGAATAATCAGTAAATTTACCCAGGGTGGAAGATACGACAATGCAAAATATTCCTCGCGGTTGATCATAGACGTCGCTGAATACGATTTTATTCTAACGGATTTAACGAAACAGGGAAAACTTGTAAATCGTAAAGACGCTTTCCTATCCAATGGTGAGAAATTAGGTACGGTTGTTACCTATTGTGATGGATATATTAAACAATATACGCATTTGAGAAGTTCTATGCTAGCTTATGCTTCTATCAATTTATTTTCGATGATAAATAGATTTCCTAATACCGCAGTTAGAGTAGCCACTGATTATATTTATATCCACGAGAAATACAAATCAGATGTAGCTAAATTCACATCCCAGGAGGAAGCGTGGGGATGTTGGCGATTTAAAAAGGAAAAAGTACATGAGTATTGTGAATCGGCAGATGTTACCATGGATGAAAAGTACTTAAAGTGTGATAAGATTCAATCAGAATTTTCTAATGCACCACCGGTATCTGATCCAATATGTAGATACAAGACAGTTTATTTAAACGGTTGTGGTGGGTCAGGAAAGACAACTCGTGCAATTGAATTATATCGTCGGTCAAACATGATTGTGTTAACACCGACTCACAGACTCGCCAGAGAGATGATACAGCGAGGGGTAAATGCCTGTACTTATCACAGTTTCTTTCGATGGAAAGGCGATGAATGGACCCCTGATCGAATGGGCGGTAAATTCATTCCTGAAATCATAATCTGGGATGAAATATGCACGGTATCGTTGAGAGTATTACAAACTTTTCTCGAATGGTTGTTAAACAAAAACACAAAAGTCGTCATATGCGGTGATCACGGCCAACCACCACCATTTGTCGGTGCATCTCCACATGAATGGCTAAAGGGTTTTGTAGACTACTATGAAGAAATTACCACTGATTATAGATCACTTGATGAACAATTACGCGAGTTCAAAGCAATGATTAGATTACAGCCGGATAAAATCCAATGTGAAATAGCGCGTGAAATAATTTCAGAAACTCCCATTGTTTTTTGGGAAACGTGGAGACCAAATGATTTGATAGTAGCAAGTATAAAAATAGTCAGAGACACACTTCAGATGAAGTTATTTGAAACGCATAAAGAAAAATTTGCAACACTTCCAGTACCGTTGTGTTATAGGCCTTCGGATACACGAAAGCAGAATATTGAAGTTGATATTCCAGGGAAGAGTGAAAAGCAGATTCTCGTGTTAAATGATATTGTGCTGGTTGATATCAGCGTCGTTGAAGATGCATTGCGTGCTAATAAATCCCCGTGGGCGCTAGGATACGCAGCGACGATACATTCTTCACAGGGATTGACTATATCGGATACAATTGTTTGGATGGTAGATAATCGCATCGAATGGTCGAATTTAGTCTATCTTGCAGTATCCAGAGTGAGGAGATTAAATCAACTTCGAAGAGTTGTTTTCGATGATGAAATCATTGGTGACAATGATGACACTACAATGGATGATGCTAGCATCATTAATAAAAAAACTCTCCGGTTATAAACAACAGGATAAAAAAAATAGAGAATTTGACATTGATGCTAAATTAATAATTACGCTGAAACAACAACATAATAATCACTGCGCGAGTTGCAATTGTATAATGCGTTGGCAGTATTCGGATAAAGATCCTCGCCAATTTACCGTAGACAGAAAGAATAGCAGCATTGGTCATATCAGAGATAACGTTATGCTGACTTGTCTTGAGTGCAACAGACGAAGGGGTGCTAGTTAAGACCATGAGGTGGCAATTGAGTATCGTCAGGAATTACCTGTAGTTGTTGTCGAGTAAATCCTCGCTGAGGAGCAGTTGAATCCAGTTTATAGATTGGAGGTCTACCAGTTGATCGTGTTATAGTAGATATCTTGTGTGCAGTAACACTCCAAATAGGATCAGTAGCCCTTTTTCTGCCACCTTCAAGCTCTCCTGGTTCGTATAAATATCTCACAGTGACATTACTACCAAGAATCGGTTCTTTGAAATCTTTTTGTGAAATTCCTTGGATTTCCATTTTAGGTATAGACTTCTTTTTAATCGCGTTGATAGGTTTCATGTTGATTGTTCTAGTAATCTCGTTATTGAGCGCGGTAATCACAGCTGGTAATCTCTTAACCCATTCACGGGATCTTTTATTCTGAATAAACTCCTTCGCGTATTGATATCCAAATAACCGTTCAGCAAGAGTCCGATTAAATCGTTCAACAATTGCCTGATCGCGATGTAGCGCAGTATGTCCTCGTCTGATGGTGACATTATGATGTTTCATCGCTGATAACAATGCACCCTGAAATTCCTTGCCAGGATCAACTTGTAACAGATTCGGTCAACGCAGAGGACCCCTTCGATAAATCTTTTCAAATGCAGAAGCTACTTCAGTAGCTGACTTTGTTTTAGCGGTTCTGCTTGTTTGTATCGACTCGCAACGTCAACTACGGTTAGCGCGTATTTGTAACCGTTGTCATGTGGTAAAACCAATAAATCAGCTTGATGAACTTCATTGGGTCCGGTAACATCAAAATGCGAAATTTGATTTGTTTAGGCGGTGGTAGATAAATCTGCCATAGTGCCTGTTTGGATAACCAATTAGCCGCAGTAGCCTTTTTCACTTTTGCGGCGTTGGCAAGTTTATTGATTGCAGCGTTACCCCTCCAGTATCCTTTTGGAGAATAATAAATAGATTCCATATTATTAATTACTAGCACCCATCATCAATTTGCCTTTCATAGCTGATTTTACCAACCACGAAGCCAATTTTTCTTTGAAAGATTTATCAGGAATAGCATTTAACGCATGAATTAATTTCACATCCGCGAGATGCCTGTGTTGCAGATTACTGCTTTTATATGCGACATCATGAGCGTGACACGCCTTATCAATGGCGTTTATCGGATACTCGCCGGATCTGGGTTGATTTTGATCATCAAGTCTGATATCTAATCGTGTTCCGGGGCCACAGTAGCTATATCCTGGAAGGTGCTTTTCTCCGGGGTACTTTGCCCATGGGGTTCCAGGGAGTTTTGCCAATTTGGCTGCGATATCACCTCCTCGTTTTTTTTTAAATCCTTGATTTTATCAAGGGAAATAAATCTAAATTTTTTTATACCACATGTTGCACATCTACCAGTAAGTGCTGATCTGTTATTTTTAGTTGTAATCGTCGCCACATCATTTGTGCCAGTACGCGTTTTACACTTCACACAATATAGATCCATAATTTATGTATAGAGATATGGATATAATTGATGTTTCAGCGACTAAAACAAGAGAACCAGTTAAGCATCATGCAGCGCTACCAAACTCTATCCGGATGATTATAATCGGGCCATCTGGATCCGGCAAGACGCAATTGTTACTCAATTTAATAATGAGATGGATGAAGTGGGATAAGTTGTATTTAATTGCCCCTAGCGTAGATGATCAACGATGTTATGAAGTGTTAAAGGATTTTAACGAGAATGCATCAGAAATTAAGGGTGAGAACGCCATTGATTTTATAACTGATATTGACGAGGCACTATCCGTGGATGACCTTGATGGGAACATTAATAATTTAGTCGTATACGACGATGTGATGTTAGACAATCAAAAAAATCCTGCTAGGATCTTTTCCAGAGGCAGGCATAAAAACACCGACGTGATATATGTCACTCAACGATACACTCAGATTCCAAAAGTGATCAGAGATAACTGTAATATTCTTGCTGTGTTTAACGGCGTTGATACACATACGTTACGAAATATTTGGCAGACATGGTGCTCTGATATGGACTTCAATCAATTTAAAAATTTCTTTAGTAACGCTCTGTCAACCCCGTATGGATTTATAACAATAAATTTACATGATCCTCGAACACGATATCGTATCGGACTGGATCAAATATTTGGTTAACCTGTAGCAGCAGAGAGGGTGGATGACAACGACGTTGGCGTATATAAGGAAATCTTATTTTATCGAATAGACGCCATTTTTTTACTATTTGGTACAAGCCTTAGATCATCGAATCGACGCTCGGAAAGTTGTAGGGTTCACCCTCTCTGCTGCTAAAGGGCATACAGGCGGTTCAGGCCATTAGGGTCGTTCACCACTAACACGAATCAGCAGTGGGCAAGGAACTGAAATTAATACGTGTTTATGGAGAAAGGTTGAGATAAGTAAATGTTTTGAGGAAGAGAAGTGACTGGATTGTTTCATAAACAGTTCGTTAAATTTGAACAAGAAACGTATTATCAATATAGGAAGCTGTATACAAAACTTGTGACGTTAATCATTTGTTTGTTCATAGACGTGATGATACACAAATACGTATAACTTTAAAAGATACTAAGTTAAAAGATATGAAAAATAGGGAAAGCAGGAAACTGGTAACGATCGATCAAAATATATAAAAAAGAGTTACAAATCTTCATTACCGATAAGAAAAAAATCCGAATGATGAGGACAAGGTAAGGTGGTATTGGTTCACAACAGGAGCTAAATCAATTGATAAACACTGTTTTGAATAATTATATAAGAACATCAAAGACTAGCAGCAAGAACAGGTGAATTATATGCCAAATAGCACGGCCAAAAAATTAAAACAAAAAAATGGACCGCTATCATTTCATGGTCTTAATCTAGGTAACAGAAGAAGCGAACCCAACAAGTTCAGTAAATTGCAACAAATGATTTGATTCTTTAGTTTATAAAATGACAATCAAGAGGAACTTACAGCATTGTGTAATACATTCTAAATAGTCCTAAATGCTGTAACACATGTAATGAGTGTTCTGAGTAAATTCATTTTGAATGTGCTGATGTCTCAGTAGCCATAAGCATAATTATATTGCTTAAACAAATTTTGATAACTTTATCCACTACAGGGTTCAGATTAAAGTCATACATTTGGGCCTTCTTCTGTCATCCAGATCAATTTTGTTACAGTTTCTTGTTTTCAACATCCGTGGACCTATGTTTGTTTGCTAGTATGTTAATCTTTGTAAGTTCAGTGATCCTTTTCTTCCATTGTTTTATATGGCCACTTTGGCATTCCATTTTATTTATCAATAGGAGGTAAGAATTGTTGATTGTTCTAAAAAAAGTATAACCGTGCATCAGACTCAAGATAACACTGTGCATCTACGGTTTTGTTCTATCTGCACATGAATTCCTCCCTTTACATTTGATATCGTGTGTCTTGTTCTTTTTTAAAATGTGTTTTTTTTTTATCCTGCCATCCGCAAAATGGTGACCTGTGTCAAAATTGTTCATGGCGATATTACTAATTATACATGATTGTGTTAGTTATCAAATGATTGTTTTAATAGTTCAGTAATTGGACTCATTAAGTTCCTGTAAATGAAACAATTAAATTGAAAACAAATATTCTCAAATTCATAATTAATACCATCTTTCACTTCAGATGTTTCCTTACTGTATTGGTAAATCTTAACTCATGATTTAGAAGAAATAATAAGCTCTTTCTAAATCTACTTGTATTCTTATTTCTTGTCGTATACGATACTTAGTACTAGTGTACTGTGTATTCGCTGTTCGTGTCCTCCACGTTATTTGTTTCACTTTATCATACGCTACTCTGTTATATTTGTTCCCATATATATTGGTTGTCACATGCCTTGAAATATCATGATACTGTGAAATCCTCTAGATTAAATTGTCATATCTAACGTAACCAGATTTATGTCACAAACAAGCATTGTTCCTAATTGTTTTCAATTGTTTTATTGCATCTACATATATATTCGCATTGATCCAGGAAACACATTGCATGTGTAATAATATTATTAATATGGTTCTCTGGGATACATAGCGCATAAAGGTACTAATACTTAACATTTCTGTTTATGACGAAACGAAATTTAAAACAGTTTTCCTCGGATGCAAGATTTTAAATTAACAAACTTCTTTTTAATCGATATGTTGGTACAATGCATGTATCATTCATATGATGTGCAAGTTATCAAACAAACTTCTAGTTATTTTAAAATGATACGTGTGTTCGTGTATGTTAGATTTTAGCAGACAACGAAATTCAGACCTCTGCTAATTGACCACCTGTGCATAATGATCATTGTGATCAAAATACTAGTCAGACCTCTGTTAGCTACATATTATGTACATACATCAATATACAAACTCTTTACCCGACGTTTGGAACGTAACCTAGTCTTATAAACCTTTATAAGACTCAGCTCTAGAAAGCTTTTCTCTCAACCTGCTGTATTAGTTTTTCATTGTAAACCTAATTTGGAAGTATACTTGTTTCTTTCATATGACTGTTGTGGAATAGTGCAAAACTTTGTTCAGTAACATCTTACAATACGCTTTGTATTTGTTATAGCACTGTATCTTGTCTTTTTGGACATACAATGGACGAGGGTCTCGCTTAGCTGAAAAAATACGAATCGAACTTCTCATTGAGGAGATCATAAAAACTAACGCTTTCTACTGAAAAGTTTCCATACAAGGCTGTCTTCATAATCACAATATATATTTTCATTGCTTTTCGGTATTAGAATTTTACGACATAATTAAGGAAACCGTTCATTTCACTTAAATATTTTTCAGATTTATTTTACCAATTGTTTAATACTAGAATTTTGTAATTAAACGTTGTCCGAATATGTTGGTAATGTTGTATTAATATTTACGTCTTAAATTTACGTTCTCTGATAGATAGAATGTATTTTAAAAAATCATTAAATGTTTTCCGTTGAAATAAACAACAAATAATACCATAGGTAAATTGTGCACATTGAGATATATTCAATTATAAGCTGACGTTTCATTTATTGCATAAAGATAGCAAATCTTCATAAAATGTTCCCTTTATTTCTTTAGTATCGAGTTTCTGTCATTAATCACAGTAGAGACCCCTTAAATTAATTTATTAATATTAACACCGTAAAGTTTGCAAAATATCATTGACACTCTTAAGTGTTACAAAAGGTCAGTTCTTAAGTATCCAAACAAATATAGCTATCCTTTTGACATGTTCCCTCTCTTATTGCTTCAGCAGGTGTCGTATCTATTGTAATTATATGTTAAATAGTGTTATATCCTTCAATTAGTATTGTGCAACAGTTTCCTTTTAGTACATTTAATACTGTACAACGTTTACAAGTTCAAGACTTAAGTCTCCTGTTAAATGTATTTAGTACTGAACTTTAATGTCAGACTCGCAGAATGGTTCAGTATTGTAAGGAAATGTTGAATCTTTGAACATAAGTCTTAAAAGTTTAGAATGGTGATGCTTTCGAGATTAACTTTGAAATGGTAAGAAAAGGACGTAACGGATACAGCTATTCATCTGGTAACTGGACGTTTTCAATGAATCTAGATGATCGTGAAGTTTAATATATTATCTTATGAACAAACATTGCCAAAAGAGAAACAAGAACAGAAATGTAATGATGGTCAGCGAGGATTGTATCTTAGTTACTGATTTAGATCTCATCATCGAATCACCAAATACTGAAAAATTATATTTATTAACAATGGCTAGCTATTTGTGTAGAGGTTTGATCGCCTTGACCGTTGCCACGACAAATGATCGCAATGATATCTTGATAGAATGGTTAGAGCAGTTTGATAGTGGCATCATAGTTATGGAATATAAACATACTACATTTAAAATTTTTCCAAGAAAAACCATATACTTCAATAATAGTCCATGTAAGACCAAGAAGTGTTATTTGGACGTGAATAAATTAGTGTTTGAAGTTGGATTTATTATTTTTGAAGTTAGCATTCTTGAAGAAATGATACTTGCTAATTTTGAGTTTAAGTTGTGTTTTGAACGTGTGTATAACGCCATGCAAAGGCGAGTCTTTACGATTTCAACATAATAATAATAATAATAATAATAATAATAATAATAATAATAATAATAATGAGGACTTTGTATAGCGCCTAATCTTTAAAAGCTCTAAGCGCTTTACAACATCAATAATGATATGACTACACTACAGAAAAACAAATAACAAAAACAATGATATTGGAAAACATAAAAACATGCTGAAAATATATAAGATACAAAACATGATTAGGTCGCTAAGTTTGTCCCTGAAGTCGAAACAGGTGAGTCTTGAGAGCACTCTTAAAAGGAACCACTGTGGCTTTGTGTCTAATTTCAATGGGCAATTCGTTCCACGCCGCCGGGCCCTGGTATACAAACGAACGTTGTCCATATGACTTTCTGTGCAGCTGTGTTTTGAACTTTATGAAGTTTCTGGAGTAAATATTGTGATGAACCAGACAGAATTGAGTTACAATAGTCCAGTCTTGAAAGTACTAAGGAACACACAAGTGTTTTCGTGGCATCAACAGAAAGATATTTACGAATGGAACTGATGCGTCTCAATTCAAAATATGCAGCCCTGCAGATGTTCATGACATGTTGGTGCAATGTGAGAGTACTGTCTAGAGTAACACCTAGATTCCGTACTGACTGTGAGAATTTAATGTTGGTGTTGCTGATATTTAAAGGATGTGAATGAGAAAGTCTTTGTGTTGTGATCAGAATAGCCTCAGTTTTATCATCATCCATCTGCAGCTTGTTACATGTCATCCATGATTTCGCATCCGAAATGCGCTTCTCTACTCCATGGATGGTAGCATCAACTTCAGTTGGGTGGCTAGACTTGTATATTTGGGTGTCATCAGCATACAATTGGTGTGACACTGGGTGATGATCTATGACACTTGAGAGCGGCTGAGTGTACAGAATGAAGAGAACAGGTCCAAGAACAGATCCATGTGCAACACCATAACATACGTCAACTGGGCTGGAGTGTATTCCATTTGCAGATATAATTTGTGTCCTGTTGACTAAGTAGGACTTGAACCACTATAAGGCTATATTCTAAATGCCAAATACATTTTTTTCAGCACAATATATGCTATACATGGCGGCCAGTATTAATGGTCGAGTAAGAACCCGGACAACCCCCAGAAAGAACCACCGACCCACGAGAAGCTACTGGCAAGCTTTCTCACATAACTACATTTGCCGAATCTTAAACTCGAACACACGCAGACAGAGGTGAGATGGCAATGGTCCGTAACGGACAGCGCTTCAGACCACTCGGCCACTCGGAGCCCCTAGTGGATCGCATGCTGAAGGTTTGAGTGGTATGGCCCGTATGTAGTAGCTAATCCATAATCCAGGTAGTTTATAACACGTGAACTCTCTTTGAAATATCGGTTGTTGATCCAGGCTTACACATAAGGCCCGCGATTTTAAATTGGTGTACCTGAAAGAATCTGACCTGAAATATTCACCACTATAGGGACCTAAGTTCGCCCCACCACAGTATTATTGATAAGTTTAATAAGACAATAATAGAAATTGCGTGTTTAAAAAACATAATTCATATTCATGTCATTATTATTAATATTAAGTAATTAGTCAATATGATTTGTCCTAATTCTGCAGTTGTTATTTTAGCCATGGTTCCCGTCTATGTACATTGGCAGCCTGCTGGAAGCTGCAGTTCAATTTGAATTCAGTTTGGTCTAATGTTTAGAAGAATTTTATAACACAATGTATAAGGTCTGAAAAACTGATGCTGTATTTCAAATTCACGAGTTCGTCCAGACATGAATCAAGATCGGGACTTTGGCAGGACTGATTTTCCTTAAAGCTGGCTGATGGTCCGACTCTACCAACGCGTGAATTAGACCAAGGGGCAACCCAGGGTCTGGATCAACATAACAAATTCCAACAGACAGAAAGGAAGAATCAAGGAGGAATATTATTTATAACGATTTTCACAAATTATACACAAATGTTTAATATGTTGTTAAATGTTTGTGTTGAATAGCCAGCTCCAAGCATCAGACAAACTGTCCACATTTTCTCCTGCAGCTGTCAATCATAATCAGTCAGCACAAAACCGGAACGATTTTCTCCACGCAGCATCGTGTATTAGGGAAGACAACTTTAATAACACGTGAATACAATTGGAGTTAAATAAGGGCATCTTCGCTAGCCAAGATTCCTATATGTTAACCTATCTACAGCTTGGCGGATCGATACGAAATGTCAGTGCTTTGCACTAGCCCAAACTATTTGATTTCACTCGTTGCCTCCCTTAATACGTGTGAAGTACCAAGTAACCAATATCGTGTAACAGCGGTGAATTGTACATCGCCCGAAAACGGTGGAGGCAAGTTACCTCAGAAAGATATCTTGTACGTTTAACATCAAATGTATCACATGTGCCAGAAACAAGTCATTGTATGTGTATATGAGTAAACGGAAGTATTTTTAAAAACCAGGACGTGTCGTGGAAATCGCCCATTTATCAAGCCGATTCCAGCTGTGCCCTCCCCTTTTCTCGATCAGAAAAACAGTGTTCCTATTTGAACTTGATTTTGGTTGGACGAACTTAACAGACCTTAAGCATGTATAGGATCGATCCATCAGGGTTTAGATCGGTTAACATATCGAAACCTTGGCTAGGGAATACTGGATGCGAGAATTACATAGCAGTACATACGTGCAAATTTCGTAAATGTCAGGTTCGTTTTTCAGATATTTGAGATGTACAAACGAATAGACGTCATTGTGTTTGCACTCCTCTGTATGTAGAACCTGGCTTGTTTAAATGGTCCTGCTATGACCACTATTGGCTATTCTCCATGGTCTTATACAGAGTCTCGTGCCAGACCTAACAGCACCTCACCTTGGCCAAAACTACTGCCTAAGACTCACCAACGCCCTACACAGGCCACTGATTGTCGCATGTGCATTCTCACTGATTTGTCCCATTGCGGAGGGAAAAAACCCAACTTGTTTTACAGGTTTGGGATATGGATAGCGAGTTCGGCTATTTACATTGAACAAATGTCATCACATAATAACATATAAAAGTAACATATATTTGTAAGGTACTATATTTTAATAAATCCCACATATAGCATCATAAAACGGATAAGTGTAAAGACATCATACGAATTCGCTTGAATCATAATAGACAACTGTGCATCTATTTTACTGACTCTTTATCAAATGAATGCACATGCTGCATACGTGGGAAATGGAAACATTAATTTTAATCATATTGTTTTCGCTCAAAGATATATTTCGAAAGGCATCAACTTGGAAATATCAAAAAGAATGCCAGAGTAACAACGAACAAACGGTTCGGAGTTCCCCATGGGTTTTCCGCACAATACCTTATCCTCGTAACCTCCCTTAATTTTGAATGTCTTCTTTCCACCTACAGCGTTTACGGAATTGAGATCCCTATACAAGCGAATGGTATTGAAAGTAAGTTATACGGTTTAGGATTGTTACTTGGACTAGGTAAGCATTTTATATTGTTTCCTTGATATCTTCCTATGTTTTAATGGGCGAGGTTGAACCTTTATGGCATAATTCACGTCATACGTCGATACTAAATTCCAGTTGATTGAAAGTTGAGCACATGTATATATATATATATATATATATATATATATATATATATATATATATATATATATATATATATATATATATATATATATATATCATACAAATTAATGTAAATTCTAAGTAAAGAGACCGTACAACTCCATTTGGAATGTAAACAGGTATAATGTACGGCCGGCGTGCACAAACGTTTTCGGCCAAGGGCCAGCTTGCATTTTTTTAGTTCACAAAAAACAATAATTTCTTTAATATAATTACTGTTAACGGGTCATTCCTTTGTTGTTTTAATTTGCCTTGAGAGCCGTACAGAACCTGTTCGTCGGCCGGATCTGGTCCGCAGGCAACGGGCAGTGCACCCCTGCTGTCCGGTGTAAGCAGTCAGGTGCAATGTTGTTTGAAATAAAACGTCCATCTCCCGAACTGCATATTTCCCCTAACTAAAGGTAGTGTTAAAGAGTTTCTTTAAAATGATATTTACAATTTATGAACTTCAGTGTATATTTGTCTAACTTTTTTGTTTCTAAAAAAAAAAACCAAGAAATGTTATGAGTAAATCACTGAGAGTGAAACCTTGTAACCCTGGTTTTTTTTCTTCATGTAGTGACATTAATTGCTTTTAGCGTCAGTTGTCAACGTCTCCGGCTTAGCAAATGCTGGGCCCGATTTTGATCACTTTTGCAATGCCCCTGCTAGCACGGCATTTGAAAATAATCTTTTAAACAAGTGTTATATGATATCGAACTTAAAACTTTCTTCCATCGTTTTGAAATTCTGTTTAATCAAGGAACCATTCTACTTGATTAAGGGGGCGCTCACCAAGTAGTATGTATTTTTCAGAGAGTGACGTATGTAAAGAGAAGTTGTTCGCATTTGTAACATGTACAATGGAGATACTGTTGGCATATCTATATGCTACTTTGATGTAATGTGGCTGACATTTCTTTGGATACTGTACTTGTGGAAACTGTACATGATCTAAGCACATGGTATAACAAAATGGATGCTCCCATGTGCTTGGCAAATTAACCAGAATAAGGAAGTACACAAACCCTAGCAGCTATTTACAAAAGGAAAACTAATTTTGCTGAAGTAGGCAATGGTAGCGTCAGAAAGTTCAATGAACGAATTACAAAATATCTGAAAAGTAAAAAAGTTATTGAATAGTTTTTCTGCAATTTACCTCTTAAATCCAGAAAGTGAAAATGACCATGCAGCTAGCAGTTTTTTTTTATACGAGCATATCTTATGTTAACCCTAGCTGTATACTCTAGAAACTAAATTACACCCATTAATCATACATTAAAATAAAAGGAATTAAAAGTTCTTCTAACAACAACTAAGATATGCAAAGTCGTTTTTGGAAAGACAGCATAACCAGTGAAGAATTTCTGGGAAATTGTTTTTCTTTAAATTCTAACCCTATGCCAAATACTAAACTGTAGAGCGCCACCTACATTTTAGATCAAAGTTTTGGGCTGAGAGATCAGCGCTCATGTATGGTGAATAAAAGACACGGCGGCAATCGGTTATTATTTATATAAAATTTAATTTTATAATAATCATTTTTAACTCAGTCTGAATTGAGTGTGTTTACGAAATTATTTTCTATTTCCATATTTAAATGTTATATTCTTTTTTGACTCTATTTCGCGCTTCTGGACCATAGAACTTCAAACGGATTCACGAGAAACTACACTGAGTAATTTATTTCAAATGTAAGTGGATCTAAATTACATTAGAATAATTACAAATATATAATATTTAATCAACTGTCACAAGAATAATTTCATTTAAAGTCATATTTTGCTAGTATCTTCATTAAAAAAAAAACCAAAAACATTCACATGAATTTTTTGTATTGCTCCCTATAAACATTTTGTTGTGAAGTTGAGATAACTCGTTCATGACAGTACACGACTAATGTGGTTTGAATTCATGCCCGCTATGGTTTGAATACATGATTGTAAGGTTTAAAATAAATGACTACCACGGTTTAAACGCATGACCGTTTAAATGAATGACCATTGTCGTTTGAATTCATGCCCACTATGGTTTGAATACATGATGATATGGTTTAAATACATGACCGAAATGATTTGAATATAGAATCACTGTGGTTTAAATACAAGACCACTATAATTTAAATGACCTCTATAATTTAAACACAAGACCACTATAATTTAAATACATGACCACCGTGGATTAAATACATGACCACCGTGGATTAAATACATGACCACTGTGGATTAAATACATGACCATTGTGGATTAAATACATGACCACCGTGGATTAAATACATGACCACCGTGGATTAAATACATGACCACCGTGGTTTAAATACATGCCCACTGTGGATTAAATACATGACCATTGTGGATTAAATACATGACCACTGTGGATTAAATACATGGCCACCGTGGATTAAATACATGACCACCGTGGTTTAAATACATGAATACCGTGGTTTAAATACATAACCTAAATGGTTTGAATATACAACCACTTTGGTTTAAATACAGTACCACTATCATTTAAATACATGACCACTGTGGATTAAATACATGACCATTGTGGATTAAATACATGACCACCGTGGATTAAATACATGACCACCGTGGTTTAAATACATGACCACTGTGGATTAAATACATGACCACCGTGGATTAAATACATGACCACCGTGGATTAAATACATGACCACCGTGGTTTAAATACATGAATACCGTGGTTTAAATACATAACTAAAATGGTTTGAATATACAACCACTTTGGTTTAAATACAGTACCACTATAATTTAAATACATGAGCACTGTGGATTAAATACATGACCATTGTGGATTAAATACATGACCACCGTGGATTAAATACATGACCACCGTGGATTAAATACATGACCACTGTGGATTAAATACATGACCACCGTGGATTAAATACATGACCACCGTGGATTAAATACATGGCCACCGTGGATTAAATACATGACCACCGTGGATTAAATACATGACCACCGTGGATTAAATACATGAATACCGTGGTTTAAATACATAACCAAAATGGTTTGAATATACAACTACTTTGGTTTAAATACAGTACCACTATCATTTAAATACATGACCACCGTTGTTAAAATGCATGACCACTGTGGTTTAAATACGTGATCACTTGTTTATATACGTGACCATTGTGGCAAGACATGTGTAATATGGTGTCCTGTACATTTATAGGCGTTGTTTCAAAATAGCATTACATGTCTTGGACATTGTGAGTTTTAATTAAGTGACATTTTAGAAATTGACAACAACAAAAACATAAGTAAAAAATAAAACATAAGTGGTTTGTTGTAAGTAGCAGTTTATAACATATTTGTACCATAATTGAATCCAGGTACACCAAACATAAGTAATTACAAAATATATTTCATGTTTTGACCAATTTGATGTCACATGTCCCAAATACATTCACCTATGTACAACATGGGAAATTATAATTACTGCGTTGATATATGGTGAAAATAATCTCAATGCAGATAACTTAGCCAGACTATCCCCCTTTTGGGCAGGGGTTTATAGCTGTGGTTACCCGTGGGAACAGTTTTCCCTTCCTTTTTGTGTGTTCTCTTATTTTTTTAAATTGTATTGGGCACTTTGCCATTGTCCCCAGCCTGCCGCATCTGAGTAACATGCATTCACTTCATTGCGTTCTCTCACTCATTTATGGTATAACGGTACCACTTGTAAAACCCCATGTTGGTGGAGCTTAAAGTGTAGGGAACATTGCATGCAGAAATAATCAACATCACTAGCTGTGATTGGTGCATTATATAAGAGTTGTACTTTGTTTTAGGCTTTACAAAAATTTAAGCCTTTTGGCAACATGTGAGATTAAGTTAATTCATATCTAAATCATATTTTGTATTTTTTTTTAAAGTGGGACACATGGATGAAACTCGGTATGTTGTGACTAGATAACTCTAAGCCCAGTCTAGTTCTAGTCTGGTCCCCTGCTTAGTATGCTCCCATGCGTTGCATTACAGGACATAGACCACAATTAATTTTACTATATGTTCTCTACATATATTTCTCAGTACTGACCTTTCCACAGTGTGACAATCAATACAAATCATATGTTAATCTAAAATACCTCCAAAGATGACTTCACGGTGAAATTCTTGTCAAGAGTTGATCGGCATTTTTTGAGCTGCTGCACTGTAAACAGAACACATATTTCACTTCCGGATCATCACCAAGGCCTTATTACTCCATGTGCACTGTCGCCAAATTACACACTGACAACCACTCTCTCTGCTCATATTCTCAAGAATAAACAATTACCTTTAAATCCCTACCAAATATGCATCAATATAACTCTTCTATCACCACCAAAATGAGAGAGGAAAAAATGTTCTAAAAATAGACTGGAACTACAAGGTACTGAACTGGAAGTATTAATTGTGGTGTGATTCCATTAGTATAGCGGAGTGCAACGCATGGGAGCATACTAAGCAGGGGACCAGACTAAGTCTAGTTCCAGCAGAGTTATCTCTCTTAAATGCAATGGAGTACCTGGTTTTGTCCCTGTCAAATTGACAATCTATGATTGTTCTATGTGATATTGTATGACATGGATGCTAAAGTAGGATAGAAAGGATATTTATTTCACAAAATATCAGCATTGAGGTCTATGGAAAAACAACTGGCACCGTGATACCTTATTTAGAACTGCACCGCTGCTGGTGGGTTTGTCTTCTAAGCCCAAGTAAGTTGGTGTACCTGTGCCGGTTTAGTAGCGGTGTTTCATTTGGCATGGAGCCAATCTCTTTGGTAACTGTCTTTCTAAGACCACCGTAATAATATGTTCAGGGTGTAACCATGGATACATGGGTGTGGTATATTTGAACTATAATTATCTAATGCTTGGTCTTAACCTTACCTTGTCGAATTTAACGCTTAGGAACAGTTGTTTTGGGGGGATTTCAAATTTTAGTATCAGTACGTTTTCAAACAGTGTTTGATGGACAGTCACAAGACAGCTACACAGCATATCGTATCGACATGAATATTTCTATACTTAAGAGGTTAGTATGCATGTATTCTTGGTAAATTCTTTGAATTTCGGTTATTGTTATGTTTACTAAATCAATTAGTATGCCGTTGACACGAAGCTCATCAACATTAGAAAGGAGCAGATCGCACAGTTACGTATTACATTATATATTACACGCTAAACGTGTATTCCAAAACATTCCTCTATGTGCAACCTCCTGCCTGAACCAGTCACGACATAGGCCAGTACTGTAGGCCTTGTTTGTATGTTATACGTTCAGCTTAATAAATAAAAGGGGATGCCATTTTAAAGACGTCCGACCTGGGTTGAGGAAGTTTTTGTGACGTAGGACCGTGCATTGGTGTATTCTGGACATAGAAGAACATCGTATATGAAGTATTCGCAGATGATTTGTACATAAAAGTCAAAATCAATTGAAAGGCAATGTATGATTACGCCATCCTATACATTCAGTATTTCGGCATATATATTTTAGAGGAAGGGGTGGACACAATGCTGGTTAGTTTCGATGCTTCGAAAAACTTTAAATGGTGTCCTTTGGCTTTCTGGACAGTTTAGGAGAAAAGGGGCTATATATTATTACACACTCGAATCTGGATTGACATTTTAATACCTTTGGAACTCACGGTATATTCTCTAAATGTGTTATGAGATTTAAAGGAGCATTTGTATCGGTCATTTGAGCTGTTATGCAGTGCGTATACTCAGATTTATCTTCCAATACAAACGTTGGCATAGTCCATTTTAACTTTAGGCAAGGTTGGTGGGTTTTGGTTTGGTAATTACATCACATCAAAAAGTATGCTATTTAGTGCTGGGACGGTAGCTGACCCGAACTGATCTACTGGTAGGATTCAAACTCGCACTCTCTCACTCACATGTCCAGTACACTAACTAGTGAACCACTCCGGCTTCTTGGGCTGAGGTGTGAGTGGGATGCTTGTGTTTTCTCTGTTGCTTATTTAAAATTGAAAATAGAACTAAATATCAGCATTTTGTTCCAGTTTTTTGGGGGAAACAGTTTGTTACTCACGTTGTATCCCTTGTTGTTTAGTGAGCAGATTGTTTGTCTTTAAAGACGAAAACAAATATTAATGTATTGAATGACAAAATACAGATCGCCATACATACATTCATAATGATCTTACTTAACGTCTTCATTAAAACATAAATGAGGATGATAATGATCATAACGCTGATAATATTGCCATTTTCCGCATTAATATAGCCATAAATAAATAACCACGAATTTACGTATGCTTGTTTCTTCTTTGATATCATCTTTTTTCCCTTGCAGCCAGTCTCACTCAGTTTTAAAGGAGTTAGACACGTAATCAGAAGACGTGGGCTCGATTATCAGCATCGGATCAGCGCAGATCGGCTACAGAGATGCTGGTGGACCATGCACTTTTTATACTAACTTGCCATAGCACAATATAGCCTTCAATGCGCTGTTGTACGGTAAAATCTCCCCCACCCCCATTCCCAGTTATTACCTCTTACATATTAATATAGAACAGGAAATAGTATGAAGTATTATGAGGTCAATTATAATAAACTAGTACCATGGCAAATACACGCCGACTGTATTCATTCATTCTAGGGGCGTAGCTACATTATAACAAAGTATTCTTTAACACTATAGATCAGGCTGGGACCCATCGATGGTCTTTGTATCGGGTCCACATATCCTGTCCTCTGATTTATTAATTGGATTTTAGTCGTATATCCCCTATTTCTATTGTCATGAGCTTTTCATGTACTATTTTGCGCTCTTTTAACAAGCTGTTATCACGTGACATAGGCATATTATGTGACACTTCCAACAATGATTATTTATAGATCTATATAGTTCCTCCCCACAGCGTAAGTGTTAGCAATAAAATCCCAACAATGATTATTTATAGATCCAAATAATTCCTCCCGAATTCGTCTCGTTTCTTGCGAGAGTTGCGTAAGGACAAAAGGGCGAAACTTATATTTAGCTGTATACTAATATTGATTCTAAATAAGTAGAGTGCTATAAGAATGTTAAGTCACCATATAACAATTCTGTAGTAAACAACAATGATGGTTACGATTACTGACATATGCACATAGTAGTTTGTGTTTTTCTCTTTAAAAAAAAAAAAAGAAAAAAAAAACACCCTTAAAAACCCAAACTAACCATTAATTGACTGATAAACATTGTCACGTATATATTTGGACAGAGGTTCGGGATAGTACTTAATTTATATGAAATGGTCCATCTTTTTGCGATTTGGGTGCAATTCATTTTTGCAGTTTTCTATATATCTATCTAAAATTGGCAACATACTATTATGCTGTGGTGCTGTAAAGCAAACTCAGTTGTATTGGTACTAGTAATGTGCACACACACACACACACACACACACACACACACACACACACATATTTATTAAATCATTTCATTATCTGACACTATTCTTGTATGATCTTCATTTATGATATATTCCTTCATTGTAAAACTATTACTACTACTACCACTGTTCTTCTTCTTCTTCTTCTTCTTCTTCTTCTTCTTATTATTATTATTATTATTATTATTATTATTATTATTATTATTATTATTATCATTTGATCATTCCCGTGAGCCAAAAGATCAGCATTGATTGGAACAACTTATATGTAATACTTGAGTAAATTCATTGGATCTACTTGGAAATCTGGTTTTACTTAATAAAAAATCAGCTTTCTTAAAGCCACTCACTCTCTCAAACTAAGCTTTATGCGAACAAGGGCTATTTTCAAAATACGTTACAATTTATTGTGTTTATAAATAGCTACAAACTTTTCATTGGATTTCAATAAAGAACGGTTAGATTTTTATACGAATTATCACTTTGTTTTGTCTATTCGTATTGTATAAAAGTATGCCAGTGACATAGATCCTGTGTAATACTATACAAGCGTCCTTATTTCACGTTTAGCAACGAATGAATAAACATATGTAGCACTGGAATGATTGCATGGTCGGGTTTGGGTTAAAGAAGTCCCCCTCCGGCCTCACTCCCCCCTCACCCCCCCCCCCCAAAAAAAAAAAATAAATAAAAAAATGAGCGCAAAAGAATTGTACGTATCTTAGCTAAATGTTAGCTTTTTTCAGTTTATATTTAGATGGTTTAAATTATACCGTAGAAATGCTTTCAATGCGTAAGCTTTGCCCTTTGGGACCCATCAAGGACTCTCTCCCGTACACCTATAGACTACTTGTTTATGCTCACGATACACAATTTTTCAGATCTACCCCGGGAATGATTGATGTGTAACTACAACTACAGCGGACGACTTCGCCTGTTCGTGGTAAGCTTAATCTAACCGTCAAAGTTCTTGTTGCGCCTAACCCGCTAATTGACTCGTAGGTATATAGTAAGAATTACGTAAGAGTCGGGATTTCTTGTTTGGAACAAGGGATCGTCAAATTGTGTCGTAAACATATTTGACAGACGGTTGGGAGGGGCGATGTCTGATCATTCGGAACCAACCTCCAATCGGAATTGAGTTAGGCGTGCCAGGCATTAGATACTTAGCTTTAAGTATATCATCTTGGAAATTAAAAAGTTGGTAGTATTACAATTGTTTGGCGGGTCAAGGCAAATAAAACTACTCCGAGATCATTCGTAATGGCGGAATTATTATTCTATAACTAATACGGCAGCTTCAAAACAGATTAGTTATTATTTGCTTGATTGTTGTGAAATAATACTGCAAAGTAAATGCACTTTAATTATTGCAGTATATCTATATATTTGAGTATATAAAATCACGACTCTACTTTGATTTATTCGTTGTGTTTGATATACATGCGTATTTTGCAATATGATCAATGTGATGTGTAGAATTTATATTGTAATGCGTTATTGGGTTAATTCGCAGTAACCTCATGCATGTATTCATTTGATATTATAGATTTGCAAATGTTGAATTGAAATATAAACTTTGTATAATGGTTGCGGTGTACAACATTAGTATAGGAATTTGCCTATTTGTGTATACTTGTAAGAGTATCATGTGTATGAATATATCAGAGCATGAATGTGCATATATGTGTACACTTGTAGAAGTGCAATGTACAGAAATGCGTCTGATTATATGATATTGTTTTGTATATAATAAGATTGAGAACATATATATATATATATATATATATATATATATATATATATATATATATATATATATATATATCCCGTGTACACTTAGCAGGGAGAATGTGTATTTCGATGGGCACGAATGTGTGACCAAAAATTGTAATGGCCTATCTGATGATATTAATGTTAGTGTGAGTTACATAGCAATATGAATATGTTTTATAATGTCCGTGTATGTATTCTTTAAACGCTTTTAGGGACAAGAGGGAAGTGCTCAGTGCTGTGGTCCGAGTCTCTGGGAGACAAAAGAGAAGTTAGAATGAAGTTTAGGGGCCAGAGGGAATTACCCCAGCAGTTGGTCCGTGTCTCTGGGAGACAAAAGATAGAAGGAAGGACAGAGGGAGAAGTTGAAGGGAGAACGGAGGGAGACAAAGGTAAAGAGAAGAAACATATAGATGAGCAGGACTCAAGACAGAAGAGAGAATTTCACAGACTGATTCAAAGGATGAACTTGGCCGTAACTTGGTTGAGTGATATGATTTTAGCTGAGTTGTATTTGAGATATTACTGTTTGAATAATAATAATAATAATAATAATAATAATAATAATAATAATAATAATGAGGACTTTGTATAGCGCCTAATCTTTAGAAGCTCTAAGAGCTTTACAACATCTATAATGATATGACTATATAACAGAAAAACAAATAACAAAAACCTTGAAATTGGAAAACATAAAAACATGCTGAAAACATATAAGATACAAAACATTATTAGGTATCTAAGTTTGTTCCTTCAGTAGAAAAAGGTGAGTTCTATGAGCACTCTTAAAAGGGACCACTGTTTCTTTGTGTCTAATTTCAATGGGCAATTCGTTCGACATCGCCGAGCCCGCCCTGGTATGCAAAAGAACCTTGTCCATATGACTGCGTTTTCATAGTGAGAACAATGAGTATGCGATTGTCAGAAGAATAGCAGAAGTATCTTGCTGGTGTATACACGTGGGTGAGGCCGGATAAGTATGTTGGACTGGTGTCTGTCAGTGAAACATATCACAGAGAAAAAAAATTGTGTTTGATTCTGTATCGAATTGATAGCCATTGTATGGTACAGAGCAGTGATGAGGTGTGCTCCGATCGAGGTACTCTAAATATGATCCGAGCAGCTGTGTTTTGAACTTTTTGAAGTTTCTGGAGTAGATATTGTGACGAACTAGACATATTTGAATTACAATAGTCCAGTCTTGAAAGTACTAATGAACACACGAGTGTTTTAGTGACATCAACTGAAATATATTTGCGAATGGAGCTGATGCGTCTCAGTTCAAGATATACAGCCTTCCATATGTTAATGACATGCTGGTTCAATGTGAGAATCCTGTCTAGACTAACACCTATGTTTCGTCCTGACAGTGAGAATTTAATGTTGGTGTTGCTGATATTTACTGTCTGAGGTAAATGATGTGAATGATAAAGTCTTTGTGTTGTGATCAGAATAGCCTCAGTCTCATCATCATTCATCTGCACCTTGTTATATGTCATCCATGATTTCACATCAGAAATGCACCTCTCTACTCCATGGATGGTAGCATCAACTTTAGTTGGGTGGCTAGACCTGTATATTTGGGTGTCATCAGCGTACAATTAGTGAGACACTGGGTGATGATCTATGACACATGAGAGCGACTGTGTGTATAGAATGAAGGGAACAGGTCCAAGAACAGACCCATGTGGAACACCACAACATAGATCAACTGGGCTGGGATGTATGCCATTTGCAGACACAATTTGTGTCCTGTTGACTAAGTAGGACTTGAACCACTGTAAGGCTCTCTTCTGAATGCCAAATACATGCTGGAGACAGTGAAGTAATATATCATGGTCTGTTGTGTCAAATGCTGCAGATACATCCAGGAGAGTGATGACTGTAATCTTTTCACTATCCAAAGCAAAGAGAATGTCATTAAATACTTTTAGAAGATTAGTTTCAGTACTGTGGCAGGGGCGATATGCAGACTGTACATTTCTAAAAACTGTTTGAATTCAGATGAGATACAAGTTGGGTTAGGAAAACATATTCTTAGATATTTTTTTTATATGACTGGGAGAATAGAAACTGGGCGGTAGTTCTCTAAATCATTATGGTCAAGTGTTGGTTTCTTCAGCAGATGCTTTACGAATACAGTTTTGGAAAATGATGGGAATTCCCCCGATGTGAGAGAGATATTAATAACATCAGTTAGTGAAGGCAAAATTGGGTCTAAGCACTCAAGCAGCAATGATATTGGAATCGGATCAAGTTCACAAGATTTGAGTAGACTCTTCATCACGATTGTCTGTACTAAATCAATAGAGATAGTTTAAAATGCTCCTAATGGTTGTCTCTGGAATTCTGGATCATAACTGTATGGTGACGAATCTATTGAAATAGTGTTGTCAAGCGAATCTCTAATGGTTTCTACTTTGTCACGGAAGAAATTTGCAAATAGGTCCGGAATGTCTACTGGAGAGAAGGTAGTTGCAAGTGGTGTACATTTGTTCCTTGATATTAGTTTGTTAGCTATCTCGAAGAGCTCTTGCAGCTGGAACTCTCTGTGATCTTAGTACTGTAGTGGGATAATTTTGCAAAATGAACTATGTTTGTGACGTTCTTCTTAGCGGCTTCATGGATTTGTTTATGAATAGTGAGTCTGGTTGAAAGCCAAAGCCTCTTAAAGGATAAATTGTATTAAATTGTAGTTATTTAAATTTCACATTTTGTGTATTCATTAATTTAACTGTCGGCACCGCTGTCTAGGGGCTCAGAGCTTTTCATCTATCACTACTTCAATTTCTGACCAAAACGAGCCGGGGGGGGGGTCTTCTGTATTAATTTAAATAAATGGGGAGCGCCCCACCCCAAAATGCGAAGCAACATAACCTTTACATGGGCGCTCTCAAATATATCTTTAGGATCTAAAGATAATTGTTAGAAAGTAGTAGTGAGCAGTGTGAGATTTTCCATCCTGTGTATTTGAATTTGTTGATGTGTCATCTTGTGTATGTTATATTTTGCATGCTTGGTAGGTTTTTATTCCTTGCAGTAATTGTGAAGCAAATATCGAGCAAATATCTTACCTGAACGAAGTGGGGGTTTGACATTTGAGTATTTGGTTAGAAACGTTAAAATCGCTCAGTTGTTTAGTAAACTAAGATAAGGTATCACTTATTGTTAGTATAATAAAAATATGGCTACTGAAATACAGATGGTTAAGGAATACTGTGCCATGGGCGCGGTAGATCTCGGCTACAAGGGAGATCGCCTGGCAGCGTTTATAGAAGAAAGTATTAAAGAATGGAAAGCAGGAAAGGCCGCCGAAAAAAGAAGTAGAGTTGGCCCAGATATCCGCCGAAAGGGAAACCCAACTAGAGCTGGACCGGCTATCCGCCGAAAGGGAAACCCATATGGAGCAGGCCCTTATATCTGCCGCCACAAAAGAACGAGAGCTCGCTCACGCTCTCGAAATGGAAAAGGTAAGGGTAGGAGCTAGGACTAACGATAGGGACGACTCCAGTACGATATCTGGGTGCAGCGTACGACCACTCATCGACTACCGAATGGTACAGATAAGTATACTGCAATTTAATGACAAAGACGAGTCCATTGACGATTTCCTTGTGCAATTTAAGAAACTCGTGGACGCTCATTAAAGTTTACCGCAACATTGTTCGATCAACGTCTCAGCCTTTTTGCAAGGTGCAGCCCGTGAAGTTGACCACAATATAGATTTCGACGAGGCTGATGACTACGATGCGCTCAAGAAGGCCCTTCTTTGCCATTATTGGCTGACTGCCGAAACGTACCGTAAACGTTTTCGGGACTCGACGAAAAAGACAAGGGAGTCCCACTCTCAATTCCACACTCGCGTGCGAGGATTATTTGAGAAGTGGATGAAGATGGCGGAGGTGGAACGATCGTACGACGGGCTACGCGAGGTCATACTCAAGAAGAATGTCCTGAGTACGTACCGTCGCGAGTTGACAGTCTTTCTAGCAGAGAGAGAGAGAACATCGGACACTCGAAGAATTCAATAACATGGCGGAGAGGTACAAGCAGGCACACTCGAAGAATGGAGGTTCTGGGAGCGCGGACCGACCCCGACCTACTGAGTTGTGCCGGGTGGGGGAGGGAGAACCGGCTGTCCGTAGCCGTTAGGGCGACGGGAAGGTCGGATGAGGATCCCCAGGGAAGGATGCCAACTATAGACCCGTAGAGGCCTCACCCACGAAAACCGGACGTGCAGGTCGGCGAGAGCCGCCGACGTATTTCAACTGCAAAAGTCCGGGGAACTTTACCAGGGACTGTCCCAAGGGCAGGTAGACCCAGGTGAATGCCGTTGCTAGAAAGGAGTGCGAGCCGGAGGCGATCTGTAAAGCAGCAAAGCTTGCGTTCGAAAATTTTAAAAGAGAAGGCGTCACCATCTTGTACAACACTGGTTCTAGCGTTCCAGCACTTGTCGACAAAAAATACGTGAAGCCTGAGGACTACACAGGGGAGGTAATTGAAGTTCAGTACGCAAACAGCACGCGACACATTGCCAGTGGCTGTCATTTACCTCGATTCACCGTAGGTGAAGGGGAAAAATGAAGCTTCATACTTCGCTGGACTGTCACTTGACGTCATCTTGGGATGTCGTTATGTGTTGCCACAACCAAACCCCGAAACCTGCACACCGATGCCGGTGAGTGCTGTGGAAATGAGGTCCAAGAACTGACAGACGAAACCGACTCCGATGAAAGTTACATCGACACCGGACATTAGCCTACTTCCGGACGAACTGAGGAAGCTTTAGCAAGTGAAGCAACTCTGGCGCGGTTGAGCAAATACGCTGAAGAGGGAACGGAGAAGAAAACTCCAAATGTCGCGGTTAAGTTCGCGTAAAAGAAAGGGATCCTGTATCACCACGCCAGAAAATGCAGCGAACATTTTAAGCAAGTTGTCGTGCCGAAAGAGAACCGAGGCGAAACGTTAAAACTCGCACACGAAAGTTTCATGAGAGGACACAGGGGAATTGCGAAGATGCGTGGCCGTCTTGTCAAAAAATTTTACTGGCCAGGAGTCCAGAGAGTTATTAAGCGGTTATGTTACTCCTGTCACAAGTGTCAGAGAATGGCACCGAAAACGAAGCATGCGATACAGGACAAGGAGCAGTATGTTATCAAAAGAACGAGGGGACGATTTTCTTTTCCCTGTCGCGTACGGCAGTCGAAAATTGTCTGCAGAAGGACTACTCCGTATCGGAGAGGGAATGCCTCCGCATTGTATTCGGAATATCACGGTTTGAGCGGTATTTATACGGGCGCAAGTTTATATTGGAAACCGATCACCAACCCCTCGCTTATCTGTCGCAGGCATAATTGTCGAACGGACGCTTGATGCAATGGTCGCTGTTCTAGTATCAATATCAGATACGTGAAAGGAACAGATAACGTAGGCGCTGATTTTATGAGTAGGAGCGTTGAAATGGCATAGATCGCTCTGTAAATAACGGTATATCGGGTGTATATTTGTGCCCGTAATCAGCGAGTGGCGTCGCTATAATGTTTTGTTTATTGCGTGTGTAACGTACATTTGCATTTGGATAAATGTGGGGAGAATAAAATCCCGATTTTATTTTCAAGCTTGGGGGAAATTTCACGTTATAGAAGAAACCAGATTTAAGCATGGGTATGCTAGACCCTCAGGCTCGCCGGCACAAGGTCTGATGTATCCAGCCCGTTAATTGACATCGCCATAAATTAGAGACGCACGGTTTATTTTTTCCCAAAGTCAGTTAGGTAACATTGTTCACGGGTAACAAGGGATCGTCAAACTATATCGTAAACATCTTTGACAGACGGTTGGGAGGGGCGATGCCTGATCATTAGGAACCAACTTCAATCGGAATTGAGTTAGGCGTACCAGGCATTAGAATCTTAACTTTAAATATAGCATCTTGGAAACCAAAACGTTGGTAGTATTAGAATTATTTGGCGGGACAAGGCAAATAAAACTACTCCGAGACCATTCGTAATGGCGGAATTATTATTCTGGGAATAATAAGGGAACTTCGAAACAGGTTAGAAATTATTTGCTCGATTGTTGTGAAATATTACTGCAAAATAAGTGTACGTTAATTATTGCAGTATATCTATATATTTGAGTATATAAAATCACGACTCTACTTTGATTTATTCGTTGTGTTTGATATACATGCGTATTTTGAGATATGATCAAAGTGATGTGTATAATTAATATTGTAATTCGTTATTGGGTTAATTCGTAGAAACATCATGCATGTATTCATTTGATATTATAGATTTGCAAATGTTGAATTGAATTATAAACTTGTTATAATGTTACGGTGTGCAACATTAGTATAGGAATTTGCCTATTTGTGTATACTTGTAGGAGTATCATGTGTATGAATATATCAGAGCATGAATGTGCATATATGCGTACACTTGTAGAAGTGCAATGTACAGAAATGCGTCTGATTATATGATATTGTTTATATATATATATATATATATATATATATATATATATATATATATATATATATATATATATATTTGTACCGTGTACACTTAGCAAGTAGAATGTATAATTCGATGGATCGATGGACCAGAGGGAAGTACTTAGTGCTGTAGTCCGAGTCTCCGGGAAACGATAGAGAAGTTAGAAGAAAGATTAGGGACCACAGGGAATTACCTCAGCAGCTGGTTCGAGTCTCTGGGAGACAAAGGAGAGAAGGAAGGAGAGAGGGAGAAGTTGAAGGAAGAACTGAGGGAGACAAAGGAAAAGAGAAGAAACATGCAAATGAGTTTGTCTTAAGGTATGTGACGATTTCGTTATCCACGTTGGGCTCTGCCCAAGTTCAGCCCAATGAATCAAAGTTGAAGGAAGCTCAGTGTGCAAAATATCTAGTGATGTTTTATATTTTTGCGATCATTTTGTCTTGAACGTTGAGTCTTCGTGATTAGTCTACATTTTTTGCGCCTACGGTTTTTTCCTGTAGCAAATATTTCGTTGTGATCGTTCCGCATATGGCTATGACTGGCTGCAATGGATGTTGCTTGCTGCTTTTCACATGTGAAGATTATGATATATGATATCAAAGTTACGGAATTGAAATGAATGCGTTTTTATTGTCTGCTACCAAAATCAACACTTCTTGCTCGTAATTTTGGTTGTCAAACATTATTAGGAACCGTGGTTGGTCCAGCACTATTTGGGAATATATGAAATTGGTTGTGTTAATATTTTGTATTTATCTAATTTCAACGTAGATGCCATTTCAGACATTACACACTATACTGAAGGTTAGACACATATAACATTAGCAAATATGTTAGACACATATAACATTAGCAAATATGTTAGACACATATAACATTAGCAAATATGAGAGACACTTTTCTCCAAAAACCACATATTTGATAATGTGTAATGTATCAATCACATTGTGTGTCAAGAACACATGATTTGTATAATACAATCGAAGGGAAACAAATTGGTAATTTACAATTGTAAATTGTCTTATAACAAACATTTGTGAATTAAAATTTATAAATAAAACCATTCAACTAAAAATGATTGTGCAGTGGTGATAAATTGTGGCAGAATATGGCGGTATAAATACCGGTATCTCTGACGTAAAAAAAAAATGTAGTCCGATTAAATTAACTGTAGGCTTGTTTATAAATTATGACGCCTACTCATAATTTACCAACTGAGTAATGTGTAACAAATTCTTGTGGTAATAAAGGAAAGTTTTATTCATTTACTTTGCCTAGTTATAACTTTATTACATTGCAAAATCTGATTCTAGTCTAATTCTCCTTCTACATGTTTTTTTCTTGATTATAAAATCATGTCGAAATTGTGCCAAAGACAAAACTAAAATGTCCCCTAGATTCGAGTTGTACGAGTAAAGTGAAGAAGAAAGACTCGTAGCATTGTACCGAGATTATGAAGCACCAAGGCAGACACTAATCAGATTGAGCAATCAAATACATATTACAGTGGATGATGATAAGGTTGAAAACGCCATAATTACCTGCTTTTTTGTGGCAGTTTACATTGAGTTATATTTCGGTTAATATATATATATATATATATATATATATATATATATATATATATATATATATATATATATATATATATATATATATATATATATATATATATATATATATATATACATATATATATATATATATATATACATATATATATATATATATATATATATATATATATATATATATATATATATATATATATATATATATATCTTATCCGATTTAAATTTTATCTATCATGTTTTATTTTGTGTACAGACGAACAAATTTGCTTATTTTCATGTTAATTATGATTACGTTTATATGATTATTTTCATCTTACGGATCATTCCTTTCTCCGCGCAGTAATGTACACTTTTATTTTGACAATATTCACACAGTGAAGTGATCTGTTATTAATATGACGATTCATATTAATTACACCTTACTTCCAGGTGTCACCATTTTGAGAGTTCCTAGGGCCAGGAGACAGGCTTCTTTTTCAATATAAGATCGCTGGACATGGTGGTGAAATAAGTACAATGTAAAAACCACTTTTAAAGAAGTTTCATTATCTTGTATAGCATGTCTCTACAATGACATCTATTTTACGTACTATCGTATAAATCAGTTCCAGCAATGAACACTGCAGATCCTGAGCTGTCATCACATGATGCACGGATAGATTAGAATCAATTCTATTTTGTTCTGCATATATGCGGATTAACAGTTTATATAAATCCAGTGAAACGACGCATTAATAGGCGAGGGCATATGCAGTTAACCTATGTGAGACTATATATGGTAAGTATCGAGGTTACTGATGTTGTTTAACGACATATTTTGGAGACAAAATCACTCTTTTTCATTTCAAAAACGTTTATATATATATGTATATGTATATATATGTATATATATATATATATATATATATATATATATATATATATATATATATATATATATATATATGTATATGTAAATGTATGTATATATATATGTATATATATATATATATATATATATATATATATATATATATATATATATGTATATATATATATGTATATATATATATATATATATATATATATATATATATATATATATATATATATATATTTTTTTTTTATCTGGTGAGACTCTTTTGTATCAATCAATTTTCCTTTGACAATTCAGAAATAAATCCAGATTCTTCCCGTGGATTCTCTCATTAATTGGGGGTTCATGGTTTTGTTTTGAAATAGTTCACACGTTATCTCCCACATGGTTATTAACACAAATAAAGGTACAGACCAAATGTTTAATTTCTAAAGTCATATGTTTACTCTATTTTCAGTCTATAACAGAGTTTTTAGTCATCCTGTTAATTGAAATAGGCATCACATGTTTATATCCTTGACAGCGCATGATAGACGCTTGAGTATTCACCATGTGATACGTTTATTTCTATTACTACTTACAATCAAAGGATTGTCTATTGAGAAGGGAATATACATTAATAGTTATACTTTTATGTCAACTTCCTGGTGTAGTGCATATCTACACCATTTTGTACTCTATAACAAGAATTTACGTCGACACTTATTATTCTGTCAGTTATAGACTAATCCCAACTGTGACCTCTAAGTTATAGCGTAACATAGAGCGAACTCTAGATAATTACATTGAATATATCTATAATCATATATATGTAAATTAAATCAATAACTTCCGTAAGATTTCTTTAAAGAAACCCTCTTTTATTTCACATATGAGAGTGTTCCCTCTGTACAAGTCGCTAAATGTTGAAGCGCATATTATTATTATTATTATTATTATTATTATTATTATTATTATTATTAAATTTGATCTTTGGTATCTCTATTTCATTTAAGAGACTATGTTTAGTTCAAAATGTCTTCAGAGTAATGTAACTAAGTATGTATGTATCATGCATATTAATATTGCATTGCTTTTTGATGGTCTCATGGAGACTGCTATTGTACTAATTGTACTCTTCTGTCGCGCTGAACGTTCCTTATAGTTCTTTTTAAATCGAACATGATAACATTCGCGAAATTAGTCGGTCACTACCTGGTCATCTGGTTGCCAAAACTTCTTACTGACGTCAACAAATGTCTATAACAAATGTCAATAATGCTATAACATACCTCAGTACCTTTTTATCATCATAACCTTTTGATTATATTATAAAGATTATAGCAAAGCTTACACAGACAGGTCGCATTCATGCTACATTAATTTGCATACCAATCTTAAGACACTATTGTAGTCTCCACGTTTTCATCCATGTCTTTATAATGAGAGCATACGTTTGTGGTCTCAAAATTAACGTTGCAATGAATCTTTTTTATTTTTTAGTTGAAGCTGAGTAATGGTCACTGCATGCACTCAGTGGTCATATGATGCAATGAAATACACATGAATAATTGTAATGGAAATAAACAAAATGTTTTAGAATCAAGTCCATAATTATCTTTAAGAGTGTTCCTGGATCGGTAAGTATAACACCGTCAGATGACAGCCATTTTATTTAGTGGTCTTCCTGGTGGATATACATACAAAGCGATCCAGCCGTGTGGTTTTGAATACTAATGCAGAGTAACCGAAGTAATCGTAGGTAAATTTTTAAAACATTGTCAAAGTTACTTTAATTTCATTTATGAAGAGAATTGATTGCATCACATAAGACTTTGTAGTTGGGAGCCATATTCATATTGCACACAATTTAAATAGTGTTCCTTGCTAAGTGTCTTCTTGTACATCAGCAACCTAACGTTGTTAAGTATGTCACCATATTTTGATCTGAAAGGTGATCTTTGTGACATGATTAGAATTAAATGCTATCTTTCAATAACTATTTCCATGGAGATTATAAAACTACTGATTTTAGTTACCCGAATCCAAGTGACATAGCATAGCGTTTTATAACTAATGATATGTCTGTATAAATGTGCATAGGTTAATACTGGCAAGATATGTTTTTTATTTTAATTATAAAGATGAGCTTGTATGTAATACAATGTTTTGGTTATGACGATGACATTTAATACCACAATAATTTACCCATCATGGAAACTAGAAGAGTGGCATAAAACTTGTTAGTCAGTCTTGAATTCTTGTGGACATTTCAAAACATAAGAGCAGGTAACTGACTTAGGTACTTGACACACCGTTTAGATATGTTATGTATTTGGCAAAATGTCATAAAATGTACAGTTTGAACCACTCATACTATCTGAATGAACCTTTGCCCATGTATGTAACATTACTAGACAGCGTGATGCGTGCAAATTAGTCACGATCCTTGCCACAAAGTCAGGACAGGGTAAAGATAAGAAATATTATAAGTCTTTGAGGTGTATTTAAATTGAACATAAGGTATGAACCGATTTATCATATGTACTGTGTTGCATACAATGGACAATCGGAAAGGTCTCATACCGTTCCTACAGGTATCAGAATATACTAATATTGATTTAGTAACCGCAATGCATGTACGTGTATCCTATTCCAAATGACATATGTGAACATTTCACGCAATCTTCATAGCAACACGACTAGGACGACTTACTGTTATCGACACATATCCAGTGATCTCGTTTATTCATACTATTTATTTAATACTTTCGTTCAGTTGCACTTATTCAAATATGTTCAGGCGATTATATTTGTGTGTACGCTGTATTACTCTTAGAAGTATTTCCACGATGGAACTGTGTTGCCGCTAGCTGTAAAGATTGTCATGACCTCATTCGCAAGGCAAAGATCACATGAAGAGAAATTGTGACAATGACTGACTTCCATGTTTGGAATCATTATAAACGTCATGGTCTCTTTCGATTCAAATAAATAAACTTCGACTCTCAAAAACAGTAATAGAGATAATCTCAGTGAAGCTTCCCAAAAGCCCTTTGGCGTACGAATATCTGATTTCATGCGTGAAAGGCATATGTACGGATATTGTTCCAACTCAGGTCTTAAAACATGTAACAAAAAGAAGTGAAATCAACACTTTTAAGTAAAATCAACACTTTTAAGTGAAATCAACACTTTTAAGTAAAATCAACACTTATAAGTGAAATCAACACTTTTAAGTAAAATCAACACTTTTAAGTGAAATCAACACTTTTAAGTAAAATCAACACTTTTATGTGAAATCAACACTTTTAAGTAAAATCAACACTTTTAAGTGAAATCAACACTTTTAAGTAAAATCAACATTTATCTTTCTACAATACCAAATAAATCACAAACAATCATAATAATCACATTACAAGTACAAAAATATGGAATGTTCCGAACGAATTCCAATAGTTTAATGTTCTGATATAAAACAAATGTTCAATCTAGAGTGTCTTGTAATGAGTTACCAATAATTTTAATGTTGTATGAATAAATCCATGTCGATGAACAATAGAGCAGATCTGGTGAATATATGAAATACATAACTCTTTTTATATATGACATACTGAATTAATTCAGGAACTTGACCTATAACGTACCATAATGTGAAAATTTTCAACAAAAAGCTGACTCCAGTTGTAAACAAGAATGATACTGAACTCAAATGGTAACAAATATTATGATTTTTGCAGTTTACAGTACGCAAAAAAAAAATAGCTATGTAAACATTCGGTTTACAACTTCCTATCATTGACATACGATGAACACACACTATATATTAAATGTACATAACACTACAATACAGAACCCATGAAAATAGTGTAATCCAACTTAAGTTTGTTAACTATCTTGAGTGTTTTTCATGTATTCATTCATAACCGCTGAATCAATGTTAAGGTCAAATGAAAGGCTAATTTAAGTCAGTGTCCTGTTTCATTCACCAGACTTTCACGTTTTAACAATTGTATATATTTTTGGATGAAACTTGAATCAGGTCGTTACCTTATGATGCAATATTCAAGCGCCTATCACAATAGTAAAAGTCATTCGTTGCTAAAACTGCAGTTGCTATATTACGATAATCATATTTCTTAACAAATTAAGAAAGAAACGTCAACTTATTCATATACCAGTTCTGTACAGATCACATGTATGGAATTATACGTTTTCAACATTTGGTCTATACATAAAAGTGTTTATTTTTTTAAAAGGTATATATCATGTAAAGCATAATGAAATTGGGTTGTCGTGACGAAAGGTTTAGATTCTATTTTGATTTCTAAAATGTAGATGTGGTAGCATTATGTATAACCCGACTAGAGGCATGTTGGTTCTAATCCTGCTCGCACAATATTAGACTGGTTAACTTGGTGTGCCCATGAGCGAGGCAAGTTTCTCGTCCTGCCCTAGCACTATATATCATCTTTTTTTTAAATATTAAATACAGACAAGCCCCAAACGATGATTCCGAATATCGGTTTATTTTACATTTTTCTTTCAATATCGTTAACATTGTATATGTACTAATACTTAGTTAAAAATGAATTCCTTATGTAGCGTTTTGCGGTGCATTCTCAAATTATACACATACATACTCTTTTATGGACAAGACGCAATTAAATTCTCCTCACATATTGTTGCAAGACTGGTTCATTACAAAGGTAATAAGAAAACACGCAAGAGCAATGGCATCTAACAAAGTTTTAAATGAGGTTGATATGCATGCAATGTGCGAAAAGGAGCAGTTGGGTTTGCTTCTTGCATAAAATGTTCTGCTGCATGATTTGTTTGAAATGTAGTTTTGAATACATTATTTTGTTTTATTTTAGAATTTAAAGAATAAATGTTACAGAAGAGATATGTAACTCTTATAAGCAGACGTTGATTTGTAAGAGCACGCATATTCCATAAGGAAGTGATGAGATGACATTGAATGGAGAACTTTACACATTTACATAAGCATACATAACAATAAGAGCCGAAATGTAACTGTGAATTAAAAGTATGTTTATTAAGTACAACAAATATAACTGTCGAGTAGAAAATGTTGGTTCTACCACCAGCTTTCATAATTGTAGTACATTTCACTATTAAATGAAATAAATATTCAAAAGCAATGATTCATCATCTGGATCTAATAAACAAAAATATCTTCATAGTTCATTGAAGAAAATACTTATTGCAGCAGGAACAATACTAAACAAACATTTAATATCATCGGTGTTAGCCACCTGTGACATGGTCACAAGGATGGCCTGCCTTTATCTCGTGAATAATTGTGTAAGGCAACTGGTGACCTCCCCACCCATCTCCGACAAGCATAATATGTTAAGGAAAGCTCGTCCTCCATCTCCATGTACTGCTTTTTCAGCTGATTACACTCGACCTATTTTTTAAAATCTCTATGTGGTCTTTTGAAGTGAATCTGTGTCGTTTGTTTATATCGAATATTTGGAGGAAAAATCAGCCACTCCATCCCCTTATTGTCTGCATGACTGCTGAAACAAAGTAACTCGCTCATCTGTTGTGCGTTTGGGGCTCTCCGACTACATGACATATGTGGAAGCCAGTTATTGCACAAATGTCCTATCCCTGAGATAGACGTGGAATCTGAAGGCATGTTCACTTTCATTCTCAGAAACCATTACATGTGGCGGTCGGTCAATGTGTACACGCGCGTGTTGAGGCACTGCAATAGCGTAGCCAACAAACTCAACACCATACGGAACTTGTGCCAGCATAGCTTCTACAACGTTATGCTCACGAAGATGTCTGTCGTGGTGGTGGTAATGGTGGTCAGGCAAGCTCCCAAGAGTGGGAGAAGTGTTTAGGAGTGTTGGTGCAGGAGTGTTCCTTAAGGAGGCGGAATTGCCAGCGATGGAGTTAGTAAGCTTCTACGTGAATAGATTTACCTTGGTCATTGACATATGGGGCATAAAATACCACTTATCGCATGGATGAAGTAGGCGATCAGAAGATGCTAGTGAAAACGTTGTACATCAGGAACATAAGATCGCGCGTAAAGGCAGCCCATGTAGCGAACGTCTACGTCTTTCTGCCAAGGACGCGAAGGTAAACATGGTTAATGACCAGTACCAGCCCGCCTTTTCCTAGCCGAATCTAGGTCAAAACCTTCTGCGGTTGCGAAAAGCTGAAAAGCTTCTGCCACGAGTGCATCATTTCTATCGGATGGGGAATGCGAACATCTTGCGGATACATTAAAGGTCTTTATCTAGGCTCCGAATACAGTAAGCTGTCACGTCCTTACTTTTCTTTATATGATTGGGATTTTTCTATGTCGTCGCAGCGAATAAGTACAAATTCATAGACGAGATGAGGGTGGGGGATAGTACTAGCAGACTGGCTGGCGGCTGTCTGGTTTGTTAGTTTCTGGGATCGCCGTCAAGAGTACCTCGATTGGCACGTTCAAGGCATTGAGGTGTGCAGATATTAAATTTTCACTCGCATATGTTTGAATAGGTGCTTCAAATACAGATTGTAGTCGTAGATGACGTATGACACTCGAATCCTTTTAAACAGAGGTTTGAAATAAACTTATTATTTTCGGGCTCTTTCGGGGTTCTTAACGGCAGTCTTTCACATGGTTTACAATAAGATGGAGGCATCGACAAGAAATATCCTTTTGGTTCTTGCCGTTGATTTATGCCATCCTCAGAAGTCATTTAATCCACACATATTGTTTCTTTTCTACATTTCAAAATATTAGCAGGATTATGGTGTTGGGCAACATCTTTTCCTTGACACAAAAAAAAAACGCAGTGCCTGGCCCCAAACAAAGACATTAACTTCATTCGTAGGGTTAGGTTTCTCAACATTCTTATAACATACACCTTCAAAGGAGACGTAATCGTTACTAACCAGAGCTAACGCTAGTACCGGCTGTTTTTGATGACAGGTTCTGCGTAGTCTTTGTCCTGGTTTTAGTAGAGTAATAAGGCCCATTAACACATGACATTGTATACGTTGCAAAAGTTTTTAATTGCTTTATATTGGCTCTATTTGAAGTGTGGCTGTAGCTTCGGAATGTTACGCACTTTTAAAATTAGCAGCTGTAACGAATCGGACCTTACCACAGTCCCGTCTGATCCATTGCCCGTAAACGTCTTCAGTCTTTTCTCGATATCGACGATCGCTGTGGCGATTAGACCCTCTAAACCAGTCCATTTGTAGCGCTTCTGCCACTCGATTGCTATTTAGATATATGGTGTTCGTTATAGTGGTGTTTTGGTCGGGCATCTCGCCCACAAAATAAAACTCCCGGCATTGCTTTTTGAATGAGGTTAAACATTTTAACCTTTTTTTAAAATATGGATCTTCTTTTTATGATATATTTTAATTATTTGCTTTTGGGTCTGTGTTTGGTTTGTTTTATCACATTGGTCATGTTTATGTAGTTCATTTTGGTGGCTGGGTATTTATGGTCTTTAGCGGGTTGTGGAGACGTGGCCTTCAGGGTGGTCACTTCATCCGTTATCAGGGCGATTTCCGCATGGCTCTTTACTTGGAAAACATTAAAAGTAAGCCTGTTATGGCTCCGAGAGTGTCTTTGTTACGGACGTTGCTTCTCTAGTGGGTACCTTGAATGTTGCTACGGCCACTATTTGCTCGGCTTGGAGACCTCCTGCTGTGACTTTGTGAGGGTTATCGGGTCTGACGTTGGCGGCTGTTGTCTGGGGTCCTGGATGATAACGTTTACCGACGTGGCACTGGTTGGATGGCTGAACCTTTTTTGGCGCCTGTGGGTTGAAAGTATGCTTCCCTGCGGTTGGGTCTGGCTTACGGGCTATGGCCCTTACGACCATGATTGTATGCAATACATGAACGTATTCACTCTTCTTGAACGTGCCCTCCCGGAAAGAAAAGTTCATGTTGCATACATTTCTTACAAGAACGTGCTCGCCATCGTACGCTCACTGTAGTCACTGTATGAGTAGGTGGTAACGTCACGCGGGCAAAGTTTGATTGCAAAATAAATGAATTCCCGGTAGTTGTTTGATCGGGTAGTATGTCAAAATTATGTACATTTGTCTAAGAAAAGGTCTGTCGCCGGTTATTGCTTACTTTTGTTGCTTGAGGGCGAGGTGAGGTTTTTATCACACAAGTGAATTATTAAAATCTGTTGTGAACGAGTACTGTCAATTCCCTTATCCAGGTGATTGTAAAGCCCTTCTTGGCCATATGATAACCTTGATTTTGAGAGAAACCTTTCATCATCGTACTGATATTAGTGTTCACCCCAGCTGTAATGTATATACACGAGGGTGTTAAATATATACAAAAGTTATAAAACGTTCTTGGGACTTAAGGATAGAGGGTATAATTCTACATGCACATTTCCGCGACACGGTATGGTCTTCGTTGTGATAAAAAGATTGTTTTGAAAACTGTGAGCATACTGGTAAGCTTAATAAGAAATTAATAATCGGAACTTGATGCTTCCAAAAAATTAAATATGTGGCCATATCGAATTATGATTTGTTTTACACCTGTAGGCTTTAACGTGTAAAGAATTTCACTGGAAGGTAGTATTTATTTAGGATGCTTTATTAAGATTGTGACACATTAGACATGTTCATAAACACGCCAAATTATTGCAATGCAATACCGAGACATGGAACAAGATCTGTAATGGCCGAAATTAGTATTCGGGTGACACAGCAATGTAATTGCATCCGCTAGTAATCTTATATCGCGGTTCACACAGTTCAGTAAGAAATATTCCCAATGAGATACTAATGTAATTATTTGACAATATACGTGGCTAAGGATATGTATCTCTCGATTCTGTCTATGTGTCAGGAATATATAAGGAATTAATAAATACAACAATCTGATCATTACCGTTACATATATAAGACAGGTGGGAGATTTTGGTTAGTTTTACCTGAAATATCTGATTACTTCAACTTCTAACATCTTGTAAATTATCGATTTAGATTTTATTAAACTTTGAGATTGTAACTTAAAACAAATACACGTTTACGCTCTGCTCGTTTGTATTTTAAAAAGCCTAAAAAAAAAATCTGTTACTCAATGTGAATTCTAAGGTGAAAAATGAAAAATAGACACACTGTTTTTATGAATCGTCAGGATTAATTAATACATTATGTTTCCATATCGCTGTTTGCTGCTAACAATTAACGCATTGACGAATCACGGTGACCAATTGATCTACATCCCACAGATCCCGTAGAGACCGTTGTAGACATATCATCGACAGCGCCATCCTGAGTAACACAAACTGCTCCATACAGCGCCACGTATTAAGGTTTAGTTTGCAAATATTCATCTTGTTTATTTTTTTCTCAAGTTACAGGCTATTTCAACATCGCATATATGACGTATAGTATATTTTTTTCCAACTGCAAGTGTACACCACTTTACTGAAATAAATTGCTGATGTTTCCTTTGAATATGCATGTCTCTTATATGTTTGGGTAGGCTAAAAGATGGTATGTATATTTTACATATTGATTATTGATTATTCTATTTGGATAGCTTTAATATATAGTTTTGTTATTGGCTCTGTCATTGAATATAAATTCTGTTTCAACAAAGTTAACTTATGCACGGTATCTAAATTAAGACTACTAAGCCAGATGCATCAGTGGACAGTTATCAGTATACTAGTTTGCAGCACTTGTGTTACTAATATATATGTGCTGTTTCTGCTTGTCGTTGAAGAAATACCCAGTGGTTGAACCATGGTACTAAACCGTATTTGGCAGACCTTATATAGACACCAAGTCTTGGTTCTATTGCTGAGCCGAAACATCTGTCTTCACTACTTGTTTCGTGTACAGCCCCCATGAAACTAGTTCTTGGAGAATCAAGTGTGCGATTCGATAAGCTGTTGTGTCTACTTGTCCACTGTAGTTTCGCTAGTGATTTAAACATAACAGAAAATAATTCCTTTTCGTTAGTTGCTATTTATCAGGTTCATTTTGAAGCAATCTCACCATACCATAAGATAGATGTTTTCTTGTTCACGGTCTTGTTTACGATAATATCAAGAAGTCTAGATGTCTTCTAAGCTTATTTTCATATACAGAATAATGTTCCGCTTACCAATCGGTTTTTTGTGTAGGACATGCCTTTAATCTCAACTTTCTGACTCTTGTCATTCACAGTACCTGGTTCAGTCCTATTTGTTTTAATCCATACAGGTAATCAGAAATCGTATTGGATGGTCATGGCATGAAATTTACACCAATCACATATTGTGTTATCTAGTTTATCATATTATCTGGTTTATCATCCATTAATGTGGACCTAGTGAATTTGAAATTCAAAATGGCGTGATGTCGATTAATTAAAAAATCTAGTTATCGTTAACTCGTCTGAATAGATAGACATAATGACGTGTGGCCTTCATCTAAATTATTCTGATGATCTTTAGCTGATCCTAAATGAATATGTTGCAGATCCAACATCCATTATGTTCACCAGGGTGTTCCTCTTGAAAATATTGTAATCGCTTATCTTCGCTGATGAAATACACATAGTTCTCATCAAATGGATTCCTGTGATGTCTAGTTTGTACTAAATGAATATCGTGCTATTGAAAATATTGTTGTCGTTACTCTTTAATGGATACACATTTCGTCATGAATCTCCAATTTGTACAGAATTCTTTTTCTGGGTACTCTACTATCTTGTTGTTCTTTTATAATTACTTCCTGTCCTGATTCACCTGTATCAAATAAATTGAACAAACGGATGCTTTCTGCAAATTCTGGAGCTATTATCTATTCCTCTTCCAGTCATAATTGCTGTCGTGTCCAATCATTGTGTGGTTTTTATTTGAATAATACATCTTAATAAAGATGCCAGTTTTGTTTTGTAAACCTGACTGATTTTGGTTTTTCAAATAGTAAAAATACTATAAGATTCTTTAATTTTGTATATTACGTTTTCGATTACTTACTTACAATATCAAGTTTGGATTCTATGTTAACATCTTATGAGTAATTAAATCGTTAATTGTGTGCCTTTAATGGAATGTCAATGTTAATGTCCGTGTGAGGGATGTTAGGTTCAAGATACAAGTTGTTAAAAGTATGAGCAAGCCTGATTTTTTGTATTATTCGAATTACATCATTAAGTCACTTTTTAAGATACATCTCTATGGTATTTTGTGTTGCAGAGTGATAGGGAATGAGCGAAGACTCTGACCACCCACCCACTATTAATTTAAAAATAAAACGAATCTTGCACAAGAAAATATCTGATTTATTTAGAAGTGTTCATCTCCCTAATAGCGAAAGAGGAAGACTCTCGCCAGCCACCTGGTATTAATTTACAAATAAAATTAATCTTGCAAGAGAAATTATCCGCTTTTTTTTAGAAGTGTTGATCTCTCTCAACATTTAATCAAATTGAAAATTGTATTGTTATAGTATCTCTTCTCAAGTCAGGTGCGTGCTAATATTCTTTAAACTAAATTTTCCCAAATTCATTGTCTGCCTCCATGGTTCATATTGCCATATATATGGTATATTATTGAACGATTTTAGGTGTTAAAGCAACCCAATGAAGAATAGTGAACTAAGAACAATTTTGTGTACTGGTAACATCAGTTGCTATTGTCTTATATTGCGTTATCTTTGAAGTGCATTATTTTTTGCGCTTACTATCTTACAACAGTTTTGCTTAGCGTTTAGTCAGACACTTATCTATTATGAACGATTTTAAAGTGTCAGTGACGTATCCCAAACGTAATTCTCCACCATTGAGAACTATATTTTGAATATTTTTTTCCCACAAGCCATAATACGGCAACGGAATGAGATACTGTCAAAATCAGAACATTACTGTTCTTTCCTGTCGCTAAATATTTGGTGCAATATGCAAGAGGTGACTTGCCAAACCGATCACATCTAGATGTATTCCGACGAATTTCCTATACTACACCGACCGTTTATTACATAGTGAGTTACCTCTCCTGGCTTAATTGTAGTCTGGTTCCTTGCTATTATGATGCATATGTTAGTAAAGTCTTGTGCTAAATAAAAAGTTAACAGATAAATTACCAGACTAAGGATTTTTTAATATAGTCTGAATGTTCTACCATTATTTAATATCACGCTAACAACATGGAGTTTTGTCTGTTTCATTTCTAAAATTAAACTATGTACGTTGAATAAAAATTCTAATATAAGTCAAAAGTAAGCGATATGCAAGCAAGTTATTTCGTTTTTCCGCCATGATATGCTGACAAAAGACGTCGAATGTATGTATTCTTTCCATATTCGTTTACCGTAGCTAGCGAATTGTTTAAATCTCATTATTACATATAGATACTCTCAAATATATTTTGCAACTTGATGCAACAAGGCGCATATTAAATTTGAAGTTCAAAAATGCTACTCGAAGCGTGAAGTTTATTGATCTTTTTTCCGCCATCGAGGCCTGTTAAATACGCATGGGCTCATACTGTTAAATACATTTTACCTGTGAAGAGTATATGTACAAGAAGGGGCAACTTTTCCATTTTCCCTGCGACTGATATATCAGGTTACACTTTTATAGTGTATTATAATAACTTTAGCATCGATGTTTAGGTTAGAGATTCAGTGATGTAGGCCTAACATCATATTGTAATCAGTATCTTAAATGAAGAATGTCCGCCAATTTTCCAAATTCCAACGTTAATGCTGTACACCAGCACAATTGTGCCTTCTTAATGTGTAAGTGACTCAGCTAAATTGAAAACCGCCTTTTCATTGGTCAACTGAAAACGAGGTCAGCAATAATAATTATACGTCAATTTCATTCGACCAATGCGACGGTGTATTCCATTCAGCTCGATGTACTTGCAAGTTTAGCAGACGCGATCCGATCATGGTCATGATCACGTGTAAACGGGTCTGGCTATCCTTAAAGAGGGGATGGTGAATCAAATTTAATATATGTCTCACAAGTCGACTCGATAACCTAAACATCTATGCTAAAGTTAGTAAGCTTCGTCATGTTTAGCAGGATATATCAATGCCGATGTTGTGGGCTGTACGACATCCTTGGACGTAATGTTACCTCTCTTTTATTGCCACAACTTTTATAACTCCAAAATGGCGGAGATGTGAAACTAATTTCCAATACCTCCACTTGTGCCATTGCACACCATTAACACACATAATTGGCTGTTAGGGGTGAGTGTGTGTTGGGTCTATTCCTACTCACCCAGGGTCCTCCATTCAGGTCGATGGTTACTTAATAGCAACCCCGACCTGACGACCAATTAAATAGTACTCCTTGAGTATATAAATGCCAGGGCGGGGGGGGGGGGGGAAGCGGCACCATTCCTCACCTCCAGGAGAAATTAAATATGCAGCTTTGCTGAAAACTTAAAACAGTGCTATATGCCCCTAGTGGATGATACAGCACTATAATTCAAATTCATCATCAACGCCAATTCTTAAATAATCCATACGAGAAATGGCAAAAGTGGCCTCCCATGGATTACAATATATAGTACATATATGACTTATGGGTCAATTGTATTTTACAACAACAAAACAACCAGGCATAGTCCATACTTTTGTGTTGAATCGATTTCGTAGACACTAGAAAATAAATTTATTTGTTTAAAACAAATACAATCACATAAATGTGGGTTTGGTAGAATTGGAGGGGATGGTGGTGTTTTTGCCAACTTCATTTTTGTATTAAGTTTAGCTTTAGACCTTTGTAGCTGTTATCCCATTTATCTACCATTTATCATTATATTTCCTTTTTAACATTGTATAGTTGAACACCATGCTTTCAATGGTGACTTGCGGTCTCGTTTAGTCTGACCTTTGTTTCTTGGTTGGTCAATTCGTTATCAGGAATGTTTGTATGGGATGAATTCTATAATGATGTTTTGTTTTCCCAGGGGTTTGTGTTGGAGTTGAGTTATATGTCAATATACATATTATCTCGACTAGAAGAGTGTCCAGATTCCTGGTACCAAAGAAGCTGAGTGAGTCATTCTGATTTTGGGGTATGGGAATCTTTCACCCACTAGATGACTTGAATGATTCTACCGTGTAGATCAAGGGTGTCCAAACGTTTTGCAAAGAGGGCCAGATTTGATAAAGTGAAGATGACCGGGGGCCAATAGTTCCTTCTGATGTTTTATTTTTAACCACAAAACTTACATGCAAATATACACTGTTATAGAAATAAATTAATGTTTTAAAAATAAACAATAAATAAAAAAAACAATTTTCATTGTCACAATAATCTTTATTTTTTCAAACGACGATGTAAATAAACAGAAGCCACTCCGACAGACAACTGTAAAAACACAATTCTGACTTTCTCGATGCAGCTGTGGAGGAGCATCATCAGGGTCCACGGAGAAGGGAGAAGAGAAAACCAACATGTCCTTTTCAATAACTTCAAACACCTGTAAGCGTTTGTTGAATTCCACAGAAAGAGATGCGATAGCTGTTGCACAACTCTTTATTTGCAGACTGATGTTGTCCTGTGGGAAACTGTCAAAGCTGGGATGTGCGCTATGCAAGGCTATGTTTGGGACACGTTTCAGCTTCGTTCCAGCGGCCTTCACGTGAGTTTATTGCTAGCTCACCACTGCATTTCGTCCTTGAAGAGTATCATTCAGCCCATTCAGATGCTTAGCTATGTCAACCAAAAAATACAAATCTGCCAGCCATACAGGATAGGACAATTTTTCCATCTGCTGCCCCATTTCACACACAAACATTTCTTATTTGTTCTTTGAGAGAGAAAAATCGCTGCAATGGGGACCCCGATTTAGCCACCTCACATCGTTGTGATATATTGCGTCTCCGTATTCAGCTTTAATGTCAAGCAGGAACTGCTGAAACTGTCGGTGGTGTAGAGGTTTAGAGCGAATATAATGTATTGTCTTTACCATTGATGTCATAACATGATTAAATTTGAGATGTTTGGCGCAGAGGGCCTGCTGATGAACTATACTTTGTAGTTTAATAGCGTTACGTCCTTCTTCGCGGACTTTATTGCAGATCAGTGTGGACAATCCATTTCGCTCAACAGCCATGTCAGGCGCACCATCGGTAATTATCCCAGAAATTTACTCCACTATAGTTTCATATCATCAACAGCATCACAAACAGAAACGAATAAATTTGTTCCTCTGGTCTTTAAGGATTTGGAAGTCAAGCAGCTCCTCTGTTACGTTCATGTTGTCGTCAATTCCTCTTAAAAAATCAAGAGCTTTGCAGTGTCAGAAGCGTCGGTGCTTTCATCGCAGGCTAATGAGAAATAATCAAAAGTCACTGCCCTGTTCCTCAGTTGTCTCTGAATATCTGACGATATGTCCTTAACTCTCCGTGCCACAGTGTTACATGCCAGGCAAACATTCATAATGATTGTTTCTTCTCGAGGTAAATGTTCTCCACCATTTTCATGACACAGTCTTTGATAAATGTAACTTCAGTAAAAGAGTTGTCATGTTCAGCTATTAACATGGCCACTTCGTAGCTTGCTTTGGTGATATTTTCCTTTGACTCACAGACTCGCGTGAAGAAGAATCGCTGTTGTGATGCCAGATCAGCTTGGAGCTGCTTCACTTTTTCAGCTCGGTCACTCCCTGTTAGCTTGTCGTATGTGTTAGCATGTTTAGTCTGGAAGTGTCTCTTTACGTTGAATCCTTAAACAAGGCAACCGTCGTTACAAATGAGACAAACACAATTGCCTCGATTTTCAGTGAACAAGTACTGTAATTCCCATTTCTCCTGAAAGCGGCGGCCCACGCTGTCAACTATTTTTCTTTCTAGTTGCCATGGCAGAAATGAGCGAAGAAGGGTTCGCGTCCTAGCGGGCCATACATAATACATTATATGACCGAAGCTGCGGGCCGTATGAAATCTTACCGCGGGCTGTGATTGGCTCGCGGGCTGGACTTTGGACACCCCTGGTGTAGATGAAACATTTATCAGGTAGTTTCGCCCCCAGCGCTCTGCCGTCCTCTGCTATCACCTCTGCTGCGGCAGGTTCTCTCATGGTTAGAGTTTTTCGAAACGTCAGGATATATGGCTGTGCATTTCTTGTAATTGTTGTCATAGAGAACTTTGGACATTTGTTGTAGGGGCTGATCCTGTTTTTGCCATACTTGAGGGAATTTAAGTTTATTTTTTTTAAGCTACACTTCCATGGTTCTGGGTCCGGGAATATCATATCTTCTTGGGTGTTTCGAGTTCCCATTGAAGGTGAAAATAATAAAAAGCGTCGTATTTAAGATGCCGTTCATATATTTATGAAAGTCCTATTCTGTCTTGAAGAATGAGTGCTAATCATCGGTCCGTTATGGTCACGTGTACTACAAAGCAATGGTTCCAACGTAATCAAGAAAACAAAATCACTGTTGAAACAACTTGAGAAAATCAAGTAAACTCCAATGCGAAGGTCAATGTCGCGTGCACACTGCGAAAGAGTGGTTGAGTGTTTCAGCCAGAATGTTTTATAACAGAAGTATGAATATTGCAATCACTCGTCATTTAAAAGTCATTAATTTCTTACTCACGCTCGGTTTTGAACATTGTAAAATAAAAAGAAATTCCCGTATACCGATTGATGAAATCTGAAGTTTCTCCATTATTCATATGAATATAGCAACAATGCATAGCAGGTAATAAAGACAATTGATCTATTTTGAGTAATTAAATGTCAATGGCCAGCGCTGTAACTGTCGACTTCTTCAGGTGCCCCTCATCTCAAACGAGGAGAAATATAGAAGGCGACACTAACAGCAATTAGCAAGAGCAAATCATGGACAATTACGGCATGAATGAACTGTATCAGCACTAAATGTATGTAAATACGGTATATTTCTGTATTACTCGGAGTTTCCTGACTTGAATCCACGAAATCAGTTGTGGTTTAAGGCAAATAGCCATGCTATCGCTATAAGCTGTGTGCGTTCATTTCATTTATTAAATACAAAATTAAACCTATATTAATTAGTATTAATGACTGATAAATACATATTTTAAAAATAAAATATTTCTTTTCTGGGTCTACGCATATTGGAGTGGTTGTAGATAGTTCACTCCCTTTAAAGCACACTGTTTATCTCAGTCGGTTTTACCTCCCTTTTAGACAGTAAAATGTACTATGTGATTATGTGATATTATCAGAATGCATTTATCCTATATACTAAATGTCTTCGATTTACCACTATTATAAATGTTTCATAAAAAGAAATTTCAACAATGTTTCAGTCATATCGATACGATTTCTGTAGTGAGGCAGTTTTTATAGCGATGTCTAGCATCATACCGCAGACATGTAGCATGATGGCCCACCCAGTCTCTTAATCAAGTTAATGCTGAACGACAAGCGAGGCAGCTGATAGTGCCAGTTCCTAAGTCTTTGGTATGACTCGGCCGGGGATCGAACCCACGACCTCCAAGGACAATGCTGACAACCCTGATGGTAGACCATGTCTTTCGTTAGAAATATCTCCAGATACTGCAACTGATCAACAAGCAGCTGAGTTTGGTGACAAACCAGTTGTTGCTTTTGCGCTGTTAAAAAAAAGTGAAAATTTCAACTTAGGATATTTTACACGTCAATCAATGCTGGAAGATAACAATATAAGATGTTAATGTGCAGTTTCATTGTCACATATTTTTGGATATTATATACATGTCAGGAAGGTTTTTATTTTTAGCCAAACATACAATTGTTCTTGTAAATAAAGCTATCGACAGTGATGCAATCGGTGTTGATGCTGATAAATAGTACTATCAAAATTGGATGCCGGTAATGGCTGCAACGGTTTCCGAAGAGTAAAACGTACTTTCTTTTATGGATCAAGGTGGCAAATCAGCAATATCACGGTTAACAGAAACCAGATCATATAATATCATAGCAAGGTGTTTGTGCAGAACGACATTGATTTGTTGCGTTCCGGATGTTACACGATTCACTAGTCAAACAAAAAGCTACATACAAATGTTGAAAACCACAAAGGACAAAAGATAAAGTACCAACATAAACTAACCCAATTAGAGAAACCCTGGGTCAGTTAGAGGCTTCGGTTCGGCGTTATTGTCGTTGAATTTTGCAATAGTCGTAGGAAGAATTTTTTTTCTTCAGACTTGCCGTTCCAGCAAAAGGTCTGTTTACCTCCTCTACTACTTGCGTTTGGAGACTGGACGCTCGGAAGTGTGTCAGATACAACCGCTCTGTATATTTATACAGTGACTCCATCAGCAATCGTCAGTGCGTGTAGGAAATGTGTTAATGGAAACTAAAATCTTTTCATTTTCGTATGGAAACAGTCATTAATTTGTTATTATAACTTGTAGCATTATATGTCGGTGCTACATATGTAAAAAACCGTCACTGTTAAATATCGAAATTTCGTTGCATTGCTGCATGAACGTAGTCAATCACATCGGCACAAAATAGAGACAAACTTCCATAACATTCAATGATTTTGCTTTGAAAATATAATTAAAAGTAAATATAATTTTCTTTGAACAGATATAAGGTAATAGTTCATTCTGGAAGTTGATATTTTTTTTTTATTGTTTCGTCACCTATTATAAAATGTTTGCTCTTCACTAAATATTTTCTTAGATCACCTAAACAAAATGAACTTATTTAAGATTTATTTAGGTAAATTAGATCTGATACATAAATTTAAGTTATTTCTTTTACGATCAGTATGTAATATCATACTAACTTCACATTGTATGATTATCTCATCAACGGATTTTATATAATTTATTTTAGGCCGATATGTTAGTATCGACTATGCATCATTCTTTTTAACTTGCTCATCAGTATCTCAGGTGTACACAAAATACTGTCTGTATGTACAGTGTATTGAACTAGTTACTGTTTATACTTTCTTGTTTACCTGTATACCTGATACATTTATCAGATCGTCAAGCATACCATATTTGCTTTTTGATGAGGTCGTAATTGTTATAAATTTGATGATACAAATATTACTCATTTATTGTTTTAGCATATGAGTTAAGAATGAGACACCCGGTCTCTCATCCATGTCCAGTTTGCAACTTGAAACCGATATAACGTAATACGTTTGTGGCTTACGGGTGGTTTAAGGTCATTAAGTGGTATATGAAGAAACGGGGAAAAACATGGGAATAACCAGGGACGTTACTGGAAAGCTTTGTGACAAGCCAGAATTTATGTAGCAAGGGTTAGTAATTTTTATTAGTTGTTTTTGTTTCTTCTAAAAACCAAAAGCATAAAAAATTTTGTATTGGCTTTGGGTTAATTATTGAAATTAATTTATTTTGTTCTTCCGCGACCTTTATTTCAGTTAATGCAATATGTGATAAAGTTTGTTATTGCATCAGCTCATACATCATTCACTAGATTTATTTGAAGCTTTGTACATAATGTGGATATCAGCAGCGGATATGCAATTGATCAATGACTCACACAAATCATAAATATATCGCAAACAACACAAACACCATTGAAAACTAGAGAAAACCGCTTGTGTTTGTGAGAACCTCTCCTTGTCTGTTTAAGCTAATATGTTCGACTTAAACATAAATAAACAGAAGGAGAATGAAAGCCTTCTGATTATATTCAAATTATGATATATTATACGCATTATTTATATCTTTCATCGTGTAATATGCCAAAGGGGTAACCTTACCGAGCGAATCAAATACACGTGTGCGTTCTGTAAAACGTAACTTGTTTTCCCTAATTTCAAAGGAAATTATAGCAACGTGCAATGATTGCACAATTTTCCTCTAATCAACTAAGTATTACAAATATCACAATTACACATTTCCATCACTATTTGAAAACTGCACGACAAACACACAGTTTAAGCTCCATTTAGCATGTAGCTTTACGCCACATCTACCATCATATCAACAATAAAATGCATCTCCAGATAGTGGAACAATCCCTTCTAAATTTGGACATTGTATAAAATATCATTCCCTATCACGAATAATTCATAAGGAGCTATGCAATCAATCAAGATAGATATTCATAGGCTCCAGCTGGCTTGGCTCACACTTGTCCTACTCTGACCTGAACTCAGCTACTGTATTTAACCATGCCATCATGACATCTCATTATACTGCTCACTATGATGTTTGCCCATTACAATGGGACAATTACTCCGCCTGATGAGTATTTTCTCAACACAGAGGTCCTATAATCAACCAGGTTTTCATACATATCTAACAAATGTCAGAATGGATACGTAAATAAAAATGGCACATAGAATATATTTTCATTACTATAGTGAAGAGCGTTAGGAATGAATTTAAGCATTTATATCCTGCTTTCAGATTTTGTCAAGGCGAATATGAACAATGAATTTAGAAGGTATAGAGGGACAGCAACCAGACAACATAGAATGCGACCTATACAGTCTAAATGTTGAGGAGCTGCATTCATTTGATAGCTGGATAGTTTTGGAAGGAAAAAAAAATCATCAACTTAAAGTTTGCTGATGTTCCCTTTTTCTTCTTTTACACATCCCTTTGAATTTAGACAACAGGAAAAGGAAAGAAATCAAGAAAGTATACACTAATAAATGTTCAACCACGAAAGCTTGATGTATAAAGCAGATTTCAGTCTTGTGTCAGATTTTTGTGGGAAAAGGGTATGATCGTTCGTGTTACGACCGACAAGGATGCAACATTACGCTATACTATCAATCGATTTAAAACTTGCATGTAAAAACAAGCGAAGTGTTATAATTTTGGATCATTTAAAGGGTTTTGACTGTGGTATTCTTATTTTCGAAAAAGCATTAGAAGCGGTAAAGGTGATTAATAGTGCCACAAGATATTACCATGAACTCCTACATATAGCCAGAAAAACTCAATTAACCCTTAATAAACTTCTTGCAAGACCAGTAAACAATCGAAGTATTTGTGTTATCAAAGAAAGAAAGGTTAGCATTTATGAAGGATCTGCATTTGATTTATATGAAAGAGCCATTGAAATGGAATTTTCCTTGTATGCTGAACTAGACGTTTCAGGAAACCAATTAGAATCAAGAAGATGCAAAACGTATTGGAAGTATTTAAGCCGAAGCAGGAAAGATGAAGCGGATGTCATTGAACCCAGGCCTGCAGATTGGAAATTGAAGAAAGAATTTGTAATTATTGCAGCCCAGATACCATTTATGGTCATTGGATATATGACAAATGAAGATTCTGCAAATGAATCGAACAGATCTCTTCAGTACTGTATTGATCATCTAGTTCAACCAAATGATCCAGGTTTAGCTGATGGTAATTCCGGTCGAAGTGGCCCAAGACGCCAAGATGTTAGCCAATCGATCCCAAACTTACGTTTAAATACTGATCAATACACCCATTTGGCAAATTCATCGGTACAGACGCCAGCAATTAATACACCAACCTCTCAATATTCTGTACAAACTAGTGTGACATCTGATAGTGGATCGATTGCACAAGCCGAGTCTATCACCAACCAAAACTTCTCAGAAGTGAGGTTACAGTTCGAAAGTAGAGTAACGGAGGGAAATTCAAACGTCTCAGACCTATGTGATGGATGTGACACAGAAAGAGTCCAACGGCCACAGCATCCCTTCTTTGAAGAATACATCAAACGCATATCATCATATGTTACGTGGCAACAGTTTGCACCATTCGATACGGATTCGCTGGCTCATGCCGGATTTTATAATACAGGTAAATGGATACAGATTAGAATAATTATTTCGGCGCTATTCAAAGCATAGAGGTGGGGTTTACGTCATCCTGTTTGTGCATCGTAAAAACGCAAGTAATGTCAATCAACCCCTCATACATCGTTGCAAATAGAGATTTTTTTTTAAAAAAGTCGCTGCTACGGGCTTTGGGTAGTGGAACACACACACTCCTTTAATCATATACACAGCGTTGGGAAGCACCACGTAACCATGTAAGTCTGGTCACTGCGAATTTTGTGAAGGACAGTGACGATGAAATAAGCATCTTAGTAAAAAGACTAATTTTTTTAAAAACACGAATTGGTTACTCTTAGTACTCGATATAGTTTTCGTCCCCATTATCTTGATATATTTGCAAATATTTACGAAATGAAGTGATGATAACGCAGATTTGCAAAACAGTGTCAACATTACATGCTTGTCGAACTAAAGTCGCAGATAGTTCATCTGACATGGTCTCTATAGCGGTCATTTTGAAAGTCTTCTCATCAATAAACCTTACTTAGGCTTTTATGGTGATTGAAGCTAATGCATTTGGTTTAGCGAACCTTCTCCAACATTTAACACCACATATTTTGTACGTCAGCCTTTCCTACAAATTGTCTTATAGAACTCAAGAGCAGTTTGTTACGTTGACGTTATATTGTCTGTCTAATATTTATGGCGGTTAAAATGCTTTATAAATACAATGTTGCTATCACAAAGTTAACCTGACAGTCTTGACGGTGTTTTGGCCCCCCCCCCCTTTTTAAACAGTGCAAAGGTGAGATATGATGTAAAATACGGTATTATTTAGAGCACGTATTAATAGTACCAATCTTCATCTCCGAATATTACTGCAGACCTTTTCCCCAAACAGCCTAAAAAATAATGATTAGTCACCCCATCATATCATAACAAAGCCGCATACGGTCAAGGAATACCAGGTAGATAATCATAACATCCACCTAGGATAGGTTGGAAGTATATTAAAAAGCAAACTTTAGAATTTTGAGACCTCGATTTTGTAAAGATTACTCATCGTAGACCATGTCTCCAAGAAATTTGTTTGGAAGTACTGTATCTTTATTTGCTATATTTTAGAAAGAATGTTTCACGTTTGATTTAAGCTTTGTTGTGTATTATTTGTTAAAATAAGACTTAGTCTGCTATGTATGCATTTGTGTTCAACCATGCATAGAGTGGCGTGAAATACCCGCAAATTAAATTGTAAAAACTCTTGGTCAAGTTTAGAATGTTTTTCCAATCATCAATCTGGCCACACAATTCATAAATCTGGGACAAAGACTGAGGAATCCGTTGTTTAATGTGGCTTTCATTGTTTTAAGACCAAAATATCTTTGAATGATTCTTTAACACACACACACACACACACACACACACACACACACACACAAATCATTTTGATCTGCCATATAATATGTAGATCATTGGGAAAAAATAAAAAATAAAAATTTTATGTGACTTTTGGCAAGAAATGATCACAACCGTAGATTAGATTTGAATAATTAATTTTTGTCCATAATTGTTTTTGTACCATGTAACATGTTTTCGTATTCAATTTTAAGGAAAAGGTACAACAGTTAGGTGCTTCTTTTGCGGCATAGAACTTGCTAATCTTTCACCAAATAATGACCCTATACTTGAACACGTACGGAAGTCAAGTTCCTGCGGATATCTGAGGAGAGAGCTTGAGCCAAGAAGAATTGCTGAGTATCAGGTATTCATGTTAATTCTGTATATCTGGTGTTAACTATATTTCCCTTGCTTTTCACTACAAATGATGGGGATTAATTAACATAACGTCGCGTTTTGTTTGTCAACTGCCAGTAAAATGTATTAAATTATTATATGATTCGTCCATTGCGAAAAAATCTATATTTGTGCCCAAGACATGATATGTCAATACTTTCTTAACCTATAATGACACATATGGTCTTCCTTTTTCAGGAGCGGATTCGTAATGAAAATAGTCTTTCTCATGAAAGGAATGGTATGCAAACACTTTCTTCTACTTTAATAAAATGATTTTTGTGCACACACAACACAGCACAACACTCATATGTATATGCACCCTTAGCGTAAACAAGCGCAGGTTATGGGTCAATGTGTCGATGATCCTTCATCAATCAGTATTGAGGACCTTGAGCTGCAGAAAATTGATGAATTTATGTAATTATGATCACTAATGACATGTTATGTTTCCTTCGAGAGTGAACTTAATATTCGCATCAGGAAAACTAATACAACACTTCCAGATAAGCGAAAGGAGTTGGGTCCGTGAATGAAATCTTAATGCATAATACATGCACTATCACAGGCGCATCATTAACAATCCCTGGAGAGATACATTTCCAAACAGCATAGCGCTTGACAGCGCAGGATCACAAATATTACCTTTCATTGACAAAAATGATGCTAGTGTTATTTGGGCCACGTTTACAGAATGGAGTACTGCCGCGTTCCAAAGAACATTCTATATGGGGAGATGGAAACAGGAAAAAGACCGATGTGAAGAGGCTTCGTAAACGCCATAAGGATGCATGTATGCTTTAATTAAATGCTATTTTCAGTCGAACATGCCCTCTGGAAAATGTTGCATCCGATAGGCATGCGTGGAAATATGATATACAGGAATGACCAAGTACAAGAGAGATCTTAGAAAGTCCCAGAACTAAGTAAACAAACAAACTAACGATTACATATACACTAAGTGTGCTAGATTCTGTTACTCTTGCATCGGACTTTGTAGACGCAGCAAATTCTGCCGCACAGATGTCAACATCCGTCGGCGCAGAGATCCATTGTTTCGTGAAACTGATGAATGTTTACCTTATAGTCATAAGAGAAAGTGAATTTTCCTGCTTTATTACCACGCTCACAGCAAAGGTAACCATAGCTATGTGACTTGTATTTTTGTTTTTACTGTCCCTTCAATTTTCTCTAAAATGAAATGGTTTTCGTCTGACGCACTTGATAATTCCTGTTAATTCCCGAAGACTAACACTGTTTTTCAAACACGAGTTACTCCCCTTTCAGACAGTACACATAAATGCTGTTTTCCGCACCCACTTGGAACATTGGAATTGATCCTTGCCCTAAATCTAATTGTGTGTGTGTGTGTGTGTGTGTGTGTGTGTGTGTGTGTGTGTGTGTGTGTCTGTGTACAAGAGTATGAGATTTCCTGTACTGTAGGATTTCCATACTTCAAGTCGGCCGTCAGCTATTGGAAATGTCGCAATGTTTCGGTTACTTGTATGGTTTGATGTTTATTAACTTTTGTTATCGCTTACGTAATCTTTGCTTATTTCTTTTTCTTTTCTAATATTATGCGTATTTCCTTCTTAGCTCATAAATATTCGATTTTTTGTATTAAATCTGTGTGATACTGTATGTGTCTTTTTCGATCTATCAGGTGTTCATCAGCACACATCTTATATAGATTCGGTTTTAAATACGTCAGTTTAGATTTACATTTAAATGGATCATTGTCGATAATTTCTATTTTGTGAGCAGATGTTAATTTGTATGTACAAGTTTTAAATCGTTTGTAGTTTTGTGTTTTATTTCTAATTTTGTATGTTTTCTTTGTGTTACAGCTATCACATATCTCCGCTATATGAATATGACTGTTTATATTTCAAAGTTGTGAAATTAAACGACTTTAATTCGGTTTTGAAGTTAAATATTTATAATTGGTTTCAATAATATGTTTATGTACCCATTCATTTTCGCTTTTGTTTGTAAAACTTTATAATAGGTTTAGTAATCATTGATGACCATGGTATTGCTAATCTGAGGAGATAATCTAACGTAATTAGATGATGTCATCGAATAGATTCACGTTACGGTCCTTATGAATGGAATGCAAATATCGCGTGCCACAATCATCGTATAGAAATCCTCATCACATTGTTACCTTTGCAGCTAAATGGACCAATAGTTTATCTTTATCTTAGACCTTGCCATTGGCTTCAATGATATTTCATGTGTTACCTTTGCAGCTAAATAGACCAATAGTTTATCGTTATCTTAGACCTTGCCATTGATTTCATTGATATTTCATGTGCAGTTCAAGAATCATCTAGAGTGACATCGAGAAATCCTGGTAGCTGGAATGAATCGGACCGTATCCGAAATCCACATTATCAAACCTACAGTATCCGATTGTCGTCGTTCGCCTGCTGGCCGAGTGACATTACGCAAAGACCCGAACATGTGGCAGATGCTGGTTTCTATTATACAGGTAGGACGTCTTGTCAGGAGTTGATATGTATTCATTTGGGCCTGTTCCCTTGTGCTTAAACATGTCGTTCTGTGTTTCCGCGTTCTAAAATACAGCATTTACTTTCATCTCGTTATTAATGAATGATTTGTATTATCAAAGGCTTCTGTACAATTGCTTATTTTCTGCAAAAATCTGAACAGGTGGCGTACGCTTGTTGCGATTATTCTGGTAGTGCGCATTGTTCTGTATTTGTTAATTTGAAATTGTTAAATCAGGCTAAGAACATATTGGTCTATATTCCCTCGTGTTTAGAACAATCGAATGCATTATCCCCTGTAATTAATAATGAATTGTATAATTTACTTCATTATTCGCACTTAATTTAGAAAATGAAAACTTCATCAGATCATAGAAATATACATGTACTACTATCCTAAACATTATTTTGGTGCAAATAAACTCCAGCTTAATCCTTCTTTCAAACCATTTAATAATAGTTAGCAAACACTGTGTCAACGCTGATGCGATAATCTTTTGTTTTTAAACCATGAATGACAATTTGTAAAAATTGAATTACATTTGTAAATACCAAGTTTACATTATCATTATGATTCTCATTTTCACAACATAATTTATTAGCACTTTTTCTTTATCACGAGTGTACAAATATAAAAATATAACTGTTATGCTTGAATTGATGGTTACCTTTTAAATAAACATAGTGCAATATATTGAAATAATTTAATACTTTATTTAAGCTATTTTTTACATTGCTATACATATGGTTGTCATGAGCATTTTGATTAATGTCTCCCACATGTCTAGAAAGTATAAAAATAAAACATGATGATTAAAAGAGAACAGTTCAGCATAAACATGAATACGCCTACTTTTTTCTCTTAAAAAAATCTTGGCTGCTATAGATTATATTTATGGCAGAAATGTAAATATTTTTATTAATAAAAACTTCGCATCAGACTCTAAGGGACCAACTTTAATTTTGTTTAAAATTCTTACACTTTAATGTTTTCCCAGATTGAATAAACTATAAAGACTAGTCTTAGCTTTGACAGGTGATTGTTAAACAGTTGAAAATCGATAGGTTAAACTATACAATGTAAGTTAAGGTCCGTTGACAATACTGGGCAAAAAATTTGGAATCTTCTTAATATGTATTGATTGAACTCGTATGTTTGCAAAATGCAGTTTAAAACAGAGAATGCGTAATTATGCATATTGTTTGAGCAGCTCTGTTAGAGTGCGGTACTATATATAGAAGCAAAATAGAGTTTGGTCTTTGCCGGAAGAACTAAATCTTTATGAGGTTGAAGTTTTGCATGTATACGGAGATTAATGGCTTTGTGGGTATTGGTATGGTTGGGAAGGGGTGCTCCCATTATTTTATTTAAATTCTTATTGAAGTTACACCCATGATCTATTTGTTGGAAGTTAAATTAGTGAAATATATGTAAAGATCCTAGCCCCTAATCATCGATGCCAACGGTTAGATGGTTAAATATACAAAATGGTTGAAATATAATGAATGAGAGTTCAATTATAAATGACTCAAATTTCCACTTACACTCCTTCCGCTCGTACCTTTATTAAGCCTATTGCATTACTTGATTAGCAGTGTGATACTGATTTCCACCCGTTCTTGCATTTCTACTCTGTTATATCCTTTCTCTCCCATTTCTCTCAGTTCCTTCTCCCCTTCCTCCTCGACCTTTTGTCCAGGTTCCTTCTCCTTTTCCTACTCCTCGACTTTCTCTAGACTCCTCTTCTTCATCCACTTCCTTTAGATTCCTTCTCCTCCTTCTTTACTGCTCTGTCTAATTCGACTGTCTCGGCTAGTCTCAATTCCGTTCCCACCTCTTGAAGACTCAGGAAGTTCATTGTCCCCTAAACAGCTTCCGTTTTGAAGCTTTGGTCTCACTGGACAGTTGTTTTGGCAAATTTTTGTCAGACAATGACCTATAGCAGAAAAATGATAATAATATTACATTAAAGACACGAATAAAAATGAACTAAGGATTTTTGATAAAATGATGCTTGTAAGATCCTGACTGAGTAACTCAAGTTAATTCCTCATGCAACTAGTGGCTATTATACTGAATCAACACTGCCCCCAACCCCTCTTTTTTACATTCATTTTTTTACAGAAAAGGGGTATTTTTAATATTTTCCTGTGACAAAAGGGCTAAAAGAATCAGTATGTGCCTTATACATGAATAAAGTTCACTAGTACTGTGACAAATTAACATACTTTTCATCACCCCTCAACCATCTAGATTTTTAGATATTTACCTTTGTAGCAGACACATGTAAATATGCAAGCCAAGTCCGCGGCTCATTTGAAGCCCAAGTTGCGCATTTGATCTCCAGTGCTAGTCTAACTGTGACAGGCAGTCCCCAACAAGTCAATTTGTTTCCAAGCCTAACTCAAAGTGAATCTAACCCAAATTACAGATTTAGGGGGCAGGGTCCAGTTTGTATGTACAAATTTAATGTCGCATGCACCTGCTTAATATAAAAATTCATTAAAAATATAATACGTGAGTGAGGTCAAAAAGGTCCATATTTCTGGGTAGGTATTATGTAGCGCAACATAATCATATCACACACTTGACCTGACAAGTCCACTAAAGTTCATAGAATAAAATGTTTATGTACCCCAACCCCTATTTTATACATGCATTTTTCACATCCGAAGGCCATTTTTGACAGCATGTGGTGCTCACAGTGCAAACGCAAGGCCTTTCCCTGGATGAAAATTTTGAAAAACACTTACTACTAAATAGCTTGATGCAATTCATAATAGTTGTCATCCATGCCGTTTTTGAGATATTCTACTTGCCTTGAACCCACGTGTCTACTGCTATGGGAGGCTAGCTCTTCTTCCTAGCAGATTATTGGTATTTCACTATCAACATACTGCAGAGTAACTATGGAAAGTGTATATGTCTGACATCAGTTTTAAGAACAACACAAGCCTGAAACACCTAGTTCACAAATTTATCCATATCTTTAATTATTACACAATAGTAGCTCAAAAACTCACACCATACCCTAAAGTTAAGAAATTTGCCAGGGGCCAATTTACGAAACTGGACCCTGCCACCTTAGCTTATGTGTGAAATGAGAAATTACTGGATAGTGATAATTATGCCCATGCCTTCTACCTTAAATATTAGGGAGGTGTCAAAATGCGAAACTATCCAGTGAGACCTTTATTGTTCCTTAGAAGACTCTACCTCACTATGTTTTTCCGCCAAAGTTCAAGATGCTTTTTCTCGGAGTAACCCCTACTAATCTGCTATTCTTTCAGGCGAATACTAAATGTTCTCTTACTAGTTCAGAAATTATCGTTAGGGTCTGAATTGTAATCACACCCTCTATCTCAGTTTAGATATCTCTGTAAATCTATTCAATCAAACTTAGCGAACAATGTCCCTATTGATGTCTGTCAACGTGAGGGACAGATAAGAATTTGCACCCTTCAACCCATGGACTTTCTCTTTGATCTTTAATAAACCTTAACACATTGGTGTGAAGTGGTGCGATCTATTGCCTTTGCCGATTCAAATTTCCGGTCTGGGGTTGATACTGGTAAACTCACTGTCTAGTACTGGTAACCTCGCGGCAATCTTTAGACAACAATCACATAACCGTGTAATATCACAAGACAGGTAGATTATACTTTATACATGACTTTATAGCTGGGACTTATCAGACGTAACAAGCTTGAAAAGCCACTTAAATTATGTTGGGAAAGGAAAAGATACAAGAGAAAATGAGTGATTTGTGACTAAACCAGAAGGAAATCACATGTGGCAAAAATGAGTCCTACAGGTATAAAGGTTTATGTATCTTTCATCATCACTACAGCATTTTCGTATTATATCTGTTCAGGCTTCTTTAATGATATACTAAATAAACCAGTATATATCTTGGTGATGTTCAACCTGCCAATATGCCACAAGAATATTGTTTTGCATGTTTGTGAAGAGATTAAATACTTTTTCTAATATGTTCTATGATGAGTTAGTCTAGGTTAGTTGAATTAGACGCGATGCAGTGTTGGATTATTTGGCGATTATTCGGGTGTATGTCAAAGCTTCCAGTATCGGAAGACATGGGTTCAACGTGCATGCCAAGATCTTTGTGCTGGTACTTCTAAAACAAATATTGTATCATAATCGTATGAAGATAAATTGCACACAACATTTGACAATATCAGTCTCTTTTCTCAATTAGTTTTCTTTTAAAGTGATACATTTATTTTGCTAAGATTTAAATCTGTGATAATTATTTATGTTTTGAAGTTATATTGATATAACAGGCTTTTATGCATTTTTGCTTCGTAGTTTTAAGTAGTGTGGGAACATTTTATGTTTGTGCAAAAGAGTTATCTCCAAACGTGATTTTGTTCGACCAATAGGACCGAAGGTAAGATCAAACAAACTAATCAAAAAAATTTATGTGTGTTTGTGTGTGTGTGTGTGTGTGTGTGTGTGTGAAAATATAAATGTCTAGCATGTGGCAGGGGTCTCGGGTCATGAGCGTTATTCGTATAATATTGTAAAAGCCCATTTGTCAAAGGTATTGCACAACTTATAAAAACAACACTCTAACCCACTTCCCGCTAATACTCGCTATCTAGGAGATGACCGCCCACTGTGTAATTGCCCGGTTCGAGTATAGAATGTATATGGAAAACTGAGAGGAAATATTGAACAAAGAAACTACGAGCCCCGTAAAGATAAATAAACAGTTTAATCAAAGACATACACAGTGAAATTTCCTTTCCTTCGGAATACACATGGTTTTAGAATTAACGTTAACCGAATTACAAATAAATGGCATATATAATTAAATAAATTTAGCCGTTCTATTACTGATAGCTAATTTCATAATAAGAATCGAGTGTTCAGTAAAATTCGTCCACGTTGTTCGGTTTTTTCATGACCTGTTTCGTCGAACTGCGTTCTCTGCTCACTCAAATGTTGATCCAGAGGTTCCTGTCTCTCAAGATACTTTCCCTCTTGGATGTTTGCTCGAACTCAGACATGTCCTCTGTGTTGATGTATGCCCCTTGCAACTCCTACTTCACAATTCCTTTTCCCCGTCTTTTATGTCCTCTATTTCCGTACTGCTCGTCCCAAATAAAAGCTATTTTCTTTTCAAAAAAAAAGTAAAACACCCTAAGTCTTTTGCTGGTTCGAACAATCAGATATTACTATCAGTGATAACAATTTTATGGTTTGTAATCAACTACACGTCTTCACATCAATACAGCTAAACCACTTGTTAATTCGGTTTGCTTTGACTTATAACATTATACACTGTCGCTAAATTATCTACGACATCAAAATTAGGTGAATTCACATGTATTCCCGTAATTCATTACTTAAAGTAAGACATTAAATCTTAGAACACAATCAATATTCAAACAATATGATAAATTCAAGAATTAACGTAACACTTTCCAATCATAACTCCACGTAGTGTTTTTACGACATCAATTAACACTACATCATTCTTACTATGAATTAAGGTTAGAATTCTAAATCATAATTCAAAAGCACATTACTAAATTAATGTATCAAATGAAACTATTCATACAAATGTATCAACAAATCATGCAGATCTGTAACGAAGAAACATTATATCAATTACATCATAATAAGCGTGGATTTGAAACAAATGCCTCGTGTTTTTGGTGCGCCTCTCAACATTTGGATTTCGGCGGTTTTTTCTGAGCTATTGTTTTCGAAGGTACTTCTCTAAAATACTCTCCAGAGTCTCTATTTTCAAAATAATTCCCTCCTCGGCTTCCTTGCAAAGCCCCTTAAAAGACTGAAGTACATTTTTAACTAGTGGATATATATATTCCAAAGATTTCTCTTGTAAAACACACCCCTTATTCAACAGTGACCAATCAGAACCAATGTAATTTCTCGTACTTTCCCTTGAAAGTCTCTTCGTCAGCGTGTCAAGATGCCACGCTTTGGTTTTAAATAACAACCCTGTCTGTTTCAAATCAACTCTGACATGTTTCGTGAGATAATGAGCCTTCCAGGAGGTCACTTTCGTTCAGTACTGCTTTAAACAAACACAGTTAACTGGGTGAACCGATTAGAAAAATATCTCTCTGTGCAGAATGTCCCATAAATCTAACAAATGGCTGCTGGCGAGAACTAAGAGTTATTTAATAGATTGGACCGAAAAATTTGGCACTTCACATAGCCTATATTATTTTCTTAAAATCAGGTTTACAAGATACAGTCCATTGTTTTCATGTGATGGAAGGACAGGACTAGAATTAATCTCTATTGTTTTCTTTTTAAATTAGGTTTGCAAGATGTAGTCCGTTGTTTTGCATGTGATGGAAAGACAGTACCAGAATAAATATTTATTGTTTTGTTTTTAAATTAGGTTTGCAAGATAGTCCATTGTTTTGCATGCAATGGAAAGACAGTACCAGAATAAATCTCTATTGTTTTCTTTTTGAATTAGGTTTGCAAGATGTAGTGCGCTGTTTTGCCTGTGATGGTGGACTTAAAAATTGGGATCCAGAGGATGATCCTTGGATTGAGCATGCACGCTGGTTCCCACAGTGTCCTTTTGTAAAACGTGTAAAAGGTCAAGAATTCATTGACCTTGTGAGGAGAATGACAGAAGATTCAGATGAGGTAAAATAAATTGTTATTTCTTCATGTTCACTTTATATAGTCATTTCTAAATGGTATATGGACTTAAATTATCCATTTTACATCACTACATTGAAAATGCCAACTCAAAAGAAAAACTTGTGTGTATGGTTAAATTTTGTATTTGATAATTTGAAATAAAAGTAAATACCACTAGAATTTATATATATATATATATATATATATTACAGATAGAAATATTAATCAGTTTTAAAAATGTTTGAGTTACATATGTTATTCTGTGTAAGTTTTAAACACATACATGCGACAAAAAACATATGGCTGGATGTATTGTCTGTCTTTTTTATATTGAGGTACAACGAGTCTAAAATGAATTTTTCAATAAACCTTACTTTCAAATGTGTGATAAAAATAGTAATATATTTTACTGGCATTTCAATACATTCCATGATCTATCTATCTAATATATATATATATATATATATATATATATATATATATATATATATATATATATATATATATATATATATATATTCATTCAATTCAATCATGGTAAACCTAAAGGATGAAAATGCAGTAGTTCATTCCACTTTTCAACCAAGTAATCCAATGGCAGATGCACCTACGTTGAAAAATGAGTTAAATTCTCACCCTGATGAAGGTAATATGTTTATACTAATTATAGAAGAGATGATATTCAGACTTTTATTAGGATTTTTAAAGTTGCTATGGTTAACACTTGTTCACGTGATGTGGAATTGTTGCTGCAAAACATGTCAATTTATTTGTACGATTTATTTTAAAGTTATAATTGTCTTTGCCTAATAATATTCTTTTGGAAAGAAACGAAACATTATTTATAAAAGAGTCAATTCCATAACAGTCAATATAAATGCTTTTAAAGTTAATTAGATGTATAATGTAAAGTGTGTAGACAAAATTTGTTGATATGTGGTTTGGTTATTGAGCTGTATGAAAGAAGAGTGTAACTGACAGGTTCAATATCTAGACATCTGAAGTGTATTGTCTTCTGGAGAATGCTGTAAAATCCATCCATTTTATGAAATGTATATTAGTAATGCTTGTTAGAAATTGTAAACATTAAATGTTTAATCTGGGGTACATTCTACGCATCTTTGCTCAATACACCACTAATTAGTAGAGACAGAAGACTTTAAAAGAAAATTTCTCCATGAGTAAGAATAAAATAAATGTGATTGAAAACCTTTTACATATGATATCATTTAACTGTTAAACTCGTTAGTCTAAATCACTCGAACACATGTATATGTATTTATGTATTAAAACCTACATACCTGTTTTTCAGCAAACTCTGAAAATGTTCTTGAAACTGATACTGCAAAGTGCGTGTTGGATGCGGGGTATTCAAAAGATATAGTAGCGAGAACAATCAATGAATTGCTTACCAAAGGTAAACACAAAGGAAGTATTTTATGTAATTGCTTCAGCAATAATCCCTACTGTATAGAGAAGAAAACGACTTACAAAGCAATTGTTATATTCAAATTACGATACAATTTTACATCTGCCAAAATTATCCCCAAACGCTCTTTTCTGTTTCATTAAATTACAGCTTCAAATGAAACATCATTTTAGGTACAATAATAATTGTTCTAAAAGAAGACATTAACTTCTAGACGTTATAATGAAGTTTGATGATTTAAGTTGTTGTTCCGTTCTTTGTCGTGAAAATTCTCTTCATTCTTAGGTTGCGTCATCTTTGTATGTAAAGTGAACAAATCTTGCCCACTTGCCGTTTGTAAAAGAAAGAAGCAACCCTAGTTTCAAAGATAAAAGAAAGAACACACAAAAGGTACCAAAAGTAATAAATATACTGATGTTTTATTCCAGACATTGTACGATATGGAGAGGAAAGTAAACCAATTTCAGCAGGGTTGTGAATTGTGGTTCAGCAGGGTTTTGAATTGTGGTTCAGCAATGTTGTGAATTGTGGTTCAGCAAGGTTGTGAATTGTGGTTTCATATCTATATAATAGATCGGTAATGTCTGCACACCTATCCTATATTTGGTAATACTTGGTCACATCTATCTTGCCTGTAATGGCAAATATACCTTGCCTGAAATAAGATTGTAAAAAATTATCAGCACTTTGCAGAGAAGGGACGAACAACTGTCCCGATCGTAATGAAGAAATAGTCATAGGATACAATTGATAGGCATCACAACAGATCCACCAGAGCTGATCAATGTTTTAAAGGATCAAACCAAATATCAGCCAGCAGCTGGTTAAATCTGCGAATTCGCCATGATTAGAACGTGTCCTACATTCCTACAACAGCAGCTATTTACTATATCACGGTAGTATAAAACTAAAGCATGAGGCAAGGATGTAAGTGACTACGAAATGCAATCTACAATGCACCAATCCAAACTGCAAATATGCGATGAAAATCAGTGAAGCTTTCTGCAGTCTAGATAACCTCGTTTTAAAGGCGGGAATGTAATCCAAAACTATACAGCTTAGGCATACACTATATCAAGCAGTGTCCAATGCAAGAGCTATTCTACTGAAAACATAATGAAACAAATTCCAGCTCCAAAAGGCTTCTGAACAATTAATAATATTCCTGAATCAAATTGAACTAATGGGCTACCATGTATATTCTAGAAGGCTATTTACTGCTTTTGAAAAACCGCTAAATACCTGAAGACGAGAAGGGCATATGAACAACATCGTCCTTATGGGGGCGCTCACCAGTTAATATGTACTTTTCAGAGAGTGACATATGTGAGATGAAGTTGTTTGCATTTGTAACATGCACAGTGGAGATAATGTTGGCATATCTCTTTGCTACTTTGATGTCATGTGGCTGACATTTCTTTGGATACTGAACTTGTGGAAACTGTACATGATCTAAGCACATGGTATAACAAAATGGATGCTCCCATGTGCTTGAAAAATTAGCCAGAATTAATCAAAAGTACACTAACTTTAGCAGTTATTAAGCTAGGGAAAACAAATTTTGCTGAAGTAGGCAATAACATCTTCTGAAAGTGCAATGAATGAATTACAAAATATCTGAAAAGTAAAGAAATCTGTCGGATCATTTTTTTACATGAGCATATCTTAAGTTATCCCAAGCTGTATACTCTTTAACCTAAATTACACCCATCAGTCATACATCAAAATAAAGGGAATTAAAAGTTTTTCTACCAACACATAAGATATGGAAAGACTTTATTATATAGCCAGTATAACCAGTGAAGAAATCCTGGAAAATACTTTTTCGTTAAAATTCTAACCCTATGCAAAGTACGAAACTGTAGAGCACCACCTATGTCGTTCCAATACATATATTTTAATCTCTGATGGAAACGTTCAGAATTAGAGGGCCCTGGGTGTCCATGTAGTCAAAAGTGTTAACCTTTACCATCTCACATGTGTCCGCGTGAGTTCGAGTCTCCTGCTCGGCCAATGTGGTATGTGACAAAGCTTGCCAATACAATAACAACCATTCAGATCATGTTTTTTAAGTATCGCGCAGCGTAAGAAAATGAATCTACCCAAAAACCGATTATAAACAAATATCCATGTTCCAAAATACGTACAGCTGAACACGTTATCTTTGTCCTAGTCCAACAGAGTTAATCCTGATTAATCTTACGGTGAAGCAGAGACAAACAGCTAGTTATTTTATAACAAGGATAAGAGAAATGAACATCTGACCCAGTGCAATGATATGACAAAGAGTACAGCTGATAGCAAGGTAATAGGAAGAAATCTTGAAATATATTGTACAGTCTTAAACCCTACTGAAGACAATTTCAATGATCTGTTACAGCAAGCAAACAACTCATCAAAGAATCACACATATAACAAAAACGTAGTGGTTTGGAATTTGAATGTGCATTATTGGGATTATTAATATATTATTTGTTCCTGCGTGTTGTTATTGTTAGAGTTTACATATTATATTGTGTAGCACATGGTGTAAAATAAAGATATGAACAGTGCGAGTGGTCCCATGATTTTGTTTTCAGATTGCCATATATAATGTTAAATATCGTGTCACCACTATGATTGACCTTTTATTTAATTAAAGGAAAATTGGACTACACTGCCAAGGATATAATGGAAATAATTCTGGAGAAAGAGGATGAACTTACTACTGAAGCCCATGGGCACAACAAACCTCTTTCACCCACACCAGTTACTAGCACTCAGAGGAATGGTAAGATGTTTTCACTTTTCAGCCATATTTCCGTATGATGCCATTTATTTATCAAACATTCTGCAGTCTTATTACTTGTTTTGTTTACTGTCCTTTCATGACATTAAACTACAGAAGTGTGGATTTTGGAATCAAATGTTCATAGTCATCCTTGTTTGGAATGCGTATTTCATCTTGAAGATTTCAGTAAGGCTATTCCAATTTTATGGTTATGTAGCAACCATTTTCGCGACAGCAAGCATATACTGGATGCATGCATTTCAGAAAAGTTAAAACAGTTATCAATGAGAACGTTAAGAAGTCATTTATTTTCTCTCTTGTCGCAATTTTCTTCCTTCTCAACGATTTTTGGTCTGTTAAAAACATTTCCGAAAAGTCATGCAATTAACATATAGCAGTTTTGGAATATAGGTATAGTGCAAAGTATCACCTGTTCATGTAGATGAATTTACTTATTAATGTAAAGTAAGGGGTTCTTGAGTACCAGGATAATGGTGTTAGACAATGTGTTTTTGTCTTGCGAAACGTTCACATAGGTGCAAAACATACATCTTTAATATACTATGCAAAATTGTATAATATAAATCATAGAGATTAAGGTATATATGTAAAGTAAATGAATGTCAAGTTTACATGCAATGGAAAAACACAAAATACAAACAATAATTAAAATGTTACTTAACAAATTGTTGTGAAATCAGACCATGAATATTGCATCCCTTTAAGACAAACACGTATACAGGTACCAATAGCTAGAGAGGTCGTAGTTTCTGAATTAATTATTTAGATTTAATGTGGCTAGAATCAATGTACCAGGTCAAATTGTCACACATAACGTCCATTGCAGAAACGTCACCAAAAATTCATATTTATTTCTGAATTAATCCCCAGAACAATTAATGCAGCTGAAGTTACTAATCCGTAGAATCGGTGACCATTAAGATTTGCTTAGACGAACAAGTTGTGCATGTACTCTCATGTATAACGATTCATATATAATGAATTGGTTAAAATAGGTTTAAAATGTTTTTAACGTTGCAATTGTCTGATGAAGGTCTAAAATAGAAGGAATTTAATTGCTTCTTTATGTGGCAGATAATTAAACAATTCTACGTTTTTGTAATTACAGCATTGTAAGTCGGTATTCATGTCAGTTAATATTAAGACAATGTAAATACAATATTATTTCAGTAATCCTGCCACTTCATACATATAACAATGTATAATATCTGCTGGACTAATTTAAAGTCATGATCAGAATATATGGTACAATTACAAAAATGGTCCAAAAACATTAATGGTCAGACATTCTTGATATCAATATTAATTTATACTTTCTTGAAATAGTTGTATGTTTATGTTGTTTTGATAGGTAGATATTTATTAGAAAGCATTGTTAATGTCCAGAAATATATTGGCAGAGAATTAGTTATAAAATCACATCTACGGTTTAAATATAAAGTCTATGCAAGCTAATTTGGTATGCTTGGTACCGCACAACATGGAGTTTTATTTTGTGATATTTAATCAGTTCAATGCCGATGTTAAACAGGTTTCCCAAAAAATAACATATTTTTGCCATTTATAAAATTTATTCAAAAAATAGCCAAAACGTTTTTCTGTTGAATAAACTTAAAATTCTTAATTGCAATGATTTTTGAAGCCAACGAAGCCGAAAATCATATGAATGATAATTTCAGGTCAATTAGAGTCATACATATCTATAGACTATAAATTAAACGTTTGTCTGCAAGCTCAATTAGTATGTTATATGTACCCCAGTAACTATTCAATCAGCTTTAATAAAGAGGTTTGACAATATGATTGATTGGAATGATTTTTCCTTGTCTAGTGTATGTTTTTATGATTCGGAATGCAAAGACAATGCATGTGTCATGTAACATGCATGTTTACTTAGAATAGAATACACTTTAGTTGGAAGAGAGTCAAGATTTTCGTTTGCACATCTTTTATAAATTCTATTAATAGATGTTCATTATTGTGGTGTTACCACAGAAGAGAGTATCTAAAGTCAAATTACTATATGTTGTGAGGGATTGAAACAGTTTGATGTGATATTCTTGGTAATAAACGCAAGATAAGAAGTAGTGCTGTGTACATTCTCTAGATTCACATCTGCAAAATGGTAATCTTATTATCTTTTTTGTAAATAAATGTTGCTTAAGTGCACAGCAATTTGATTTAAGTTGGGCATGAAGAATTTACAATGTTATTATACTTCAAAAAAGTACCTGTGTAAGTGTGATGAGTATTGAATGTGATTTGGAAGTTACTAGTTTAATCTGTTTATCGAGTCTCAGTAAATAATGTATTTCATTTTGGAACGGCCGAATGAAGCAGGGAGCTGTAAAAAGCCTTTGTTTTAACCTGTGGGAATTGGAAACTGTTTGCAACACGTACGTTATAGCGAGTAATACCACTAACAGCTAGTGGAGTCAGAGATGTTCCACAGGACGGGTTGGAACCAGTTGTAATGTTTAACAAGATATAAAGGTTCCGTTTTACTCATCTGGCTTAAAAATACCAATGGATTTTGTTCTTACATGGAATCAATCATTACGGGGCTGAGATAATTCAATTCGTGACACGCACACTTTCCATTTTGCCCTTGGTGTGAAGGGAACAAATGATAGGAAATATGCGTTAAGATTTAGATTGATGGAACGTTGTATATACTTTTTATATTTATTAACACCTTAATGTGTTTAATTCATACATAAAAAAAATCGTTACTAAGATAATACATTCATTATGTTAGAAGCTTACTCAACCTTTTGACCACATGATGCACGCCATTTGTTTTGCAGCATTTGTATCGTACGGTTTGACATCAAGGCCTTGGACGCCTTGTTTTGTTTTCCTCGCGTCAGTAACTTCGCTGAGATACATTTAAAGTTGCAACAAAACGTAGAAAACCCTTTAGAACACATCTTCGTGAGTAAAAACATAAATCAAGGCCTTCACATTTGTACACATGAAGCCACGCTCCATTTACACGTGATCAGCGTTACAAACTATTTCATTACTTTTTAATAGAACTTTTAACCGGCATTATCCAAATTATGCACACATGATATAAATCCTTTCCAAAGTAAATAATTGTTACCTAATCACTGACAGACAGGGAAGTTGTTTGCAGTTGAAGAGCAAATCTTTAGTCGCATTTGTTTTTCCCAGTCATTTGATAAATGTTCACTAAATGTCACAACCAGCAGCCCTGCATTTAGTCACTTGACATATATACACATGAAGGTGATGCAATTCAAACGAACAATTATAAAGTGACTTCAGAAAAACTAGTCCTTACTGTGGCTGATCCTAATACAAATCGGCCTTCAAAGATACAAAAATGACTTCTTTAAATTATATCATGTTGCCATCAGTATGCCAGCTCTTGCTGAAGACAAACACCTTTACACGAATCCTTCATAAGAACTCTGAAAAAAAGTCGCACCCGAGTTGATGCATTCGAATGGCTTACCTAACATTGTGAGATCTCGTAGCCACGCTGCGTTTGCATAATTTAGCCAAGAAAAAATGTTACAACCAGGAAAGATTCTCTTTTCTACGTCTACCAGATACGTACAAATCATGACGCATTGCAATCAATATGGATAAATATTTAAGCAACGTATTGTGAGAAGCTAGTTGGCAATTTTTGTCACAGCGTGATTGTTAACATCCCATTAGGTTTGACAGGTGGGTCGTCACAAATTGCTGTTTGTCGTTTTGTTGTCCAACATCGTTACAAAAACAAAATCACAAGTTGTCAACCTTATTTGTTTTTCTGTTTTATTTTTTTAAATTCCCAATATGTAAGGTGCCAAATACGTATTGATATACTGTCTTTGCAAGAAATAAAAGCTCCTACCTAATTCAGTATTCATAAGAATCGCTTGCCAAGCATTTTACATTTCAGTCAACATCGGCAATCTTGCTGGCACACTTCGTAACGTCTAATCTTGCTATCAGAAATGATCGTTGGTCAACAGGGACAACATAAATTTGAAAAATATGGAATTTTGTCCCTGTTAGTAAACTTTCAAACTATTAAGACTGATGCAATGTTTATTTGTCGTATATATGGTGCAAAAATCCATATATTGTATATTACACATATAAGTTGAGGTTTTGGTGATATAGCAGCGTCAATCATCAGAGAAGCCATCTTAAATCTAAAAGGTTTTTCATCAGCCACATTAGTTGGATCCTATAAATAAAATATGATAGAATTCTGCTGAGTTGTATCTTACAAATAAATTTTTAAATATCAAACTGTTAATATTTTACAGGCAAATTGTCAGACTACGTCTTAGTAACTGAGATTATCTGACCTATTTTTCTTTAATTTTGCTATAGACGACAATTAGTCCAGTGATAAATTTGCCACCACTTTTGTCTCTACGTTTACGTTTCTTCACTATTATAATGCACGTGTCAGTGTACAATAGGACACTTTTCTGCTTTGAAAATAAAATGTCAGAATTAAACAAATGCTCAGTACATGTAATTACTACTTCATTTTTAATCAGTCTTATATTGCTACGATTGTCCTGTTGTGCAAGTAAACCATATATATATACATATATATACATATATATATATATATATATATATATATATATATATATATATATATATATATATATATATATATATATATATATACATACATACATACATACATACATACATACATACATACGACATGAAGGTGATCATTATTTTAGTTTTTATCTTTCCCAGATGAATATTTGCTATATTGTTTTGGGGATCACATTTATTCTCTTTCTGTTGTATAGAAACTTTGATCTGTCTTAATTTAAATGGTAATGGAATACTCAGGTTATTGCATGGCTGCAAAATGTTTTTGGATAAGGTTAAGTATCCATTAAAGCACGTCATTTCCCATTGAGCTATGATAACATTAGATTGCCCAGTATTAGACTGACTTTCAATCTTCATTGAGTTTTCTTTTACTCCTCATCATTTTCACATATATATCAATAAACGAAACAGTCTGATGACATATATTATCTCACATAGAATGAGGAAAAACTTGATGTTCGTTCAAAATTACGAATTATTTCGGCTTGATCTGTTGCGTTGTTTCAGATTGTAACATAAGTTTCTAATTTATTTACAGATCCTGTGCAACGTCTCATACAAGAAAACGAACAACTTCGGCAAAATATGAAATGTGTTGAGTGTAGGGTGGCAGAAAGAGATATTTTGTTGTTACCTTGCACGCACCTCTGTCTGTGTTCAAATTGCTCTAACAAAGCATCTATATGTCCGCTTTGTTATAAGAAGATCAGAGAAAAAATTAAAACATATGTAATTTGAAATACACCACTGACTTCATCATAGCCCCGGGAGGCCTATTGGTTTAAAGCTGTCACCTTTACCGATCAATACCATCTCACATCTGTCCGCATGGTTAGATTTACAGGCTCTGCCAATGCGGTATGTGACATGAGCTTGTCAGTAGCTTCCTGTGGGTTGGTGGTTCTTACGGGCTTTTTACATGAGCTTGCCAGCAGGTGGGTCGGTGGTTCTTACAGGCTTTTGACGTGAGCTTGCAAGTAGGTGGGTCGGTGGTTCATACAGGCTTTTGACGAGCTTGCCAGTAGGTGAGTCGGTGGTTCTTACGGGCTTTCCCGATTTCTTCTTCCACCAGTTATACTGACCGTCATATATAGTCTATTTTGTTGTAAAAAATGGCGTTACACCACCAACAACAACATCAGTATAAATCGTCGCTAATGTAATTGCTAAATCTGTGAATCATCTAGATAAAGTTGAGTGCTTACAAATCTGCTTTTAATTGCCATGCTTACGTGTACGAAAGCAAATTATATGCGATTAATTAGCTGAAGGTTAACAGTGGATCAGTAAATGTATGACTTAATTTGAGGATGAACCAGTTGTGGTAAAATATTTTGCCCAGAGATACACCAGTGTGGTCAATCAGGCAGATGATACAGGGTCAACTAATTCAGCCACTTTATGAGACAATATAAATATACAAAATTGGAGATTTAAGTTTTAGAAGAAAAATAAAGTTTATATCTCCCCATTAAATATCTTGTAGAAAAAAGTTGATGCATCGTTTGGGATATTCACAAGCATAATTGAATATTATGTAAGATCAGTTCTTTCGCTTCGCATTTTAAGTTTTGTGGAAATCTTTACTACATTAGAAAAGAAACTCCTTATAAAAATGCCTATATTTATTATCTCTGTTAAAACCATTTTATCTGTTATTGTATCTGTTCTATCCAACCAAATGCATATGGTTCCATTTTGATTCTCAGTCTGATTAACATTCTGACTGCCAACATTATGGACATCTCACATCCACTGATATAACTTCATGTTCTGGTGAACTTCTGGTCCACTTATATTTGGTAGCCTATAAAACAATAATCTTCTTGATGTGCTTTAAGAGAGTCATCGTTATAATGAGGTTTTCCATTTTCATAAAATGAAAGTTGTAATGTGGTTGATAATATCCTAAGTTTGGAGAGTATGACCTCGCATCTGAGTCGATATGTGTATATCACAATTTAAATCAGAGAGTTAAATTCCCAATTTCCTATACGACAATACCTAATCACGTTGCAACATGTGTTTTTAATTGCATAATTATATGCAAATTATACATTCCGTTTTCATTTGCAAAGTCAGTTGGTCAGTACATTTATTTTATGTGAAACTAGCCATTGGTCAAAAATGTTTGAAAACCTGTAAATCTATAAACCAAAATGCATAATCGGTATGAATCGTCTGAATGTAAGTATATATGCAAGTTATGGCATACAGTCGATCAATTTAAAGTTTCATTTGCACATTTTCATATGGTCAATTATGGCTTCATAAAGATTCACGCATTTCAAATCGAAAGTTCCAAATCATAAGCCCTTTTCTATTGTTCCACGTCTTGGTCATCCGTTCCACTTTTATGTTGTTCGATCACAGGCTTTCAGGACCTTTCATGTTATTTTTTTTTTTATACACATGCATACTTTGTAACGTACCAAAGATGAAAGGTCAGAAGAAACGTAAATGCATTGCGTGTACAGATGGGACACAGTGATGACACAGTGATGGCACAGTGATGACACAGTGATGATACAGGTTTGGATGATAAAAAACTAGCAAACTATACAGGAACGCGTCTGAAACGGGTTTATGAGCTATACAATTAGTGATACTTAAATTCACTTGAATTGTCTTTATATTACGAGATGGTGCATACTCAAGAAAAAGAGGAATTCCAATACGAATCTCAAAACTGCAATAGATGGATGAACGACCTAAACGAAACAGTACACCCTTGTGCATTAATCGCACAGGAGCAGTGCACTACATTTATTGTGCACTATAAACACTATAAAACTACTTTCACTGTAGCGGGGAAAGTACAGCAATATAGTTAATAGGCTAGTGCACAACTACCTGATGTGAATAGACTCACGGTACTTAATTAATATTATTATGACATTGGCTATGGTTTATGGTAGTATCTATGGAAATAACGCACTACAATTCAGTGACAGGAATATGACAGTATGTATGGAGAGCATTGGGATCAAATAATACTGCAGCATTTACATTTAGCAAGTCGTTACGCATTAGTTATATTATGATGACGATAATAATTATAATGGTGTTGAGTAACACACATGGGCGCTCTACCTTCCTATGTCTTTATATTTAATCACAGAATACATGCAAAAATTTGCATCTGTGAATAAGTATAATTATTTGTACGGTAGTAGAAGTAGTAGTATTAGTAGTAGTAAGAGATAATTATTTTCATATGTTTGTCTTGGGATAGATATCCATCCTACCATAGTCAAAGACTTCCGACAATTAATCATCATCACCATTTCGTTACTAGGATTAGTAAATGTGATTGTTTTCTATTTTATAGTGGTTCAGGTTTAACAACTGCAGTGAAAAAACTGAAACATATTTCATAGTTTTATGTAGACCATTTCAGGTATAAGCCATTTCAAATAAGCTGTTAAGTTTTACCGTTTTATTCAATGTCGATGAAGAGAACAGATTTCAGTAATATTTTAGTAGCCTGAATTTTATTTTAGTGATATTTTAATTAAGTCTGATTGTACGCGTGAATATTACAAGTATGTTTTTTTTTTCTTCAAAACTTATCCAATATAGATTGTTTTTTTTAAATGTATGTACCCATCCAAAATTGTGATCCTTCAGAATCCAAATAGAAACCCAATGTTTTAAAATTTTATGGGGCATCCCTGGCTGATGAAAATTATTTTATTCTTCTGAAAATATCTAATCTTTGATCCTGGATCGGCCACATGTATACGTGTGGTGTAATAATAATAATAATAATAATAATAATAATAATAATAATAATAATAATAATAATAATGTAATAATAATAATAATAATAATAATAATAGAAATAGAAATAATAATAACAATTAAAAAAATAATAATAACAATAATATAAAAACAATATTCATACAGATATCTTAAGTTTCCGTGTAATGATTTTAAATGGGGCCAGAAGTACAAAATAACATTGTAAAATGGGATGTTAATTTGCTAGGAGAAGTCATGTAGTGTTTATTCTGACTGTGAACTGCTGATTTTACCATGATGGTAGACGAAGTGCTATACCACTAATTAAATGAGTCAGCTTAAGTGTGCATTGTATTTTATGTAAATAACGGGCATGAAGTGCCTCTTTACGTACAATTAGCTACCAAAATGTACTCACTTAGCTCTATACATCAAATGATTACCAGCAAGTTGCCCCTAACGTCTCCAAATTCAAATGCTACTTTAGCATTGTAAAATAGGATATATTGTTTTTCGGTACAAAAAATATATAGTAAGTTCATTAAAATTCAAAGAGTAATTTTATATTATTGTTGATCATTCATATCAGCCACTTTAGAGTTCCATGCGTCCAAGGGTTACGAGAGTTTGTGAGAAACAAATATGGCAACGTAAGGGATCATAGCAATGTACATTGCCTATTCCAATACATAATCGGTCATCAACAGAAGCATATTCTAAATACATTTAAAAGCTGCAGTTTCCGTCCATCAGAATAATTTACGTTTATTCTTTTACCTATATCATGTGAAAATAAATACAGAATGACAGCAATACAAAATAGAAATCTTACATTGTTCTTCAATGATAATATATCACTTCAAGGTCGTTTGATCATGTTTTATGATCTTTTCCTTTGGGAAAGGAAAAATGAATAATTCGTAAATTGATATCAGTATGATACTATTTTGTTTATCTCCCTTTGAAGACTAAGGAAAATTGCAAAACTATACACTAGAGTCCGAAAAGGATGGTTGGTAGTGGCTATGTGGATAGGTAATAATTTGATGTCGGAACAAACAAAAATATTTAAATGTAAATAGATACGTCCCAAACTCAGTTTACATACTCATTTACGATGGACCATCATTACAGTACGTTTGCCTGTCAAAACAGTTTCATGCGAGCTGAAAAGATGCATGCAAAAAGATGTTTTGAAATAATTCAAATATTAAATTGGGACGGAACACATGAATAGTGCTGACACAACAGTATGCCGATGTTGTAAAAAGCGGTATAAATGACATATTTTCTGACGTGTTCATATAATTGGAATGTATGAGATTTTGTAACGATTGGATAATTCGTCGATGTTGTCCAATTCGTTTTGTTTTCTGTGTACAGTCTGTTAATGTGATTTTAGAGTACATTTTAAGAGTTCCAAGTACTCGTCATATTACGATTTTCATTTCTGACTGTGCCTACTATACGTGGTTGCTACGTCCCGTTGTATATATATGTCTATAATTATGTTTGATGTCTACTTTATAGTTTAGTTATTCGTATTTTTATGTACATATGGATTTAGTGTATTTGAACATAATAAACGGTGATTATCTTTTTTCCTCCATATTTTTTATTTTCTAAACTCTTGTTTTCTCCACATATTTTGGTGATCTCTTCATAAACTTTTGATTTGTTCTGGAAACTGTGGAGAAGCCTTGGTACCATATTATATTGGAAAATCACTGTAATATGGGTCGTTGAAATTGTATTGGTGATCGGATCCACTTATATATCTTAATGACTTAGGTGGAGGAGCCTGGAAACCGTACTGTAACTTCCAGGTTTTGGACGTTATAGTATTGCCAAGCTTCAGCTTCTTTGCTATTATTGTTTGATACAGTGCAAGTATGCTTTCAGCTCGGCAAGGGTAGCGACATTTAGAATAGACGAGAGTGTTGAACTAGCGAAAAGTAGTACTTGAATAGTAATTCACCCTAAAAATATATCATACAAATATTTATGTAAAGCAAATAATCCTAACAATATCATCAACTTGCCGTCTTCTAGTAATTTACTAAAACAAATTCAGAACGAGATAATTGTGGATGGAAAGATGCCTTCAATAATCATTGACAATGTTGAGAAAATAGATGAGATTCGTATCGTTCAACATACATGCTATATATTATTAGGACTTTCTCTCCTCTTCATGTACAACATTTTCAATTCCAGCTGCCTCTCCTTCTTTGTGTCTTTCTCTTCTGCCTTTTTCGGATTACCTTAGTGATTTTACGGTATCGTTACTAAACATTTTCTTCCAGGTACCGGGTATTGGATTTTATTTAATTCGAAGGAAAGCCTGCATGACATACATAGAAGACGAATAGTTAGGGAAATCTTACCAATGCTGAAAACATGGAACTCTATCCGCGATGGCTTTTATAAACAATATATACTTATACACCAAAATACGATGTCCACGCCGATGCTTGATAACAGTATCAGCCATGTTATGATGCAGAGTGTTAATCATCAAATCACTGCACACTTGGTACACTGAGAAACATTAGAAACAATAATGCAACTTTGGACTAACTTTGGCTTATACAAGCAAATTATAAGCAGGTACTTAAATTGAATTTGATATACACGCATCTTATACAAAACAAATGAAAAGTCTATTCAAGATAGAGCGCTATCAGAGAAATATTTGAAAATTGACAGAAACATTTAAAATGTCAAACAGTCATGTTACGTGGAGGAATAAAATTAGCACAGCATAACAGTATAAGGTGGATCACAAGTGTTTAAGTTAAACGAAAGATATTGAATCTTTGTTAGGATTTTGACTGAGACAAAAAAATCCCAATCAAGGGGGTGGGGGATTCCTCATATCGGTTCAAACCACAACGTGTATTTTTTCTCATACACTATTTTCCTTTAAAGTACAAAAAAACTCTTCCATAGTATTCACGTCCTAATGTTTACATCTGGCGCATGAAAACGAATATGAGGGCTTTGGTGTGAACATTGCATTTGAAGTACATAGTTTATTCGCTTGAGTAAAGAACACTAACAATATAAAAAGTCGCATAATGAGTTAGTATCATTTTCAATATATGGATGTTCTTTGAAATTGACAATAAATAATTAATATACTTTTCATTACAAGAAACTCTTTCATTTCATCAGTTCAAAGTTTGAATAAATTACCTCCTGTATAAAATATTGACCTTTGCGGATAACCATGTGCTAAACATTCAAGTTCATGGATTCTTTTAAAAACAGTTTCTGTCAAGGAAATGTGGCAAGTGCCGCAGTGACATTTTCTAATAGACTAGCGTATTGACCGATTAACGATTCCTTCTTGCTGGTAAGTGCATTAGTTTTTAATAAATGTTTCAGGCATATTTTGTGTTCAACTGGGACACAATGTAGATACTTAAACAATTAGAATAAAGCATGTTTCAGGTAACACATTTCTAGTTGTTGCTGGGTTTTTCGTAGTTGTTAAGAGAGTTGGGAGGCTATAAAGTGTATATGACTATGGTCTATGTGCATGGATCAGTTCATTTCACACAACATTGATAATTGTATCCTATCTGCAGCGTTGTCAATTGGAGGTTAGCGTCATTAATGTAGCTAAAAGTATATAATTTGTTTCATATGAAGTGTTTAAAACTGGGTAGGTTGCTTTATCTACATTTAATGACGCTAACCTGAAAATGTACTGAGCTAGACCTGCATATATGATAACATAATCATGCTGGTTTAAACGAACTGTGTTGTTCTGCCGTCGATTCTAGTCATCCGAGGGTTGGAGGGGCTGGTTCCATTCTGTGCATGTGCATGCGCAGGTGGCTGATTGGGACGGATGAGTGGGACATTTCAGGAGGGTTGATGGTATGTGTAATTCTGGCTTGCCTCTTTAGCTCTGCATCTGCTGTCCTCCTGGTAGATACACACAATTTGGAGTCATTGTGCACAGAAGAACGGCCAGTGACTCAGTCGTTTGCTGTTTTCTCCCAGGAATCAGGGGTTATGTTTGAAAGATTTAAATGCAGCATTCAGATTGTCTTTAAAGCGTTTCTTTTGACCGCTGTCCTTGTTGTAACTCTCCACAGAAGAGTCTCTTAGGAAGCTGATGGTCTGGCATTCGTACAACATGTCCCGCCCAACAAAGCTGGCACTGTATCAAGATGGTGTGGATGCTGCGGAGACCTGCTTCGGCGAGTACATCAGCGTAAAGTAGTGTGGGGAGCACAACTGTCCTATATACCCTTAGGTTTGCCTGGATGCTAATGCTTCGTCTATTCCAGACGTTGGTATACAATCTGCCTAAAAATGCGCTGGCTCTGACAATGCTAAGGTTCACTTTACAATCAATGCTATGTGACAGTCTGCTGCCAAGGCGGCATGTGAAGCGGTTCACCATGTTGAGGTTTTAGCCGTTGATGATGATTCTGGGCTAAAATTGGGCTTTCCAGGGGCCGCCTGCTGCAGGACTTCTTGGTACTGATAGTGAGACCAAAGCTTGTGTAGGAGCTGGAGAATTTGTCAATACTGCATTGCAGGTCGGTGTCTGAGCCAACGTTGAAAGCACAGTTATCAGCACCAAAAAAAAATAAAAATCCCTTATGGTGCCTGTCATAATGTTGGTTTAGCAAGAAGCCTCCTGGGATTTAATAGTTTTCCATCTTTATCTTACCTGATGCTGACTCCAACCTATTCGTCTCTGAAACATTAGTTAGCGTGGCAGAAAAGAATAGACTGAAGAGTGTCGGTGCCAGAACACAAATTAGTCACTGGGAATGGCTCACATGTCACTTCCTTTTCCTGGACACGTCGCTGAATGCCATCGTAGAAATGCTACACCATGGATATAAATGTTCTTGGACATCCGTACTGGGTAATTACCTTCCACAAGCCTTCACTGCTGAACTAGCTCGTCATTGTTGGCGATTTTAATGCAAAAGTAGAATGTAATCACGTTGACTGGGATGGAGTGCTAGGAAAGCACGGAGTGGGTCACTGTACCAGCAACAGTCTCATTTTGCTCCAGACTTGCGCCGAGCACGAACTGCTTATCACCAATAGTCTTCCGCCTCCCTGCCAGAAACCGGACGTTATGGATGCACCTTCGGTATAAGCACTGGCAAATCATCGACTACATCATTTTCAAGAAGAGTGTCATGCAGGATGTGTATGTGATTAAGTCCTTGTGCGGCGCTGACTGCTGTACAGACCACCAACTTATCACAAAGCCTTCAGCCCAAAAGACGCCAACATGGAAATTTATATTTTGTATGCAGGCCACTGGCTGCCTAAGAGACTCGTTTTTGACGAGCTACAACAAGGACAGCGATTCCAAGGAGGTCAAAAGAAACGCTTCAAAGAAAATCTGAACGCTGCATTGAAAGCCTTCAAGATAAGTCCTGATTCATAGGAGCAAATAGCAAGCGATCGAGTCAGTTGTCCTAGCTATGTGCATAAAGGCTTCAAGTTGTGCCTGTCATTAACCCTCATAAAGATGTCCCACTCATCCCCTGTCCCTTATGCAAACGAACATTCCGTGCAAGGGTTGGCCTCATCAGCCACCTATTCACGCACAGAAGACAACCAGCCCCCCCCCCCCTCGGATGACTAAAGAGATCCTTCCTTGTCAAATCGCCGGACAAACAACATGCCACAAAAACTCATCTTCATTATATTCAAGACATCTCTCAAATAATATACACTTTTGAACTTCAATTATCAGAATGAGGCTAACTGAGTCAGCAGTAGCAGAAGCTATTGAAGATATGCATGCCACTAGCTATACTGATATAAAATCGTGATGGTATTTCAGATTCGTTATATCATCCACCACTTCAACTAAAATAAAAATAGATGGTGGCCCACTCTTTAAAGCGGGTATTTGAAATGATATGACTTTGTAAGGTTTAAGTTAAGCCATGAACTTTATTATTTCGTTTGTAAGCGTGAAGTACTCTGTTAACTTTAGTTTTGTTTAAAAGTTTCAGTCGTCTTTTCCCTTTTCTTGGATGGATAAGTTTTTCATTTAAACCACCTGTTTTATTTTACCATATATGTCACTTCAGGAAATCTTCAAAATACCTTAGTTCTTTAAATGAATCATTTTTCTGTAACATATTTTGTTTAATCACACTGCATAGTTACAAAGCTAACAGTTGTGTGTTCCACAAAAGCCAATTACAAGTCATGGACACCAGTTAGAACGAAAGGTTATGCCCTGATGCAGTGTCACCGATCTTTGTAACACCGAAACAACTCGAACAGACAAGTAAAGAAACGAAACAGGCATTGGTAGATGATATTGCTCTAGAAGCGCGTATTTAATATCATTTCTGTGTAATGAGAGGAACCACCTATTTTCTCAGATGCCAATAAAATATAAATTGTTTGCAACAACAGCTGTTGATATTACAATGCACGTAAATTGAATGTAACGCTTTCATGAATCATTTGTTTTGAATACCACAATTTAGTATCGTAATTTAGTACAGGCATTATACCACCATAATGAACTGGTGATACGGCAGACTCCTAAAAACATAGATAAAATGGTTTGTTTTGTATGTGCTAATATTATACTCATGGTAAAAGTGTTTGACTTTACAATAATGATGTTTCCTTTCGTTTAACAGTCTTGATACTGAAATAACTGGGACAGATATATTGGTTGCCACCAAAGCCAACTCGTTTACAGCTGACATAGGTTTTCAAGTGATCACTATCTGCTATTAATATATACGCGGTGTTCCTTCTATCTCACATTTAACTCTTTCTTCACGTGTATTCATCCCTCAGCTTACAAATATCCAGAGCGCCTAATATTAAAGTATTGAAACTGCTAGTCAGAAGAAAACGTAGTATGCTCCTTATGGATGAATTGGTTATGTTTGTTTATTGCTTGAATCTGAAATAGGCATGATGAATTTTTATACTTTTTACTGATTTAATTCTTAAATATGCATCATGGGTTATTATTTTTTTATTTTTTTATTCTTTTGTTAAGATGTAGAGATCCGGGCGGCTTCTGCAAATATCTCATTCGCTTGATAGGGTAATTCTATTTTTCTGATCCTGTTCCATAGCTAATATTGGATTTTAAGCCGTGCTTGCTCATTAAACTTCTTTATGTCGTAAGTGCTCATTACCCTCCAATTTTCTAATTTGAGGATTTAACAATAATATCTTCTATTTTAACATACATATTTGTCTGTGTTGATAACAGAGAACGGAATAACAAGGTGCCAAACAAATTTTTTTTTGAATCATAGATGGTCAAAGTAATTCCCATTCTGGTACAATCGAAAAGGATATATCATTCTCTTATACAATGGTCATATTGTGCTTCAAATTACCCCTACGACTATGATTTTACAGTGTAGAATGTTTCAGTGTTATATTCTATCACAGCGGCAACAGTCGGTCGTTTTATCATATTAACTCGTGTAAATTATGTGCACTACTTTTCTAATACATTTTCTCGCCTTGAAGGATGTTATGACTGAGGTTGGGATATTTTACCATTTGCTCCGGAAGAGCCATTTTCCCCAGCATTTATGTTTGGCTAACTGTTTGAGTAAACCATAAACAACTCTACACGATCAAAATACTCCTATAGGGCACGTGCATGATGCAGATGTTGATGAAGCCTCAGCTATTTCTTTATCCGTGACCTGCAAAGATCATCAGATATGGATTCCAGGGTTTCTATGAAATGGACAAAGAGGAAAATGAAACGCGAGGGATAAATTGAATCTAGAACAGACTTCTCAGGAGGAAAATATGTAAACTAATGTTAAGCAGCAGTCAGGCTGTACCCTACAAAATTTGTGCAGCTGTTATTTTTACCCAGTAATGGTTTCTTGTAATTCTATCAATGTAGTCCTCGTTTGGGTAAAATAACATTTATAAAATTTATGGTTTTTTCATTCAGAGACAGCATCTCCGGCTGCGAACAATTAATGTTATACGTGATAATATATGGCAAACATCGGAAAGGCGCTAACCGTATATACGATCTAGTCCTATCCGATATCGTGTTCCAGGGTCAGATAAATTATCGTTACAAATCCGTGTGGGGTTGCCTGAGCACCACTAAAGAAATTTCTGAATTTATTAAAGTCCATATCGGAGCACCATGTTTGACCAATATTTCTGAGGGTGTGATTATCAACCCCGTTAAATACCGCGAGAACATTACAATTATCTCGGATCACTTTTGGAATTTAAATGTATCGTTGAGTACCATATATCACATCTGTGTTTTTGTGTCGTCCACGGAAGAATATCCTCGCTGGATTTTTTTGTTTATCCAACATGGTATCATCGTACACGACCAAATTATTTACGCTGGAATGAATATCTTCCACGGAAGGTGCTTCATCGATATCTGTGATAAACTCAATGATATCTTCTCCGGTGATCTCCGAGTCTCTCTCGTTATAATCTTTCAACACCTGATAACAATGTTGATCATCCGCGCTCGGTGCCACCAAATATAATTTGTCCCATTTCATCCATTGCATAATCACGTTAAGTAATAGTTGTGTTTTACCTCTACCCGATGGTCCGATAATTATCATTCTGACGGAATTAGGTAACATCGGATGATGTTTGACAAATATTCGTTGTTTCAACGCGGAAAGTCAGTAACTTTCATTAAATATAACATAGCTAGTATTATGAATTTATATTCTGTGAAATGTAAAACTAACACACCAACAATTAGTCCATCCACTACCAAAACAAGCAATAACAGAAAAGCTATCACTGCGGTATAATATTTTTTAGATTTGTTATAAAAAAGGAGGTGATATCGCGGCCAAGTTAACAAAACTGCCAGGGAAACCATGGGCGAAGTATCCAGGAGAAAAACACTTTCCAGGATATAGTTATTGTGGTCCGGGAACACGATTACATATCAGACTAGATAATCAAGATAATCCTCGTCCGGGTGAATATCCGATAAATGCCATCGACGAAGCCTGTCGTGTTCATGACATCGGATATCGAAGTAATGATCTCGAACAGCGTCATCTCGTGGATGTAAAATTGATCCACGCGCTGATTTCAATTCCAGATAAATTCTTGAAAGAAAAATTAGCATCTTGGATAATAAAGGCCGCCATGAAAGGTAAATTAGTCGCGGGGTTAGGTATTTAATATGGAATCAATTTATTATTCTCCGACCGGATACTACATGGGTAAATCAGCTATCGATAAGCTCGCCAGCACGGCTAAGTTTACAAACAAAACAGAGGCGGATTGGTTATCTCGGCAGGCTATAAGGCAAATTTATCTACCACCGCTTAAAACGATTAAAATATGCGTCGTTTGATGTTAACATCCCCAATGAAGTTCATCAAGCTGATATATTATTTTTACCGCATGACGCGTTAACCGTTGTTGATGTCGTGAGTAGATACAAAGAAGCTGAACCGTTATAAATAAAAAGACTTCTTCCAAGGTTGCCTCCGCGTTCAAAAAGATTTATCATCGAGGTCCTCTACGGTGGCCAAATGTCCTTCAGGTTGATCCTGGTAAAGAATTTTATGGTGAAGTATCATCAACGATGAAACAACATAACACTATAATACGACAAGGACACACCGCGATCCATCGTGACCAAGCAATCGTTGAACTATTTAACAGAACTCTCGCGGATAAATTATTTCATTATCAATACGCGAAGGAATTCATCGATGATAAGCGATCTCGCGCATGGGTCAAACGATTACCGGAAGTAGTTGCAGCGATCAACAATGAAGGCATCAGGAACATAAATATGAAACCGGCTATCGCGATAACAAAAAATATATATAAATGTACCTTAAATCAAGGATTTCCCATCGCAGATCCTAAATAGCAATGTCACAGTGAGGTATTTATACGAACCCAGTGAGCTTGAAGGTGGTAGAAGATCAACTGATCCGAAATGGAGTATCACCACACATAAAATATTTACCATGATAACATCTAAAACCAAACCAACACGTTACAAACTTGAACCAACCGCTCCACAACGGAGTTTTACCCGTGAACAATTACAAGTAATTATAGATGATACTCAATTACCACCAATTAATCTTAATTGATGCAATGATTTCGATTACGTTCCAGACATGTCAATGTTACATTATCTCGGGTATGACCTCAACTATTATCTTTTCTATCCGCGGTTAATTGTTTGGTAGATTTTTCTGACCACGTCATGATAAAATTACAACTCGCACAATGATTATCTTGTTGTTTTAACGCTAAAATTCGACATCGAGATCAAATTCTCTGTTATTGTTTTGTCTTGTTTATAACCCGCTAATTTTTTTCTTATCGCGGTATCATCAGTCATATCAATTGTATTTTTTTCATCATCGTCGATATAAACTCGCCGAAGTTGATTTATTCTTCGTACTCGTGATACTGCGAGATATACTAAATTTGACCACTCGATGAAGTGATCAATAATCCACATGTCATCAATAATCCACATAATAATATCAGTAATAGTTAATCCTTGCGATGAATGTATCGTCATCGTGTAAACTAATCTCCACAGAGATTTATCGTCGTTGATTTCATTTTTAACTACAGCGATATCAATCCATACAATATCATTCAACAAAAGTTCTTGTTCAGATTTTCCAGGGATATCAACGACGATGTTTTGTCGTCGTGTATGTTTTGGTCTATAGAACAATGGAACGTCGTCGTTGGGGAATATTTCTTCGTAATGACAAAATAATTTTTTCAGAAGTAGATCTCTTATTTTTTTTTCTACTGGAAATAACAACAACATCTGTTGGTTTCCATGTGTTCCAGAAATCATCAATGGGGGTTTCAGGAATCGTTTCTAGTGCTATTTCACATTGTAGGCTATTTGATTGTAATCTTATCGTTGATTTTAACGCGGTCAAACTCTGCATCAAGTGATCCATGATCTGTGTTGATTTCTTCTTAGCAATCAACGATGTTTTTTCAACCAGCAATGTGGAGATAATCCAGTAAATGGTGGTGGTTGGCCATGATTACCGCACATTATCATTTCGTTAATAACCAACCCAGAAATGTTTTAACAACGTCAATGATACTGTATCAATTTCACCCCACATAACTATCCTGGGAACATATTTCGTCCCTATGCGGTCGGGAGTTCATTCAGTTCCATTATATCTAAAGAAACTATGATACCTACAAGCGTTAACTCCTCGGGATTTCATTTATCTGGCAAGACGATTATGTTGGAGTAAACTCGACGATTTTAGAATTTTTTCCAAATAAATCAATTACCCGAGTAGTCTTCCACATCCTCCTGGACCGTTTAGATAAACCGTTTTATGTCGTGTTATCGGATCATACACGGAGGGATATGGCGATATTTCCATATCGGTGTTTTCACGGTAATTATCTTCCACGGGAACATCATTAGATTCTTTGTAATCATGTAACATTTTCTGTTTTACTCTCCATGTCCTCCAATCACCGTTTTCCGTAAGATATTTCTTAACATCGTAGTAGTATTTTCTATCAAAGTAGAATGAATCCGTGGCAACTCTAACCTCGATATCAGCGAATCGGTTGACCATAGGCAGTAAATTCATTCATACATAACCGAGCATAGATGATCTCAAATGAGCATGTTGTGATGAATCTCCTTCGTAGTATTCAACGATGGTTCCAATTCGCTCATTATTTGATAAATAAGCTGCTGTTTGAGAGATAAGTGTCTCTTTTGCTATTGTATCCGCGATGATAAAATCCAATTCTGCTCTATCGAGTATCAATCTAGTACATTTTCGTTTGTTATCGGGTCCACCCTCAATAAACTTCCCAATTATTATTCTTCCAAATTTTGTACAATCTTCCTCTATGATTTTACGTAGAAAGAAGATATCGTAATTATCAAATTGTTCTGGGGTTGGTAACCAAACATCGGTTTGTTTCCGGTATGAGATTATAGCAGGGGTTCCAGTTATTGAGGTCAACATTCTTTTATCTAACAAAAACCTTAATAACACTATCGGAGCCCATTTCTTCACGCAGAGATGTTTTCCCACCCAGAGATAAGTTACCGGATGAAGGCCATCTGCAAATTTAAATGATGTCACCCTGGCAAATCCAGTCAGATCAAAATCAGGTAATTTTCGTTAATAGCTACTCTAATAATTTCATGTGTGGGATGACCAAATCGTTTAAAGTATTCGTCGCTTCTCCCATTCCGAGAAAACTTGCTGGGTAGCACGCTCCCATTACAACGGACATCATATCATCGAGGTTGCATTTTGTATTCCATAGACCACCGCCGCCGTGTTCTACGCAGCTGGCTCTAACATCTTCGAGAAGATCAGCTCGAGTTGGTTTCCACGAATTCTTTTCTCTGGCAAAATGAGCTGCTACTGATGGCACCGTAAAACAATTTCGGGTAATTTCATCGGGGTTGTCTGTGTACTTCAACGCGAGATTATTAATTTCCGCTTGAAGTTTTTCAGTCCGATATAAATCTCCGTTCGTCTTAACTAATTGATCTTATTTTCCTCCTTGTTCGCTCTTAAACAAACATACGGAAACAGGATCGGTTTTATTGATACCGTTGGTAACGTCGAATATGTCTCCGCGATAGTATTTTACTGTTCGTGATGCGGGAAATACTCGCACGGAACTACTCCATGATGAGAATTATCATCGATGATTTCGATTGGAGTACCATTTCTTTTATATTTTTCCGCGTATAGAATATTTTCGATGAGAGTTTTTATGGTCATCGGAAATCTTAATTTCTTTTCTAATGTTGCAGCATCAGCAGCAGAGAGGGTGAGCCGGACAACATTTTTAGACAAGTTTTCACTGAAATCAGGCTTAAAACAATGAAATCAGGCAAAAAAAATCAATGATCAGGCAAAAAAATCAATGAAATCAGGCAAAAAAATCAATGAAAAATCAATGAAATCAGGCAAAAAATAATAATGAAAAATCAATGAAATCAAAAAAATGACTAAGCCTCCATTCGATTTTCAACCGAATATTTGATCCAGTCCGATACGATATCGTGTTCGAGGGTCATGTAAATTTATTGTTACAAATCCGTGTGGGGTAGACTGAGCATGACTAAAGAAATTTCTAAATTGATTGAAATCCATATCGGAGCACCATGTCTGCCAAATATTTCGTAGCGTATGTGTATCAACGCCGATAAATACACACAACACATTACAATTATCGCGAATCACTTTTGGTATTTGTGTGTAGCGTTGAGTGACATAGATCACGTCCGTGTTTTTATGCCTGCCTCGGGAAAATATTCTAGCAGGATTTTTTTGTTTATCTAACATGACATCATCGTATACAACTAAATTGTTGATACTTCCATCGAGGTCATTCACGGATGGCGCCTCGTCAATATCGGTTATAAATTCAATAACATCCTCGCCAGCAATCTCTGAAGCGTTTTCATTAAAATCTTTTAGCACTTCATAGCATCGTTGATCATCTACGCTAGGGGCAATTAAATACAACTTATCCCACTTCATCCATCTCATTATTAAATTAAGCAACAATTGCGTTTTACCGGATCCAGATGGCCCGATTATAATTGCGCGGATAGAGTTTGGTAGCGCTGCATGATGCTTCACTGGTTCTCTTGTTTTAGTCGCTGAAAAATCAATTATATTCATATCTCTATACATAAATTATGGATCTATATTGCGTGAAGTGTAAGGCGCGTACTGGCACAGATGACTTGACGACGATTACAACTAAAAATAACCGATCAGCGCTTTCTGGTAAATGCGTACAGTGTAGTACAAAGAAATTTAGATTTGTTTCTAAACCCAAGGAACCCAAGGAACCTTTAAAAAAAAAAGAGGAGGTGATATCGCTGCCAAATTAGCAAAACTCCCTGGAACCCCATGGGCAAAATACCCCGGAGAAAAACACCTTCCAGGATATAGCTACTGTGGACCGGGAACAAGACTTGATATCAGACTCAATGATCAAAATCAGCCCCGACCCGGTGAGGAACCAATAAACGCTATTGATAAGGCCTGTCACCTTCATGATGTTGCTTATAAAAGTAGCAATTTGCAACACAGGCATCTAGCAGATGTGAAATTAATTCATGCATTGAATTCTATCACTGATAAATCCTTCAAAGAAAAATTGGCTTCATTTTTGATAAAATCGGCTATGAAAAGTAAATTGATGTTAGGTGCTGGTAATTAATAACAACATGGAATCTATTTATTATTCCCCAAGAGGATACTGGAAGGGTAACGCTGCAATCAGTAAACTCGCTAGTGCTGCAAAAGTGAAAAAAACCACTGCGGCTCATTGGTTATCCAAACAGGCACTATGGCAAATTTATCTACCACCGCCTAAACAAATTCAATTCTCGCATTTTGATGTAACCGGACCCAATGAAGTTCATCAGGCTGATATATTATTTCTGCCACATGATCGTGGTTACAAATATGCGTTAACTGTAGTTGATATTGCAAGTCGATACAAAGAAGCAGAACCGTTAAAAACAAAATCGGCCACTGAATTGGCTTCTGCATTTGAAAGGATTTATCGAAGGAGTCCTCTGCACTGGCCAAATCTATTACAAATTGATCCTGGCAAGGAATTTCAGGGTGCAGTGTTATCTACAATGAAATATCACAATGTCGCTATCAGACGAGGGCATACTGCACTGCATCGTGATCAGGCCATTGTAGAACGATTTAATCGGATTCTTGCTGAACGGTTATTTGGATATCAATATGCAAAAGAATTCATCCAAGAAAAAAGATCCCGTGAATGGGTTAAGAGATTACCAGGTGTAGTTACCGCACTGAATAACGAGATTACTAGAACCATCAACATGAAACCTATCAACGCGATTAAAAAGAAGTCGATACCTGAAAAACCAAAAAAGGATTTTAGCGTTTCCCAACCAATTCTTAGTAGTAATGTCATTGTGAGGTACTTATACGAACCAGGAGAGCTTGAAGGGGGTAGAAAAAGGGCTACTGATCCTATTTGGAGCGTCACTACGCATAAGATATCTAGTATAACACGATCTACGGGTAGACCTCCAATCTATAAACTGGATTCAACTGCCCCTCAACGGGGTTTTACTAGACAACAATTACAAGTGATACCCGAGGATATTCAATTGCCACCCCATGGTCTTAACTAGCACCCTTGCGTCTATTGCACTCAAGACAAGTCAACATCACATTATTTCTGACATGACCGAGATTGTTATTTTTTCTGTCTACGGTGAATTGGCGAGGATCCTTATCCGAATACTGCCAACGCATTATACAATTGCAACTGGCGCAGTGATTATTCTGTTGTTGCTTTAACGCAATTATTAATTCAGCATCAATATCAAATTCTCGTTGTTTTTTTTGTCCTGTTGTTTGTAACCGGAGAGTTTTTTATCAATAATATCATCTATTGTGGTGTCATTATCATCGCCACCAATGATTTCATCATCGCCTGACTCTGTCAGGACAATTCTTCGAAGCTGATTTATTTTTCGTACTCTGGATACTGAAAGATAGACTAAATTCGACCATTCTATGCGATTATCTACCATCCAAACAATTGTATCCGATATAGTCAATCCCTGTGAAGAATGTATCGTCGCTGCGTATCCTAGCGTCCATGGGGATTTATTAGCACGCAATGCATCTTCAACAACATTGATATCAACCAGCACAATATCATTTAATACGAGAATCTGCTTTTCACTCTGTCCTGGAATGTCAACTTCGATGTTCTGTTTTCGTGTATCCGATGGCCTATAACATAACGGTACTGGAAGTGTTGCAAATTTTTGTTTATGCAATTCAAATAACTTCATCTGAAGTGTGTCCCTGACTATTTTTCTACTTGCAATGATTAAATCATTTGGTCTCCACGCTTCCCAAAACTCATTCATGGGAGTTTCCGAAATTATTTCACGGGCTATTTCACACTGGATTCTATCCGGTTGTAATCTAATTAATTTCTTAAACTCTTTTAATTTTTCATCAAGTGATCTATGATCAGTATCAATTTCTTCATAATAGTCTACAAAACCCTTTAGCCATTCATGTGGAGATGCACCGACAAATGGTGGTGGTTGGCCGTGATCACCGCACATGACGACTTTTGTATTCTTCAATAACAACCACTCAAGAAATATTTTTAAGACATCTTCGGACACTGTGTCTATTTCATCCCAAATGATAATTTCAGGAATAAATTTCTCTCCCATGCGCTCAGGAGTCCATTTATCTCCCTTCCATCTAAAGAAACTATGATAAGTGCAAGCATTTACCCCTCTCTGTATCATTTCTCTTGCAAGTCTATGAGTTGGTGTTAGCACAATCATGTTTGGATTGGAAACACGAAATAACTCAATTGCCCGGGTTGTTTTTCCTGACCCGCCACAACCGTTTAAATAAACTGTTTTATACAGGCATATTGGATCAGAAATCGGTGGTGCACTAGAAAATTCTGAACACTGATTGCTTTCTAAGTAATTATTTTCAATGGTAACATCTGCTGATTGAATATAATCATGAATCATTTCTTTCTTAATTCTCCATGATCCCCATTTCTCGTTGCCAGTAGCCTTAAAATCAGCCATTTTGCTATTTATGTAAAATGAATCAGTAGCAACTCTAACTGCTGTGGTAGGAAATCTATTGATCATTGAAAACAGATTGATAGAAGCATAACCGAGCATAGAAGCTCTCAAATGTGTGTACTGCGGATGGTATCCATCATTGTAGGTAACAATTGTACCCAATTTGGTTCCATCGGACAGAAATGCGTCCTTAAGATTGACATATAAGCCCTTATTCGTTAAATCCGTGATTACAAAATCGTATTCAGCATTGTCTATGATCGTGAAGAATATTTCGTATTATCATCTTTGCCACCTTGGGTAAATTTACCGATTATTCTTCGTCCAAGATTTTTTGCTTCATTGTTTCTGATTTCAAATAACTGTTGGGACCAATCCATGATTTGTTGTTCATTAAAATCAGGAAACAGTTTTCGCTCTTCGCTAATTATTTTTTCTAGATCAGGTTGGGGTAACCAGACTGATTTCTGTGCTCGATAGGATATAATTGCTTCACTGACAATTAATGATTTTAACATCTTACAATCAAGCATATACCGTAATAACACTATTGGCATCCAGTGTTTTTCAGACATGTGCTTACCAATCCAAAGATAACTACACGGATGAAGTCCTGTAGCCATTTCAAATAATACTACACAAGCGAATCCGGTTAAATCAAAATCAGGAAGTGGTCCATTAATAGCAACACGGATCATTTCGTGTGTGGGGTGTCCAAATCGTTTGAAATATTTCTCACACTCTCCATACCCAAGAAAACTTCCTGGATAACACGCAATCATATCAACTGAAATAACGGTATCAGCGGTGTATTTTGTGTTCCATAATCCGCCGTGGCTGTATTCAAGACAGGACAATTTGACATCTGATACAAACTCACTTCGGGTTGGTTTCCACGCGTTTTTCTTTCTAGCAAAATGTGCTGCAATGAATGGTACTGTAAAACAGTTTGCTAATAATTGATCGTTGTCTTCCTCCAGAGAAAACTCACTAGCTAGTTGTTTCATTTGATTCTGCAGCTCTACAGTACGGTATAATTCTCCGTTAGGCCTTACAAACTGATCAAATTTGCATTCTTCGTCTGAATTACTATGAAATAGCCACATTGACACGGGATCGTTTTTACTCAAATGGTAAATAGCATCAAATAATTTCTGCTCTGATAGAAACTCCAATTTGGGGGATATATTTTACGGTTCTATCCCGTGGGAATATTGTTACTGCAGATGACCACGCGTGTGCGTTATGATCAATAATTTCAATGGGGTTTCCTTTTTTTGATTGATATTTCGGTTCTTTTAATACGTCACCGGTGATTGTCCTTACCGATATTGGAAATCTCAATGATGTTTCTAATTTGGTTATATCCTGAATTGTTGCCCCATGCTCTTTTACCGTGAACTCCCACTCGGTTATTTTTTTTCGTCTTAGATCAGTTAGTTTATTTCCCCGGGACGCATTTGTGAAGTGTTCTATTATTCGTTCTGCTACACAATTGAGCCCTGTCGAATATTTCATGGGTGCTAGTTTTGAAATATCAGGTTTTTCATTGAGCGGATAGATCCCGTAAACAACTGCTGTGACAGGATAAGATCTTTCGTAGTAGGGTTTATCAATTCCAGTCAAAATTCCTGGTTTTGAATCCTGATTCACGGTGACAGTTTTTTTGCCCCTGAGAATGGGTTCAAATTTATCCCTAATAATCCATTTGCCATCCTCACGGATAATGAATTTGATTCGGAAAAAATGACTTTTTTCCCCAACATTTGAGATTATCACTGCTGCTTTTTCATCATTCATGGTAGCGTCAACAACACCATCAATTCGAAATGTTGACCAACAATAAGATGCTCCATCACGCTTGAATTCATTAGAACAGTCTCTGATGGGTTTATCAAGAATTTTATTCTTGGGTGTATTAGAAACTATATCAAGATTGAATTGAGCATCCTTCCATGGTGATCTCATGTTTCCGTCTCTTGGACGTTTGTTACGTTTTTTGGGTCTATCGCGATTAAATCTAGGATTGATTTTCAATAATCTCTTAAACTCCTTCATATTTCCGTCTATTGGACGTTTGTTACGTTTTTTGGGTTTATCGATATTAAATTTAGGGTTAATTTTTAATAATCTCTTAAACTCTTTCATGTTTCCGTCTCTTGGACGTTTGTTACGTTTGTTTCCGTCTATTGGACGTTTTTTTGGTCTATCGAGATTAAATCTAGGATTGATTTTTAATAATCTCTTAAACTCTTTCATGTTTCCGTCTATTGGACGTTTTTTTGGTCTATCGAGATTAAATCTAGGATTGATTTTCAATAATCTCTTGAACTCTCTATCGGTATTGAATTTAGCATTTTTTGAAATCAATCTCTTGAACTCCTTCATGCTATATATAAAACAAGCATTTAAATGAAAGATTTATGTATAATGAATCACTGCAAATGGCTCATGATGGGAAATGTAACCCCGTGTAACAAATCATGCAGAAAAAATGAATACTGTAGGTATCATATGCAAAGTTTTCGACGTGGAAGTCTTGGTCCGTTACCCTGTATTCGATGTGGGGTTGGGGTTAAGGGAAGATCACAATTGTGTATTGATTGTGGTGGTAAGCGATATAGGGAATTGAAGCGTTATTATGATAAAAGAATAAAAAATGGACAATCCATCAGAAATTTTGACCCTGAAAAGGTCTTTGACCCTGACAACATCAAGGATAAAATCATAAGAACCCCGCAAGACTACATCGAAAGATTTTCCAGTGATGTAATTATTGAACCAAACACTGAATTAGACAAACAATAGAATAGTATATATGAACCAAGAATTCAGACAGCATCCAGTGATTACAAATTATGAAGCATCCAGTGATGGTACTGTCAGAAACCGTAGACTGAAGAAAACAGTTGGTGTTGTGAGTAATCAAGGGTATTTGAGGTTTACTGTTGGAAAGAAAAAATATCACAATCATCGTTTCGTGTATGAGTGTTTCCATGGATTGATCGAGGGTGATTTTGTTATTGATCACAAGGATTCTAATCCGAAAAACAATTAGCCGATCGATAAATCCCCTCTGCAACTCTTCGTACTGAGGCTCTACAAATATCGAAAAATTTACCGGCTTCATTCATAGATGAAAATATTTTTTCTTCGTTCAAAGATTTTACTGGTCTCGCTTTTTTCGAGTATTTTCCAGTCTCCCCTCTTTTCAAATTCTCACTTTGTGTGATAGCTTGCAGATTTGATAAAGAATTGTTTTTCGGATTAGAATCCTTGTAATCACTGGATGCTGTCTGAATTCTTGGTTCATATATACTATTCTATTGTTTGTCTAATTCAGTGTTTGGTTCAATAATTACATCACTGGAAAATCTTTCGATGTAGTCTTGCGGGGTTCTTATGATTTTATCCTTGATGTTGTCAGGGTCAAAGACCTTTTCAGGGTCAAAATTTCTGATGGATTGTCCATTTTTTATTCTTTTATCATAATAACGCTTCAATTCCCTATATCGCTTACCACCACAATCAATACACAATTGTGATCTTCCCTTAACCCCAACCCCACATCGAATACAGGGTAACGGACCAAGACTTCCACGTCGAAAACTTTGCATATGATACCTACAGTATTCATTTTTTCTGCATGATTTGTTACACGGGGTTACATTTCCCATCATGAGCCATTTGCAGTGATTCATTATACATAAATCTTTCATTTAAATGCTTGTTTTATATATAGCATGAAGGAGTTCAAGAGATTGACTTCAAAAAATGCTGAATTCAATACCGATAGAGAGTTCAAGAGATTATTGAAAATCAATCCTAGATTTAATCTCGATAGACCGAAAAAACGTCCAATAGACGGAAACATGAAAGAGTTTAAGAGATTATTAAAAATCAATCCTAGATTTAATCTCGATAGACCAAAAAAACGTCCAATAGACGGAAACAAACGTAACAAACGTCCAAGAGACGGAAACATGAAAGAGTTTAAGAGATTATTAAAAATTAACCCTAAATTTAATATCGATAAACCCAAAAAACGTAACAAACGTCCAATAGACGGAAATATGAAGGAGTTTAAGAGATTATTGAAAATCAATCCTAGATTTAATCGCGATAGACCCAAAAAACGTAACAAACGTCCAAGAGACGGAAACATGAGATCACCATGGAAGGATGCTCAATTCAATCTTGATATAGTTTCTAATACACCCAAGAATAAAAATCTTGATAAACCAATCAGAGACTGTTTTAATATATTCAAGCGTGATGGAGCATCTTATTGTTGGTCAACATTTCGAATTGATGGTGTTGTTGACGCTACCATGAATGATGAAAAAGCAGCAGTGATAATCTCAAATATTGGGGAAAAAAGTCATTTTTTCCGAATCAAATTCATTATCCGTGAGGATGGCAAATGGATTATTAGGGATAAATTTGAACCCATTCTCAGGGGCAAAAAAACTGTCACCGTGAATCAGGATTCAAAACCAGGAATTTTGACTGGAATTGATAAACCCTACTACGAAAGATCTTATCCTGTCACAGCAGTTGTTTACGGGATCTATCCGCTCAATGAAAAACCTGATATTTCAAAACTAGCACCCATGAAATATTCGACAGGGCTCAATTGTGTAGCAGAACGAATAATAGAACACTTCACAAATGCGTCCCGGGGAAATAAACTAACTGATCTAAGACGAAAAAAAATAACCGAGTGGGAGTTCACGGTAAAAGAGCATGGGGCAACAATTCAGGATATAACCAAATTAGAAACATCATTGAGATTTCCAATATCGGTAAGGACAATCACCGGTGAAGTATTAAAAGAACCGAAATATCAATCAAAAAAAGGAAACCCCATTGAAATTATTGATCATAACGCACACGCGTGGTCATCTGCAGTAACAATATTCCCACGGGATAGAACCGTAAAATATATCCCCCAAATTGGAGAGTTTCTTTCAGAGCAGAAATTATTTGATGCTATTTACCATTTGAGTAAAAATGATCCCGTGTCAATGTGGCTATTTCATAGTAATTCAGACGAAGAATGCAGATTTGATCAGTTTGTAAGGCCTAGCGGAGAATTATACCGTACTGAAGAGCTGCAGAATCAAATGAAACAACTAGCTAGTGAGTTTTCTGGGGACGGAGAAGACAACGATCAATTATTAGCAAACTGTTTCACAGTACCATCCATTGCAGCACATTTTGCTAGAAAGAAAAACGCGTGGAAACCAACACGAAGTGAGTTTTTATCAGATGTCAAATTGTCCTGTCTTGAATACGGCCATGGAGGATTATGGAATACAAAATACACCGCTGATACCGTTATTTCAGTTGATATGATTGCGTGTTATCCAGGAAGTTTTCTTGGGTATGGAGAGTGTGAGAAATATTTCAAACGATTTGGACACCCCACACACGAAATGACCCGTGTTGCTATTAATGGACCACTTCCTGATTTTGATTTAACCGGATTCGCTTGTGTAGTATCATTTGAAATGGCTGAAGGACTTCATCCGTGTAGTTATCTTTGGATTGGTAAACACATGTCTGAAAAACACTGGATGCCAATAGTGTTATTACGGTATATGCTTGATTGTAAGATGTTAAAATCATTAATTGTCAGTGAAGCAATTATATCCTATCGAGCACAGAAATCAGTCTGGTTACCCCAACCTGATCTAGAAAAAATAATTAGCGAAGAGCGAAAACTGTTTCCTGATTTTAATGAACAACAAATCATGGATTGGTCCCAACAGTTATTTGAAATCAGAAACAATGAAGCAAAAAATCTTGGACGAAGAATAATCGGTAAATTTACCCAAGGTGGCAAAGATGATAATACGAAATATTCTTCACGATTGATTATAGACAATGCTGAATACGATTTTGTAATCACGGATTTAACGAATAAGGGCTTATATGTCAATCGTAAGGACGCATTTCTGTCCGATGGAACCAAATTGGGTACAATTGTTACCTACAATGATGGATACCATCCGCAGTACACACATTTGAGAGCTTCTATGCTTGGTTATGCTTCTATTAATTTATTTTCAATGATCAATAGATTTCCTACCACCGGAGTTAGAGTTGCTACTGATTCATTTTACATAAATAGCAAAATGGCTGATTTTAAGGCTACTGGCAACGAGAAATGGGGATCATGGAGAATTAAGAAAGAAATGATTCATGATTATATTCAATCAGCAGATGTTACCATTGAAAATAATTACTTAAAAAGCAATCAGTGTTCAGAATTTTCTAGTGCACCACCGATTTCTGATCCAATCTGTAGATATAAAACAGTTTATTTAAACGGTTGTGGTGGGTCAGGAAAAACAACCCGGGCAATTGAGTTATTTCGTGTTTCCAATCCAAACATGATTGTACTAACACCGACTCACAGACTTGCAAGAGAAATGATACAGAGAGGGGTAAATGCCTGCACTTATCACAGCTTTTTCCGATGGAAGGGAGATAAATGGACTCCTGAGCGCATGGGAGAGAAATTTATTCCTGAAATCATGATTTGGGATGAAATAGACAGTGTCAGAAGATGTCTTAAAAATATTTCTTGAGTGGTTGTTATTGAAGAATACAAAAGTCGTCATGTGCGGTGATCACGGCCAACCACCACCATTTGTCGGTGCATCTCCACATGAATGGCTAAAGGGTTTTGTAGACTATTATGAAGAAATTGATACCGATCATAGATCACTTGATAATGAATTAAAAGAATTAAAGAAACTAATTAGATTACAACCGGATAGAATCCAATGTGAAATAACCCGTGAAATAATTTCGGAAACTCCCATGAATGAGTTTTGGGAAGCGTGGAGACCAAATGATTTAATCATTGCAAGTAGAAAAATAGTCAGGGACACACTTCAGATGAAATTATTTGAATTGCATAAACAAAAATTTGCAACGCTTCCAGTGCCCCTCTGTTATAGGCCATCGGATACACGAAAACAGAACATTGAAGATGATATTCCAGGCCTGACAGAGTCAGGGCGTGAAAAGCAGATTCTCGTATTAAATGATATTGTGCTGGTTGATTTCAATGTCGTTGAAGATGCATTGCGTGCTAATAAATCCCCATGGACGCTAGGATACGCAGCGACGATACATTCTTCACAGGGATTGACTATATCGGATACAATTGTTTGGATGGTAGATAATCGCATAGAATGGTCGAATTTAGTCTATCTTTCAGTATCCAGAGTACGAAAAATAAATCAGCTTCGAAGAATTGTCCTGACAGAGTCAGGCGATGATGAAATCATTGGCGATGATAATGACACCACAATAGATGATATTATTGATAAAAAACTCTCCGGTTACAAACAACAAGACAAAAAAAAAAAACAACGAGAATTTGATATTGATGCTGAATTAATAATTACTCTGAAGCAACAACAGAATAATCACTGCGCGAGTTGCAATTGTATAATGCGTTGGCAGTATTCGGATAAGGATCCTCGCCAATTCACCGTAGACAGAAAAAATAACAATCTCGGTCATGTCAGAAATAATGTGATGTTGACTTGTCTTGAGTGCAATAGACGCAAGGGTGCTAGTTAAGACCATGCGGTGGTAATTGAGTATCGTCAGGAATTACTTGTAATTGTTGTCTAGTAAACCCACGCTGAGAGGCAGTTGAATCCAGTTTATAGATTGGAGGTCTACCCGTAGATCGTGTTATACTAGATATCTTGTGTGCAGTAACACTCCAAATAGGATCAGTAGCCCTTTTTGTACCACCCTCAAGCTCTCCTGGTTCGTATAAGTACCTCACAATGACATTACTACCAAGAATTGGTTGGGAAACGCTAAAATCCTTTTGTGGTTTTTCAGGTATCGACTTCTTTTTAATCGCGTTGATAGGTTTCATGTTGATGGTTCTAGTAATCTCGTTATTCAGTGCGGTAACTACACCTGGTAATCTCTTAACCCATTCACGGGATCTTTTTTCTTGGATGAATTCTTTTGCATATTGATATCCAAATAACCGCTCAGCAAGGGTTTTATTAAACCGTTCTACAATGGCCTGATCACGATGCAGTGCAGTATGCCCTCGTCTGATAGCGACATTGTGATATTTCATTGTAGATAACACTGCACCCTGAAATTCCTTGCCCCGGTCAACTTGTAACAGATTTGGCCAGTGCAGAGGACTCCTTCGATAAATCCTTTCAAATGCAGAAGCCACTTCAGTGGCCGATTTTGTTTTTAACGGTTCTGCTTCTTTGTATCGACTTGCAATATCAAGTACAGTTAACGCATAGTTGTAACCACGATCATGTGGCAGAAATAATATATCAGCCTGATGAACTTCATTGGGTCCGGTTACATCAAAATGCGAGAATTGAATTTGTTTAGGCGGTGGTAGATAAATTTGCCATAGTGCCTGTTTGGATAACCAATGAGCCGCAGTGGTTTTTTTCACTTTTGCGGCGCTAGCGAGTTTACTGATTGCAACGTTACCCCTCCAGTATCCTCTTGGGGAATAATAAATAGATTCCATGTTGTTATTAATTACCAGCACCTAACATCAATTTGCTTTTCATTGCCGATTTTATCAAAAAAGAAGCCAATTTTTCTTTGAAGGATTTATCAGTGATAGAATTCAATGCATGAATTAATTTCACATCTGCTAGATGCCTGTGTTGCAAATTGCTGCTTTTATAAGCAACATCATGAAGGTGACAGGCCTTATCAATAGCGTTTATTGGTTCCTCACCGGGTCGGGGCTGATTTTGATCATTGAGTCTGATATCAAGTCTTGTTCCCGGTCCACAATAACTATACCCTGGAAGGTGTTTTTCTCCGGGGTATTTCCCCCATGGGGTTCCAGGGAGTTTTGCTAATTTGGCAGCGATATCACCTCCTCGTTTTTTTTAAAGGTTCCTTGGGTTCCTTGGGTTTAGAAACAAATCTAAATTTCTTTGTACTACACTGTACGCATTTACCAGAAAGCGCTGATCGGTTATTTTTAGTTGTAATCGTCGTCAAGTCATCTGTGCCAGTACGCGCCTTACACTTCACGCAATATAGATCCATAATTTATGTATAGAGATATGAATATAATTGATTTTTCAGCGACTAAAACAAGAGAACCAGTGAAGCATCATGCAGCGCTACCAAACTCTATCCGCGCAATTATAATCGGGCCATCTGGATCCGGTAAAACGCAATTGTTGCTCAATTTAATAATGAGATGGATGAAGTGGGATAAGTTGTATTTAATTGCCCCTAGCGTAGATGATCAACGATGCTATGAAGTGCTAAAAGATTTTAATGAAAACGCTTCAGAGATTGCCGGCGAGGATGTTATTGAATTTATAACCGATATTGACGAGGCGCCATCCGTGAATGACCTCGATGGAAGTATCAACAATTTAGTTGTATACGACGATGTCATGTTAGATAATCAAAAAAATCCTGCTAGAATATTTTCCCGAGGCAGGCATAAAAACACTGATGTGATCTATGTCACTCAACGCGACACTCAGATTCCAAAAGTGATTAGAGATAACTGTAATATGCTTGCTGTATTCAACGGCGTTGATACACATACGCTACGAAATATTTGGCAGACATGGTGTTCTGATATGGACTTCAATCAATATAGAACTTTCTTTAGTCATGCTCAGTCTGTCCCACACGGATTTGTAACAATAAATTTACATGACCCTCGAACACGATATCGTATCGGACTGGATCAAATATTCGGTTGAAAATCGAAGATTTTTACGAATGGAGGCTTAGTCATTTTTTTGATTTCATTGATTTCATTGATTTTTCATTATTATTTTTTGCCTGATTTCATTGATTTTTCATTGATTTTTTTGCCTGATTTCCTTGATTTTTTTGCCTGATTTCATTGTTTTAAGCCTGATTTCAGTGAAAACTTGTCTAAAAATGTTGTCTGATTCACCCTCTCTGCTGCTGCATCATTTATTGATGCTCCTTTGAATTTAACTGATTCAGCCCACTCAATTTTTTTGTTGATTTTTTCAATTCGGTTAATCCGTGACCTCGTTTGGTGTTTCTAAAATGTTCCATTACTCGATCTGCAACACAATTCAAGCACCGTTGAAACCTTCATCGTGGATAGTGTTTTAATATCTATTTTAAAGATTTCATATATTACCGCGTTTACCGGATATGCTTGATCGTAATATCTGATATCTATCTCAATTAACGCTCCGGGTTTTGTTTTATTGAATAAAATTACTAATTTCTTTTTATCTCGTCTTGAAGTCATCACGCGTTCACGATGATCAAATACATCACATGATTTTTCCCATTTGTTTTTTGTAAATTTTTGTATATTTGACCTGGATGTAATACTTGATATTCTCGAAGTTTATCATTGATTGTATTTCTTGAGCACGGTTTTCCGTCATGGTGTTATCATCGTTGGAACTTTCGGTATGTTGGAAAGACATAATCGACACCATCTCTGAGAAATTCATATTTCGCTACCTTGATATTATTTATGATTTTTTATTTCCATCAACGTGGTTTTATTTTCTCGTCGAGGTCAAATCTTTTTCTTCGCCGGGGATATATTTGAATGTCCTCGATGTCATGAATGTTATACATAGATATATAAAGCAGATTATATTTTCAATTAAAATTTACATTGCTACATGTATAATATAGCAATGGCACAAAATGATTGTAAATGGATATGCACTGTAAATGGATTTTTCCAGCAGAATAAACTGATCAAAAATATCTTGTTGTGGTATCAATGATTGCTATATAATGGTTTATGTGGACGAAGATGTGTTGGAGAATACTGTGCGTTTCATAATCAACAGATCAAGAACGGTTCTCATGTACTCGTAAAATGTATCAAGTGCGGATTTGGATTACGAGGAAGGACTAAATTATGTCTTGGCTGCGATGGAAAAAGATTCAGGGAACTAGTTAGATACTATTCTCGGAAATATAATATAACCATCGATGAAATGGGTTATATTACCGGGGATTATCAGAAACACAATTAAATAATTAATTTACTTAGGAATATATGGATCAGGTTTAAATTTACTCTTCATCCGATCTACATCGATTACGAAGCATCTCGTTGTGGAATCATCAGACATAGACGATTAAAAAAAGGATTGGTCGGATTAGTAATAGAGGTTATATATTGATTAGTATCTGGAATGATAAACAAGTAAAACAATATCCAGTTCACCGAGTTATTTATGAATGTTTCAATGGTCCAATCGGTGAAGGATTAGTTGTTGATCATATAAACAGAAATAAACTTGACAATCGCATTGAAAATTTGCGTGCGGTGACTCCTAGTGAAAATAATCTCAATTCAGCTCCAAGAATTAAATCACAATCACGAATACCGGTTATAGCAATCATGGATACCACAACAATATATTTTCCATCAGTTTATTCTGCTGGAAGATACTATGATATTCATCGGCAATCTATAAAATACGTTGCCGATGATATACAACATGCCGCCTATTCAAAAAGACTTCATTGTTGGGTTTCTTTTCTCTACGACGATTAATCTGGAAAATATTTAATGTTCATTCATCTGATTTAATAATACACCAACAAAAAGCTTGAGACATATTATCAATTAAACCAAAGATTTTCTATAGATATATGAACGCCGAAATTATTGTACAGCTCATCGTTGAACTTGACCGAGTAAGAGATCTTGTCGGTACTAACAAAACATTCACCAGTGACTGGATCACCGAAGAATACACGGGTGTTAAATTGATGCGAGAAAAGGGAATACCATCATATAAAAACGAGTACAGAATCATAAAACTAATGACGGAAGCACGAGATAAAGTCATTTATCAAAATCGCGAACAACTAAAATCATTTATAGCTGTCTGTAAACTAATAAAAAAGATTGAAGATGGCATCAAGGAAATATTTGCCGAAGAGCGTCGAAAGAATGTTGTTATTGCCGAATTTGAAAAAATGTTGTTGGATTGAAAATTATTTGAATTTCACCGAATATAACTTTTATGCGTAAAATTCTGTGGAAGTTTCGTCGTCGATAAAATTCCCATTGTTGCTAGTTCAATATCATTTTCAAAATTAATTTTCTCGTTGATAGTTTTTAGTATTTTATTTTTTCTGCCATTAAAGCTCTATAATCAGCGTTTAATAGATCTCTTTCTTGGATTACTGTTTGATAGCTGCTATACCGTTTTCCTTGTTTTGAGTTTTGTAATATCTTGTTAGTGTTGTGCAATGGTTGTTTTTTCCTCGTTGTATTTGGTCATGATATCTTCCATAGTTGTTCTGAGTTGACTCCGTTCCGTAGTTAATTTCGAGATCTTTTCTCGTAGTTTAGAATTCTCCACGCGGAGTTCTCGCTCTGTTATACGTTGATGTTTTATTGCAGCACGATATTCTTCGTCGGATCCACTCGTTGTAGCTGACATCGGTTCCGTTGACAATATTTTATACAACTTTGATAATCCGATCTTGCGTTCCCGGGACACTTCAAGAGGACGTTTGATGCCTCTCAACGATAATATTTTTTTCGTCGTCGGCGGTAAGATAAGTTGGCGCTCTCATATATCAATCGCAGATTTTAGTGTAACAAAAATATACTCCGAAATCGTAAATGATTTTCATAAGAATAAAAAAATTATACTTGAAAATTATACTCAGAAATCACGCACATGTGTAAAAAATCCGAAGGATTTTCAATAACAGATTTTCCTCATTAAGTAATTCTTTAAGACGATCCACGGTCATACACGAGTAAACATAATTCATTATCTGATCGCGACTACAATTAATCATCGTTATAGGATCACGTTGAAGTTGTTTCATCTGATGATCCATTAGCAGAAAATCTTCATTACCAAATCTGTCTACGTAGAATTCGAAGTTGCCTACGATTTTTTCATCGAATGATTTTCTAATAGCATCTTCAAGTTTATCCTTGTCGTAGACGAATACTTGTGCGTGAGTGTACATTATTGATATATTTTGGATTCAATTTGGAAAATCTTTGATTGAAAATTTGAAGAATTTCACCTTGAAATCCTTCGGATTTACGATTTTACGTCGAGGGTAATTTGTAATTCATCCCCTGATAGACCAATGAAGTTAAATTCATTTTCAACAGTTTGAAATTCATTCTTGATACAACTATACTAAATTAATCGGATTATATATAATCAACCCTGCCCCACCCCGGGAAACATTTGGGGTAAACGTGTACAGCATGTAACCTTGATCTGCCTGATCTGACAGGATATATTAACGCTGTAACTACCTATCACGGCATCGCAAATAAGATGTATTGTAGCGACCGCTTTTACGTCGACGTTATTCGGTGATAAATGTCTACCTGTTCCATCGGGGGCGTTATCCCATCAGTGAATATCTATATGAGGTATCGATTTAACCCATAACTCATGTATCCGGGGGAAAAATTCATCAATGAGTTTATTAAGCGATTTTTTACAATTCGGGAACATTGTATCCTGGAAGTTTATATTCTTGTATTTTATCCGCTGTCAATGATCGGTTATTTAAAAATCTCTGTTGGTCATCATTAATTATTATTATTATTAATCTATCGTTGAGATAATCCATATCGGCTGTAATTTGATTTAGCATCTTAATCTGTTGAATTACTCCATCACGAGAAGGTGTTGCGTTAACACGGATGGATTGTTGAAAAAAATCTGGTAGTTGCTGTACTTTTGTTCGATATAGTTTATTGGCGTTATTAAAAATATCTTGCACGGTGTGTAATGTAACAAACCAACCACCCTCAGCGGGAGATTGCCATATTATACAACCGTACAGGTTATATTTACGTGTTCCTGTATCATAAATAACATAATCGTATGGTATATCATAATGTGTTCTTAAAAAATCAATAGTAAGATGACCATAATCAAAGCTAGTTGTCGAAGAGGGGATATCTTCTGCGATCCAATCAGATCTTTTTTGGTTCGGTTAAACGCGGTTTAACAATATCTGCCTTCGTCGGTGGGTCAGGAGGCCAACCTTATACATCCTTGATTGAGCTGTGATATATATCTACGGCGTATTCCGGTGAGTTTACATCAATGGAGGCCGATAATAATGGTTCATGGGCGGTTATCTCGATGGAGTATCCTTCATCTTTTATTTTTTTCCCGGTGATTGATCCTATTCTACGTTGAATCTCAGCGTTGATATTTTCGATATCATAAATTCTCTTTGGAATACCTGAAACCGAATACACGGTTACGTCAACGGCAGTAATCCTTCGCTAATATTTTTTTTATTTTTGTTTGATATTCCTCGCTGAGCAACATGAGATTAGCCTGTAGTTGTAACACCTGGTTGTATCGATATTGCTGAGTTGTTGTCATTGTTGTTGTTATTAAACAAAGAAGTTTTTAATCAAGTTGTCTACTTAAATCGGCTACAAGTTCTAAGTACCATACTACTAACACCCGAAGAAGTAGTGGTTGATTTTCAGGGAGGGGGTTGTTGTATTATAGTGAATCGTTCAGTTGATTCTTTGTCGATGATCGTTGATATGATATTATTGATACCGGTTGATTCAGTTGACAAAATATTAAATTTGTATTTAGAAACCAATGTTAGTCTGTAAATCCCCCTAACAGTCGCGGTGATATTTATCGTGTTATTCTCCGGCATCCAAGCAAATGATCCATGTTGGATTGTGTATACCACATTTGCAATATTTGCTTTTTCATGAGGAATTATTGCTTTTTCAAGCGTGGGTATCATCCTCGGAAAATCATCTTTAATGGCATTGTGAGTAATCTTGATCTCATCGATGGATACTTTAATGTTTGCGATATTATTTTTTATACTTGAAATTATTCTTGAAACCGATTCATCGTCTTTGATATACCCCACATCACCATCAACTTTTTTGAGTCTAATTTCAATCTTAAGTAATTCTGTATCTCTCCAGGATTGTTTCTTAGGAACCATTGCCGTTTTTCCAAAAAATTCATCAACGATATCATGAGTTTTTTTTTATCTCATCGATGGATGTTTTTATATCAGGGAGTTTTACATCGATGTTATCTATTGGACCACCAAAGAATTTATTAATGATGTTTCTACGAAAATTTACAAATTGTTTTACATGGTCTTCATACGCGGATTGTATTGTTGCTAATTCATCAATGGTGGTTTTTATCTGTGCGAGTGTCGGCGTGGTCACCAGTGGAATCCCAAAGAAATCAAAAATAGGTAGTTGTACATCTGTAACGGATTTTTGAAACCCGCAAATTGATTTACGTGGGTGTCATACATGTCATTGAGCGTTTTTAACGAAACCGCCGATGATATAAAATTATCATCGAGTGCTGTTAATCTATGTTATCGCTCTTGATATGAGTCTATTTACCTGTTCAAAGGAAACTCCCACGGCTTTTGGTATATGCGGCAATGATCTTCCCCAAATATCTACCATGTTATGTATTATGATCTCTCTTTAAAAAGTTATCGCTGTTGTATTCATGCACGGTTTTATGAGGTTGTTTGGAAGATGTTGAAATCGCCGTTAACACGTTAATGACTTCTCGGCCGCATATTGGAGGATCGGTTAATGTCTGCGTGGGTAACGTTGAATACCAAACAGGTAGTTTAAATTGTGTTACATATTTGAGAAATTCATTTGGCGGTGCTAGTCCAATAGGCGTAAAAATAAATAATACATCGTGGATGTATCGCGTAAGCTACCCAATGAGTTCCAGGTCCGGTGTTATCATCGAGATTAATTATACCCGTTTCTGTAATACATGGACGATTTGGTAATTGATCTCTCATAAAAACACCTCTGAGATGTTTTATCGGGGAGTTTTTCACCGCGGCAATTAAATCAAAATTTGACATGGGAACCATGGGTTCTTGTGTTAATGTCCGATGGGTATGTATCTGGTGAATCGGCTGTCCGGTACTCGAAAGCCTCTTCCCTTTTTTTGTATCCTTGCCCGGTAACCTTATCTAGCATTTTGCTTGCACCCCAACCAGCAACGCCAGAGAGCACACCAGTTCCACGTGCTGCGAGGATAGGAGCAATTAAGGGAAGAAATCCACCGGATTTGATCATATTGGAAATTGCGACGGGTGTAAACTCCAACTGTTCTCCTGTTTTTGAATGTAACGCATTATTGAAATGTTTAAGTTGAGTTTTCGTCAGGGATAGTTTATTTGGTCCTCCTGCTATCTGTTCAGATTTTAAAGTTATCTTTGCTCCGCATGCAGCCGAGTTTTTCGATTGTAGTTTCTTTATCTGACCAGGTGTCAAGGTAACATTAACATGACTATACGACATTTTTATTTAAGTAACAGAGCATCTAATTGTGTTATGATTTTGACTCCATTGCATGTTTTTGGAAAATATTACATATTTTCTACTGGTGCATCAATTACTCTCATTTCTCCATAACCACCTTCGAGTGTCATTGTCTTATTACTAAGAATTACAGCGATTACTCTATATGACCCGCGTACAGGTGGATTTACACTCGGTGCAGAGATAATAGGAAGTTCTACTATGGGAGCTTGAAACTTTACATCAACGACGGAGTGCTAAGATAAATCAAATTGTTGCAATAAAAAATAATAAATCGGATACAGATTTTGAAAATTCAATTGTAATATTTGTAATCCGGTATCAAAATTTTGATCGCATCCCATAAAAGACCACAAACGATGATACACACGGCCTATTTGGTTATTATGATAATTGATCAGAAGATTTTCAGCGGATTCCTGTTGATTACTTATTCGCAATGATACATCGCTGACATTCAATTTATCAAATATCATATGACTACGCAGCTGTTGATTTTCTCCTTCTACTCGATTTTTACTTTGTAGCGCGATAAAAATATGCCTTGGCGCGGAAATATTTTTTTGTTAACGCGACCTGCCAAGTAAATGTCCCAACAGTGGTATTTGTCGCAGTAGATGTTGTAACATCCAACCACGACCATAGTGATTTTCCTCCGCGATCCATAAAAGATAACAAACGGGTTTCTATAGCTAACGATGGAGTCATTATTGGCATCCATAGAGCTAACTTGGATAAAATCACTTTACCATCATCAACGCCAGCGCCATGCCAAATAGAATCATCATCATTTGATTTTCTCATAAGCACCACAGTATGACTTGATTCAAAGATAACTTTTCTAACATCTCTACAAAAACCAAATATATGAGAAAGAGGAATCACGCACGAAAATCTACACTCGTGATTTAACATCAATTTTCGATTTGCAAATCCTAGATTGAAATTATTATTTTTACCCATAATATCAGCTTCAAAATCGGCGGCATCATCAGCAGCAGCTGAAACTTTCTTTGGTCGTCTTAAAGCAAATGAATTATGATCAGCGTTGTCAGTGAGATCCTTCGCGAACATCATTGAATGACCGGTAGATCCGATAAAATCATCGGAGTATCTCGCGAATCCCAATATCAAACTTGTGACATCAACGTCGTTATCATTTGATTATATCCTGTTAAAATTAATCAGATATTTAGCGCTACTAAATAGCGCTATTATACCGTTGTTGACAAATCCTATTGCGGTAGTTGAGAGATTATTATACAGAGTATTAAGCGCAACATTTTGTACTAGTTGCCCCTATACCTCGATGAAAGCCACACACGGCATGAAGTATTTAGAGGTATCATCAAACTGAAGTTCAATTCGTGATATAGCACTGGGATTTATCGCGTTATACGAAAAAAATTGAAAATCGCGTAAGGAATCATATCGCGATATATAACCGCTGATCTAAATCATAATCTTCTAAAACCAGAACCAGCAACCAAATTAGCAATACTATTTCTTTGAGAATCATCATCTACCAACGGAGCCAACCTTTGAGCTACTATATCATTTATTTCTTTACTTACCTGAGGCGGCATTAATTCCGTAGACGGTAGTTTTACCGGTTTTCGCTTTCCTCGAAATAACGACATAAACTTATTCTTGACGGTATTAAACGTGCTATCAGCTAGATCACCAACTGTGCTGACAACCTTATTACCAATAGCACCAATAGCTTTTGAGGCTAGTTCTTTACCAATGGGGATAATCTTTGAAGCAATTCTTGTAAATAAACCCGAGACGAAATTACCCAATCCATCTCCGTAGAATACTTTGTACACGGGTAATCTCGAGTTCATGACGTAAACTCTAGTTGGTTTGTTACGATACATTTTATTTAGATTTTATTTATCTAATGTGGTGATAAATCACCGGTGATTAATCGCTGTTATAATCAGCAATTAATTCATCAATGAAACCGCGATAAAGACCAATATCCATTAAACCACCTTCAAATAACCGCTGGCAGATATCAGCTGCTTCGTTAATTATCTCCAGAGAATTATTTCCAGCTCGTTTTCCTCCGATGAAAACCTCCAATCGTGATATATCATCGAGAACACTTCGCGAACAAGGATCAAGATCGCCACTGGTAGAATATCCCTTACCGGTTGTACCCGTTGCACCCTGTAAGGAAGGTTTCTCGATATCTAACAGTTTTGATCTTTCTGATAATCGGAGAAATCCAGTATCCGACTCTTTTGTTAAAGATGATTCAGTCTTTTTTTTTATTGCATCCATAAGATCATTATATGTTATATATTTTTTTGATACCTTAGGTACATCTGTAAACACACGATATAACCCACTATACCAGTTTTTTCTATCCATGGCGATATAATCAGGCTGTATATAATCTTTTTTTACGATTAAAACTCCTAACCCAAAAATTAGCTAAGCCTTCATTAGTATTAAATCTGATATTTTTTATTTCATCAAATTTACCCGGAATAAATTTATCATTGAAAGATAATCTTTCACTAACAATTTCCTCAGGAGGTTCTACAATATCACCTTGTTGTTCAGATTCAGGTTGTGCAGCTACTGATTGAGGTTGAATAGCTACTGGTTGAGGTTGTACAGCTACTGGTTGAGGTTGTGCAGCCGCTATATCACCTGGAAGTGTTTTGATTTTTTTGCTATTTTTTTTTTTAGTTGCAGTAACAACCTTCTCAGTAGTCGTAGTTATCGGCTTAAATAATTGTTCAGTATCAGCGACAAAATCAAATCGTTGTTTTTGTCTCACCTGGAGATTATCTCTAAAATAATCTCTCACCGGAAGAAATTTTTGTATCGCGGCCAACCTCTCTCTGGTTAATCTAGTGATCTGTGCCTCTCTGATGTTTACCATATATTATCACGTATAACATTTATTGTTCGCAGCCGGAGATGCTGTCTCTTAATGAAAAAACCTAAAATTTTATAAATGTTATTTTACCCAAACGAGGACTACATTGATAGAATTACAAGAAACCATTACTGGGTAAAAATAACAGCTGCACAAATTTTGTAGGGTACAGCCTGACTGCTGCTTGTTAGAACTCTCTCATGATATCAACAGTTTTTTCGGGTGGCTAGGTGTGTCAATAATTTTTTAGATAGTGAAAGACAAGAAATGGTAAGCGTATCAGTTAAACAATTATTTCCAGCGGAGTGTGAATCATAAGGAATACATCATTGACTTCTTTTATCTTGGATGTTTACTTCACTGAAATACGTGAATCACTTATTTATGTAATTCTCACCATATGTCGTCTTTTATTTTACCTTGATTGAAGCCTCAAGAAATATAAAAGCATTAAATCTAAATCTTTGTCACTGCAGGCAGTACCCACCATATAAGTATGGACGCCGAATGAACTGTCGTTTTGAGTTATGCATTAATATTCTTGAAATAATATTACTGTTCTATATAGTCAAAGCAATATGAACAAAGTCAACACTAGATAGATATAGAACGCCTCGACGCCATTTTTTCACGGTTTAGAGGTATTGACCTGGCCCATTTGGTCATGTTATTGAAACAGTATGTGCGCATACAAAAATGACAAGGTCATTTTCTCGCGGTTATGATATTTTCGTATTCAGTTATTAGCTGAGTTTATTTTAATAAGATTTAAATATTCGTCAGTGTTAAAAGTAAAGGGATGATTGTCCTTTACAACCCTGATTAGAATAAAGAGAATGATTAGTTAAAAGTGGATGTGATTTTGAAACACGCAATAGACTAAAAGAATCATAAGGGGATTTGAGGTATTTTTGTTGATGTTGGTCAGAATAGTAAGAAGATACAACATGTAGATGTAGGAATTCTCCATCGTCGTTTAGTCTGAAAGAAAGAACGTTAGGTACTCCTAGGTGTCAGTTGTTATCCAATATCGCAAAACTGCATTTTAAATACTTTTTAAGTTAATTGAATGTGCATTGAATCTGATATACCGATGTCCTGCTGGGTGTATGGATAATTATTTGTACAGGTTGTCAAACGTACCATTACATTTGAGTCATCCTTACCTTTTAGTGTGAAGGACCAAGTATTAACTTTTATCACCTTGCTTCCTGGTCTTATCGAGACTCGTCTCATATAGCACTATTTTATCATACAGATAGAAAGGTATGCATTTATCCGTCACTTTTAAAGTGATATAGCGCACATTATAACACATATTCAATCTGACCAGTCGGAGAAACACATTTATACACAACGAGAACAATTTCTAGGATATAACATATAATAAGATGCAAAAATCATGGAGAGAAAATATGTAATTGCATAAAGGTATCATCCCGCCAAGTAATGGAAATGCCCATATAATGTATGACCGGTCTCGGGTCGAAGTTTTCCAGTGGTATTTCTGATGATGATGATATAAAGGGACATAACAAATTGTGGTATCGAAAAGTTTTGAAGCCCCAAAAATGCTCTCCCTTTCATCAGCCATTCAAGGTAATTTGTATGATTGCTCCGAATATTAGATGATATTGGAAATATTAGGCGATGGAAATTCGAGGGACTGAATATATATGTATAATGTTTGTACAGAACGGCTTCCTGTTGTTAAAATATGCTTCAATAGTTTTTTTATTTATAGTTTTGCCATGTAAAAAAATACCAGGAGTTATACATGATTTTTTGTAAATTATTATTCTAGTCTGGATAGTTGACACTTGAACATCATGTATTTCTTTAACTTGTTTGCACTTACTTTGTTTAGTTGCAACTAAGCTGGAAGATGAATTATTGAAATGGTATGTTGATTGGTTAATGGAACCTGTTATATTTTTTATTGTATTATCATAGTGTTTGATAGAGATTTTGAGCAGATTCAGTCACAATTACTTGAAATGTACTGCTTGGGTTTGTAAGGGTCATTTGAACATTTTCTTGAGTAGGACTGCTTGAGTTTGTTGAGGTCATTTGAGCATTTATAGATGTATGAACTAGTACTGCAAAAGAGTCTTGAGCAGACAATGCTACATTTGAACATAAACTGGAAAGAATGTTACTCATGTTTTGTTGATGTTGAGTGTTGTGCCTTGTCTATGGTTTCAATGATAGTTCACTGGAGTGGTCAGACAGATACATAATGTACCTAGCAGGAAGGTTGGTGTTGATCATTGCATTCAAAGCTTTGGCATAAAGAGAGTGAGCAGTATATTTTACAGATATATGGGGACGTTTGCATATATCAGGCATAAAACTGCTTAATTGTATCTGTACAACACATCTTGTGGCGTACCATATTTGACAAAATTGAGGATTTTCAAACGCATTTTTATCAATGTGAAAAAACAGTGATTGAGCTCTTTGATTAATGCGTGTGAGGTAGAATTTTACTGACCTGACTGGTCAGTTTTGACCACCAGTTGCATACATTCTCTTGTCAGAATTTTCCTCTTTATCATTTAAGTCTCCACGATGATTTGTTTGCATAGTTTGATGGGTCAAAATGACATATTCATCCTCTGTTTCATCAAATCTGATTTTGAGACTAGTGGGTATCAATTGGCTGTGGAATTCTAATCCAAATTTAAAATTGTAGATGGAGAGGCATAACCAAACCCTCGATCTGAGTGTGATAGGATTATCTTGCGTCAGGAACTGATTGATTGCATACATGTTTGATGGAGGAATAATTGGTTTGTGTTGAGTTGATCACTGGAAGAAGAACAGGGAACATTAGGGAATAGGGGATATCTGATTGCTATTTGGAACCTCCAATCCCTGTGTTATATACTAGAGCTCAAACATAAACCATATTTTCGTATTCAGTTATTAGCTGAGTTTATTTTAATAAGATTTAAATATTCGTCAGTGTTAAAAGTAAAGGGATCAAATACATAATGTTCTCTTTATCTATACCGGCAACTATTCCCACACACCGCCTTAATGGTTGACACTCGCTTATCTGTTTCACAGTCAAATTAAGAATCCGAAGCCATGTAAAAGTTAGCATTTTACAGATACGAAACTAACATTTGCATTCCTGACTTGTAAGAAAATTAAGACAAATAGTGCTAGATTTTAAGCGTATTGGTAAAACCATACCCTTGTCTTACGGAAACGTTTCGCGTGTATAAGTGAAGGTCAATTTCCAAAGTAAAACAATAACACCATGTCAGAATTTACGGACTGAAAGCATGTTTATTGTCTTCAAAATATTTCATTCAGTGCCATGTTTTACTATATATCTCAATATTTCTAACTCCAATTACATTGGTTTTACATCTTTCTTACTGCTTGGTTTGAAACAAGTATCTTTTCACAGAACATACAGCATGCGTCAGAGCCTAAATTACCGCCATTTAATTTTAACTATTTATTTGCGGAACACGACCTTAATGTACCAAAAAAAGTTTTCAAACATTTGAGGAATTTCTCGATTACTTCTTCAAGATTAAAAATGTTTCCGCATAGTAAAATAAAAGATGAGATATCGAATCATTTTCCCTATTTCTAAGTGTGAAATATATATTTATATTGTCTGAAATAAAACTCGCAGCATAGTGCGTATATCACAAGTGAATATACATGTAAAGACCATAGTAATACTCTGTGCCAATATTGTTTTGCGTTTTAATTTTTTCAGCTTTATTGTGTGGAACTTTCTTACAAAACAAACACGTGATCTAGCCAACCAGCAGGAAATATGAATTGATTGATATTATATATAAAAGAGACATTAGAATATCGTACATGTATAATAAATAATACCAGTATCCAAAAGAAGATATTCATGCTTATTCTCAAGATAATCAAATACCGATTGATTTAGACTCGCAGATTTACTATGGATTTCCAGTGTTGCAATGCAACAAAACACGGGCAAAATAACTGTTTTATCAGCGGTTTATTGTGCATTTTGATATTCCTGCAATAATAGATAGTTGGTGAAGCTATACATTATTATTTCTTTCAATCAGTCAGAACTGACATTGTATGAATGTTCTTCACCATGAAGTCAGTGTTCTTCAGAAATATCTAAGATTGTTTGCAAACATATGATTGGCTGTTACTAAAGACAATAAGTCCACAATCTTCTAAATATGTGCAGTGAAAGAATTTGCACGGCTTAGTACGGGACAGATGAACTGAGAATGAAAATCATTTGCCTTCGATCCTTCTCAAATTAAAGCTTGACTTATCATTATATACATTTAGTAATACATATACATTTTCATTGATCTATCGTACATGTTATCATGACCGCTGATAAATGCATACCTTTTTATTTGTATGATAAAATAGTGCTCAAATGTAAAAAACCTGTACAAATAATTATCCATACAGCCAGAAGGACATCGATACATCAGATTTAATGCACATTACAATTATCTTAAAAAGTACTTAAAATGCATTTTCGCGATATTAGATAACGACTGACACCTAGAAGTGCCTAACGTTTTCTCTTTCAAACTAAACGACGATGGGGAATTCCTACATCTACATCTTGTATCTTCTTACTATTCTGACCAACATCAACAAAAATACCTCAAATCCCCTTATGATTCTTTGAGTCCATTAGGTGTTTCAAAATCACATGATCATTTATCTATGGCCAATTTTATCACAACTGCGAGAAAATTACCTTTCCATTTTTGTATTCTATTTCAAAATGAATTTCGTTTCAAGTTGATATTTAAAACTCTTGAATGTCATTTCAGATTTCGGACTGAGGCAGTTTTATCACTATGTAGCCAGACGTCGGTCGCGCTTGAGTAAATGTCCAATTCGGCAACAAGTGAACACTCCCTTAGACCAAAGAACTACATCTTCTGTGAAAGAAACGTCGAATACTCATTATTTGTTCTGTCTGGAGCTACTATTAAATACCACCATGTAACTAGTTAGTGGATAACTAGTGATCGGGACAGTCACCGACCAATGAACAATCCTGTTTACAATCAGTCAATGTCTCAGTCAGCGAACAGAGCCCGAGCAGCTAGAAGATAATATGTTTATGAGCCACCCATTGGATGACCCATAAACGATCCATGCAAAGAGATGAAAAATATAAATTTGGTGATTAGTGTTAATTTGGCTATTTAAGTGCACGACCCAGTGGATGGCAAGTTGTCACGAAGATCTACAGCCAGTAGCAACCCCAGTCTGCGACAAATTAATGATCAAGTCGGCACTATATGTGCCACCCATAATGCGATCGGTTTACAACCCCGATAGTGACAAGCTGATGGCGCAGTCCAGTGCCAATATAGACGGTATGATTTTATAGCTTTTTATGTCGTCACGATATGATTTGTAATTATGTAACTGTCATTTATTTTATAAATACAATTGAATGCTTCCAAGCGTTGTTGTTTCACAATGTTCTGGAATTGGGGAGACCAGGATTCGGGCACACGTTTTCTATTAGAGGTACATTTATTAGTTTGAGAAGGTTGATTTTTTTAAAAAATCTATGTTCAGGGTATCCATACTTACAAGTTTGGAGCAAATAATTTTATCCAATGTATTCATTGCTTATTTCCTTTTAGAGTGTTTTGGAGGAAGAATAGAGAATTTGTAGACAAAAAAAAATCGCCTAGCAAACGGTTTTAAAATATTCTTAGTCTGATTTATAGAAAGAATGATATCCAATATCGTAGTTTGAGAAATATAAACAATGAGCCATGGCTTAGACTAAATATCCGCATTTACAATAAATTACGGGTCATTTTTCAGCGTAGATACGGTATATTCGTTCTGGATAGTGTGCAGTGCTAATATTTTACGAGTTGTTTACCGCGATAATATCATTATCTTGTGAAATAATTGTTTAGTAAATGGGTTATATTCTGAAATGAGTCAGCTCCACTATGCATTTTTACGATAATAGTCAGAGTCATTGTTTATAAAAACGTTTCTTAACCTTGATTGGATTGATTTTGTGGTGGTAGGCTTACCGCTCATTCTTATGCTAAAAGTGTTTATAGGACAATCAATATTCACTAAAAGTAACAAGCTAGCTTTTTGTTATGTAGAAAAGCTGATGGTAAAATGTACCAACTGTGTGATAAATATTTGTCCAGAACTAATTGATACACACGTGTTAGTATGCAAGCCAAAGTTTGCAAGATTCCATAAATGGTTATGCTGTTTACTTTGCTTTTATTGAACTTGGCATGCAATAATGAACGTAACTATTACTGAAAAGAGTATACAATACAAGAGGATATTTATTTATGTACAAAACAATAGTACTTTCAAAGTCACAAATATAGACATGCATGACGCAATGCATGTCCCAAATAGTCATCGTCCAGGTATCAATAGCTAATAACTGAAGTATCACAAATATAAAGTATATTTGCGTTTATGACTTCCAAGACCGCAGTAGCGGAGGATTACAGCTGGAACAATAATTAATAAAGGAACAACTTTGTCTCAAATTTGTTTCTATGATTGAAACTGATGGCAAGGATCAAGCACGTGGAGTTGCACATTCGTAGGTATGATTATATATTTACCGGTAGTCTTTCAGATCTTAGATTGTCCCCTTTAAACTGTACACACAAGCATTTGTACTGTTTTTACAATCAAACTATTTTGCACGTGTTACACGAAGTATACTGTGTAACTATAGATCGAATAATGGAGATGAATGTAGTACTTTGTATTATTGGCAGTTTCATTTCCCTTCCCAGTCAACATAGTTCGATCGCATTAAGTTAGTTTCTTTAACTATAAATTATGTACGTACACGCATATTTAAAATGTGTAGACTACACATATATCAAAGTTTGATTAATTACAAGATATTATTTGGAGGGAGTTGTTTGGGGACAGGTTGTAAAGTACATATTTTTTTTATAAACTATGTGATGTAACATATGACAAAATCTAATTTCAAATCTGATTAAAGTGAAATAGTATACTTTACGCGTGTATCCCCATTTCAGGAAAAGTAAATGCAGATGGAAAGTTATGAATAAAACCTAAGGTTTTGAGGTTTTCCAGTAGTATTAAGGGGCATAACTGCGTAACTATGTAAATTAGATTCGAATTCACGTACTTCTCTGATGAATATCGTATAAGCTATTAATACATCGATGGCAACATGTGTGTACTTTTAAATGTATTAACGCGATGCAAATGAAATATTTTTTTTTGATGAAAATGAAGGATTAATTCGAATTAGATGGAACATATACATGGTTTAGCGTACTCGATATTATGATCAGACTGACATAATAAAAGTGTATTTTTCGATAGGTTTATTCCATGTTGGGAACATCTTTCTTTAGGTTACTTTATTCTACATTTGAAAAATTAGCTCAGACCATTTGTGTTGAATCGCATCATTCTTGAAACGCATCGCTGGACGTTACAAAAATATCTTGTATTTTGTGTAAGTCGTAACTTAATGATGCCCATATGAGCTGATAAAAAATGGAAAAAGGCAACCCCAATGTTTTACCGACAAATTTTGTCCTCTTTTAGAAAATTATTCTTACTGCGATTATTGTATTTGTTTAATGTATTTTAAAATATAGAGTTATACTGGCGAAATGGGGAAGTTCAAATCACATATTATCAAAAGACAACGTACATAGAATATTGATACAAACCTTAGATTACTTTCACCGTGGATTTCAAAATGAAACTGAATAAGCTTTGCATTTGATTTAGTTTTACTTCTTCAGTGAAAAACAATTTATACTCATTGTCTTAAATGGTTCCTGATGCACACAATAAACCAACTATTCAATGTTGTAAACCGTCTAACCAATAAAACGTTTGAAAAGGTTTACTTCCAGCAAAAAATGCATTTGTTACATGTTCTCTGATATCCGAGTGAAAAAAATATTGTGTTCAGTTCTATTTTGTAGTGCATTAGAAATTACGTCGATTGCATAAATACAGGGCTAGTTGATTTTAGACAAAATTGTACATTCTTGATTTTAGATTGTCAAAAAACTGCAACCAATCTTCAAACGTTTTCGCTGTTAGATGATATATATACCATGTATCAATACTTACCTTCTTATGTAGATAAGCGTCGTTTAAAAGTTTTCATACATAAGGAAATTGATTTAAACTAATTTATCCCTTTTAATACTCTGACACTGGCATTATCTCCATTGTTTACGGATGCATATTATGGTATCTTCCGTACGTCTGCACATCAGTCCATCAAATTCTCTTTAAGTCTGTATATTAAATGATTGCATGGGAATTCGCCATAACTTTGTACATAGTTTTCATAAAAGGCAACCAAAAGCACGTGGATGTAATATCCTGATATTCTTGTTACATGTATACGATGCTATCAGTCTAAACAAACGAATTAAATACATAGAGCGGAACTTCAAGGTTTTTTTGAAAAGCTATTCGTGTCATCTATGTTGCAGGCTATTATGTATTCAGTGTACTTTAGTAATTGTGTGCGTAATATCTTCTGTAATGTATATGCACTGACTGATCTTTACACAAGTGTATTTGATCTCGACAGTAATCGAGACCCTTGAAACAGATTGTTGACTTCGATCGTTTTCGTGGGTTTCCCAACGAGGAAGTAATGAACAGTGCGCGTCACTAGGATCACATCTGAGTTTATACTTAGCAACATGTCTTAATGTATTAATATATCCTTGTAATGATCACGTTTGTTTCGAGAATTTAGTGGAATTGTAAATGATAACATGTTCAATGTTCAAGATTATTAAAAATAAGACACAAGATATACACTGATACATCTAACGGACTCTTCATTATATCTTGGAAATAGCATTAGGGGCTTAGATGCCGAAAATAAGTTTTTCAGGTGGCTGGCATGTGCTGTAATATCCTTTCGACCAGAACCATGATTTGCTGTATTAATAACGATTCAAACTACCAGTTGTCCTCATTCTCTCCGCCCTCTCTCTCTCTCTCTCTCTCTCTCTCTCTCTCTCTCTCTCTCTCTCTCTCTCTCGAAAACCCCTTTTGAAGCTAATTGAGAGAAGGATTGTTTTCTTGCAATCTCTTCCGTTCCCTCTAAACCCAAATGGTAGGTCCATAGACGTACCATATCTTATTTTTTTAGACTGATTCTTCCACCTGGCTAGGACCCGACTTTCCTGTAAGAAAACGTACATAATTGTGGTGGGACCGTAGTGTCAAGAACGAAATGGGCCCGACTGTTTCGTGGATTTATTTTTAATTTTATTTTCGTTTAAAGGACGATCAAGGGACATGCCAGTTTTGCCCTCGAAGGATAGATGGGTTGAATATAAAAGGATCTCGTGGAATCTCAACGGATTCATATAAATACATTCACATTGTTTCCCCAATTGCGGTGGGCTATTCATTCGTATCATGAATGTGTATTTAATTTGCAGCTGCCTTGTATCGTAGCAGGCCTCATTGTATTGGTATCGAACGTTCCTGTTGCTATTCAACTATATATATATATATATATATATATATATATATATATATATATATATATATATATATATATATATATATATATATATATATGTATATATATTGATTGATTGTTTATGTGTAATGTTAAAGTTTTACTTTTGATGTTGACATTGCTATAAATTGTTGTCCGCACTAACCCTACTCCTACCGAATTGTCTGACAACTAACAGCTTTGAATAAATTTCTGTTATTTATAACCGCGTGTGTTTCCACAGATTACATTTACAAATTGCTATATATAGAAAACAGTTTTTCTGGGGACTATCCCATAACTATTTTTAGCGATTATGATTTACCCACATTTACAACGCTTTTCATGTATCGTAAACTACTGGTGTCATTCCGGAAGTGCCAATTATCTATCGTGTTAAGTCGGATTATCTTTCTATAACTATTAAGATGGTATAACGGATATATGCTAATTACTAAACCAACGTTCCTGTTTCAGGATTATCCACTTACTCAGTAATGAAACTTGTGAATGTGTGTATAAATGTGGGTTTATTGAAATTCAAGGAGGACTTTCAGCAGGTAATTTAACTTGTGCATACCATATATGCTCAGATAGTTATATGAGAAAGCTTGCCAGTAGCTTCTCGTGGGTCGGTGGCTCTTTCCGGGGGCTTTCCCGGGTTCTTCCTCCACCAATAATACTGGCCGCCATGTATAGCCTATCGTGTGCTGAAAAATGGCGTTAAACCCTAAACAAACAAGTCATCCCTGTACCCTGAGAAACGAATCCATATAATTCGGTGAGTCGATCCATTAAACATCTTATTGAATTACATTTTTGAGTGTGTTAAGGTTTATGAGGAAGCGCGTCGCTTAACCACACCGTACGGTGGATATAAATCATGGCAATCCCGCCAATGGTTTGACATCTGTCGTTTTAGTCTATGACCTACATGCAGAGGGATAGATAGACCATATATCTGCGTTATCTCATTGACAGATCTTCCCTGTACTTGATCACACTTGCCAGCTGTTGCTGCATTCCTTTATGTAGTGAATAAGCTGAAGACTGTAGTAGGCCGATGAGCACAATGAAAACCTATTTTATACTGTGACGAATAAGTAAAGTAGTACAAACAACATATGTTGTTTAAAAGATATTAATGCGACTTTTTAATGCTTTATAAAGAAAATCTGGAACTATAACCCAACGTAAATTACAATTTTGGAAATGAATTTCCACTTATCACCGACGTGGACTTCTTTACAGATACAGGCACATTTTGTAATAAGTGGAAAGTAATGTTCTCTATACTTTCAGTCCAAATGCATCGTAACTATAGAAACCGGGATACAAATGAAATGTATATGCAAACACAAATGATATAATAATGGAAAAGACAACAAACGAAATATAACAGAAAAATGTGTTATCCCAAACTTTTCATTTTTTTATACACTCGTTTATCCTGGAATGTTTACTAAGAAACGCCCGATGGCGTGCATATCAGTGATATTTGCTATTAGCTGACGTAATGTTAAAATTCTGCGGCTCCAAAGACTTTAGCCATGGTTTGTTTGTTATAAAAGGTTTCTCTTTCTTCATGAATATGCATCCGAGGGAAAACATAGTAATTAAGTACGCTTGAATACTTAAAACTTCGTTTATAATTTCTTTGTGAATACATCTAAAGTTATTAGCTAAACAGAAGGTTATCGCTATTATGACGTGTATTCATCCTATCATCTCCTTGTATAACACCGTTCTCAAGGAAAGGAATGATTGACTACACTGTTTTGAATACTTCTTTAAAAGCTCTTTCATTTCCAGTCAAACGGTTTTAAATGACGATGTATTCGGAGTGGAAGGGATTGGTGGCAATTATTTACACTTACCTACAAAACCACAGACGCATAGCTGGAGGATCAATGAATATATTTTATATTATTATAACCAATAACAGTATTGCAGCACTGCGGTATAGTTTGCGTTTGACAAACAATCAGATTTGTTTGCCTGCCTTATTGAGTAGCCGAAACAGAAAATGAAATATCATATGTTCCAGGGAAAATAAAGTTTAGTAACAGTGACTCACACACTAGTTCATCGTCGTGCAGTTTAAAATATTTATTATATTTATGTGTCGAATGAATAAATGGATCAGTAATATGATCGTATCAACTTTAGGGATTTCTTAATGTATTCTAATTCAGAATATTGATTGAATGAATGAAACAAAAAACAACAAATCATTCTCAAACCATCAGTGAGCATCATAATTAGGTTTCACAAATTTGTTTGCGTTTTGGATTTTTATATATGTGATGAAAAAAAGAACAGATTTTAAAGAAATAGGGACAGAGTACGTTACATAAAATAAAATCAGTTCGTTTACAAAAGCGAAAAGTAAATGTTGGACGTACGATCATTAAATGTTTACCTGAACTTGACAGTTCTCTAACTTGTTCTAGTACCTAATATTTAATAAAGTTTCAGCTTAAATTAAAAGTGAAACTTATCAAGAGCAATTTAATTCTTGATTTGGAACTTGCTGCTCTATTACCGAAATGGTACGTTTTTCTGCTGCTATTTTAAATGATACTGTAAATGGTGATTTAAAAAATATGATTCACCAAAATTGAGTGACAAGATTGAACAAGTTTTCTTGCACTCAGAGCTATAAAATACCTGAAGAGAATGATTGATTAAGCTTGGTTACATATACATAAATAGACAACCAACGTATTATATATATATATATATATATATATATATATATATATATATATATATATATATATATATATATATATATATATATATATGTATGTATGTATGTATGTATGTATGTATATATATATATATATATATATATATATATATATATATATATATATATATATATATATATATATATATATATATATATATATATATATATATATAAGTTAAAACGTTTCACTTATTGTAGTATTGTCACATAGATGCATTAAACATATTGCTGCAATAGAATACTGCTTTTTATTTATTTAAGATATGATACAAACATTAGCTTTTCAAATATCGGAAGTTCTTCATGCACATTTGCAGTATGTCATTTAACCAACTATCAGTTTCAATGAATTCTTAAGAAATGTATTTGTTTATGCATTATACTGAACACGCACGACTATTGTTTTAAAAATTCATGATCTGGATATATGGGGAGCTGTTATCAAACAGATACACATAGTAGTGGTCAATTAACTTGATACCTCACAAATGTTCAAGCATTACTGTAAAATCATAACGTAAACCTCCTAAGACATTGGAACTGTTTTAATCCATAAGTACAATTTCTGAATAGTTACTTTATTTTTTTTTGTCACACATATGGTACCTTTTTGTTCAGTTTATTCATAATGAGGCTGATATTCTATTCAGTATGGTTTAATTACTTAGAATATTCAACAATTAATGCAAATACTTTAATTATCGTAAACCCTTACATTAACCAACTTTTCTTGTCTAACTATGGGGTAATATACAGGCATTTAATCTTTTACATTTTGAAACCATTTAATCGGGATACAAAAATTTAATTGATACTTGAGAAAAAAAATTTTGAACACAATAGCAAAACTGTATTTAGTACATCACTCAAAGTTTGAAGCGTTCATTTATATTTGGGATAGGCATCTTTGTTGAATATACAGTACAACCTCACAGAAGTGGTGCCGTAACAAGAGGACACTTGTTACAAATGGACTTTTCACGAGAAAACATAACGTCACAGCGAGTTCCGGTGCTGAAGCTGTACTTTCAATAATAATTACTTAGTTAAATTTCCAACTTTCAATAATAATTACTTAGTTAAATGTCCAACTTTCAATAATAATTACTTAGTTAAATTTCCAACTTTCAATAATAATTACTTAGTTAAATTTCCAACAACTACAATATTCACAAATCTTTGGCCACTTTCCTGATGATATTAGCTAAATAATTATAATAACAGTCGGAAGGTGAAGAGGAGTTGTGAGACCTGATATACGTGGTTTAGATGATTTTTGATAAAGCTTATTGGTGTTTATTTTTGTTTTGATTCGAATGTTGCTGTCTTTGCCACTGATGAGTAAATTAATGTAATAACTACACCATGTTACCGTATGTTATGCCTGATAACCATGTCTTATAAGTAGGGATATTTACATTTATATTCGCACTAATACGTGATTGAAAATTTGTCTGCTGTTATATTTCAGATATCAAAAGATTGCTCACAGAAATGCAAAACGTCGGACCTGGAATAATGGGATAATATAGTGCACAATGAACAAATCAGCTGAAGGAAACATCATCTAAATTTGAAGCAGAATTTTTTCAACGATTGCGAAGAAAATAGAGCATGTACATTTATTTACAAGCGATCAGGAATGATGCAGTAATGTAGCTGATTCTGATTACAGACAGATATTCACTGATGCAGTAATGTAGCTGATTCTGATTACAGATAGATATTCACACGGCAGTAAACAATGTTATGAATAGGAGATATGTGGAATAATTCAGGCAGGACAATAGTTGTTTGTAAAGTGACGAAAACGCCGGTGACAGCAGTAATTTACCAATCCTTCTCAGTCTGAATTCCAAATGCAGCTGCTAAATATGGGATACCTCAACTATTAGAAAAGAGGTCTGACGACATAAAATTTATAAATTTCTCGCAAATAATTCGTCTTGGATAACTTGAGTTGAATTATTACTGTCATTATATTTTCTATAATTAGAATCAAAATAGGACAAGCGTTAGACAATTTGGATGTCTATTTACACCGTGTCACCTGGATATTTAAGAGGTCCTGGAATCATGCAATGGCAGTAGTATGATACAATAACGATATGAATGGAATATGAATTTATTTTTTAGATGTTTGTGCTGTCATGACACTGTTGTTTTCGAGCTATGCTTTAATTTCTTTCGCATGGAAATTTAGCATAAGCCCTCAGCTCCTATAACCAATGATTTGTTAAATGGCACCGTGATAATGATATATTATGTCTGGTTAAATTCATTTGTAAATTAAACACTTCTTCAATAAAAGGATATGGAAGAGGTTCCCTTGGTACATCCTCGCTATTTCGTCCACAATGTCGTGTTGAGTAAGATATCTAATCTGTGTATCATACTTCTGTGTATTTGTAAATATTTAGAGCTTTTCACTGGAATATTTCCATATTCAAAGGATTTGTGCAATATGAATTGATGATGCATTAGTGTGGACGGTGTATTTCAAGCTTTCCATGGAGATTATTATAATATGTTCTTTTATAAAGAGTCTTTCATTAAGTTGTATCATATAAGCAGTGAAACGTTCATCCAATCATTCACTCGGATCTCCAGCATTTTAAAGGAAAAAGTCAGTAATAATTGGAATGTGTGCAATTTCTTCCGTGTTTTGTAACTGTGTAGGTTTATCTTTTAATGTGAGCATGATCTGTATTCTAAACTGACACGGCTACACGTAATTGTGTTAAAGTTGTAATTTTTCATTCTTTCTAGATCCAGGTAAGGTATATTACATTGGAACATATAAACAAAATATTCTAATACACATTGCATGCAAACATCAAAGATATACAAATAAATTATATTTTTCTGACTGCATCTAGCAATACAAATATAATATGTGGACACTCCAACCCTAAATTTCTCATATTATGAATATAAGTTAAGTAATTCACTCATGTGATGCTAAAACTGTTCTAATCTCTCTCTCTCTCTCTCTCTCTCTCTCTCTCTCTCTCTCTCTCTCTCTCTCTCTCTCTCTCTCTGTATTCCGTTTGATCCATCATTTGAAAATTATCATTTAATAGAAATGGTCTCGTTAAATAATGGATGTTGCATGAGATATTACTCCAGGCCATGCTGGTACGATGAGTGTATATTAATACCTACGTTTTGTGTACTTATTATCCTTGTGAACGATTTTATACGGAGAAGTTATATTTTTATGTTTCTTTTCACCCTTTCTATGTATGTATGTATGTATGTATGTATGTATGTATGTATGTATGTATGTATGTATGTATGTATGTATGTATTTTGGATTATGCTTGTTTTACATGTATCGGACGTGTCGTGTTGCTTGTCGTGTTGCTTAATAGACTAGTCGTTCGGATTCTGCTTGTGCTACATGTATTGGACTAGTCATTTGGATCTTGCTTGTATATAAAGCAGATTGTAAGCTTCTATTTAGATTATGTGTCAACCTATGTTAATGAAACTCAGCTTATGGATTTTAAATTCAAGCCCAAAAACATTTCGTATATTCCGTATATTGTGGGGAATTAAAAAGATAAATATAAGATTTAACACACACACACACACACACATACACACACACACACACGTATATATATATATATATATATATACATTATCTATATGGACACGTTTGGAAGAAGTTACTATATTTGCGAACACTGTTATAGATCACTTTTATAGCTGATGTAAGAACTACCTCTGGGATTTTATACAGCACAGCAGGTTTTATAATATTTTCAAACAAGTTTAAACATGATAACCTTACCTATAGTTGGATTATTATATGTTTTGATTTTAATGCGAATCAATATACAACAAACGCAAATAAATTTGTTTAGCGACACATAATAAATGTAAGGCTTCAAATGTGTTATGTTTTGTCACGTATTGTAGAGCATTACATAACGTGTACATTTTGTGTAACGGTGTATAGTAAACTGTCATGGAATATTTCATGTGTGGACTGTTCGATGCAGGTGTTTAAGTTTTTAGCCTTTTAGGTCGTTGGTTATTTATTCCCGCCCAAAATTTGTATATGTCAACCAGTCCTATGATTTTCTCCAAAACGAAATAAATAGGTAATCTCACATACGTTTGTTTCCGTAGATAAATAAAGATAAGGATCAAATGTTCAGTTTCATACCTGCAAAAGGTATTGGGAATGTACTACAATGTATTTCAGAAAATCAAAAATCCAACCATGTCAGTTATTGTGCGGTGAAAAAAGTATATATCCCTAACTAATTGTTATGTTAATTGATTGCTGGGACGTACATGTAAAGAATAATAGCGATGGAGATAGTTTTGCTTTCCACAATATCTATGGATCGAATAATGACTTGGCGAGAGAGATCGAATATTTAATTGCGTTAGAACAAAACTTATGGATAAAATATGCTATGTATTTAGGATTCACACATAAAATCACATCTTAAACCTCTATGTTTGACAGATTACTATCCCTTGCATTGTATCCCGTTTCTGTAATTTCCTTTTAAAAAATGTGCAATACGGTTGAAGAATTAAAATTTATTTTATCTTCCTTTGTTAATGCTATTCAGCAGCGTTGACCTAGTTTGTTCATGTTCTAATTCTGTTATATCTTAAAAATACCCGTGTATATATATATATATATATATATATATATATATATATATATATATATATATATATATATATATATATATATATATATAGGTCTAAAGTGTGTGCGTACTTTATTAATCTTGATGCAAAATCCCAATGGAATATATTTTAATGATTTTCTTTCATTTGTAATGCCTTAACTCGTTTCTACTGATAATGAATTAGTTTCAGGTTGTTTTTCACCTCACCTCTAAAAACAACACAAGGAAAAACATCAAAGTGACTTTTGTTCTTGATGGAATTGTCAAATATGTACAACACGGTCTATTTCAATTATACCGCCAGTTGAAAATTTATCCGAATCAACAATCTCATATACTCATTATAATGCAAATCAATCCTACAAATTATTGAAATATCTTTTGGAAAATTAATTTTTTGATATTAATATGTAACCGAGACGATACTAACTCTACAAATAATTGTTCATAAAATAATCATCTTATTTTGCCATCATACAAATAAATAGATCATACAAAAAACGAATATCTTCTCCTTGAGTACTTCCATGTACGTATGGAATTGAAAAATAAAATTATATATTCTCTGCTTATCGGAGATTTGTAAAACCAATGTGTATGCATATAAATGTTTGCGTTTGCGTTGATGGGGTGATATGCGATTGTTATATATTGGAGAGAATATGTTTGTCTCGTCGACACAAAAGGGTTAAGTATCATTTAGATTGCTTCTAAAATCTCATTAAACGATGTATGTATCTTTAAAGATGAATGTACCGTAAAGGACATCAAAATATTTAGTCCTCATTTATCTCACCTATTCAGTTTTGTTCAGGCTCAACTAAAAACTACTGTAAAATCTACATTTTTCAGTACTATTTATCACACTTAATCATTTATCTGTTTAAGAATGTGGACAAAATCATTTTCTTTTGTTGGTGACAGTCGAAATTTTATTTTTGCCACAGGATCGTAACAGATTACCAGCACACATTCATACATTGATTTAAAGAGCAAGAGTATCATTGTATAAAATAATAAAATACATCCCCATATTTAGGATCGGATTCACTTGAAGTATCTTTTCAAACTTGGGTGGGACAAATTGTATGTATTCCGCTTGTATATGTTTTAAATACATTACGTTTGGCTGATTATTCCGCTTTAAAGAGTAATCACAACCTCTGTTACCAGGTCAAATTATCTACAGTTAATTGTTGAAGTCTTTATTAATCTTTAGATCTTTGCAGACATGATGATTGGTTCTAATAAATCATCCCATAATTATTATATATATTTTTGTTTTCTTCTAAGTGGTAGACAACTGGATTACATAATAATAGTTTTCCTATTTGAATATCTCTTCTTTGAAAGTATTAGGCACCCAATTTTAAAGATTAGATAATAAGCCCTATTTTATATTTGGAAGTTTCAAGTTTCCTACTTGTCAATTAAGGAATAGATATAGCATGTATAACAATTAGACTAGGCAGTACATACTCCTATATTCTGCTTTCAGTTTAAATTAAATACTCATCAATGTGTTCAAGGTTTAATATTATTTTATTATTAAAGATGTTTTTCTTTTGTCATAATTATCAGACGTATTTTGTGTTTTCTTATTTTATAAAGAAACACTTTGACGTTTCTGTTGTAAACTCTTTATCTCTTTATCGGACTCACAAAATCTTTTTGAAAAGTTATTATGGTCTTATTGTTCCTAAATATATATACAATTACTGGACAAAAACCGATGTGGACTTTACATGTTGTAAGGTTAACGTTAACATTAGGGACTTGTTTATATGTATTGCCTCTAATATATTCAAGTAAGTGATACTAGTTGGTACTTGCAAAATCGTTATAAAGAGTCATGTCGTTCTCAAAATGAGATGGAAAATATACGACTAGTCAGCACTTTTATACCATCTCTCCCCTTAACATCAATATGTTCATTCTCGTTAATTGTCAAATTATAACCTATTTAAATGACTTATTATTGTTCGGTTGCCCACACCTTACCACTTTTAAAAATCTATGACTACCGGTAAATAATGTCACATCAATATGGAAGCTGTATACAATATTATCTTTGTCCCTCTACGTCTTCATACGTCAAACAATGTTTTGAACTCTACTTTGAACGGTGTAATTATGTGATTTAGGATACTGAATAATTTTTGTTTTTGATGTAGCGTCTACCGCATTATAATAATTTTTACAAAACTTACTTTATGTTACTTTATGTTAGTAATATTAACAATAATAATAGTTATACTAATAAAATTAATCATAATAATAATATAATGATGATGATGAGGATGATGATGTTGATTTCCTTTTGTTTATAGAATATTTGATGGACTATTATTAGAAAGAATGCTACAAAATTTGCTCTCCTTACAATGTAGGACCATATTTAAGATGCACAGCTAAATTATTATTTGAATACATTAGGTATTAACGGTTAAAATGCAATTATTAAGTATCACACATTAGTTAATCAATTATAATTCATATTGTAGACAATTTGAAAGGTGGAACTTAATCATTTGCTTTATATACACTTTAAGCCGTTAATTTTATTCCTGACACATCATTAATTTATGGATTCCTCTTAACTCCGTAACTTTACTCTAAACCTATATTATACAACATTTGGTCGTGTTGTATTCATTATATAATTGCACCATCGTCCAGTAATCTTTAGGTACGTAAAGCATATTAGCGGAAAGTAAGCATACCTGTTGGAAATGAAATTTAATGAGAATCCATTTGCAAACGTTATGATTTACCTCCGTTACCTCTCTGGACTGACACCAACTGGAGAACAAATATGTATAGGCTGAAGCAGTATTCGATAACAGGAAAGCGCTGTTTTCATTGGTAGCTAATCGGCATGTTCCAACTACTTACGAGAATAACGACTATCGTGTACGCAGTCGTTATAGGTTCACTCGTTATAGAAGGATACATGTAGGATTTAATAGAATAGAGAGGTTTGCTCAAAAATAATTTAAGATACCACAAACTATTTACGTTAACTTAAATGATTTTAGACTAATTATTTCGATGAATTCAGCGTACCAAATAGGAAAGAACCATATAAAAGGGTATGGACCAAAACATAGTTTCAAAGACCCACTCTGACTCGTTAATTTAGTGCTTTCTGGTAAGTTAGGATAGTTATTGTTGTGTTTTTCAATAATGTGGGAAATTTCGATTATTCGTTGTTGAGAGATACCAAACGTCGTTAATTTGATATATATATAATTCCTTGTAGACGTTCTAAAAGAGAAATCAGAGATATTCATACACCTGGATTTAACATAAGCCAAAATGGCATGGAAATATTTACTGGGCAGTGATTGATGTAATATTTGTGGAACTAAACATGTGCGAAACGGAGATAAATGGAGAAGAACATCAACGGTGATTCTGAGTGTGTTTAATATATTGGATACACATCTCTCATTTCATATTCTTATCGAAGTGTTGGATTATGTATTTCGCACCGTGCCTTAAATGAGTATGGATTTGCTACAATAGCTTTCGTGATAAATGGAATATGGTTAAACGAATCCTAAGTTGGATACTATGTATTCCATGTGGTGATCATAAAAATAACCCGATACTGAGACAATATGTTTATGCCACATCGATATATAGGCCGGATTGTATAATATTCGCTTTGACCCTCTATCTTTCCATAGTCAAACAATGTTTTCAACTCTACTTAGAGCGCTTATGTTGGACGATTTCAATGGACCTGGTTAATAGTAAAACTTCATTTTTAATGCCGCAAGTCGGATTTGAGATTGTGCTCTTTGTAACTTTCATTTAAATGTAATGCATGGTATAATCTTGTAAGGAGATGAATCCAGAGAATGTTCATTAGATTACCTTGGCATTTGGTAAATGATGTGTGCTGAAGATGTTTTTATTGACAAATCACTTTGATCACTCAGATTGTTTCTTTGCTATTACCCTTATTTTCTTGCAGCTGAATGCAATGCACGTTAAAATTACATGAATGCAACTAGTCGACTAATATTGGATGCATCGCTGAGTACATTCTCATGATGGTATATTTTAGTGATTGTTCTGTAAGAAAACATCAAGAAACTGCTATCAAAGTGTGTAGTTTTATGATTTACATGAACACAGCATTGCAGTTGAGGAAGATACATCTTTGATACTCAGATAGTGTGATTACAGAGCTATGTGTATAACCATCACAAATATTCCAGTCTAGTCTATTGTTTGACTTCAATGAGTCATGTTTAGTTGAATGGCATTGAAATGTTTGTTCTTTTTCGGTTAGATTTAATCATTCATGATGGAATTATTAAGGCCTTTTAGGACGTCGCTGATACATTACTGTAAGGCATTATCATTTGCTTGTTGTTAAGGTCTTTTATACCGGTGTCACCACAAAATACATCAGCTGCATTTTACTGGGAGAGAATCACCCAATTTATTTATGAAAATCGTTTAAAATGGTAATAAATAATTAAATCCGTTGAATAATATTTAATATCTTGTAATTCGTAATTGTAGCATCTAACAGATTAAAATGAGGGTTCAGATCTAGAAACACTTTTTCTAACCAGGCATCTAAACTTATACTTGCAGGTCTAAATAGGCAAATATATATCTGCATGCAACGCATTGAAGTATTTACTCACGTGTCTTTACTATATTTTTAATCTACGAAACTATTTCGTATACTTCATTTTTCTTGCGTACAAGATTTACAAGCATTTATCCCTGAAACAATATAGTTCTGATTCAAATATGTGAATTCAAATATGATGGTGCATGTTCGGCAACAGTTGTACATGGGCTAATTCAAACACAGCCTAGTTATAAAATGTTACGTTTCGCAATCGCTCCGGCTTGACCTAGGTCCGTGACATTCTCGGTATATTACAGCCAAAAGTGTCCTTGTTTTGATGCTAACAACTACGTATGTCAGGACTAGTTGTGGAAAAGAGGAAACAAAATCATCACGTTTTCGAACGATTTATTAATTTCATTAGTTGACGCACCCCTTAAGTACAGAGGACTATGAAACGATATATATATTTGAATCTGTACATTTGCTAACATACAACGATGACGACGATGTAGCGGAAGGAATTCGTAACAGTAATTCTCGCTTTTACAAAAACGAGGACTCGTACAATAATATATACCTCACTGTTTACCAAATCGCCCAAGTGATGTAAATGCTACAATAATTAGAGTTATATGGATCCCATGCTAGCCTAGAAAATGTCTAGATTAGCTGTCACTTTTGAGAAAAACAAATTCTTTGCCACGTGTCCTAGTCCCCTGTCTTTTCATTGGTTAACGTTAGTCAGGGACACTCCTAGCCCAAAATGTTTCCAGATTGTTCGGTATGATTACACATCTTGTAACTGAATATAACGTCTAGCTTATTGCTATTTATCAATTTAGGAACATGTTATGCAAATGCGTTGCTTGGTATGATCCAGTACATTTTTGTTACCTAATTGATTTTATCAAGAATTCATTGGATGATATTAAGCACGCACAGGGCCAATTTAAAGGTTTGCTGCTTCGTGATATTGATCGATAGGTCACGTGTACAATTATGCCAAGACATGCTGCGTGTTATGGCTAATTCATTTCGCAATGAGATTAAGAGCAATATATCTCTTCCATGCTCGTATTTACTTAATTTGGGAAAAGTAGTTTAAAAACAATATATTGTATAATATTGAATTATTAAGTAACTTTTACATTTCTAATTTATAAAACTATGATGGAACAACATTATCCAATAGAACAAATGATATAATTGATATACATGTATATAACCACTTCTAGGAAAATGTATTTTGCGATACAAGTGTAATAAATAGTTCACATATTAAAAATAGATCTCATATTGTCAAACCAGGAAATGGAAGATTTACCATAATCTATGCGGCACATGGTTATGCGTGCCTACATAAGTAAAACCTGTTGCAAGAAGAAAAGAGTACTTTGTGGCTTAGAACAAATAATGAGAAACTGCAATATCATTCACACATTGAAATTATTTTTTGGTTCCAGTAATCTGACTAGACGCGGTTAGCATCTTAAAGGCGTTAGTGTATTTCATTGCATTGCCAATAATAATAAATCCTGTGCGATGTATTGTTGAATGGGAATTACTTTGTGATCAAACAGTTCACAAAATGTCCACAATTTATTTTACTATAAACGTCTAGGTCATCACAATACGCTTTGTTATATTTCTCTGATATTTGTTTAAATAGCCAATGAATAGGGATGAAAATGGAGTGCATTTATTAGTGGTTTGGGTACATGAGTCAATGCCGATGAGTGTGTTTATGTTTTCGGTATGAACAGAAGAAAATACCCTCATTGTATTTACATTGCTGTTTCCAGAATTAAAATGAACACAACAATGAAGTGGAAGAGAAGTACACTTCTTCTTATTACATAATACATGTATGACTTGCCGCGAAGTTGTATATTAGCAGCTTTGCTATTTAGTCCTAGATATGTTTACCATCATCCAATAAGTATTCGAAAAACCTCAGTAAATATAAACATTTTCTACATCGTATCACGCGATGCATTTGCGTAGAAACGTCACAAACTGGCTATAAGGTAAATAGCATAAATAGATTATAATTGATTGTATTGTTGAAAAATGTGATCTTGCCAGGAATACATGGAGCTTTCAAGCTAAGCCGGTTGACATCGATCTCTCCCATAATACCCTGTATTATAACCATTATATTCGGTATGTAGCCCACTTCAGATTAGTTTATGGCGTTTTAATTGGTCGATGTAGGGCAGTCAAAAACCTCGTATAACACCGTACATGATCAGCTGGAAACAAATGCCGATGTGACGTCACCAATAGCTCATTTGTCTTTCATGACGCACTTCAGTTTCTCGTCCATGCGTCGACATAAAATGATATGAATAATGTGCTAAGAGATTTTTATTGTCACCAGTGGTCCAAATTATTTGCAAACGTTTTAGTTACCCAGTATGGAAAGGTATTGAGTCGGAAGCAAACATTTTTGAGCCGAAATGTAACGGCCTGGTTTCTGTGGTTGCTTCGGATTGTATGGTTCTTTTCGTTACATGACTTGTTCGAACTACACAGAGGCAAACAGGGCACGGATACACAAATCGTTAAAAAAAGTAAACTTGACACCTATTTTCTGATGAGAATCTAACATAATATCTTTTATTCATCTTAAGATCTAGAAAATTAAAATATCTTTGAAATATATTGGTTTGGATGCTACCGGAATTAACAAAAAATAAATCTTAATCCAATAAAAAATATATTTCATTCATATGTTAGGCGCAAAGATCAATAAAGACTTGTAAAGATATTTTCCGTCAATTTCGAAAAAATATATATCCCCAACTCATGAACTACCCTTTCGTCAATTTACCAGCAATTGCAGCAGGATACTGATTTGCTATCAACAGAAATAAAAAAATAAGTTATCCATGAAGTTTGTTCTTTTACTGATGAGTATGGAAAATAAAGTTCCCGTCCAGCAAAATTAATTGTTATTCAGACGTTTTGCTTTATCGCGTTTTTAATTTATAGAGGTGAACAGCAATGACTGTAGAGGCTAATCTTGCAAGGTTACTTTGATGATGGCATTTATTCTCTGTATTGTGTTTCATTTGTATAGGTGACTGCAGTCAATACGCTTAGTTTATCAATAACAATGATGGCTTGGACGAAATTCGTTGCAGAGGAAGCGAGGTAAGGATATAATATATATAGGAATGCAAAAATACCAGCCAATTGTACATTCACATTTCCAGAAAACACACATTAGTTACATTTTTCATAATTTCACTACAGTCCAAAATATGGAATGAATAGCAAGTTAGGATTTTGAAACGACTAAGATCCGACTTTTTTTTAAAAGTACTCTACTTTATGGTCTATAGAACGCATATATATGTCTCTTGTTGAGTCTTTGCATTACAACATATTGTAGGCAACTACAAGGGCAAAACGCCAAAAGGAATATACGAATGTGACTAACATTTATTCACTTAAAATTTTCTGAATGTTAATCATCTCTTAATTTCAAATGAGATAATTATGATAATACTTGAAATGGAACATCCAGATCTAATATTGTATTCAATCGTCCAAAATTCAATATATGTCTTCTGAGAAAGAGCGTTTTCATTCCGCCATCAGGACTAATGTCCTCTTTCAATCGGCAGCATGAAATCAATTGACAGTATTAACATTTATAAGGTTCTATCCAGGACTTGATACATTAAATTATGTACATAGTCTATACATTAATAACAAACCACAATAAACTCGTAAAATGTGTTTGCTACACGAAAAATTATTTAACATTAATGTATTTAAGTTTGGTGTTTTAGCTATATCAACATTTTTGTTGAATTTGGAAATACATCCAATGCGAGTAAAGTTTGTTCATCAGTTTAAGAGTAACAGTTTTCTTGTAATTGTGCAAGTAAAAAGATATATTCATATCCGTGCCAGAGTAACGAAATCTTGAGACAAAGGAATTTTACAACGATGCCCATAGTTTGGATAACTTGCTCTCTGCACATAGGTTGGCCATGCAACTGGTCAATGGTAAGTATATTGTTTATGGTTGCTTGTATTATGCCGACATTTTTTTTTAATTTCCATTGTGATGCCCATGAGTGAAGAATAACGTATTCATATTACTCAACCTATCCACATTTAGGTCCATCAGTTTGATCTAAAACTGCATTGCTGTTGAGCCCCCCCCCACCTCCCCCAATGTTTTTTTTTGTTGACTCACGTGTACATATTGTGCAAGATACGTGTCATTCCATTTTATTTTGCAGAAGTCACGAACTCGTGTCCTAGAATTATACCAATATTTTCATAGGAAAGCGAATGATTCATTTGTACTCACAAAAATGTTTCCTTTCATATTCAGATTTCATTTGGATATGCAAAAGATGCAATCAGTTCTAGAGACAACTGATCGGAGGTCGTATAAAAAGCTGATGAATATTTGAGATGAATAAAGTTTAGAAGCTCTGGAGAGAAGGGTTTAATTACTTGCTGACTGAATGTTTCGATTCTCGTTTAACATACTTTGATCTGTGCTTTGTAGGTATTACACAGTGGTATTTTAAATACAATATATAAACTGATTACTTATCAAAGTAGTAAACTTAAGGACAGTGTCAGGAATTCTCTTATCTTCAAAAACCTCACAGCTAGTTTAAAACCGTGACGATTTGTTTCAAAATACAGGACATTTGGCAAATTTATATGGAAAATTTGGTTTTAATATTAATAACGTATATAAGATAAATATGGATAACAAATATAATATAGAGTTAACATATTTAAAACCAAGTCATACAGCGCCTCTTGTGAAAGAATATTGAACCATTTGAGTCTTTCCTGACAGGGATTAATTTATTGTAGACAGTTGGCTTGGACTCAACCGTTACATATCAGCTCAATTAGTTACAAACAATATCTTTAGCCGAATAATACACATTTCTGAAATCTTGAAAGAAATTCATATATGTTCTTATAAAACTAAATAAATAATTTCAGTGACGAAATAGCCAATAGTCACGAAACGATATATTTCTAACCCTGCATTTGGGATTTAGTATTAAAACTATAAAAAATAATTGAATATTTTAAAGCAACGTTATTTCTGAACCATATTTAGCGTATTCATAGACAAAGTCGAAAAATACACTATACCTACACATATGAGAGATCGTTGATGAGTTATTACATTCATTATTGCTATTGTATAGACCGGATTTATTCATGTCGCAAAAAGACCATCAAGGAAGAGGACAATTGTCACTCCAACAATGCATTGATGAGGTTACGCAGCCGAATTGTTCAATGCCAGATGGTAACTCCATGGTAGAAGCTAGTAACGTTAATTTTAATATCATTATCTCACCTAATACCTTGCGGCAAAATGCGGACGCTTTCAGCAATCCGTTGACAAACGGGTTTTCGACGCCCCCTTCCTCAGATGTTGAACGGGATAACTTTCACCAACGTAACGTGACTACTTCTAACGGAGGAGCAAATACCCCACGGCCACGTCATCCCTTATACCAATCCTACGAGAGCCGCTTGAGGTCCTATTCCACGTGGAGACAGTTCCAGGAGTTCGACATAGCCGTTTTGGCTGAAGCAGGTTTTTTTAACATAGGTAACTTGACACCGGTGAGGACAATGCTCATCCTGAAAAATCTATTCAAAATTATTATATGAAGAAAATAAAGAATTTGCATGTGGTATAATTTGTATGAGGTGAAGTGCAACAATGTTTCGTAGTTGCAATATTTGGAAATATAAAACTCAGACTCGAGCTTAAGTTAAATCTCAAATGTGTTTCGTCAAGGTTTAAAATAGGGTCATAAGGTTTTGAAATATTGTATTATCTGTGGAGAAATTGTGATGATTTCCTCACCTATTTCTTTAAGAACAAAACGTTGTTATTGTGTTAAATTGTAACAAAAGATGATTGTGCATCATTTTTGATGTCTCCAACTCTGCAAAAATGTGTTATGAGTCATGTTTTTTACTTTATTATAAACGCGCACTTGCGGAACAATGTTCGATATTATTCGAGACCAGGTCTAGAGTTTAGTCGCAGTTATTAAGAAAGTCTTGCATACTGCCATTTTTCTATGGAATCTTAGTTCATGTGATGAATGTCATACACGTTTAAGGATTAGTGATCTATTAAAAAGATTATAATATCTTCTTTGGGTATCCTATTAGCTCTTCTTAAGAGATAACCTTCAAAACGTTGCCGCTTTGTGTTAGAGTAACTTGTTGTACAAGGGCAGCAGGACCTAGAGAACAAACAATAAAGATAGGTATTGCAATCTTTATTGTGATGGAAACTCTTAATTGTGAGAAAACTCATTGGTTAAATGACTAAAGAATTCGTATACTTAGCAGCACAACATATTCTCATGTTATTATTACGTAAATCAGCTAAGTTTTAAATGACGGTCATTTATGATTGTCCATTCAATACTTTCTGAAATGTTACTAACGACTTTAGACATGACTGTTCAATTTTGTCTGTGCAAAACAAATTATGTTCCTTATTATAGGAGTAGAAAATGGAACCACTATTCGATGTTTCTTTTGCGCTGTTGAGCTCGTCAACCTGGCCTACAATGACAATCCCCTGTTTGAGCACCTAAAGAAGTCGCCTAACTGCGGATACCTTAAGCAGAAACTAAGCACGCAGGATCTAATTGCATTCCAGGTACTGAATCGTTTAGGTCAACTGCACATTTAGTATTTTGTAGGTGCGGATTGTCATCAGGGAAATGTTTTATTTTGAACGTTTGCTTAAACACACATAGACATATGTCATAAAACAAACAACACAGCTCCAAGTGAATTTTAAACGTGTACGATCTATTTGGAGTAAATTTGAAGCACATAGATAAATTTCGAAAATTAAAATTTCAGATCTGAAATTTTAATAATAGCACAGTTTACAAATGACTATAAAATGTAGGCCATATAAATTGTTATAAAATCAAAATCTCTAAGCGAGAAAATTAAGGACACTCACATTTAAAAAAGCATATACAATTTGATGATGATATCGTGGTTATATTTCAGAGCAAGGTGACTCCCGTTTTGTATTCAAACAATATCCGTATGTTCGAAGAACATGTGTCATAGGGAATTTGATATATCGCAAACATGTTAAGCTAAATAAAGAAAGGAAATTAAATGAAACACCTGAATATATATCCTTGACATGCCGAACTACAGCATATTGTACCATTTATTGATTTTCATTTAATGCTGTCTTATAAAATGAAACATTCTTGCAATATAGTTATCTGGCTAAACGTAAGCATCTGAGAAACAAGGCAATTAAGTAATACAATAATACAAGTTTGTTGATGTAATTAGGCTAAAACTAAAGAAAGACACAAAGTTGTCCTGTATGAAAAAACATCTTGGCTGAAATACTTCAAGGAGATGATTAAGACGAAACGTTTAGAACAAATGTGTAATAAGCCGTCTTCAAATTGATGAATAACATAGTATTCGGTTAGCATATAACGTATTAAAACAAAAGGGGCCACGATTGGCCGAGTGGTCTAAAGCGCTGTCCGTTACGGACCACTGCCAACTCACCTCTCTGTCTGCGTGTGTTCGAGTCTAAGATTCGGCAAAACGCAGTTATGTGAGAAAGCTTGCCAATAGATTCTCGTGGGTCGGTGGTTCTTTCCGGGGGTTGTATGGGTTCTTCCTCCACCATTAATACTGGCCGCCATGTATAGAGTATATTGTGCTGAAAAATGGCGTTAAACCATAAAAAACAAACAGAAACATTAAAACAAAAACGAGAAAAAAGAACTGGAAACATATGCATCTATTGAAATAAGTTTCATAAGCGAAACGAGACATTTGCAAATTACGTACTATTCAATTAGGGTGAAATGTCAGACAGTCTGAAGTAAAAACGATAGCATTAATCAAATCAATCTTTGTTGGATATACCGACTTTTTGTTGCACTAATTCTATGTTATCCAATTATCGATACCATGATACATGATACTGCGCTGGAACAGATTCTTTGAGAATTTGTCTTCGCAATGAAAATGTCTACATTTGTTGGAAAGAGGATATAACATTCTATGACACTAGTGACTAACCAAAGAACGATGTATTTGGTTTTCTATTACTGAACCAAACAGTATCACAAATCTTCAGATCTGAAGTAACATACATTCCACCTTTTCCTATGGTGAACAAACAATATAAATTTCAATGTTTTGGTAGATTTGATGAGTTTGCTTCATTTGCTCACCATACGTTTGGAAAAAAAGACCCCTTAGTTCATATAGCTATGTAAACATGGATATACGGAAGTCTTTCACACAATCAAGGATGCCCTCACTTCAAATCGAAATAAAGATGAATATATCAGACACGCTACATTGAATGCAATATTGCAATCCTAACATTTGAGTTGGCAATCACTTATTAAAGTACAAAGAATGAAGCAAAGTAAGGTATGTAATTGTGTTAATCTGAAAATGTGTAATTGTGGTAAGGCTTGTAATGAAACTAATCGTTTTTAATTGGTCACTGTAAACCAGACATACTGCAGAGCGTAATTCAAAGTATAATCTATAACGTTCTTAGGATGTTTCTTCTCATACGATCATACACACTTAAAATGCATGTGTCCTCAAAATATAATTAGTATTTAGACTAAATTAGACTAAACTACTGAGAACCAAGCATATATTAATTTTTTTAATGATAACAATATTTATTTCATTACTTTCCATACTCTTCTTTTTAAAGCAAATGATATTTAACAGTAAGATCCAACTTAAACGTTTTTCAAATACGTTTAGTGATTTATAAGAATAAACTCTGTGCGAAACATTGTGACCTCTATGCGCTTAATTTAATTTGTCATTTATAAGGGTAAATTTTGTAGTTATATTTTTCATTATTGTACTTTCGGATATTTCAATTCTTTTTTTTTAATATCCGATCTTTTCAGGAGAGAATACACAATGGAACACAGAACTCGCTGCAAACGGACGGTATTCCGACTGTTATCTTTAGATATTTGTTTTATTTTAACACATTATTCCCCATTTATAAAGCAATCGTTCCTTTTGCGATCTTGAAAATTGAAATACACCCTTCAATGTGTAGATTGACTGCCATTGAATATATATATATATATATATATATATATATATATATATATATATATATATATATATATATATATATATATATATATATATGTATGTATATATACTTCATTGCTTTTTACGCCCCAGTGACTGTTAAAACCTTTATTATAATATCTTCTGTAAATGTTGTCACAATCACTGTTTTCACTGTTATTAGCAAACAAATAAAATGTTCACGAGCATTAAGCTAACTGTATTTCATCATATATCGCCAAATCTGAGAATGTTAGAATTTACCTGGTAATTGATGTTACAAACTTATCTAATTACCAATGTGTACAGCAAAACTTTCTATCCGTATAATTACATATACACAACCCAATTAACAAGGTATCCATTCTTCACTTTCAAATGAAAACAGTGAAAGAGATACACAGCTTCGCCAACGAATTCACAATCAAATAAGAAAAGCATAAATATAAAGGCGTGTATTCGAACATGGCTGAAAATAATTAAATAAATATTTCTCTTCATCATGATGACTCAAGTACGTTCCTTCCGTGGTCAAATGTGAGCATACAGCGGGAGTTCAACATGGCTGGAAATATTGCTATTCTTTCATCAATATACGAGAGATATAATACATTCCGTAAATGCTAATTACCCTTATTACATAATGTGTGATAAATAAATTTGATTGCAAAAATTGGTTGTACATTTTGGGACCTACCATTTCTGAAGAAAACAAAGAGATTATTATCATTGAACTGTTGATTTGATGTCGACGTTATATTTACTCTGTATCGTCAATGCCATTATTTATTTTTTGAAAATATCATTATCTATCGTCAAAGTTAAAGCACATTCAATAACTTTGGGTCTCCTTTGATTATTGATTTCACATGAATAGGTTACGCTGTTGAAACACCTAGCACGATGGTCAGGAAACCTGCATCATGTAGTACAAAGGAACACATCCGAAACCCGCAGTTCGAGGCATATAGTGCTCGATTAGCCTCATTTGCCCGCTGGCCGAGTAGTGTAAGGCAAAGACCCGAAGAACTGTCAACTGCTGGGTTCTTTTATACAGGTAGTGCACGCATACAATATTTAACGTCTGTATTATTCTTTGTTTTTGTTGATTGCCTGCTCTGTTTCAATCAATAGTCCTCCGGCTAAAACCATATATGTAGTGTATAAGTTAAAGACTAATTATGCTGCTGGATGGGGATTCTTTGTCTCGCCATGACATCAGTGGTATGCTCACTTTCCGTTGGCGAAATTAATAGCAATACAAATTTTTTATTCATATGGTGACATACATTAATTCCCATTCCTGGCTCACTTGTTATGGTCCACACACATGGTTAAGCAAAGTTCATAAACATTTTTGTTTGGATAAAGTTATGCATTTGTTTTCTAACTCGTATATCGAACACAGAAACATTGTGGAAATAAATATATTTACTTTTCGAATTAGAATATGTTATATTTACAACATTTAAGCTTATGAACCTTGAACGTTTGACCAATTTAAACCGGGATGTTAAATGTCACATAGTTAATTAAATGGAGTGACAAAAGCAACCGACTGAAAGACCAATTACTATATAAAGCGCGTTTCTAATATGTATATTTGGGGAATAAATGTCCCAGAGGTATGCTAATTTACTATGTCCATGATCATTTAGTTTTACCTTATGTCAGTGTATCGTTTACGAGGAGATTACGTTAAATATTGAATAACAGAACAGTCTGACGTTTGTTTTTAAAGATTTCCTTTATCAGTTATTAATAATGTTTTACTTCAGATTATATGTGAATACATGTAAATACAATCATACCTCAAGGGATATAACTCGACTGTAACCGTTTCAAGTGTCGTTGAAGTAAGCTCCCTTTGATATTTATTGTTTTGAACTTGTCAATGATTTACCGTAACGCTAGAGTGACAAAGTCACTTGTTAACCATGTGTGTGGACCATAACAAGTCAACCTTTATTTCATAGCTGGGCAGTTTTTATCACTTTTAAGATTTTGTGAAACATATTTAAAATTAGTGTATAGTAAATAACAGTTTTATTTTTAAAAATAGTAAGATAACATGCATCATTTTCGTTTTTTCTCCCAATAAACTATTGAAATTATGGGCATCCATTAAAAGCAAACACTGGAGTAGGCATGGGATGCAAAATGAACGAAAATAAAGCACAACAATCATGCGTGAATAAAATCACGCAGGAATGAATGATAAAGATCCAACAATAAACCTTTGCGACCAAACATGAACTTAAAGGAACTTAAAATGATCCAAATCAGATGTAATTAATGATTACCACTGAAAATATGAGCTTATACAAGTATAGACTAACAATATTTTATGAATACATTCTGTAAGAAGGAATGTTAAATGTCAAACTTCTGGAAATAATGCAATTAATTTAATTGATTATTAACTTATTGTTTAATGTAATCGAACCATCAGTATTTTATGGAAGAAGGGAGCCCGTCTTTGGGATTGTAAATGATTACAAAACTAAAATCGTCTGTATCTCCAATCTATCATGCTCCTGGTGTCCGCATGTTAAAAACAGCTTACACATATATCTAGACCCTGAATATAGTCGAGGGAGTGACACTAAGATCCTATCCTATTTACATAAAAGACACGTGATAATGAAATCGTTTAAACCAATGAAAGTGTTATGCAATTTAACTCGAATACTAAAATCTATATTCCTGGCTCACTTTAAATGATTTTCAGTCATTACTTTGTTCGTTAATTCTCTTATCATTATTAAATTGGATCATTTACGGTCATATTTGTAAGTTGGATTCATCGTATTTCTTGTAAAAGCTATCGTCAGTAGGTACTCCTAGTATACCGTTTAATAATGTCAATTATAGCTGATGAAAAAAGTTAGCAAACTGTTATACTTGCACGAAATTACTTCTAATACATTGAGAATCAAACTGACCGATATTGTGAAATACCTTATGAATTAAACACAAACCTTTGTTCCTGTCAGTGGATATTTCAAGCTGTATCGGACTTTTGTTTGCTTTCAAGTGGACCCATTATGAGTATTCGTATACCAGTATCACGTGTTTAAAGGGTTTGTTCCTAGTTGTTAGCTTGACACTATGATCAATAACGTTTTATCATAATGAAGTAGTGTCTTTTGGCAAGGCATTATAATGTCATATACGTTGATGGAAAAGATCCTAACCATAACAACATAACCAAGTCAAACTGTTTTTTGATGAAGTCCTAATTTTATTTTCTGTCTTGATGATGACATGTGTTCCAGATAATGTATATGTATTCTTAACATGGTTTTGGACATTGGGTACATTTCTCATATTATCTGGTTTACATATATGTTAGTTTAAACCAATGTTGCACACTGTTCATTAAATTACATAGGTTATTTCTATTCCATAACTCTCCATCCAATTTTTATTATTTTTTACTAGGTTTTGAAGATGTGGTCCGTTGTTTTGCCTGCGATGGTGGAATGAAAAACTGGGAGCCAGATGATGACCCATGGATTGAGCATGCTCGCTGGTTTTCAAAATGCGAATTTGTAAAGCGTATGAAAGGTCAAGAGTTCATCGACCTTGTGCGACGAATGACGGAAGATTCAGATGAGGTACTCCTTCCAATAATTAAAGAAAGTAGAATGTTTTGTCGCGACCATATAAGTTTAATATACTTTGCATTTCGTTAATATAGATAATTGTTGTATGTCTAAACCAGAATGTATGTAATTGGATTAATACAGTGTGAGTTTTACATCTAGCGGTATTGTATCTAGGACCTTTATGACTAATGTTGGTAATAGATGCATCATAATGTCATTTTCTGAATTGCTGGTCCCATGAATCGTAGTATCTGGCCTGTCATTTGATTACTACATTACACCTTTATCGAAATGAATGACGGTCACAGCTTTCATGTATTATAGGTTTTGGATGAAATAATTAAAGTAAACAGTCATGTAAATTTGTCCAAACATCAAACCGATGATTGTGACATTTATTATATACATCTTATATCAAGTTCTGTCAGTTTATTATTGTTGCTACGCGTCAATAGACGGCGGTACTGACAGTATTTAAGTAAAATTATTGACCGCTTCTTTATGCGGTAATTACGTGAACGCATTCGAAGAAATTTTTTTTTCTTCGTCGGAATAAAAATGTCAACTAACGCTAACCGCAATAAAGCGTTTGACGTTTCCAAGGTATTGCTTCTTTAACCGCTTGATGGAACAAATAAACCGGGATACAAGAGATCGATATATAACTTCAAGTGACGTGAGAGGTTTCATTAAAAATCGGTAAAAAGCACAGTACCAAAGTGGTGACAAAACGATGTGCAAGCGTGGCGGCTCGATATAGCTTTAGTCCAACAATACGTCCTTGTGCAGCCATCACCAAAACAAAAGACATAAACTTGCACAAAATAAAGAGAGAGGAAGAGAGATCACGTCACATTAATATTTGATACCATGTATCAATCTGAAGGTTAATAAACATGTTCAGTTTGACATAAACAGTGCATTAGTATTCACTTAGAATAACATTGTTTATTTCATACATGGAATCTCATGGAACACGGAGACATCAAAATGAATATCAATCCTATTTTCGGAATTAACAACCAAGACCGATGGTTCATTCTACATTGGGAACGCTGATGAAGGTTGGTGCTGAAAACGCAGGATTTCCGAATAGATTCTTGAGTCGTTCCTTAAGGAAAAACAAAAGTACTTCACTCCAAAACCGTGGTTTCACCAAATAAATTACTTGGTGAAACAGGACACAATGCATATTCTGATAATCACAGCATACATCTCTAAACGAAGTGTAAATGCGAGGAACGATTTCCGTCCTGATGCACATTCTGTTTCTAATCTACCCCCCTTCCTTTCCCATGTACTTCTTCGGCTGTGGCAGCATCGTCGACATATGACCAAGCCGGCCACAAAGACCGCATTCCCGGTTTGTGTTGTGGCACATTTTTTCACAAATGCACCTTCAGTTTCCAATGATGTATTGAGTCGTTTATCCTCATATAAATAATGGGGATTTTTCATTGGGTACATACCATTTAATTATCTTTTGCAAGCAAGTTGCGCTTTTTGAACTACTGACGCGCGTTCTTAGTCTTATTATAGTCATTATTAATACGCGGTGCTCAGGGTTTATTAATAAACTGAACATCATGTTAAATATCCAATTAAACACAAATATTTTTGTTTCAAATGTATTTCTACTTCAATACAACATCATAACTAATGCGATTGTTTAAAATATATTATGAAAAGGATATTATCCAGGTATTGAAAACTATTGGTCCCTTGCTCAGGTGGCGTCGGATGCCCTTTAAAATACGGGTATCCTTCGTCACGTGAACTCGGGTTCAATATATTTCAATACCTTATCAATAATCTATGCCTCTAACAATCCCATTTATTTATACTCCAAAATTTAATTTTCAGAATAATTATAAATTTAAACGTTTTTCGCTTCTACTTTCTTATACATTTTACAGTCCATCACTTATTTCATTTTCTTATACATTTCTATGTCTGATCTCATCGTTCTTTTATGACGTGTTTCCTCAAAATCCCGTTAAAACATTGTTTTCTGAGTTCATTCTATGTTCTTCATTTAATACAGCCTAATAACTAAGTTAAAAAAAATATTGGGTAGAATTTAGAGGCAGCTATGGCACAAATATTATATAAGATTGCCCTAACCCCAAATTATTTCCATCTTTACCATTTGGCATATAGGTAACTTACTGGCAAAACCAACGAAGAAACACCGTTCCTCACAAACCATTTTCAATAAATTTCTTAATTATTTGACAAGAATACAACTGTTTTTATTATTTGAATAATGCCAAAAAGATAATATCAACATAGTAGTTTGCAAATATGTGATAATCACTTAAAACGAAAGAATGTCATTTTAACGATGTGAAAGAAATTAGTTGAATCATGTTTACAGACATTGACAAATAGTTGACAAATAATGTGAAACATAAATGAAGCAAAGATATTACAAAATATAAACATTCCACGGATAGGTTATAATATGTTTCAATTTATTATCAAGATTGAACTAAAACAAGCATAATCAATGTATACAATCATATACATTTCACACCAAAGTTTTTTTTCCCCGTTTCTCAATGTGAATATAACTTATTTAAAGGAAGAGGACGCAGTAGTTCACTCAACCTTCCAACCAGACAATCCGATGGCTGATTTACCTACCTTGAGGAATGAAATAAATCTCCATACAGACCAAGGTAACACTGCATAATTATTAGCGAATAGTTACTGTATATCATATACGGTTTTAGTTTACATTGCCGACATATACAACAAATGTGTGATATGCATGATGTTAACAATCTTATAAATTCTTTGCAGTAAATGAATCAAGTGTTCTTGAAACGGCCGCTGCAAGGAGTGTGCTAGAAACTGGTTACTCTCGTGCTGTTGTTGCTCAAGCAATCAACTCGTTGATTACGAAAGGTAGGTTATATGTTTGGAAACATATTGAGGTTTAGGTGTGCCGCTTGTTTACTGAAATTCATGAATAAATGTTTATAAATATATAAATAATATGCAAGAATCGATCATATGTATAAGTTATTGACCACGTGTCAGGTTGAAAATTTATTTTCGAACTTTTGTTTCTTTACTTATGTCGTTAGAGGAATATTAAACGGAAACATTGATTACCATTTTGTTATAAGAATGTTTTCCACCGATCACGTGCACAGGTCGTTGCACAAGTATGCTATAGGTGATGTTTAAGCGAAGTTTCAAACGTCAGTCATTTTATTAATTTGTATTAGATACGACATATACCGTATTGCAATGAAGGTATGAGTTGAAATGCAATTTTATATGCATTAGCTTTGCTGTACATATACCCGAATAGCCGAGCTGGTATGTTGTCTATCGTCCGTCGTACATCCGTCTGTTAACACATGGTTGATACTGTTGTCTTGCCATGAACTTTTACTCACACATTTATCACATAGGGTATTTGAGCTTAAATAAGTATAAACGGCTTGGACATAAAAATGTGGCCGCAACAGTTACCATCTAGTTATCTCTACTTCTGAATGGCTGGTCATGTCAGGTCAAGGACTTCACTGAAATGATTGTATGGTACATTCATTGATCCTAAGTGAAAATGTTGCATAACTTATGCCCATCTTTAACATCTTGTTATTGTTACTTCTCCTGAATTCAAAGCCTTACGTGTTAATTACGAAGGTGTCTTCTGCTCTCCAAATGGTGTTTTTCACCAGTAAACATTTTTGTTCCTTAGTCGGTCATCAATAAAAATGGTGCATGATACGGTTCAAATGACATTCCTGTTACAACTATGGTTGTTTCGTCTGCTCCTGGCCTATTACGAAAGTGGAAACGACTGTCCTAGATATAAATAATGCGTCATAAAATCAAAATGGATGCGATGATACCTGTATCAAACAAATTGTCACTGCTTGACTTGATGGGGGGTGGGGGTAATCACCAAAGTACCAGTGATGATGTCTGCTTTGACATAACTGAAAATGATGTTAAGGTGACGTTCACTATGCATTCCTCAGTACCTAATTTGAAAATCGTATTGTGGTGGAGAATATCATTGTTGGTTTTATTACTCGAAAGTCAAAATGACGAAATGGTCTTATCTTCAATTCACGAATATTCATTTTGTTCAGTAGATAAACACATCTTTATGACTTATTTATCTTGTTTTTTTCTATACATATATATATATGCGCTGAGAGTGCGCTGAAGGAATGATTATATACGTACCAGAGATATTGTAAATTGAGGTTCTTTTCCGGAATGATCGGTTGTATGCATTTGTAAGAAAAGACATTTAATATGGATGCTTTCGTGAAGCCACCTTTATTTGAGCTGGGTTCTGATTAACAAAGAAAATCGTACCAACATTTGTTTAGATTGCATGAAGAAAAATGCAAATGTTCTAAACGGCACAACTTTGATAGACGCGAAAATGATTTAGTTATCATTATCCAGCGGGTGTCTCTAGTTGTCTATTTATGCGATGTCGATAAAATGGAATTTATCCATGATCACTCAAGGTTTCTAGCAATAACACAATGAAACGTTTGTAACCATTGAGACCTTGCAAATTGCAAACCAGTTCCATCGCCGATATATTTATATCCCAGGTGCGAACATACGGCATTAATGAGATAGACGGCATAACGTAATAGAATTCAACACTATTATGTATCATTATTGTTCAGTAAATCGTATTAAGTTTGGTAACAAGTTACACTATTATCACCATACTTTACACTCCAAATTTACTTGGTTTCTTATAGTGAAGGAGGTGGCCTCGTTTATGCAACATACATCCATGAAGATGAAAATGTAAGACGGCATTACAGTTATCAAGTCTTATATGAGTTGTGGTGTTAGATTTAACGGATACAAGCATTATACACTGCACCAACATACATTTCAACGTTCCTAAACTGAAGATGAACATATTTTTAATATTGGTTTCATGCATTAGAAATAGCAAATAGTAACATGATTACTTGCACAATGATGGAATGATGGTTGATGGAATGAATTAAGTACAAGTCCAAACGTCTGCAACAACCATCATATATGATAATAATAACAATACTACTACTACTACTACTACTACTACTACTACTACTACTACTAATACTACTACTACTAATAATAATACAATAGTACTACAAGTAATGTTGGAAGATTTGTTTAATCCGAATATACGGCCATAATGAATTCCACAAATATACACTGATTCTCCTGCATTTAGCGTGGACAGTATCAATCATGTCTCTCTTCTCGTTTAGACTAGGTTCTAATAGCTGTTCATTCTTAAGGTCATGTGTGTTGGTCTTGTTTTTGCTATAATGATAATAACAATACTGATTACTTGAATTACAATAGGACGAATATCATGTACAGTGTGATATAGTCATGTACAGTGTGATATAGTCATGTACAGTGTGATATAGTATTCACTAATTTGTTTATATTCGTTCATTCCTTCAGAAGTGGATGAGAAAAGAAAAATATTTTGTAAGCTTGGAGCACTTTTGTTGGTTTTGAAATTGTCATTTAGACTACTTAGTTGTTTTATGAAACTAGGTCAGACTGAATACAAAGCAGATCACATAATGAATGAAATCTTTCAAATGGAAAGCAGTGGTCATCTTCTTAATGAATGCGATGGGGATACTGATTCCCGACTTAGAACTGGTCGTGGCAATGAAATAAATGGTGAGTGAAGTGTCTTCAACATTGTTTATAAGTTTCTTAATAACAAAATATATATTCCATAAAGCTCGAGTGATCCTTCAAGAATAGTAGATATGTGTTAAACGTTTCAGTAACGTTCAGTCAAAGAGTCTTCACAATCACGACTTCATTTTGAAATAATATATCAAAACAAAGTTCAACAGGTTCATCCGTGCCTTCTGTGGGAATGGACATTTCAGAAATCGCTATAACATTAAACCTGGTTCTATGCTATTATCTATGATAGGTTTGCGACATAGACACAATACTAATATTACTAATGAGAGTCAAATGTGTATAAAGGGCCTAGATGGATGTTAAATTATGAAATATCTAATTCAATTTATAGTGTGTGCTCTTTTCTATCTCCCACACCATCATGCGCGTCAAAACAATTCAATGTCAAAAAAAGAGACGTCACAGTTGTCATTGTTTCCTGATATGTTCGAGGTTCTTGCTTCGAATATCTTTTGGCTTGGCAAATTCAAACATGATATACGGTTAAATATAGTTCCAAGAAGAAACAAGTTTCGAAAGCTCATTCACTTTGAGAGAGTCACTGTCTAGGTAGACGTATGCATGCATATAGTGAATTGTTTATTAACTGAGGCAGTTTATGGGAGTTATCTTCACAGTTAACATTAAATATATAGACGTTGAAATGATATTGTATTATTTTCTTGATACGTCCAGGCAACATAATCTTAATCTTTTCACAATGTAATATCACTATCCTGATTAGAATGACTGTTTTCTTAAAACGAAATACATTCAAAATGATCTTTTCAAATTCATTAAGTGTGAATAATTGTGAAATTATTTTAAAAAATGAAGAAATTGATTTTAATATCTGTTTTGTTTTTCGAATTGGATTTCGACATTTTTCCTCGTGTATTGCACTGTTGTTTGAATACAAATACGTTGCATATCTGCAGTAGCTCATGTTGCCTATTCTGTATGCTTCGCTACAGATAAGTTGTATTTCAAATACTTGCCTGATTTTCAGAGTATTGCCCAGAATATGAAACTATTATCATTCATATTATATCCGTAACTGCCCTCAACGGTGTCATGCTGATGGGGTTTCAATACTGAGTGTTGTTGATATTTTCTCACAGTAAGCAACATACCTATCCAATTAATGCGATCTCATCAATACATTATTTTGTCTTTCCTCATTACATCGAGCCGAATATAGCATTCTTCTAGCTAGACGAGCTGATAACTGTTAGCAATGTTACATTTTGCATTTAATCTCCATGTGTGTACGTTCTTGAATATTTACAGGTTGTGTTTGGTACATCTATTGCAGGTTCTGTTCTGGCTCTTCAGAAAGAAAATGAAAGGTTACGGAAAATTGTGCAGTGTGTCAATTGCAAAAAGTCGCAAAGATCCATTTTTCTGCTGCCCTGTACGCACTTCTGTCTGTGCTCGAGTTGCGCAGAAACATCATCTATCTGTCCTAAGTGTTATACAAGGATTAAAGAAAAAATTAAAACATACCTGATATAGTGAAGGTCATGGTGATCCATTCCGTGATCAAAATATACTTGAATTAATTTCATACTTGAGAATATCCTGATATTCTGTACAAATTATTTAACATTTTTGAAATTCGGTATATTATTAATTATACTAAATAGTGAGGAAAGGTTCATGACAAAGGGCCCATCTACCAATGAATGTCATACTGAAACCAATGCGATTAAGAAAGCCACAAATACAGACACACAACATAAGCTTTTAAAGGCACATGTTTTAGATGTTTTCGACACTTGAAAGAGTCAATCCGATTGAAGGCGCCAATTATATTTGCTGAATCTTGCAATGTGTTTACTGTTTCAGTCAAATAAAATAAGAGCCATTGACAAACAGCATAATTATGGGAGGCGGTGAATATAGTCGCCATTCACAGGCAACAATCCGAAAGTTATTGGATATCTCAAAGCAAAGCAATGAACAATGAAAAATAAATATTTAATGTGGACCCTTTCCATTGCTTAAACTTACTGAGGCGGATTCAAACCTGGCTTTAGATGAGAGATGGAATATCTTTAAGTCAATAGAAACAAGCAGGAGAGAGCAAGAAATAAAGTGCATGTGGTGTAGTGTGAATTTTGTGAATCCATAAGTTAAAATCGTGACGAATGCCTTTTTGAGAAATAATAGTTATGTAAACTAACTGACAATGTGTTCATGATTTAACGTAACAGGAAACAAAATTATTCTTTATTTACAACCTCTTGCTCCTCAACCTAAACAAGTACGCTTTTGAGAAGGCGGAAACATTCAGTCAGCAAGTATTTAGCCCTTCCCTAGTGTCCGATAAGCAATCGCAATAAACACAATTGCATGGGAAATTGTATTGATATAACTAAGACAAAAAATTTTATATATGACGGAGACGGTTTAAATGAAGAATATTTCCAGGAAAGAGAGACGAAGCTTTTGTGTTATGTTTGTTCCGACGTTTATGGAAAGTTTCGTTTCTTGTAGATAGTATTATGTTGGCAATAGCTGACAGCCAATCCGTATGTGCCAAATATATTTTCATATACCACATTGATTGCATGAGAAATCATTTTGTGAATATGTTTGCTTTATCTGAAATTATTGGAAAGCACACAAGTTTCAATCCGTACACTTACACTACAGACAGGTGTGTGTTAATATGTTAGAAGTTTGGTAGTACTATCCGCGGAGGAATCTGATTATTTTGGAATTTTTTATTGTTGTTGTATGATGAAACGCCATTCTGCAGTGCACGATAGGCTTATACATGGCGGCCAGTATTAATGGTGGATGAAGAAAAAGCGGAAAAGCCCCGGAAAGAAGCAGAGACCCAACGAGAAGAAGAAACTGGCCAGCTTTAACACATACCTATATTGACCGAATCTGACCCTCGAACCCACGCAGAAAAAGGTGGGATGGCAGTGTATTTTTGACTTAAAATTGCCTTTAAACATAGGTCATGGTCAAAAGCAACTGTATCAACTAATACAGTAGCTAATGTTTGCGCAATATACCTTATTATCAAGAATACGTCCATTCCAAAATTATACTATTTGACATTAATATGTCTAAGAAGTATACACTTTTCTTAATAAGAACATTGCTTATGTCAGTCATTGATAGGGCTTAGACATTATCTCATCTAGTTATGATAATGTTTAATGTACTTATCAGTGTTGTGTTACTTGTGCAAATGTTTAAGGATGATACATGCGTCGGTGTGTCCATAGAAATACAATTCCATTGTTTGTTTAGTCTGACCTGATAATTTGAAGGTTTACCAACTAGTTTTAAAATATGTTTTACGAAAAAGCTTTTAGAGCAGACCTCACGCGTTTAGCATTATTTTGTGCTTCAACGTTTTAAAAATATATGTTAGTATGTGAAGTTTAAAAAAAACAAACGATGTTTTGTGGTTATCTTTCATGTTCAGTGTTATTTTTTTTAACAATGTGAAGCTCGTTAATCACAGTACTAATCCTCTAAAATTACAACATAGCGACGAAGAGTTATTCATGCAATTATATATATATATATATATATATATATATATATATATATATATATATATATATATATATATCCAATTACAGCGTTCTTCGATTTTAACAATTTTTATGAAAGCGTATTGTTTTAATAAGACAATAGGTTTTAATCAAAGAGACAGGACACATTTTACAACTTAACGTTTTATGGCGAATATTAACGATTTACTTACCTATTAGATTTACAAATTCATTCAACTAATTTTAGTGCCACTATATTGGCGGCTCAACAAACAGATCAATCCTGAATTAATGTACTTAAAATAAAAATATTAGATTAGCAGGTAGTGACAGAAAAAGATTCAAAGAGCAGAAGATTAGACAATATAATCAGAAGTAAGGACGTTTATTGAATATATATATATATATATATATATATATATATATATATATATATATATATATATGTCTCTTGCAGCAAATCAGTACTGAAGGATGAGCTAAGTTATGATAAACAAGTATAATGCTCAGCTGTTATTGTCCTACACGTGTAAATGATTTAAGTAATTTTGCATATTTGAAACCAATCTGCCTATTGTATCTAAATTACGTGATGGTATTTTGGGAACACAAATCGTATCAGATCCTATGACCTATATCACACCCTTAATTTGCTTTTAAGACACCTTACATGAGTCCCTTAACTATTCGTTGAGAGTACTGATATTTCATACGTCTGCGTGATTGATATCAGGCCAAGTCGAATTTAAAACTAAATGTAGCATTCAGTAGCTTTGGACTGAACTCGTGCACGCCATTTTGCAATTTTGTTTAAGCATATAGTACAACAATATTTTGGGCATCAAAGGAATCCAGCAGGCTTAATTCTTCTGAAACATATTTTCAAGACCATTATCGTGCATTCAATTTAATATGGTAAAATTAATGATTTGCCATATTCTCTAGATTGAAAAGCTGGAGTATTTATGCACTAGGGGGAACCACTACATTTGAAACAAAGTGTAAGGTTCCAAAACAAAGTGGTGAAATTCAAAATACCGTGGTATGTAAACCATACAACGGGTATAAACCTATTTCGCTGAACTGTGCCTGGATAACTAAATTTATTTTCATGATCAGAAAACACTCATACTATGCATTTATTAAAAACTTTATCAACTCAACTAATTCCGACATAGCGTATCTTAATGACGAGCCCAACGGTTAAACTATTTTCACTACAAAAGACAGATAGATAATACAAGTTTCTTACGATACAATATATGACACATCTACACAGTTTTAGTTCGATTTGCAGCATAATTAGTGTGACATATACCATATATTAGCATTTTTAAGTGTGTACAATTTAGTTCGTCACCATAGAACGACTAATGAAATAAAATCGTTATCACAATATATTGTTATTTTGTCCAGTCGAATAAATGTAACTACATTTAAATCCCTCTTTAGTCAAACAAGTTTCTGCTGCAATTACATTGCGTTCATCGTGACAAATCCAACCAATTGTCATTGTTTCGACCACCTTTGTTAATGTGAAAATATATAAAACTATGCGTCGGATGTATGTCTGAGCAGTGCTTTACAGAAAAGTATATTTTCGTCTCAAACTTAATCCCAACCTTTCCATGTCTTGGTCAATCTTTTACCTTTTAATAGCTTAGTTAGTCGAAAAGACAGGTAATTGCGGCTATTGGTATATATTTAAAGCATAATGTATACGATTGACGTCAGACATTCACACGAATCCGCTTCATATTTTCCCACAAAAAATCAACGATTGCAACACAATACAGGTATCACGGTACATATTGTGTGACCAACATCAAATTAGTACAGTTCATAAATGCCGCACAAACGTATACTTTGCTATGCATACAATATGAAGATGTTCTTCACGACGGATATCATGGTACCAAATGATTTTCCATAGACCTCAATGCTTATGTTTTGTGAAATAAATATACTTTTTATCCTACTTCAGCATGAATGTGCCACACTGTCACAGAGAATAATCTTAAATTGTCAATTTTACAAGGACAAATGCAGGAACTCCATTGCATTTAAGAGAGATAACTCTATTGGAATTAGACAGGGATACAAGATATCTAGTCACACCAGATCCAGTTTCACTCATGTGTCCTATATTTTAAACCAGCGGTTCTCAACCTGTTAAACAATCATTACAAAATAGAAAATATGATCTAGATATGAATATACTTAATCTCACATGTTGCCAAGAGGCTAAACTTAATTTTAATGCACCAATCACAGTTAGAGTTGTTATTTATTTCTGAATTCAACATTTTCTACACCTTAAGCTCCTCCTACCTGGGATTGTACAAGTGCTACCGTTTTACCTATGACCGGCCTTAATTGTTTCACTAATCTGAAATAAATCGAGACTGTACAAGTAACAAGTGTACTTAGACTAGCTTGTCAAAAACAATTTTAGGAGGTACCAATCTGTGTCTTATATTATTGTGTATGCAATGGTCTTTGAACTATTTTATATGCTGTGTTCATATATGTGCTTTACTACCAAACTACATTTTGGCAATAAAATTAATTGTTATTACTATGAGTTGTGCTTTATTCATATCAGCAATTATTCATCTTTAAATGGATGATATGGAATACATCATATTATATCATATTATGTAATAACTAGGTGAACTGTCAATTTACCAAATAATATATAGCTTTCCTTCTTCAAAAGGTACAATTCAACTAAAATAAAGGACTTTATATTTGTTTGGCACTTAATATCAGAGACATATGGACATGACCCATAGCCATACACATAAGTATAAGTTTTGAACACTTTACACTCTTTGCAGATACATGAGGTTACTACACCCCAGTCCTCACACGAAGATCAATCTACCCAGCTTCATTGCCATTCAAATATAAAGCTTCTCTCATTTGTGTAGTGCATAAAATTGATGCAATTACCCGATCTGACACCAAATATAGTAGATTACAGTTTATGAGTGGTTATGTTTGATTTGGGGTAACTATTCGGGAATACAATACAGAAAAATGCCAAAAGTAAACGATACGTATAGTGCATCCAGTTGAGTTTTAAACAGTAGGAAAGTGTGTATCTAAATGGGAGATGTAGCGTATGATAAAGGAATTCAAGGAGACAAAAAGAGCAATGAGAAAAATGTCCAGTGAGAGCTGGATGACATTACCTTGGACAATATATGGAGGCAATGCCCCATTGGTGCAAGGACAGTTCAAAAACACCAGTGCTATAACATCCCTTACAGGCACCAAATTTCAGGTGAAATGGTGTTCATTCCCCGCTAATATTAAAGGTGAATAATGTAAATAATATAGACACATATAATTTATATTTCTTCTACATACGACATTAACAATACTGGGCTTCAGTTAGGCAGAAAAATACCTAAACCTAACAAAACATACTTTATCACTTTGAATCGAGACTGAGGGCTAATATAATACTTCACAAATTTTCTTTTTATTTTCATATTCATTATCTGAAATCGAATTTTTATTTCTTGAAATGTTATGTCTGGTGTAAGGGAGATAACTGAATGATATAACGTAAGGGGTGGTCTTTGTATTGCCTCCAATATATTATAAATGTAATATAGATGAGTTCATGAACATGTATTAACTTCAATTTTATCCAAAAATACATTACTGATACAGTTATGCTTATATATGTAGTGGAGACCTCAGGATTGATGTAACTAACTTAACTTAAGAACTGCATGTTAAATATCAAGGCAGGAAAGTGTACAAACATTTAATTATAGCAAGATAATTACAATCATAATAGGAAGGAATACAATATCTTTAATAAATTACCGAAAATACTCATACCGGAATATTATATACGATAGCAGTGATATATCTACAAGTGGACCTAGAGTGTTCTCTATCCTGGTCTATTACATGCTTTACAAGAATAATATAGTTGTTGTATAGACAAGATTTGCATGTAAAATAGTCAATAATTGGCCAAAATAAACTATATAATCTTTACATAACTGATTTTGTTGCATATTCGTAAGCTTGGAGCTTACTACACAGACGTAAAGCCTTCATTCTATATCTGTTATGGCTATAGTTACAAAAACCTTTTTCCAAAGCCAACTTGTGTTATTTTCTGAAGCTTTCGTACATTGTATTCTTATAAGACTCGTATTATTTGACCAATATTATTCAGCATCTATTTGGTTTCCAAAATCAAATTAATATAGTTAATAAATGCCGCACACACTATGTGGATACAATGTGAGAATGTTCTTCCCTATAGGTATCACGATATCAATTGATTTTTCAGATACCTCAATGCAAATTGTTTGTGAAATAAATATATTTTCTATCCTGCTTCAGCATGCATGTCACACACTGTCACATAGAACAATCGTAGGTTGTTAATTTGACAAGGACCCGGTAATCCATTGCATTGAAGAGAGATAGCTCTATTGGAAATAGACAGGGCCAAGAGTTATCTAGTCACAACAGACCCAGTTTCACCCATGTGTCCCACATGTTTAAAAACATCTTTAAAATAATACAAAATTTGATCTATATATGAAATGGCTTAATATCACATGTTGCCAAGAGGCTAAACTTTTTTTAAGCCTCACAGAAAGTACAACTCTTATTTAATGTTATTTATTTCTGAATGCAGTGTTTCCAACATCTTAAGCTCCTCCTACCTGGGATTGTACAATTGGTACCGTTATACCTACATTATAATACTTGTACCGTGTAATGTGTATGTTCCCAAAAAACAACGAGCATATTAATCATATAGGCAGAAGCTTCTATTTTCAATTCAAACATAAGAGGAGATGCTATTTGCACATCGGGATCTTTGATGTTCAGTTAAATGCCAGTGTTGAGGCTTATGTTTGATTAAATTCATAACAAATATGATGTGTAAAATTGCTTTTATTCAAAACAGTATATTTACAATTTATGCACTACCTTCTCATCGCGTCTTTAGAAGACATGAATGATCTTGTCCGTATCATGCAAATATTGGCTAAATGATGTGCGTATATACATCATTCTACGTTCCACCGTCTTCCGCAGGATTGAGACATTTTTAGTAACGAGAGACGATATATGGCTCTAAAAGGATTATTATTTCGTGGTAGATTTAAATCGTGAGACATGTGAGGGCTTGTGGAGACTTTAATAATTATAATCCAATATTTGGTGATCTTTCACTCAGTTATATACTGTTCACCACCATGGTATGTACTAAGACACCACATTATACCATCCAAAAAATCATCATATAATATCCAACACACAATGATTAGTGACCATTACAACGCGCTGACAAACCATACTCTTCGTATGTAATGAGCGAGCAGCATCCAATCATTTACAATTCAACACCAGGCATTATACCATCAAAACAGTGGACCCAGTCACTGATTATAACTTTCCCCCAAAAAGGCAATCTCCAGCTCTGCCAAAATTACAGAACTATCATTTTGATCAGCCATGCGAGTAAGGTGATGCTGACGATCATCTTGAACAGAATGAACCCACAAGCAGAAAAAATAATCGCTGAAGAACAGGCAGGGTTCCGGAGTGGAAGAATCACAACAGAACAAATATTCAATCTTAGGGTTCTGTGTGAAAAGTACTCACAGCATCAACGAGACATCTATCACGTGTTCATAGATTTCAAAAATGCTTTCGACAGAGTGTGGCATGAAACATTGTGGGCCACAATGAAAAAGTACAACATGGGTCAAATGTTGACCAATACCATGAAACAGCTGTACGCCAAGGCTACCAATGCAGTAATTGCTCAAGGTTCAGTGGGGGACTGTTTTAAGACTACAGTTGGAGTACTGCAAGGCTGTCTCCTGTCACTCACACTTCAATATCTACTTAGATTGCATCATGAGCGAAGCCCTGGAAAACAAATGTGGAACAGTCAGCATTGGAGGACGTAGCATCACCAACCTCCGCTTTGCAGATGACACTGATGGGATGGCAGGCAGTGAAGATGCGTTGCCACCTTAGTGAAGATCCTGGATGAAACATCTTCCAGATTTGACATGGAGATAAGTGCCGAGAAGACAAAGTTGATGACAAATAGTCCCAAACAAATCTCAACCAAGATTAAAGTCAGAGGACAGGAACAGGAAATAGTAAGCCAATTAAAATATCTTGGTTCCATCATCACGGAAGAGAGATCAAGCTAAGACCCATCTGGAGAGACAAGAATATCTGTCTGAAAACTAAAATCAGACTATTGAGATCGCTAGTCATCTCAATCTCTCTGTATTCATGTGAGGCCTGGACACTGACAGCAGAATTACAACGAAGAATCCAGGCACTTGAAATGAGATGCTACAGAACCATCCTTGGCATATCTTACATAGACCACATTACAAATGAAGAGCTGCGTAACACCATCAGGCACAAAGAAGGCCATAATGAAGACCTCCTCACCACTGTCAAAAGGAGAAAGCTGAAATGGTATGGCCATGTCACTAGCGCCAACAGTCTATCCACAACAGTACTGCAGGGTAGTGTTCAAGGTGGTAGAAGGAGAGGTAGACAGAGAAAAAAGTCGAGTGACAACATCACATAATGGACCAGGAAATGTTTTACAGAGACACAGGCATTGGCACATGATCGAGACAAGTAGAGGGAACTGATAAGATGTTCAGCAGCACAGTGCCTTAACGACCACACTAGGTCAAGAGACTGATAATGATGATCTTAATGTGAATAACAATCACAATGAAATTTTAAAGCGCATCATCAAATTCGTTTCATCTTTGTCACTGTGCCGCGTTTGAAATTCTTTAGTTCACCATGGATGTGTCTGTTCTCTTTATCTTATCGATGCTTTAAAGACCAATGCACATTTTCCTTGATGATAATATGTATCTTAACTTTCTTCTCTCTGTTCTTTTGTTTTTATGCTCCCTTTTGCCTTGATGATCTGGATAATCTTAACCTGAGTATCCTTTCGCTTGACTATCAGACCTGTCAATTGAACGAATGTTTCGAGATGTAGTGTCAGACGTTGTGTCTTGTTGCAGAGTTACATTCGAAAAATATATGACCTGAGTTTGAGCTGTTGGAGCTCTTCCGTATCCACGGATTGAATACTGGTGTGTGTATTCTCTTATTTCGAGGAGATTGTTTTCCATATACTGAGATATTGTGTACCATTTTGCAGTTAAATTTGCATAATATGATGTCATGGTACGATCACAATGTTTTAAGGAGAAATCAGAAGCTAAGTGTCGATGACGTTATGTGTAACCCAACGCATTCCAATATGTGAAGATAGCAGTTTACTGGAGTGATCTGGAAGAAGACACGAGTGATCCTGAGACATTACATATGTTAAGAGGAAAAGAGTCAAGATCAACTAAGGAAATGATGTTTGCATCTGGCCAACCATCAACGTAACTTCGGTAAATGCGGAAAAAGGGATTAAAACTACACAGTTTATTTTAATGAGTTCAAGTCTCAGGTTCGAGTAGAGAAAACAGCCGACTTGAATGCTGATTCATTAGAATTAATTTGAGAGAAAATGAATCAACGGTGCCAAGCTGAAACAAAATTGAATCTTGAACTGTACATTGCAGTCATGAACAAAACATGCAAACATACGTTCATTTTTGTTAGAAGCTAGACATATAGCACGTTAATTACTACAAGGCAAGATTTATATATCACATGAAACTAAATGCTTTTTATAGAAGAAAAAAAAGGCGCTGCACAATTAGCTGATGCTAAAATCATTATGGTCAGAAAAGAACTAATTTTAAATTCGGATGAAAATTAATGTTTCAAAAATGTGATTATTCATCCGCTTTTTAAATGAAATCCTAATACAGAACCAAAAAATACCAAACCACCTAAAGGAGAGAACATTAGATAATGGGTGCATCAGCTCACGATCACAAGAAGAAAGACGGTAAGACGTTTTCAAGAAAGAAACTGCACTAGAATGCTTACGCATTTAAGAAGACAAATCTTGATTCGTGTACGTTCTTACTGCCACTTATTACTCTCCTGTAATGACAATGCCTACGAAACCTAATATAAGATCAGTATGTTGGATGTAATGAAAAATAGACGCCCATTTGTAAAAACAGTCTAATCCATCGAGCTGTTTCTGCACTAAACCTTATGGCCTCATCTGAGAAATAAGTCCAACACAAAACAGATATGTTACAGAATTTCTTGATTTGTCCAGAGAACAAGCAGCATTCAGTCCATTAATATTAACTGTCAAGCTGTAAGTCTTCCTGGCCATCTGTGGAGAGGAATTTCACAATAAATAAAAAATCATGGATAATAGTGACTTCAGTCTTACTCCTCCGTAGTATAATTAAGACAAGTATTTAAAAGAAAAATAGTATGTATACAACCAAAATATCAGTACAAGTGGTTGATGATATGGTCTGTAATTCCTTGTAATAAATCATGTATAAATTAATTCTGCGGAAATCATTCACAAAGTGTGAGACGAAGAATCTTAGATCCGAAACCGTGTTTACGATGTGGTGTTCGAGGTAGTGGAGAAACACAGCTGTGTGTAAAATGTGGTGGTAAGCGAAATCGAGAGCTTAAACGGTACTGTGACAAGAAATAACGACCTTGAGAGAGTCAATCATAAAGTTATAAGAAGCCCTGAAGACTATATTGCTATACACACAAGTAAAAATCTAGACAAATAATGATTTATACAAATAAGTATATATATATAAATGACACAAGAATTTGTGACACATCCCATGATCAAGAATTATGAAGCAAATCGTGATGGTTTAGTCAGACACTGTTGGTCGAAAAGACCAGTAGGTGTTGTCAATAATCCTGCTCATCTAATGTTTGCTGTTGAAAAAATGATATCTATGTAAAAGATGTTTTTTCGAAATATATAATGGAGACATTAAAGATGGTATTGTCATCGATCACATTAACAATAAAACCCTCGATAATTATCTTTAAAATATTCCAGCTGTTACACAAAGCGAAAATTCGGCACTTGGAAATGCTGGAATATATTAAAGAATTTTTAGGAGAATATCCGTTAAACACAAAATTACTGAGACCGGTGAAGAATTAATATTTCAGTCATTATATGAAACCTGCAAATATGTTGGTATCTGCCTACTTTCGAACTAACGTGTTGCATTTAAAATACAAAAATCGGCTTTTTCTAAGAAATATGAACAGCAAGTTTGGTTTGCATATATAGACTACATGCAGAGTAAAAATGACCACTATTCACATTTTTTTACAGGATATGCATTTATTAATATGTAATTTTGTTTTACACATTGCAACATTTAATATGCAACATTCCTATTAAATGTTCTCATTTACCCAAGCAGTAGAATTCAAGCGAGATAACTCTACTGTGGATCTGTACAAAAATATAGTTACTCCACTTGACTTCATAGATTGCAGAATGTGTTGAAATCGCCATCAGGTACATATATTTTTTTCAGGAATAACTAACTTTTCAAATAGCCCTGTTAGGTAGAACTAAATTCAAGTTGTATTATTTTTTTTCAATCTGAAAGTAACTGTACTATTCAAAATAGTAACTGTATTATTCAAAGTAGTAATTGTATTATTCAAAGGCAGCTATATAATAATTACTGAATCATGTATTCTTTTATAAGAACCATAGCGCATTGCTAGCGCGTCTGATTCTGGTACTCACGATCCCGTAACAGGCATATTGTTGACGATAGCGTACTAGCGGTTTTTCTATATAAAGTGGGGGCACCGGCCCAAAAGCGTTTTATGTACATCTCCTATCATGTTGAGACCAAAGTGGTGAGTGCTTTTTGCATTCACGGAGGTTTGAACTGGGGTGTGTGCATGAAATAGTAACGCAGAGGCAACCTTCTGAATATTCTAATATAGAAAATTCACTGGTGAAGAAATTTGTGGCGCCCCCAAATAAACAGTAGCGTGGATGCATAAATTCTACATCACACTAAAGGGTAACCCCACTGGACATTCCGAAAAATGTCGGCCAAAGAGAAACGGTCACAGGGTCGGAGAATTCTCAAAGACTACAAGACAAAAAGAGAAAACTCTCAGAAAGTAGACCCTATGAAAGACACAAAGGCCATTGAATGGAGCCGGTGAATAACAACCACTCATCGTGCTGCTGTTTATTTTACTGTTTAAAGATATGTGTATTATATAATGATGCAATTTCTTCTATTATAAATTTGAAAAAAGAACGAATACAATTATCGGATAAGCTAAATCGTGAAAAAATTATGTCTGATTTCGAATATATACAGGAGCTTTTATCCGGAAATAGACATAATCTAATATCCGAGTATGAATTCATTAAGGAAATTCAACAGGCAATTTACGCATCCTTAGCGGATGATATAGAATTAAAGAAATTTGCACCTATTTTGAACGCAACAGAAGAAAAGATCAGGTGCAAGTAACAGAGTTCGTTAGCGGTACATAATGTACAGTTTGCGTCATTGTGCGCAAATGATATTGATAACAGCGGCCTAATATCGGACGGGTACATACCAATATGATATCCGCCTTATAAGTGGTACGTAAAGTACATTAAATCTGCGTACAGGTCGTAACAGTATTCGTAGCGCAACTCAATGGCAGATAAGGCTTAGTGGTGCGCGTGTACTTCAGATCGCGTGTTTCCTTCCTTATATAGGAAGTGATTTTGATAATAGGTAATGCTTTGAAGCGGGAATTGTGATATCAGTTGTCTGCATTCATGTATAGACTGACATTGTACTCGAGAATGTTTTATTTGGTCACCGCTGGGAAGTTAGCATTTAACGTGACATGGAAAGTGCATGTCACTATTTTGTTTTCCGATAAGGTTGAGAGTGCTACAGCTAATACTTGAACAAACAAAATACATAAGTTGGCATTTGTGTGTTGATTTTCAAAATTATTCAAAAGCATGTGATGATAAATGGAATAATATCTGATGGACTTTAGTATTTAATTTTTCTGCCATTGTGATTCAAGTCTCTGGCATGTTTCAAGCACCCGGAGTTTTAAAATCCAAGGTAAGATATATTCTTGTCCCATGTCATCTTCATATTTATTTTTTAGCATAAAGCAAAATGTTCACTTGTGCATCAGTGTCTCCATCTGCATGTCTTGATTTCCATACGTTTTGTAGAAAACTGGGTGTGTAGGTGTTTGTGTATGATTGTATAATTCTCATTTTTGTGAATCTGATAATCTGTGACAGATATTCTTTAAATACAGTTAGATATTGTATTTTGAAAACTAAAGCTTATATTATGAACTTTATGTACGATCTTTAACCTTTTAAAGCCTAATGTATATCATATGTAATGTAATAGGATATCCGTCACAGCCCAAGACCAAGCACACAAATGTTTCATATTAGTTACCAATATGACCCCAGTCTATCACTGCTTCTAAATACTCAAAGACGCTGGTGTCAACCTCATCACATATTTGATTTTGAAACTCTCATAGCAAATCGTGTTATACTTCCTCTTAGTTTATTTTTGGATTATATCATTCGTAGCAAACATCTATTTATAACACCAAACTAATATATGTTCCTAAATTTTCATAGCAAACATGTATTTTAAACCAAACTTATATTTGGTCCTAGATTTTTATAGCAAACATGTATTTATAAACCAAACTTATATATGGTCCTTACGTTTCATAGCAAACATGTATTAATAAAACAAACATATATATGGTTGTAACTTTTCAATGACTAAACCCTTTCTCTAGAAACTGATTGACAAACTAAATACATGACTAAACCTGTATTTGACACATTTATATATGAATCCAATCTGTCTCTGTCTCTGTCTCTGTCTCTGTCTCTCTCTCCAATGCACTGGATAAAATTGGTTTATTTGTTTTTGAAGTTTAATATAGGATTATTGAATCTCTTGCAGAATAACTCATTACAAATATTTCTTAATTTGTATATCGCACGTTTAGCAAAATTTAAATATAAAACTGTATTTGCTTAGTTCCAACAACATCTATTAGCTTTACAAAAATTAACACTCTAGTGAAATGTATTAAACTATGCCATTGTAATATTAGGCTTGTTAAGCAACATTGACTAATTTAGTATTCTAGCTTTTCAACTCTCTTGCACAGGCCCCGGAATTTTAACGTTTTTCTTAACATTTAAAACCAATACTTGCTTAATTCCATACAAAGTAGTTTTGGCTTTCTTTATATGCTCTTTATAAATTGTTTTCCAAACGATTTAAAATGCCTCCTGACCGATCCATTTAATTTAAAGACCTAATAAAGCTTTATATATAGTGCTGTCATATAAAGATCTAATGAAGATTCATATGTCGTGTTGAGATTTATATGTATATAATTAAGATTCATATGTCGTGTTGTGATTTAAAGACCTAATAAAGCTTTATATGTCGTGTTGTGATTAAAGATCTAATCAAGATTCATATGTCGTGTTGTGATTTTAAGATCTAATTAAGATTCATATGGCGTGTTGTGATTTTAAGATCTAATTAAGATTCATATGTCGTGTTGTGATTTAAGATCTAATTAAGATTCATATGTCGTGTTGTGATTTTAAGATCTAATTAAGATCCATATGTCGTGTTGTGATTTTAAGATCTAATTAAGATTCATATGGCGTGTTGTGATTTTAAAATCTAATTCAGATTCATATGGCGTGTTGTGATTTTAAGATCTAATTAAGATTCATATGGCGCGTTGTGATTTTAAGATCTAATTAAGATTCATATGTCGTGTTGTGATTTTAAGATCTAATTAAGATTCAAATGGCGTGTTGTGATTTTAAGATCTAATTAAGATTCATATGGCGTGTTGTGATTTTAAGATCTAATTAAGATTCATATGTCGTGTTGTGATTTTAAGATCTAATTAAGATTCATATGGCGTGTTGTGATTTTAAGATCTAATTAAGATTCAAATGGCGTTTTGTGATTTTAAGATCTAATTAACATTCATATGTCGTGTTGGGATTAAAGATCTAATTAAGATTCATATGTCGTGTTGTGATTTTAAGATCTAATTAACATTCATATGGCGTGTTGTGATTTTAAGATCTAATTATGATTCATATGGCGTGTTGTGGTTTTAAGATCTAATTAAGATGCAGATGGCGTTTTGTGATTTTAAGATCTAATTAACATTCATATGTCGTGTTGGGATTAAAGATCTAATTAAGATTCATATGGCGTGTTGTGATTTGAAGATCTAATTAAGATTCATATGGCGTGTTGTCATTTAAAGATCTAATTAAGAGTCATATGGCGTGTTATGATTTAAAAACCTAACGTTAATTTAAGAGTTGTATGCCTTTGACTACCTGTTACCGCAGATCACTTTAGTTACGATGTTCTTGGTCACACTTTATATCAATATATAAGACGTTTTCTGATTTCCGATCTCTATGCAAATATTTGTCAGAATGACCTTACGTACTAGTTTTCCCCAATGTACGGATTTTGTCGGTACTGTTGTGGATATACAGACGAATAATCTAACTGTAGGTAATATTTGATTTTGATAAATAAAATTCCGTTTTATTTTTTCTGTTGGTGGATGGGGTTGTTTCGTTACTAACTTCCGTGCTGGTTTCCTGTAAATGTGGACCTTTTGTCCCTAACAGATCATTAAACTATGAATGTTTTCCAAGTCCATGTAATCACCGTGGTATAGTCAATATGTGATTATTAGGCTAGTTTTAGAAAAGCTCGTCATTCCTGGATATACCACAATATTTGTTCCATACCAATTGAAACACTTGGTGGAATGTATGGTAAATTGGTTACATTAGCATATGCACACATATATGTACAGTTATCCATTGGTTTTGACTGCATTAACTGAATATGCAGCGATATGTTTGCCTGATTCATTTGCTTTGGTGAATTTTTTTGTATGAGCCGTGTCTGACGAACATTGTTCTGAAAACTAGTTAACATGATAATTACATTTTTTAAAAAATAATATAACTAAATCAAGTATGTTCAGAATAAATACAAAATTAGTGTACCTGACATACGATACGTTTTAAAAGATATATTGGGTGTCTTTACTAGCTTACACTCAATGCTCGCGCGATTTATCTTCTCATTCATTGTAGCATAGAAAAGTCAAATATTTCAATAGGCAGCATATATTTATTCTGTAATTTATAATGATAGTTGACCATAATGATAAGACTGTTTGCTTCCACAGGATTATCACTTTTTTTTAGGTACATGTTGTGAAAATATTTATCTGCTATCCCTTAAAACAAAATCACAAAAATGATAATGATGCTATAAGTCAAAACATATACATGATACATTTTAATATATTACCATTTATTCCTCTTTTTTGCTGTAGCCATCTTTGATATTCTTAAGCGATAACTATATTTGGTAATGTTTTGCTGTGGTTGACATATCGGATGCCAGATCGGTGCCATTTGTAGTAGAGGAAAGTGTCTTTCAGTGAAAATCCCATGTCATAATGATTATTCATGAGGGGGTAGTGACAACAAAGTATTCAAGACAACATTAATCTCAGCCATATTGTATGTATCACTGGCAATATTATTACTATGGGACCGACTAGAAAGCATAGGAAGTCTCTTGGTGAAAACAAGATGTTGATATAGGCATCAGTTTTCAAGGAGTAGACATAACATTATTTGCAAGATTACCACCATTGTTAACATTTTCAATCTATCTGCAATGGCAGCCATAAATAATAACAGTCTGACACAATTTTAATTTAAGACTAGCTAGACAGTAAAGGAAGTCTATTAGTAAACCCCCAATTTAATATGACTATCCTTACAGTAGATGTGTATCGATGACAAACGTTTCAAGAAAGTCACTGATGCCCTAATAGCGCCATGTTTGTTCAGGAACAATTTGGCTATGACATGAATGTATGTATAAATGTTGCTTAGATGGAGTATCAATGACATCCTTGTGCTAACGGATATTCACAATCGAAACAACACAATTATTATATTGAAGAGCTTTCAAGATTTCTACAAAGCTAATACTTCCAATTTCGGTTATAGACTTTGAAACACCAGGGTCAAAATTAAAATGAGGTACGACACATTCAGAACGAGCTAGTTATTTTTGAACTTTTAGTTAACATTTTGAAACTGCAAATTTAAAATGCAGGAGATTCGGCATATATTGGCCCTGCTGGGGTTCCGTCTCATACTCACATGTTGACTTCTTAATATACGTTCGTTTGTAACATGTATGTACTAACTAAATTGTACTTATGGAAGTGGAACTTGACTATAACAGTCCTTTGTCGCCTTCTAGCTGAATTTGACTGACCGATTTTAGTGGGTTTCCCATAGAGGACGTCATGCGCCGTGCTCGTTACTAACATAATGCATTTACGTTTCAATTTAGCAATCATTCTTGTTTATTCATAGATCCTTGTAATGATCCGTCACTTATTGGAAATAGTTAGGTTTGCAAGTTCGTGTTGAACGTACCTTTGCAGTTTGTTGTAATGAAGACCTACCACAAAGTATAATGATAAAACAAAGTTTGAACGAAATTACTAGAATTACACCAGCTCTTCGTTAATCTATGATCGCTTCTAGGTGTATGAGAGAGAGAGAGAGAGAGAGAGAGAGAGAGAGAGAGAGAGAGAGAGAGAGAGAGAGAGAGAGAGAGAGATGCAATCCCCTTTAATACCAGTCGATCACAAGTATAGGCTTGCAGGCCCGCACCTAGGGGGTGGGACACCCATGGCACTTGTCAGGGGCCCGAGCTAGATAGGGGCCCGCGTTTTAAAATATACGCACATATTTGAAACACGAATGGGGCCCGAACTCTGTCAGCTGCTTGGGGCCCAGAATTTCCTAGGTGCGGGCCTGATGCTTGTTGTACTAAATAATTATGTTGTGGGATTTGGAATGTTCCCAAACGTCCGTAGAAATAAGTTACCTTTAACCTCCCTCTCATGTTGTGAATTTTCTCTACTTACGCTAATTGTATCTGTACTCATTACATTTCAACACGTACGCTTCTACGAATCATCTTTCCATATACGTCTTGTCGAATCTGCAGATGTTTCATTTCGACCTGAAAATGTGTCTTAATTCATTCGCTGTCTGATCCCACTATTTATAAAATTAAATGATTCTCTCTCTCTCTCTCTGAGTAGAATAAGCACTGTATGTTCTTAAGAAACAGCAAATCGATCATTCAGTAGTTTAGGAGCTAAAACTATGGAAGTATATTTAAATAACCAAATTCGGGATTTTTTTTTAAATCGACCATAAAGGCAATGAATTAAAATTTAAAGGAGATTCAACTTCTCTATCAAAAAGAACACTTGTGATTACTGTGTGTGACGTGCTTTTGTCGGATGCCTCTTAGTGTCATTGGAAAAACACTTAGCCCCATTCCATCAGCATTATCAAAGCCAATACGGTTTTAAAAGTCAAAGTCTTGTTATTATCCATAATAAAGTCAAAATAAACATTATTTATGGGTCACAAATGAAAGTCCGCACGAAATACTTCACCAAGGAACTAACTTTGCACAAATATTCGTAAAATGATTCTTATTCTTGTTGCATGAAGTACTTTGCAAATGTATGTAGTGAAATTAAAGGTGCATGGGAAAATGTTTTACGCTTCAGGGGTAAAGTAACCTGGTATTATGTATTTGTCTCAACAATATATGCCTGTCAATTTCTTTGGAACATAATAATACTATTAATAATAATGAAGACTTTGTAAAGTGCCTAATCGTTAGCAGCTTTAAGCGCTTTAAAACATGTATAATGATATGACTATAGGAAAACAAAAAACAAAAATCTTGAAATTGGAAAACGTAAAAATGCTGAAAATATTTTAAGGTACGAAACATGATTAGGTCTTTAAATTGGTTCTTGCAGTTGAAAAAGGTAAGCTTTATGTTCACTCTTGAAAGGGATCACTGTGTCTTTGTGTCTAATTTCAATGGGCAATTTGTTCCACATTGCTGGGCCATGATATGCATACGAACGTTGTCTATACCAATTCGTTTTCAAAGTGTAAACAATGAATATACGATTATCAGAAGAGGAGCGTAAGTATCCTGCTGGTGTGTGCACATGGGTGAGACCGGATAGGTATGTTGCACTTGAGTCCGTCAGTGAAACGTAGTACATATAACATAATTTGTGTTTGATTCGGGATCGAATGGATAGCCAGTGTATTCTACATAGCAGTGGGGAGGTGTGCTCTGATCGTGGTACTCTAAGGATGATCCGAGCACATGTTGTTTGACATTTCTGGAATACATATTGAGATGAACCAGACAGAAATGAGTTACAATAGTCCAGTCTTGAAAGTCCTAATGAACACACAAGTGTTTTAGTGGCATCATCTGAAAGATATTTGCGAATAGAGCTGATGCATATCAGCTCAAAATATGCAGACTTGTATATGTTCATGATATGTTGGTGCAATGTGAGAGTACTGTCTAGAGTAAAACCTATGTTTCCTACTGGTGTGTGAATTCAATGTTTAACACATATCATTCGTTCTTGAATATCTTTTTGATTGAAATCTGGATCATTTAAATAAAAAAACCATTTTCAAGTAATACACGTTGTTTAAATGTTTCGATTCCATTGGTCAAGTGAGTCATGTGACATCCTGTTATCACACCATACCAGGTAAATAGGAAATAATACCAGGTTATGGTAACGTCACGTAATGAATGGCGTCACTTTGTTATGAAATTTCTCATCTTTACGAGTCCATTCTTTCACATACAGCTGCCAGGAAGATTTGTACCTAACATATTTCCGTCTGTCACATGTGCGGTTCATTGTTTACATGATTGATGACAAATCCAGTGTATGACTTGCTAGTTTCCTGAAAATACATGAAGATTATTAACTGAATTTTCAAATCGAATTGACTCCGAAGTCATAAGACAGATATTACTCTACTTGAACGAGAGTCCATGTTATTGTAAATATCAGTTACTTTCGATGGGAGGTCAATAACGATATTAGATAATGTATTCAGATTTTGGAGTTCAGTTAAGTTTTCAGACTATATGCGGACAAAATAAATGCGTATGATTGATGACAATTATGACACTTCAATTGCAGTTCTTTCACCATGAAGATATACCGGTATATGCATTTAATGAATGCATTTTCCTTACAGATAATAGTATTTCGTTCCAGTGTTTATTTAAAGCGAGAGCTCGCAAACATGATCATCTATTGTGTCCGCACAAATATCACAGCTACAAGTATTGAATTACCTTTCAGCTTATTTTACCAAGAAAACATTTTTTTTGTATTTATAACGTATATACGTACCATGTACGGTCTGCACTAAAAATACGACATAGTTGACAGGGAATATTTGATCTACGTGCTACCTAGTCTTAGCAACTATTCCATGCACTTAAATAAAAAGTACGTTGTAGAGGTTTACAGCCTGGAGTCGAATGAATTTAACATTCTTTGCACGTTTATTTCTTCATGCGATAAAAACATTGACATTAGATGGAGTCTATTTTTGTATTAAAGTGTGTTCATACGTATAGAAAAATAATTGTGATATTGCGATTCCATTCAATTTCAATTTTTGATCAGTAAAAACAAAAGGGATTGCACATGTGAGGTCACAAAAAGATACATTACTATTCCTTATGTAACAATATGCATTTTTAGAAGCGTTCTTTAAACGTGGTAATTAAACATCATTGTAAAATTTCACAAAGTGACATTTAGTCCACTTTCGCATGATTTAAATATTCAAACGTGTTGTTTTAAAAGGAATACCAAGGAATGAGAGGCTATGTAACCGGTCTATTATAAGAGGTACACAAATCAATGTAATATTTTGCCTGTTTGTCCATTTTAAAGGGAACTGAGAAGAACATATTAACAATAATATCGCTGTTCATGGCCGTATAAAGGATTTGAAATTATTATGTCTGCAATTTAAAGATGAAGCTTAAACCGATTCTTTAAATATGCATGCCTGGCGCATTGCTGGACATTTCTATAAACTGATGCATTGCAGACATCGTAGTGGTATGATTATTTTAAAAAAACTGAAGATAAGTTAAACTTCACATCAAACACACACGCACACACATCACCACACACACATACACACACATACAGTACATAGTGTAAATAACAAGTTGTCGTGTTAAAACATTTTTCTGTTTTGCGCAAACTCACTCGGCTCCCTCTGCCTCATTTTGACAAAACAGAATACGTAAATATCATTTCATTTCTTGAGTTTGCTAATGCCTAAAACGGACAAAAATACCTAAAACTTTTAAACTCAGTCTCTATTAATACGTTCATGATAATGTTTTGTTACAGTGAATTAAAAACTGAAGTTCTTGATAATGTCGAAAAACTATATCGTTGTAAGCTACGCAATTGAATAGCCCTATTAATGATATACACATTTCTAAAACAAGCATACGGAGGTGAGGGGGATGCTTCTGAATATTTAGCATACAGTCCTGTGTAGTTTAAAACTTATGCAAATGAATCAGATTAGTTTTTTTTCCTCAGTTTTGCTATAAATTATAAGCAATTTAGATTTTAATTAATTAATTGTAATGTATGTACTGTATCTTGCGCATGTATTTATTTTTAGAATATCTGAACCGGAAGAAAAAAGGAAGATGTCAGTCATAGCAGCTTCCTATCGCATGCAAAACATGCATCCGAATATAGATATAGATGCAACCAGAGGAAAGGAGGAATATGGGAATCTACAAAGATGTTCTGAGGTTCAGTTTACACTACGCAACCTACCATTGCAATTAATTTAAATGGCATGCGCTTGAGAAAAAAGGGATGGACAAGAGAGCATCGACATTTTGTCTATCAATCGAATTAAACAAAGAAGACTGAATGCATCTTCTCTTTTCAGATATAACTTATAAGACCACAGGATCTTTGAGAGGATCTAAAGCGCGATCGTCTAAGGATGGAAATATCAGGAGATATATATATTGGCGGAATATCAACATTTAAAACTGTAGAATCATGATGATAAGGTTAGCACCTGATTAAAGAAGATCAGTGTTTAGACGCATCTAGGGGATGAAGTAAGCTTTCCTCTACTGAATGTGAAGAGAAGAAATTATGTGTACGTACCAGACAAGCATTTACCGAGGCATGCATGTAAACGAGAAAAGGCTTCGTTTCAAATGCATTTTGTACGTGATCGAGCCTCGTTCAACGTAGATTGTACATCTATGATCCGTATATTTGTGCTCTGTGAGGTATGTTAGATACATGGTCATATCTCTGTTTAATACATGTATTATTTAGCATCCATTACTAATAGTACTCAAGTAGAAATTGTGATGGTGAAGTATTTATGTCAGGACAGCAGATAAGTCAAAACTGTATTCGGGTCTCAGGGTTCAGGAAAAATATAAGTTGATAGTGTTCATAACAGTGGCATACAGCGAAGGCTATATAAAGTGAAAGCGGCTATGATAGTAAAGTTTGGAAAATTATCCCTACTTAAGTTTAATATAATCTATAAATAAATAAGACATCTTGCTAATTGTGTACATGATCTGGTTCAGCTGATCAGTCGAAAAACAACCACTTAGAACTGGAATTAAAATATTTTATTAGAGTTTGGTTTTCACATTAATGTTTGACTCATTTTAGATAATTTACTGAACATAGTTCTAACACATTGAATTGTAATAATAAATTAATGTAAACAAAGGAGATTACGTCAGTAGGTAATGCATTTCACCATAAGATTAAATGTCAAAAGTAATGATCGGAATAGGGAATTAGCAGTAATCGTTGCAACTAACAAGATCTGACATTAAACACGATAATTCGTTTTTTTACTTTTACATCAGCCATGAATGAGATGAGATAGAAATGTCTTTAATGAATGTTTCCTCGATTGAAAATCTCAGTATCACATTCTCTGTGTGTTGTATGTATTATGAAGCATACAAAATACTAAGTTTCATACATTATTGTACAAATATCAGATATTAGATCACCTGTAGACATCACCATTCTTACTGCGATATACCAATATATTGTTTACTTCAGTGTTCCGTTGTTCGGATATTAGAAAAGATAATAACTTCAGGAAACATTAAGTAAAATTCGATAACTTTTCAGCATCAATAAAATACAGTACTCTTGATAAATTATACTTCCAAACATTTTATGATATTAGTAATTAACAATGTAGTTAATACATTTAGACCAGATTTATAAGGATGCTGACATAGAAAATAACAAATAATGAGAAAAAATTATCTTGGTCAGAATGTAAACGTTTCTGATGTTCTTTGTTAATTTCAAAGTTTGTTTCACTGGCTCCCTTAATAGGTCTCTATTATCGTCAATACTTAGCATGTACATATATTATCTTTTCTTTACATCTATAAATACTTGACATACTCTGTTCGAAGGTTTTTAATTCTTGCAAACTTACGCATGTTGTCTAGATATTAGACAAGATGTCCCTCTTTACAGGTAAAAATCATTGCCGTACGAAGATGTAGTTGCATGCATTCAATTCAAATCATGGTGTTTATTATTGACTTATTTCCTATGTTGGAAGATTCTGTGGACCTTGATTACAGTTTGATATTTCTTTAGTTTTCAAGGAAAATTCGGCGACTAGGTGCTGTTAACATAATTGTCCGTACGAAGAGGAAAGCTAAGTGCCTTCAAAATGACTAACCAAAACCGAAGATGTGAGCTGTCCTAGGCATTTCAAGTTTTCTATCGGAAATATTTGTGGATATGTGAAATATATAATTTAAATTGTATTATGTGCATTTAATCTATGACTAAGTGGGTACAGTTAAATTTCCAAAATATGATAATTCGGAAGTTTAGTCAGTCATTGTATGAACATTCCCTAAATTTAATTTAGAACTTGATTCTAAAACATTTTAAAGGCTGGTGTAAGAACGAGTAATCGAGATTTTCACTACTGATTAGCCGGTGCAGACTGACAACCTAACTTTAGTCAGTCATTGTATGAACATTCCCTAAACGTAACTTTAGTCAGTCATTGTATGAATATTCCCTAAAATTTAATTTAGAACTTGACTCTAAAACATTTCAAAAGCTGATGTAAGAACGAGTAATTGAGATTGTCACTATTGAATGATAACCTTTGCCAAACGTTATCTGATAGACGGTATTATTTTGCACGATTACATTTGGTAACCAGAATGTCAGCAACGTACGAACGCTCTTTAGTCCTACATTTGTTCAATAGGTATATGATGACGCACAGAGTTTTTTTTCGTAACATATGCAATTGTAATTTAAAGATTGGCAGCGTTTGCTGTCTCCTGTGTCAATATTTTATCAACCGTATCAAGTTATTTGTAAAGTTGTCGTGTCATGCAATACAAGTAATGATCTAGCATACATGTACACCTAGCAACATGTTTCTATTTATTATTTAGTAACTCTGATGAAAAGGTGACGAAGCTTTTAAAATCAGGTGACTTTATGGTTTTACAATTAACATTGAGTAGCCTTTGAAAATCCAGTGTGAATAAGTATTTAAGCATTGACTAGAGCGAGGCGTGCCGAGCACAAATGTGTATTCAACTAGATGTGATCCTTTGATCGTTGGAGTGTCTTTTATGTTCATTGTTGAAATAGAAGAACAAGTTAAACTTTAAAAGTACTCCTATATCTATCAAACAATGTAGATTCATATATCCTTTAATATTTGAATCCGTTAGACAAACGAAATCAAAAGATCCAATAAGCCTATCTAATTCCTTCAAGAAAGGTTATTGACGACTTTCTGTATACTTGTGTTGTGCGTAATGCTTTCCTTGTTTAACTGGATTTGACATCTTTTGCAGTAGACTTTTGTATCTATACAATGAGGAACCTAATTATGTACTATCATCTACCATACTAAAGCAATGGTTCGGTTAAACGTAGAACTAACTCTAGCCAGATTAATGTAAGTTGGTATACTCTGACATTCATAATCAGTTTACAACCTTCAATAGAATAGCCTAAATCTGCAATGTAATTTAAGATGCAAGTTTTGCCTCTTTAAAATGGCATGCATTTATTAATTAAGAAAAATGCAAGATCATCTTATTCAGGGTCATCATATGGGAAGGGCAATAAAGCTGAGACCGGAAATGGGGCATGTATTTAGGCCACGCTTGTACGTTACGTCGTTTGGTCTAGCGCTAAGTTGCAACGGCCCTGACCCGATTCAAAATGTCATACACATCGTAGCAGCTTTTCATTCCTTTCCATTACTTTGGTTCCTTACTTGAAAAAACACGTTTAAGCACGAGGGCATTTCAAAATGTAAAAGTTGACAAAATAAAGCAAGCTTTATAAGAATTATTGATTTACTAAAAGTTGAGAAATGTTTCATTTCCTTAAAAGCTTGAACAGAATAAAACATCACTCAACTGTCACAGTCACACATGACACCTACTCATGTATTAAGGAATATAACAGCGATAATTAGTTCCTATATTCTGTATTAAAAAAAACATGTAATTTTGCATTAAACATTTCGACAATTATATCTGAGTTTTAGAAATGAATCAAAAGTAAAGAGAAATAATTGTATTCCTCGTACATTTCTTTGAGGTTGATAAGACAGGGAGCGGGAATTAAAGACTTATGTTTCCATAAATTTGCAAAATGAAAGATTCTGCCTAGGTGATTGAATGAAACAATCATCTATAAAACATCAAAATACCTCGACTGCTGTAGCTAATAAAGATATTATATCTGAACTATTTAAAATGAAGACTCAAAAAACTTACTTAAATCGTTAGGGTACAAGTATGAGAAATATGGGCGTCTTATTTTTTCTGTTTACTTGTAACCGTTATCAAATGTTACAATATTCTGAGCTTCCTTAAATGTTCACACAGTTTCAACGATACTTGACTTCAACAACAACAACAACAACAACAACAACACACACCCCCCCCAAAAAAAAAAAAAAAAAAAAAAAAAAAACATACAGTTCGCGGAAAAAATACAATGTTTACCTGGAATTGAGAAAGAGTAAGGTGATGTGATAAAAGTGCAATAAAAGTAATGTAGAAGGATCGGTTATTCAGTGACTATTTTGTTTGAATGATTATTCTGTAAAACATTGTATGTGTCTGGTGACGTTTATTGATTCGCAGCAATTTAATGGCTGCAGTTAAAACCAAAATGATGCCCTTCTCTTAAAAATATACGCTTCAAACAAAACCCAGATATGTTTCAAGCAAAGTCAAGGATTTCGTGAAACGATAAGTTGCGCTCTTCGTGAGGTCACGGCACACATACATATACAACATACGAATTATGTACAACTTGATGTGAAGTCGCGCGCGACTTGAAAATCATTGACATATGCAATTTTTATGACACATCTATTTCTGACTAATAACGTTTTACGTTGTATGCATATGGTTTTAGAGCTGTTTATAAAAGAAGGTAATTAGTCATGCTTGTGTAATGATATTTTGCTTGAATACATGTTAATCATAATACCTTTTACGAATATCGACAGCATGCCGAGCGTATCTCTTGATCGCGATCTCTCTAATTATTTTTACTAGTCACTATTGGTTCAAAAGTATTATATTTGTATCTTTTGTCGAAAAATTAAAAGCGCATACCAGGATATTTTCTACTTGGCATAGAATATTGGTGAAAATATATATGATTGCAGCTATTCAAAGTTGGGTTTTTTTTGCCAATACATTTATATTATTATTATTATTATTATTATTATTATTATTATTATTATTATTATTATTATTATTAACAACTCTTGTATTTTGGGGTTTTATTGTGTTATTCTTGATATAGCAAAGCCTATTGTAACTACTTTGAGTTTTTTATTTACTTTTTACTTAATGGCTTTGATTTTGCTAACATGTATTGGTTTATATTTGCTAGTTTTGCAGGAAAATGTACCGCTGCATGATCCTTTGCTTCAGGTGCCGCAGAAAATCACTTAGTTTAGCGTCTTGCTCTTAATTCAAGTCTGACAGGTTCAATATCCACGACGGACACATTACGTCAGCTGTATTGGTGTATTTGCGAGTGTCACTTAGCTCCATGTTCCGTAGTGTAATACACTCTTTATATTGTGCTATGTGCCAAACAACCATCACCATCAAGACAACCCAGCAATACCTTTGCTTGCCCATTTAACTTTTATAACTCTGTTTCAACAATATTATTGACAACTATACTTTTAAATATAGAGGTTTTGAATTACTATGATTCGTTATCACTTTGTTATCTGTGTGAACATTTGTTTGGGCCCATTCCCATCAAAACATATAAACACGTACCAAGCTATGTGCATTGATATGCTAATCCTTTACAAGTTTTAAATACTAGCATTCTTCGCTATCGTTCTAATCTCTGAGAACAGCTGTTTTGACTCATTTGCTTCGGAACAAACAATCACTTGTCACAGTATTTATGTCAGTTTGTTAATTGTATCTGTTTCGTTAGATTATATAGACTGTTTACGTAGCTTTCAGTGCGAATGGACACATTAAGAAACACAACTTCCTCATGTAACATTCAATATTCAGTAGTACATTCCGTTCAAAAACATGCATTCCTACAAATATTTTATTTGTAATTGTCAGTAATAGTTTGAAAGTCGGGACACATTACGTCAGTTCACTCTGTTGTAAATGTTTACCATTGCTTACTGAAAGCAAATAGATTTTGTATATGAATTTTGTTTCTCCAAGTGTCAGTCGTTTTTTCTTTCAAAACAAGATCGAAACTGATTCATATTTTTAATGGTTACCTGGTCTTACCTTGTAGCTTTTGGCAAGCAGTAAACCGTATCGAAATATTTGGCATCACATGCAGTATAGCAGAAATATGTTTTGATTTATCACAGTAATTTAGTAATGGGTTTTTCCGTAATGTTTTGAGTTTTGTGCACGGCGTTTAAGGGTGAATTTATAATAATAATGTACATTCAATTCTAAGCTAGAGTAACGCATTACAGTTTTGCCTTGAATTTATATCACCCTGTAGTCTTGGTTTTACATCAAAATCTAGTATTCATACTGCATTACTTTCTAGCGATCATTTGGCACCACAGTTACATCAGTCAACGCATGAGTTTGCATACGAATTGCGCCTTGAGTTTCCATCACAGTCAAGCTTTGAATTTACCGTATAAGTTTACATCCCATTCTGAGTTTGATTTTACATGATGGTTGAGCCTTGATTTTGTATTACAGTCTTGCCTTGAGTTTCATGAAAGTGTAGCCTGGAGTTTACATTACAGTCTAGTTTTGAGTTTATATAACAGTCTAGTCTTGAGTCTGCCATACAGTCTAGTTTTTAGTTTACAATTACAGTCAAGCCTTGAGTTTATATTACAGTCTAGCCTTGGGTTAACATTACAGTCAAGCCTTGAGTTTGCATTACAGTCTAGTCTTAAGTTTGCATTACAGTCCGGCCTTGAGCTTGCATAACAATCTAGACTTGAGTTTACATTACAGCCTAGCCTTGAGTCTGCCTTATAGTCCAGCCTTGAGTTTACATTACAGTCTAGCCTTGAGTTTGCATCACAGTCTAGCCTTGAGTCTGCCTTACAGGCTAAAATTGAGTTTGCATTACAGTCTAGCCTTGATTCTGCCTTACAGGCTAAAATTGAGTTAACATTACAGTCTAGTCTTGAGTTTGCATTACAGTCTAGTCTTGAGTTAGCATGAAAGTCTAGCCTGGAGTTTACATTACAGTCTAGCCTTGAGTCTGCCTTACAGGCTAACCTTGAGTTTGGATTACAGTCCAGCCCTAAGTTTACATCACAGTCTAGACTTGAGTTTGCATTATAGTCTAGCCTTGATTCTGCCTTACAGTCTAACCTTGAGTTAGCATTACAGTCTAGCCTTGAGTTTGCATTACAGTCTAGCCTTCAGTCTGCCACACAGTCTAGACTTGAGTTTGCATTACAGTCTAGTCTTGATTCTGCTTTACAGTCTAGCCTTGAGTTAGCATTACAGTCTAGTCTTGAGTTAACATGAAAGTCTAGCCTGGAGTTTACATTACAGTCTAGCCTTGAGTTTGCATTACAGTCTAGCCTTCAGTCTGCCATACAGTCTATCCTTGAGTTTACATTACAGTCATACCTTGAGTTTATAGAACAGTCTAGCCTTGATTTAGCATTACAGTCTAGTCTTGATTTTACATTACAGTCATACCTTGAGTTTATATTACTGTCTAGCCTTGAATTAGCATTACAGTCTAGCCTTGAGTTTGCATTATAATCTAGCCTTATGTTTGTATTACAGTCCAGTCCTGAGTTTGCGTAACAGTCTAGACTTGATTTTACATTACAGCCTATCTTTGTTTTTACATTAGAGTCTAGCCTTGAGTTTGCATCACAGTCTAGCTTTGAGTTTACATTACAGTCTAACCTTGAATCTGCCTTACAGTTTAGCCTTGAGTTTACATTACTGTCTAGCCTTGAATTTACATTACAGTATATCTTTGAGTCTGCCTTATATCACATTCTGGGATTGAGTTTGCAGTACAATCTAGCCTTGAATTTGCATTAAGGTCTAGGCTTGAGTTTACATTATAATCTAGCCTTGAGTTTGCATGACGGTTTAGGCTTGAGTATGCATTACAATCTAGCCTTGAGTTTGCATGACGGTTTAGGCTTGAGTGTGCACTACAATTTAGCCTTGAATTTGTATTACGGCTTAGGCTTGAGTTTGCACTACAATCTAGCCTTGAATTTGCATTACGGTTTAGGCTTGAGTATGCATTATAATCTAGCCTTGAATTTGCATTACGGCTTAAGCTTGAGTATGCATTATAATCTAGCCTTGAATTTGCATTACGGCTTAAGTTTGAATATGCATTACAATCTAGCCTTGAGTCTGCATGACGGTTTAGGCTTGAGTATGCATTACAATCTAGCCTTGAGTTTGCATTAAGGTCTAGGCTTGAGTTTGCACTACAATCTAGCGTTGAATTTGCATTACGGCTTAGACTTGAGTATGCATTACAATCAAGCCTTGAGTTTGCATTAAGGTCTAGGCTTGAGTTTGCACTACAATCTAGCCTTGAATTTGCATTACGGCTTAGGCTTGAGTATGCATTACAATCTAGCGTTGAATTTGCATTACGGCTTAGATTTGAGTATGCATTACAATCTAGCCTTGTGTTTGAAAACAGTTTTAGGTTTGAATTTGCATTAGAGCCAATCATTGAGTTTGCATCAGTCTAGCCTTGAGCTAGCATACCTGACTGCTCTTGAATTTACAATACAGAGTCCAAACTTTAGTACACATTTCTCCTAATCTTGAGTCACCACAATCTAACCTCCAGCTGATTCCAGTACGAATACGTTGATTTGTAGCAAAAAAGACTAACGGGCACACATCATGCATTGACGCAAGTAAAATCGGTAAACCTACTCTTGTTGTGAAAACATTTTTGGACCATGTTGAATTTCACCAGGTTACCATTATCTGAAGTGAAACGTATCTGCAACTGTTCATTGAATTTACTGCGATGTTCGCAATAAAGGCCAACGTTTTATTCGTTATAATACTTCCTTCCACAACCTATTCAATTTGGACTAAGTCGATTTAGATATGCGTCAGCTAAAAGCCATGGTCTGCTATAACTCAGTATGACGTGTGTTATCAAGGAAACATGTTTGTCCTTATTGTACTCGGTTTGGCCATTAGAGATGTATATGTACCTGACACGTTCAGTATTACGGAGGACACCACGTAGTTTGATAAAATTAGTTAACTAAGTCTCAAATACTGGCACAAAATAACCAGACACTTGATATCTTTGTTACTTTACTTTTCATGTATTTTTTTGTCAGCCAATAATGTTTTAAAATCATGAATTAAGTATCCAGTTTTTCAAAGAACTATGCTCATTGTCGTTTGTCGTCGACTCTTTATGATTTACACGAACGTTTTCATGACGTATATGCTATATTGGATAGGTATTTAACATAATAGTTCTGTTGTTGAGATTGTCACTGATCTTTATTGTGTTTTATTTCAAAATGACAATACAGTCACACATATTTATCAAAACTAATGTTTCTTATTAGTTATATTCTTTCAAAGCGGTATTTAGTATGGCGAATATTTTATTATTATTTTTAAACGCTTTTGAATCAGATATCGACGTTTCTCAGTTGTACCGTCAAGGAATATTTTCTTTCGCCAAATGTTTATCATTGTAGTGTATTTAATTTAATATTGTTTACGTTTATTACAGAGATAATCGAACCATAACAGTAATGTCTTTCATTCCTCACAGAAAACCTTTTCAATTCAAACAGTCTCTTTCATTCTCAATATTACCGTCATTTTAAATTGTCTGCATATGTGTGTTACTGGAATTTATTAATTGATGTGTCACTCTAAAAGCGACAGCCTCACAAAACTGCTGTAATGGTATGAGGGCATTAACAAATGCTTGGTCAATCGGACTTCACCTTGAGTGTATGTGGATAACTGAAATAAGTTGCCAATTAGACCATCTGTATTAATTAAAAATTAGGGATTGGAAGAGACGTTCTAAATGCATCAAACACTTGTTTTATCCTTTTGCATCTTTGTCAATAATTCGGTAAATCCGTTCTTTAAGAAAACCCAGATAGTCTAAATGTATTGTGGTTTCAATAATTGCTAATAACTTTTGTGTGAGCAAAGTTTATGACATTTCTTCAAGTTACTAGCGTTAACATACATGTTGTTCATATTATGTGTCTTACTGAAATAGCCGAGATTGTCCTAATGACGGTGAGTCTTTTGAATGAGTATATGTTTCATGGAATCATCATATATAATTTAATGGAAGCATCTTATACAAAAGAAACCTGATAGCGTTACATATTACTGCAATATCATTTATTTTCGTCGAAGCATGCTTTTCCATCACACACACACACACACATACATACACACACACACAAGAACGAACACATACACGCAAATTGGAAATTTTCAGTTTCATGAAAATAATAACAACGACACCCCGTCGTTAGCGCGCAGGTCAAAAGCGCGCCGACAAAAGCGCGCAGCGATAATTGCCCGTCAAATGAGCGCTGTCGAAATTGCGCAGCATAAATTCCATATGCCATTTTCTAGTGAGCACACATTAAAGAATGTAGATAGAATCTTTATATTTAGTAGAAATAAATTAAAAGTTCGAATCAGTTTGAGCAGACATCAAAGTGTGTACACTCTTAATATTGAGTAGAAATAAACTAATACTTTGAATCACTGTTTCCAGTGAGCAGACTTAATCGACGACTGCTAGCATTGGTTCCAACGTACCATTGATCGAATATCTGCGCGGAATCGCACATAACGTTGCAATTGGAAAAGTTGTAGATATAATAAACTGAAATTCATTTTATATTTTTTTTATTTTTTGCCTTGTTTGTTTCTTGTGATTCTGCACATAACGTTGCAATTTGAACCGTAATAGACATAATAAACTGTAACTCATTTTAATAATTGTAAACCTTATTTAAATACCCGATTATTTTCTATTGTATGAATTATTTTTACGTATTAATCTTTTTTATTTGACATATTGACTTTAAAAGTTTTGCCCTGCGCGCTTTTGATGGCGCGCTTTTGTCTCGCGCACAATTGTCGGTGCGCGCTTTTGTATGCGCGCTTTTGACTTGCGCGCTAACGACAAAATACCAAAAAAAACAATATAGTCCTTTTTATTCTCACCTTCGCTGCATTCCTTTAATTGCATACAAGACACAATAACACATAATACATTGACCCAAACGTTTCAAAACCTTTTAAAACGCATACTTGGGTATAAAATGGTCTTTGAATATTAGGCACAGTTATGTGCATTGCAGCATTTACACAAATGAGTCAAAGAATGAGTCTCATTTTTGTTATAAAATTACTAGAGATTTTGATTCTAATAAATTAAATTGGTTTCTAACTTATCTTGACTATGTCTCTCTCTCTCTCTCCCTCTCTCTCTCTCTCTCTCTCTCTCTCTCTCTCTCTCTCTCTCTCTCTCTCTCTCTCTCTCTCCATATATATATATATATATATATATATATATATATATATATATATATATATATATATATGATTGCAAAGTATCAGTGCAACATTATTATATTTAAGTGCAGATTTTTAATACTCATTTTGATTTTGTTGTATTTTTTTCTTTATTTGTGTTAACGACACTGTTAACATTATCGTATATATGCATAGGAAATGATAGCTAAGTGTCTATCGCAAGGTCTACCTGAAGTTGACGACGTGGGCTGGCCTGTGTATTTCAGGTTTACTATCGGAATTATATGTTGATATGTGCAATATATCTTCTTATCTACTTATTTGGTTTGGAATTATTTATAAGTAAATCAGACGCTTTCAAGACAGTTTTCAGGATTATGTAATGCAGGCACCTATCTGCATGTGATGTGCAATACATGTTATAATAGTGCGGGATGGCCAATACGTGCAATAAAATTACGTAGTGTGCTATAATATAATATACACGAGCTATAATATTCAGTGATGTGTCCTACGTGCTATTATATTTAGGACGCGCAGTACCTTTTATAATACTCTGTGATGCAATATGCGTGCTATAACAGTGGGTGTCATACGTGCTACAACATTCCTTGATGTGCCATATGTGTTGTATTATTCTGTGATGTGTCATGCGTGTTATTATATTCTGTAACGCGCAAGTCCTTCTTTACGTGGGGAATACGTGATATAACAGCATGTGACGTGTCATACTGCTACACCATTCCGTGCTATAATATTCTGTGATGGGGATTACGTGATATAAAAGCATGTGATGTGTCATACTGCAGAAACATTCCTTGATGTGCCATACGTGTTGTATTATTCTGTGATGTGTCATGCGCGTTATTATATTCTGCAACGCGCAATTCCTTCTTTACGTGGGGAATACGTGATATAACAGCATGTGACGTGTCATACTGCTACAACATTCCGTGCTATAATATTCTGTGGTGGGGATTACGTGATATAAAAGTATGTGATGTGTCATACTGCAGAAACATTCCTTGATGTGCCATACGTGTTGTATTATTCTGTGATGTGTCATGAGCGTTATTATATTCTGCAATGCGCAATTCCTTCTTTACGTGGGGAATGTGTGATATAACAGCATGTGACGTGTCATACTGCTACAACATTCCGTGCTATAATATTCTGTGATGTGCAATACCAGCTATTGTATTCTGTGATGGGCCGTAACGTGTTATAACATAATATGATGTGCCTCGTGCTACAACATTCGTTGCTATGCCATATGTGCTATAATATTCTGTGATGTGAAATATTTTCGAATTATTCTATTTATTATTATTATTATTTTATTTGAAGTGCAATATGTGCAATGTCATTATGTGGTGTTCAGTGTGTGTTTGTTTGTTTGATTGTTTGATTAGGATTTAACAATCAGTCTGCAGTGATGCAGTTTATAGTGATGTCTAGCACTGGGCATCGTGCTGCAAACATGTAGCATGACGTCCCACCCAATCACATTATCCTGACACAAGGCCAACCATTCCTAAAACGAAGCTCTTAATGATGAGCGCCAAGCGAGGTAGCTGTTAGTACCATTTTTGTAAATCATTGGTATAAATCGGCCGAGGATCGAACCCACGATCTTTCACCTCCGCGGCGGACGCTCTAACCACTAGGCTACCGGAGTCGTTTTTTTTCAATGGTTCTAGAACAATTGTATAATATGGAATCTGCAAAAATATTCTCTGATGTAGTATGTAGTAAAATGTTTTGTAATGAGCCATATGTGCGGTAATATTCTATATGTGATATATTTTCAATAATATTCTATTTCCTTGAAGATTTTATTTATAAGCGTTCTCTTATAATGCAGCTATTTCGTTCTCCTCAAGGTAAGCTGGTTCTTTTCAATATTCAAATGGTATTGCAGTATATGCTATGGTCGGTAACCAGTCATTGTGTAAACATTCCACAAAATTTAATTTAAGACTTTACCATTAAACATTTATATGCCTGATGTAAGAATGAGTAATTCATATTGACACTACATAAGCAAAAATATATGAATAAACTTAGGCTTTCTTGAGGTCTACATATTTTCAATAGGTATAGGGTGACGCTTTCAGGTCTTTTGGTTGTGTAAACTATGCCATACTTGATTCAATGATTGGCAATAACTGTTGTCACCTGATCAATCATTGTATGATCCGTATAATAATCTTTATAATGTTGTCGTGCCCTGTAAATCATTTAAGAAAATGTTTTATCATGCATAGCATTGCGTGTAGGTGTACCTTACATATAGTTTCCATTGAATGTTAAGTATTTGTTATAAAACTATGACGAAGTTTTTAAAATCACGCCGTCATACTGAAAATTCAATATTATTCGTGTAGGCAACATAAGAACTTGTTTAAACACACTTGAGGCTTGAATAAGGGAAGACTTGCATAACACAACTGTTTAATCACGGATTTGAATTTCTTTGATCCTTTCAGCGTATTTTAATTAAATTCTGTTAAACTAAATCATATACCGTTAACGTCGATTCATACATGTTAACATATGAATCTGATATGCATAGCAATTAGCACTGAAAAGATCAATTGCATCACATCAGGAAACTTTATTTACCATTTATATCATAGTTGTGTCATGCGTAATGCTTTCAGTATTTTTGGGAATTCGCACATATTCCATAATAGAATGTGCTTATATATATATATATATATATATATATATATATATATATATATATATATATATATATATATATATATATATATATATATATATATATATATATAATGAGAATCTAAGTAAAAAATATCATATAACAGACAAAAATGATCAGTTGATTGGATGGCTTAAGTGGTAAGAGTGTATGCTTTGGATGCAGATAAACGCAGGTTCGAACTCCTGCGGTGTACTAAAGATGTCTAAAACAAACTAGTGCTACCATGTGCCTTGCTTGACACTCAGAATTAAGAGGTTAGTGTTAGTAATGGTCTGTCTGGTGTCGAAATAATTTGATTGAGTGAGACATGATGGTCTATGTGTGCGTATGATTTCCCAGTACTGGACATCACTATAAACTGACACACTGCAAAAATCGTAGTAATGTGAATTAAAGTTTCAAAGCTAGGTTTAAAATCCGAATCACGCACATACTCTAACGTGAAATCCAAATCACGTACATACTCTAACGTGAAATCCAAATCACGTACATACTCTAACGTGAAATCCAAATCACGTACATACCCTAACGTGAAATCCAAATCACGTACATACTCTAACGTGAAATCCAAATCACGTACATACTCTAACGTGAAATCCAAATCACGTACATACTCTAACGTGAAATCCAAATCACGCACATACTCTAACGTGAAATCCAAATCACGTACATACTCTAACGTGAAATCCAAATCACGTACATACTCTAACGTGAAATCCAAATCACGTACATACTCTAACGTGAAATCCAAATCACGTACATACTCTAACGTGAAATCCAAATCACGTACATACTCTAACGTGAAATCCAAATCACGTACATACTCTAACGTGAAATCCAAATCACGTACATACTCTAACGTGAAATCCAAATCACGTACATACTCTAACGTGAAATCCAAATCACGTACATACTCTAACGTGAAATCCAAATCACGTACATACTCTAACGTGAAATCCAAATCACGTACATACTCTAACGTGAAATCCAAATCACGTACATACTCTAACGTGAAATCCAAATCACGTACATACTCTAACGTGAAATCCAAATCACGTACATACTCTAACGTGAAATCCAAATCACGCACATACTCTAACGTGAAATCCAAATCACGTACATACTCTAACGTGAAATCCAAATCACGTACATACTCTAACGTGAAATCCGAATCACGCACATACTCTAACGTGTAACTATATCTAGATCACATATAGACTGGTGAATGTTAACATTCTTGATCGATATACAACCTTCTAGAAAGTAGCGTAAATCTGACAGGAAAATTAAATGTGTCGTATTGTGTGGTATGCATAGGTTTATTTAAAAAGAAAATAAAAAGCCTTTCACACAATTTTACTTTATTCAGAACAATCACATGGGTGGGAAAATTCACAAAGGCCACGTTTAGCTGCTCTGTCCGGCTCAAATGTACAATGGCTCTGATCCTGATTCAAGTATCATGCCACATTTAAATGGAGTTTCAATATTTCTGTAGTCGACCCCTTATCTTATTTAACATGTCTAAGCTCAACGTATGTTAAAAATGTATAGGTTGACAAGATAAAGCTATTTTGTAAAAAGTTGTTCATCTACTAAATGTGGTGGAACGTTTCTTTCTAGGAGTGTTTTAAATAGAATTAAACGTCACTCAACCCTCACCATCACATGTGAACTCATTTTTATGCGTTAGAAAATATTGTCGCGGTACATTATTTTGCATAGTGTGTTTAAATAATTCCTGTTGAATCTAAACATTTCGGTACTACTATACTATTCTTAGAAGAGAACATAAATCAAAACTAACTAGAAATCAGTTTATTCGCCATAATTCGCTTTGCAACATAATGTTCTATTGTATTTGTAAAAGAAAGAGGTTAATAGATGGCAGAATCAAGTAATCATTTCTAAGCTACAAATACTTCGAATATTATACCTAATACAGATATTAGATCTGATCTATTGAAAATGATGGCAACAATTCCGTACCTAAATAACTGGAATAGAAATATTATAGTGTATGAATGTTTTTTGTCTTGACGTAAATTATATGATTACTTTCCTGCATTATCAAGTTTGAAATGTATTAGGCTTTATTGAAAGGTAACAAAAATACAGAGGTGCTTAATTTTGACAATCACTGAAAGTATAATTTGAGAAAATGATGCAAAGTGTTCCTGTAACTGAGATAGTAATTTGAGAACGTTACAACAAACACAAATATATATTGGTTACTCTAGAGTATTGTATGTTAATACTCATTCTGAAAAAAAATATAAAAAAAAGTTTATTGATTCACAATATTCTATTAATTCAATTAAAATCAAACTAATGTCCTCTGAGACAAAATACAGACCGTAAATATATTTTAAGGAAAGAAAAGGATTTCGTAGAATAATACGTCGCGTTCTTTGTGTATCCAAGACACACATACGCATAGGATAGTCACTTAAACATAAATATTAGGTCACCTGTCCCGTTTTAAGGATGCGTGTAAATACGACATTATGGGTACATCACACAGTTTCATTAAAGTTTGAATAAGAAATTTGGCAAATATTAGGCTTCGTTTTACAGATTCTTAGAGGGTTGAAATTTTGAAGATTTGGTGTGCTGTGGCGAGCGACTTGAAACACAATCACATATGCAAAATATGTTTCTGAATAATGTCGTTTTACAATGTATGCGTATGTTTTTAGAATAGTTTGAGAGAAGAAAAATAAGTATTTATACTCGTCTAATGATAAATTGCTATAATAATTATTAACCAGAAAATCTTTTCCAAATATCAATATCAAGCCATGTGTATGTTATTATGAGTACTAGCCATTATTATTTCAAAAGTATTATATTTGTATGCGTTTCTATCAAAAGGGTATAAAAACGGTATCTCAACATAGTTCCTGGTGATGTAACATTAGGAGGAGGTCATAGTATGGCTGACTTGCATATTTTCATTTTCATACCAATACATTATTATTATTATTATTATTATTATTTATTATTATTATTATTATTATTATTATTTTTATTATTAGTGTTAGCATTATTGTCTGGTAGTAGTATTGTGATTTATTTTATATATCTTGCGATGATATTTGTTTTATTCTGAACTACATAAATCAATGTATTTATTTCGTTACTTTATTACCGTTAATGTCTTTAGCCTATTGTGGATTATGTTGGCTAGTTTTGCAAGACAAATTTCTGTCGCAGGATTCTTTGCATGAGATAAACTGGAAACTCACTTAGTTGAGCTTCTCATTCAAAGGTGACAGGTGCAATACCCCCAACCACCATTGTTATCTTAAATCAGCTGGATCCATGCGGCTTTGCCAAAGGCACTTAGTTCCAGTTTTTCCAGCATTATGTAGTTTATATTTTTTTTTAAATGTGCCAATCAACAATCACCATCAAGAATGACCAACTCATTTCCCTGCCTATTTAGCATTTTATAAAGTTGTTTCTACTGCAATCCGGATTCCCACTCCTTTGAATAAGTTAAATTTCGAATGTCTAACTTTCTTTATAAGTCTGACTTTTTTCGCACCTGCTTTGAACCATTTCTATTTAAAGAATCAAATTCGGGTCACAGTATTTGTACTGTTTCTTAAGCCTTTAAAAGTCTGAATTACTAGCATTTTTTGTGATATCTGTGTAGATCTGGTTTGACCCATTTCCATCTGATGAAACAATCATGTGGCACGGTACTTGTACTATTTTGTTGAGTCTCAAAATGTCATCTTAAATAGTTTTTACATCATATTGACATAGTCTGACAAGTGCTGGGCGTGGATTAACAAATTCAATAACATAACTTATTTTTTGTCTTATTCAATGAGCATTAATAAATTCTGTTTCATAAACGTATTCAAATAAATCCTGTGTTTGCAATTGTCAGTACTACTTCGAATGTGGGAAGATGTTACTTTAATATATTTTTTATATTCGGTAAAAATTGCTTGCTGTTAACATAAATGGATTTATATTTTGTTTTACCAAGAAATAGTCGCTTTATATTGAAAGAGATAGAAACCAATTCATGTCTTTGTGAGGACCTTAATTTTATCTTGGAGCTTTTAGTAAACGGAAAAATCTTTTGAAATAGTTGTCACCATGTGCTGCATAACTAGTACATATTTGATTCATCACCGTTCGTCAATAATGCATATTTCCATATTAGGCAGTGATGTCCGTTCACATCATGTAGCAGTGGTAGTAAATAACACATGATACCCAATTGATAATTGTTCCGTACATTACAGTTTCAGCGTGGCTCACATTTCTGTGTAGCCTTCAGTTTGCATTAGAGTATAGTCTTAAGTTTGCATTAACTACTATCTTCGAATCAACACTACAGTCTATCATTTAGATTAAATCACCTTCTGGACTAGAGTTTGCAATACAGTATAGCGATTGGTATGCATTAGACTTTACAGTACAGTCTAGGCTTAATTTTGCATTACAGTCTAGCCTTGAGTTTACAGTTCAGTTTAGGCTTGATTTGGCATTACAGTCTAGCCTTTACATTCCAGTCCAGCCTTGCGCTCAGCATTTCAGTCTAGCCTTGAGTCTAGTCTAGCCTTAAGTATATATACTAGTCTAGATTTTGAATTTGCATTACATTCTAGCCTTGCGTTTGGGTTACAATCTAGCCTAGAGATTTTGCATGTAGACTTGAGTACACATACAGTCTGGCCTTGAGTTTAGTTTACAGTATAGCCATACGTTTTCATAACAATTTAGCCCTGTGCTTTCATTAAAGCTTTGACTTAACAGTACATGTGAATCAGTATAGTCGTAAAACAAGTCAGGCATTACTTCCTCGAAACACGTTTTTCGCGAAATGTAAATTATCCACGGTGGCTTACATACAAGAGTTTTGTAACTACCTTGCACACTAATACATGAGTTTGTGGGTGGTTTCGTTTTCTTAGTCGTGTATCCGAGATATTAATAAAATCTGTACCACAAGAAACAGCAGATTGTGCTGCATTTTGCCATTTAATCAAATAGATAGACATAATAGAAATTAAAAAATGGCCAACGCCTGCCTTAAAAAGTGATATAATTTTAGTGTAGTATGTTTCATGTGACAGTTACCGACATGATGGGCACTGGAAACTGGCATACGCAGTGGGACTATCTTAACTTATGATCCAGCTGCAACGCGCAGTAATAAATACTTCTTCAAGTTAAGAAGTATCGTTTGAATATATTTGTGTTCGTTTCAAGTGGAGAAATTGCTACTAATCGATCTGAGCCATGATTGATGATTGTGACTGTAACATCCGGTGACGGCACAGCTGTAAATAACTTATGTAAAGTTATTTTTTCCTATAGCATGCACATTGATTTGCATTACGTCATGGATATTCAATTTTCCGACTTTTTATTGGGAGAGTAGCACGCTTAATATTTAAGTACTGACTGGGTTCATATCAATCATTATATTCAGTACGTTCGAATAAAGTGGACTTGAGTACCAGGAACACAGAGGATAATTAACTGTAGAACTCTGAGGTCATTTGATAGAACTATCGCAGTGGAGAACAAAAAGCGATTATACAAATATCACTTGGAAGCAACACAAAATGTTTTCATATACGTTAAAGAGATATAAGACTACTGTTTTTTGCAATAATTTCGTTTTCAACATTTGAATTGAGAAACTGTCCTATAACAAGAAGTGGGCAATCTTTTGTAAAATGTTCTCATTTTTCAGTTTGGTAAGTTCGAAAGCTTTTTGTTTTTATGTGATGAAATAGTTTATGATCATAATCAAGGCTTTTATTTCTTTAATATTTTGCAAACTAACATGTTACTCCAAAGCTACTTTAGCTTCACCTGATTATAAGGAAATTGTCGTTGTTATATAATTACATTTTCTTCACAATTCTGGATTGTAAAGAAGTTTGTGGATTCCAAGTACGATATTAAAACTATCAATATTGCCATCGACTGCTGAATAATGCGACAATTCAAGAAACATACATATATGCTTTTGGATAAACTAAGATTCTTGGCGTGAAAACCGACACATATTGAAAGCTTTAAGTATGTAATATTAGTGGATAGGACTATTAGAGCAGACCGAAATTCTGGCCTTTCATTTTCGCGTCCAATTATTCAATAATGTGTCTCGTGTGCTTTTGTCATCACGGATAAAAAATAATACCTCACTTACTTATCAAGGAATTGTTTGTTAAATAACAATGACTCTTTTAAAGATCTTTTAATTTTATATCCAAGTTACTGTACCTCACGTTTAAATAATGACTAGGAAAGCTGATACTTATTTTAATATTCAAGAGGAGGTACTATATATGATTCCTGTGATCGATTCATCATTCAGTCTTTGGTGCGTAACATACTCTTATGAATGTTAGTAGTTTTGGAATTGTTGATGCGTTGCGTTGAAACGTTGTTAAACTCTCGTTGTCCGTGGTCTGTCTCTCATATAAAACAGGTTTAGTATCGATACTACTATTAAATTACTTAACGTTTTGTATAGGGTGACAAAAACTGATTGATATTAGAAGCCACTTCTTTGCCCATGTAGTATTCTAGTTTTATTTTGGATGGGGACAATCAACCAAGTGCTCTTCTTTCAAAGGTGAAGCTTTCTAGTTGACATAATATTACATTTGAGAACAAAAAAGTTTCGTAACTCTAACTCTTAAGGCACAAACGTGGTAGATCGCCTATGTCAGTTTAATAACTGTTAAACTTACTTATCAATGAGATGCAGAAAATCATTTCTTTTCAGGTCTGACCTAGTATTTGGAACAAGCGAAAGAATCGTGTCTTGGAATTGTCTGCATGTTCCAATCTCTGCGAGGAAACAGAAATTTAAAAATAAATCAGAACATTCAGGTAGTGTTTACTAAAATATTTTCTTTTAGAATTTCCTCTGGTAACGATCAAGTCAAGACGTAGCTGTACATGGGAGTACTGAGTGGAGTTTAGAAGTTCGGGAGAGGACGACTTACCTATTGGCTGATTGAAGATCCAAAGAAATAATTGAATTAAAGTGTGTAGTTTGAACATTTGTACATTATAGGTGATTGGTGATTTGATGGACAAGTGGTTTACAAATAACAGAACTATACTTTCCCAAAAGAAAGAATGATTTATAATAATTACAAATAAATACATAAAAACAGGAATTAATATCCTACACTAAATTAATATGGCTGACAATTGTAATTTAGTTTTTATGGGTTTGAAAACAAACCCTAAGAATATCCGTAGTGACATAATCTCAAACCTTGTTCGTATTTGCGATAATAATATATTTATTGTAGATAGTTGGCTTGAGGGAGTCACCATAATTCCGTACCAGACTAACTTTTCCGAGGTAATAACGTCAGCAGTTAATAATAAAGACACGATGCACACTTTTCTAAGACCAACAAGTAAAAAAACAGTTTTCTTTGTTGTCAATAATAAAATATATATTTTTGATGAAGACATATTTGCTCATTATGAAGAAGACGTAAAAAGGAATATGCATATATTATTTATGTTTGAGGCTAGCGAGAAAAATATTATATTTAAAGAAACTAAGTCACTAACAATTAAAGGTGATATTCAAATTACAAGCCGGAACAAGAAACATTTTCTTTTAAAACCAAGAAAAAGATTTGTTGAAGAATTGGTAAATTTGGCATTACCTGAGTATAAGGTAGGGTGTCTCATGATGCCACGAGATTATGGTAGAAGGCAACTGTCTCTCCAAGAGTGCATTGGTCAAGTAGTGCAGCCAGATGGTTCAGCTCCGGAAGGTAGCGCCAATGTGACAACTGATTCCACTAATCTAAGTAATAGTAGTTCAAGTTCAAACCTTCGACACGACTCATCCTTACAATCAGTACACGATGATGGAATAAGCTATGTCAATTATGCAACAATCGAAAGGTCATTATTCAGCGGATCCAGTCAGTCAAGTATTGAACAGAATACATCGAACAGAGGAGATGCTACTCCAGGGTCGCGACATCCCTTATATGAGTGTTATGATATGCGTCTGAGATCTTTTGCAACATGGAGGGAGTTTCAGCAACTAGACACCTCCGCTTTGGCCGAAGCAGGTTTTTATAATATAGGTAAATTTACACGAAAACGCTCACTACCTATCCTGAATTTGTATTCGGTAACCATACATTTAGTATACACGCTAAACTTAATTGCACCATATTGCTTGTCTGTTTTGAATCAAGAATGTTTTGTTCTTTCAATGTTTTGTATATATAGCTAGTACGGATCCCAATGCAAAGTTATTGTACAATGTTTTAGGAGGATTAAATCAGACAGTTATTAGATGTTTCTTCTGCGGTGTTGAGCTCGTCAATCCTGCGTCCCGTGTCAATCCCCTGCAGGAGCATATAAAGAAGTCGGGGAACTGCGGATACCTTAAGCAGAAACTTGGAGAACAGGAACTAGAATCGTACAAGGTATGGATTGTTAATTTAGCTCACGATACATGGTAAATTAATGTTATGTTGATGCCTTATGCTCGGCTTAAACTGTGATTCATGGACATTTAATGCTTAAAAAGTAGTTCTTTTCTTCCGTCATAAATGCCTGAGGATCGTCAGCATATGGCATTCCTCAAGCATTTTCTCTCATCCAATCTACAGAATTTGAACATTGTAACAGAGAGTATCTTAATAGTTCATATTTAGTGGCGAATCACTATTGTATTGAATTTTAGATTTATCAGATAATTATAACGTTAACGCGAAAGTTATTTTACTTGAATTTCTGAATATCGCCTTCTCAGGTTAACGTTTATGTGTTTCTCCTTATTTCGTATTAATATATTTTGACATTGGGTCTTTTTAGAAACGATTACGCAATGAAAGCCAGAACTCACAGCAAACTAATGGTAGGTCAAACGTTACTTTAGTATTTTTAATATATAATATTTCTTATCGTCTGGAAAATAGATGCCTCCAATATAAATGTAACGCTCCAGTATTTTTTCTTCTCATTTATCTTCCATCATCTCTGTCAACGGTTCTGTTACGAAACTTAAATGTATAAATAGTAAAGTTCTATAAATTTTAGAATTATGTACTTTTGTTACAGAATTCAAGAAGATTAATGAAACATTTCTAATGTGATGCATGTTGAAAAAGATATGCGAATCGTCCAACACGAAGCTAAACTAATGCTTTCAAAAACTGTCTTTGATAGAAATGTTAAGATTGTCAAGATAATAAGGGCACGAAAACCATAACTTGATCAGCGCTTTTCCTATCACGATTAATCACGAACTTTCACAACAATGTTACTCACACAAGTACTTCTCCACGAGAACAGTAACAGTGAATTAATTCTTTCTTCGTCATGGAAATGTTTAATAGAAAATGGTCAAGCATAGGATTTCCCAGCAACACGAAGTAATAATAGCTTTGAAAATCACCGAATCTGCGGTAAAATAATTACATTATGTACGATAGAGCAAACATTAAATATTGGCTACTAAGACGAAATTAAGCCAACGATTCTTTAAAATTTCAGTCCAAATCCGCTTGTCTCATAAACAGAATCGACTTGTAAACTGCTAATGTTGAACGTTTTTAATATATCATTACGATTTCTTTAAGTTAATTTAAACCGTACAAAATTAGGAATACAACTTTTAACAAAAATAACTAATAAGAATATTTGAAATGTGTGATTATAATAAAAAGACGATTGAATAAAAATGATTGCTTGAAAAGAAAAACGTGTTCACAAAAGACGAGATGCATACCAAAAGCAAAGTGAGTAAATATTGTAGTTTTTTCTGCTCTTTAATATTGATATACATAGACAAGAGACAATTTTAGTAGGTACTATACTATATTTGCATTTCGCTGTTGTATTGTTTGCTGTGTCATATTTTAATACAGCGCATAACTACACTGCACGTGAGTGGAATATATATTAACAAAACGTGTGAAAAATGAAAACCAGGAATTCGAATGAAATTGTCATGATTCTCATTTATGTTTAACAGTTTATACATCTTTGAATTTTATTTAAAATAAATATTTATTATTATTATTATTATTATTATTATTATTATTATTATTATTGGTATTATTAAATGGCTATTCGTAGATTTTATAAGTCATTTGCTATAAACTAAGTAACAGAAAATAGCAATACCAACATGTTTTTGCAAAACTTATCACAATGCTTGCACCTAACAAGTTTTAGTGTTATCTTACATCCGTTTGTTTGATTACTATGCAGTATATACCTGTATCTCATTTATGTCTGAAACATACAATAATTACTTTCATGCACATTACTTCTTGTAAATACGGTGTTATTTTGCTACGCACTGTAACATCTCTCTTTGTCAAAATAACCAGCATTTAGAATATATTTAAATCAAGCAGTTTAGCAACAAGTTAAAGACAAGGTAGATAACCTTTATTTCAATTGCTATCTTTAACAAGGAAATCCCTGTACAGAATAATATTAGAGTTGTCACTTAAAAACCTATTTAAGCCAAAACATTCTGTATGCAACTTTTTTCTCAGTCTTTCATTTTCTTCCGATTTACGCTGAAGTTCTCCACTAACTCTTTCTATACTTCCCTGAGATAAGTATTGCTCTTGATCTTTATAACTGATTTGGATTCACCACCAGTAAACAGATCTGTCAGTTACATCATTATCCATTCTGCTAAATAAAAAATGCATCCTTGCACAATACAACAACTTGATACCATTATAATATTAGCCATAAACTAACATATTTCATCTGATTTTAGGAATAAGTTGTATCTACAATTACTTATAACGTAATAATGCCTAGTTTAAATTACCTGGCTATGTGGTTTTTAAAGAACTATTTTATTACAATAGTGCATTCAAGTTTGCGAAATATCATAATATCAATGAATGATTTGTAATGCTTTCGTGGTTTAACAGCATCTGAAAATATTTTTTGTTTGTATTTCCTTCCCATTTCACAAAACATATTCTAATTAACTTTTAGAAACTGTATGTGGTTCTTTAGAAGCAAGTCATTTCTTTTCAAGGGTCTCCTGGGTGTTTTGTCACTGCTTCAATCCAATTTAGATTGCACTCTTTATCGTACTGATATCCATGATTTGTAATCAACCTTTGTATAATGTTTGAACCCGCGACTGTTGATTTTGTAACCTGGTAGATGCGAATAAACAAAATACAGTGCATAAAAGGACTAATACATAATACTAAGAAGAAATATTTCAGGCTTTATCTAAAATATTACTTTTGAGTAGTAACTGAAATATTTTACAGAAACAGAGAGAAAGTCTTTGAAATAAAGAACTTTCATATACTGACAAACAGTAAAAGCAGCTGATAATTTTAAATAATATGATACTTCATGTATCTAAACAAATAATACAATGAAAAACTTCATTTAAACTTGAGTTTAAAGAAAAGGATGTAACTTAGAATACCCACTTGAAATAATGTGTGTCTTCATCGCTTCTTATCTCATTTACCCATTGCTTTCTCGATGTAGGATCCTACGGAATTGACTGAAAATAAAGTTTTCCATTCCATGGTGAATCTGCCATACAATGGTGTGCTGCATTTCTGCTAGTATTATTACTGGCATCGCATCCATAGCTTGCTGAGTTAGTCTTGTTCTTGAAATGGAGTCTCATACATGCATATAATTTGACAGATTTGCATTCAAATGCAAATACATTTGGTTGCTGTCATGATTTGTATTTCGGACTGACGTGTCATTATAATATATTTGAAAAATGTCGTGACTCTGAGATGCACGTGTGTAGGTTAGATTTCGCACATTCTCGTATTCGGGAATGGTATGGGTGGAGATGCTGTCAAAAACGAATAATCGATTTGGAATTGTTCATCAATATTTACCCACATATATTTATTAAGCGTTCCCCTCGGGGCAGAGTTTTGAAGTTAAGTAATCCGTGCTCGCTTGCGCTAACAACCCATACGTGAACATGCATGGCCCGTGTGTCACCAAGAGTTACAGCCTATCTGAAAAAAAAACAATAATCTGCATGAGTCGACAATGATGAAACCAATACATGTTAGTGCATTTTATTGCATTGATATTGCAATATGTGACGAACAAAACAGGTAGATGAATACAACATCAAAATCACCATGGACAACATCACCACACTCATACCTATTACCTTCTGGTACCATATGTGTTGTCAGTTGATCGTGGGTTGTTGGCATATCATAAGCGTGCAGTCATTAATGAATCAAGACAAATAAATACAAAATACTCCAAACTGGTTCCAAGTCGCTGGACCAGAAATATTTATATATGACATGTACAAAAGCTACAGTTGTTCTTGAGATTGGGACCTTTACAGTTGTTTTACCAACAAAATTGGATTGCCACATACCTTTGGATACAACAGGTACCCTCTGAAGACATTAAGCTAAAATAGACAGATAGTCAGATTGAAAGTGCTTAACACAATCTTTAGTCGTCTATGGACAGATATAAAAAACAACTGATTCAAACCACCACGGGTTAATATATTGATGGTGCAGTTGATAATTACTATTATTGGAGCATATTTGGAAGGATATTAAACAGCGAATAAAAAACAAAACCAGAGGGCATATCAAACGGACCTACTTGTTTTCAGTGCCTTCCCCGAAGACTTTAAGACCAGGAAAGATCATATTTAAACCTTATGTGAGTCTAGATCGTATTTACTCATCACATCCAGCTTTAGTGTCGACTTTATATTACTGTCAAAAGTGATAAATAATAATCAGATTGGTATTCTATGATTATCTTGTAAAGGCAGAAAGAGAAAATATTAACAAACATTTCATATGTACAATATAAGGGTCTTTTGGCACCGAAAATTACGTTTAGTTCGAAGAATTCGTCATTTATTAAGACGGGTACTTAATCATCCTTTGCATGTGTGTTTAAGATCAGTTGTAACTAATATTTTTTGCGAGACTGGTCTTAGCAAATGTCAGAAAGAAAACACCGTTGGAACCACCACAATATACAACTTCCAACTCGAGGTTTGTATGGAACAATTGCATTAGCACGAGAAAATATATGGTCCTCTACTGCACTTCCAGATGCAATATCACTAAATGTATGTTTCTACAACGGTACGTGAATTCAACTCACCTACCAACTCGGTTACGTTCACCAGTGAATATTTTACACTAACATTACCTCAACTGATGCAAACACTATCTTGACTGTTCTTTAACACGAATGCACTTGTCCGAATAACCGTTATTAGACGACGACGAGAAGGATATTTTCAAAGACAATGTATTGGTGTAATCGGTATGGCTTTAATACAATGGGTGCTAGTCCACCAGATCGCTCAATCGCCGATGATATAAATATTCATGAACTTTGTATTGTTGTATGAAATTGTGCAATGGGTAATTGGCTAGAAGCGCTCGTACAAGATGCACCTGCACCTAGTGATTTTGTAAAGGATCCATCTGTCCACCAGTTCTGCATCGCGATTATATTATTAATATAGGAATTAGGAATGTACTCTCAGTGTTTTCGATAGGTGGGAAAATAAATCCAAAAGAATGAACTGGAAGGTGAAATCAAGAGAACCCGCGTTAGTTGTGAAATACTAAGTAAATCGTCTAATATTTCGCAACAATTTTTAACGAAACGATTAATCAATTTCCTTCCAAGAATCTTTAACAAACATATTTACCAGACACCCAAACTGTTTAAATTAAACAATTGTAACACTATCCTATGGAACATTTGATTTGTGTTAATAATTGAATAAAACGATTAATTAACGCGTCCACATGGGATACGGGAGATGAAGAATTCCAACCCCGTTCGAGTCATACCAAAGACCTTAAAACGGTACTAACAGCTGCCTCGCTATGCTCTCAGCATTGAAAAGTTTTGTAATAGGACTGGTCAACCTGGTGTGAGAATGGTGTGACTGGGTGGGTCATCATGCTTATTGTTTGGATCATGATGCCCTAGTGCTAGACAAAACTATAAACCAACACACTGCAGATATCGTAGAGATATGACTTAAAAAGTGTTCAAGAACTGCGTCAAGATTCTAAATCATACAAATCTCACAGTTAAAAGAATTCCAATATAAATATATATATATATATATATATATATATATATATATATATATATATATATATATATATATATATATATATATATATATATTAGTTTCATAGTTTCATTCAATTTATCATGACCGAATATTATTCTTATTATTATTAAGCATTTCATTTGATTAGATAACGTTGCAGACCGACCAAGCGCTAGTTCCGGTAATCCTGGACACTGGAATGCATCGGATCGTATTCGAAGCCCACAATATGAGGCATACAGTGTCCGAGTGGCTTCGTTTGCCCGGTGGCCTAGTGACATTAAGCAAAGACCGGAACAAGTGGCAGATGCTGGCTTCTATTATACAGGTATTATTTCTTGTTTGGGGTTGTTTTGCTAGTGATAACGGTACGCTTTGCACAATACTAGTTACATCATGCCGATGAAATTGGAGTTAAGTGCCGCTTCCTGGGAAAACACAGACGCAAAAATAATCCGAAATACTCATTTCGAGAAAGAACATGTTCTTATCGGTTATGAATGGTATATAAACTATGATACTAAAAGTCATGTCTTAAATGATTCAGGTTGAATTAACGCTACACAGAAATGCAGCACTATGAATCAACCCTTTAGTAGACGGTCTGACATAAAAATTCCCATTTATCATGCACGCATTAAAGCAGTACAGATTTTTATTTTAAGATATGTAATCCATGTTTTGATTTGTGTTCGGTTTCTTTATTTCTCGTCAAGTCAAAGAATCAGTTTCTAAGAGATTACGTTGAATATCTTAACAGTAGTGCGGTTAATTGTTTATCTTATATACATTTTTTAGTCTCCGGCTTCATTTTTAAAAACAAAATTCGTAAGCATATAGAAAGGAAGATAACTTGAAATGTACACCTTCCAAAAGTTAATGAATAAAATACAATATGATCCTAATCTTACTTTGTTGAAGCTATACTGGTATTGTCGGCAGTGCATCTGGAATTTCCATCGGGGAATGTTGGAACATTTTTTCATTTCTGCGATATATTAAACATAAAGGTCAAATAACTTTACTTAAAATATTGCAAGGTCACTTGTATGTTAGTTTTTAACCACTTAGTGTATTCTTGAATTTCACGCCAAGATAGTTACAGCATACTGAAACATGATAAACTATTATTTAATTAACGCCAGTACAGTTTTGGACTTTATTTTAATTCAAAAGGAAATATGACAGACGTTGAGAGGACAATCAAAATTTGACAAACCCATGTGGAAATCATTTAAAGAAAACCAATAACTGAAATATTGCAACCGAATTTTATCATTAAATATCAGAAGTTATTGCGTTGTGGTCGCAATTGTGTTAAGTTCTTAAACACGCTTTAAATCAATATTACTGCACTTTTTTATCATTATGCATTCGCACATATTGTTATCAACATTTCTTGTATGGAGGTCTATTGTGCTATAATATCAGATGTATACATTTTTTTTCATGAAACCAGGTTTGCAAGATGTGGTCCGCTGTTTCGCCTGTGATGGTGGGTTAAAAAACTGGGATTCTGATGACGAGCCATGGGTTGAGCATGCGCGCTGGTTTTCACAATGTCCTTTTGTTAAACGTATAAAAGGTCAAGAGTTCATCGACCTTGTGCGGCGAATGGCGGAAGAATCAGACGAGGTACTTTTTCTCAGATGAAAAGAAAGTAGAATATTGCGTTATGATAATTGGTTGTCGAGCTCAAAATATTGCATTTCGTTTCATTCATAGAGATAATTTTACGATCCTTTATGTCAGGATTCATGTAACCGTATCAGTACTTTGTATCATTTGTGTGCGATATCCACTGTACTAGATTGTTTATGAACTTAAATTTTCCAAATTAACAACATTTTATATCATTCTCTGATTGCTGGCTATTTGTGTGTGGCATGCCATCTGACGTTAGAAACTATAAATGTCCTTAACATAAATGAATCCCTCTTTATACTTTCATATAGCATAAGTTTTTTCTTCCCTCAAAAAGAAATGAAGGTAGCATATATATATATATATATATATATATATATATATATATATATATATATATATATATATATATGTGTGTGTGTGTGTGTGTGTGTGTGTGTGTGTGTGTGCATTATATTAGTGACAACTATGACGTTCCATCAATTCCAACCACGAAATGCATTTTTTCCTTCCAATATAATGGTAAAGGTATGATAAGCATGTCTGATCCCAGACATTTAATCAGGTGCTATTTTTAAATCCATTCAAAGTGTGTGTGTGTGTGTGTGTGTGTGTGTGTGTGTGTGTGTGTGTGTGTGTGCATCTGGGAGAAGGAGAATGGAGGATCATTCTAATCATAAGCATATTATTTCTCTGTTCTTTGACAAAAACATATCGTTGCACATATTTTATTATTTTGACACACAATAAAAACATCTTGTGATTTGCCAACACTTTGTTAATTTAGTAGATCTTAATGAATGGCTCTCAATTGATCATTAAATATAAAACATAGTCTGCAGTTGGACGTGTGAGCCTTGAAACAAAAGCTGCAAGCAAGTAAATAGAACATCACAAATATACTGATGTCTTACCCATGATTAACGAATTAACCAAATCAAATCTCCTCCACAAGATGAAACAACAATCCGGTGTTAATATTTACTGAACAATACTCTACTTGTAACATCGATCCAGGTTCATTCGTAAAATGATGTGGATATGATTCAAAATATTCAGAAATCACGTTATAAATAGGACACTATTTGCAGCAAACGTCCGCACATACAATGACACACTCAGCAACTAGGATCCACGGGACTTAAATGTATTTGCAGCTTTGCAGGCAGGCAATTTAAGTTGCACAATCACCGTCCAAAGAGCGCGTATTGCCACCATTATTGTGTTGCGAAAACCCTTTACCATTGATGGAGTTTTTATTTTATTCGTTGGATGCCATGTGACCAAGTGGCATTAAGCGCTCGTCTTTACATATCACTCACATATCTCACCTCTCCCTGGTTAAATTCGAGTCTCGGTTCGAGACTGTGAGAAAGCTTGTCAATAGCTTCCCAGGTATAGGTGGTTCTTCCTCCACCTTATTTACTTGACGCACTTAATAGCTGACCATGCACTGAAACTATAGGTTTAAACTCCACAGAACTAAACTAAAATTGTTTGATTTATTTGATTTTTTTATCAACACTATAACCCCAGAGAGCTTTTTAATATTTATTTTAAACAATTCATGCAGCATTTAAACATTTGAGAAAATAGATAAAGCATTTCAAAAACGACTTCAAATTGGTTAATATAAAACGTATATGAAATAAACATATTACATAATACAAACGCATATTTACAATTTAAACCAAATTCGCATTGTCCATCTGTAATGTGAATATACTTGAAGGAAGAAGATGCAGTAGTTCACTCAACCTTCCAACCGAGCAATCCAATGGCTGACGCACCCACTTCAAAGAATGAACTGAATCTCCAAACAGATCAAGGTAACAGTGCAAAGTCTTTTTCAAAGCAGACTTTGAATTGAGTTATTTCAAACTGTAATGATTGTGTTGGTATCACTAGAAGTCGGCTAATAATAGTAAGTGTTGGGAAAGTGTGGCCGTGGTAGTGGTACAATCATCACTACCTGAACATGTCAGAAAGATTAGATACGGACATATTAATGGTGGTGGCAGTATTAGCTGACGCAGGAATTTACAAAGCAGTTTATTCAGTGAGGAGAATGGTGGATATTGTTTTACGAAAATGACGTGTTTGAAGTGTTGAAAAGAAAGTTAGAAAAAGAACATTATTGATCAAATATTTTCCACCAGATTATTATCTGGATTCAAATGTAACATCTACACTGCATGAGACCATTCAAGATATATTAATATTTGAATAGTGGTCTAAGAATTAAGATATTTACAAGTAATGAAAGACACCTTGTAAATGCAAGTAGGGAATTGTCATCAATGTTTTGTATTGTTAGAATGAAGCGTTTATACATGTTCACACAGTATTTTCTCTTTAAACGTGCACCATTTTGTTCAATAATTACATCTCAAGATGATCCATCATATTTTTCACTAATATTTTAAGTAGCATATTGTTTATTTTATATCTACTATCAACTAAAATTGGCCAAGATATTCAGAAAATATGCAAACTTTATGTACCGCGCTGTTGAATTCTTTGCAGTAGAGGAATCCAGTATGCTTGAATCTATAGCTGCTATAAGTGTGATAGAAACAGGCTACCCTCGTGCCACTGTTGCTAAAGCGATCGACGTGTTGCTTAACAAAGGTAAATTAATATACATGTATTCGAAAAACATTATCTACAGGTGTAGTGGAATTTTCCTTCTTCTAACAATAATGAGCAAACGCATCGAGAAAGATCAATAATATGGTATAGTAGATTACATTTTTGCATATTCCTTGGTGTTAGGTCGAGGACGAGTTACTTTATTTTTCTTACTCCACTTGTCTTAATTACAATATTAATTCGAAAGGTTGATAATAATAATAATAATAATAATAATAATAATAATAATAATAATAATAACAATAATAATAATAATAATAATATCAATAATAATAATAATTTCAATAGTAAATTCAATGTAAACAGAAGGAAGCTTTGGAATTGTACAGTGGTAAGAAAGTATTTCCTACTTATTGCATAATTGCTAACACTTTTAAACGTAGACAAAAAAGTAAAAACAAAAAACAAATTATTTCATTAGGACTGATACCGCAGTTTGAACTACTTAGGACATGTGTTATTCTAGGCCAATCCGAGTATACGGCAGATGATATAATGACCATCATTATTCAAATGGAAGACAGTGGTCAACTTACAGAAAATTATGAGGATGAAGATTCTCGACCTAGACCGGGGTCTAGCAATGCAAAAAATGGTGAGCTCAGGTTTTTTACCTTTGAGAATAATTTCAATATAATTAATTATGTCAAGTTGCTTGGAATATTCGAATATGCAATACAGGCTGATAGCTTTAACACGTTATATCCACTCGAACAGTCATCAAAAAAGTAACATGTGTTTATTGAATACAACGTAAAAAGAATTCATGTATATCACAGTTACCATAACGAAGACTTGTAAAATGTATGATTTATATTCATGACGATAAATTTACAACAGAAACAGAATAAACAACTGTTACTTTTGATTTTGTTGAAGTTTCAAAGACCGCTGAAATATGTTTAGAACAATGTTTTTATTTAACCATTTACAAATTACCTTTTTTGGATTTGAAAACAGTAGAATATGCAATATTGGAAGACATTGTTAACTCGAATTTCATGTCAAAACAACGTTCAGGCGTGTTACTGCACATAACCGTTTGAGTTTACATTATGAAATGTCTACATTTAGTTTATGTAAACCATTTGTGAATTTAAGGAAACTAATTAAATTGTATTTGTATAGGCTTCACACATATCTTAGAGACACCTTCCTTGAAAATCCCTCAAATTTGCCATCGAAATTGTATTAAGTGTGAATAATTTTTCTCAATTATAATGGAGAATTTAATTTGAAAACCTATATCTCATTACAAATCGATGTTATAAATCTTTTGACTTTTTTTTTTTTTTTTGCAAATGTCGATGTTTCTTCAGCGTGCCGTTTGTTTGAAAGGTAGATATACAAAGAGACATTACAAAAGCAAAGAGCTCCCATGTGAACCCAAGATCGACAATAAGTTGAATAAGTAATTTTCGCGTTCTTAGTTTGTCTTAAGTACGTAAACATCTTTGATTCAGCATTTTTGGAAAGTTATCGTATAATTGTTTTGTATAGTGTATGCTACATTTCACTTCATGAATATACTGGAAATTTGTTCTAATGGTGTAGCAATTATTATTGGCATGATTTAACTCCAGAGACGGTTACAGTTAGTACTTTCCAGATTGAATAGACATGGGATATTTGTATTTTGTTATCATTATTTTATTTATTTATTTGCATACGTTATGACATCTTGATAAGAGATTGGTTCTCAAACCTTATTGATAACGAGTTGCAAAACATCTAAATAAATGCAGAATAACTTATTAATTCTTCATTTTTTCATGTTCTTGATTTTTGTATTTGAGACGTTGCGTATTTTAAAAGCGTGTTGCCTTAAAATGTAAAATTTCTTGAATGTTTTTTTAATCAACATTGATGAAAATCATTTTTATAGTTAGTATTTGTTGAGAACGCCATGAATCCATTCACTCTTACAATAACTTAATCAGTGTTGCTCTACTCGTGTTCTTAATTGCTATACTACCTATTAAGATGTGTTCGAACTCATACGGTGTAAAAACTGAATGTTGAATAAACACATTCTGTTAGTTTTACTCCGATGGTTTAATTGCACGTTTCAGATAACTTCAGATAATTATAATACTAATGAGGATTTTGTATAGCGACTAATCTTTAGAAGCTCTAATAACAACATATATACTGATATGACCTCAAAAAAAAAAAAAAAAAAAAAAAAAAACACCATTAAAATTAATTAAAATGCAGTAAAAAGAATGCTGAAAATATTTAATTTAGGAAACATTATTGGGTCTTTAAATTTGTTCTTGCAATCGAAAAATGTGAGTTTTAAAAAAGGGATCACTGTGTCTTTGTGTCTGATTTCAATGGACAATTTGTTCCACCTTTCTGGGCCCTGGTATGCAAAAGAACGTTGTCCATATGACTTCATTTGCATAAGGGAATAATGAGTGTACAAATTGTCAGATGAGGAGCGTAAATATTTTGCTGGTGGAGGCCAGAGCAATATGCTGGACTGGAATCCGACAGTGAAACGTAGCACAGAGAACAAATTTTGTGTTTGATTATGGATTAAATGGATAAACAGTGTGGGGTGCAGAGCAAGGTGTGTGTGTGTGTGTGTGTGTGTGTGTGTGTGTGTGTGCTCTTATTGTGGTACTCCAATGATGATATGAGTAGCTGTGTTTTAAACTTGTTAAGGTTTCTGAAGTAGATATTGGGACGAACCAAACAGAAGCGAATTACAGTAGTCCAGCCTTGAACGTATTAATGAACACACAAGTGCTGCAGTGAAATTAACTGATAGATTTAAACTTTTCTTTAAGACTAATTTGTAATTAGGTTAATTATGAAATATATGCGATATCATCCGTTGTCGTCAGATGATGGTGGCGACACTAATACTGGTAAGTTAGTAATGTATGTACAAGTAGAGATGATTCAATATAAAGGTAAATTTATGATACTGATGCTAATGATATTCCGCACTCACGGTGCAAAATTCCATAAATTAAATTTGGCATTGATGTCTTATCAGAGAAACGATGCCTCTTAAATTAGATTTATATTTGACAGATCGTGTATTATATCGCATATATTTCATTGTAGACCTAATTACAACTTACTCTTGATATAAGATTTTACGTTTGTGGTTAAATAATACGCCCTTCCGGTTATATGCAATTTCATATATATATATATATATATATATATATATATATAATGGTCCTTCTATGATTTCGTATTCTTCTTACATGTATGTGCTACTACCTATATTTACTATTATGGTATATTTTCACAGGCTCGGTTCTGGACCTTCAGCAACAAAACGAACAGTTACGGCGCAGCATGCAATGCATCAATTGCAGAAATGAAGAGAGAAATATTTTACTCCTACCCTGTACGCATTTTTGTCTATGCTCGACATGTGCGACAACATCAAACATATGTCCTCTCTGTTTCAAACGGATCAGAGAAAAAATAAAAACCTACGTGATATAGATATTCTTGCAGAGCTTTGCCCTTCTAAGAGCTCGGGAAAGATGAACAAGCCCGCGAAGATCTCCTTTATGTCGAAGGAGGTCACTAAAGACGGCTTGATGCAGAGTGCTTTAGTGGTTGATGTGCAAGACTTGCGATCAAAAAGATGTCGTTTTGAATCCTACCGTCTGGTCTGCCTGGAACGACGACAGTGGTGTGTCGTTGGGGCACGGCACCTTACAACTGCATTTCGGAACCTAGTTTTGTTGCTGTGCCGTCAAACATAACCAAACTTTCCTTCAAAAACCATTATCCAGACTCTGGTTATTCTGATATATTAAAATACCGAACGGCATAAATTGTACACGAGTTAAGAGCATGAGCTCCTATAATATGAGATGCAGTTGAGAATCGGAGCAAATGTTTGAGCAATCATACATATGGCAACATGTTACCGACAATGACTGAGTCAGTTCCAGGTACTGATAAATAATCTTTTCGCTCTGATTGAGAATTGATGGTCAACTGAGCAATTTTTGTGGATGTTTTAAATGAATTTAGTGATAAGACATGATGTTAATTGATAATGTTATCAATGTTCATTTCCTTAGTTCTCAAACGCGGAAAGAGCCACATACTAAAAAAGGGAAACATTCAAGGAGCAAGTAAGTGGCCAGGGCTTATCTCTTCCATAACATGGATCACTATTCAATGACAGTTTGAGTAGATAGTGTTAAATCAGACACCTTCTACCGATATAACGAGAAAAGACATACACCTGTGAATTTGTTACTGTTTAAGCGGACAAAACAATGGCATGCAGTGTTGCAGTCACGACTGTTCTCACCTTTGTGAAAATGTACTATTAAGGTTTTGTACATTTCGTTCAATTGCCATTTCTGACGCTTTAACTGTATGTATTAAAAGTGCTTCATTAAGTATATCAGTGAATTCATGATACACCATGAACTTTCAAGGATGATCATGGGTAAGCTAGGTTTATGAGTTTCCTAGTATATACAATTCTTTGCTTTAATTGTGGATCTTCAGATACAAGATAATTAATAATTGTGTTGCTGATATTTTGTGTATCTAAGGACATGAGTGCTCATATGTGTTCAACGATTATATTAACTAACGACAATGGCAAAGGGTTTGAAGCCAAGGTTTTATTAAACTCGAATAGGCTTCATCTTACATATAGATTTCAATTGCTAGTTTTCCTTATTCATTTTGATTTATTTGTCATAGCTTGATGCAAATAATAGACAATCGTATTGCCTGTGATAATACTGACTATGATTTATGTTGAATTGTGCAATGTTGAGTTTGTAAAATATTGTTGCCAAATAATTTACAGGATTTTTTTCGTCAGTTTCATTATGTAAATATTCAGATTTAGCAAAGGAAGTAGTCTTTGTTGTTGAAAGAGTTAGGTTTTAATGTTATATTATTAACGTTCCGAAATCGTACAATAAATCTATTTATGACATTTTCTGTTATATTTATATTTATTGTATTATATTATTATTATATTATATTATTTATATTTATTGTATTATATTTAACATATATGTTAGAAGATATATCACCTTTTTATTAAAAGAGATCACTACTGTTGTCTGTTTTATTATATGACAGATCCTTCTTGATTATAGATAGATAGATATATATATATATATATATATATATATATATATATATATATATGTGTGTGTGTGTGTGTGTGTGTGTGTGTGTGTGTGTGTGTGTGTGTGTGTAATACACGTGTGAAAGATTTATCACCTTTTTATTAAAAGAGATCACTACTGTTGTTATCTGTTTTATAATATGACTGAAGTCTTCACAGATCATGTGTGTGTGTGTGTGTGTGTGTGTGTGTGTGTGAATGCATAAATTATAAACCTCTAATCTATTTGATTAGATAATATTATGATATTTATTGTTTTATATCACTTTCTCTGTTCTTTGTCATATACAATTAAAAACAGAATATTAAGTAAATACTTGTGAACTCTTTCAAATCACAGCCTTTCACCTGTCCATTATAAACCGGACTCTTAACTTTATTTTGCCTAAAGCAACATAATTCGGCAATATTTTGCTGAAATATGAAAATTCATGATATAATTTATTGGTTTTTCAATCCTTTGCTATTATCAAGCAATGCATATGTATACAATTGATTTCTGTTGGAATAATAGGTCTCTCAAAACATTATAACTAGTCATAAAAATATACAAAGTCTATAAGATTCATGTAATTGAGAATGATATTCAAAAGTTGATCCATTAGTCAAAGAACAAACGTTTTTCCTATTTGACTAGATCAATGAAGAAATATGTACAAAAGTACAGTACACCACATTGACAAAAGTAAATACTTGTTGCATGAACGACGTAAGCTGTTTTTTTTTAGGCAAAATCAATATTACTCAGCTAAAAATACTTTGATCTATATCTTTAACGTTTAATCTACCCTCCCCTCCTTACCCGAACATAGCTATATTGATCACGTTTCTTCTAATTTACCTTAGATACGAGAGATCGCAGGTTCGATACCCGGTCGATTCATACCAAAGACTTACGAAAATGATACCAATATCTGCCTCGCTTGGCGTGCATCGTGAAGAGGTTAGTGTTAGGACTGGTCGGCCAGGTGTCAGGATAATGTGACTGGTTGGAACATCATGCTACATGTCTGCAATACGATGCCACTGTGTAGGCATTACTATACACTGACACACTACATAGTAGCGATAGGACTGCAAATTTCAAATCACACACAAACACACATACAAACCTAACTGGCCGAGTGTAGCGAAAGCATCACAACTTTACACCATTAAAAATACAATGTCTTGGCATGTATGTTTTATGATTTTTCAGATCTGTTCCTAATACATTAAAATATTGCGTCGATGATTTAACGTCAGCAAGGTTGGGTTACGTGTATTGGTTGGTTACCAGTCGTTAAACAGTTATTAAATATAAGTGCTCTTTAGAAATCATTTCTGTGTTAAACAGTACATCTATACATGGTATTTTGTAACTTTCTATTATATATCGTCTACAAAATAGTGATACTATATAGTCATAACATTTCCGAGGAAAGCATGAGAGACGAAGGTATCAAAGTTAGGTTTTTGAATCTAACTCCATTTCTCTGACACTGTCCCATTCACAATCGTAACATCGAATGGATAGACACATCCTGAAGACTATTATTACAACTCATATGGTCTTCAACTAAGTAAATTAAAAGAGCGAACATCAAAGTTTAGTAAATTTTAACCACTCATTTATTTCTCTAGAAAGCCAAGTGAAAATTCAAAAATTAATCTAGAATATAATGAGCGAAATCCTGAATAGCCCAAACAGTTTCAAAACAAGTCTAAGCGTATTGAGTTCAGATTGAATTCCATTGATGTTCCGAACGCAAGATCAGATCTTTAACTTACATTTTAAAAACGAAAATGACAAACATCAGATAGGCTAATAAGTATGGAGAGAAATACTAATATAATATCCTGAACTCAAATCCAGCTAAATATGTTTACCTATAAAAAAAAATTATATTAAAATATAATCTACCATCATAAGAAAAAATAGCAACGTTATGTGTTGTTTACAAGAAGAAGACATTAGTCCCAAACGCATGCCATCAATTATGGAACAAGCCAAATACAAATTAAATATCCTTCAAATTTTACTAACCTAGGGTAAACTACAGGTAACTGCGACATGATTTAAAAACTAAAATACATTTCTCAAACACTGTTATATGTAGTTTCGTTTGAATTTACAATCATGCAAATTTATAGATTCATGCATGTGCAAGAATCATGTTTACACAATCAGACACCACCACTACTTCTAGAGATTATGCATCAGTTTACGAAAATGAAAAATGAAATTTTAAGTAGATCAGCCTTTCTAATGTGTCATCGGACCGATACAAACTATTTTTTTTTTCGTTTTCAATTAGGTTGGGAAAAGGCAAGAGAATGTTTACTATTTCAATAATAAGCAATCGATGTATCTGTGATGAGTTCACTTTCAAACAAACAGAGCACTATATGGGGCATGCATAAGACGAATAAAAACACGAAGACCAATTGTAAATATTAAGCATCGAATTTAGGACTTTTTCCTGTGATTATTGATGTAACTTTAAAACAATTAAAAATATAGTAAACAACATGGTAATGAAAGATCGAGAGAGATGGGTGTTCAAAAACAACTTTTAGCTTTTGTTCTTGTTTAAGGAGATATGACCACAAAACATTAATTTATTTAAGAACTTGAATCAAGCATAAACATCAAGTTGATTGTAAAAATAAAGGAGCTTACTGTTTATATGCATTTTATTACTGTAGTCAGTTCCCGATATAGTGTGCATGTGTACTCAGTCTATGAAATTGTTGTAAGTTTACTTCCGTCCCTCTAGACGATTAACTGCATAAGTTCAATTTTATTAGGAAATACTCTTAATTAGAAATGTGTTTGTTAGACATGTATTCCACCAGTGTAGACCAAACATTATTGTCCAAAATTAGTTCAAACATTTAGAACAATTCGAATTCCCGTAAACAGCACAGTATGTGCATATCCTGTAGTTAATAATACTTATAAACTTGTAAGGGATGAATGACTCTCAATATAACATCAAAACAAAAAGGTCTGAATGGCCCCTACCTTTAGTCAACGTATATGGCCTTGGAGTATACAAAATGTGCAGAAACCATTATTATCTTAATGATCATCATATACCCATCATCTTCATCCTCGAACCATTAGATGATCCTAACTTCAAGCCATACACACAGTTTAATACAGGATCTTTCTGTGGACCAAACTTTCGTCTGCAAACACCAATGTTTCTTTGGAGCAATTGACACTTACCTTTCAACCCAAAACCTCTTCCAACCTTAACGTGCTTGATCTAGAACTAACCCATTATGTAAACATAATTTATATAATATCAGTTGCTGTGGATTAGACATTTTATTTTGTGAATCCAGATTCAATTGGCATTTCTGGCCGAATATTAAAAGTAACGCACAAACATAGATGAAGTTGCATGGTCAACATCTGATATGGATGTACAAAAATCATGATTCAGTGATATGTCCATTGATGCCCAAATCTAAAGGCTTCTTGTTCTTCCAAGCACTTAAGCAAGTCATATGCTGGAATTACTTGTATTGTGGACATACAATACTATTTAAACATACGTATATCAAGCTAAAACACACTCAGTTTCCCCATATAATCTAACGAATTGTTAAAGTTAGTTATCCATAAAATAATTGTTATATGAACTTAATTTCATGAATACAAACGTTATTTAATATAAAGCAACAGCTAAAAGAGCAGATAAAATATTAATTTTTTTTTATTGTGACGTCTATCATGAGTACAGAATCTTTTTTAAAACTTGATCTCATCTTTAGAAAATAACAATAGAAATTAATAGAATTTAACGTGAATACTGAAACAAATGTTCAGATGAAGCAGGTTTTTTCATCTGCTTCAGTACATTTCTTACACTAAAGTACATTCATCCACCCCAAAACGTAACTAGAGAACGTTAATATCCTCAACATCGTAATTGCATGTAGTTGCATGAACGCTGTTGTAGTGTATTAGATTGAATATGTTTTCTTGGTTATAAACGTAGACTTGTGTTTATATTATTATAGAGGAAAGCCAAACATACCCATTTTGCAAAAGATGGAACAGTATTTTCACTGCCACTAACCTCCCATTTATATCAAATTTAGATAAAGTATGAATCATTAGTATCTAACATTATCAACAGGGGTCATCGTTAGAACTTCATTCCAAATTATGATTGCATTATACAAATAGCAAGTTATATTATATATGGTTCAATATATACTAGTCTTTATGCATTTTAATGATTTAACTGAGTTGCTAAAGATTTAAATATTTAAAGTATACAGACATGATGAAGGATCTGAAACTTAATGATGTCTAAAGCAATAATGTTGTGTACATATCCAGATAAACAGACATAAGATTTGGGCGTCTGTTTTAGGAACACAATATATAATGTACCATTCTCTCGCATTACAAACAACTGCTAAACATACAGGCCAGGGTCATGCATTAGATACTTTCTCATTTAATGACAGTTCGAATGTATGATAACCCAGATGCTAAAATGAAACTTGCATTTGAAAAACTCTAAAAAATGTTTCCTTTATTGAATGCAAAATTTCAATAATGAAACTTGGCATATCTCCATGTTGTCTGGCATCATCATCTTGTTTACTTTCACACTGGATACTGGCTTTTTGCTATATTTCTATTTCATCGATCGTGTCAACCTAATTGCATGGTATTACGTGCACAACTTTTAAATACCAACTCTTAAACTCATTGCAATGTAATCGATTAAACAAGTCCAATATTTTGAATTGGAAAACATTATATTCGGATCACGAATTCACTCTGAGAAACAATATTGTAACGTGCTCTATAATTTACACCCGCGTTAATTTATGTAAGACAATGTCATGTTGGTGTGCCTCATACCTATGCAATAATAATATTTACTCATCTGTATGAGTTTAAGATTTACAGTATTTTGTCAAACAATGTGTCAAAAATAACCACATCTCCAAGAACTCTAAAGCAACTCACGCAAGGCGTATCATGTATCAACCAAAATATGATCTTTAAATACTTGAACAAATACGTTTGAGCGTTTAACTTTCAGTGAAATGTGGACATTTTGCAGGGGGAGAATAATCTAACCTTAACTATGCCAAACACGCACCTCGCTACTACGCTGCTATTGTTTTGTATATATATATATATATATATATATATATATATATATATATATATATATATATATATATATATATATATATATATATATATATATATATTTAACTATTATTCAAGGAGTAACATGTTTTCAGTAGGTTAATCTGCATGGCAATAAGGATAGTGGTTTTATAAACGAATTATCTTAGTAATCGGTACATGCATCCAGTTCAGTGATATAGATTAGAGGTAATATGCATTCCCTGTCTACTATTTTGCATCATTCTCACATCCATTCACCACAGCTAAACTTATATACTAATGTATCAAGAGTCTTAAGGACACGCAAGTGATTCTCCATGACCGAGGAGTTGATTCTTAGTTCGGGTTACTTTGTTAACGTTAAACAAAGTACGAAATTAAGCGCCTATAATTCAATAATATACTTATTATTAGTTACATAACGCTTTCATTTGAGAGATTTTCTTTCGATAGCTCCCTTTAATGTATTGCTTTTCAAATTTATTTAAAAGAAGACTGGTATCACTGGTTATAAATAATGTTCACTGTCACATATTTTTTTCATTCCTGCTTTTGTTAATTGTATTTATCTCACTGCTCAATGGGAGTAGCATGATACTGGCACTCTGTCCTACCTAGAGTAATGAAACGCAATGAAAAAGAACATGATTACTCTTGTAAGAAAGATCTCTTTGATCTATGTTTCAGGCGTCGGCATACTTGCTGATGGTGTGTGATTAAATTTAATGTAATGTGTCCTGTTCATTATTTAGTTAAACTTGATAACTGGATACATTAGTATTAAACAACACCAGAAAATTCATTATGACCTAAAGTTAATGCTTTACCAACATAAGTTGTTCAAATATATGAACATTGCAAGATTATATCTCCAAGTGGATCAAAATATAAACGTTCTAGTCATATATAAACAAAGCATGTTTATATCACCATTGGTATCAAGGTATAGAATTTTGTACAGAACTATGATCAACGTATAATTAGATGCCAATAATAATCACCGAAGTATAGAACCTGTAGACAAAATATGAACAACGTAAGTTTCTTCAACAAATATAATGTGTTTATTATTCATGTTCATCTATATATCGATAATCATTAATGATTTAAATTATATAGCGATACTGAATCATTGCTTCTATACATGCAGGGATGTTGAATACTAATGATTAAAAAAATGGCGAAAATGATCTTGTTAGGATCAATTGACATTCACGATGTATTTCCAGTTCCACATTTCTCATTGAATAGTCAGAGAGCTACCACATAAGTCTGCTCTCTGCCAGATTGAAGATAGATCCCTTAATAACCTCTTGATTCCATGCAGAACCAATAGTCCGAATGTTGTAGTTCCTCACTGCAAGTTAACCAGGACACACTAACCAAAACATTCACGTCTGGGCCCCGAGTTAGCCAATTGGTCTAAAGAGCTCTCCGTTACGGATCACTGCCATCTCACCTCTGTCTGCATGGGTTCGAGTCTAAGATTCGGCTAATATAGTTATGTGAGAAAGCTTGCCAGTAGCTTCTCGTTAGTCGGTGGTTGTTTCCGGGGGTTTTCCCGGGTTTTTCCTCCACCAATGATACTGACCGCCATGTATATCCTATCGTGTGCTGGAAAATGGCGTTATATATTGTACCTGTACTAGCTGGATGTCAAGTACTTTATTGGCCTCCAAATCCATCATAGCATAAGCCACGGATTCAGCTGAAAACCCAGAGGAATCGCAAGGAGAGTCTCCTCCACATATTATTTGCTTTCCATTGCGCTCTTCAGTTTAGGCATCCTTTTTTTGTCCCATTGCACTTCAACTGCAAGTACATTATAAGATGTTTGAAACTTTGTAAATGCACGTTTACTTAAACATTGCATAAAGGAGAAAAGCGTTTGCACAATAGATACCTGGGAAAGATATTGCTTCTGCAGTAAACATATTACTACTTGGCATTCTTCCATCACAGGGCTGGCTTTTACATTCTGAAATGTGATCATTGAGACAAACTGAATATGTTATGATAATAGTTCCTTGAGATAATTTCACAAATGTCTGGGATTGCAAGCAAAATTAGCAACATACACTCGTAAATTCTGCCAATGTAGACTCAGACACCAGTAGCTGTTTCTGATCTTCTTGTTTTGCATCTTAATCAAGCTTATAGTTCATATGCATATCTTCAAAGTCACTGTTATCATCACTGTCCTCTCCATCATCAGTATCTGAATATGGTTCATATTCTGAATCGTGGTGTGTATCAGGGTGAAATGTCGTCTTCACTGCTCGTTTCAGTTTCATTATCTGAATCCTTTGTTGATTTTAGGAGCTTAAACTGAATTGATATTGATCTTGTTTCAGCTCAAACCTGCATTATGTCCTTCTTGTGTGATATAATTTAGCCTGAAATTTCACACTTCGTTTTATTTATTGTGGTTGCTCCTGAGAACGTGGTACGAAAGCTCTTACGCTGAGTTCAGCATCATCATCTACCTCTACCAAAGCACATGTACTTGCAGGTGTATCAAGCACATAATTTGCATTGTAGCTTTGCATATCTTGACGCAGCACCTGAAGAAGAAAAACATATTATTGACAAGAAACAAATTTGTAGAATGGATATAGTATCTTTGAAACATTTGAGTAGGCACAAGGCATCAACTGATTCATTACATTTATGGCCGCACAAAAGTGGAAAAGTAACAGGGGTGGGGCACAAAGAAGTTTATCCCATGTCATAGCCTAAGGCTCTTATTTCTCAGGTGATAGTGAAAAACATGAAATTATGCATGACACTATATTTTAAATGCACAATATTATTAATCTAATGTTAGCGTCATGAACAACTCTTTCGGAGCTAAATATGTTCCAAGAATATAAAGTGTACTTAATAATTCAATTTACGTTGCACATGGAGTGGGTGGATTATGTTTGAGAATCTGCGATGAACAAAGCTCTATTTTATGCAGATATTATTGTTTAAATACTTCATATATATTGTGGTCACGACAGTGATGTAAATTAGAGTGCATACAACATATTTATTAACCTCTGCATTCCGTGGTTTGTGATAAGCGCATCTTACTAGGGGTAGGATAATATATGGCACTGTTGTCGGCTTCGGTCATGCAATGGTATTTAGATATCACAATTTGGCACGTCTTTCTTGATCTAACATCATACTGATCTTTTGGATAATGAAGGCTGTAAAATCTATTAGTTACCAGATCAAAGTTTTCACAGCCACATTACTGGATCCAAACCTTTCGTCGGATTTTGTCTTTCGGAAATCGGAAATAATTACCAGTCAAATTGTTGTTGCATCTATACGCTGCACAGTGGGGCATTTTGTAAGATTCTTGGAAAATAAACTCGAACACAAACAATAATAATTTGCCTACTCTCAAGCTTAATGTATCAACAGGATGCTGAATGATGGCTAATAGCTGTAAAAGATCATTTGATGTTACGTTTGTTCTGCCTAGTTTCTACTTTAAAAAATATGCATATCGGAACGCTCGCGCAATTCATTCCCTATAATGTACGTGAAATCTTTTTCGGCTTAACTGGGTCTCCCCATTTATTATTTAATTTATCTCGGGCATAAAAATGAGCAATATAACCACAACTGTAATTGTATGTTCCCTATTCCGTTAACATCACTGCAAAACATGGCGTTTTACCTTACATTCAAATAGAATAATAGTAAAGTTTTAGACAATTCAACAAGAATGTTGTAGTCTGTTGTCAAATTGCCCTGTTAGCGATTGCGTCTGTCAGGGGAAAAATATATATCGGGTCCTCTTCCTAAAGGCACGAGAACCCAGTTCTAGAACAAAACACCCTTAAAGGCGTCGTAAATCTCACCACGTTGACAGACGGTCAGAGGGCAATGTCTGCTAAGCTGAATAGAGTAGGGTAGAATCGACATTAAATAGAAATTGGGAGAGGGTGTTGTAGCCATTTTATTAAAATTAGTATTTTCGAGCTAGGAACTTAGTAATTGTCCAAACATCGTGCTGGAAGGTTATAAAGCAATACTCCGGGAAAACTGCCCGTAATTTGGTGTGGAAACGTAGCGCCATTCTAAGAAAGACAGAGCTTAGTAAAGGAAGCTTTTGGGGGACGGACTTCCGGTATAGTTTACTCACGAGTCTCATGGAGGGAGACGGAATAAATACTTGTGGAGAAGTCAATTGTGAATTGACGGCTCGTCGGAAAAGGAGTCAAGGAGGAGAAATTGAAGAAGGAGCAGTCAAGGAGGATTAGGTGTTAGGGGTGGCCGGACAAAATGTCCGCGGACAAAATGGCACGGACAAAATGGCACGGACAAAATGTCATGTGGACAAAATGTCCGCGGACAAAATGTCACGGACATAATGGCACAGACAAAATGTCCGCTGACAAAATGTCACGGACAAAATGTCATGTGGACAAAATGTCAGTGGACATAATGGCACAGACAAAATAGCATGGACAAAATGTCATGTGGACAAAATGTCAGTGGATATAATGGCACGGAGAAAAAAAATCCGGAAAAAAAACATTCTTCCGTGAATAATCAAGGGGAACTAACCATTGAAAACAGTATTAATGAAACCTATCTAGTCGCGGCGCGGTCAGTGTTATGTGCCAAAGCAAGTTTATTTTCAGCCCGTTGAGTACGTATTGTCCTCAAATTAAACTTTCATCTCAGCGCCGTCATTTACTCTCATTTTAATTACCTATCTCGTCGCGGCGCGGTCAGTGTTATGTGCCAAAGCAAGTTTGGTTTCAGCCCGTTGAGTACGTATTGGCCTCAAATTAAACACACAGCTATGCAAATTAAAATTAACTTTACCAGATGACTATTTGTGTCGCCTTAATAAATTAATTGCTATTTGGGCACACTATGGTGACCGACTACAACAACCAAAATCCAATCACATATTTAGGAGACATTGCACGTGTTTTAAACATTAATGTTGTTTGACTTCATTATTTATTAATTAGGCTAGATATAATTATTATAATAAAGTTAGACTAAATTTGAATAAATAGATTAGTGAATTTTTTCATTGGTTTTTCCCCTTGATTATTCACAGAAGAATATTTTCTTTCTCGGATTTTTTTTCTCCTTGCCATTATATCCACTGACATTTTGTCCACATGACATTTTGTCCATGCTATTTTGTCTGTGCCATTTTGTCCGTGCCATTATGTCCACTGACATTTTGTCCGCATGACATTTTGTCCGTGCCATTTTGTCCGTGACATTTTGTCCGCGGACATTTTGTCTGTGCCATTTTGTCCGTGACATTTTATCCGCGGACATTTTGTCCACATGACATTTTGTCCGTGCCATTTTGTCCGGGACATTTTGTCCGCGGACATTTTGTCCTAGCACCGGTGTTAGGAGGTTAGTCGGAAGGAGAGAAGGATTTGGCGGGATAGGAGAGATACATATGAGTAGAAAAACAAGGACAGGTGGAGAAGATATCTCACGCTAAAACTTAAATGATGCAATAGAGGATCATTTGGTAGAGAGGAACAAAAGTGATTGCAAATGAATTTTATTAAATTGTTATTTATTTGAATTTCACCTTTTTGAGTGCTCAATAATTTAATTGTCGGCATTGCCGATTGGGGGCTCGGATCGTTCTCTCTCTCTCTCTCTCTCTCTCTCTCTCTCTCTCTCTCTCTCTCTCTCTCTCTCTCTCTCTCTCTCTCTCTCTCATATTACTTCCCACAAAATCGAGCCTGGGACCTGGGTGACATTTCTATAATAATTTAAATACAATATTGGGAGCAGCCAACCCCAAACAAAAAAACACCTGTACAACCACACCACACGCCACATCCGTTTATATGTTTGTATTGGTCACATACAATGTTGGCTTCATCTTGAGTGTCTCATCGCTACTGATACAAATGTATAAAACAAACATTCCATTACCAAGGACCATCATTAGTGCTATATTCTCTTCTTTAATTTCCGCAAAGTTATTTGTACTTGATTATGTTGATGAAAATGGAAGACTTAGTTTTGAAAACCTGTAATTTCATAGACAAATATTTTAACAAATTATCAACCGGGCAGTCAAGAACATGGTTTTGGACTTGTTTATTGGAAGAAATAAACACTCGAAACTCATTAACCACGCAGTGTGTATATAGATGGGGTCCTTACTACAAAAAAATGGCTTGACATTGTTATCGGATAGACTTGTCCTTAGAACAAGATTTGACAGTATTTGTTGGAGGTGTGTCTTTAGAACATTGGTGCATAATATGAACAATATACTTGTTTACTTGTTTACACGAACTACAATTCACACACAAATTCATATTAACTATGTAAAAATGATGTTTTTGCACTGACATATCTAATAATATCCGATATATATATATATATATATATATATATATATATATATATATATATATATATATATATATATATATATATATATATACGTGTACAAGATTTTCCATAAAGTTGTGCTTGTAAAAAAAAAACTAAATTAAATATATTTTGACCTTCTTTCGGTTTATTAATAAAACAAGCATTATTAGCAGCCCAATGTTTATCTAATGTGTCAACAGCTGTAATTTTAAACAGTCAACAGCTGTTATTTTAAACAGTCAAATGCTGTTATTTTTAACAGTCAAATGCTGTTATTGTTTACAGTTAAATACTGGTATTTTAAACAGTCATATGCTGTTATTTTTAAAAGTACTTCCAGATATTTTTCGAGTTGTCTTCCTTTACCCTATCTGATAGAATAATCACTCCAGTCTACTAATTCTCTACGTGTATACATCAGAACAGATTTATGTAAGTATTTGAGCTTTGGCAGGGCTTAGAGGAAATTTAAAATGGTCCATTACTAAAACAGATTAACTGCAATTGCTCAGTCTCAGAAACTGGCACCTGGACTTAAGGTATCAATTATTACTTTAGGAGCTCTACCTGGATCAAGGCCGTCTAAAATTTGCGTTGGACGAAACAGTAGGCAGCCCTGGCAAGCATCTATTTCAGTTGCGGAGATACAGAGCAACACAGGAGTCAAGAAGGGTTTCTGGTAACTGTTTAACAGTAACAGTTAAACAGCTATTTCTCGCTCCCCCCAAAATAAACCCAGTAAACAGCTGTTTTTTCTAGCTGTTTTACTATTTCTAACGAAAATCTTTATACAAAAAGATACTACAACTGATGCTCCAACGTTCATTATGGATATGAAATATGTAACGGAAAACAAATTTTTTAAATTTCATTGAATGTGTTAGTGATTTGTTATGATGATTTTATCAAACTGGCCAAAAACTAAAATAAAAGAGCAATTTTTCTTAATTAGGTAAGATATTATAAAATTGATCTTGTGGCATTAACAAATATTGATATTCCTTTCAGCCATGTCTTCAGTTTGGGAATACGCCGCAAAACGAAAGAATCCAATTACAAAAGAGCTAGAAGATCACTGTGGACGATGCAATAAAATCATCAAATGTTCTGGAAACTCCACGACAACGTTGAGGAAGCATCTGAAAATACATGGAATAGATTTTGATAAATCTGCTGGAGGGTGTACATCCAAGGAAGAGCCCGTGAACAATAAGAGAACAAAAACGATTACCGATTTCCTGGGGCGAAGGAGTCTGAAGGTGATTGTCACCAATCTGGCTACTGATGGAATATCGATTAGAGCTATCACTAGAAACAAATATATACGGCAATCAATCTCAAGGGACGGATTCAAATTTCCAGCGAACGAAAGCGATGTGATGAAGCTGGTGCATAATGATTACGAAGGAAAGAGAAACAAAACGATTGCCGACATCAAGGAAAAAGAGAGAGAGAGAGAGAGAGAGACAGAAAGAGAGAGAGACAGAGAGAGAGAGAGGGGAGTAAAGTTTAGCATGACTGTGGATGAATACAAAACCGTGAGAGGACGTCGATTCTTAGGAGTCAACATTCATAATAGCGGTGATAAAACAACAATCAAGACGGGTCTTGTTCGCATATTTGGCTCGTACACTGCTCTCGATATGGTCGAATCACTGAAACAGCATTTGAGCGTTTTTGGAATAACAATGGAGAGGGATTTGGTGGGATCTACTCCGGACGGCGCTGCAGTAAATGAGAAATGCATTAGCCACATCGATGTCATCAGACAGTTCTGCTTGAACCATGGTCTGCACCTTGGAGTATGTGACACATTGTGAAAGAACAGTACTGAGATGGACGATTTAAACCTGGATAATGACGATATTGATGAAATGGACAATTTTGAAGCAGGTACGGACATGGAAGTGATCAGCGATGATACATTAGAAGGAGACGTCGATTACCACGATCTGCTCAAGAAATCACGCGAGCTTGTCAAATTCATCAAAAAATCAACTGTTTGAAATAATGTCTTTAAATCCAAAGTAAAAGCTGAGTTCGGACGCGAGATTGAACTGCATCTTGTCGTGAGGACGCGTTGAAACTCCATCCCAAATATGTTAAAGCCGCCGCTAGTAAAGACAGAAGTCGCCATCCGCGAGACACTAACCGAATTTAAGGCGCTGGAAATGATTGAGACATTGGATTTTGACGCTCTCAAAACTCTTCTGAAGGCAATGTAACCTGTGAAACTTGGTGTTGAGAATCTAAGTCGAGATGACGCGAATTTGATGAGTGCTGACACAAGTTTAGAATTCATGTTCAACAAGCTCTCTATCCTGAAATAATGACATTAGTACCAAGATCATGGAAAATTCGAAGTGTTCCGTTGAAGAACGATTGAACAAGGATGTCATGAACCTCTTGCGCAGTCTCAAATATCCTTCTCTCGCCCCGTCAAAAACCACGCTAAAGTTCGCAGGAAATCTAGCGTCGCGTCTGTTTGGAGACAACGATGTAGAAGATGTCGTCGAACAGTCGTCAAATGATGCTGAAAGTGTGAACTTGTCTCTTCAAGGTGAATTTAATTTGTTTTTTAAAATGATGGATCATAAATTGCAGTCGGAGGGCAAAAGATTTTCAAATGGCTCAAGTCCGAATTTACGCTCTTCAGGAACTCCGGCCAGCGCGCTGAAAATCTCCAGAAATCGTACAACGCAATGATATCAATTAAACCGTCATCAACGGACGTTGAAAGAGTTTTTTCGGTCTGTACGAATTTCTGTACAAAATTAAGATCGCGTCTCTCAGACAAGTCGCTTAATGCACTTGTATTCTTGAAATATTATTATAAGAAGTAAAATTGTATTGATTTAGAACTTATCACGAAAGGGATGTAATAAAACGGTGTTCATCACAAATTTAAGCTATTGACTGTAATATTAGTGAAAAAAATAGGAAAAAACATTTTTCAAAAATGACCGTTTTTCAGAAAAACTAGAGTCCAGGATACCAGGCTATATCATGCATATAGTCCGCAAACCAATAATGCCTATCATGACCTGATTAGTTTGGAGGATAAAAACACCAGCATTTATAAAGTTTGGATTATGTATTATATTGGTCTCCATATGTTAATCATCTCTCTTGGACAATAATGGTTGTATTCTGGAAACTCTATTCACTGACAAATTGCATATTTATAATAAATGTGTTATTATTATAATTATGATTATTTTTCTTCTCGTCGTTTTTCTTCTTTTTCTTCTTTAAATTAATATTATTATTATTATTATTATTATTATTATTATTATTATTATTATTATTATTATTATCAAAGCATTGTTTTATATCTAAAGTAGTTTTACTGCCGGAATCAGCAATATTTTGACCAAAAAATAAATAAATACTGTATCAGTGCTACAGCACTGACTGTGCTTAATAAAATGTAGATAATGTATATTTTCAAAACTAGGCAAACCTACTGAACACATTTTTAAATTATGCTTTATGGGGGTAGATATTTCATACATGGCAGTTCCACATACATTATCAGAAAGCTCGACATCCGATACTGCTAGTGATATTGACCGAGTTCAACACGTACACTAACGTTGATTTGAAGCACTAAACAATCACTAAATCTGGCAAGTCCCTAACCACGATGTTAGTGATACAGTGATAAACTGTTATTACAAACCAACGTAATTTACTGAAAACATTAATAAGCAATGGACTGCAAAAGACATGGTTATATGGAGAGAGAGAGAGAGAGAGAGAGAGAGAGAGAGAGAGAGAGAGAGAGACAGAGAGAGAGAGAGAGAGAGAGAGAGAGAGAGAGAGAGAGAGAGAGAGAGAGAGAGAGAGAGAGAGAGATTCTCGCGGGTCATGAGCGTTACTTGTATAATATTGTATAAGCCCCACTTGTCAAAGGGTAAGTGTTACGTCCCACTTTGTCAAGGGGTATTGCACAACATATAATAATAACACAATAACCCACTCCCCTCTGACACTCGTTATCTAAGAGATGACCGCCCTCGGTATAATTGCCCAGTTCGAGTAAGAGAATGTATATGTTAACCAAAGCGGGTATATTGAACAAAACAACTCCGAAACCCCGTAAAGATAAAAAAACAATTTAATCAAATACATACACAATGAAATTTCCTTTCATTAGGAATACACGCGGTTTAGAAAAAAACTTTCACCGAATTACAAATAGATTTGAAATAGAATTAAAAAAATTAGCCGTTCTATTACTGATATTTAAAAATCATCATAGGATCGAGTGTCACAATCGAAGTCAATGCTTTGTTCGATTTTCATAACCTGTTATCCTCGAACCACGTTCACTGCTCAATCCAATGTTGTCCTAGAAGTCCGTTCCTCTCTCTATATAATCTGCTCTCGTGGATGTTCCGCTTGAACTCAGACTTGTTCACTGTATCTTTTATACACCTCTCAATTCTTTTTTTCCAACTTGTATGTCTTTTTTTCTGTACTTCACGCCTTCCCAAAAGCTATTTTCTTCCTTCCAAAAGAAAATTAAAACAATTTAAGTCTCTCGTGACACTGGTAATAGCTGAGATTGTCCGTTATTCCTGCTTCGAACAGTCAGATATTTCTATGAGTGATAACAATTTTACGGCTAGTCATTAATTACACTTGTCCTCAAATAAATGTAGTTTAACCGTTTGTTAATTCGTTTTCCCTTGATCTAATACATTAACGTCTTACAAAGCGAGACGTTGAATTATACACTGTCGCTAAATTATCTATGACATCAAAATTCGGCGAATTCACATGTATTCTTGTAAATCGTTAACTAATGTAATATATTAAATTCTTAGAGCACAATCATTATTCAAACAATATGATAAGTTCAAGAATTAACGTAACACTTCCTATCCATAACTCAACATAGTGTTTTTTACGACATAAATTACCACTACGTAGTTCTTAAATAACAATTAGGGTAAGAATTCCAATTCGTAATTCAAAAGCACATTATTAAATAAGTGTATCAAATGAATTCATGCAAATACTTCTGATTCATAATACAAAACAATATTATACAAGTGTATCCAATTAAATCAAGTATACAAATGTATCAAACGAAATCATGCAGACCTGTAAACGAAGCAAACATTATATCACTTACATCACAATAAACGCGGAATTGAGACAATACCTTGTGTTTTGGCGTGTCACTCAACCGATCTTTTTTTTAGCGGATTTTCGACCACGCTTCCTTGACGAATGGATTTAACTCAAATCCCATCCAGAGTCTTACTAAAATAATTCGACACTGTTTTCCTCTCACAGGAACAAATCAGACTAAATTCTAATTTAGCTAGTAAGATATTATGTTCTAAAGTTTTCTCGAGTAAAATACACCCCTTATTCAACCGTGACCAATCAGAAACGAATGTATGTTCCCCCGCTTTTCTCTAAAAGTTGCTTATGTCATGGTCAATATGTAACGCTATGGCTTTAAGTAACAGAATCCGTTTTCTCTCAATTCTGAAATTTTCGTGATAAAATGAAACTTTACAAGGTCGCCGTCGGTCAGTCCTGGCTCCTGTATAAACAAAGTGTCAATTAGTATAGTGGTTGGATAACCTTTACAGGCACCCTTCTTACACGATATGTCTCCTAAATCTAACTAATGGCTATCTGGCCACAACTAATGGTTTATTAATAGATCGACCAACAATGTGGCATTTCACAGCCCTCCCACCCACCCCCCGTTAAGAGTAAAATCGGTATTTTACTCTCCAAAGTTTTGGAGATCTAGTCTGGTTCCGTTACATGTCCTCAGGTGACCTGTTCACCTCAGACATTCCTAATCGGCTTAAACAATCAGTTCCTACATTCTCGCTGCCTTTATAGTAGCGTACCTGAACTTGATATTGTTGCAGAAATAGTGACCATCTCATTTTTCGACCATTTGTCTATTTCGCTTGGGCCAAATATGCGAGTGGTTGGTGGTCTGTTTCCAAAATAAATTTTCTGCCATACACCGAATAATTAATTTCCGCAGTTGACAATTTTCTGCTGCTATACGCAACTGGGAATAAGCTTCCCTCGTGCTCTTGCAATAGCACTGCTCCTAAACCTCTATCACAAACATCTGTCCTCAAGACAAAATCTCGTGTCACGTCAGGCAATTTAACTATGGCGTCTGACGTAAATCTGTCTTTTAACGTCTGAAATGCACGTTTACATGCATCTGTCCATATACTTTTGTCGAAGCTTTATTCCTAGTTAAGTCAGTCAATGGGCTCGCAATAGCTCTGAAGTTTGCAACATATCTCCTATTATACCCTGCAAAACCCAAAAATGATCGAACTTCCGTCTTAGTGATCGGTCGTAATGCGTCCCTAAGTTGGTTTATAGCTTCCAAGTCTATAGTAGCTTGAGTTTTCTTCTGGACAGTTCCTAATTTGGCATAGTTTAGCGGATACGGTTTTAACTTCGCTGGTTTCTCATCTAGTAGCTTCAAGGTGAACTTCTCCAATTCCGTCTTCCCAGGTCGCTCTGTTAAGACGCTCGAATACTCTTGGGATACCGACTCCACCACCTTACGTTGATCTGACGTTAACGTAACGTCAAGTGCAAGATCGACTTAGGTTTCTTCCTGCGTCAAGGGACAACTAGGGAGTACCTCCGCCTCTCCTGCGTTGTCGTCGAGTTCTTTTGTTACAGCTGTAGCCACCACGACTTCTCTGTGGGTGTTTCCCTCACGGGGTAACGTTTCAGGAGATTCACGTGGTACAACTTGTCCTTGTTCCCTACTCGGATATGGTAGTTCTGTCCATCCTTCTTCTCCGTTACCTCAAATGGTCCCCTCCATGAGACTTGCAATTTGTTGTGCTCTAACGGCAACAACAACAACAACTTGTCACCCACCTCAAAGTGACGTTCCTTCGTCCTTTTGTTGTAATATTTGGCTTGACGTCCCCTTGCGTCGCAGAGATTTTCTTAAGCCAATTTACAAACTTCTTCCAGTTTGTTGTTCGCACTTCCTCGGATGCTTGCTCATCTGTCCACAATTGTTTCAACACAGCCATGGGCCCCATGACCGTCCTTCCATAGACTAACTCAAAAGGTGAAAAACCCAAACTTGCCTGTGGTACTTCTCGATACGCAAACAGTATCGCTGGAAGGTATCGATCCCAATCCCTAGGTCGACCTTCACATAGCTTCTTCAAAGCCTGTTTCAATGTCCCATTGAAACGCTCCACCAAGCCATTGCACTGCGGGTGGTACGGGGTAGTCGTCAGATGTCTAACGGATAGTAACCTATTTACCTCTTCCATCACCTGGCTCACGAACTGCGTCCCCTGGGCAGTCAGTATCTCCCTCTGGAACTCCAACTCTTGACCATACACGTAACAAGGCCTCAGCCACCGTGACTGAGTCAATGTTTTTCAAGGCCACTGCCTCCGGGTACCGGGTAACGTAATCTACTACCGTTAATATATAACGATTACCACTTTCTGCCTCCGGCCTAATCGGACCTACCAAGTCCATCGCCACTCTCGAGAAAGGTTCGTCAATTAGTGGGGTGGTTCTTTGTGGCACCGGGCGATGGGAGGTCTTTGGTGCCACTCGCTGACACTTGTCACACGACTAACAAAACCTCCTCACATCCCCATGTACACCTGGCCAATAAAACTAACCAACCTATCTCTGGTCTTCGCCACGCCCATGTGGCTTCCAAGAAGACCCTCATGTGCTAACCTAAGCACTTCTCCACGCTTTGCTACGGGCACCACAACTTGCTTAAACGTATCGGCTCCTTTCTTCGCGTACTGATACAAAATACCGCGTTTCGTCGCAAACTTCACCTCGCCATCTGGCAATTTCCGTACGGACCCGTCCGTTGCGTACATGCGTACCTTGTTGAGGGCCAAATCTTCCTTTTGAAGTTTTTCCAACTCGCCAGGTACCGAAATGTCTATGGGCGAAGTCATTGGTCTTAGAGGCTTTGACCCCGACCTTCGCCTATAGCCCTCGTCTCAACTGATCCGACATGTATAAGGTTACGCGTCATAGGGTTAGGTTGGGGCAACACATACCTACACCCTAATATTATGTCATGAGACAGTCCTGACAAACACGCTGCTTGAATTCGTTCTTCTACATACGGCGAATCAAGGTCTATGCTAACGACCGGAAGCGAATCCTTCGTCCGGTTAGCAAACTGGACTTCAACAGTCTCATCTGTATAATCTCCAGGTTTAACATACCTACTATCTACCAAGGCCGGATAACTACAACGGGTATCATACAGTACGGTGGACTTCTCACCATTTACCGTAGCTACCGCAATATTAGTCGACTCCACTGTTTCTCGTTTCTTAACAGTAGTTGGAGTTACCGAATTAATCGTTGTCGGACGATACTTTCTACAGTCCTTGACAACATGGCCTGGTTTGTTACAGCCATAACACACTGACTCACCTCTTCTCCCCGAGGTATCCTTATCTACCCCCTGAGTCTTTCCCGACCCACGGAAATGTACTTGGCTGGAATTTCCGGCCCCTGGCCTCCCACCATTCTGACCATTTCGTCTTTGTGGCGCCACCTTAGTGGTCTTTCTATGCTCACCGTTTCCAGGTCGGTCCCTACCACTCCAAGTAGTTGGACGCGCATGCGCGCTCTCATAGCGCTCCGCCATTACGCTTATCTCATCCAAGGCTGAGAATTCACGCTCCGCCAAAAACACAATTAAATCTTTTCTGTAAGTACTTAGGACATGTTCTTTTAAAATTTATTCCCGTATACCTTCATACGTTTGCGCGATACCAGACATTTTTATCCCTTTATCAAAAGTTACGCGCACTCGACTATGAAATTGCGCGTGTGTTTCGGTAGCCCATTTTTACGAGTCACTAAAACGTTTACAAAACGTTTCTGCTGACAATTCATATTGACGAAGTAATGCTTTCTTCAGAGTGTCGTAATCGTTCATATCTTCTGGGGTCATATTCAACGTTCCCTCTAAGCGAATGGTAGATGTGCGCGCAGTGCTCGCTGCACTGCGCATGCATTACGGAGACGAGCAAAATTTAACGTTGGATTGAGCAAAAATTGACAATTGTGGTATACATCTTTCGCAGCTCCCTGTAAAAATGCCGAAATATTGATAGCCCACTGGTCCCTAGGTAGTTGATCTACCAGTGCCAACTTTTCGAGCTGTGTCAAAAAGTTGTCAGTAATTTCGTCCTTGTCGTTGAACATAGGCATGGTGATCTGTATGGGTTGTATGTCTTCCAATCGTCTACTTGCGGGTCCTGGACTTTCGTTCAGTTCTTCACCCCTCCTGAACTCAGCTTCGATCCTCAGTCTCTCCATGGCTAACTCATGTTCCCTTTCTCTAGCTTTTTCCTCAGCCTGTAACCTGGCTAGTTCAAGCTCAGATGCTTGCCTGTCTTTTTCTTTCTCTCGTTCAGCTGCTTGTTCCACGGCTTGTCTTACTTTCTCTTTCTCTTCCGCCTGTAGTCTGGCTAGTTCAAGTTCTTTCTCTTTTTCTTTCTCTCGATCAACTGCTTGCCTATCCTTCTCTCGTTCCACTGCTACTTGTTCTTTGTGTTCTCTAAGACTACGCTCTACAAATTCTGCAAGTTTCTCTCCCTCGTAACCTAGTTCGTCCTTGCCAATGGTTTTAAATTCTCATACTAATTGTCTGTCTGTCGCCATTATGACATTTTAGAACTAAGTCACTTACTTAACAAAACAATGAATTACCTATCTGAAAATAGCTTTTGTGCTCTAACGGATTTAATATCTACTACAATCACCTGACTCGAGTCAGCCGACCTCTCTTAAACAGGCAAAATCAATAAACACCAGCTCCAAGCAGCGGAAACCTTTCCTTCACAAATGAGTGAAGTGGGCTCTCTTAACAAGATGTAATTTATGGCTTCAAAATACAGTACTTGCCTAAATGTGCTCTTCGCACAAGAGAATACCGAGGTAATACCGCTTCTACACAATTTTAGAATGACTTCACAAGAAAGGTACGTGTCTCAATTCTTACAATAGTTTTTATCGCAATATGAAAAAAACTGGCTAGAAATTTGCGTGCACAATATTAATGTATATAAAAATAGCAGACAATGACTTGATTAACTCTAATCCTTTCTTATAATAATAAAAAAATTATCGCTTTGTTCAATATATGCTCAGTATTTTTCCCACTTCCCTCTAAAAGTCGCTTACGTCATGGTCAATATGACACGCTTTGGTTTTAAGTAACGGGATCTGTTTTCTCTCAATTCTGACATTTTCGTGATAAAATGAAACTTTACATGGTCGCCGTCGGTCAGTCCTGGCTCCTGTATAAACAAAGTGTCAATTAGTACAGCGGTCAGCTAGCCTTTACAGGCACTCTTGTTGTACGATGTGTCTCCTAAATCTATTTAATGGCTATTTGGACACAACTAACGGTTTATTGATCGACCGAAAATTGGGCACTTCACATAGAGTATATGGTTAAATATTACCGAATGCATTCAGGCTTTAGTGATTAAATATACATGAAAAAGACAATTAGGAGAACTGAAAACGTATTAATTTAACCATACAACTAAACAAGAGGAACTAAAATACCGTATTTATTAGTAAATTACCACACTGGCATTTATCACATTTTTTATAAAAATTTAGCACTTTTCTTACATCGATAAATATAAATTATCATATTTGATTTGATTATTTGCTCTTGAAAACTTTTAAAAACAGCTAAACATAATAATAATAATAATAATAATAATAATAATAATAATAATAATAATAATAATAATAATAATGATAATGATAATAAAAATAAAGACATTGTATAACGTCTAATCTTTAGAAGCTCTAAGCGCATTACAACATCAATAATGATATGAATACAAAAAATATAAAAAACACCGTGAAATTGGAAAACAAAAACTGCTGAAAATATGTAAGGCAGGAAACATTGTTAGTTCTTTAAATTTGTTCTTAAGATCCACGCAAAAAAATATGCTTTATTATATTTAATCTACAACATCTGGTGATTTTGTTATACTTATGTATCTTTTGTTCAGATTGTAATATATAGCGACATAAATACAACATTAGATTTGATATGATCTAAGCACAATTAGTAGAGTTACCAAGATAACAGTTGTATGAAATACCACGCGGAAAGAGATTTATGACAGCTAGGTCGTTCTCTTGATATACAGTATACCGTATTAACTTTGCAATTATTCCGATTATTTTGATGTAATGGTCAAATAATCACATTTAAAAATGAGACTCGTATACTAATACGTCTTATAAACACATCCAGTTAGTCAAATTCAAGACAGAAAGAAAAAGGAGGTACACATTTTATACGGTCATTCCAACGGCATCCGCATACATAAGTAGATAAATCTTTATTGTATAAACAGTTTTATAACCCTCTGAGAAGTGCTAATACAAGGGTACTATATCTCTTGCGTGTTCTGGACATATAACATACGGCACTTGCACAGAGAGAGAGAGAGAGAGAGAGAGAGAGAGAGAGAGAGAGAGAGAGAGAGAGAGAGAGAGAGAGAGAGAGAGAGAGAGAGAGAGAGAGAGAGAGAGAGATTATTATGCCGTATTCACTTCAAAGCATCTATAATAACAATACTATTTTGTATTCTGTCTTTATTTTATTTTGATTTTGACCATGTGCATATGGTTAAATATGTTGTACTATTTTACTCATGGTGCACACAAAGATCTTTTCCTAGATAAACCTACATGCAATTCGTTCTCCTGTTTCAAATTACTATACATGCTCCAGACGGCCAAACAACGATTAAAACCCACTTTAAACAAATAGGCAGTAATAAGGACATTTGATAACGCGTGTGCAATGCAGTGATCTATGTATATTTGAAAAGCCGTATAATCGTTACATTCACAGACAGAAGTCACGGCATGAGACGGATTTGAAGATTGCATCTTATCTTGAGCAAGCAATACATGCTGTTTGAAATACACACAAAGCGATTAAATATATTCCAAAATACTACTGCATTTTCATTATTCGTTGAATCAAATGTTGGAATGTGCAGATACGTGGTCAGTATATAAATACACTAGTTTTCGACACATCTAGGAAGAAACAGTGCGATGCACAAAACACTTGCCATGTGTTTGAATGTGATTGCATTGGCCATATTTGATTATTTCGCAGCAATATATCATTCGATAAATCATTTTTGAAAAATCAGCATCAGCCTATTACAATAATATTAATAATACAAATCATTAGACTTATTGTTATTGCTATTATTATTATTACTTATTATTACCATTATTATTGAGCAGTGTTGTTGTGTGTGTGTGTGTGTGTGTGTGTGTGTGTGTGTGTGTGAGAGAGAGAGAGAGAGAGAGAGAGAGAGAGAGAGAGAGAGAGAGAGAGAGAGAGAGAGAGAGAGAGAGAGAGAGAACAAAGCTATTTTACAAGCGTTTTGTAGTTCAATGAGTACATTTCTTTTCCTACTGAATGATTATTGAGAAAGATTTCAAATTATGCAAACACATCAGTATGCTGGTTATGACGTACCTTTGTAGTACATATGTGGTCTTAAACATTTCTGTAAACGTTGCCTTTGATCTGAAGAGAAAGAAATCATTTTAAAGCACCATCGTAGAGCCAACAGCTCAGGCCCTCCAATTATCAGTCCCTCGGTGACGAAGCATTAGACAGTCATATTGGTCTAATACGCAGCCTATACAAACAGTAGACAGCCATATTGGCCTAGCACTCAGCCCATCAAAACAATCACACAGTCATATTGGATTAATATCCAGCCCATCAAAATATTAGACTGTCATATTGGTCTAACACACAGCCCATCAAAACATCAGTCATATTGACCTAATATCCAGCCCATCAAAACATTAGACTGGCATGATGGCCTAGTACTCAGTCCATCAAAACATCAGACAGTTATATTGGCATGTACTCAGTCCATCAAAACTTAAGACTGTCAGATCGGCCTAATACTCATTCCATCAAAACATTAGACAGTCAGATCGGCCTAATACACAGTCCATCGAAACATTAGATTGTCAGATCGGCCTAATACACATAGAGTTTGGGTCGAGCCTAGGCTAGAGCTCGAGGCTCGATAATTTTGGAGCATTTTCGAGGGCTCGAAGCTCGAGGTCGAAGCTCGACGAGCATCGAGCTTACGCCTAGAAAAAGTTTCCGCTTTTTTTATATTATCGGTCCGGATAAACCCGGACGATAATTAATTGACTGTGGGAATGAGCTACTTTACAGATTCACACGGCCTACGCTTCTCCATGTGTTGGTTGATCAGTGGGCGGTCGTTGCCTTGCAACGGTCATCGCTGGGGGCTCCTAAGATAATAATTCCGACTATTATGATTGTTGTTTTTTTTTCAACTTCTGCAAGCGAGAGAACCGGTGAACTTCTCAAGCGCTTGGAATGACGATGAGTAGTGCCGGACGGGCAGTAGGCGCACAACTGAAGCCGAAGGGATTTCTTCTGAACTGATATTTGAACAGTTCAAATAATATAAACATGTTAGCAGCGATTTTTCATATTGTATCTGCTCTTTGTTTCTTAATTTTTACTTATATTTTATTTCTAAAGCAGAAGCTATGCCAAAAAAAAAAAAAAGAAATCATCTGGTGGGACTTATTTTAACAAGCGTGAAAAGGATAATTTCGCAGCTTGCAATGAATGTAAGCAGACAATTTAATGTCTAGAAGGAAACACTTCAAAAATGCGTCGACATTTGCGTAGCATTCATCATATTCATCACTACTCAAGCTCGAAAAAATAATCGAGCTTCCACGAGCTTCAAATCTCCAAGCTTTCCTATACTCTAAATACCCAGTCCATCAAAACATCAGACAGTCATACTGACCTGGTACTCAATCCATCAAAACATTAAACAGTCAGATCGGCCTAATACACAGTCCATCAAAACATTTAGAGCCAGATAGATACTCAGTAGTTACTACCCAAGTAGTACGACGTGATCGTCGGCAAAAATAACGTTTTTTGTTTGTTTTTTTTGGGTTTTTTTGGCGCCTTGCAACAAGTAGTTTAAACTCAGCGAACGACATATTAATTGAACAGAGAAGAATACAGTCGGTAACGGATGTACCAACAAATATACGGCCATCACACGATCCAGTTTCGTTATGTAAGTAAATTTAAATTTAATTTCGGCAAGTGAACGATTCAGTTGTCAACAAGTTGACTCACAATGCCATGAACCGTGCTTAACCTATATATAATGATATGTGGACACCATTGCAAGACATTGCACGAATATTAAACAATGGACGGAGTAGCATGCTACAGAAAAATGAGTTTACCAAGAAACATTTATTTTTTGTATTTGTATATAGCCTATAAGATCGCGAATTTATTTTTAATACTGCTTGCCAATTTTTTAATGTAAAATAGAATTATAAATTTGCATATCCCTATGCATTCCCCTTTTGACCTACATTCGAAGTTGGAGCGACTTAATGAGATCCCTGATGGTAACTAAGGACTGTCCAAGGTACAAATGTGAATTTGGCATGGTATTTGCATTCCAAGTAACAGTTAAATGCAATGATCGAAGAGCCGAGTCCCTTCAAGGTATGATGAACTCTCTAGGGTCCGTGACAGTTGCATGCGCACATCTGCATCTGTACTCTCAAGCCCAGTAAATATGTGTGTGTGTATTGTTATGTGCTTAGGCTCAAATAAACAGTAACATAGAAAGAGTGAAAATAACAACCTTGTAAAAATTTAATAAACAATTTATTGAGCACAAATATTTTCCAGAAAAGAAAAATAAACTTACGGTTTTAAGAATGAATTCCAAAATTAATCCAAAAATAATTCAAAATATAATCCACTAGAGAAATTGTAAAAGTCCTGGTAATAAAATGTCCAAATAATTCCCAGTTCGAATCTTAGTGAAGCATCCAAGATGGAAGACGATGTCACGTGATGAAGTCAATTCTGGTCTTATGAAATTCAATGAGCACAATTATTTTCCAGATAAATAACAAAATAAATCCTCTTGATCCAAACGAATTGAAATAATTTCAATACAAGGTAATTTGAAATAACTCAAAACGACACAACTTAATATTCTAACAGCCCAAGTCCTACTAAATAGTTCGCTCCAAAACATAATTTATATACCTGTTTTTACGTAAACAAGAAAGGAGTCACATGATCTTCTAGAATCTTTAATAACAAATTTACCTTCAAAAAATCTCTTGCACACCGTATGACCCAACTATAAATAGAAAAATGTTTATAACAAAGCTCCATGATGTCCTTGGAATCAAACAATCATTTTAAAAGCTTGTTTATAACTCTTAAGACAGGTCATAAATGAGGTCAACATCTGGTACAAGTCATCCTACTTTTTAAAAAAAAATATCTCCCAATGAATGAATCTTAAACTTAAAATGTCATATTTGAATCTGACAAACAAACAATTAAATAAAAATAAATGACTTAAATCAAATATACGTCACAGTATACAGGGTTTGTATCTCAGTAGTGTTCATGTTATGCTGAATTCTATTAGTAAAAGAAATGTTTCTATTTCTGACAGACGAAACGCTGAAATAGGTTAATGTTCATACTGTACTTTTTTTAGCAGTCTGTATTTGAAAAAAAAAACTATCCCGAGATATTGTTCTATGTATCTTACCCACAAAGTCCATGTAGCTACAAAAGCGGTGTTATATTACCTTATCATAACAGGTGTATCAGACTTTTACAGGAAAAAAATGACAGCGGTGTTAGTACAGGAAAATGTCCGAATGCGTTCTTTGGTTATGGTATGCAAAAACGATATTTTACAACATTCAATATAGTAAATTATAAGATCTATATCCGAAATATTTTAGTAATAAACGAATTTCTTATCAACAGCCAAAATTAATTATTCTTTTGTTAAACAATGGTACATGGAACTTGACATACGCAGAGATTGTCAGCTAAACGTATATCGGTATAGAAGTTGGAGGCTGGAAACAAATATGATATCTTTGAGAGAATTTATATTGATTTTATATGATGAATTTAAAATTGCAAAACTCTCGAAGACAAAGCATTTACACTTAAATTGAAATCGAATGCATTTACAAATTTGTGTAGAGTAACTATAAAGAAGACAAGAAAGATAAATCGAGAATGTCATACATAATTTACCATGTCAACTTTTCACGTAATTTTGTTTACTTTTGCTTAAATGTGTGATGCTCATTAGTCACTTTTGTAACGTGAGAGATGTTCAATAACGAAAAGAGAAAAATATGTAATTATTCAACAAGCTAATTTACCTTTCTCATAGGAACGGCTTCAGCGAATGCGGCACTAGATTTGATCAGTTTGCGCTCAACCCCACCCCATCTACACACCAGTTTTACGCGCGGATCCCACTCTTAGCACGACATTCGGAAAAAAAACTTTCATCGCTTTAAAATTAATTTCTCACTTGATGCATTGTTTTACAAAAATTACTAACGCGCGTGGCATTTGTGATCGCGCGGTAAAATTGGGCGAAATCTGAACCATGCAGCTTAAATCCAGATGTGCTGCTTTAGAATTCAGTAACATTAGCAATCGTTTTCGGATTTATAGCTAGTACTTTTGTCCTTCGTTATGTGAAGTGGTTTACTCAATGCGGCATTCGTAAATTCGGAGATTAATACAGCTGTGTTATGTAGCCTAAAAATGACATACTCATTTAGCACGAGTAAATAGCTATCAATTAGACGAATCCCATGTTTTAGTCCGTTGCGTTAATAATAATTACAGCAGGGATTCAAAACGATATATCCGACTACCTTGTGTCCTATTGATTGACAACGTTCATATCATATTTACTTAACAACGTTGTGTATCAAAAGAAGACAGTGGGTGTGTAACTTGTGTCGGTGTTTTCCCTGGGTTTTTCCTCCACAATAGACTCCTATGCCGATCGACCAGTTAATTAGTACTTATAGCCTATCATTGAAATGGTGTGAAACTGCAAAACAGTGAACAGATACGAAGGTATGTATTCATCTTAAATGTTTCTTGTTGTGTGGGAACACGCCAGCTCTTCTCATTTTTGTAATCAAGCGAAAGCGTATTATTGAAAATTTTCACTAACTGGAATTAGAGATTCGAAGGTACAGGTACTGTCCTTAATCTTCATTTTTAGGTGTCAGGCAATAGATTGACTTCATGTAGACCGTCACCGCCAACTTAAATACGTATTTTGTGTACTTTTGTAAGGTTGTACAATACTACGGTATTAATAGAGATTACACAAGTCATAATTTGACGCACGTTGATACGTTGTTACCTGTATAATGTATGGGGTATCAGTTTTATCTGTTACGTGTAGAGCAGTCCTTTTAGCCTTTCTTATCGATCGTTTCTGTGCTCTAATACCACACCATTGGAATTGTATTTGTGCATTGTTCAAACGTATCGCCAGCCCATCTTGGAGGAAACTGAACAATTTCAATCATTATATAAAAGTGATTTAAAGTGCCATACCAGTGTAGATAACGTAAATCAAATTCAGTATTTTTTGAAAAGAAAATAAAGTCTGGAAGCGGTATAAACAAACCCGATGAAAAATTCTCCAGAATAAGTGACAAATACGCTCAGGTGTGTTTTCAAAAATATTACACCTCGGACCAATTTTATCGCTCGGTAATTTCCGGAGTGTATAGATCATCTGACGTCACATTATGAACTCACGCCCTACTTCCGTTTCTATCGAAACATAAACAAAGGACGTTTTCCGTTCCATATATTTAATTTAGCTATTTTATCATCCCAATCATGCCAAAAGCACATCGTGGAGGTACAAGCAAGGGCAGCTGGGTCAGGTGTGTTGCAGCAAATTCGTTGTAGGTGGACAGACCTTGTAAAAATCAAAAGAGCAAACTGGGATAGTCCGACTGAGTTTTCTGCCCTCTGCTCTTTTCATTTCACACCCGAATGCTTCCCTTTTACGTATAGATTTGAGGTTCAGCATATGTGTAGGGCACCAAGGAAAGTCAAAACTCAATGAAGATGATGTCCCGTATATCCACTGTGTGGAGCAATCTGACAACCAAACCAAGGTGAACAAAGGTATCATAAACTTCAACACCAAAGCATCAGCTGTGTAGACTTTAAATGTTGTCACCATCAGAATAAGTTACTTGTCAAGTGTCATCGCCAAAGAAAATAAGCAGAGACTATTCAAAGAGAGAAGCAGCAAAGGTGAGTTTTTAATGACATGTACCATATTATTATATCTATGATATTCAACAAATCAGTCACCACATCATTTCCATTTGTACCCTGTAGAACGTTTTCATAATTTCCAAAATAATGCAGTAAACATCCAACCAATCAAGAACTGAGATATAAACATTTGATAAATATTGTCACAATATTCATGTTGCCTTCAACTTTGACCATTTAAATAGAGAAATTTTCTGCTGGTTGATTTAGAAGGCATCCATATATATTTCATTTTCAGACTAATGTGTGCATCAGATTAAATATAGCTATTTACAAACATGATGAGGTTTATTCCCTTCCCCAATTAATAAAAATCTACAAAACAAAACGGAATGTCGGTGGTTATTCCCAGGGTTTTCTAGGGTTCTTCCTCCAACAGTTATACTGGCTGCCATGTATCGCCTATATTGTGCTGAAAAATGGCGTTAAACACTAGAACAATAACAACAACAACCAAATGGAGTAGAACTTTTACAATATTGTATACCTCAAAATTATCTTTGTAATGGAAACACAATATTTAAACTCCCAATATAGATGACAGTACATTTAAAAAGAAACAACATGATATTTGATATGCAAAAGCACATTGGGGTCTTATGGAGTACATGTCATATAGGCATGTGACTCACTAACTTTATTGGTCTAGTAATTTATTAAATTTATATATATATTGGTAGTGCACGTTTTAATTTAAATGTAAGATAGCATAAAACCAAGCTAAGATGAATATATTTAATAACTTATAGGATCTAAAGTATTTTAAAAGATTGAAGAGACTGTGACCATCAGGCAATTGAGAGAAGTTGTGCCAATTCTGTCATCTGGACAACAAACTTCAGCACTGGAAGGATACCACTCTGTAATCAATCATTTAGCACCAAAGATGATTGGTTTCTCTTATCATAGAGTGCTTTCAAGGTAAATCTGATATTATTGCACACACAAAAATACTGTTTCAGGTTTTGCAGTGTTTTATATATAGTCCAATATATTCATCTTCAAATTAAATCATAATCAAGATCTGATTTTTTTATATCCTGCAATGTAACATTGTATAACAGTTTTTAGTGTTGTGGAATTTTTGCAACTAAAGTATTTGGTTTTTGATAGAATTATGTATTGTATTTTGCATCTTTATTTACTTTGAAACAGGGTTTGGCTAGCTACATTGCATTTTATTAAAAATAGCTAATGAGAGCAAGCGAGCACTAAGAATAGGAGGACCAGATATAAAATAGTGTATCCAAAGTACAAGAATGGAGAATACTCTGTCAGGAAAATGTTAGTTGACTCAGCATATAGTAAGAATATACATTAGTAATTAATGAACAGAAAGAAATATATCACTTAGAGATATAAATACTGTTGTATCAAGTGTAAGTACCTATATTTTTTTTTATATATTAAATTCAAACAGTAATGTCAAAATATTTGTTAAAGCTGACACTCCTTTAATTTTAAAGATCAAGATTTCGCCCGATAGTAAAATTATAAAAATATGCAAACAATTGTAAAGACAAATACTTTTAATTCATATATTAACTTCAACACAAGGTTGCAGTTTTTGGTTTGTACAATACAATGCATATTAAATTTTCTTTAATTTACAGATTATGTTGAAAGTCTGATGAAAACAGCATTCAGAATTGGACAGGTAAATGATAAAGAAGTCAAGCTTTGGGTAGATGTACCACCAGTCCACCACCTATGTGTAGTCTGTATGAGAAGCCTGATAAGGATGTTGCTACTCAAAATCTTCTTAGAAGGTTAAATGGCTGTCAACCTCATGAAAGCAGGTGTAGTTCAGGTTTTAATCAGAAAAGGCAGTGCGGATCCTCCGAACAGTACATGATCGAATGATGATCCTCACTTCCTTGCCCAAGAAGTGCCAAAATAACAGAACAAATTGTCAATAGATTGTACACAGATGTTATCTGAAATAATAATTTGAAAACTAAGTTGAGATAAATTATGCTTTGTGCATTAGATCAAATTATTAAATCAAAAGTTTTAGTAGATATTGTTATTGGTCCAGTGTGATTTATCGTTATTTTTTATACCAATAAAAGTTATATGATTCCAAAATAATCTGTATAACCATTTTATTTTCTGACACAAAAACTGAAATAAAACAATATTTGAACATCTATATGTGGGTTTTTTTTTTTGGCATGACTTATCAGCATTACTGTGGTATAAAGGTTAGACGGTGTAGGCCTCAAAAAGAGGGGTTCAATCAATGAAGGTGGCATAAAATGACTGAGACATTGCTCAGACATTTTACTTACTCATTTCCTTGTTCTGGACGTTCTTCAAATTGTTGTCTATACTGGTAGTATACAACTTTTAAAGCATGGATGTCAAGACAAACTGGACTGAACAATGGATGGTGTGTTATACATTGTATGCCAAGTATTCATTACACTTTTGACTTTCTCTATATCACAACAATATACACATTTCCTTGTTACCAAACAATGTCCACAATTACACCTAAAATAAGAACTTTCTTTAATGCATTGTGCTGTGCTTATCAAATGTATTCCTATATTTATGAACACATCAACATCACAGTACAATGACGCAAACTGACTAATGTCAGGAGCAGGTAAAACATTTAGTACAGCCCTGTAAAATTAAATTAGAGATGAAAAAAAATAGTAGATGACTACCACAGAAATTGGGTTTATTTCATAGTTTATAACATACACTATTTGCACACATAAATGAAATTAGAAATTTTAACTTATAATACAGTGTACAAAATATGAATTCAATTTTGCTATCATGTATCAGTTAATATCATGCTTATTTCAACAGTTGTGCAAAAGAGAACATCCTCTCTTAGGAATCTTAAGTACTTCTAAATCGTATCAATGTTTTCACAGGTTTTCGAAGCTTACAACTGTGATCCAATGTACCTTTTACTTATCAACGTTTACATACGTCTCTACCCATGAAATGCAATACACTTGTACATCCTTTATTACAGGTGAGAAACATTCATTTGTAAACGAATATGATACTGTAGAACACTACTGCAAGTATCGTCGGATACATATATTTATCGTAACATAGGCCGTAGACGTAATTAGAAAACAATTTCCATGAGTTATCCTTCAATCTATCTCGTCTTTCTTCTTCTTCATCTTCATCTGCAGCTTCGGATTCGTCGGTATTGGAAACATAGGGTTCAAACTGATTCGGATTAATTTGGGTGCCGGCAGCCGCTTGTAGACCATCATCATAATATTCTGAGCTTATTAAATCACCATCTTCGAATGGCTAAGACCCGCTTGACAGTGACAATTCACTTCCTTCAAAACCGCAACTTTCTTGTTGAGTGTCTAAGACTTTTTCATAATGTGACGATACCGACTCAGACATTGTTTACAATAAGTGTTCAAAATGTAACGTCACACTTTGTTTTCACTAAATACCGGAAGTGGTCGGTAGTTGCGTTCGGTTATTATCGTCAACAGGTGCAAATGCGATATTAGATCGACTCCCATGCGATTATCACTTAAAAATTTTCAATTGGATTTATTACATTCGTATTTTGAATATATATATATTCTCATTAACCAAGAAATAAACTGAATAAGAGTGGATATACTGTTATGGCACTTTAATAGTTCTTACAAAACTATATACCATACTGTAAACTACACACAGACACCTATGGAATTATGTTCTGCTTCGGTACTTTCGGAATATAGAGATACCACTATTCGCATAACAACCTTCACATCCCAGGCCCCTCAAATGTTTTACAAACCGGGGAGTGGGGTATTTCTGCGGTTTTGAAGTGGGTACATACTCTTTGAAGTAATAAATTGATTTCTTGAAAAATGATTTCTTGAAAATGTATAAATATGATTGTAGTTAGAATTAAAAGCAAATAAAACTGATAAAGACTAGGGAATGTATTTCATAACCGCTCAGTTCAAGTTATGATCATAATTTTACTACGCTTGATGTATCGCGAGAAAACCATAGTGCAAAGACGGCACCATACTATTAGCTATTTATCGCTGCTGTTTTATTTCAGTCTGAGCAATTGTAATGTTTTTGAACACTTGACACAAGATTAACATTGATTATATATATATATATATATATATATATATATATATATATATATATATATATATATATATATATATATATATATATATATATATATATATTGTTACGTGCTTAGGCTTGAATATACAGTAACGTAGAAAGAGTGAAAATAACCACCTTGTAAAATCTTAATAAACAATTTATTGAGCATAAATATTTTCCAGAAAAGAAAAATAAACTTACGGTTTTAATAATCAATTCCAAAATTAATCCAAAAATAATTCAAAAATATAATCCACTAGTGAAATTACAAAAGTCCTGGAAATAAAATGTCTTAATAATTCCCAGTTCGAATCTTAGTGAAGCATCCAAGATGGAAGACGATGTCACGTGGCAAAGTCAGTTCTTCTCTTATGAAATTCAATGAGCACAATTGTTTTCCAGATAAATAGCAAAATAAATCCTCTTGATCCAAACGAATTGAAATAATTTCAATACAAGGTAATTTAAAATAACTCAAAACAATACAACTTATTCTAACAGCCCAACGTCTACTAAATAGTTCGCTCCAATACATAACTTATATACCTGTTTTTACGTAAACAAGGAAGGGGTCACATGATCTTCTAGAAGCTTTAGAACAAATTTATGTTCAAAATATCTCGTGCACACCGTATGACCCAGATGAGAATCAATTATTTTTACTCTCAAGAACTAAAAATAGAAAGATGTTTTTAACAAAGTTCCATATTGTCCTTGGAATCAACCAATCATTTTAAAAACTTGTTTACAACTCTGAAGCCAGGTCAGAAATGACGTCAACATGTGGTGTTTATTTGTAGAGTACAAGTCATCCCACTTTTTAAAATAAATATCTCCCAATGAATGAATCTTAAACTTAAAATGTCAAATTTGAACCTGACAAACAAACAATTAAAATAAAAATAAATGACTTAAAACAAAAATACGTAACAATATATATATATATATATATATATATATATATATATATATATATATATATATATATATATATATATATATATATATATACTAAATAGGAATGCGTAATCGCGTGATAAAAAATCTATACATACCTCCACTTGACCAATGGCCGCAATTACCGTTTAATGAAATTACTCTTTCAAAGTGATTCTGTAATTTCCATTCTGGAAGTTTTGGACATCAGAATCAAACTATATGGTTCAACACGAAAACAGAAAATATCATATACTCGTATGAACATATCCCGTAATAAATACCATGCAATCTACATACAATCTTGATATATTAAAATGGAATCTATATCATGTACAAAACATATACAATCAATATAATCGACAGTTATGAAGACACATGTAAGTAATATAAATATACTTAGTAGTATATAAATTACCATCAATACGGGCTCCTATTTCCCGTATCTAATATGGTATTTACCGTTTCTAATGTCAAAAATCTGCTTTTGTACTCAGTAACTGAAACATTATTCGACTTAGTCCATCATCCATCAATTTCTCTAAGATATATATATATATATATATATATATATATATATATATATATATATATATATATATATATATATATATATATATATATATATATATATATATATAATGATGATTTGTATATTATGGACCACATTAAGTATGCACTTTCAAATCAATTTTAAAAAGCCAGAGGAAAATGGGACTTACACACAAATGTTTTATTTTCCCCTTCCTGTTTACAGTTTAACTATCCCGTATTAATAGATTCATATTTCATCAGCTGTGCAACTATGCGCAGCGATAATGGTATATGTCATGTGACATTACAATGTTGCCGTTCTAATACGTTCTTGATACTGGATTACAGTTTACTTAATATGGACACTTTAATCTAGTAAAATATGGTTTAAGATATATAGAATCTATGTTAGCCGAGTTGGGAGACATATAATGTAACTCGGTCCATGATTCTTTGGAGAAAAAAAATTCTGTCTTGGAAATATGGTAAGTGATGCAGTGAAATTTGTTTATGAAGTAGTGTGCTGAGGGATACATGATTCCTTCTGGCTGGTAAGTGTATTATTTGTCAATAAATATTGCAGGTATATTCAGCTGGAGCACAACGGAGATGCTTAACCATATGATAATAGATCATGTTTGACATAACACATTTTTGGCTGTTGCTAAGTTTTCCTTTGTTGTTTAGAGAGTTGGGATGCTATGAAGTGTATAAGTATATAGTTTTATGTTCATGGGTTAGTGTTTCCTGACATAGATCATTTCAAACACCATTGAGAATTTTATCCTATCTGTAGCACTGTAAATTGTCACGTCAGCTTCATTAAATGTAGCTAACAGTATATTATATACTATGTTTCACGCGAAGTGTTAACAACTAGTTCGGTTGCTTTAGCTACATTTAATGATGATGATCTGAAAATGCACTGAGCTAGTCCTGCATATAGGATAAACTTGACCATGCTAGTTAGAACGAAATAAAATAATATCTAAACCTCGAAATAGTATGCGTGTGTGTATTTGTCTCTATCAAAATGTTTTTGTTTGGTGTGTTTTCTAATACATATTGAATTTAAGTAACTATGTTTTGGTTATAAAACTTTGTTGTTGTTGTTGCTGTTGTTGTTATTTTATAGAATAACTATCGCACAGCAGATGACAAGAAGGGTTTCTTTTGTTAAAAGTATTTCTCAGCGCGTGAACACCATGACAGACGATTGGTCTGACATGACTAGACTGAGATAAGAAAAGTAAGTTAGCAAAACAGCTAGATTTCTGTCGCTTGGGTGAGAAATGACTGTCTCTTGACTGGAGTATGTATGTGCTGAGAGAGAGAGAGAGAGAGAGAGAGAGAGAGAGAGAGAGAGAGAGAGAGAGAGAGAGAGAGAGAGAGAGAGAGAGAGAGAGAGAGAGAGAGAGAGATTGTGTTAGCAAGTAATCATGTAACTTTATATTAAAACATCCTAGTGTCACTGAAATGCTAATATACGTTTATTCTGCAGAAATGTTTGTGTAAGTCTTATCGCTTTTTTTACACGCTCGCCATAAGACGGATATTGTGTTATGGCGCTGTTCGGCTGTTGGTACACATTTCGTTTCCCCACAATACCTCAAGCTCTGCACCGTCTACACTTACCAATCATTTTTGATGGCTTGGGCATGGAACATGCTGCATACCTCGCAAAACACTGATACAAGAATATTTCAGTTCACATTATTCCTTCATTCTATCGGATGTGATTTTGATAATTGACAAGTCCGAACGCGGAGTGTTGAGACACCAATGGTCTTCCTTCGTGTTAGATGGTTTCAGTAATGCTCTGAAAACGATTTAAGTGCAGGAGAATCTGGGGACATGTCATATGGACCTTCGTTTGGGGTTGAGGCTCACAGATCTCTTGCCTACTTATGTAACAAGATAACCGGGATGGTTTTAGGATTTACAACAGAACACTGTTGATGGTGATACAAATACAATGTTTAAATATCAATGGCTTGAATGAGAAAAGAATTATGATTAATACGTGCCTATGTAATATCCAACTATTGGACAATATGATATAATTCGCACGAACCGAATAGTGTAACAAACGAAAACACAAATAAAAAACCTTACCCAGTACAACTTATATGGTTCGCTCTACAGATGGTACCACATCGACTCCAATCAGCTGCACATACATCTAACATCGTGTACTATGCATGACCTGGGCATTTACATTACCACGTACTGACGTTATATACGGTAAGCTATACACATTACACTTTGGCACAATAATTACAAAATAATACACAGTCACAGGTTTAGAAGTGAACCTACTCGTGTCCGATAAGAATCCTACGGTACTACATGATTCTTAAAAATGTAAATTTATATTGCTTATACAAAAATCTCTTTCTAAGTCACAAACAAGAATATAAAATATTTGCATTATTCCACGTAAATCGAAGCTACATAGAAATTATACCAAAAAAAGCGTGGTCGTATAATAGGTATAACTTAATACACAAGAAATCAATAAATAACTCACATAGCTCAACAGCTGAAGATCTGCAAGTCTTTAAAATACTTGTTGACACATGTTAGCCCCATCATAACACATACAGAAAAGTTAGGACTTAAACGTGAAACTCTGGTTTTCATAAAATGTGTTGTAATATGGGGTATCACTCTCATCCCGTTTGGTGCTAGTTGTATTGTTGTTGAAAAAGAATAATAACGATTAATAATATAAGTATAATTTCGTACTGAAACTACTCTTCTGAAAGTATTTAGTGACATTCTCTCTGCTTTGGATAGTTGAAAGATTACAGTCCTCACCCTCCTTGATTTGTCTGCAGCATTTGACACAATAGACCATGCTATATTACCCCACCGTCTCCAGCATGTATTTGACATTCAGACTACCGCCTTACAGTGGTTCAAGTCCTGCGTAGTCAACAGGACACAATTGTATCTGCAAATGGAATACATTATAGCCCGGTTGATCTATGTTGTGGTGTTCCACATGGGGTCTGTTCTTGGTCCTGTTCTCTTTATTTTATACACTCAGCCGCTCTCAAGTGTCATAGATTATCACCCAGTGTACGCTAATGACACCCAAATGTACAAGTCTATCACCCAACTGAAGTTGATGCTACCATCCATGGAGTAGAGAGGTGCAGATGTGAAATCATGGATGACATGTAACAAGCTGCAGATGAATGATGATAAAACTGAGGCCATTCTGATCACAACACAAAGACTTTAACATTCACATCCTTTACCTCAGACAAAACATATCAGCAACACCAACATTAAATTCACACAGTTAGTACAAAATCTATGCCTTGCTCTAAACAGTACTCTCAGATTGCACCAACATGTCATGAACATATGCAAAGCTACATAACTTGAGATGACATGTATCAGTTCCATTCGCAAATATCTTTCAGTTAATGCCACTAAAACACTTGTGTGTTCTTAGTACTTTCAAGACTGGACTATTGTAACTCAATTATGTCTGGTTCGTCACAATATCTACTCCAGAAACTTCAAAAAGTTCAAAACACAGCTACTTGGATCATCTTTAGAGTACTTCGATCAGAGCACACATCACCACTGCTCTGTATCCTATACTGGCTATTCATTCGATACAGAATCAAACACAAAATTTGTCCTCTGTACTATGTTTCACTAGCAGACTCCAGTCCAACATACCTATCCGACCTCACCCATGTGTATACACAGGTAAGACACTTACGCTCCTCTTCTAACAATCGTATACTCATTGTTCTCACTATGAAAACAAAGTCATATGGACAACGTTCTTATTTCATTCCAGGGCGTGGCAATGTGGAACGAATTGCCTAGTGAAATTAGTCACAAAGACACAGTAGTCCCTTTTAAGAGTGCTCTTAAAACTCACCTTTGTCGACTGCAGGATCAAACTTAGAGACCTAATAATGTTCTGTACCTTATGTTTTCAGCATGTTTTTCTGTTTTCCAATTTCATGTGTTTTTTTTTTCTTCTGTAGTATAGTCATATCATTGTAATGCGCTTATAGCTTCTAAGGATTAGTAGTAGTAGTAGTAGCAGTGGTAGTAGTAGTAGTAGTAGTAGTACTAGTAGTAGTAGTAGTAGTAGTAGTAGTAGTAGTAGTAGTAGCATTATTTACTGGGATCTGTATTGTATTCTGAACTTGCGTTAGAAGTCGTTACATATAAAACATATATAATATTTTAACGGATAAATCGAAGTCATGATTAAATAATATCTCCACAAAAAGGAAGTTATAAAAATGAAGATATAAAAGAAGATCAGACCTGTGATGAATTAAGCAAGGTTGTTCTCATAGGACATGGCACGATTACAAAATATTAAGCCATATCTCAAAAACGTGACGTATACAAACAATTGTGTTTTAATGCATCATTCATACATACATATTTTTTCACATTTTGGTAATGTTTTGAGAGTGGGTTCGAAATTGATTTTAATTGAAATTATACTGTCATTGGTATGTAAATAAATTTGCTGTAATAGCAATAGTAGTGGCAGTATTATTTATGTTGTCAATGTTGTAAGTGTTATGGTTCTTTTATGAGATGATGGTTGGAATGTTCAATTGATCGATCTCATAAACACATACTGGGAACTCAGGAAGATAGTAAGAGAGAAAGGATGAGTTCCTAGATAAAGGATGTCACATGATGATGGAAATGTCTTGTAGAAAATTACGGAATCGTAGCTGGAATATGAGACTCTTGCTGTTACGGAAAACTTTATGAAGATGTTAGTCCACTAATGTCGTTTTTTCCAAGAATCTTTTCCATAACTTTTCAAAACAAATAATCACTCGAAACGGTGTAGATAGGCTAGATCTTGGGGACATTGGCTCTGCGAGAGGATCCAGAGATCTGTAATGTTCTCCATCACTTGTTATGTAAGAAAATGTTGTTGTTGTAATAATGGTTGTTGTACGGCTACATCTTTGAGAGAGAGAGAGAGAGAAAGAGAAAAAGCTCTCTTAAACAAGTGCCGCCATGATGTTAAATCAGCTACATCTGTATATCTGTAATAAGAAGACAAAACATCTATTTCTTTTGTCGGTACGGAACTGACTTTTTATTTAATTAAACAACACAAATATAATGACTATATTCTAGAAACACATCTAAAAACTTTATAATAAAAGTTCATGCAATACATATTATATTTTCCTATTTAAGCTTTCCAACTTCATTTTATTCATATAACTTTTGCATTTTAGAATATTATACAAATAGTTAATTCTCAATCAATTTCAAGGTAGCCAAAATTGTAAGATGTAATTACTGTAGTTAATGTAACAATTAATTTAAAGAAATGCATTTTACTTATTTTAAAATAGAATATTGATTTAGAATATATTGCTAGATAATATTCTTTCTTACTTAAAGAATACTTTATTTCAATATTAAATCTAACATGAAGTTGGTAGCAATCTTAACCTTACAATAAAAAGTACATAAATATAATTAAATATAAATTATTTAGAACATTTAAACATTCCGTTACAATATATTATAAATAAAAGAATTCAGTAGCAATGTTGCACACAAAACAGTTTTACTATTAAAATCTCAATCATTAAAAATACTTATTTCTAAAGAAGTTACGAATATATAATTATTTTACCTGTAATAAGAAGACAAAACATCTATTTCCTCTGTCGGTACGGAACTGACCTGACCCTTAAATGCGTGGTCTTTTATATGCATCCTGTGTCAGGTTAACGTACCCTTGGAAATAGATGTTTATTCTCTCATCAAGTAAAAGTCAGTTTTTCCTGGTCCAAACCAGCTTAATTTGACGTCATCTGACATAAGGTACAACTCAGATTTGTAGTTCGTTTGGCATTAGTTACGTCCGAACATGATAATCCCTAAATATTCTAAATCAGCAACATGTTTAATATATTAAGCCAGCAGCAATGTCCGTCAATCTTTAGATAAGAACCATTTTTGTAGAAACGACTGTCCATCATTAGTTAAAAACCATTCTGTATTTACGTTAACACGGAAGCCTGCTCTATGCTTTACCGATAAGATTTAGGGGTTCACTGACTTTCAGTAAGATTTCTTGCTAATGCCTGGTTTTACAAAATATATATCTGACTGATAAACTTAAGAGCTGACTGACTTTTGTTTTATAACCTATTTTCACTCGATAATGTATATTCGTATAGCTAATGATTTGCGTTGCCAACTTATGCTTCGTATATCAACTATTTTCCTTCTATTAATATATAGTTGTGCTTTGGAAATAAATGAAATTAATCTTAACACACTTTTAGAACTTACTTAATATAAACAAATAAAACATTACTTTAATACAATTTAAAGAAAATATCAAGGTTATTAATTTTACTAAAAATTTAATCCTAACAGTTCTCGTCGTCTGTAGCATGCGTTGTTGTTTTTGTCGAATTTGTCAAGACCTTGAAAACATGTTTTAACAAATATTATATGATTGTGAAATGGCAGTTGGATGAAAGTTATTTCCTTTCCTCTTTTTAATAATTATTCCTTTTTTTGAAAATATTTTATTCTATTAAACGTTTCTTTCTTACAAACAAGCTTCGAGTACGAGTCCGGTTCTTTAACTTGACACATGTTATTAATTACTGACCGTTTCCTTTTTATTCAATGTCAGGTTCCGAATTCTTAGGTCACGTTCTACTTTGAAGGACAGGTCCAATATTCCAGATATGGTTGATTATTGCAGGCCAAATCCCCAATTTTAGGCCAAGTCATGGCCAGGTTCCGAATTCCAATCTAGGTCATATATTCCACAACGGGTCATGTATCCAATCTATGTCTCTTATTCCTGGTTAGGTCCCTAATTCCAGGTAAGGTTAAGTATTTGAGGCTATGTCCTGTATTTTCTAAACTATCTGAGTACAGAATTTAGAGACAGGTCAAACATCTCTAAATTAGATACGATATATAGTGGATACCTGTGTCTCTGTAACATTGTTCTGGAAATTATTTTATAATTTCCGAATTTAAGGAATATATGTTGATCTTGAGGCATTTACTTAAAGTTCGTTGCCATAATATGGAGTCAGCTATTTCTGTCTTGTGTTTTTTTTTAATCTGAGGGGCCTCGGGTGGCTGTGTGGTCTAAAGCGGTCAACTTCACAAATCACTGCCATTTCACCACAAACTGCATGGGTTCGAGTCTGACTTGATCAATGTGAGTATGTGAAAGAGGTTGCAGTAGCTTCTGGTGGGTCGTTGTTTTTCCCTCCACGACTTCCATGATTTATGCCAGCTGCTTTATATAGCCTATCTTGCGCTGGGAAATGACGTTAAATCCCAAAATAACAATATCAACAACATTTCAGTGTGATCATTGCTGGCCTGTAGATAAACAAAAAAATAGTAATATGTTTTAACTACTTTGGTTTTAGTGCCTTTTCCAGTAGCTTAAAGGATAAAGTAATATTTCATATTTCAATGAGAACTAAATGCCGTGACGACACCTTCTGTGTGGATTGGAGATTGTGTGATTTTTGATAATATATTTTGTGGTATTTTGTTGCGCTACCTTCTGTGTGGATAGGAGATTGTGTGATTTTTGATAATATATTTTGTGGTATTTTTTTACGCTCCTTCTGTGTGGTTAGTAGATTGTGTGGTTTTATTTTCCTTCCCTTTTGTTTTGATAGGAGATTGTGTGGTTTGTATTCAGGGTCACTCATATACCTCGAAAAGATATTTGCTTTCTTTTCCCTTGTCGCTAGACAGACCCAAATAAAAATAATATTCCCATGTTAAATTTCCCTTGTCGCTAGATAGACCCACCATGTTCAATTCCCCTTCACGCTAAATAGGCCCAAATATTATTCCCCATGTTAAATACCCCTTGACGCTAAATAGACCCACCATGTTCAATTCCCCTTGACGCTAGATAGGCTCAGATAGTTCCCATGTTAAATTCCCCTTGACGCTAGATAGTCCCACCATGTTAAATTCCCCTTGACGCTAGATAGTCCCACCATGTTAAATTCCCCTTGACGCTAGATAGTCCCACCATGTTAAATTCCCCTTGACGCTAGATAGTCCCACCATGTTAAATTCCCCTTGACGCTAGATAGTCCCACCATGTTAAATTCCCCTTGACGCTAGATAGTCCCACCATGTTAAATTCCCCTTGACGCTAGATAGTCCCACCATGTTAAATTCCCCTTGACTCTAGATTAGCCCAAGCCCTTTTTGACTGGATTTTCCCTTGACGCTAGAGTGCCCCATGACCTTTTTGACTGGGTTTCCCATTGACGCTAGAAATCTTCACGCTAGAGTGCCCCACGACTTTTTTGACTCGATTTCCCATTGACGCTAGAGTGCCCCATATTATTACTCATGGACATGTGTATGGGATACTTTGTAAAGAGATCTAAACGTGAAACGGAGCATTTCAACAAAAATCTAATAGTGAAATGTTCTGTTGGCAAATATGTTGTTAACGGCAAATAGTGTAGTTTAAAGAAATAAGTATGACTTTTATTAAAAAAATGAACATGATATGCAATGTTGAAATGTGCGCCGTAACCAGTTTTCTCCAATGTTTGCTTTCTAGTGACAATTAGCCTAAATTTTAATTAAGAATACTCTCAAACAAAGGCGTGCAATTTTTTTTTATTCTGAAAGGGCTGTTCCTGCTTCATTGAAAACACGCTGACGTTAGTTGGTACAGTAACATAATTGAAGGTTCGCGGGTCGATGATGTTTCTGTGTGTATTTGTGAAAAAGCAATGTTAAATCTATAATACATGAAAAATAGCAGGGATGAAGTAATGTTTTATTTGGTCTCACCAGTACATAATACTTTCGAAACGTTTTTGAAACATGCAGTATTAGTAGGGAACGTAACGGGAAGTCATTAATCTTGAGCGTAATTAGCATACTTGCAGTGCCGGATGAAACCCTGTGGAGGCCCTCTGGTAGTTGAAATCTTGAGCCCACTCCCCACCCCATCGCTAATTATCTCTTATGAATATTATGCTGATCCATTGTCGATGGGCCCATAAAATGCGCGGGGCCCATAGGTAGGTGCCTAGTCGGCCTAATGGATAATCAGGCATTGCATACATGTCTTGACGTTTCTATTAAGCAACATCTTTTGTTAACAGATCAGTTTAATGATTACGTATTATGCCAGAATTCGTTCCGGTTGTACGTTATAATCAGTCAGTGTACCTTAGAGCTGGTTGAGTTAAAGACATACTAGAAACAACAGACGAAGCAGTGAAAATATAGCACAAAATTTAAATCATTTCATGTATTTCTGTGTGTGTGTGTGTGTGTGAGAGAGAGAGAGAGAGAGAGAGAGAGAGAGAGAGAGAGAAGTATACGACACTATCAAATTTGTTAGGCGTTTGTTTGTGCCATGACTCAATTTTTACAGCAACTACATGTATTCTTTTAATTATGAAAACTAGCTTGACCTACTTGTTGTAGTCTATATATTACATTTGGCTTCCAAGAATCAAAATGAACTTTTCCTTGACTAAAACTCTGTTCTTGGAAGGAACTTGAGCGATTACACAGTAAACATGGGAAGAACATTAGAGAACAAACATTTCCTTTGTTGGGCTGGAGGGGTGGTTAATTTGTTTTAACAAACAATAGTTTTATTTTATTATCTCCAGATTTAAGATTAGTTTGATTTCAGCTAATAAAATAGAAATAACCAGTTATTTTTTCCCCGATAAAATATAAGTAACTTGTTTGTTTTTCTTCGGTTTATTTATGGGCCACATTTTTTAAATATCTTTTTAACATTATTATTAAATCTCAGCCAGCCACCGCCACCTGAAAATTAAACATCCTTTTATATTTCTAATTGAGGCAGATTAACATTATATTGAAGGTTCGCGGGTCGATGATGTTTCTGTGTGTATTTGTGAAAAAGCAATGTTAAATCTATAATACATGAAAAATAGCAGGGATGAAGTAATGTTTTATTTGGTCTCACCAGTACATAATACAATATATATATATATATATATATATATATATATATATATATATATATATATATATATATATATATATATATATATATATATATACATGTTAAAAATATAATACGCGAGTGAGGTCAAAAAGGTACATATTTCTGGATAGGTATTATGTAGTGCAACATAATACAATATATATATACATGTTGTAATGTTAATCTGCCTCATTTAGAAACAGAAATATATATATATATATATATATATATATATATATATATATATATATATATATATATATATATATATATATATATATATATATATATATATATATAAATGAGTAGTTCGGACTAGTCCCCTCCAAAAGAATATGAATGAATGGTCATGGCAGACAGTGGGAAGAGTGTGCGTGATTTTGAGTTTTAACTTAGCTTTAACAAGTTTTCAGTCATTTCGCTACGATATCTGCAGTATGGCAGTTTATAGTGATGTCTAGTACTGGGGTGTCATGCCGCAGACAAGTAGCATGATGTCCCACACAGTCACATTATCCTGACACCAGGCCGACCAGTCCAAGCACTATCCTCTTAATGTTGAGCGCCTAGCAAGGAAGATGTATTTTTAAGTACCATTTTTTAATCTTTGGTACGACTCATACGGAATTCTAAACCATGACCTGCAGCTTCCGAGGCGGACGCTCTAACCACCAGGTCACTGGAGCGATCGTCAGTGAGAACAAACATATCTTCAAGAAAGTAATAGGCCCGAAGGTTAGACTGATTTTATCTTTAACAAAGTGAATCGTGAGTCATTCAATGGTCAGAATAATTTTGATTATGTGCCTCGTATATTTAAAAGTGCAGAAACCAGTTAATTTTGGGGAAAAAGACACAAGTGCACGATGAAAAAGCTTAAATGAACAGTGCGTACATATCATATTGATACATGCTGTCGCCCTGTTCTGTGTTCTCGTTGCGTGAAAGATAAGCATGAATGTGTTTTGTTATTTAAAGGATACTGTCCATTATGTGATGTGGCCTTGCATCGTAGTGTATTCCTATTGAACATAACTGATATCCTAATATTGTATTACTACATGTTTCCCTTTGATAACTTTCATATTGTAGCCAAATTTCTCGGCACTCCGTGTATATTGTAACAGGTATTTCCCACACCCTTTTCATGCTAAGCACAATACTTCCCTAAAAACGGTATTGTGTAACGAGGGCAAAGGTCATTGCTATTCTTAGCGGCGTACTAAACGTTTTGTAAAGAGCTAAATACCTTTATTTAGTACAGCAATTTTCCAGGGGAATTTCCAGTCTATATTTAGCAATTATCCCTTAGTTTTGCCTTTACAACTGTGCTGATCAATATCTCAAGCTTCTAAGTGTCATTGATATAACGTTGTCAGTCAGACAAAGGCTTTGTTACCTTTCTGTGTAAAGAAGAGACTGCTATGGGGGCAGGGTCCAGTTTTTATGTACAAATTTAATGTCGCATGCACCTGCCTAATATTAAAATTCATTAAAAATATAATACGCGAGTGAGGTCAAAAAGGTACATATTTCTGGATAGGTATTATGTAGTGCAACATAATCATATCACACACATGACCTGACAAGTCTACTGAAGTTCTTAGAATAAAATATTTATGTACCCCAACCCCTATTTTATACATGCATTTTTCACATCCGAAGGCCATTTTTGACAGCATGTGGTGCTCACAGTGCAAACGCAAGGCCTTTTCCTAGATGAAAATTTTGAAAAACATTGTCTACTAAATAGCTTGATGCAATTCATAATAGTTGTCATCCATGCCGTTTTTGAGATATTCTACTTGCCTTGAACCCACGTGTCTACTGCTATGGGAGGCTAGCTCTTCTTCCTAGCCAACTATTGGTATTTCACAATCAACATACTGCAGAGTAACTATGGAAAGTGTACATGTCTAACATCAATTTCAAGAACAACACAAGCCTGAAACACCTAGTTCACAAATTTATCCATATCTTTAATTATTACACAATAGTAGCTCAAAAACTCACACCATACCCTTAAGTTAAGAAATTTGCCAGGGGCCAATTTACGAAACTGGACCCTGCCACCTATATTTTTGTGTTGGACCATCTGCTGCAAATATAACTTCCGCATAATCTATTACAGTTACACTTTTGTGCACATCACAGAGACTTACATTACACATAAACTTACATTACACATAAACATTCCAATCTCTCTTATATATATATATATATATATATATATATATATATATATATATATATTATTTTTTTTTTGGTGTGAATTGTGCTTTTCTCATTGACATTGAAAATAATATTGTTCGGTGACGTCAAGTGGTTCGATAGTTTATGACACACCTTTGCACGCTGTTCAATGAGACAAGGTTCCATCTAACAGTTCATCTTCGCAGCAATGTTGTTTCATCTTTTAAAGCGGCTGTACAGTATAATTTTTCAAAATTTTCTTTGCTTGACTCGAAATACAAATTTTTAATATAAAAAAAAACTAAAATCGTTTTAAATATAATATTAATTAATTCTTACGGCCAAACTTCGACGTACGAAGGGTTTTTCCTCGTCTAAAATCAGACCTCGACTACGATATGATTGCGTGACCAATCAAAATAATCAAGATTAAGCGAGCGAGAACAGATGTTGATGATTTAAGATTATTTTATATTATAATAAAATATATAAAGCTGACGACGAAGGAATGAAAAACTTTTAGCACAACGTAATGTACTCTTTCTGCAATAGTAAAGCAGTTTGTTTTCAAGAAGTTCTTTTTTTAGCACAGTGAATAAAATAAATAATGTGCAGTGATATCCATTGAGTCAACTCTTGACTCCCCCCCCCCCGAAAAAAAGCCAACAAAATAAAACATTAAAAAAATATGTAAAAATGAGAATTTGTAAGGGGTAAATGAACATATATTAAAATAACTAAGTAAGGCTCACTAGGTTTAGGTCAGTAGCGAGGTGCGAATCGGAATGAGTGGTGGTGGAGAAAATGTTGGAGTTTCTATTAAACCGATTAAAAGTAATGTAGATTATTTTAAAATGACTGATTTTTAAAACAAACTTGTATTTTGGTATAAATATTTCACAGAATTTCATCAGTGACATAGATACTAGATAATGGGGGGGGGGGGGCAGATTGTCATTTTCTTGCACCGAGCTATCACATCCCTAACACCGCCACTGCTTAGATTGAAATAATAGAGAACATTAATAGTTATATCATGTTAAACTTAGCTCAGGAAGTTTTCTCCTGGTTGCTGTAAGCCGAAGGACTGCCAATTTAATTTTCGGGGGTGGGATAGGATGGAACGTTTAACACCAAAACCACAAATGTCCAGCGTTCCGATAACTTTGTTAAAATCTTGCTTTAATTTGTGGATAAAAGAACATGTTATGTCCAATTATATTAGCTAAAATTAACAAATTTGAGGCAACAGAGAGAATATTTGGTTTTTTGTTTATAATACATCCATGCTCCTCCCGTCCCCTTCTGTCAGATTAATTGATTGTTAACTTTGTACACATTTTCATGTTGTACATACATGCACCAATTGTATAAAATCTCAAATCTATTATAATTTTGGGGCAAAGTTTCACTTAAATTATCATAAATAGTTTGATTTTTAAAAATAATAAAACAAGCATTTGCCTGACTGATGTTAAATGTGACTGTTTGCAATGGAGTCTATGCGAAATAACAATAAGAACAAAATATAACACTGAACAGTTTTTCTTGAAAGTTTGACAAAATTAAATGAAGTGGTTTTTGGAGAGGGTCTCATAATTAGTTTTTGCATTGTCAATTGAACCAATATGCAGGCATTTGTTTATACATTATTAATAAATATTTCCTCCGATACTTTGAGATAAACGTTACCAACAAATGTTTGGGGAGATATGAAAACATGCAATTTCCATCTGGTTGCTATGGAGCTTTAATGATTGCTATGGAAACTGTCAAAATGGAACTTGCCTATATACACTAATGCTTAACCAAATATAGTTTGTTTAAAAATGTATATGTCTAGATTTCCACATGTAATCAGATGATAACCTTGCATCGACGTTGCAGAAAATTGGATTGAATGAGATGTAGCTGAGGCGAGTCTGGATGCCTATTAATTTAGTCAGGGGCACTTGTTACTTTTAAAAAACGACAAATATTGACACGACCGCTTCAACCAACTAACACAACGTGACAAACTCGAGAATTTCGAAATCTGCCGTTTTCTGATTCCTTGCTAATTTTCATACACTGCCATCGCGCTCGGCCACGTCAATCTAAACGTATGTCAACGTAAAGTAAACGTTTCAAACGTTTACCTGAAACTGATACTTTATTAGGAAGTTTAAGCAAAATGTCTCTGTTTCTTTGCATGTCGTCTACTTGGATCGACTTTGGAGGCACATACTTCGTATGTTTCGACCAGATAATAGGCTACATCGAACCTGTTAGTGATTCATTCTTTACCCAAGTTTGTGAAAAGCAGAAACCTCGAACTAACACTGAATTGTGCTTATTCGCTTCGTGACAAAACTATTCTTTTAATTGTATAATATACACCGTTGTCTTATTCTTGCACAATATGTATAAAATTAAAGCAATGAACCACGCAAACAGGTAAACTACATACTTTGACTCACCTACCTGTCTACTCAGTTGCAGAGAACAGTGGGATAACATTCAATAAAAATGAAACAGATCTCCTAAAAGTTTACGTGGCAAATATGGTTCAGATGCATAAACGCTATCCGTCATGATTGTGACGTCAAAACAAGTGATACCAATATATCATCAACTTACTCTGAGGAATGTCTTAGTTTTCTTTGTCAAAAGAGGAGTCAATTTCATAAAACCGTGTCCATTCAGTTGAGTAAAAGCCATATGTAAACTTGTATTAACGTTTTTTCTACTATGACGCTTAACTACAAATTCGAGCAGGACTTTTCTCACACATCACTGTGGGTTGCCTTCTCTTCTTTCTTTTTGTGACTAGGTGGGACATCATGCTACACGTCTGCGGCACGATGCCCCAGTGCTATACATCACTATAAACTGCCTCACGGCAGACATCGTAGCGATATGACTGAAAAATTGTTAAAGCTACGTTAAAAATTCTAATCAAACAAACAAAGAAAGAAATTCTCTTATTTCGATGGAAATAATGCCACAATGGGCAAATCTGGTGGCCAATTCACCTGTTCCTGATTTTACCTTATCCTATTATAGTAGATGTGTGTCTTAGTGCTCTTACTGACAATTTTGAATATGATCTAGTAGAAATAATCAAGTCATGGATTTCATTAGTGCTGTAGCAATAAACGTACTATGTTCTCCATTCCTTACAGATCTGGATCTCTGATATTAAGAATGTCATGACATTACAAATACATTACTGGGGAGTTCGATATTACCTTCTTTATCTCATGTTTAATCCGCAGATTGCATCTTACTAAGCGTACACTGGATAAATATGTACTATGATAAAAAAAAATGGAAAATGTTAGAATCCTGATGGGAACGACAACAAGTATACACCATTTAATTCAGTGTTAATTCTGTTTAGATGCTAAGTTTCAGCAGCTCTTACTTTACACATTCCATCAACGGATGGTTTTATTTATTCAGATATTCGCACTCTGATGACGTTCAGCAAGCGTTAGTATCATTATATATTTGGATAATAACATATTTGAGGCAGTGGTTTGGAAAAGAGAATATGGAGATTATTTCTAACCCAACAATAAATAAGCAAATTAAAGCTAAGAACAACACTTTGTGAAAATGGAGCTACTTATAATTAGAATAGTGCAGGTTCGAGATGAATTATCAAGTTCGTGATCTACGAAGACAGTAAAAGAAAGAAACATTATTTTAAAATAAACTGAACATTTTAAAATGTTGAATTAGGATTACACGATCAATGTGTGGCTAATTTTTGTTGATGTTTACGGTTTAGAAAAACGCAATGGTAGGGGAAGGGAATGAATTATGTTTTGAAGGTTCAGGTCAGAAATGTGCATTGCTTCCTGGAAACTCTAGATGGTTGAGAAAGGCTTCTTTCTTGGCATATTCTGTATCTGATTTCCTTTAGGTGCAGATGTTTTCGTTCATGCATGGTGATATATAATATATAGTATATTATGTTGGTAAGCGCCTTTCAAAATATCAGCTGAAATTTGCGATGGCTGCGAAAAGAAGTTAGTCATCGGATCTTTGTATGTAAAGGTGTTTTCGTGCCATTTATCGTACTGCAAAATTTTTCATCTGCTTTGAGTGATCTTTAAACTGTACAACCTATTATATTTCAAGTGTTTCAATGAAATATCGTGTTATTATAGATATTAAATCACAAGCATTAGACTCAAACTATGCGAATATGTAGAAAATAAAAAGTATTTAATTTAGTGCAGTCATCACTATTATTTTTATTTGGGACTGTCTAGCGACAAGAGAAATGGAGGCAAAGAATGCAAATATCTTTTCGAGGTATATGAGTGGCCCTGAAAACAAACCACACAATCTCCTATCAAAACAGAAGGGAAGGAAAATAAAATCACACAATCTCCTATCCACACAGAAGGAAAGGAAAACAAAACAAGGATAATTAAGAACACCATACATTTTATGTGAAATATGTTCATTGTTTTCATTATTCATAAATTTAATAAAAAGGTGGTGTTATATTTATTGTCGACTGACTTCTTAACATATCTCAAATTTAAGGGATGTCCTGTGTTTCTCATCACACACTACATACAATGTTATCAAGTTTTAACAAATGTAAAAAAGCAGCACCAAAACGTGCTTTGCTCTATCGACAGTCTAAGCCGTGTGTTATGATTTGAAATTCAAAGTTAACCATAGGCAGGGTCATAAAGTGCAATGTCACTCGCGTCAATAATTGTTACATTGTTACAATTCTTCCGAACGTGTGTTTTGGTTCTGGTTTTTTTTATTTCAAAGTTAGCAAGGTTATACAGTGCAAGATCACTCGTGTCATTCTTGAAATAGTCTTGTATGTGTTTCCTTTCTGAAAAACGGTAGATCTTATGCTTTAAAAAGTTTCCGTGACACATTGCAGTGCCAAAAATAAGGATAAAGCTCCGATACCTGAATTGTACAAGTTTGTCAACTCAAGATTTTATTTCATCCAACGATTTACTGATTTACTGTTTGTAAAGGTGTAGTGTTTGAAAAACAAATTACATGACAAACGGAGAGTATGATGCCTACTTATTAAAGTTTTGGAGAGGTTTGTTCAAACGGGAACATCAACCATTAGGATTTCAATTAAACGTATTACGACGGAGAGAGAGAGAGAGAGAGAGAGAGAGAGAGAGAGAGAGAGAGAGAGAGAGAGAGAGACTATGTTATACTTACTTTTAAAAAGAATCACGACACTTACGCTTGTTTTATTGGTATATTTTACTTTAGAAAAATTCAAGGAAACACAAATCCCACTTAGAAAATTAAATTCATAGGAAAGTCCACGATTTTAAAATATCACCAGAGTGAACTGCTGACAAATACGACTAAAACGTTATCACAAAATAGTTAATCCAAATACGCTGTGATGTATTTGACTATAAAATTGACATAATTTCTGTGGGATCGCCCAGGGTACGATTGTTTGTTCTTGCTTTAGTTTTACTTCTTTATATATATATCCACATATAAAAATCCTGATAATACTATCTCTACAAATGTTCACGTAAAAGAAACTAATATCCACCAATATGTGGAATATTCGTCTTGTCATCCCAGGTCATGTAAAAACGGCATACCGTATAGTCAGGCGAAAAGATATCGACGTATCATTTCAGACGATCATCAATTAAAACATTCTTTAAATGAATTAAAAACATATTTCATAAAAAGAAATTATCCTATACATATAATAGAGTCTGCTGTAAGTAAAGTCTGTATTCTTACCCAAAATGATGCTTTAAATACAGCAGAATGTACGAAAGATAAAAATATAATTCCTTTCATAATACAATATAATCCATCTTTGCCAAATATAGGCCTTATAATTAATAAATATTGGACTCTCCTTAACTTATCAGAAAAAAACAGCGTCAAAACACTTTACAAGAGCAAGCCAATTCTTGCTTATAGAAGACCTAGGAATTTACAAGATCTTTTGATCAGAACTAAACCGAAAAAAAATTTTCAAAGATGTTTTTCGTCATCTAAATGCAACAGACGTAGGTGCTCTCAATGTGCAAATATTACAGAAAGTACCTATTTTAGTAGCTCCAATACTAAAGAAATGTTTTCTCTACGTTATAACACTGATTGTATATCAACTGATGTAATTTATTTGATAACCTGTAAAAAATGTAACATGCAATATGTTGGACAAACACTTCAACAAGTTTCTAAGAGAATGAATAATCACCGCTTTCATATAAAAAATTATATGGATCCTCAGTTCTCCTCTAATGTTTCAATGCATTTTAATACAAATAATCACTCATTAAGGGATTTTTCTTTCATGCCAATCGATATTGTGCACGGAGAAATGAACAGACTCATTAAAGAAAGTTACTGGATTAATCGGTTAGATACTGTTTATCCTAATGGCCTTAATACACAGGCATTATATAAAATTGTATAGAATTTTTGTGGATGATTTGATATATTGTATTTATATATATATATATGTATATATATATATATATATATATATATATATATATATATATATATATATGTGTATATGTATGTGTATGTGTATATATATATATATATATATATATATATGTATATATATATATATATATATATATATATATATATATATATATATATATATATATATATGTGTGTGTGTGTGTGTGTGTGTATGTGTGTATATATGTATGTATGTATGTGTATGTGTGTATATGTATGTATATATATATATATATATATATATATATATATAATATGTAGTTATATGTATTACTGTTAGTCTCTACATTATAATCTCACTATATATATATATATATATATATATATATATATATATATATATATATATATATATATATATATATAATCTAGCGGTGAAACACAACCTCAAGGATAAAAGCCCAAGTTGTCTGTCTATTGATATGAATATTTACACCAAAACCAATATGACCTGCAAAACCCAAAGATATACGGCAAGCATGATTAGAATGAGCACAACGACACCTAACTGTAGTAACAAAAAGATGTTTTTCTTCACGTCCGCGTAACTTGAGTTTCAATCCTCATTCAAGACAAACTTGGTATCCTTTTGTGAGCGTAAAATTAAAATACTGAAGAAAACTTAAGCACTTTGCTGTAGACTATAGTATAGATAATTTCAGCAACAAGCTAAACAACATAAATACCGTTACAACAATAGAATGCCCGAAATCGTCTATTAAAAAAGAAATGCGTTTAAAAAAATAATTAAAGATTAGCAATGGCTAAGCAATAAAACCGAATTAAAGAAAGGCAATGACATTTGTATATAGGTCTCTCACTTTGATATTGTGTGCGGATGTAATCTGCCATGTATTAACTGCTTGAAAAAATATTTAGGCAAAGAGAAACCTAAATTCAAACTAACTTTTTCAGATTTGTTCCTTCTTTTTATTTTTTGGGAACACACCTTAACACTATTCAATGGTGGAACAGGGAAAATACACATATCAAAACAAAACAAACAATTTACTATCAACGCACGGGAATCAGCCACAACAAAGCACAGAATCTACTATCCAATATCACACAATCTATCATCCACCCAGGAGAAGCAGCCCCCCAAAAAACCCACAGAATATACTATCCAATAACACACCATTTATCATCCACACACGAGAAGCAGCCAAAACAAACCACATAATCTACTATCCAATATCACACAATCTACCATCCACACACACGGGGAAGCAGCCAAAACAAAACATACAATTTAATATCCACACAAGGCGAAGCAGCCGATACAAAACAGTTTAATGTTGGAAACGTTTGCATAGTTTGATGTGAAGGAAAAAAAGAAGTCAAAGAGCATCTATATTTAACAAAATGTAAAACAAACGACAGACACATTGGTTTCAAAAGGCAACATCTTTTATTCAAATAATAAACAACTAACAAAACACATTATTTTTCATCTAACAAACATTTCCTTTCATTTACAAACTTATTTTTTAACTAACATTTTTTAAAACTAACAAACATTGTTTTTCAATAACACAAATACATTATCTTTGACATGGTTGACAACGGTGTGAATTCAGTTGAGATTTCCACTGTTGGAAGTCATTGGGCCATTGATGTACACTACGTTTCCTAACTAAAAACAACAGATAGTCATAATGGTCACAAAACCATCGATCTACTTTGTCATCATTTCGAGACGAGTGACGATCAAAATGAGTCAATAAATGTTCTAAAGAATATCCAATACTGCGATGATGCAAATTATAGACAATATTGTTCATACACCAGAGAATCTGTGCCTTGTAATTTCACATTATTGAATCATGTCGTCTGGGAATTTCTTTTCATAAAGTTAATGAGATCGTCTTCCAAAGGGGGCAATCCGTACGAATCAAAATACTCCACACATCCCTCTTGAGGCAAAGTAGACAGCAACCCAGTGGGTTCCTGGATGATGATTGTCGTTTGTGTTCATGACATAAGCTTGATTCTCTTGAGGTTTTCGATGAGGTAGTTCATCTTTAGCACACACAACAGGATTCCAAGAAGCAGTGTACGAACTACGGTTCAAAAGGTAATAAAGTTCCCAAGTATCCATTTGATTTTGGTCTTATTTTTTTTTTCTTCACAAGTGAAGATAAGTCATCAATTCAATCCAGACATTTTGCTTGAAAAGGTCTGTCAAGTAACTGTTCGTTTGTTTCGTCTCCTTACTCTGTGCCAAGAGAGCTTCGATGTGATCAATCTCTCGAGCAAACAATGGAGGAGAGGATTGATCACGCAAGTCTTTATACCACTGATGTAACACGGCTTCTTCTGAGATGAGACTCCAAGCTTCGTTTAGATAATCGTCCAATTTTTCTTCTTGACTCATCATCATACATTTATCGGGTTGAATTTGACTGAGATGATCGTTTTGATATCCATAACAATCTCTTTTGATCATGTCCCTCATTTTATTCTCCAAGTGTTTGGCAAAACAGGTGACTAAATGTTGTTCCTGTTCTGGCCATCTGGACTATTTTTGGTCTTGGGGGTTTGCTTTCTCTGTAACCTCACATTCCATTTCCATCGATTCTCCACTGTTCAAAGATGGACAAGGTTATTCCATAGTGTCTAATAGTCTAGAATGACTTCTCTCAAACTGTTGATTTCTATGGTATTATCGAATTCAGCATACAGAATGACATTCACCATTTCGACAAGAGCCTCTGTAAACTTAAGTTCCACACGCAGTTTCCCAGATTTTATAGGTTGGATATGTCCCTCTTCGCTGCTTGGGTCTGGAGTGAAATCAAAAGCCCACAAAGTGTAATCTCCTGCATAGTCGTCGTAGGAAAAGACGTGACTGGTGTTGGTTCCTAACTGTCCTGTGGCTTCATACAGCGACAAGTACAACCTCAAGTAATTCTTATGGGCAAAGTCGGGTTCGAAGGGTCGGGTACACAAAGTTTTGCAATCGCGACTGACTTCGATTTTGGATACTTTGCAGTGCTTAAACTGGAAAATATTTTCATTGTGGGTACCGTTGAGGGCTGCATTGGTCACGATACCAATGAGTAACTGTCCTTGGAACAGATGAACTTCGATCTTAGATCGGAGTCCAATGGCAATGGTGAAAGTTTTTACTTTCACGCGTCGTAACGGATACTTGGCTGACGTTCTGCTCATAGTGTGACTAATATCATTTCCCACTTTAGGTAACACTTCCACACGACGCACGTATAACCTGGTTTTGTATTCGTTGGCATGAGCCATCAAATGGAAAGCAGTACTGCAACGATTCAGTCTCAAGTGAATATCCACCCCGTTCAGCAAATACTTCTCTTGAAACCACATGTTCAAATGTAAACGATCGAACAGTTCTAAACTACGTCCTTGCAGAATTTCCTTTCGACGGTCGTTAAAACCTTCATTGTGAGAATCGTCATCTTATTTCAATTCTGTGTCGTTAAACTTATCCTCGCCTGCTGTGTCAGGTTTCCATGCCACGCAAGCATCTAAATGAGTGTTCTTGGCTTCTTTTCCGTACGTCAAGAGATTTTCGAGGTACGCTTTGTAAGGGTAAGTATCCATGCTACTGCTCACCAGTTTGTTATTCATGTACAAATCCACATCGCTGAACAAGAATGCATGAAATTGTTGACGGGAGCCACTCGAGCATCGGCTGCCGGAACGGAGTTGTCCGTTTTGGTCACTTTCACTTTGAAATACAAGTAACTGCTGTTCAGATCAATTCAATTTTCGGGTTGCTCTTTGAGTTCAAATTCGGTGGGAGCTGAATCCGTCAAAGATGAGACGCGATGAAGTTCAACCCATTGGGCTTCTTGCATGGTCATCATAGTGGGTGGCATGGCAAATAGATCCAGGTCCGACTTGGAACAGGCAACAAGAGTCTTGGTGCATCATTTTTTTTCTCAGTCTCTATGTTTTGTTTTTAATAATCAAAAATGTGCAAGTCTCGAACGGTTCTTTTTTCTTAGTCTTTCTAGTTTTAGAGGTATGGAGACTTTTGGAAGGGTGTCTTCGTCGTTGCTTTCTTCCTTGTCCTTGCTGTGTCCTCAGGGAAGCAGGAATGCTAGACGTGGTACTGTTCAGGGCATTTATAGGACTTTCTCGTTGACCCAAATTTTCTTTACCCGTTTGAAGCAAGACATTTTTGCCTGCTCTCAAGAAGCTTCTTTGGGTTTTGTTTGTCAATGAGAACATTTTGAAAAAATTCTTTGCCGTGAATCAATGCGGCATCTTTTAAGGCGGTCAATGCTCGTGTCACTATCGGTTTCAAAACAGGGACCACATAACGAAAGGCTGATTTAATCATATCTCCTAAACCATGTTCTCTTTGTAGAGCAACTCATCGGTACACAGGATACATCACTTTTCAGTTGTTCGATAATCGTTTTTGAAAATGGAGTTTCACTGTGACTTTCCCTTTGGTAAATGGGATATTTTGTCCTAGATCTCCTTTTATAGTAATGTTGACAGTCAAGATACGACATACTAACAGACACATAATGAGGATGTACAAACTCGCAGTGAACGTGATAGGTATTTCCACATTCCTCGTCAGCGATCATGGTAGAATCCACTTTGAAAGGAATGACACGCAGTAACGGAACAGATGTGCGTCCTACCACGTTGTACTCCACCACATCGTCCTTGGTTCATTTCTACAGGAAATCGAAAATATTTTTCAAAGTCCAAGTTACTGGTCATGGCTGCTATTTCTTTTTTCTTTACCAACCTGAAGTCTCCACCCAAAATATCATACAATTCAGGACAAAAGGTAAAGGCCATAATTGTGTACTCTGTTAATTTGATCATTAGGCGAATAGCCACTTTATTGCACTCAAAGGTAACACTTTTTCTAGCTTTATCCATGACTTTACCAAACACAGTCTTGAACCTGGTAGCAAGTGTAATCACTAAAGGTTGACCACTAAAATAATAACCTGCAGGAACGGTTAACAGATAGGTGGACCGTTTAGTCTTGGGGTCCTGTGTTTTCATCGGGTCAATGACAGTAATGCATTCGCCTAAGGTTTGTTGCAATTGGTCGTCATACACTTCTAGTTTAAAAGTGTTTTGATTTTCGACTATGTTTTTTATTTGTGTCGAGTGTATCATTCCACTAAAGCCACTTCCAAACGGGTATCTTGATCCAAATGAATGGTTTGAGGTAATTTAGCAGTGTAACAGCTCAAAGTGATGCTAGGAAAAACCTCCATAGAACTATCACTGGGTAACGTTACGTAAAATTGGTTACTGTTGTTATTCATAATTCCAATGTTTGCTTGTCCGATGGGTCACTCGATGTTAAAGGAGTGTCTAAAAGATGATTGTGATTGGCGTGGTGACTGTTAGGAGAATGACTGACGTTGAACGCAAGGCTCCCAATATTGTTACTGTTGTTCCCGTTGCAAGAAACGAAATACCAGAAAGCAAGTCACTAAAACACACAATACACGTCGACCCCTATTGATGGGACACAATTCTCGTAATAAGTGTTCGTAATCCTCCACCGTTTCAATATTCTCATTGATATCCTTCCACGGAATCTGTTTTATTACAAGTGATAAAGGTTGTGGCATGCTAGTTCTATTTTATACTTCTTTTTGTGGAATACCATAAATGTATATTCTGCACATAATTATTTAAAATCTTCTCCAAAAGCGAAAGTGATTAACATGGTGTGTAATTTCGGACAACTGCCATTCAGGGTAACGGTCAAGAATGATCATAAAATCTTCTAATGTAAACGGACTAAATTGCAATCTGTGGAAAAAGGTACACTTGATCCAGAGAAATCTGACACGTTGGATGATTTTTGTCCGACTCTGGCTAATTCTTCAGGAGTTGATCCAGGTAGACAAGTTTGGAATCAATTTTTAAAATTTAAGTATTCAGGCAAGCGCACAGGGAACGAATATTCGTCTTTCACAAATTCATTTCGATACAGGTACGGTGAAATTACCAGGAGGTTACATTGGATTGCATGGCATCAGTAGGATAGTAGCCGCATGGTCTCACGCGGAGATGGCATTGCTTTTGCATCAAGAGTGATTGAGAAGGTACTGTGCCGTTAGGACACGTACATACTCCAGAAGTACGCTTCTCGACTACGATGTCTCATTTTCTCAGTCACTTTTACTGTGTTGCTGACCACGATGTCTACCAACAACTGTATTCCTTTATTTGATTTTTAAAAAAATATAAAATACTAGATCCATTTTTTTAAATAATCAACTCCTATTCAACAGCAGGGACAACGACTTCTACTCTTACCACAGCAGCTACACCTACAAAAGAGGATCCTTCCCGAGACCAAAGTATGAGACAGCGCATGCAAGTTGTGAAGTTTAGCGGATCTTTATAAACAACAACTGTCAAGACTGCTGTTTCAATTATGTTTGTTATTATAATTCATGATATTTCACATTATTCCAAGTGGAAGGTTACAAACCGTACAAACGTTATAGGACTTTAGCTTTTGACACTTGCACATACTTCTTTCTATCGTGTGATTAGTAGATTTGCGTTTTGGTTTTTGCCCGTATGTGGATAGTAAATTGTTTCTTTTGTTTTGATATGTGTACTTTCCCTGTTCCACCCTTAAATAGTGTTTACATCAAGACAAAGTATCTTATTTTAAATTTGACTTTCAAGATTTGACACACAAATGAATATTATAATGCATAGTGTTGTTTTCTGTGTAGTGATAAAGAATTACAACTCTATTTCGTTGAATATTAATCATATTTCAACCCAGAGATTACAAAAATGTATAGTCTTACGTCACCTATCCTTTAAAGTAAAGAGGAGCTACATAATCAGAGTCACTTCAGATATATGATACATAAGCATATTGTTATGACTGGTAAATATCACCTATCGAACAGTATGGCTAATAATGATGCATATGGTATTTTTGTGTCATATATCCCGTGGTGAAAGATACAAGTTTTAACAAAACGACTTAGTTTGACTTTCATGACCCAACCGTAATGTTAACATTTAGGATTCAGTACCTTGCAATTAAGCGATGATGATAAAAGTATTATTCTGAAAATGTTAGGTCACTTATCAAATGTGTGAGCTTACAAATAAGCAAAGAATATGTTTGACACAGTGTTCTTTGCTTTTTCATTGCTCAGACGTACTGTAAACGTGTTTTTCTTACATTTCAGATCCTTCGACTAGAATTAAAATGCAGAAACGGGAACGGATTTAATTTATATAAAAACAAACGTTCTATGCATTGGTATACTACACTAAGTTAACGTAATGTTATTTATAATAATACTCAACATCAAGGAACCAGTTTGGGTAAACATGACAAAACTAACCAATAACAAGGAAGGAGTATGTAGCCACAGCCCAAGCTCGGTCGAATATGTAAGTTATACTTGTCATTATTTACTCAAAATGAAAGGATCAAATAACGTTGAGACCATATTTGCCTTTACACCCACACTTTCATAAGCTTAAGTCGTATGACGTTTTGTTTTGTTGTGCATTATACAGATAATAAAAAGGGTGAACTACATTTTATCTGTTAATTTAAAACAGAGATTCAGCATTCCAATATGGCGGCCATGTTAATAATGCAAATATTGTTGAATGTTAACCGCAAACAAGTTGTCAGATTTGAGAACCTTCTGTCGACAATCAGATAAAACAGAGTTAAAATTTCGAATGAAGAAACGATATTGTGTGCGTATACTGTATAAACATTAAAAATAAACCGTCTATATGTCCGTTTGACGCAGGACAGTTATTCCCAGTGAAGTGTTGTTTAACTAGCAACAGGGGGCACTGGCGATCAAGATTAACGTTTTCTCAAAATGTCAACCTCATTACACCTGATACTTTCTCCGCTTTAATATGTAAAAAGCCAAAATTATTACTTCCGAATCTATTCATGGTTGAAAGGACAATTGTATATAATTAGCGTATATGACATTTGGCCATTTCTACAACTTATTCAGCGGAAATAAAACGAAAACCAAATTTTTCAAAACACTGAAAAACTAAATAAGCGAACATATACGCTCACCTATGCCTTCTTTTTAAATACTTTGGAGTTCTTTTTACGAAAAATAATGGTAAAATATGTGCGAATATTTGCAGAAAACCCACAAATTACGTTTTTTCCAATGGTCACCCATGCCAGCAAGAACGACAACTCTTTACGTAAGAAATGTAAACAATTACAACAATACAACATAATTTGGATTAAAAAACACACGAAAACTTGATTGTATGAAAAAACAGACATTTGTGGCAAGGAATCGGATTAAAGAGATGTACTGTCATTCACGATACCAAACTTCTTACAAAATATTTGTACGATGTTTGTTGTGTAATATATTTTCGATGTTAGAGACTCGACGGGAGTATCACCCACTGATTCAATGATACTATTGATAACATGTATGTGATTGTGATCACTGAGATATTATCAGAGACATTGGTATTAAAATGAAAATGTTCATGTTTAGTAGAGACAGAAAAGAGGTAATAAAACAAAGTTAAATAATTTTTCAGAATTTTGAAGAATGGAAACAAATGCATTTAAAATTTTAATGCTATTTTTTGTGAATATCAATATGAATGTTGTCATCATAAGCCAATGCATAGAGAATCGAACCGTAGTTTTTCTCCATTTAAACAAATAACCATAAATATTTCATGAGAACTAACTCTGTGTCAATTTCTTTTCTATCTCTACCACATTTGTTTTTTTCTTTTGTCATTGATTTAATTTCATAGATATAAAAGTGACCAAATATATCTTATGACAACTAAATTCTAAAATAGCAATTGTTATGTACTAAATTCTGATTTCAGATCAATGTATAATAAAAAAAAATAAAAATAAACAATCTACCAATGCTATGAAAAAACAGCTAGACGGTTTACTTCATACTTAAGTGAGAGAACACAACATGTTTATATAAATAACGTTCTGTCTGAACCTGAAACAATTAGATATGGAGTACCACAAGGCTCAGTTCCAGGTTATTTACTATTTATTTTATTTATTAACGACCTACCACTTTTACTAAGAGAAAGATATCATCTACATATCTCTATGCAGATGACACAACATTGTCAGACATTCAAAACACAAAGCATGAACTCGAAATTTCTTTACAGAATGCATTAAACAAGCTGGAAAACTGGTGCACATGCAATGGCATGGTAGTAAATACTGGTAAAACTAAAATATTACTTATCTCAACAAGGAAAAAAGGAGAAATCTTGATAGCAATGAACTATGTCTGACATGGAAGGATAAAAATTTGCAAATGGTCTGTCCTGACAGACTACTTGGTGTTTTGGTAGATAATAACCTATCATGGACTGACCATATCAAACATATCAGTAAAAAGGTCAATTCAAGTTTATGGCTTCTCAGTAGGATAAGACATTTTCTCCCTGAAAGGCACAGAAAACTATTTTATAACAGTTACATACAACCCTATTTAGACTACTGTAATACAGTATGGGGTAATTCAAATAATAAAAACATATCAAAGTTGGAAAATCTTCAAAGAAAAGCATTTAGGCTAATATCAAACCAGAAAGAAAGCAAGAAAAATTTAGCTGGCAAGAAAAAAATATTACCTATTAAAGACCGAATCTGTTTAACAAAAGCCAAATTAATGTACAGGATATACAATAATAGTGCTCCTGAATATTTACAATCCCTATTCCAGTATAGCCTACCTGGTAATACACCCCACCATGTCTACTAAACAGTATAAAATTCCCAAACCAAATCAGGAATTATTCAAAAAAGTTTCCAGTACTGTGGAACTTTGCTTTGGAATAGTATTCTAGTTGAGATTAGAAATGCCCTCTTTATTTTCATTTTCCAAACCCAATATATCAAGTGGCTTCTGAGATGCTGCTGAAATAAATAAATTCCTTACATGAGGGCCTCAAGGTAGATTAGTTCTTAGGTAATGGTGGTACCCTCTTTAAATAAAGTCATTATTATTATTATTATTATTATTATTATTGTTATTATAGAAAAAAAATCATGCTGAGTGATAAAAATACCTTAGATTACCCCAATGACCCATTGTGACATATGACCCTCTCTATCATGTCTGAATGGGTCATGGGTGTAATCTAAGGTATTTTTCTCACTCTGTATGATTTTTTTTTCTTTTAGATTATTTTTTTCTTCTTCACGTTAAGCTAGCGTCGAGCACTTATGAATTGTGTTTAGAATGTGTGAATTGGGAAAGATGACTACTTCAAAGCAAAATACTGTATAAAAATTTGTTTTGGTTTTCCATAAACACCAGCTAGTACTGAGAAAAATAACACAAATTGTGATTTCAGATCAATGTATATCTGTACAAGAACACCAATGAATATGCACTTTCGGTTGTAAGAGTAACATATAATTTCAACTTGGTATGACTCATGATTATTTTATTTCATGCAAAATGTTAGGGTGGGGAAGTGATAACAAGGCATATAAAGTCTTCGGAAGTACCTAGAAAATGAAAAAGTGAATTTATTCTTGAAGTTGAATGTTCACAACACATTTATATATAACCATATTTAAACAATATGCAACTTTCAACATGAAAAAACATGTCGAGAATTTTCAAAAGTGACTAAATACCAATATTAACAACTGGTGGACAATACATGTGTTTGAATGCTTCGTGTGAATTTATTTGAAAAAATATCATAAAGATCAGTTCATTGTGGAAATGAGCACATTCAAATTAAGCAAACAACATTCCATTTTCAAAACAAGATATAATTGCAACTTGTGTATGACTCAAAAATATAGTATTTAATGCAAACATGTTGGGGGTGTGTGATAAAAAGGCACAGGGGGGCATCTGAATTAACAGGAAGATAGAAAAAGTCAATTTCTTCTTCAAGCTGAATGTTCACAAAACATTTCTATATAAAATATATGTAATAAATAATCAAATTTAATCTTAAAATAACATGAGGTCAGGAATTTTCAAAAATTGACAAAGACCAATATTAAAAATGGTGGACGGTGCATGTGTTTGAATGCTTCCTGTGAATTTATTTCAAAAGATATCACAAGGATGGGCTTAGTTTTGAAATCTGCATACTCAAAGTTTGCAGAAAACATTCTATTTTTATATATTCTATAATCATGAATATATGATCCCCTGTTGCTAGTTTAACCTACCTTTTCATTATTATTACAACATTGATTTTAACAAATTAAGTTATCGCTTGGGTTTGATCATTATCATGTTTTTGTGTTTATTTGATATCAGTCCACTGTAAATAAAATCTGGTATTGATATATGTCAAGAATTAAAAATCTGTTATCCATGGCACGTTTGCTTACAGTTCAGTTTCTCAGAAATATGGAATGTCTTTGGGTTCATCGCCATTATAACACTAAAGGCAATACGCATACCTTTGCAGCACTAGGAGTAAATATTATATCCTTGTCAAGATTTCATGATAATACAATATAGGGCTGAAATGCCTTACCACAGACGACATTAAATATTGCAAATTTAGTGACCAGTAATGTACCATTAAGAGAAAATGCTAAAATTGCAGAAGATAGGAAAGTTCGCTTTACTTGATTTTACGTAAATTTATATTAGAAATAATTGATAGTATTTTTTTTAAGCAGATCAAGCAGTTTTGACAATATTGTACCCATTGAACACTGAGCTAAACATTTCAACCGATTGCATTCCATCTTATACTTATTTCCAAAGGTTACTCTTATAGTAATGTATTTGGATTTATAATATTGAATACCAGATCTTATTTACATGGTTTGTAATACTTCTAAAGATTGTAATGCATCAAAGAATCTATTTGCATTAATGTCCATTCAATGTCTAAGGGGTTTCACGGTTACTAACTCACCAGAGGGCGTATCGGTGCAGCTCACTTCCGGATAGTTCAATAATTAGAGATGGCAGACGTTGATCCAGACAATTTGACAAACCCCTCACATTTTGCAAACATGATCGATATCTCACTATCTTAAAATGAAATTATATCAATATTTGATAAATTGTTGTTACATCTTTCATTTTTTCACTAACTTGCGCTGCAGCCAGCTTTTAAATAAATGTTTTCTGCCCGTTTCAGATATTATCTTTCCATTACTACATTATGTACTAGTTTGTGTTATTTGAGTGTGCAAAAGTGTATCGCTGCGTAAAAGTTCTTGCAATTTATCTCGCTTGAAGAATATTGAAAAGATGTTTATTTCTTACAGTTTTAATCATAGCAGTAAATTTATGTTGAACGACAACAAAAAAATTCTAACATTTTAAAGTTCTTTTATTATTGATTTAGACTGTTGCATTTCTATTAATGTTAATTATATTTTAAATGAAATAACTTTAGTTTCTTTCAAAATGCACAAATGTCGTCCGTGCTTGAACAGACAGGCGCACGTACGAGTCTTCTTGATGATTATTCTAATTTTATTTCCTGGAACGGATGGAAATTTTAGAGTATATAATGTGGAGAAATATCTGTTAGACACACTATGCATGTAAAGGACATTTATGGTTCTCACCTATCTGCCTGTCTGTCTGTATGTGTGACTGTCACATTTCATTTGGTGCATTGGGTATGTATATCCGCAAATTAATGTGTTCGCATACGGATATTACATAAACATACTTCAGGTGAAAAATGAGTATAATTTGATGCTAAGAAAGAAAAAGTGACCGATAGAAAAAAAACAAAGATAAATATTTGTATTTATTTATTATTGACTTTTAGGGCTTTTTCTTACAAACGGTCTCTTTCTTAAAAATAATACTGTTTTACATCCGGTCACTTGGATTAATATTGATTTAAAAGACGAACCAAAGTAGTAGGACGAAATCTATGAAATAAATGTATTTTTAAAACTTACATCTTTAATGCAAGGAAAGTTAAACAGAATTAAGCTAATTTTAATAAGGCTGTTCTAAATGAATTTGCAGGTGTCAATCAGAAATCTTGTTAAAGACCCTAGCAGATATGAAAGTTATTGCATGTGCCGTCCGATACTTGATGTTCAAAACTATAAACGAAAATGAAACAAGATAAAACGTCATTAATCTGAAAATCGTAAAATTTTTACACCCAAATACGAAACAATATTCCATCAGCATTAATTACACCCCTTTATCGATAGCTAATGTAATTATTGCTTTGTAAAATTCATCTGAATACATCAATATACTGTTCCATTTTTAAAATTTAAAAGAAAACAACAACAACATTTCTGAATTAAAATATTTAGCATTACATATCAGCAGCTGGATTGAATTCATATTATAATTTTCTTATCGAACTTGTGTTATAACTTTCTTAACTCGTGTTATAAACGAACTATTAGCCTTGCGAAAGTAACTGAGAAAGAAGGATATATTAACATATCAAAAATGACAATTTTATTGAGATCATTTTTCTTTAAAGATATGAACCCAAAAAAGTGCAATAAATGTTTCAAATCGGAAAGCAAGGTGAAACGTTCCTACAATTGTGTCTGAAATTATGGATAGTTAATCTATATTGTGGGGTATAATATAAATATGGCCAGTGTATTTAATTTAATCAATTTACATTCATAAAGTATGGAAAGGAAATATTTAATTTTCTGTTGTAAAGTAAGTATGGGCACCGAATCTAGTTATCTGATTTATTGTCTATAATTATTCTCCTAGTACGAACAAAATAAGTCTGACATATATAATTGATTCATTGATTTTCCTTTGTTGACTTTATGTTTCGCTAATCAAGTGTAGAATAGTAAACTATCCGGAACTGGAGATTTTTGTGGGCATGCGCATTGGAGCTAAGGGAGGTAATTTTAGGCGCTACGATCAATAACTCCGTTGCAACCGTGAAACCCACTATAGAAAATTCGATATTATATCAGTATGTCTTGTTTTACTTGGGTAAATGTGTACCTCTTTTGTATAATCTGTTAACATGAATTATTGTATATGTACTGTGTCACCGGTTCAATGTGTTTCTCTATATTGTTTTTAAGTAGCTTATTCTTTATATCTGACCTAATAAGTAATGCCACTATTTCCAATACTTAATGTCTATGTAGTGATTGGTTTTGATGCACATAAGAACATCCATTCCGCATTTCAAACTAAACCTTGATACACTATATTTTATGTCGTAATGTAACACATGCTGATCAAATATCATTGATATATTCTCACTTGCTGTACACTCCATGCTTACAACAAGCAGTCCTTTGTCTGAAGGTTTTTATAGAATGTTGTGCGTTTTGATGCAATTCCAATGACGTTACCTCCACCCATTACAAATCAAGCACGACTACGACATATATGCCACAGTAACATCAATATCTCGTAAATTGATGTTGATGGTTTAGTGAATCATAAAAAAAATAATTCAAAATTCTTAAAGAGTTTCTTTGTTTATTGAGTTTTGATTTTGGATAATTTCTTCACAAAGGCTTACACATCATTGGGTAATGGAGTTGGAATGTACGAAAATATTTTAATTTTGATTTGGTAACATATAGGAGGCATTGTGTCCATTCTGTTCAACACAAGAATGTGTTAAAATGTTACTATCTTTGCTAGTGTCATATACAACGGGAGAAAGTTTACAATATTATTATACAGATTAGTATAGCTGTCTATTTAATAGTATAAAGTACAGTGGATAGTATTATCTAAATGTTAGTTCTTTCAGTTGGTCTTAAGTAAATTTGTATTACCGTCAAACCTCAAAGTTATCTATGTTTCGATACTAAGGTTGCCCGCAAGCAAACTATATTGGATTGAGTGTTTTAACTATATTTTGTTTGATTTAAAATTTAATGCGAGCATGTCAAACATGTATATTTTACATATACTGTTTGAGCATTCCTATCTTCTGACTTTGGTTTCTTACCGAGTTTGCTTTCAGTGAAGAGATTTATATTCAAAACATAAGTAAAAATATAAAGCTAAATTTTCCAAATTAAAAATGCTAAGATTCAAAAAAGGACGAAATAAAAAAGAGAATCCACGAACCATTTATATAAGTCATTATTAACAGAATGGTACATAACCAATGTGTTGTGGATAAATATAACCTTCTTTTCTTTATTATGCTGTCAATAACGATTGTTGGACAAAGCAAGGTAATAGAATCACCATTATATTTAGCCTACAACTCAAACAGGGCTACGTGAAGCTTCTAGAGACTTCCGGTTCGAAAGTCAAATTTCCGGGTCGCAGAGGGCAGTTTACGAATGACCTTGAGAAAGTATATAAAGCTATGTAAAGGTATTAAAAGGTATTGAATTGGGGAATTTGCATCTGATCGGCTAAACTCATGAGGCTATAGTTTTAATCTAATTATGTTCGGGCTCAAAATATCGGCTTATAATATCAACGCTTTTGATTTGTCGATAGTGAGAAAGATCAAAGAATATGGATGAGGTACTCATGCAACTGACGGACTGAGTTGGATACCTTACTGGAGGCTATATTTATGATCTCGCTGTCGATCAGACTTGACTATATGTTTATGGCATCGACTTCTTTGATAATTGCGATACTGAGCATGATCAATGCAGATTATGGAGATACTTTTGCATCTAACTGACTGAGATCGCAACCCATTCCAGAAGCAATAGCTCTAATTGAGTTTTGTCAAAATTGAAATATTGATGTATCTATTTACTGTAGTGTATGCGCTGCATAAAAAGTATAATGATAACGTGAGCATGTTGCCATGTCTCTGATTCTGGCTGTTAATATGAAACGTATCATGGAGGTTTATATAATTACTGTCTTGATTATGTACGATAATGTGCATTGTCGACAGATGTTAGTAAGTAAATCGTATTTAAGGTAAATTTGGCGACATAATGTTTTTTCTTGTCTGACTGAGCAAGTTATGCTAGATTCAAAAATGATTAAATCTCCAGATTCAGGTGGTTCGTGGAATTTCGGCCATATTCCCGAGTATGTAACATTCATTTGAAATATAAAGGAGACAACTTTAAGTTACTTTCAATTAACACAATCAGGTCTCGAGAAGCTCATCTTATCATATATATATATATATATATATATATATATATATATATATATATATATATATATATATATATATATATATATGATAACATGGGCTTCTCTGCAATATAAGGTATATAATAACTGTGTAAAGATGAGTATATATATATATATATATATATATATATATATATATATATATATACTCATAATTGTGTAAAGATGAGTATATATATACTCATCTTTACACAGATATTATATACCTCATATTGCAGACTGTTTGCTAAACATATACTAGGCTAAAGATAAAACGTAGTATGCAATGCTTTAATGTAATTGTCGCCTCCTGAAAAGACGAAAGTCTAAATTGGAAACAGACTATAATAATATTTTTCCAAACATAAAAAGTCTCTTCAGTATAACAGCTTGACAGCTATGAATGCCAGAATATCATAGCTGATATATATGTCGACGCATAGCGGAATTCGACCAAATTTAACATAATTCTAGATTTTGTGCAACGCTATGCAATAAAAGAGAATCAACAAAAACGATTTTAAAAAAAACATTTTTTAACAGAAAACTGAAATAATTTATATATGACACATTCGTTCATCAATTTATAATTTCCAACTGATATACTCATTGTGAGTTCATTTTTGAATAAACCTTAGAAAAACATAATTTATTTGAATTTGGACACACTGTAAAATTCAGCATTGAAAAACAACTGTACAGATTATGGACGGAAAATATTTGGGATAACCCGTGTCCTGCAGTGGCCATTCAAACGTAGTCTGTATCGAATGAATGCTTGTATACACTCTAAAATCCATGTCCGACTGCAAAGTGTTAGGAGCAGAGTGGATGAATTTGCATGAATCATTTTTTTTTTCAAGTTTTCCATTTAAGATCACAGAGTTTGTTTTTTAACTGTTCTACATGTATTGCACAAATCGGCTCTCAACATATCAGTGGATATTCTTTTAAAAAGATTAATTTTTGGAATCATCATTGTGTGCTACACTACCTTTTCATAAAAAATATTTCATTGGAATAAGGAACTCATCACTATATTCATCACAGAAAGTAATTTATCATTACTAACTTGAAAAGAAAAACCAAATACGGTTATTATTATTATTATTATTATTATTATTATTATTATTATTAAAAGGCGTTTGTCCGTTTTGACATGACAGAAACTCAGAGAGAGAGAGAGAGAGAGAGAGAGAGAGAGAGAGAGAGAGAGAGAGACTTCATCCGTACTTTGTCATTATTAATAATTATGTAGAAACTAGTCCTTCCGATTAGTCAATTTATTCGTCAATATAATTTACAATATACGTTGTCTAATAGTACTTTTCACGAGTCTGTCATACGTTGTGTGGCTTTATCAGGCTTTGTATGACTATGTAAGGCTGTATAATTAGAAATATTGAAATACTGCAATTTCTTTCGATAATCATTCAAATGAAAGATTTATTATAAAAAAATATTTTGCATACGATTTTGTCATTATTCGAATACGAAATTCGCTGCCAAATTTATTTCGGTCATTTCATTCGGCATAACTATATTGAAAACTAAGCCTTCAGTATAGTTATTTTTATAAATACACTAGTCTAATATAACTTGTATGACTGCCAGACTTTCTGCGGCTTAGTGAGGATTTGTCAGGCTTTGTAATACTTTCTCTGGCTTTGTGTGATTAAAATAAATTGAAAATTTGCATTTTCTTTCGATAATAAGTTAAATGATTTTCTCAGACTTTGTTATTACTTAGTCAGTATTCGATTTCGAACTTTCTCGCCCAATTTTCGGTCATTTAATTCTGCATAAATATGTTGAAAACTATTTTTTCGGCTTGGTTAATTTATTCATCAATAAATGCACCTTCTAATTTGACTTTATATTTACTTTTAAGGTCTTTTTATGGCCTTGAGTGGCTTGGTCAGGTTTTGTCGGACTACTGTGGCTTTTTCAGTTATTTTCAGGCAAAGCGGTATTTAGCAGGACCCAAACTAGTTTGGTTCCCTGCTTAGTTTGCTTTGTATGCTCCTTGCGTGTCCATTCCGTTAACCAGACTAGCTCAAACAGACAAATATAACCGATATGTATAAGAGTGATCGCCAGAATTTTGTGTTTCCTCGCTTGCAAGTACTCACAATGAACTCAATCCAATACGTAAGTAATTTTTGTTCATATTCGTTCAAACTAAACAATCAAATAGTGCTGAAATCATATCTGTATTTACACCGTACTTTGATAAGTATAAACTCTATTAATTTTTATTATTCTGTGGATTATATGGTAAGCAAACTACAAAGCATAAAGAATTATGCACGGAGTCCTATTTTTAGAAATTTAGAATCACAGATGCTCGACGCGAGCTTGATGTGAAATAAAAAAAAAACCAATCTACCAATGCTATGAAAAAATACATAGATGGTTTACTTCATACTTAAGCGAGATAACACAACATGTTTATATAAATAACGTTCTGTCTGAACCTGAAACAATTATATATGGAGTACCACAAGGTTCAGTTCTAGGTTCATTACTGTTTATTTTATTTATTTACGACCTACCACTTTTACTAAGAGAAAGATATCATCTACAGATCTCTATGCAGATGACACAACATTGTCAGACATCCAAACCACAAAGCATGAACTCGAACTTTCTTTACAGAATGCATTAAACAAGCTGGAAAACTGGTGCACATGCAATGGCATTGCAGTACATGCTGGTAAAACTAAAATATTACTTATCTCAACAAGGGAAAAAAAGAGAAATCTTGATAGCAATGAACTATGTCTGACATGGAAGGATAAAAATTTGCAAATGGTCTGTCATGACAGACTACTTGGTGGTTTGGTAGATAATAACCTATCATGAACTGACCATATCAAACATATCAGTAAAAAGGTCAATTCAAGTTTATGGCTTCTCAGTAGGATAAGACATTTTCTCCCTGAAAGGCACAGAAAACTATTTTATAACAGTTACATACAACCCTATTTAGACTACTGTAATACAGTATGGGGTAAGTCAAATGATAAAAACATATCAAAGTTGGAAAATCTTCAAAAAAAAGCATTTAGGCTAATATCAAACCAGAAAGAATGCCAAAAAAATTAGCTGGCAAGAAAAAAATATTACCTATTAAAGACCGAATCTGTTTAAGAAAAGCCAAATTAATGTACAGGATATCCAATAATAGTGCTCCTGAATATTTACAATGCCTATTCCAGTATAGCCTACCTGGTAATACACCCCACCATGTCTACTAAACAGTATAAAATTCCCCAACCAAATCAGGAATTATTCAAAAAAGTTTCCAATACTCTGGAACTTTGCTCTGGAATAGTATTCCAGTTGAGATTAGAAATGCCCTCTTTATTTCCATCTTCCAAACCCAATATATCCAATGGCTTCTGAGATGCTGCTGAAATAAATAAATTCCTAACCTGAAGGCCTCACGGTAGATTAGTTCTTAGCTAATTGTGTTATCCTCTTTAAATAAAGTTATTATTATTATTGTTATTATTATTATTATTATTATTATTATTATTATCTAAAGAGAAAAAAAATCATGCTGAGTAATACAAATACCTTAGATTACCCCAATGACCCATTGTGACATATGACCCTCTCTATCATGTCTGAATGGGTCATGGGTGTAATCTAAGGTATTTCCTCACTCTGTATGATTTTCTTTTCTTTTAGATTATTTTTTTCTTCTTCACGTTAAGCTAGCGTCGAGCACTTATGAATTGTGTTTAGAATGTGTGAATTGGGAAAGATGACTACTTCAAAGCAAAACACTGTATGCAAATTTGTTTTGGTTTTCCATAAACACCAGCTAGTACTGAGAAAAATAACACAAATTGTGATTTCAGATCAATGTATATCTGTACAAGAACACCAATGAATATGCACGTTTGGTTGTAAGAGTAAAATATAATTTCAACTTGGTATGACTCATGATTATTTTATTTCATGCAAAATGTTAGGGTGGGGGAATGATAACAAGGCACATAAAGTCTTCAGAAGTACCTACAACATGAAAAAGTGAATTTATTCTTGAAGCTGAATGTTCACAACACATTTATATATAACCATATGTTAACAATATGCAACTTTCAGCATGAAATAACATGTCGAGAATTTTCAAAAAGTGACTAAATACCAATATTAAAAACTAGCCGACGATACATGTGTTTCAATGCTTCGAGTGAATTTATTTGAAAAAATATCATAAAGATCAGTTCATTGTGGAGATGAGCACATTCAAATTAAGCAAACAACATTCCATTTTCAAAGCAAGATATAATTGCAACTTGTGTATGACTCAAAAATATTGTATTTAATGCAAACATGTTGGGGGTTTGTGATAAAAAAGCACAGGGGGGCATCTGAATTAACAGGAAGATAGAAAAAGTCAATTTCTTCCTAAAGCTGAATGTTCACAAAATATTTCTATATAAAATATATGTAAGAAATAAGCAAATTTAATCTTAAAATATTATGAGGTCAGGAATTTTCAAAAATTGACAAAGACCAATATTAAAAATGGTGGACGGTGCATGTGTTTGAATGCATCCTATGAATTTATTTGAAAAGATATCACAAAGATGGGCTTAGTTTTGAAATCTGCACACTCAAAGTTTGCAGCAAACATTCTATTTTTATATATTCTATAATCATGAATATATGATCCTATGTTACTAGTTTAACCTACCTTTTCATTATTATTACAACATTGATTTTAACAAATTTAGTTATCGCTTGGGTTTGATCATTATCATGTTTTTGTGTTTATTTGATATCAGTCCACTGTAAATAAAATCTGATATTGATATATGTCAAGAATTAAAAATCTGTTATCCATGGCACGTTTGTTTACAGTTCAGTTTCTCAGAAATATGGAAGGTCACCTTGAATTCATCGCCATTATAACACTAAAGGCAGCACGCATACCTCTTTAGCACCAGGAGTAAATATTTTATCCTTGTCAAGATTTCATGATAATAAAATATAGGGCTGAAATGCCGTACCACAGACGATATTAAATATTGCAAATTTAGTAACCATTAATGTTCCATTAAGAGAACATGCTAAAATTGCAGAAGATAGGAAAGTTCGCTTTGCTTGATTTTACGTAAATTTATATTAGAAATAATTGAAAGTAATTATTTTTTAAGCATATCTGGAAGTTGTTACACATATTGTACCCAATGAACACTCAGCTTCATATTTCAACCGATCGTATTCCAGCTGACACTTGTTCCCAAAGGTTACTCTTATAGTATTGTATTTGGCTTTATAATATTGAACATCAAATCTTATTCACATGGTTTGTAATACTTCTAAAGATCGTAATGCATCGAAGAATGTATTTGCATTCATGTCCATTCAATGTCTATAGAAAATTCTATGTTAAATCAGTGTGTCTTGTTTTACTTGGGTAAATGTGTACCTCTTTTGTATAATCTGCTAACATGAATTATTGTATATGTACTGTGTCATCTGTTCAATGTGTTTTTCTATATTGTTTTTAAGTAGCTTATTCTTTATATCTGACCTAATAAGTAATGCCACTATTTCCAATACTTAATGTCTATGTAGTGATTGGTTTTGATGCACATAAGAACATCCATTCCGCATTTCAAACTAAACCTTGATAAACTATATTTTATGTCGTAATGTAACACATGCTGACCAAATATCATTGATATATTCTCACTTGCTGTTCAGTCCATGCTTACAATCAGCAGTCCTATGTCTGATGCAATTCCAATGACGTTACCTCCACCCATTACAAATCAAGCAAGACTACGACATATATGCCACAGTAACATCAGTATCTCGTAAATTGATCTTGATGGTTAAGTGAATCATAAAATCTTCTCAATGGCTTACACATCATTTGGGAATGGAGTTGAATGTACAAAAATATTTTGGTTTTGATTTGGTAACATATAGGAGGCATTGTGTCCATTCTGTTCAACACAAGAATGTGTTAAAATGTTACTATCTTTGCTAGTGTCATATACAACGGGAGAAAGTTTACAAAATTATTATACAGATTAGTATAGCTGTCTATTTAATAGTATAAAGGACAGTGGATATAGTATGTATCTAAATGTTAGTTCTTTCAGTTAGTCTTAAGTAAATTTGTATTACCGTCAACACTCATAGTTATCTATGTTTTGATACTAAGGTTGCCCGCAAGCAAACTATAATAGATTTAATGTTTTAACTATATTTTGTTTAATTTAAAATTTAATGTCAACATGTCAAACATGTATAATTTTCTTATACTGTTTGGGCTTTCCTATCTTCTGACATTGGTTTCCTACCGAGTTTGCTTTCAGTGAAGAGATTTATATTCAAAACATAAGTAAAAGTAGAAATCTAAAATTTCCAAATTAAAAATGCTAAGATTCAAATAAGTACGAAATAAAAAAAGAGATAGCACGAACCATTTATATAAGTCATTACTAACAGAATGGAACATAACCAATGTGTTGTGGAGAAATATAACCTTCTTTTCTTTATTATGCTGTCAATAACGATTGTTGGACAAAGCAAGGTAATAGCATCACCATTATATTTAGCCTACAACTCAAACAGGGCTACGTGAAGCTTCTAGAGACTTCCGGTTCGAAAGTCAAATTTCCGGGTCGCAGAGGGCAGTTTACGAATGACCTTGAGAAAGTATATAAGGCTATGTAAAGATATTAAAAGGTATTGAATTGGAGAGTTTCAATCTGATCGGCTAAACTCATGAGGCTATAGTTTTAATCTAATTATGTTCGGGCTCGAAATATCGGCTTATAATATCAACGCTTTTGATTTGTCGATAGTGAAAAAGATCAAAGAATATGGATAAGGTACTCATGCAACTGACGGGCTGAGTTGAATACCTTGCTGGAGGCTATATTTATGATCTCGCTGTCGATCAGACTTGATTATATGTTTATGGAATCAAGTTCTTTGATAATTGCGATACTGAGCATGATCAATGCATATTATGGAGATACTTTTGCATCTAACTGACTGAGATCGCAACCCATTCCAGAAGCAATAGCTCTAATTGAGTTTTGTCAAACTTGAAATATTGATGTATCAATAATGAGCAAGAGTGACACATATTTAATAAGATCTTGTATCTGATTGGCTGAGCTTCTTTCCATACTGGATGCTAAATCTCTGCCTGTGATTTGATTAATCTTTGAATAAAGTATAGTATCTATAGGAGTAGGAATAATAAGAAGTATCCACAAATATGAATATGATGATATTGCAACTGATTAGTCTAGTTTGTTACCACTATGGAAGCCGTAATGTTCATCTGATTTGAAATACTTTTAATATTTACTTTTATTTCTCAGATCTCGGAAGACTTCCATTCTGAAAGGGGATCCATGCATACGTAGCGTAAGAGTTCAGAGCTAGAGATCATACGTTGAATGTATATCGATAGTTGTCATTAGTTGTCGTTCAGACCATCTAGGTTATTTACGCAAAAAGGATTGACTAATAAGGTCTGAATGTTAAGAACATTTTTGTTCTTCTCGATAATTGCTACTCTGTAAATATAATGGAATAAATAACAACAATAATGGTCTGAATAAGTTGCGAGTTTTGTTTTGCGATGACATCAATCGGGCTAGGGGAGTGTATGATTTTTCTGTACGTTAATAATATACATTAGAATCAAACTTTTATTTTGCAGAAATAACTGGAGCTATATGAATGTGGATCCATGCAAATAAATTAGGTGATCTTGTACGTGATTGGCTAAGCATGTTACCAACCTATAGTTGTTATTGTTGAACAAAGTTTGATCAAACTTGGCAAATAGGATCAAGTTATCCAGATATTTAATGACGATAATCACGAATAGTAATGTGCTTTGGATCAGATTTGCTGAGCTTGTCAACACTTTAGTGACCCTGTAAATGATCATATGTAAATAAACTTGTACGTAGACATACGGCATAAAAGATTTAATTGTTTAGTACAAGCAGGATAGGTGACTTCTAATAGTGTAATCATGCGTATATTGGATGAGCTTATTGTCATTTAATATATTGTAGTTTTGATCCTATGTTTATCAAACTTCGTAAATAACCTAATAGCGTCGTTTATTATTTTGTGAGACACATATGTATACTCGGGTGGTGGTGTTGTATTAGAATTTTAAAAACTATACAAATGTGTTTTTTATTGCATTTTGCTGAAACCTAATAAACTGTCCTCTGGCACATAGTGTTTGATGAAGTATGAATACGAGTGAAATTATAGGCGTGAAATTGTATCTGTCTGATTGAGCTAGTTAACATGAAATAAAATGTTTTTTTGATAAACGATTGATCCACTATGTTGTATTTGGTTTTTGATAAACATTGTTAAATATGTTTATATTATCATAGTCAGTGACACTATGTTTGACAACTGATATCTGCGCGTGTTAACGAGATAACTTGCCAAACAAAGTGGTTTAGAAATACTTATTTCCTATTATACGCAAACTTTCAAACATGCATTATTTTTCGCTGTTGAAAACATCTCACAACTCCTTAAATACGTTTCAAATACGTTTGTAGTCATTCATAAGTATTTCCCTCTTGAAACGTGTTATTCACTGTGGGAGTGACTACTTTACCCATCAGTACCTACACATTCCCTTTTATATCTGTCACTGCTTCCGCACACACACACACACACACGTATATATATATATATATATATATATATATATATATATATATATATATATGCTAAAGCAGATACATGAATAATAACAGGAATAAGATGGTCAGATAAGGTCGAATAACTATAACTAGCATGATTCCATATAGAAATATTTAATGTTACAGAAGAAGTAGGTTCATATCACAAGCAATAGCGACTAAATTAAAGTGCATAATTAGAACACAAAGCTACAGTTTGTTTTTGTTATTACTCAATGTTCATCACTTCTATCCCATTACAATGAAAGACAAATAATGTTTGTTTAATATTCCTAAATTTGAAATGAAACTAACAAGAAGAGAATCATTTATTTTATTTTAAGAGATGATGTTCTCAAATTTTTTTATTGACCTAGTGTCAGGTGCCACTGCAAATGCATCAGGAATGAATTCTAGAAAAAAAACACCATGGAGTTCATCGAAGCATATTCAAAGCCCGCAGTGTCAGGTACATCGCATGCGTTTAGCATCATCTGTAAGCTGGGAAACTGACATCTAGCAAAGACCAGGACAAGTGGGCAGATGCGGACATCAGTTATACAGGTATTTCATTTTGTCAAGTTGTGCGAGTTTTTTTTGTTGTTTTTTTAAACTACTCTTTTATTACTGTTAACATATATATTTATATAAAAAAGAACACTCTTCTAAAAGTTATTTGGTTTCTGACAGAAAAAGTTAACGTTTAGCTTAGGTCAGTCCCAACCTTATAGGTATTGTGTCAGCTATAATTTTCTTCTTTAATAACTAATACTAATAAATAATACTTTTTCTTATTTTGGTCTATCTAGATACAGATCTGCATTTTAAGACCATCTCTTTGTACCTTTAACAAGTGCTGAAGATCAATATTTCTCAACATCCAGCGTATGTCAGTTATATATTCACCTATCAATTCAGCAAATATCACAAAGGATGTCGACTTTGTTTATCAATAAGCATCGAAAGAAAATCTGATAATTTAATGGATTCAAATCACAAAAGTAGTATTTTCAGAGTGAAAACAGCAAGTCTTCAAAAATACGTATATTTAACTTGTGTGGATATTTTATATTTGCGTACGTAATTGAAGTGATAAGTGTACTTTGTTGCGTAAAGTGGAAATGAGGATAAACAACTGTTACTACTAAACAAAGATGAGTGTTTGGAAGAATTCTATATGAGACCTCTGTAGCTGCTTTTCTAAAAAGCATCATATTCCTTATTTTGTAATTAAGTATATATTTTAAAGGCTTTTGTCAAATTAAAAAGCGCCTTTTCCTAGTCAACTTTCTTTGTAGTAATATATCCAGTTATGTAAAGGTGACATCTGTTGCTCTGTAAATTAAAATGCGTTTTATGTATCTTGATGTACATTTCAATAGTTATGCACATTAACGGTGATCCATCCTGTGATATTTGTAAAAGTCACGTTTCTGATTAAAATAGTATGGGCAAGTTAATGTAAACAGATTTTGAGCTTAAAAACATACGTTTTAAAAACGAAACGTTTATTCAAGGAAACCCCGATTTGTCACAAACTTGATGAACTTGTTTTCAGCAACTGACGTTCATATGGCTGCCTAAATGTAATTTTGTAAAGTCCTTGTTTATATTATTCTTTTCAAAGTAACCGTTTTGTGCATTCAAGCCACACATTTAAAGAACCAAATACTAATTAATACTGATAATTCTTTGAAAGGTGTAGAAAACCACTAAACATTCATGGATTTTAATATAGATATAATTAACATTGGTAATTTCATAAAAACTGGTACTCAAAACACTTTAATGAATTGCGTCGCTTGTACGTCATTGAAAGCTCGTTGATGTTGACAGGTTACCTTGAAAACCTTTCATTTTAAAACATTTAGTAATATTTTTGAATAATCATTGAAGTTGTTAAGAAAACCTCTTGAATTGTCCCCAAAAATGATTCACTTACTTATCTGTGGTAAAATGAAATCATATATCTGAAAAAGACCGAACATAAATCATTTTGCACATTCATAATTTTCGCCCTTGATTTACAGTCCAAGATAATGAATAAAGGATAAAAACAGAGGTTCAGAACTGGTGTGTCAAATGACGTACAACACTTGATGGTAATTGTAACATGTAACAAAGATTCAGACTGAGTATTACAAAATGCACATTGAAAACGTGTGCACGTACTTCTGAACTACTTGACAAGACGTGTATACAAAAAATCCCCGGCAATAAGAACTGTGCATTTGGTAGTATTAATTTAAAGTTTGCGCAATAGAAATCATTTACCCATTTCAAGTACTTGTGATCTTTGATGAACATAGTCAGTCTGATGAATGACCACATGGTTCCTTTCGAGGTCGAATATATGGCTATTATGTGTATACTAGATGGTCAGTCCAAGTAAAATTGATTGCCAGAGAATATTAAAATTCAACACAGATTACATCATTTTCTGCTTCCCCAGTTTTGACAGGAACGTCTTAGTGCCTAAATGTACGACAAACGTTACCAAAAGATAAACTGCAGTATGAAATCAAGACTGAGTTTGTTGGTGATACAATACAAAGTGGTGCCGTAGTTATCAAATAGATTTAATACTAATGTTGCGTGAAAACACATTCTTAAGGTATTAGAAATGTGGCATAGCAAATTGCTTTGTTCATCAGGTGAATGAGTTTATCGTCAAATTTATACTTCTAAACAATATATGGAAATATGATGGAAAATGTTGTTTATTCATTGCATGTATGAGTTAGTATACAGGGTAAATGCTAATTTATAGTCTTAGTAGGGAGAGGATATTTGATTTATTGGGACATTTGAAATACACTGGAAAGCGCGTTTTTTTTACTTATTACATATTTAAAAATTGTGTAGCAAAGGACTATATTAGTGTTGTTTCTTTTCCTGAAAAACATATGTGAAATGATTCACAATGATGTGTGGCAAAAACATGTCTTTGTAACGATTCAACATCTACGACTGACAAGAACAGCTCATGCATCTGTCAAACAGAGTCCATAATGTGCAAATGCAAAACAGCACAAATATTTGACTGGTGAAATTAGTTTGCAAGTCTGAATATGTGCATTGAAATAAAAACCAGACCATGTGTAAAACAGATTACGTGCATCAACGTTCCTTGTAAAATGTAATTCAACGAGCATCTAGTGAAAAAGATAAACACGTGAAACTTAAATGTGCTCAATACTTCTTAAGGAGAATGTCTATCTTTCGCAAGGGTTTTGTGTAGTTTTACCTTTACATACTTCAACTTAGCTTTGAATTTACATCTTGTAGTTATTATTGTGCTGACATAGCATTAGACATATGAATCCACAGATGCGTCTATAAATGCACACCATTATGTTGATTGTGTTTTCTTCTTCAACGAAGTGCAGTGTTTTGCTTGTGATAGTATTCTTACAACTTGGAATACTTAAGTTGATCCTTGGATTGAGCATACACGTTGGGTCGTTGGGTCTCGCAATGTCCGTGTGTAATATTTGTTTAAGGTAACATTGTTTCAGAGAAGGACTGAATAATCTGATAATGTACCATATTAATTTTTGCGTTTGAAATTTGATAGCTCCAGTACTTGTTGCTTAAAAATGTTATAATGTGTGCCAATACGTATTGCCGCCTTGTCCATGTTTAACATCATTACTCTGATCTCTCTGTAGTGCAAATATTCCCGTAAAAACATCTTTGAAACTAAATAATTAAAACTGGCAGAGTTTATATATTTGTAAAATGCCTTTATCAAGCACATTTGTATATACGTCCTGTACATAAAAAGCCAGTAGTTCTTACTTTAACCGCAATCAACCACCCCAAATAGACAACTAGAAGCGTAGATGTATATTAAATGATGCGATAGCATGCAAGCATTATAAAATTAAGTTTGCAATATATCAGAAGAATTGTAGAGAAATAATATCTTACTGATGATAGAAAATAAAAGAGGAAATGTATATAAAACTTGACAGCATAATTAAAAAATTTTTGCATTCGTTATTATTTTTTAAAACGTGTAATCCCAAAAACAAATTGGTGAATTCTTTATGGACGAAATGATTATCATCTTCGTCGAAAGTGGTTATGTAAATAATTATTCTGACATCGAGACTTTGAATACTCAAAATGGAACCTTTAACAATGAGGTAAAAATGATTATATATATATATATATATATATATATATATATATATATATATGCGTTTCATAAATCATTGTTTCTACACCTAGATAAAGAATTAATAGATTTAAAAGTTACAAACGTGATAAGTGTTTCTACCCTTAAGCTAAATAAAAGATTCAGCGGATAATTTATATCTCTTATAAAATGAAAATCTAAGAGGAACTTACCGTATTGTGGATTAAAACCCAAATAAACCAAACGTTTTATTACTAGTTCGAAACTAAAGAGTGTTCCGAACGATTCCAGGTCTTAAAGGTTATGACTAGTCTTGAATGTGATAATGTATCAGTAACAAGACAGGTACTGATGTTGTAGATCCTATAGAATCTACATTCTTAGATAAAAATAGAATTTTACACCTGTGTATACATATTAAATACCTAATATCTTTATTACATATAATCATTAAAAAACATTACGCGTATTTAACAATGTTACATATAATAAAAATACAGCCATGTGTCAAGAGTTATATAAAAATCTGTATAATTAAGACATTTTTTGGGGATCATTGTAATAAACCTACTATGGGTAAATTCTGCTACTCAATAGCGATGGGTAATACATTCATGCTATTAATATTTCCTTATTAATCACTAAATACCTACGTCGATTTCGCTGTCTTGTCCTGCCGTGATATCGTATGTGAAAACCATAGTTGCTTCGCTCACGGGCAACAAACTACATACCTCAGAAAGTTAAGTTCTCCGACGTATTTGTTCAAAAAAGGCCAGGACATTGATGGTTGACAGATTGGTATGCCATTTGTGATTTTTATATCAAGATATGTTTATTTCTTTTACACATTTTGAGAAATGAATGTAGATCTAGAGCTAGTTACGTTTAATAGAGATGGGACAATGTCTATACTATTTTTGTATTTGTATGTGTGACACCCAGGGCTAGTTGTTTTACAGAAACTGATGCGAGAAGAGTGTGAATACCATGCAACAATAATAATGTTTCTCGGTGTAACATTATGTATGGTCTGAAGCGTAATGCTTCATATTAAAAGTGCTCTCTTGACATTATTTACATAGTATGCTGTTTAAAATTTCGTATTAACAAGATGAAGATGAATTTGTATAAAGTGAATGTGACACGTTAAATTAGTAAAGAAACCTTTATTAATAGGCAAACGCACCACGTCAGAATCCAGTGAGAAAGGACAGCAAGGGACACCTTTCAAGGCAGCATGAACATTTTCTGCGAACAGCGTCGGTTACAGGGCAATTGAAGATGGAACAGCCATTGAGGAAAGAGCATAGTCTGGACAGGCACATGTGGAACCCGATTAAATTCTGTATAACAAAATGCAGGACTAACATTTGAAAGGTAGAAGATTTGGTGTAAAGAACTCTAAGTGAATAGTCACTCGTGAGATCTGGCTCTACTTTCATGTTGTGAAATTACCTTTGTTCGCCTACGTTCTACATATTAACATTTTTCAAAGATAATTATGTTCTGCAAGAAACATTTATCCTCTACCAGTAGGATGTTGAGAGATTGAGAGATTTATTACGACAATAGGTTTTTGGATTCGTTTGCACTTTACCGTAATTATTGTTTAACTTAAAGTTTAGAAATTTGTTCTCTGATAGTTCATTTTCATTTTGGAACTAAATATTTGTTAAAAAGTGTCAACATTTGTTTCAAAAGTATGAATGTTTATATTTTCATTTTCAAATATATTTGTAAAGAAAATTTGGAATGACGTTATAATTAGACAGATCTTTATTAGGTAAAGGGTTCTACTTAGCATGCCAGATACTAGTAATTCATACTTCATATAAATTTGATGTACATAAAAACTGAGTGGCAGTGAAAACACCGTTCCAGCATTTAAACGTGGTTTCAAGTATGTTTAGTAACATCAGCAATAATATTAAAAAAGTCTATTTTGGTAATCCTGCAGAGCGTATTCAACACCATGCACTATCCATGCTTTCATATCACCTGCTGATTGAGCAGCTGCCATGGTCATGACAATATGACCTCGTGTCTTTAAGCTAATGTTTCGCATCTGATGTGGGTTGCTATACTCTAATGCAAGGAATTCACAGAGACAAGTGAAACACCGGCTTCACTGAAATATTCTTAATCATGTTAAATTTAGCTTGAATGGTTTTCTTGCATGCTATAGGTGAGATTAGGTCTTGGTAAGATTCTGCGCTCATGATAAATTGCACAAATAGTAGTTTGTCTTGCATTTCAGCTGTTTGCTTTATATTTGATAATTTTTGTAATGATCAAAGGAAAATATTTAATAATATAGTTGTTTTGACATTAAATTATTTAGAATCTTTTGTCGATATTATAAGAAACCAGCATCGGACATAGCCCAGTTGATCTATTATTATATAGTTGTGCTTCTCCTTACTAGGCCAGAATAATTTATTTTTAAGTCCTAACTTGTAAATCTAGAGCTAGTTACGTTTAATACAGATGGGACGATGTCTATACTATTTTTGTATTTGTATGTGTGACACCCAGGGCTAGTTGTTTTACAGAAACTTATGCGAGAAGAGTGTGAGTAGCATGCAACAATAATAATGTTTCTTGGTGTAACATTATGGTCTGAAGCGTAATGCTTCATATTAAAAGTGCTCTCTTGACATTATTTACATAGTATGCTGTTTAAAATTTCGTATTAACAAGATGAACATGAATTTGTATAAAGTGAATGTGACACTTTAAATTAGTAAAGAAACCTTTATTAATAGGCAAACGCACCACGTCAGAATCCAGTGAGAAAGGACAGCAAGGGATACCTTTCAAGGCAGCGTGAACATTTTCTGCGAACAGCGTTGGTTACAGGGCAATTGAAGATGGAACAGCCATTGAGGAAAGAGCATAGTCTGGACAGGCACCGGTGGAACCCGATTAAATTCTGTATAACAAAATGCAGGACTAACATTTGAAAGGTAGAAGATTTAGTGTAAAGAACTCTAAGTGAATAGTCACTCGTGAGATCTGGCTCTACGTTCATGTTGTGAAATTACCTTTGTTCGCGTACGTTCTACATATTAACATTTTTCAAAGATAATTATGTTCTGCAAGAAACATTTATCCTCTGCCAGTATGATGTTGAGAGATTGAGAGATTTATTACGACAATAGGATTTTGGATTCGTTTGCACTTTACCGTAATGATTGTTTAACTTAAAGTTTAGAAATTTGTTCTCTGATAGTTCATTTTCATTTTGGAACTAAATATTTGTTAAAAAGTGTCAACATTTGTTTCAAAAGTATGAATGTTTATATTTTCATTTTCAAATATATTTGTAAAGAAAATTTGGAATGACGTTATAATTAGACAGATCTTTATTAGGTAAAGGGTTCTACTTAACATGCCAGATACTAGTAATTCATACTTCATATAAATTTGATGTACATAAACACTGAGTGACAGTGAAAACAATGTTCCATCATTTAAACGTGGTTTCAAGTATGTTTAGTAACGTCAGCAGTAATATTACAAAAGTCTATTTTGGTAATCCTGAAGAGCTTATTCAACACCATGCACTATCCATGCTTTCATATCACCTGCTGATTGAGCAGCTGCCATGGTCATGACAATATGACCTCGTGTCTTTAAGCTAATGTTTCGCATCTGTTGTGGGTGGGTATACTTTAATGCAAGGAATTCAATGAGACAAGTGAAACACCGGCTTCACTGAAATATTCGTAATCATGTTAAATTTAGCTTGAATGGTTTTCTTGCATGCTATAGGTGAGATTAGGTCTTGGTAAGATTCTGCGCTCATGAAACATTGCACAAATAGTAGTTTGTCTTGCATTTCAGCTGTTTGCTTTATATTTGATAATCGTTGTAATGATCAAAGGAAAATATTTAATAATATAGTTGTTTTGACATTAAATTATTTAGAATCTTTTGTCGATATTATAAGAAAACTGCATCGGACATAGCCCAGTTGATCTATTATTATATAGCTGTGTTTCTCCTTACTAGGCCAGAATAATTTATTTTTAAGTAATAACTTGTAAATCTAGAGCTAGTTACGTTTAATACAGATGGGACGATGTCTATACTATTTTTGTATTTGTATGTGTGACACCCAGGGCTAGTTGTTTTACAGAAACTGATGCAAGAAGAGTGTGAGTAGCATGCAACAATAATAATGTTTCTCGGTGTAACATTATGGTCTGAAGCGTAATGCTTTATATTAAAAGTGCTCTCTTGACATTATTTACATAGTATGCTGTTTAAAATTTCGTATTAACAAGATGAACATGATTTTGTATAACGTGAATGTGACACGTTAAATTAGTAAAGAAACCTTTATTAATAGGCAAACGCACCACGTCAGAATCCAGTGAGAAAGGACAGCAAGGGATACCTTTCAAGGCAGCGTGAACATTTTCTGCGAACAGCGTCGGTTACAGGGCAATTGAAGATGGAACAGCCATTGAGGAAAGAGCATAGTCTGGACAGGCACATGTGGAACCCGATTAAATTCTGTATAACAAAATGCAGGACTAACATTTGAAAGGTAGAAGATTTGGTGTAAAGAACTCTAAGTGAATAGTCACTCGTGAGATCTGGCTCTACTTTCAAGTTGTGAAATTACCTTTGTTCGCCTACGTTCTACATATTAACATTTTTCAAAGATAATTATGTTCTGCAAGAAACATTTATCCTCTGCCAGTATGATGTTGAGAGATTGAGAGATTTATTACGACAATAGGATTTTGGATTCGTTTGCACTTTACCGTAATGATTGTTTAACTTAAAGTTTAGAAATTTGTTCTCTGATAGTTCATTTTCATTTTGGAACTAAATATTTGTTAAAAAGTGTCAACCTTTGTTTCAAAAGTATGAATGTTTATATTTTCATTTTCAAATATATTTGTAAAGAAAATTTGGAATGACGTTATAATTGGACAGATCTTTATTAGGTAAAGGGTTCTACTTAACATGCCAGATACTAGTAATTCATACTTCATATAAATTTGATGTACATAAAAACTGAGTGGCAGTGAAAACACCGTTCCATCATTTAAACGTGGTTTCAAGTATGTTTCGTAACGTCAGCAGTAATATTACAAAAGTCTATTTTGGTAATCCTGAAGAGCGTATTCAACACCATGCACAATCCATGCTTTCATATCACCTGCTGATTGAGCAGCTGCCATGGTCATGACAATATGACCTCGTGTCTTTAAGCTAATGTTGCGCATCTGTTGTGGGTGGGTATACTTTAATGCAAGGAATTCAATGAGACAAGTGAAACACCGGCTTCACTGAAATATTCTTAATCACGTTAAATTTAGCTTGAATGATTTTCTTGCATGCTATAGGTGAGATTAGGTCTTGGTAAGATTCTGCGCTCATGATAAATTGCACAAATAGTAGTTTGTCTTGCATTTCAGCTGTTTGCTTTATATTTGATAATCGTCGTAATGATCAAAGGAAAATATTTAATACTATAGTTGTTTTGACATTAAATTATTTAAAATCTTTTGTCGATATTATAAGAAAACAGCATCGGACATAGCCCAGTTGATCTATTATTATATAGTTGTGCTTCTCCTTACTAGGCCAGAATAATTTATTTTTAAGTCCTAACTTGTAAATCTAGAGCTAGTTACGTTTAATACAGATGGGACGATGTCTATACTATTTTTGTATTTGTATGTGTGACACCCAGGGCTAGTTGTTTTACAGAAACTTTTGCGAGAAGAGTGTGAGTAGCATGCAACAATAATAATATTTCTCGGTGTAACATTATGGTCTGAAGCGTAATGCTTCATATTAAAAGTGCTCTCTTGACATTATTTACATAGTATGCTGTTTAAAATTTCGTATTAACAAGATGAACATGAATTTGTATAAAGTGAATGTGACACTTTAAATTAGTAAAGAAACCTTTATTAATGGGCAAACGCACCACGTCAGAATCCAGTGAGAAAGGACAGCAAGGGATACCTTTCAAGGCAGCGTGAACATTTTCTGCGAACAGCGTCGGTTACAGGGCAATTGAAGATGGAACAGCCATTGAGGAAAGAGCATAGTCTGGACAGGCACATGTGGAACCCGATTAAATTCTGTATAACAAAATGCAGGACTAACATTTGAAAAGTAGAAGATTTAGTGTAAAGAACTCTAAGTGAATAGTCACTCGTGAGATCTGGCTCTACTTTCATGTTGTGAAATTACCTTTGTTCGCCTACGTTCTACATATTAACATTTTTCAAAGATAATTATGTTCTGCAAGAAACATTTATCCTCTGCCAGTATGATGTTGAGAGATTGAGAGATTTATTACGACAATAGGATTTTGGATTCGTTTGCACTTTACCGTAATGATTGTTTAACTTAAAGTTTAGAAATTTGTTCTCTGATAGTTCATTTTCATTTTGGAACTAAATATTTGTTAAAAAGTGTCAACATTTGTTTCAAAAGTATGAATGTTTATATTTTTATTTTCAAATATATTTGTAAAGAAAATTTGGAATGACGTTATAATTAGACAGATCTTTATTAGGTAAAGGGTTCTACTTAACATGCCAGATACTAGTAATTCATACTTCATATAAATTTGATGTACATAAAAACTGAGTGGCAGTGAAAACACCGTTCCATCATTTAAACGTGGTTTCAAGTATGTTTCGTAACGTCAGCAGTAATATTACAAAAGTCTATTTTGGTAATCCTGCAGAGCGTATTCAACACCATGCACTATCCATGCTTTCATATCACCTGCTGATTGAGCAGCTGCCATGGTCATGACAATAGGACCTCGTGTCTTTAAGCTAATGTTGCGCATCTGTTGTGGGTGGGTATACTTTAATGCAAGGAATTCAATGAGACAAGTGAAACACCGGCTTCACTGAAATATTCGTAATCACGTTAAATTTAGCTTGAATGATTTTCTTGCATGCTATAGGTGAGATTAGGTCTTGGTAAGATTCTGTGCTCATGATAAATTGCACAAATAGTAGTTTGTCTTGCATTTCAGCTTTTTGCTTTATATTTGATAATCTTTGTAATGATCAAAGGAAAATATTTAATACTATAGTTGTTTTGACATTAAATTATTTAGAATCTTTTGTCGATATTATAAGAAAACCTCATCGGACATAGCCCAGTTGATCTATTATTATATAGTTGTGCTTCTCCTTACTAGGCCAGAATAATTTATTTTTAAGTCCTAACTTGTAAATCTAGAGCTAGTTACGTTTAATACAGATGGGACGATGTCTATACTATTTTTGTATTTGTATGTGTGACACCCAGGGCTAGTTGTTTTACAGAAACTTATGCGAGAAGAGTGTGAGTAGCATGCAACAATAATAATGTTTCTCGGTGTAACATTATGGTCTGAAGCGTAATGCTTCATATTAAAAGTGCTCTCTTGACATTATTTACATAGTATGCTGTTTAAAATTTCGTATTAACAAGATGAACATGAATTTGTATAAAGTGAATGTGACACTTTAAATTAGTAAAGAAACCTTTATTAATAGGCAAACGCACCACGTCAGAATCCAGTGAGAAAGGACAGCAAGGGATACCTTTCAAGGCAGCGTGAACATTTTCTGCGAACAGCGTCGGTTACAGGGCAATTGAAGATGGAACAGCCATTGAGGAAAGAGCATAGTCTGGACAGGCACATGTGGAACCCGATTAAATTCTGTATAACAAAATGCAGGACTAACATTTGAAAGGTAGAAGATTTGGTGTAAAGAACTCTAAGTGAATAGTCACTCGTGAGATCAGGCTCTACTTTCATGTTGTGAAATTACCTTTGTTCGCCTACGTTCTACAAATTAACATTTTTCAAAGATAATTATGTTCTGCAAGAAACATTTATCCTCTGCCAGTATGATGTTGAGAGATTGAGAGATTTATTACGACAATAGGTTTTTGGATTCGTTTGCACTTTACCGTAATGATTGTTTAACTTAAAGTTTAGAAATTTGTTCTCTGATAGTTCATTTTCATTTTGGAACTAAATATTTGTTAAAAAGTGTCAACATTTGTTTCAAAAGTATAAATGTTAATATTTTCATTTTCAAATATATTTGTAAAGAAAATTTGGAATGACGTTATAATTAGACAGATCTTTATTAGGTAAAGGGTTCTACTTAACATGCCAGATACTAGTAATTCATACTTCATATAAATTTGATGTACATAAAAACTGAGTGGCAGTGAAAACACCGTTCCATCATTTAAACGTGGTTTCAAGTATGTTTCGTAACGTCAGCAGTAATATTACAAAAGTCTATTTTGGTAATCCTGCAGAGCGTATTCAACACCATGCACTATCCATGCTTTCATATCACCTGCTGATTGAGCAGCTGCCATGGTCATGACAATATGACCTCGTGTCTTTAAGCTAATGTTGCGCATCTGTTGTGGGTGGGTATACTTTAATGCAAGGAATTCAATGAGACAAGTGAAACACCGGCTTCACTGAAATATTCGTAATCACGTTAAATTTAGCTTGAATGATTTTCTTGCATGCTATAGGTGAGATTAGGTCTTGGTAAGATTCTGCGCTCATGATAAATTGCACAAATAGTAGTTTGTCTTGCATTTCAGCTGTTTGCTTTATATTTGATAATCTTTGTAATGATCAAAGGAAAATATTTAATACTACAGTTGTTTTGACGTTAAATTATTTAGAATCTTTTGTCGATATTATAAGAAAACAGCATCGGACATAGCCCAGTTGATCTATTATTATATAGTTGTGCTTCTCCTTACTAGGCCAGAATAATTTATTTTTAAGTCCTAACTTGTAAATCTAGAGCTAGTTACGTTTAATACAGATGGGACGATGTCTATAATATTTTTGTATTTGTATGTGTGACACCCAGGGCTAGTTGTTTTACAGAAACTTAAGCGAGAAGAGTGTGAGTAGCATGCAACAATAATAATGTTTCTCGGTGTAACATTTCGTTCTGAAGCGTAATGCTTCATATTAAAAGTGCTCTCTTGACATTATTTACATAGTATGCTGTTTAAAATTTCGTATTAACAAGATGAACATGAATTTGTATAAAGTGAATGTGACACGTTAAATTAGTAAAGAAACCTTTATTAATAGGCAAACGCACCACGTCAGAATCCAGTGAGAAAGGACAGCAAGGGATACCTTTCAAGGCAGCGTGAACATTTTCTGCGAACAGCGTCGGTTACAGGGCAATTGAAGATGGAACAGGCATTGAGGAAAGAGCATAGTCTGGACAGGCACATGTGGAACCCGATTAAATTCTGTATAACAAAATGCAGGACTAACATTTGAAAGGTAGAAGATTTAGTGTAAAGAACTCTAAGTGAATAGTCACTCGTGAGATCTGGCTCTACGTTCATGTTGTGAAATTACCTTTGTTCGCCTACGTTCTACATATTAACATTTTTCAAAGATAATTATGTTCTGCAAGAAACATTTATCCTCTGCCAGTATGATGTTGAGAGATTGAGAGATTTATTACGACAATAGGTTTTTGGATTCGTTTGCACTTTACCGTAATGATTGTTTAACTTAAAGTTTAGAAATATGTTCTCTGATAGTTCATTTTCATTTTGGAACTAAATCTTTGTTAAAAGGTGTCAACATTTGTTTCAAAAGTATGAATGTTTATATTTTCATTTTCAAATATATTTGTAAAGAAAATTTGGAATGACGTTATAATTAGACAGATCTTTATTATGTAAAGGGTTCTAATTAACATGCCAGATACTAATAATTCATACTTCATATAAATTTGATGTACATAAAAACTGAGTGGCATTGAAAACACCGTTCCATCATTTAAACGTGGTTTCAAGTATGTTTAGTAACGTCAGCAGTAATATTAAAACAGTCTATTTTGGTAATCCTGCAGAGCGTATTCAACACCATGCACTATCCATGCTTTCATATCACCTGCTGATTGAGCAGCTGCCATGGTCATGAGAATATGACCTCGTGTCTTTAAGCTAATGTTGCGCATCTGTTGTGGGTGGGTATACTTTAATGCAAGGAATTCAATGAGACAAATGAAACACCGGCTTCACTGAAATATTCGTAATCACGTTAAATTTAGCTTGAATGGTTTTCTTGCATGTTATAGGTAATATTAGGTCTTGGTAAGATTCTGCGCTCATGATAAATTGCACAAATAGTAGTTTGTCTTGCATTTCAGCTGTTTGCTTTATATTTGATAATCTTTGTAATGATCAAAGGAAAATATTTAATACAATAGTTGTTTTGACATTAAATTATTTAGAATCTTTTGTCGATATTATAAGAAACCAGCATCGGACATAGCCCAGTTGATCTATTATTATATAGTTGTGCTTCTCCTTACTAGGCCAGAATAATTTATTTTTAAGTCCTAACTTGTAAATCTAGAGCTAGTTACGTTTAATACAGATGGGACGATGTCTATACTATTTTTGTATTTGTATGTGTGACACCCAGGGCTAGTTGTTTTACAGAAACTTATGCGAGAAGAGTGTGAGTAGCATGCAACAATAATAATGTTTCTCGGTGTAACATTATGGTCTGAAGCGTAATGCTTCATATTAAAAGTGCTCTCTTGACATTATTTACATAGTATGCTGTTTAAAATTTCGTATTAACAAGATGAACATGAATTTGTATAAAGTGAATGTGACACGTTAAATTAGTAAAGAAACCTTTATTCATAGGCAAACGCACCACGTCAGAATCCAGTGAGAAAGGACAGCAAGGGATACCTTTCAAGGCAGCGTGAACATTTTCTGCGAACAGCGTCGGTTACAGGGCAATTGAAGATGGAACAGCCATTGAGGAAAGAGCATAGTCTGGACAGGCACATGTGGAACCCGATTAAATTCTGTATAACAAAATGCAGGACTAACATTTGAAAGGTAGAAGATTTAGTGTAAAGAACTCTAAGTGAATAGTCACTCGTGAGATCTGGCTCTACTTTCATGTTGTTAAATTACCTTTGTTCGCCTACGTTCTACATATTAACATTTTTCAATGATAATTATGTTCTGCAAGAAACATTTATCCTCTGCCAGTATGATGTTGAGAGATTGAGAGATTTATTACGACAATAGGTTTTTGGATTCGTTTGCACTTTACAGTAATGATTGTTTAACTTAAAGTTTAGAAATTTGTTCTCTGATAGTTCATTTTCATTTTGGAACTAAATCTTTGTTAAAAGGTGTCAACATTTGTTTCAAAAGTATGAATGTTTATATTTTCATTTTCAAATATATTTGTAAAGAAAATTTGGAATGACGTTATAATTAGACAGATCTTTATTAGGTAAAGGGTTCTACTTAACATGCCATATACTAGTAATTTATACTTCATATAAATTTGATGTACATAAAAACTGAGTGGCAGTGAAAACACCGTTCCATCATTTAAACGTGGTTTCAAGTATGTTTCGTAACGTCAGCAGTAATATTACAAAAGTCTATTTTGGTAATCCTGCAGAGCGTATTCAACACCATGCACTATCCATGCTTTCATATCACCTGCTGATTGAGCAGCTGCCATGGTCATGACAATAGGACCTCGTGTCTTTAAGCTAATGTTGCGCATCTGTTGTGGGTGGGTATACTTTAATGCAAGGAATTCAATGAGACAAGTGAAACACCGGCTTCACTGAAATATTCGTAATCACGTTAAATTTAGCTTGAATGATTTTCTTGCATGCTATAGGTGAGATTAGGTCTTGGTAAGATTCTGCGCTCATGATAAATTGCACAAATAGTAGTTTGTCTTGCATTTCAGCTGTTTGCTTTATATTTGATAATTTTTGTAATGATCAAAGGAAAATATTTAATAATATAGTTGTTTTGACATTAAATTATTTAGAATCTTTTGTCGATATTATAAGAAACCAGCATCGGACATAGCCCAGTTGATCTATTATTATATAGTTGTGCTTCTCCTTACTAGGCCAGAATAATTTATTTTTAAGTCCTAACTTGTAAATCTAGAGCTAGTTACGTTTAATACAGATGGGACGATGTCTATACTATTTTTGTATTTGTATGTGTGACACCCAGGGCTAGTTGTTTTACAGAAACTTATGCGAGAAGAGTGTGAGTAGCATGCAACAATAATAATGTTTCTTGGTGTAACATTATGGTCTGAAGCGTAATGCTTCATATTAAAAGTGCTCTCTTGACATTATTTACATAGTATGCTGTTTAAAATTTCGTATTAACAAGATGAACATGAATTTGTATAAAGTGAATGTGACACTTTAAATTAGTAAAGAAACCTTTATTAATAGGCAAACGCACCACGTCAGAATCCAGTGAGAAAGGACAGCAAGGGATACCTTTCAAGGCAGCGTGAACATTTTCTGCGAACAGCGTCGGTTACAGGGCAATTGAAGATGGAACAGCCATTGAGGAAAGAGCATAGTCTGGACAGGCACCGGTGGAACCCGATTAAATTCTGTATAACAAAATGCAGGACTAACATTTGAAAGGTAGAAGATTTAGTGTAAAGAACTCTAAGTGAATAGTCACTCGTGAGATCTGGCTCTACGTTCATGTTGTGAAATTACCTTTGTTCGCGTACGTTCTACATATTAACATTTTTCAAAGATAATTATGTTCTGCAAGAAACATTTATCCTCTGCCAGTATGATGTTGAGAGATTGAGAGATTTATTACGACAATAGGATTTTGGATTCGTTTGCACTTTACCGTAATGATTGTTTAACTTAAAGTTTAGAAATTTGTTCTCTGATAGTTCATTTTCATTTTGGAACTAAATATTTGTTAAAAAGTGTCAACATTTGTTTCAAAAGTATGAATGTTTATATTTTCATTTTCAAATATATTTGTAAAGAAAATTTGGAATGACGTTATAATTAGACAGATCTTTATTAGGTAAAGGGTTCTAATTAACATGCCAGATACTAGTAATTCATACTTCATATAAATTTGATGTACATAAAAACTGAGTGGCAGTGAAAACACCGTTCCATCATTTAAACGTGGTTTCAAGTATGTTTAGTAACGTCAGCAATAATATTAAAAAGTCTATTTTGGTAATCCTGCAGAGCGTATTCAACACCATGCACTATCCATGCTTTCATATCACCTGCTGATTGAGCAGCTGCCATGGTCATGACAATATGACCTCGTGTCTTTAAGCTAATGTTGCGCATCTGATGTGGGTGGGTATACTTTAATGCAAGGAATTCAGTGAGACAAGTGAAACACCGGCTTCAATGAAATATTCGTAATCACGTTAAATTTAGCTTGAATGGTTTTCTTGCATGCTATAGGTGAGATTAGGTCTTGGTAAGATTATGCGCTCATGATACATTGCACAAATAGTAGTTTGTCTTGCATTTCAGATGTTTGCTGTATATTTGATAATCTTTGTAATGATCAAAGGAAAATATTTAATAATATAGTTGTTTTAACATTAAATTATTTAGAATCTTTTGTCGATATTATAAGAAAACCGCATCGGACATAGCCCAGTTGATCTATTATGATATAGTTGTGCTTCTCCTTACAAGGCCAGAATAATTTATTCGTAAGTCCGAACTTCAGACTTCATATGATACATAACAGTTACATGATTCTGGAAGGAATTGGGAATGAGATATCAATATAGCACAATTAGACCAAAGTCACTAAAGCATTAAATATATAGGTCCAAATTCACAAAGTATCTAGAATGCTTGTGAAACAGTAAATATACACAATTTACGAAGGTCCTTTGCTAATGCTTAACTTAAGCAAACAAATGAACTATAAATATGTATGTAGAATGTACACCTACCAACCCCCAGTCAGTACGTGCTGTGAAATGAACACGAAACTGTTGCCTTAGTCATAGTAAGAAAGAATAATTCTAAGGCAGTGAGGCAGCAAATATGTCTGTTTTTATACGCATTATGAACGACGTTGGTCTGGTAAAGTAACTTTCCTCTGCTTTAGAGAGTAATACAAATATATTTCATCTAACACTCTTTATAGTTCATATTTTGGCATTCGATTATTGTAATGGTCCAAATAACACGATCAGATATTTTGGTTTAAATAAATGAAACAAACAATTAGCGTTCAAAACCAATTGCACGGTAAATAAGGTTGATTCAAGTAATATAATTCAACAGTTCTCTTCCGTTGCCATTGTTTAACAATCTAGGTTGAGATAAAGCAGCAATATCGAACAATTCAAACCGTTGTCATATAGCATAAGATGTAACATGGCTATTGCATTTTTCATATATAGGATGTCTTGAGCAATCAATATTCTCTATACGAATATATATTGTCTAAGTGCCTGTTCCTAAATATTGGCTTAATATCCAATGGTTACTCTCAATTTGTCATGAAATATTCATGTAATTGAACAATATTATATATTTGCTGTTGTCAACCTCTAAATATGCATTCACGATTTATTCATATTGTATCGTTCCATTTTGCACATTGTTGTAATATTCCCAACATTTTCCCACGGCATATAAAATTCTTAAATGCAATATTTGAAAAGAAACCCTTTAAAATGGCGTTCCTCGTGCGAATGCTTCCATTTCACAATAGATTTGTCTCCAACGTGTACTAAAGGCTTTTTGCTTACCCACACGGCAAGGCTTTTCCACGTTAAGCTAAAGCAGCAATATCGAACAATTCAAACTGGCGCCGTATACAATAAGAAGGAATATGGCTATTTCTTTTCTCAAATGCAGGAAGCCTTTACCGGTCAGTATTATCTGTACCATTGGATTTTCTCCCATTACCTGCTTCCACATGTTGGTCTAACACCCGAGGGTTGTTCTCATCTTGTCATGTTGTTACATGTACCACCATTCGTATGGAATTCTGATAGCTACATCTAGCTCTAATTTGTGCTGACGAATTATAGTTTTATGTATCGTATCTATTTTTGCGATATGTTCCATTAATACTAAATTTGCCAGGGTTTAATACTGAATTATTCATGTAGTTGTATGGTAGAATCTAATTATTGTTGTTAACCACTAAATATGTATTTATGAATTATTCATTTCTTTCCAATCCATTTTTTGTGCTGTAAAATTCTCTACAATTTTATATGATATATGAAATTCTTAAAGGCCATATGTCCATAGACACACCTCAAAATGGCGTTCAGCTCGCGAAAGCATCCAATTATCTAGAGAACTGCCACTGTGTGTGGTTTAGCCAAATTGATGGATTATTAAATAATTTTTCTTGCGCATATAAGCAAAGCTTTCCCAGGTTGTGATAAAGAACATTGCTATTTCGCTTCTCGTATGTAGAATGTCTTGTATTTTCAATATTTTCTGTACGAATTTATTATTGTCTCATGACCTAATACTAAACTACTGGTCTAATACCCGAATATTTATTTTGTTTCTAATATATCATAACAAATAGATAAGCATGTATACCTGAAACACATAACATCAGTTTTAATGGTTCTGATGCTGAATTATACATGTAACTATACAACGGAGTCTAATTACTGTTGTTAACCTCTAAATATGTATTCGAGATTCATTCATATTTTCATTTCAAATTTTGCTTTGTTTTAATATTCATTATATTTTACCATGCTATATGCATTTCATTAATGCAAACACACTCTTAATATGGCGCTCCTCATTAGAATACTTTCATTTCAAGATAGATTTTCCCCTGAGTATGATTTAGCCCAAATGATGTATTATTATATAATTTGTTTTGCCCACATGACAAGCCTTTTCCACGTTTTGCTAACACAGCAATATCAAACAATTCAAACTGTCACCAGGTAATATTAGATGGAATATTGATATTTCACTTCTCAAGTGTAGGAAGTCTTGACCTTTCAATAGTCTCTGTATCTGCAGAGATTCTCTCTCTACCTGCTTCCAAATGTTGGTATAATACCCGAGGGTTGCTCTCATTCTGTCTTGTTGCTACAAGTAACGTCATTCATCTGGAATTCCGATAGCTACAAGACACAGCTTGTACATGAATCTCAGTATCTGATGATACCCTTATATGTACTGACGAATTATAGTTTTATGTATCGTATCTTTTTTTCACACGTTTTCCTATTAATATTACCTTTGCCAGCTGGGGTTCTGTCTGCGTTTTCTTCAGAGGGTAGCCGATTAGCATATTCTAGTATAAAGGCACTTTCATCCATATTCTCATTAACAGTCCTTCTATATTCTCAATAGAGTAATCAATAGAAAATGGTCAATATTTTTCATACCATTACACAACTGACATACACATGAACCTAGCATAAAATGTTGTAACTGAATGAAAATAAAACAGTCTGTTGTAAATAAAACACAAACGTGTCTGTAAATGATGCATTGCATGATATAATTATTTTGTTTATAATCTATAACAACAAATAGATGATTATGTATAGTTGACATACAGAACATCAGCTTTAAGGGTTTTATGCAGAATTAATTATATAAGTGTATAATATGATCTAATTAGTTTTGTTAACCTCTAAATATGTATTTAATATTTATTCATTCCAGTTGGTTGTGTATTGTAATATTCCCTACTATTTCCCATGTTATATGAAATGTTTAAGGGAATATGTCTATGAACACACTTCAAAATGGGATTTGTCTCCAAATGCATCTAATTATCAAAAGAACTACCACTGCATTTGAATATTTCCATCTAATTTATTATTATATAATTGTACTTGCCCATATTACAAACCTTTTCCAGCTGGTACACAGGCAGCAATATCAAACAGTTCAAACTGTCACCATATACCATAAGATGAAATATGGCTATTTTACTTCTCAAATGTAGGAATTCTTGACCTTTCAATAGTGTCTGTACCTGTAGGTTCTCCCACTACCTGCTTCCAAATGCAGGTCTAAAACCCGAGGGTTGCTCTCATTCTGTCTTGTTGTTACATGTATCGTTATTCGTCTGGAATTCCGACAACTACAAGACACAGCTTTTACATAAATCTTAATATCTGCTGATACTATAATTTGTGCTGACGAATTATAGTTTTATCTATCGTATCTATTTGTGTGATATATTCTTACTAATATTACATTTGCCAGCTTAGGTTCTGTCTGAGCTTCCTTCAGAGGTTTGCTGAGCAACATGTTCTAGTCTAAAGTCACTTTCATCCATATTGTCATTAACAGTCTATATTCTCAATAGAGTAATCAATATAAAATGATCAATCTTTTCCCTATCATTACACAACTGACATACAAATGAAGCTAACAGAAATGTTTGTCACTGAATCAAAATAAAACAGTCTGTTGTAAATAAAACACAACCGTGCCTGTAAATGATGCATTGCATAATATGTCTTTTGTTTGTAATCTATCACAACAAATAGATGATTATATATAGCTGACATAAAGAACATTCGTTGTAACTGTTTTAAAATGAATTATTTATATGATTGTACAATGAGATTTCATTAGTGTTGTTAACCTCGATATATTTTTAGATTTAATTTTATGTTGCATTCCATTTTGTTTTGTTCTGTAATATTTCCCATGATAAATGAAATCCTTCATGCAATATGTCTATAAACAAACTTCAAAATGGGAGTCGTTTAATTATCAAAAGAACTCCAACAGCGTGTTAATATTTCCAACTAATTTATTATTAATTAATTTTGCTTGGCGATATGGCGAAGCTTTTCCAGCTGGTACAAAAGCAGCAATATCAAATAATTCAAACTGTCGCCATATATTATTAGATGGAACATTGCTTATTTTTTTTGTTCTCGTATGTAGGATGTCTATTCAATATTCTCTGTACGAACAGAGGTTGTCATATGACCTACTCCTAAATTACTTATCAAACACCCGAGGGTTGTTCTCAATTTATATTGCTGTTTCTGCAAATTATGCAGTACGTTATATATTTGGTTTTTTTTCTAATCTATCACAACAGATAGATGATTATATATAACTGACACAAAAAACATCAGTTCTAAAAGTTATGGTAATGAAATATCTATGTAATTGAATTGTATACTATAATCTAACTACTGTTGTCAATCTCTAAATATGTTTTCAAGATTTATTTATATTTGTTCATTCTATTTTGTACTTTGTTGTTTATCGTTTTTGCGAAGGTATATGAAATGTATGAAAACAATATATATTTTCATAAACACATTTCAAAAATGGCGTGATTCTCGTGAATACTTCCAATTTACAATGGAAATGCTAATTTTCTTAGTTCTTCAAAGTGCTACCATTTTAGACCACCATGTCACATTACAACGTGTTAATATTTACATAAACTATATTAAAGAAGATTAAAATCAGTAGTCAAACATCATTTACAGCCAAGGGAAAAAACACAATTCACAGAATGCAGTTCATCCCTCCTTGTTTGACTGGTACTATTATATAACTGAATGTTATGTTCAAAAATAGACGAATTATTTGTTTAACAAAAAATGATAAGTAAAATATTGTTTGTTTTTTTTAATAAAAGTTTAATATAGACACTAGCCTACGAGTACATCGTAAAACAACCAATTTATGATCTACAAATAAAATATTATTTGTATTAAAATTATTTTAAAATATATTTCCCTATAATATTTATTTGGCATGGTTGTTGTTTCAGAAATGTAATACAATCATTGCAGAAAAGTAATATTTATTAATGGACCTTTCTGACCAATGTAGCATTGTAATTTTCAAACTATTTTAAATATATACTTTATAATGCGGAACGATGGAATTGCAGATTCTGGTTGTATTTGTTTCGGCAATATTTAACAAACAAAATTGATTATATTTATGAATAAAAACATGTTCCAATAAAGACCTAACTGTAACTTGTTCGTCATTTGATATATATATATATATATATATATATATATATATATATATATATATATATTGTTACGTGCTTAGGCTCGAATAAGCAGCAACACAGAAAGAGTGAAAACTAACAAGCTTGTATAACTTTAACAATGATTTTATTAAGTACAATTATTTTCATAAAATAATTAAACTTACGGTTTTAGAGAATCAAATCCAACAAATATAGAATTCACAAAATAATCCACTAATGGAATTTCAAGTCCTGATAAATAAATATTCTAATAGTTCCAGGTTCGAATCTTGACGATGTAATAATCCAAAATGGCTGACAATGTCACGTGGTACAGTTCTTGTTTTAAATCATCCAAATGAAATTATGAAACGTATGTCCTTTTCCAGATAAATAGAATAATTCTTCTTTTCCAACGAATCGACACAAGTCCAGAATAATATTAACACTCAAACATAAATACACAACCAATAACTTACAGCCCAATATTTCTACTAAAGTTAGCTTCTAAAATACAGCTATATATATTGTTATTCCCTCGTAAACAAGAGGAATCATGTGAGTCTGGAAGGTCATGGAAAAAGTACCTTCTTCAAGTCACGTAGAGATAGAATGAACCAGAAAGAAAAATCAGCCACTAATAAAATGCTGTCCCCGAAACCAACCAATAGAATTGAAGACTTGTTGACAATGTCTAAAGCAAGGTCAGATATTGAGGTAACCAAGCCAAGGTCAGCCTGTTTACCAGAAAAGTCCAGGTCAAGTGAATTTTCTAGAAAAATTTCCCATTTAAATAATAATAAACCCTAAATGACAAATTTGGATTTAATAATTAAAAATAAATAAAATTAAATCCAATAGCCGTAACAATATATATATATATATATATATATATATATATATATATATATATATATATATATATATATATAAGCTACTTTATACCATATCTGTATTTTACAAAGTGTAGTAAGCCAAGACCATTACATTTCGCCAATTAGATGTTGAAGCTTTCTTTGATATTCTTAATGAATAGTAGATTCTCAACACGACAACCATGACAACCAGATGTAAAATTGACACCACGTTCGTTAAGGACAAAATACACATCAAATGTCGAAGTTCCCTACTTAAGCTCCACCCACCTGGACGCAATTGGTACCGTTATACTTACATTCCGATCTACTTTGATTTGTATTATGATTAAATCTCCAGATTCAGGTGGTTCGTGGAATTTCGGCCCTATTCCCGAGTATGTAACATTCATTTGAAATATACAGGAGACAACTTTCAATTACTTTCAATGAACACAATCAGGTCTCGAGAAGCACATGTTATCATATATATATATATATATATATATATATATATATATATATATATATATATATATATATATATATATATATATATATATATATATATGATAACATGAGCTTCTCTGCAATATGAGGCATATAATAACTTTGTAAAGATGAGTATATATATATATATATATATATATATATATATATATATATATATATATATATATATATACTCATCTTTACACAGATATTATATACCTCATATTGCAGACTGTTTGCTAAACATATACTAGGCTAAAGATAAAACGTAGTATGCAATGCTTTAATGTAATTGTCGCCTCCTGAAAAGACGAAAGTCTAAATTGCAAACAGACTATAATAATATTTTTCCAAACATAAAAAGTCTCTTCAGTAGAACATCTTGACAGCTATGATTGCCAGAATATCATAGCTGATATATATGTCGACGCATAGCGAAATTTGACCAGATTTAACATAATTCTAGATTTTGTGCAACGCTATGAAATAAAAGAGAATCAACAAAAACGATTTTTTTTAAAAAAAAACATTTTTTAAAAAAAAATGAAATAATTTATATATGACACATTCGTTCATCAATTTATAATTTCCAACTGATGTACTCATTGCGAGTTCATTTTTGAATAAACCTTAGAAAAACATAATTTATTTGAATTTGGACACACTGTAAAATTCAGCATTGACAAACAACTGTACAGATTATGGACGGAAAATATTTGGGATAACCCGTGTCCTGCAGTGGCCATTCAAACGTAGTCTGTATCGAATGAATGCTTGTATACACTCTAAAATCCATGTCCGACTGCAAAGTGTTAGGAGCAGAGTGGATGAATTTGCATGAATCATTTTTGTCAAGTTTTCTATTTAAGATCACAGAGTTTGTTTTTTAACTGTTATACATGTATTGCACAATTCGGCTCTCAACATATCAGTGGATATTCTTTTAAAAAAAATTAATTTTTGGAATCATCATTGTCTGCTACAATGCCTTTTCAAAAAATTATTTCATTGGAATAAGGAACTCATCACAATACTCATCAAAGAAAGTAATTTATCATTACTAACTTGAAAAGAAAAACCAAATACGGTTATTATTATTATTATTATTATTATTATTATTATTAAAAGGTGTTTGTCCCTTTTGACATGACAGAAACTCAGAGAGAGAGAGAGAGAGAGAGAGAGAGAGAGAGAGAGAGAGAGAGAGAGACTCCATCCGTACTTTGTCAATATTAATAATTATGTTGAAACTAATCCTTCCGATTAGTCAATTTATTTGTCAATATAATTTACAATATACGTTGTCTAATACTCGCACGACTCTGTCATACGTTGTGTGGCTTTATCGGGCTTTGTATGACTATGTCAGGCTGTATAATTTGAAATATTGAAATATTGCATTTTCTTTCGATAATCGTTCAAATGAAAGATTTATAAAAAAAAATAATAATAAAAGAAGAAATATTTTACATACGATTTTGTCATTATTCGAATACGAACTTTGCTGCCAAATTTATTTCGGTCATTTCATTCGGCATAATTATATTGAAATCTAAGCCTTCAGTTTTGTTATTTTTATAAATACACTAGTCTAATATAACTTGTATGACTGCCAGACTTTCTGCCGCTTAGTGAGGATTTTTCAGGCTTTGTAATACTTTCTCTGGCTTTGTGTCATTAAAATAAATTGAAAATTTGCATTTTCTTTCGATAATAAGTTAAATGATTTTGTCATACTTTGTTTTTACTTAGTCAGTATTCGATTTCGAACTTTGTCGCCCAATTTTCGGTCATTTAATTCTGCATAAATATGTTGAAAACTATTTTTTCGGCTTGGTTAATTTATTCATCAATAAATGCACCTTTTAATTTGACTTTAAATTTACTTTTAAGGTCTTTTTATGGCCTTGTGTGGCTTGGTCAGGCTTTGTCGGACTATCGTGGCTTTTTCAGTCATTTTCAGGCAAAGCAGTATTTAGCAGGATCCAAACTAGTTTGGTTCCCTGCTTGGTATGCTTAGTATGCTCTTTGCATGTCTATTCCGTTAACCAGACTAGCTTAAACAGACAAATATAACCGATATGTATAAGAGTGATCGGAATTGTGTTTCCTCGCTTGTAAGTACTCACAGTGAACTCAATCCAATACGTAAGTAATTTTTTTCATATTCGTTCAAACTAAACAATCAAATAGTGCTGAAATCATATCTGTATTTACACCGGACTTTGATAAGTATATACTCTATTAATTTTTATTATTCTGTGAATTATATGGTAAGCAAACTACAAACATAAAGAATTATGTACGAAGTCCTATTTTTAGAAATTTAGAATCACAGATGCTCGACGCGAGCTTGATGTGAAATAAAAAAAAAAAACAATCTACCAATGCTATGAAAAAACAGCTAGATGGTTTACTTCATACTTAAGTGAGAGAACACAATTTTGCTTCATACTTAAGTGAGAGAACACAACATGTTTATATAAATAACGTTCTGTCTGAACCTGAAACAATTAGATATGGAGTACCACAAGGTTCAGTTCTAGGTTCATTACTGTTTTTTTTATTTATTAACGACCTACCACTTTTACTAAGAGACTCGATATCATCTACAAATCTCTATGCAGATGACACAACATTGTCAGACATCCAAAACACAAAGCATGAACTCGAAATTTCTTTACAGAATGCATTAAACAAGCTGGAAAACTGGTGCACATGCAATGGCATGGTAGTAAATACTGGTAAAACTAAAATATTACTTATCTCAGCAAAGAAAAAAAGGAGAAATCATGATAGCAATGAACTATGTCTGACATGGAAGGATAAAAATTTGCAAATGGTCAGTCATGACAGACTACTTGGTGTTTTGGTAGATAATAACCTATCATGGACTGACCATATCAAACATATCAGTAAAAAGGTCAATTCAAGTTTATGGCTTCTCAGTAGGATAAGACATTTTCTCGCTGAAAGGCACAGAAAACTTTTATAACAGTTACATACAACCCTATTTAGACTACTGTAATACAGTATGGGGTAATTCAAATGATAAAAACATATCAAAGTTGGAAAATCTTCAAAAAAGAGCATTTAGGCTAATATCAAACCAGAAAGAAAGCAAAAAAAATTTTGCTGGCAGGTTAAAAATATTACCTATTAAAGACCGAATCTGTTTAAGAAAAGCCAAATTAATGTACAGGATATCCAATAATAGTGCTCCTGAATATTTACAATCCCTATTCCAGTATAGCCTACCGGGTAATACACCCCACCTGCGATCCATGTCTACTAAACAGTATAAAATTTCGAAACCAAATAAGGAATTATTCAAGAAAAGTTTCCAATACTCTGGAACTTTGCTCTGGAATAGTATTCCAGTTGAGATTAGAAATGCTCTCTTTATTTCCATCTACCAAACCCAATATATCCAATGGCTTCAGAGATGCTGCTGAAATAAATAAATTCCTTACATGAGGGCCTCAAGGTAGATTAGTTCTTAGCTAATTGTGATACCCTCTTTAAATAAAGTCATTATTATTATTATTATTATTATTATTATTATGATTATCTAAAGAGAAAAAAATCATGCTGAATGATAAAAATACCTTAGATTACCCCAATGACCCATTGTGACATATGACCCTCTTTATCATGTCTGAATGGGTCATGGGTGTAATCTAAGGTATTTTTCTCACTCTGTATGATTTTCTTTTCTTTTAGATTATTTTTTTTCTTCTTCACGTTAAGCTAGCGTTGAGCACTTGTGACTTGTGTTTAGAATGTGTGAATTGGGAAAGATGACTACTTCAAAGCAAAATACTGTATACAAATTTGTTTTGGTTTTCCATAAACACCAGCTAGTACTGAGAAAAATAAACTTTACCATTCTTTGCGTAGATTTCTTAAAGTGTATGCCTTTGTTGCCTTTGTTGCGATAATATTTGTTACATTTTTTAAAAAATTTAAAATTAAAAATAAGGCATTTTTTATGGCGATTAATTGCATTTTATGAAAGAAATTCTGGGAGAATAAAATCATTTAGTTCCAGTCATGCTTGTCGAACGGGCTCTGAATTCTTATTGTAAATAGAACCAATGTCAGAACCAAAGGTTTTAACTGTTGTTATCGCAAGGTAGAATCTGATATTCTTCTCATCCTCAGTTGTATAACTGATATAACAATCACTGAAAATAGTTGGATCAACATTTATCTGTAGTTTTAATACAAATGTTTTCTAGAATAAAGTTGATAATATGCTTATGTCTGGTTATAGACAATGTAAGTATGTTTTATCAGACTTGGAAAATGATGTGTGCAACATTGATTCAGCACCATTATGATTTATTTTGTTCATGTAGTTTTCTGGACTCATTGGAAGAACAAAATTGATATTGATACAAAAAATATATTTAAATGAAAAATATTTTTAAAAAAATATTTAAATCAAAGTATTTACTAATCATTAATCTTTGCTTTTAAATGCTGGAGTTTTTCTTTTTGGTCAAGAGAAAGAAACAACCTTAGTGAGGCACCATAATTATGTGGTAATTTCCTAGTGAGCCCAACCATTACTGGCATAATACTAGAGGCGGTAATCATAACATTGTAGTACAACAGGTAATTAGCATATCTTCTCCATGCTATTATTATATTATATAATACCACTCCAATGGCCTAGTGTTTAGAGCTTCCGCTGCGAAAGTGGGATGTTGTGGGTTCGATACCCGGCAACTTCTTGTTGAAAGATTCTTATACTAGGTATTTTTGGTTTGGTGAACTAACTGAATCTTTGTCTAACCATTACAAATCAACCATGGCCAAAACGATGTTATAGGAAGATCAATATCTCATAGAAAAAAGAAGTTGATAAGGAGAATTATGAAAATAAATTTGATTTCAAAATTCTTAAACATGTACTTGTATTTTAAGTTTTGATCGTAAGGCATTTTCTTCACAAAGGCTTTAAAAAAATCATATGGTGGAAAAGAATGAGAATATAAGAACATTTTTGGTTAGAGAGAATAAACTGTCTGACATAGTATCCACTCTCTTCAGCCACATATAGTTTGAATTACTATTAATAGTAATATTTTTGGCTTTAATTTTTAAAAAGTATTGACAAATGTATTGCCAGAATTTATAACCAGAAAGATCAGTGCGTGTTAATTAGATACCTTGCTTCCAATGGGATGAACTTGTGACACATCACAATATTGAGATTATATTATCAAATTTCTAAAACAGCTTATTAAATTGGTTTATTATCAGGATCATGTATGACTATGATTATGATCAAAGACAATGTATAACTAGAGAAAGAATGTTTAATCACAGTTTTGTCAAATATAGGCCAGATCAACATAATTATAAAGTTTGGGAGTATAGAAAAAAAATATGATGCATTCATATAAATTTGCAATATTACTTAAGCCTACAATATGAAATAGGAAATTGTTAAATTACTTAATTCAGGTAAGTAATATCAGACCAAATTGGCCACTTGTTACCTGTTAGTGAAAAATTAAAAACTAAAAAAAAAACTTTTATAAAATACTCTGGACTTGCTTCAGTTTTTGTTTTGTTTGTTTGATTAGGCTTTTTAACGTATCTTTAGACTTGCTTCATTTTGGCTTGAATATATATATATTTAAATAATTTCTAATGGTAAAAACTGCCATATACTAGTGACAAAGATAATTTTCTAGAACTCTTGTGATTTTAATTTTAAAAAATTATGATTACCGGCTTTTTGGATACTTGATGTCTAAAACAGGTGTTAATTTTGAATGATCTGTTTACAAATGATAAAAATAAAAAATTGCCCTTCTTGGAGAAAATTAAAGATTTTGCAATTCAAGTTCTTAAACTATGCTTCAGAAAGAAGTGAAATCAACATCTTGACCAAAATCAGTTAATTTATTTCTTTAAGTTACAAAGTGAAACTTTTATAAAAACTATATTGTGAATTAAATCACATAATCCTAAATATGCTATCATAATGTTTCAAAAAGTATATAATATTCCAAATGAAATAGAATCAACTTGAATGTCCTGATGTTCTAACAATCATAAATATCCTGATATACCAATAATGCAATCCATAATGTCTTGGAATGAATTAACAGTAATTCCAAATAATATGTTCATCCAGTGTCAACGAGTGCTTAATAGTTGTAATGAATGATTTAACTAAATAATTCTCAGGTTATATCTCAACACAACTGTTTGTTCTGATCAAATAGGATTCCTACAGAGTGGCCAAAACAAGAATAAATGATTTGCTGACCAAATGGAATATATAGAAAGGAATATATTTAACACATCAGCATGTGTTAGGAAATAAGTTAAAAAGAACGACCTAGTTTTAATTGTATTTTGGATTTGGCCTGAATATCTTTCACAACATCCCATTTGCCTACCTGCCATGCTTACATACATGACAAAACTAATTTGTGAAGTTTTTAGTGAAAAACATAAACTTTTCAATTATCTTCCTATGTTAATATCATTAAATTCGTAACAAGAATACTCTAGGAATTTTATGTACATTCTTTACTAACAGAATAACCAGTACAGTGAAAAAGCACTGTAGTACAAGCTACCACAATATAAACCAAGTCCCTATGGTGTATACAAGTTTCATTTGACTTATGACACAATAGAATGTTCTTTGGAGGAAAAAAACATTTAAATGCAATGTTCCAAAAAAATTTTAACAAGGCTAGTCCTCCAACTCAAAATGTAATGCTCCAATAACTCTTTAACAATGCTAAGACTCCAACTCAAAATGTAATGCTCCAATAACTCTTAACAAGGCCATGCCTCCAACTCAAACTGGAGTGCTCCAATAACTCCAAAACAAGGCTAGGCCTCCAACTCAAAATAAAAGCTATATAGAAATAAGACTTTGCTCTAGAAGACTTTTTTAGAAGTCTAGTTGAACAGAATGAGGACTTTGCTGTGCTGACTTCCAAAAATGCATCATAATTTCCAGCTTGACATATTTTTTTACCGTTACACGTCATGAATGAATGGACATGTTGATTTGGGTTTTCACAAAAAGACTTCTGATATCTACCGGTAGCTGGTCTTGTATGAAAATGATGCTGATCTTACATCCAACATACCCGTCATGGTTGTCATCTTGATATTTGTATTATTGTTTGAGAAATATCAGAGATGGCTTCAACATCTAGCAACTAAAATATATTGTCTTGGATTCCTAGACATTCGTGCAGATCAGTAGATTGTAAGTCCCTTTGAGAGATGCTTGCTGTTTTTTTGGTATAACTTTACAAATGTAAAATTTCTTTTTAAAAATGTTCTTGGATCTCTGTTTTGATTTTCTGTTTAAAAATTTTGTGGTTGAATAAAATGGAGCTTAATGTGGGAAACTTCCATTTGTCATAAAATAGCTGTTTATTTAATACATGATGAAAGAGTTAAACATTTAGGTATATATATATATAACAAAAGAAAATGCTACAGATCTATCCATCTGCATTCTAAATCATTTTTTAATGGTTTAATATTAAATATGGCAAATCCTTTTCAGAATTATCTGACCTGTCTATATAGCTTATAGCAGTTCAACATAAATACATTTGTTCTGATTATTATTATTATTATTATTATTTTTATTATTATTATTATTATTATTATTCAGATTTCTGGAACAAAGAAATGAGTGAAAGTTCTGAAATTTCATGAGTTTATAAAAAAAGCTGTTTAAGTTAATAAATGATGATAAGAAGTTGTCATTTGGAGACATAAATTCAGATATCCAGAAAGGTGCCTGTAGTGTTTTTTGTTGACCATTTTTATAAATTTTAAATAAAGAAAGTTTATATTAGTTGTCAAAATGTAGTGCATACCACAGATCAATCCTGTTGCATTTTAAGTCTTTTTTTTTCTACTTCATTAAGCTATTCATGAACATGCCAAAATGTTAAGTCTTTTTTTTCTACTTCATTAAGCTATTCATGAACATGCCAAAATGTTAAGTCTTTTTTTTCTACTTCATTATGTTATGAATGAACATGCCAAAATTTTTAAGTCTTTTTTTTTTCTTCTTCATTATTGCTCTGAACATGCCAAAATTTTGTCGATACTTGATGCAGTTGGTATGAATACAGTTAAAAATAATTAATATATATTATAATGTAGCTCTATAAATTAATACATATGAATTGAACATTACTATTATTCCATGAAAATTGAAATAAATGTTTAATGTTTAATAGATTGATATTACATGTAGTTGTAAAATATTTGCCATAAAAAGTTGGACATGCCACCAACTTATCCTTTGCTCTCAAAATCACTTTGTGAAAGTTGTGAAACAACAAACATCAAATCCTTTTTCAGATTTTATTTGATATTGTATATTTTGTAGAAAATGGAATTTAAAACACTTTTTAAACAAATCTACATGTAGATTGAAGATTATAAATACTGTGATATTTTAGGTAATTTTCTGTTTGAAAGAAAGCGTAAAATGAAAAATCTAGTAACCATTTAATTTTTATTTTTAAATATCACTTTTGTTCATTTTTCTTTATGAAGAACTTTAGGTAAAATTATTATTTGTTAAAATAAATTGCCAAACAAAGCAACAGAAACCACCTTTCCTATAAAAATCACACTTTCCTAAATGCTTCAATATGATTCAAGTGCTTTTGTGACCATTCCTCGCTTCTTGCAAAGTCTCTCCCATTGTTGGAGTTTCCACATAATCCCATTGTTTTCTATCAGGGATGAATTATACAGGGAAACCTGCTATAAAATATCAGGGGTCCATAACAACTGACTACATTATGTTCCAAACTAAAGCATGGAAAGAACAATACAAAATCAGATAATTGCATTAAAGGAGGTTTTGGATGGGATGGATAAATACAGTTATAAGGTATATCATTAATTTTACTCCCATTCCCATTAACAAAACATCCAGGACAATGCCTGCCACTTGCTTGATGAAAGTGAATCATTGCTATGTAAAAACATTAATTATGATCTGTATGATGTAGACTCAGAAGTTGTCTTTTTTCTTCATCTTGTCTCATAATTTGAGAAATGTCATGGAAAAAAAATTGAGTAAAATAATTCAAAATCCTTACAGCTGTGTCTACATCCTAAATTATGTTTAATTCAAGTGCATTATATTAGGATTACTCAGTTAATAATTGCAAGCTAAATATGAACCACCCTGATGGCATAGTGGTTAGAGTGGCAGAAGCAGGAGGTTGTGGGTTCGATCCCCAGTCTAGTCATACCAAAGACTTACAAAAATGCTACTAACAGCTGCCTTGCTTGGTGCTCAGCTTTAAGAGGTTACGGTAGTGTTAGGACTCCGGTCAACCTGGTGTCAGGATAATGTGACAGCATGATGCCTGTGTTAGACATCACTATAAACTGCCTCATCGTAAATATATGACTGAAAAATTGTTAAAGCTATTTTCAAAATCCCTAAGCAAAAAACAAAAAAACAACAAGCTAAATATGGAGGGATAAATTGTTATCTCTGTGCTTAATATCCTGATGATAAATTGTTTTTACCTACAGATTTTTTAAAGTTAACATTTGATAAAATAAATACATAGTTTTCTATTCTCATTGCAGGTTTTCATAAGGCTTGGATGACTTGAATTTTGGTGCTTTGAAGAGTTTAGAAATAAGATCAGAGATGTGAATGGTCACATCTTAAGAAGTTTATAACACCTATCAAAACCATGAGTGGCAGCAGTTCTATTGATATTTGTAAACTTTCAAAGAGAACATGTCATCATGAAGTGTGTTTACTGATATATTGCCTTTTACAACTTAAGGACGAATTGCCTTTTAAAATTCCATACAAATTTGCCAAAAGTATAAAAAAGGACAACAAAATTGTACTATTTAATCTGCAAAATATTTTGACATTAGCACCAATAATCCGCTTCTCTTGTACATGTGTATATTACATATTAACAACGAACAATACTGTTTAGGATCCTATGAATAGTGATCTTTTTGTAAATCACAGGCAAAATAATTCGTAGGTTTTCCTGCATTATTCATAATTAGTGTGATTTAGAAAAATAATCTGATTTGGATTTGTTTGTATTTTATTGTTGTATGATGAAAGAGGAGGAACACATGCATGAACCATTTTCTCTTCAGTACTGTATACAAAATACAGTTCAACCGAATGATAGGAGTCCTGATTTTGAACATACAACTGAAAATGACTCCAGACATGAGAATGCAGAACAAACAGAATCTGATTCTCCAAACTATAATTCTTCAAGACAGTTTAGTGTTTCTTTAGATAGTGAGAATCCTGTACAAGTTGTGTCTAGCATCTATCAGGATTCCAGAATGACAATGGTAGCAACAAGACAAAATGAGAGCAATACTCAGGCATCAGACTGTCATTTGGGAGTAGGTAATGACACAGCATCTGGTGCTACAGAGAATACTGAGAGGCCAAGACATCCCATGTATGAACAGTGCAGTAGTCGTGTTGCATCCTATGCAACCTGGCGTCAGTTTGAATTGTTTGATATTGCTGCTTTAGCTCAAGCTGGATTTTACAACATAGGTAACTGAACATAAATGTTGTCTTTTATTTAATTCATTAATCTTTAATTTTTTGGTGAGCTGACATCTATTGTTTTAAGTCCTTAATGTCGTCACTGCGCCAACATTTTGTTGTCAAGATCACTTTAATTTGAATATATTTTCAATAGGAAAAATTATCTTTACAATGTCTTCTGGAAACTGCTGAAAACTTTGTGGTAGTGATAGATGTAATCAATGATTACTTGATTACACTTAGGTTTGTATTCTTGTAAATTGTTTTCTTTTCTTTTGCCATTACTGCTTACTGGTATTCTTTCATAAAAATTGAATATCAATTATAATTTTGAAGTGATTCTGAACATTTTGCATGGAAAAATGCTGCACCATATGGAGTGTCCTGATGTAACCGTTTGCCTCACCTGTAAAGCAGGCTGTGTTTACCTAGCCACAGTCTTCTGCAACTGATTTGTTTTGATATACATGTACATGAAAAGTAAAACACAAGTCATAGTAACTTACTTACCTTGGTTTTTTTTTAAAAATGTATCTTTATCAGTGTCCATTTTTCAGTCAGTGCCAGGGATGGTGCTGGCTTTTAAAAAGTTGTCACCAAAAAAGTCACCAACCTCAATATTTTAGCACCAATGTTCATTTTTTGGGGGGATAGAATTAAGTGATGAATATTTAAAAAAGATGGGATAGTTATTACTTTATTGACAACAACCAATGCAACCATAATATTACAAAATAAATCATTACATGAATGTATTGCACTACTTCCATGGTCTTTGCATCCAGCATCACCGTTACTGCATAGCTATGATTGTTGTCACCTGACAAAAGAAATGCAATTTATCAAAACCGCTCCGGTGGCCTAGTGGTTAGAGCGTCTGCCCCGGAAGCGGGAGGTGGTTGGTTCGATCCCCGGCTGAGTCATACCAAAGACTTACAAAAATGGTACTAACAGCTGCCTCGCTTGACGCTCAGCATTAAGAGGTTAGTGTTAGGACTGGTCGGCCTGGTGTCAGGATAATGTGACTGGGTGAGACATCATGCTACATGTCTGCGGCATGATGTCTCAGTGCTCGACATCACTATAAACTGCCTCACTGCAGACATCGTAGCGATATGACTGAAAAATTGTTAAAGCTACGTTAAAAATCCTAATCAAACAAACAAACAAACAAAGCAATTTATCAATGTAAAATATCTTCTTTTCTGGCATCTCTCTCTTTCTTTCTCTCTCTCTCTCTCTCTCTCGCTCTCTCTCTCTCTCAATTTTTAATAGAAATATCAGGTATTAAGCAAATCTTTATTATGAGTTATTTTCCCAACAATAGTTTTATAAGGAACTTTAGTTACGGTAATGACATTTTATTACTAAAACCCTGTGATCATACTTTGCAATGTAAGATAAGTGACATATAATGCCAATGTTGATTTCATGCATTCAGCAATTAAATGTCCCCTTTTTCTGTGGCTAGCTTCACAACATACATCTCCGTCAACCAATAGTTCAGAAATCTTTGCAATGCTTTACAAACTTTACTTGTAGTGAATTGCTTCCTAAATCCCAGGAATGATCATTGAATGCTGAAATTATTTTTCTCAACAAGCAAACTAGGATCTCCACTCGCACCAATGAATCTTAGATGAGTCAACTCTTATACCATATATATATATATATATATATATATATATATATATATATATATATATATATATATATATATATAAGCATTAATTACCATCATTAAATTAAAAGAAGTAATGACGAAACATATCACAGGGCATATGTGCTCCCCAAATTCATTCAGTATAAATGATATTAATGAAGCAGTGTTATGTGCATATATGAGTTAAGGAAAATAACATAGGGTATAAAATGTGGAAAATAGTTATGACATGAATGGTAGCTTGGGACCACATTTGAACTGTTAACATAAATTCACACCCATTTTAGGCATATTAAGTTTTAATGAAAAAGGGCATTGGTTATTTGTCCGTCTATTGCTTATACTTTCACTCACTATAGAACAGCCATTTCTTTTGTTGAAGAGCCTTGAGTCTGTTTATTTGAGCCTTAATGCATAACATAAGAATATAATATAAAAAAAACCCCAGAAGAATTAGCTGTCGTTAATTTAGTTGTAGCTGTTTCTGTTCGCATCTTCAGAGGTTGGTCAAATGCTGGTATAGTCCAGTAGCATGCCTGAGTGTATCACAGCATACATTACTCAGACCAGATGTCAGCATAGATAGATTATGATGTAACAATAGTGATGGGAATCGCTCAGAAATTCATAATCGATAATCGGTTCCCCTTAACCAACTGATCATCGATTATAATCGGTTACTAAGAGCAAATATTAATTTTTGTTACACAGTTATATCTTTGATTAAGAGTTCAATATGTTTTTAAACGCACAGTAGTAATCTCTTTTAATGACATGTATACTTTGACCTGACAATAATATTACATTGTATGTTACTTTTGATCTACAGCTTTGTTAAATGAACACAACTTTTTACGGCTGATCAGTCATATGTAACTGAAATACTGCTACAGTTCCCCGAAATTCTTTCGTTCATATGTGATGTGTCTATAATTTCAAGTATAGAAGGGCATGGTTTTCTTGTTTGTCATTGTTTATAAACACTACAAAAGATGTTGCAATTTAACTGAAACAAGTCAACAAAATGTGTTTAAATTTATTAACTCGACAATTTACCAACTTGACCATGTAATAATGAATATTTGTTCCTAATTATGAATTGTAAGTTTTTTTTATTTGTAGTTGTGAAGGGATTAATAAATTTCAGGTCAACTTTAGTGGCTGGGAGTTTTACTAACCTTTGTGCTTTGCATACACCTTAAAGGTAGTCTCCCTTAAACACAATCGATTATGGAGTTTAACAATCGATTCTCTTATTGATTTGCTCAACCAACTGATGATTATAATCGGAACAACACTATGTAACAGTGCACTGTAATGATTGGTTTGTCAATATGAACAATGGATTTGTTCATGCAACAGATAGATTCCAATGCATTGTGTATCCAAGTTTGTGGCTTCCTTTCATAGTCCCTTTGAATGTTTGCACTCCTAATCCATGACTATGTACAAATTAAACAACCAAAAAGGTTATCGCTATACAAATTGCCAGATTGTATCTTATGTCGCCAAAATGGGAACAAAATTGCATTTTGCAACATTGGCAAACTAATGACATTCCCTGAACAGTACACACACAGAATGTGTTGTAATAAGCATAAACATCTGATATGAATAAAAAATATTACTCTCATTTTTACATAATTTCAATCCTGAAATTATTCCCACTTTTCTTTGATTGTTTTGTTTTTATTCAATCTTTTCTGCCTCTTGGGTATAGCTATTCACCTCCTTTTAAATCAGTTATTTTTAGTGTAGAAGAAATTCTACAAGCCTGATGTAAATCAGTTTTCATGAATGAAATCTTAAAACCATATTGACATTCTCTAAAATTGGTAAATTAGAAAATGAAGAAACAGTTATATGTTCACATGAGCACTGACTAATGAAAAAATATTTAGTTCTCTTAAAAGAAAAATAAAATAAAATAAAAAGCATAAAACTTATTTTGTATTGGAATATGTTCAATCAATATTATATGTGTCCTAATTTTTATGGAGTAGCACCTTGGATATGTCATAATTTTGAGTAAGATAAATTTAGGTCAACACATTACTCTTAATAATTCACGTGAATATATCTATGAATGATAAAAGATCAGCTCCAACTTTCTTTAGTGTGCACAGATAGTTTTTAAATTTGCACTGACATTTCATTTGGGATTATTGATTGGTAACATACCTAAATTATTGAGATGATATCATTGAAAATTATATTGGATCATCAGATTTGGTAGTGTAAGTGTTTTGATGATTTTAATATGTTGGTGGTATGAACTTACATTTGATAAATGGTTTGTGATTGATTGAACTATAAATAAATTTAGTCTTAGTCTTAGCATTAGTCTTTTTTTCTCTTTCCAACTTGGAAGATTCATGGTAGAAAAATTAGGTTAAACATACCATAAGAAGTCATGTGGTATGCTTACAGCTGTTTCATGTATTTAGTCTTGCAATTAAATCAGTAAACATAATTTCATCAACTCCATATATGTCTTTATCACTTCAGTGCTAATAAAAATTTGGTAAACTTGACATTTGATTTGGTTTAGTTTTGAAATTATAATCCTATTTAATTTAGATTTTTACCAAATGTTTTGTTGATTAGGTTTCGGTGTAGTTAATTCAATACTTTTTTTCCGTTAGATTTTGAGGCTGGGTCAGGCCATCCAATTAAGGTTTCTTGATATTATGAAATTTTTAATTAATGTTAAAATTATGTATGAAATGAGTTTAACAAGACAAGATTTATGTACATTGTGTTAATGTGGAGAATTCCTCAATTTAAAATGTGACATTTTTCACTTTACAATTTTAGGAGAAAGAACAGTTGTTCGATGCTTTTTCTGTGCTATAGAACTTTCCAGTCTATCCCATTTTGATGACCCAATCCTTGAACACATTCGGAAATCACCTTCTTGTGGGTATTTGAGGAAGAAACTTGGACCTGATGGAATAGCAGGTTATCAGGTACATTTCAGAATATTTTTATATGTCTATCTTTCTGATTGATGATCAATATACACTGGCTTGGCTTGTGGTTTTGTAGGCCTTGTACAAAAATTCAAAAATAGATGTTGCGGCTTTCAGTTTAAATAGAGTCAAAACAACCTTTTTATAAGTTGAATTTCAGTATGTTGTGAAAGTAAAAATCTGAAAAATTTGTTTATAGTAATTAAAAATATTGTTTGGTATGTTATATTGCCCCCACCTCCTTTAGCAGGGGCACTTTGATTTGCTTATGTCTAAATAAGTATGTTAGTAAGATTTTGTATAAACACCACTTGACTTAGACAAATAAAAACTTGGACAGATTGTTGGTAATAATATTTAAATGATCTATTTATACTTAGTAGCCATTTTACAGCCAATTTTATTCTTAATTTTTTTTACATGTTTTTGAACTTTTTGGAAGTTATGTTCATATTGAGAGCTCTTCACAATAAAACCAGATTAATTAGACTAACCCTGATTAAAGGAAGCTAAAGGAGACGATTATTTGTGTATCATCTTGTTTAAAATACATGGTTAAAATCAAAATTTAAAATTATTGGCACACTAGCACAGTATAAATAGATACAACCATATTATGCAGAACTGGAATAAAAAGTGACAGCAATTTCTAGTGGAACATCTATTTTAGCTTAACCCACTTGCCAAACTATACATTTTTAACAGATTAATTTTGCATTCTGACGATGGGTATTTGGAATTTATACAATCCATTAAATTTATGAAACTTATAAACTGTTGTAAACCACTCATATGAAAAGTAATTGTTGAAATAGATCGCATTATTTGCATGAAAAGCAGTTGTTAAATATGTTGAAATATTTTTCAAAATTTAAATTTACACAGAAATATTTGAGACACCAAACATGTTACAGATCACAAAATACGGCTTGAATGGACATGTGTTTGAGATCTCTGAGCAAACTAAATGCTATCTTCATCAACACTTTACTGTTGATTATCTTGCATTTGTACGTTTACGTTATGCTTGTACTAAATTGCTTTAGGTTTTGTGGTATCTTTGTCAATAAATCTTGACAGAAACCTTTTGACATTTGTTGACAGTTTAACTTTGATTATCCGCAACATCTAATTAATTTGACTTCCTCAGTACAAGATTTTTTATTTCTGCATTTATGATACAAATTCTACACAATTTAGAAATCAAACATCTCTCAGAAGTTGATGTAGACATACTAAATATTGTCAACTGATGCTATGGATATTGTATTGGAACATGATTTGATAGCTTTAGAAATCTAGAGAATGTTGTAGTTTTAAACGTTGATACAGACATCTGAAATCATTATAACAAATGTATTTATTAGTTAAGATTTTGCTAAGAATTAATTTATCTTTCTTTTTATGTTAGAAATTTAATTTGTGAAATAAATTACTTCAATTTATGATATAAAACGTAACTTTTTTTCAGGAACGGATAAGAAATGGGACTCAGCAAAGTCAGGGTGTAAATGGTAAGTCAGAAGATTTTAATAAGTATGGGTAAATATATATTTAAATCTAAAACAGCCAGATCAATGTTAGTATGTAAAATTAGAATAATTAAAAGTTTTTCTTTGTCTAATTTCACTGTTCAACCCTTTTATTTTCATGTTAAAATAACAAGACAAATAAAGTTTTTTTAAATATAGACACTGACCAAAACGTGAAACTAAATTTTAAAAGAAACCCAACATTGGATTCTTTTTATTACTTAATATGAGAGATGGATAGCATTTGATAGATAGTTGCATTACCCTTGTATCAGGTGCCACTGCAATTGCATCAGTAGTGACCTCAAGAAATCCTGGACAGTGGAGTTCATCAGATCGTATCAGAAGCCCGCAGTACCAGGCATATAGTGTACGATTAGCATCATTTGCCCGCTGGCCAAATGACATCAGGCAAAGACCAGAACATGTAGCAGATGCTGGCTTTTATTATACAGGTATTACATATTGTTGGTGTGTATGTTTTTGTGTTCTGTACAACAACAAAAATATTGTTTTTGTTACTACTAACAAATGGCTTGATATTAGGATGAATAATCTTCCAAAAGGTTTATTTCTGACATTAAAAAAGAGTTCAACAATCTTGTGTCTCGGCTATCATTTTCTGTTCTCATGCCACTGTATACCTGTTAGAATTGTGTTGCAAGTTAGGTATCTTTATGCCATGATTCGTTAGTATGGTACCAATATGCCATGGCGCCCGAAATTTCAGGTAATTTATTACAGGTATTTTTCTCAAAGACCAAAAAAAAAAAATTTAAGTATGAAAAAAAAAAACCAAATATGTCAAGAGTTTAATTATCATTCTCATACTCGTCTAAAAAGTGTGAAAAAGAATGTGTAGAAAATGTATTATGAAATTTCTTCTAGTTTTGTGCCAAAATAAACATCGGAAATATGAACCAATTGCTGGGCCTACTGAGAACTTTGATCTTTGTTTATTGTTGAAAAATTACAGCTCATAAGTGTCAATATTATAATTACTGATTCCTGAGTAATGAAGCCATCGTGTCTACTTTGTGTTTGTCTTGAATGCATTCCGAATACAATCGTTGCTCTAATAATCTCCGATATATGTTCTCTTAATTTCATACACAACTAAGCAACAGCCAATGCGGGGGTTGATAAAAGATTCTCACCAGAATGTATAAATCAATTAATTTAAGTACATTGTTTATCATCAAAGTGAGCTGCCAAGCTAAACTTGTTCAAATCAGGGGGAACGATTTATACAGCATCAAAGGAACAAAAAGCCGCCAACATGTGTGCGTGGCTTGGCGGTGTTGTTTTATGCAATCTGTTGACTAGTAAATTCGAATTCTGCAACTGAGAACTATAACTGACTTTGCCAAGAGCAAACGTGACATTAGCAGAAAGCAGCTAAAAATCAGAGTTTTTAAAAAAAATAATAACTATTGACAGATGAGAAATAAAATGTAATGTATAAAATGTATACGACACAGAGGTCTCGGAAACGCTTAATTATGCGTATTTGAATGCAAATATTTGATCTGGGACACATAAATCACTCCATGCAAATAGCTGGGAGACAAAGTTAGTGTTGATTACTTTATCATTTTAGCTATGCTGATATTTACAGTAACATAATTCAGTGGTTAAAATACAGCCAGTTCTGCCTGCTGTATTTATTAGAGTACATCAAAAGAACATGACGCAATAGCTGGGCGGCAAGTTCAAAGGAGTCTGACTAGCAGCTTGGGTGGGAAAATGTGCTGAAATTTACAATGACTGAATTCAGAGACAGAAAGATCCTGAGATGTACATGTAGTTATTATAAGAATAAACTTTAGCTTCCATTATTTAATCTACGGACATGTACTATTTCGTAATTCATTACGTACACCCGTTACGTAATTTTTGTTATTTTCTTTTCATTGAATTCAGTCACATAATGGTCTGTGACAAAATTATTGAATATTTTACATCCGTGTTGGATATTTTCAATGGAAATATTTGTATTATGGATTCAATGTATGTTACAAGATTCGCTGGTGAGTACACGGTGTTGATACTCTTTTCATGCAATAGATTATACATGTATATATAAATTAGACACATGTATGTACCAATGCATGGTTCTCTGAATAAAGTAATATATTATATCTGCAATTTCTGTTACCACAGCAAATGTTTCTCTCATTTAATATATATTGATCAAAAATGGTAATTGTGCCATGCATTTCGCACCCGTCTTTATGTACCCCCCCCCCCCCAATTAAATCCAAAAATGTGTTGGTATTGTACATGGTTGCTTATAACACAGTTCGGTTCATAACACTGTCAGATTCTATGGCTCCCAACTACCGTGTTATAGCGGGGTCCCACTGTACCATGATTCATTGTTGTGTTACCAGTATGCCATGATTAATTGGTATGGTATCAGTATACCAAGATTTATTGGTATGGTACCAATATACCATGATTCATTGCTGTGGTACCAATATACCAAGATTCATTGTTGTGGTACCAATATACCAAGATTCATTTGTATTGTACCAATATACCATTCATTGTTGTGTTACCAATACGCCATGATTCATTGGTATGGTATCAATATACCAAGATTCATTGTTGTGGTACCAATATACCATGATTCATTGTTGTGGTACCAATATGCCATGATTCATTGGTATGGTGTCAATATACCAAGATTCATTAGTATGGTACCAATATACCAAGATTCATTGTTGTAGTACCAATATACCATGATTCATTGTTGTCTTACCAATATACCAAGATTCAGTTTTGTGATAGCAATATGCCAAGATTCACTGGTATGCTACCAATATTCCAAGATTCACTGGTATGGTTCCAATATGACAATTCACTGGTATGGTACCAATATTCCAAGATTCACTGGTATGGTAGCAATATGCCAAGATTCACTGGTATGGTACCAATATTCCAAGATTCATTGGTATGGTTCCAATATGCCAATTCACTGGTATAGTACCAATATACCATGGTTCATTGTTGTGGTAATAATATGCCATGATTCAATGATAACAGAATGTATGAAAATTAATGGAGATGATACAGGTATTTACATAGAAAATTGATCATGTTTAGTACTAATATGCCCTAATGAAATGTAATCAGAGAATATGCATACTTGCACAGAAGATTGGTGCAGATACTCAGGACATAAATGCTTTCCCCAAAATAGACCCTGGCAAGAAAGTTTTCCAGGTCTCTGTCCTGGTAATCTGTTATATATATTTTACACAATATTTGTTGGCTGGGTTTTGGGTTTTATGCTTTCAGGAAAGCGGGAAAAAGTTGGGAGGAAGAATAAGTTTTTTCTTGACTGGGAAAAGCCATTTAATTTTGAAAATATGAATAAAAGTCTTTGAAACATCTGGAAATTTGAGTCACCCCCTAATGACAGATAATATACATAATTGAACTGCTTGTCACTTTAATTTATTTAGCTTTTGTCTCAATCTTCAGGAGGGTGCAGACCTCTCCAGTCACTTGAATCATTGATAAATGTATTTAAAGTGGTAAATGTACAATGCCAAGTAAAGTAATGAAATGGATGAACTTTTATAACTTACCCAGGATTAATGCTTGGAAGAATTTTCAAATAGACCTGGTAAACTGGACTTTTAAAAAGCGTTAGTCCTTCTTTGTATACAAAGAAATATTTTCAGGAGGAGACTTAAGTAAATTTTCAATAATTTTATCCAGGAAAAATAGCATGAATTTGTCACTTTTGCCCTTTTTTAGATTGAGTTCATTATTCTATGCAAAGCACCAGGTTTTGTGTACTTAGACCAGAAATTTAAATAACCAATAAATAATTATTCTTCAATTAAAATAAAACACTATCATGAATTTAAGTGTATATGTATATTGAAAAAAAATTGCAAAGTTATGAATATTGATATTTAAAAATCTTAATGAATTCACAGTGTATCACAGCTTGTTCACTCTTGAAAATGCATTCAGTTTATATTGTTGCCTTGCAAGCTCCTTGCATTATTTTTTGGGGTAAGTTTTATCTTTGAAATGTCCTTGAATATGTTGAGAAAACATCTGAATTTTGCCAAATATAAATTATCTGAGGGAAAATGAAATCTTATAACTGAACAAAATACATCTTTCATAGTGTTTGTTATTTTTGTAATGTTCCAAATAATTAATAAATAAATGGGTTCATGTTTGTTAGACAAAATGACACAACACTTGTAGTTAATGAAGTGACATGTATCAAAGTTTTCAGATTCTAGACAGAATACACTTTGAAAACATCTGCAACTACTGAAGAACACCTTGAATAGTCCATGTATTCCATGGCTGTATGAACCATGTATTTTAAAGCTATACTCTTTAAAGTTTTTGCAAAAATTTTGTTTGGCCTTTTTCATGCACTTGTTTACTTTGAAAATGACTAGATGATTATCCTTTATGATGTTCAGATTTTAAATATACCTGCACAGGTAGAATAGATGGCCATACATTGTAGACCTGATCAGGATAAATTGATGTCCTGGGAATATTAAAAGAGCATTTTCTCCAGAAAAATTACATCTTGTCATTTAATTTTTTTTCCCCCAAAATGCCAGGAGATTTTTTAACTGTCTGAGCTTATGACAACAGTTTTGAAAAGTTTGAATACACTAAAAAAGTAAGATGGAATTCAGTCATCATACAATAAAAGTGGTCTTGAGTTAATAAAAAAGATTGAATACTAATGTATGAGAGAATATAATCATAAGATATTAGAAATGAGGCCAACAGCATCTTCTGTTTATCAGCTGATTGAAGTTGATCATGAAATAAATACATGTCTAATAGAAAGAAGGAAATGTTGTTTGATCTTTGCATGTAAGAGTTAGCATATGATATGAAAGCTAATTTATTTTCTGAGTAGACGGGTTGTTTAATTAAGAAGTTGGAAGCAAGACTAGAAAGATCAGCTGGTTACAACTGTTCAAGTGTTTTGCGTAATTTTTGTATTTTTATATTTTTAGAATTTTTAACTGACATCTTACAATTATTATTGTGCTGACTTGTCAATTAAGACTATACAGACATACCTTTTAAATTAGGTTTACAGGATGTAGTCCGCTGTTTTGCCTGTGATGGTGGACTTAAAAATTGGGATCCAGAGGATGATCCTTGGATTGAGCATGCACGCTGGTTCTCACAATGTCCTTTTGTACGACGTGTTAAAGGTCAAGAGTTCATTGACCTTGTACGGAGAATGACAGAAGAATCAGATGAGGTATTCTGTTAGTTTTGTATTGGAATTTGATTGCTACCTTTCAGTTATTGTTTCTCAAAATTCCAAAATTTGTCAACATGTATTATCTAATTGTCAATGTTTGATATCTTTGCTTTGATCTCTCACAAAACCAATCTGGACATTTTTTACTTTACAATATTGATGTATTTTACTAATTATAATACAATATTGATGTATTTCACTAATTATAATACAATATTTATGTATTTTACTAATTATAATACAATATTGATGTATTTTAATACAATATTGATGTATTTTACTAAGTATAATACACAAATACACCTATAAATAATAGATAGGCACATTTTATTGTGTTTGATGCTATAATAATTTTGCCTTTAAAACAGTTACATTTCTTGCAAACAGGCAAGGTTTAAATAATTGAATTTCAGCTTTGTATAAATGTAAGTAACTTGTGACTTGGATCATATGTTATGTTTTGAAGGAGGAGGATGCAGTAGTGCATTCAACGTTTCAGCCCAATAATCCGATGGCAGATGCTCCTAATCTGAGAAATGAATTAAATCCACAGCTTGATCAAGGTACTGTACAGATCCAGTTTTCAGATTGATGTATATATTTTAATTTATTTAATAAGTAGGTCTTCATGGTAAGTTGAGCAAATTTGTTGCCACTGTAGGAGTCATTTAATTCTGGAGAGAAAAAACTAAAATACCCACTGTAAATCTACATATTTTGTTTCCGTGTCCATCTGGTATGGCAAACAATATTGGTACTTGTTACTGGAACAAATTCTAGATATAATGTCGTAACATGTGTATCACTTATTTGCAAATTTTTTAGCTTTGGCATCAAATTTTCTGAATTAATTCCTTTCATTATTAAACCATCATATAATTAGTGAATTGTTGTTTTAGAATTGTTTCACAGAGTATTTATGACACAGACAGAATGTGAAAAACTTGAAAGAATTTGTAAACTTTGAGTTATGGCCCATATTTCACTTAGAATATTCCGTTTCAGTGCATACTATTGGCAGGTAGATCTTTGTCATATGGACACATTTCTAGTCTTTCATATTTATACTGTTATGGTAACATAATTATTATTTTTAAATCTTGGCTGTTTTCTGTATTAAAAATATGATGTTGATAGTGTCAATACAGACTTTCCAGTGAAAATTAATATATCTTAAACAGGAATTAAAAAAGTTCAAAAGAACATAAAATGAAATGGTCTTTGAGATTAATTCTTACATCTATGTTCAAGAAACAGATTCTGTTACTAGATAGTTATTGATTTGTACAGAGTGATCAACAAATGTAAAATGGTTTTTTTTTTCAATTGACAGTTTTACAGTTTTGTTCTGAAATACATTTTTTTTGCTTACATCACATCTCACTTTAATGCCAGATTTCATGGTGGAAGGAATTTCTTCTGACACATGGATGGTTGGCAAAAATTTTGCAGATATTTTATTCAATGGTGTGTTGTATTAAGACAATAACCTAGATAATACAGTGTACACATGTTTTCAGAACATAAAGTTGATGTTTGAAAAATTCTGAATATGTGATAAGATGTTTCGCTTTTTTTTAACCTGGTGATACTTTTACCACTGATGGATTGTCAGAATAAGATTCTCTAAAATGATCTGCAACTTCATGAACACTATGCTGGATATCTGCAGTGACGTGAAAATGTTGGAGGAGAACAACCCTGCTACTGAGCAAAGAACAAAATGTAAAATTCTTTGTGCTTTTAGGTTACTCGCCACTTGATAGCCATACTATTTTATGATGCAATTCTTTGTAAAATCCTACAATTTTGAGGTAGCGTCATTATTTTTAAGATGGTGTTGAATTGCATTTGGTAAGTAGGATGTGACTGCATTGAAAGGGATTTGATGTTAATGCTCAGTTCACAGTGACAAATATTTATTTTTATCATTGGCATTAATTGATGAATTATTTGAAGCTAAGAAAATGAATGATAAGTTATGCAAGTGTTACAACATATAGAACAATTTTGAGTCTATGCACTGCTGTCAGTTGTAGCTATTTCAACACAGGCACATAAATCCTACCCCCACCCAATAATATGAATTACCTGTTTGGGTTTTTACATTACAGCATTTAGTGTAGTAAAGTGTGTTCATTGACTAAATATTGCAATCTTAATTCCTGAGAATGCCTTGAGACTATATATATATATATATATATATATATATATATATATATATATATATATATATATATATGTTGCATGTATGTGTTGTAAGATAAGTATCATCTCAAAATATTTCAGATTTAAACCTACATGTATAATTTTGCAGAAAATGAGCAAAGTGTGCTGGAAACTGAAGCTGCTAAAAAATGTCTGACAGAATTAGGTTTCTCCAGAGATGTCGTAGCCAGAGCAATTAACGAATTACTTAACAAAGGTAAGTTGACAAGTACAGTAATATTTGTTACTGTTTTCCCATACTGATCAATACACCTCCCAAAACAGCATAGTGAGAAACTATTGAATTTAAAATTAATTTTAGCAAATGACATACTTTTTGATGAAGCCTTTGTTTTTAAGGATATGGTGTAATTAGGAATAATACTTGCAAAAACATCTTGAGTGCCTGAGTACATCTGACTGAGTTAGTCTACACGTTAGTGACTATTTCTAATTATAATTGGATTTATATCATCAAGGTATGACTTTATCTGGAGAAAGAATTTTTATGATGATATAGTAAAACAGTTTTCACATTGGGAACAATGAGTATACGATTATCAGAAGAAGAGCGTAAGGATCTAGCTGGTGTATACACATGGGTGAGGCTGGATAGGTATGTTGGACTGGAGTCTGTCAGTGAAACATAGCACAGAGAACAAATTTTGTGTTTGATTCTGTATCAAATTGATAGCCAGTGTAGGGTACAGAGCAGTGGTGAGGTGTGCTCTGATCGAGGTACTCTAAAGATGATCCATGCAGCTGTTTTTTGAAGTTTCTGGAGTAAATATTGTGACGAACCAGACAGAATTGAGTTACAATAGACCAGTCTTGAAAGTACTAATGAACACACAAGTGTTTTAGTGGCATCAACTGAAAGATATTTACGAATGGAACTAATGCGTCTCAATTCAAGATATGCAGCCTTGCATATGTTCATGACATGTTGGTGCAATGCGAGAGTACTATCTAGAGTAACACCTAGGTTCCGTACTGACTGTGAGAATTTAATGTTGGTGTTGCTGATATTTATTGTCTGAGGTAAAGGATGTGAATGAAAAAGTCTTTGTGTTGTGATCAGAATAACCTCAGTTTTATCATCATTCATCAGCAGCTTGTTACATGTCATCCATGATTTCACATCAGAAATGCACTTCTCTACTCCATGGATGGTAGCATCAACTTCAGTTGGGTGGTTAGACTTGTATATTTGGGTGTCATCAGCATACAATTGGTGCGACACTGGATGATCTATGACACTTGAGATCGGCTGAGTATATAGAAGGAAGAGAACAGGTCCAAGAACAGATTCCTGTGGAACACCACAACGTACGTCAACTGGGCTGGAGTGTATTCCATTTGCAGATATAATTTGTGTCCTGTTGACTAAGTAGGACTTGAACCACTGTAAGGCTATATTCTGAATGCCAAATACATGCTGGAGATGGTGAAGTAATATATCATGGTCTATTGTGTCAAATGCTGCAGATAAATCCAGGAGAGTGAGGACTGTAATCTTTCCACTATCCAAAGCAGAGAGAATGTCACTAAATACTTTCAGAAGAGTAGTTTCCGTACTGTGGCAAGGGCGATATGCAGACTGTATGTTGTTAAAAAGACTGCTTGAATTCAAATGAGACACAAGTTGAGTTAGAACAACCTTTTCTAAGATTTTTTATATGAATGGGAGATTAGAAACTGGGCAGCAGTTCTTTAAATCGTTATGGTCCAGTGTTGGTTTCTTCAGCAGTGCCTTTACAACAGCAGTTTTGAAAAATGATGGGAATTCCCCTGATATGAGAGAGATATTAATAACATCAGTTAGTGAAGGCAATATAGGGTCTAAGCACTCAAGCAGCAGTGATGTCGGAATTGGATCAAGTTCACAAGACTTTGGTGCACTTTTCATCACGATTGTCCATACTAAATTAATAGAAACAGGTTCAAATGCTCCTAACGGTTGTCGCTGAAATTCTGCATCATAACTGTATGGTGACGAATCAGTTGAAATTGTGCTGTCAAGCGAATCTCTAATGGTTTGTACTTTGTCATAGAAGAAATTTGCAAATTGGTCTGGTAGGTCTAGTGGAGAGAAGGTTGTTGGAAGTGGTGTACATTTGTTCCTTGACATTAGTTTGTTAGTTATCTCGAAGAGCTCTTTGCAGTTGGAACTCTCTGTGATCTTACTACTGTAGTGGGATGATTTGGCTAAATGGACTATGCTTGTGATGTTCTTCTTAGAAGCTTCGTAGATTTGATTATGAATAGTGAGTCTGGTGGAAAGCCAAAGCCTCTCTGCTTTTCGGTGGTCTTTTAGCAGTGCGAAGCTGGTCCCTAACACTGCTATACCAAGGAGAGCACTTTTTTATTGATACTCTGCATTTGGTGGCTGGGGCATATTTTTCAAGCAATGAGCGCAGGCATTTATCAAGTTGTTCCGCTGTTGGATGTAAGAAAGTTGTTAGGTTTTCTTGGATGTTATGCATGAATTTGGTTCTATTTATCATACGGAGGTTTCTCTTTGTAGCAAATAGAGGTGGAGGGTTAGGGACTGATACATCGAGATGGCATACCATGCAGAGGTGATCCAACGCAAGTTCGTGGGATACAAGGGTGGATTGCAGAATATTATCAGCAGGTCTATAAAGTAACCAGTCAAAAATGTGACCATGTTTATGGGTAGGTTGGTTAACTGACTGTTTAAGATTGAAAACATGAATGGAATCTATCAGTTTTGACATGTATGGTTTACCAGGACAGTCAAAGTGAAAGTTGAAATCTCCAAGCATAATTAGGTTGCCACCTATCGAATCCATACTCTAGAAGATTTGGAAACTGTTCCAAAAAGAGAGATTCAGTCAGCTTGTATTTTCTACTAGGACAGTAGAGACAGTAAAAATGGACTGACCTTTGTTCCATTGTGAGCGTTGTTTGGACTAGTTCAAACGATGTGTGGCAGAAATTAAAGGTTGTGTTGTACTTAAGGCATTTGATCACAGAATTCTTTGTAATTACAGCAATTCCACACCTCCGCGAGATTTGTAGGGAAATGACTTGATGGAATAATCGCTGGGTGTTAAATCCGCGCACTTAGATTCATCACCTGTGGAATGTAACCAAGATTCTGTCAGGAAGAAGACATCAATATTCTGGTTGTTGATAAAATTAACAATTTCTGTGCGCTTTTCCAGTAATCCTACTGATTGAGCTTTGAATAATGCAATACGTAGTGGTATCCCTGGGACAGTTGGCACAACGGTTGACGATTTAAGAGGAATTTGAACCAGGTTATTAAAATTAACGGCAGAATTTTTAAGTTGTTTATCCATCCTGTTCTATGACAGCCAGCTTTGAAAGAACATTTCTTTTTTTGCTTCCGTTGACATTTAAGAAATGATGAATGAATGTATTCCCAGTTCATTTAGTCTTGAGCACAATGTAGTATCTAGAATCAAGGTGTGGTCATTTAATCTAATTAATGAGGGTCCATCGTATTGTAAGCAGTCATGTGATGGCAGTTTATTAAAAAACAAATTACGTCTTAACATTGGGACAAAACAGCTGAGAAAAATTCTAATTGTCCTTGTTTCGAAAACAAGGAGATGAATTAACACATGAACAGAACAGCCAATGCATGATGAAACACAATAATGTAGACGATGATAGAAAACAAGCACAAATATCATAAATTTAGCACAAAATCGGAAGAGCCTATTTTGAGCAGTTAAGCGATGGTGGCCATCTTTCCGGAAGTTGATGTGTTTTGCTAAATTTATAACCACTGTGGAAGCCATAATTCTTATCCAGTTTTGATAAAAATTCGAATATGAGTTGATATCAGCAGAATCTTGTATATGGGCACTTTTGAAGGTAAGTGCAATCAATACATATTTTATTTAATGAGATGATTTTGCATCAAATTGGCATGGCTTCTTGCTGCTCTTGAGGCTGTATTTTTTAGCTGTTGGGTTATTAAAGTTAAGATCATAATTTACCTGGATTAAAGGCAGCAGACTGTGCATATTTATATATGCCTTTATCTTCAGAAGTAATTTTTATCAGGATGCAGGAAAAAATTAACATAATATAAAGTTTTTGAGATACTTTAGATATGATGTGTTTTTGTAACCCTACATTAGCCCATGTGAAATAGTACACTGTAAACCAGGTGAGTAATATCAGGCCTAATTGGTCCTCTTGTTTCAATAAACGACATTGTGTGGTTTTAGTTGTTTATGAAAATATGACAAACTGATATCCAATATCATCACTCTAGTGTCCATGTTCCAAACCTGTTACAGACATTTTGCCTGAAGTATTTTGAAGTGATGTGCATTTCACTAAAAGTCTTATTACAATATTCAGTTGGTCCTAGTTGAAAATTGTGCCAATAAGACCCTTATCTTGTGAACATGTTAATTGAAAATTGTGCCAATAAGACCATTATCTTGTGAACATGTTAATTGAAAATTGTGCCAATAAGACCATTATCTTGTGAACATGTTAATTGAAAATTGTGCCAATAAGACCATTATCTTGTGAACATGTTAATTGAAAATTGTGCCAATAAGACCATTATCTTGTGAACATGTTAATTGAAAATTGTGCCAATAAGACCATTATCTTGTGAACATGTTAATTGAAAATTGTGCCAATAAGACCATTATCTTGTGAACATGTTAATTGAAAATTGTGCCAATAAGACCATTATCTTGTGAACATGTTAATTAAAAATTGTTCCAATAAGACCATTATCTTGTGAACATGTTAATTGAAAATTGTGCCAATAAGACCATTATCTTGTGAACATGTTAATTGAAAATTGTGCCAATAAGACCATTATCTTGTGAACATGTTAATTGAAAATTGTGCCAATAAGACCATTATCTTGTGAACATGTTAATTGAAAATTGTGCCAATAAGACCATTATCTTGTGAACATGTTAATTGAAAATTGTGCCAATAAGACCATTATCTTGTGAACATGTTAATTGAAAATTGTGCCAATAAGACCATTATCTTGTGAACATGTTAATTGAAAATTGTGCCAATAAGACCATTATCTTGTGAACATGTTAATTGAAATGCAAGAACATGTTTATGTTATCAAATTTTGTATGCTGGAGTTTCTTATGAACATTAGTGATGATTTCAGTATTCAGCAGCTGTAGTGGACTGGTAGTTTTAGTGCCTGAAGTTTGTTGCAAAGTTTAAGTTTAGAACCCTTCTATCAAAATTCTGTTAATTGCATTAATAATCACTACAAAAGAATTTAAATCACAAATCTCACAAGACAATAATGGATAATCCTTTCAACCTATAAATCGGAACCCATTACATGAATTTGAATGTTATATTAGACTCTCATTATGTTCATAGTGACTTTCTCTTTTCTAATACTTGTGTATGTTGCACTGCATTGTATTTATTCATTCTTCTAGTTTGATCATGATGTTTTTTACTGGTTTGGTTTCTGAGTATGTGAATGGCTGATCAAGCTAATGCATGCTTAGAAATGTCTGTGCCACTCTTCACAGAAGATATCACTTGGGTTGCATGATCAAAAGAGGACATGCTGCAGTTCTGAACTTTTCTTTGCTTGTGCTTTTGTACTACCTCTGCAATTCTCATCTGTTCAATATGTCTGGCTCTTGTATGGATGAGACTCAGCCAGGTGGAGTGATTGTTATGTATATTGGATTTAATTTATATTTGATTTAATTTAATTGTTTGTAAGTTGAAAGATCTTTTTATTTTAATTTCATTACTTGTAAGAATAATGTAACTTTGTTTACAAGAAATTGATAATTTCCAGAAAATTCAGTTTGACCTGACTCTTTTCATAAACACCTAATAATAGAAACACTGTTTATATTTTGACTTAGTGCCAAACCTTGATTCAGAAATCACTGAGTAAGTAAAAGCTATTTATTTTTATTTTATTCTTGTGTAGATCCTATGAATGTCTACCTATGTGAGAATACATCAGGAACCTTGTCTTTTTATCTTATCCTCATCAGTTCCTCATGTAGTCTTTGTGAAACAGATTCATCTTCTTAGAATAGTGTCTGTACACCATCAAGGTTCTGCAAGCATAGATAATAGTTGCTAACACATAGTCACTTCATAGACCTTAAGTTTTGTTTGTAGACTGATCCTTATGACCTCCCACACATTTGCATATAATCGGTCAAAGGCCACACTTGCTGTAGCAATTTCGGAATTGGTTTTATTGTCAGTGTGGACTGCATGTGCCAAATTAGGCAATGGCCATACTGTGTTACAAGGCCACACTTGCTGTAGCAATTTCGGAATTGGTTTTATTGTCAGTGTGGACTGCATGTGCCAAATTAGGCAATGGCCATACTGTGTTACATCTTGGACTCAGATTTCACATTCATTTAACATTTGTCAGCAAATAGGAGATCAGGAATAGTCACTTCCTATAACTCCTGATTGAAGAGCATGCTGTCAGTCTGGTAACTAATGTCAATCCCAGTAGTCAATGAGGGCATCAGTAAGTATGGCAGAGAACATACTGGGCTAACACACAGCCTAGCTTTACACCTTTGATGACTGGAGATGGTTCAGATGACTAACCATCATCCATGTCTCAAGCAGGCATGCCATCATGGAACTTTCAAACCAATATGATGAATTTATCTGGGAAACCAAATTCTGCTATATCACAAACCTCCATCACTGCCTTTGTTAGAGGCTTTTGCCATGTCAGTGAGTTTTGGGTACAGGTTGTAATTTTGTTCCTGGCACTTCTTGAGTTGACTCACTGCATTTACCCATGTTCATTCCTGGAGCCACACTCTCTTTGGCAGTAGCTCATTCATGAATGAGATGAGTCAGCAGAATTCTGGAAAGTATTTTATCAATTGTCAACATCAAGGAGATGCCCCAATGGTAGTAGCAAAATTGTGTTTCCTTTTCACTTGTACTAGTTGTATCCATGTTCTCCTGCAGTATAATTCCCAGAGTTCCCAAGAGTTCAACAAGTTTCTGTGCCATGTATGATCCTCTGGATTTTTAAATTTTCATGTGCTTTTGTATTTGAGAGTAGGTCATTGCTTTCAAAGTTTCAGTCACCATTCAAGGATTAGTAAGTGTTATGTTGATTTCCAGTTTGGAGCAGTCAGTTATTTGCTGATTGATGACTGTTGATAGTGGATGCTGTTCTGCCCATCTTTGAAGAATCTTTTCTTTGTTAGTGAGCATAGAGGCACTGTCAGTACTCAGATTTGGCAATGTTCCCAATGACTGTGACCCACAGAATGTCTTCACTGTATCATAGAAGTTCTTGCTGTTATACCAGTCTGCATAGATTTAAGTCTCATCTGCCTTGTTGTTCATCTGAGTCTTGCAGCTCTGCGTTTGCACTGGATATTCTTCTTGATGTTGTTAAGGGCTGCCTTCTTGAGTGCCATCTTCTAATCAGGCCTTATGTAGCTAATGTTTCTCATTCAGAAGTCTTTGTATGGCAGCATCCTTTTCATCAAATGAATCTTGTTCTTTACATTTGATGGGACCAAGGATTTTGGATACATTTAAGTACAGTCTCTGAAGGAGGCATAATTTTCTTTGACATTCTTGGAATTGTTTCTTGATTGTATCCAGTTAGCTGCAGTTATTTGACAAATACCTGTTTCACATTCTCCTGTTTCAGTTTAGCAATATGAATTCTTGTGTGCACTGGCAATCTAGGGGACAAAAATGGCTTGTGTGGTATACAGAACCAACAATGACAGTCCAGTAACCTTTGATCTTGTAAAAACATCAGATGACAATTATATATTTTTGACATTTATATTTATTATAGGTAAGACAGAGTACACATCCACTGATATAGCAGAAGTGATACTCGAACTTGGTGACAAAGGCCAATTACCTTCAGGCGATCAAAGGGAAACATCTTCTTTACCTAGTCCTGGTCCCAGTGCACAGATTACAAGTAAGTTAATTTTGTGGCCATTCTAATTACCGTTATGATCTATTTTTTTAATCATCCTATTCATTTTATGTAATTTTTAATTGTAATTCCCAGTAAGAAAAACAAATTGTAGATATTTTATGCATGTGATGATCAGTATGTTCTTCTTGCCTGCCCAACACAATGAGCTCATGATTAGGTCATCTGTTTTTCAACACATTCCAAATATTAATAAATACAATGATCAGTGCTTGCTCTTTATAATATTATTTATGGGAGTCAAACAAAATTATTGCCATTATAAGTGAGGTGGTCTTGTAATGAGGTCAAATACATAATAGCAAAATTATAGGGTCTTGAATGATGACAAATATCACTAAAGTTGTTCTACTTTGCCAAGAATGAAAATATTTTAAATTAATGATGATGATAAAACAATATTTTATCAATTTAGTGGAAGAAACAGCAATATTCTGAGGGACTTTTTGCAAATACACATACTGTTCTCCCACCATCACCAGTCCATTATACTCAAGGACTTTATTGGAAGGGACCATTGTACATGTAAATACACATACTGTGCTCCCACCATCACCAGCCAATAATACTCAAGGACTTTATTGGAAGTGACCATTGTACATGTAAATACACGTACAGTGCTTCCACCATTACAATCCCATTTTTATACATGTCAGTTACAAAATTAGCAGGGGCTCCGAATATCTTGAGTGGTCTAAAGAGCTTTCCGTTATGGATCACTGCTGTCTCACCTCTGTCTGCGTGTGTTCGAGTCTAAGATTCGGCTAATGTAGTTATGTGAGAAAGCTTGCCAGTAGCTTCTCGTGGGTTGGTGGTTCTTTCCGGGGGTTTTCGGGTTCTTCCTCCACCAGTAATACTGGCCGCCATGTATGGCATATCATGTGCTGTAAAATGGCGTTAAATCCTAAAACAACAACAACAACAACAACAAAATTGGCAGGTCTTCTTGACTAACCATAGGATGTAACTTGGAATAATGCACAGTTTGTCATTTTCTCATTGCATCTAATATAATTCTATTTTGCTTAATCGACTCCTTCTCACTTATAAAACATTGATTCTCCTCAGCTTAAATTGACTTTCTTTTATCTAATTTGCACTTGTTGTGTTCTTTGTTATTTGTATTAAAAATGCTCTCTGGCTATTTTCATCAATAGCCTTAACATCAGTCAGCTGAGACTGACATTAAAGCCATTTGAGGTCTATGATTATGATTTACATGTCATTTATACATTGGTTTGGCTTGTTACATAGTGGATAGTGAGGAAGAATCAATCATTTGGTTTAAATTACTTTGAAATTGGCAATGACTGAAGGTGTGAGAAAGTGGAGGAGTGTGGTATTTGTTTTCTGTTCTGCTCTGTTTTATATTTGCGAATAATGATTAGTGATGTTGAAAATTTTTATATGTGACAAACTGTAAGCTACTATTATTTGGCATTTATATTTAGTCTGTACTCTTTCAGTTTTCTTCTAAAGATCTTTCTTTTGTAGAACTGTGGTTGGTGTTTGATATAGAAATTAAGGAGTCATTAAAGAAAAAATTCCTGTATGCAGTATGCTGCTTCTGAATTTTTTGTATTATTTTCTACTACCACTACATGTGTTCTTCTGTATGCTGCTTTTAATTATATGCAGTCATCTAAGACTATTGTGGCACTCAGGTTCACTCTTTGTTGATGAGATTTATTTTTATTTTCCCCGGCACTATGGTGGTGATAGACTCCAAATCTGTAAATCAGTATAGCTTTGTGTTTGTTTATACCAATCCAGGTTATGTGGCAGTAAAAAGACAAAGAAATAACTATCTTTCTCTCCTAAATAAATTGCATAGCTTGTGCAACTGTTGAGTATGCTTAATTTACTTGCATCATCGGTTACAAATGTTTCATCTGGTTTGTGTTCGTTATCAATAATAATCTGAAACTTTATTCTTTATGTCTGAAATTTTTATCCAAATTTTTTAATTCAGCACATTCAATAGGTTTCCACAATGTTACAAAAGTTCCTCAGGCTTTTCATTATAAACTGGAATTACATGATATAGTATTTTTGTAATTGTCATCAGTGTGATACACTACCAAAGAGCTTGTATCTAACACAGTACCTTTGAAATCAGTGTACAGGTAAATACTTTGTTTTATCTTCTTTGGTAGTATAAACAAGACAGGTAATCATGGACTGCATGCCAAGGGGACACAGTATAATTACTTGTTTGTTATATGCTTACTGGCCATCTCTTGATTACTCATTTGAGAAATATACTTGGAAGCAAACCCTTCTGAATAAAGAATCAGTTTATAATTAATTTTGTTTATTAAAAGATCATTAATAAGTATATTTAGCTGGTTAAAAAAAATTCAAATAATACCTAATTCAAACTAGTATCTTCTCATACCTGAAGTATTTTGCTGTATCATTGACAGGTACTGTTCAGCGACTTCGTGAAGAAAATCAGAGGCTTCGGAAAAACATGCAGTGTGTGGTTTGTAGAGAAGCAATCAGACAGATTATGCTACTGCCCTGCACACATCTATGTGTATGTTTAAATTGTTCTGAAAAATCTTCTATTTGTCCTCTTTGTTATAAAAGAATCAGAGAGAAGATTAAAACATATATTATTTAAAAATGTTTTTGTGTTGACAAGAGTCATTCATGGCAAAAAGCTAAAGCGGATTTTTTCTGTAGACAAGTGGCGTTTGATGGCAGTGTTAACTCCCAATCCTCATTTATGATAAAAGTTACTTAGCACGAAAGGCATTCAAATTACTTTTTTATCTTTTTTTGCATTATTATTAGCAAAATTATCATACAAGCCCAAGTCCTGTTTTTAGTCGAAATGTTTAACAAATGAAAAATAATAAAATATTTAATAATTAGTGTCCTTATATGGTTTTTTGTTTGTTTGTATTTGACCTGTTAATGATGAGAGATATTATGTTCTCTCCTGTAGAGAAATAATGTTTTGTTTATTTATCAGCAACTAAATATGCTAGTAATTTATTGTGTTGGGTTTATCTGACAATTCAAGTACACCCCAGTCAATCCAAGAAAACTTCTACTATGTACATGCACTCATTTATACATCTCTCTCTCTCTCTCATGTATACACACTTTTGTATCTCATAATCAGTTGAAACAGCTCCTAAATAAAGTTTCTAATTGACAGCTTTATATGCAATTGTGAAACAAGCGACTGACTTTATTTAAGGTTGTGTAGATTTAATTTGACATGAAATTATTGTTGTTCACACTTTCAACAATTGAGATATTAAGCAAATTCACCAAGATCAAAAGACAGTGGGTTTTTGTTTGCTACCTTTGGTTATTCAGTACAGAAAAGAAGCTCCTTACAGCTTCTTAGGTCTGTTGTTATTACCTTTGATTATTAGGTATAGAAAAGAAGCTCCCTAGGGCTATTGTTATTACCTTTGATTATTAGGTACAGAAAAGGAGCTTCTTTGCTCTCTTGTTATAACCTTTGATTATTAGGTACAGAAAAGAAGCTTCTTAGGTTTATTGTTATTACCTTTGATTATTAGGTACAGAAAAGAAGCTCCCTAGGGCTATTGTTATTACCTTTAATTATTAGGTACAGAAAAGAAGCTCCCTAGGGCTATTGTTATTACCTTTAATTATTAGGTACAGAAAAGAAGCTCCCTAGGGCTATTGTTATTACCTTTAATTATTAGGTACAGAAAAGAAGCTCCCTAGGGCTATTGTTATTACCTTTAATTATTAGGTACAGAAAAGAAGCTCCCTAGGGCTATTGTTATTACCTTTAATTATTAGGTACAGAAAAGAAGCTCCCAAGGGCTATTCTTATTATCTTTAATTATTAGGTACAGAAAAGAAGCTCCCTAGGGCTATTGTTATTACCTTTAATTATTAGGTACAGAAAAGAAGCTCCCTAGGGCTATTGTTATTACCTTTAATTATTAGGTACAGAAAAGAAGCTCCCTAGGGCTATTGTTATTACCTTTAATTATTAGGTACAGAAAAGAAGCTCCCTAGGGCTATTGTTATTACCTTTAATTATTAGGTACAGAAAAGAAGCTCCCTAGGGCTATTGTTATTACCTTTAATTATTAGGTACAGAAAAGAAGCTCCCTAGGGCTATTGTTATTACCTTTAATTATTAGGTACAGAAAAGAAGCTCCCTAGGGCTATTGTTATTACCTTTAATTATTAGGTACAGAAAAGAAGCTCTCTAGAGCTTTGATCCTTCCCACCCCATTTTTGATACTTTAACATTTATGTTGGATCAGAGTCAATTGCCTATGAAAATATTGAAAAGTAGCATCTTTAAATAATGTTAACTTGAGTCATACCTGCCTAAAATGATTGACTTTTTGAGAAACTGTGATTATTATATTTGTTATGTCTTAAATCCGCTGACGGTAGACAAAATCAGAGCATTGATTACATTTGACCAGGTACTTGAATTGTGCATTTCTAGTTACATGACTACACAAATCTCACAACCTTCATTTCAATAACATCAGAAGTCCTATAGTCACTAGATAGCAACAATTATACCCTTTTCAATATTGTTGTACAGAAATTTGAAAATATTAAATGAAAGTCACATACTGTTTGTTAAAGAAAGAAAGCACACATAATTCTGAACATATTACAAGAGTAAACACCAGAAACCTGTTGCTGTCACAGTATAGAACTTGTATCTACTGTAGATTTGTTTTGTCATGTGACTACTTCATTGACCTGATCCACATGGGGTTTTGATCAGTAAAGTTCTAATTGTGTCTAGATGGTTCTAAATGAAAATTACTAACTCTCAATATGTCCTCTACCTCTCCCAAATAGAAGACTATGTCAACAATGGGTTTTCGCCAATTAACACCGTAAGACTTCTAGTTGGTCCTAAATTAAAATAATGCTTGCTATTTGTCAAGTATGGCTGCCATGATGGCTGTTGTGAATATCTTCCTGTCGCTATTCGGCCTAAATGGATAAACATTGTGATCTGAGGTATTCACCAAAATACTTCCAATGTGTTTACTTTATCCGAAATGAAAATTGTACCAGTCTGACAGCCAATATGTCCACAACAGCAGTTAAGTTGAAAGTCATTACAGAAGAATAACAGCGATGGTTTCAACACTAATCAGTTATAAAGAAGAAAAGGTCTTATATTGATTTCATTGAAATTTTTTTTGGAAAGGCCCAACATGCACACATGAATGGCAGAGGATTAACAAGATTTATGAGAAATACATTTACTAGCTAGATTTGGTTGATAAGCAACATTTGCTTTGTGAGTGAGTGTTGAAGAAGTATATATAAATATATAATGTTGAAGGTTAAATAATGGAACAAATGAGTGAAAGTGTGTTTGACTATTCACTAGTATTGTCACAGCTTTTTTTTCTGAAAATATTTGTGTGTCATAGGTATTTTCATTCAAAGGAAAGCCACTAAAATGTGTCAGCAGAAAAACCATTGGTTCAGGTAAAGATTACCATTTAAGTGGCCTTGTTTAACCTTCCTGATATCCATCACACTATAATTTCCATGAGTTAATTCCCTTTATTACCATTGGATTTAAGCTGAGTGTGGTAAGCATATTGATATTAACAAGACCTTGGGTGAGTTTTTCAGTCTTCCACATCATCATGTAGCTGATTATAACCCCTGATTGTTAGACCTATCCACTTTTGTTCTGAACAGTAATTACCATATTATTTAAATTTCAACCAAACTGTGTGGGCCCCGAGTGGCCGAGTGATCTAAAGCGCTCTCCATTACAGATCACTGCCATCTCACCTGTCTGCGTGGGTTCGAGTTTCAGATTCGGCCAATGTAGGTTATGTGAGAAAGCTTGCCAGTAGATTTTCGTGGGTCGGTGGTACTTTCTGGGTATTTTCTCGGGTTCTTCCTCCACCAATAATACTCGCTGTCATGTATAAACACTGCAACAACAACAACCAAATTGTGCATGTATCTCAACACTGACAAGGTTATGGCTGAATTTGACAGTTTACTGCAACAGTGTAGTCGAGTTATAGTCACTAATTATTTGACGTAAACACTTTTGATTTCCCACAGAACATCCATATTTATTTTTGGATTCATCCACATATTGTGCTGAGCTTCATTTTGATGAGATCGTGTCAGAATTTGATTGTTAGCCCTTTTATATCATTATCTAACAGAGTTCTACGCCCTGATAATTTGACCAATTCCAACAAAATCTGGTATCTACCGCTAGTCTATAAAGACCTTAGCTGGGTACGATTAATCAGGCTTATGCATCTTCCTTTAGCAATTACATGTATAGCACATTGTTTTTTTGTGTCACTTACCAACAATATCTGCAAAATCATGGAAACAATTATCACTAACAGACTCAAACACCACCTGGACAGTAATAACTTGATATCTCCAAACCAATGTGGATTTAGAAATAAAAGATCTACTACAGATCAATTAATTAAATTGGAGTCCACCATTAAATTAGCATTTAATAATAAACAGAGGACTAATATAAACTTATTTGCAGTTGTTTTAGCTCTTGAAAAAACGTTTGATCTGGTATGGACCAAAGATTAATAGCCAAATTAAATCATTATGGCATTACTGGTCGCATATTTAATTTTATACAAAACTTTTTAACAGACCGCAAAATTATAACTAGGGTAGGGGCTACTTATTCTGAAGCACACTCCCTTGAAAATGGGACTCCTCAAGGCAGTGTCCTCAGTCCCACCCTCTTCAATCTCATGATTAATGATCTTGACTAATCTCGCCTCACACTCAGTAGGATTATCACAATTTGCAGATGATAGTGGACTATGGAGAGCAGGAAACCCCTCCAACCACACTCATATGGTATAACGGTACCAATTGCGCAAGTCCATGTGGGTGGAGCTTAAGGTGTAGGGTCCATACCATTCAGAAATAAAGAACAACACAAGCTATGATTGGTGGATTATGTAAGAGTTGTACTTTCTGTTAGGCTTAAAAAAAAGTTTAGCCTCTTGGCAACGTGAATTTATGCTAATTCCTATATAGATCATATTTTGTATTTTTTATAATTTTTTGAAAATGTGATACACATGACTGAAAATAGGCATGTTGTGACTAGATAACTCATACCCCTGTCTAGTTCCAGCAGAGTTATCTCTCTTAAATGCAATGGAGTACCTGGTTTTGTCATCATCAAATTGACAATCTAACATTGTTCTCTATAACAGTGTGTGAGATGCACGCTAAATTAGGATAGAAAATATATTTATCTCTCCAAATATTAGCATTGAAGTCTATGGAAAAACAATTGGTACCGTGATACCTAAAAGGTAATACCAGCTTCACAGTGTATCCATAGCACCGAGTATACATAGCCACCATTTATATACTGTCATAGAGTCATTTGGTTAAACAATGGATATTGAGAAGTTTTTGTCTAATATTGACAGACTTTTACATAGAAAATGTATAAAAACTTCAGAAAATAAGACACATTAGCTTTGGAATGGGGCTTTTGTAACTATACCTATAACATATATAAACTGATGGCTTTGTGCCTGTGTAGTCAGCTTCAAGATTAGCATACATGCAAAAAAAATAAGTTATGTAAAGTTAATTTAGTTAATTTTAGCCAAATATTGACAAGATGAAAATTCATGGATACAAAACAACTCTCTTGTTCTTCTAAAGCATGACATAGAGCAGGATAGAGGACACTCCTGGTCATCTTGTAGATAGTTCACTTGTATCAAAAAGAATATTCTGGTATGAGTATTTTAGGTAATTAAAGATATGGTATTCCTTCCTATTTTCATTTTAATTGTCCTACTCTAATTGTCTTTTTTTATTTTTGTAAACTTTTTTGCCTTGAAAAATGAACATTCGATTCCTTAGTTAGATAATCATTATTGAGGTCTCTACTACATATAGAAGCCTGGATTTTAAGTTCTCACTTTATCAGTAATGCATTTTTGGATAATTTAATTGCATTGAGGTTAATACATGTGTTCTTGAACTCATCTATATTACATGGATAATATATTGGAGGAAATAAAAAGACCACACCTTATGTATAACATTCAGTTATCTCCCTTACACAGACATAACATTTCAATAGATAAAAACCCACAATTTAAGTGAATGTTTATAAAAATAAAGAAGATTTTTGTGAAGTATCATATTAGCCCTTGGTCTTGATGCAAATTGAACTAGAAGTACTTTAACAATTTCTCCCAGTAAAGTTTACAAGTTTGAAAACTGATCAGACATGCTTTGCTTGGTTTAGGTATTTTTCTGTCTAACGGAAGCCCATTATTGTTAATTTCTTATTTAAAAGAAATATAACTTATATGCATCTATATTATCTACATTATTCACCCTTTTATATTAGCTAGGAATGAACACCATGTCACCTGATATTTGGTGCCTGTAAGGGATGTCATAGCACAGGTGCCTTTGAATTGTATTTTCACCTATGGTCCACTGCCGCCCTATATTTTCTAAGATAATGTTATCAAGCTCTCACTTCTCATTTTTCTCATTGCTGCTTTTGTCTCCTTTAATTCCATTATCATTAGCTACATCTCCCATTTAGATACACACTTTCCTCCTGTTTTTAAATCCATTGAACTCACTATACTCATTGTTAAACTTTAGCCTTTTTCTGTATTTTAGTCCCCATTTTCACCCCCAAATCCATCATAACCACTTAGAAAGCTGTTATATACTTTATTTGGTGTCAGATTGGCTTATTACATCAAATGTATTCACTACACAAAGGAGGGAAGCTTTCTATTTGTATGATAAAGAGGCTGGGTAGCTTGACCTTTGTGTAAGGACTGGGGGTTACTGACCTCATTCATATGCCGACACTGTAAAGTGTTCAAAGCTAAGACTTTATAATTGGATTGGGCCATGTCCACCTGTCCCTGTTGTTACTTTCTGTGTTCATGAAACAAATATAAGTCCTTTATTTTAGATCAAAAGGTCTCTTAAAGAGTAGAACTGGTACATGCTAACTAGTGTGTTGACCTTTGACTTTACTATTAAACAATGACACAATGTGATTTATCCCCTATCACCAAAGCGAAGTTCGATAAGTGCTAATATGAATAAAACACAACTCGTAGTTAAAAGAATCCATTTTATTTCAAAAGATGAGTTTGATAGTGAAGCAAAGGTATGAAAACAAGAGATCAAACCGCTCATTAACATTTTTATACACAATCATATAAAACATAGCTTAGTACCTCATAAAATTGTTTTTGACAAGCGAGACTAGGTACATTTGTTACTTATATAGTCCCAAGCTATTTCACAGATTATTGGAAAAATCAAGGTTTGCTATAGGTATAATGGTACCAATTGCGCAAGTCCATGTGGGTGGAGCTTAAGGTGTAGGGTCCATACCATTCAGAAATAAAGAACAACACAAGCTATGATTGGTGGATTATGTAAGAGTTGTACTTTCTGTTAAGCTTAAAAAAAAAGTTTAGCCTCTTGGCAACATGTGAATTTATGCTAATTCCTATATAGATCATATTTTGTATTTTTTTATGATTTTTTTGAAAATGTGATACACATGACTGAAAATAGGCATGTTGTGACTAGATAACTCATACCCCTGTCTAGTTCCAGCAGAGTTATCTCTCTTAAATGCAGTGGAGTACCTGGTTTTGTCATCATCAAATTGACAATCTAACATTGTTCTCTATAACAGTGTGTGAGATGCACGCTAAATTAGGATAGAAAATATATTTATCTCTCCAAATATTAGCATTGAGGTCTATGGAAAAACAATTTGGTACCGTGATACCATATGGCTGAAATGAAAACAAGTCTAAATAACATTGGTAAATGGACTGACAAATGGGGATTTAAACTGTCGCACCAAAAACGGTAGCTGTACTGTTCTCACCTTATAGGAAAACATATTATACCCCAACCTAGCCAAATTTCTGGCTATGTACTACGATGAATACCTAACGTGGGTATCTCATATTGATGACCTAGTTAAAAGGTGCATTCTTGACTTAAAGTTATTTAAAAGCCTCAAAGGAACCCAGTGGGGTGCTAACCAAGAAACAATAATGACTCTATATAGGGCCTTAATTAGATCTAAACTCGACTATGGATGCCAAATTTACAACACGGCCTCCATAACCCAGCTTAATAGATTAGATAAAATACAGAGGAAAGCTCTTATCATAGCAACTGGGGCATTGCCACATATACATCTACAGCAGAGTTGCAGGTCTTAACAGGAGAACCGCCATTACAGCTTCGAAGGCAGGAACTCGTGTTGAGATATGCAACTCGACTGTCCACCCACAATAAAACACACTCCACTCTAGTAGCTATCAACAAATGCAAAATTCCTTTTCGGAAAACTCTTAAAAATAAATCATCCTTTGGCAAAATAGTACATGAATTAAATCTACAACTCCCAGTAGATATATTCCAAGTCGAAACTAACCAAATATTTGATAAAGAACCTTGGAATAATACATCAATTAAGGTAAACACCTCCCTTATAGACAAAGGTAAAAAAGGAAATCAACAACATTATTTAAAAACAAATGCAATGGAACTAATCAACAACCAATGGTTCCAAAATTAACAACCCCTTTAAAAGAGCTGCGGCTTGGGTCATTCCAGCACTCAATATCAAAATGGGCCGCCGCCTACCGGATCACTGCTCCATTTACACATTCTGGGCCATCCTGGAATCTTTAAAATGGATACTAGAAAATAAACCAGATAAGACCTTGATTATTAGTGATTCACTAAGTGTCCTAAAATCAATACAATGCAATAATACTAAATCAAGAGAAAACTTTCTTAATCAGATTAACCAAATATTTAAAATACTCGATACTCAAAACATAACAGTAGAGTTTATATGGATACCATCTCACATCGACATAAAAGGCAATAAATTAGCTGACCAATTAGCCAAGAGTAAACTCACTGAACCTAATTACATGCCACTAAAGTATAGTCCAACAGAAATTAACAATTTTAATCTATACACTGATAAATCAAAAGTGGCAAAAGGATTGGAACCATAATAAACAAGGGAGATTTTAACATAATATTGTCAAAGAAGTCAATAGAAATATCCTGATACCCAGGTGCAGCAGTTATGAACAATCTAAAATAAATATGATAATTCTTTGAAAAACAAAATTAGCTAATAGTTTTGGAAAATATATAGGACCTTTTCCGCACAACATCAACTGCTTCCACTGTAACGTACCGGAAGATCTGTACCATATATTCAATATCTGTAACAATACGCAAAAAGAAAGAGACCTATTTATAACTAAACAATTAGAACTTGCCGCACCAAGTACATATCCAGAAATAGTTCAATTATGCAACAAAAACCCTCAAATAACATACTACAATATAATTGAATTTCTTAGAACTACAGGGCTAATGGATAGAATACAAGTATAACACCATATCATCCATAAATGAAATGAATGTTTTACTGGTACCTAAATATGCGTATAAAATAATATTGTTCTAAGGGGATGGAAGCGTACGGGGCCAAAAGGGATTCGTTACCCCTAAGGGAGCCCACCTACACTACGCTGGGTATAACGTTCCCATGGCGGCTCCAAAGCAACCTAACCTAATGGAAAATAATATCGTTACGAGGGATGGAAGCGTACGGGGCCAAAAGAGTCTCGTTATCTCTTAAGAGAGCCCACCTACACTACGCTGGGTATTATTTCCCATGGCGGCTCCAGAGCAACCAAACCTAATGGAATGGTAAAATAACATGGGACAATAAAGATAAACCTAAAATAAAATAAATACATAAAGGTATAAACATCAAAGTTATATTAACTACCGGTTATACAATCAATAAGGCAAGCGTCTTACCTCTTTTCTTCTCTTATGCTTCTAAATTCTTCCTTTTATATAACCCCATTGACAATATCTCATAACTGAGTTTAATATTACGAAAGTATTATAGGCCCCTAAAAAACGCGATACCGCTGTGGTTAAAGTATAACCACTAACACGCGCCCCTAACTATGGTCCCAACTAGAGTGTATGAGGTAGTCTCAAAACCAAAACTATCAGGTCCAGCGACACAATGTTGCAACTAAAAACCTCATCATATATGCATAGGTTATAACCCCAAATTAGATCCTGTAAGGTAGTCTCAAACCCAAGACTATCAGGCCCAGCAACACAAGGTTGCAACCATAATATGCTAATTTAGAAAATGACCTCAAATTCATACACTATAAAGATAGTTAACACCAAAACTATCAGGCCTTGCAGTAACTTAATAACATCATGCATTAACTAACAATGCAAACAGTTGTCATATGGGGTTATATATTCTACACAAAACAGCAAAAAGAATTCCAAATTGATAGGGAAAAATACGGAAGCAAATTGACGAGGGAGCAAGGATGTTTAGAGTGAGAATCCAAAACAAGACACCCAAGATGTATACAGGGAATCATCGAGTGAGTACAGGGTCAAACAAGACACTCAAGAAGTATACAGGGACCAACCACAGGAGCAGAGGGATAATCGGTCACTAACAAGTGATCATGGGATTCTCCAAAAAAGTCCTTTTTAGGGCTATTGTCTTTCATTGCCTTAATAGGGTCTTCCACTTGGTTACGGACACCCTCCTTGACAAGCTCTATCCAAAAAGCCTAACTTGATCATTTTCGGACCCACCGCTCAAAATTAACCTAATCCTCTCTGGACGTTTAGTCATATCAGCAAAAGAAATTGTTAGGGACATATATTATGTACAATTTTGTACTAGAAGATTGGCATAGATAGGAACGTAATTTAATTCTTCAACTCTACCATTTGATGAATTGCATCGGTGGCTTACACTATTTTGGCATAAGGAAATCCACTAGAAAAACTGGATTGAATTTGGAATAAGCGTACGTACTTTCGATTGGTTGATAGGTTGAGTGCGTGATGGGTCTATTCCCACTCACCCAGGTCTAACATTCATATCATTAGCCCCTTTTTAGGGGTATGATATGACGACCAAATTAAATAGCGCACTCTGTGCGCATAAACGCCAGGAAGATGTGGCACCATTCCATCTTCCTGGATAAATTAAATCACTGCCATGTAAATAAATGGCAGTGCAAAATAGTGAACATATGACCCTAGTGGCCGGTTTAACTTTAAATCCAACTATTCATTCATTGTTTTTTTGTACAATAACTGTTATTTCATCATTGGTGGCTCAGCCTCGGGTGACCATGTGAGTAGTGCCTTTGTCGTTTCTTCTGTCTCTGTGGTTTTGGCATTGTCTGCTATGGCTGTACATATCTATGCGCGAGGGACAGTCCCTATTTTAGTTGGTGCATACATATTGGGATGTCTTGAATTGCTGAGAATGCTGCCACGTTATTTATTCTGTCACGTTTCTCTGCTGCCAGCTGGCCTCTCCTCATATCACCGACTGATGTGCTCATGCGGACCGTCAGTCTCCAGGTGCATTGGTCCTTGTCCTGCACTTCTCAGCCATCGGGTGACATGTTGCACGCCTTTATGTCCCTCTTTTTTAAATACACATTCTTCAAATGGAGTGAGGGGCAGCCGTCTCTTCTCGTGCCAGTGGCCAGCTGTACATACAGGATGTTCTTTGGCAGCCTCCCATCCTCCATGCGTCAGACGTGTCTCGGCTATCGAAAGAGGCGTTTGCTCCACAGGGAGTATATGCTGGGTATACATCCACGCTGCAGGATCTCTCTATCTGTAGCAGGGCATTGCCTTGGTTTGCTCCATATCGAGCAAGAGTTGTTGTTGATTGCTTCCAGGGTGACACCGTCGATTTTGATGGATGGGGCTGTGGAACATCTTCCGTGTTAAAGTTTGTTTTTTCCAAGCTAATGGGAGCATGAACTGCTTGCATGAATCAGCGAAACAGTCTCTGGATGGCATCCTCTGCATGGGTCACTAGAGTCGCGTCATCAGCAATGAGCATTGCACCAAAAGAGTTCTGATGATGTTTACTTGGTCCTAAATAAATAGTTTATCAATCCAATATTTGACCACAGCAGCTGATGTGAAAATACTGTTACCACTGAAGAATATGATAAATGATTCTCAGAAGTTTAAAGGTAGAAACATCTAATCTTGAATTCCTTTTTTCTTCTTCTTTTCAGAAGTCTGCCGAGAGACTAGTATATACTTTATTCAGTATGCAAATCAACTAAATTAGAACCCTCTATATATACTGAAATTCATAAATAAGTACCGCATATAATAATAATAATAATAATAATAATAATAATAATAATAATAATAATAATGAGGACTTTGTATAGCGCCTAATCTTTAGAAGTTTTAAGCGCTTTACAACAGTTATAATGACATGACTACAACAACAAACCCCTTCCCCCCACCTCCCCCCACCAAAAAAAACCCCAACCAACTAAGCACCACGAAATTAGAAAACAAAAAAATCGCTGAAAATATTTAAGGTAGAAAACATTATTACCGTAGTTCTTGCAGTTGGAATAGGTGTTTTAAAAGCACTCTTGAAAGAGATCACTGTCTTTGTGTCTAATTTCAATGAGCATATCATTCCACGTTGCTGGCCCTGGTATACAAAATAACGTCCATATGATTTCATTTTCATAGTGAGAATAATGAGTATACGATTGTCAGAAGAGGAGCGTAAGTATATTGCTGGTGTGTACGCATGGGTGAGGCCAAATGGGTATGTTGGACTGGAGTCTCTTCTGGATGAAACATGATCCTCGACTAAATGCATGACTTCGAGTTCCATATTGTATTTGAACAGAGTAGGTTTCTTTACGATAGTTCATTAGCAGGACATTATCAAATCCTGCATACAATATTCTGATTCCGCCGTTTACATTGATTTAAGTCTTCTTATTTTTTTGCAACAGGGCATTTTCTACCATGTGCTATTTTTTTATATTTTTTTGTGTGTTTAATTGTGGCTAAATCAATGGTTGGAGTTTTAAATCTACAACGTAAACAATATAAATTCATATATTTATAATACGGATTCAACTGATTTTTCAGCAACAAAGAAACAAGAACCAAAGTTCATCCAGCGCTGCTGAATTTTATTAGGATGATGATAATAGGTCCTTCTGGAAGTGGAAAGACAATTATTACTTAATCTAAGTATGAGATCACTAAAGTGGGAGTTATATTTAGTAGCGCCGTCAGGTGATCAGAGATGATACGATGTTCTTCAAGATTTTAATGAGAATGCAAAATTATTAAACAAAGAAATGATATTAATTTCAACACTGATATTTAAAGAAGCGCTAAGTGTTGATGAACATGATGGTTTTATTAATAATTTAGTTGTTTATGATGATGTAATGCTGGACAAACAATCAAATCCGACAATAATATCTTCTCGAGGCAGACATAAAAATACAGATATAATTTATGCAACTCGGGATACACGCATATACCTTAAATGATCAGAGATAACTAATATTTCAGTTATATTTTAATGGAGTTGTTTTATATACATGTACTTAAGAATATTCACCAGACTTGGTGTTCATGGGATATGGATATAATTAAATTAAAAAATTTCTTTTTCACGTGCACAAGCTACCCCACACGGATTTATAACGATAATTTTACATTATTCTAGGTTGCGATATCGTGTAGGTCTTGATACAAATTTTGGTTAAATAATGATCTTATTGCTGCAGCGGAGAGGGGGTGAAGACGACCTCAATGAAATGTCATATTGTTAAACAGAACATATAAATTTGAAACAAAACGGCAAAAGATAAAGTAACAAAAATGAACTAACCCAATTAGAGAAACACTGTTAGTTGGAGGCTTCGGTTTGGCGTTATTGGCCTTGTAGGTTTCATTTTTCATCGGAAGCTTAATTTTCAAAACTGACCTTTCAACAAAAAGGTATGTTCACACTAAATGCTGCTAGATTACATTCAGATACGACATATTGGCAGTGCTTTAAGTCACATGTTTGCACTATTGCACATTTTTTTAAAAACTTTATGCTTTAGTTTGTGCTGCATATTATAATTTGATTTCGTGTTTATCATTATATTCAAAAATATTTTATATTTGATATTTTCAGTATTCTATATCTTCAAAGTCCCTAAATCTCCTCCATACTTTCGTACGCGTTCACTAAGTGCAATACTCACGACAGAGTTATTAATAATATACTCTTAGGCGCCTACAGACAGATCCCAGTTCCAATGTCTGCATGGAGTGATTGTTATCCGGTGTGTATTTTCTTCATACGAAATGGTTTATGACACTTTAGCAAGAAATATTGATCAGTTTTTAAAAGATTAGGTACAATTACGGTCAAGTACGTTTGGCAAAGATACATGGATTTCGTACAGCAGTGAGTCACACTTTTTATAAACCAAACAAATATACCGGTCTCGACAATTTAATTTGAGCATATGGACTATGAACCCCAGGAGGGTTTGATCAAATTTTGCCAACACGATCAATATAATATATCTACTATTGTTGGCATAGGGTGGGCAATAGAAAAAAATACAAGCCGAATAAGTAGGTTGCAAAATCTTTCCGATATCTGGGATTTGCTGCTTTTAATTTTAATGAAACACCCACATGTCTGTATTTGAATCTCATGCACAGTGTAAATCACTGAAACGTTTAATAGAAGTTACGAAAACACTTCGTGTTGTTTAGTTTGGCAGTAGAGGTAAATCCAATCATCTGATACTGGCACTAAAGTCTAGAAGTACTAAAGATACTTTTTAACCGGACCAGTACGTCGCTTTTGTCCGTCAGTAAGGAATGTAATTCGAGAGTAACCTTGTTAAATTTTAATATTACCATCGTGTTTTCATTATTCACGACAAAATAGTGTACAAACATATAATTGCTTACAAACACGTTGTGTCTGTTGCAAATTAATGGTAGTTGTCACAAGATAGACCGAGTCGGGACTGGATTAGTGAAGACACGGAACGCAACTGCGTTAATAAGATGTTTATTTTATAAACGCAATTTTAAAAATCAACTCTGACAACAATATTTTACAAATTATAAGAAAAATCTATTTAAATAAATGTTCCTAACATGGAACAATGAATTTCAGTAACGTAATGACAAAAAAAAAGAAGTATATGAATGAATTTACAAATATGAATATATATAAAAAGGCTCGTATAACGAGATAGATGCAAATACGAAAAGATAATGCGTCGTCAATATGACGAGACTAGAATGAAGATATTAAATAATTAATACGTCGTCCATATGACGAGACATATGCAATCGTGAATCCTAAATTCTGAAGTTCTCGTTCATGGAACGACATTTTGTGTAGAATGAAATTATGCAGGTGTCGTTCATATAACGAGACTGCAAAGAAGATATTAAATAAATAATACGTCGTCCATATGACGAGACATATGCAATTGTGAACCCTAAATTCTGAAGTTCTCGTTCATGGAACGAGATTTGTGTAGAATGAAATTATGCAGGTGTCGTTCATATAACGAGACTGCAAAGAAGATATTAAATAAATAATACGTCGTCCATATGACGAGACTAGAATGAAGATATTAAATAATTAATACGTCGTCCATATGACGAGACATATGCAATCGTGAACCCTAAATTCTGAAGTTCTCGTTCATTGAACGAGATTTGTGTAGAATGAAATTATGCAGGTGTCGTTCATATAACGAGACTGCAAAGATGATATTAAATAAATAATACGTCGTCCATATGACGAGACTGGAATGAATAAATGTAAACTACTTGCTGAGGTATTTTGCTACTAGCCTGGCGTCCATCTGAAGTCAGGAAGTACATCCGGTTACACAGAGTCAAACCTAACAGTTGTGACCTTCACCTCATGCAATCATATATAAATACCATATATCTATACATCTAACGCAGCATACATAAATGAAGCATACGTAAGCACCATACACAGGCACCACACACGGGCATTACACGGTCAGCATAGACAACCCCACACACGTAGTCACCACAACATGGCACCATACACGCAGTTACCACAACACTGCACCACTTCAGCACAACACGTCACCACACTTCAGCACAATACTTCAGCACAACACTTCACCACACCACTTCAGCATAGACAAGCCCCACGGTCACTCCATGACCCTACGGTCACTCCAACATGGCACCGCACACTGGCACCACCGGACCCCACTCATCTCCGGACCACAGTCACCCACGGACACCACAACATGGCACCGCACCCGGGCACCAACGGGCCCCACTCAGCTCTTTTAGCTGATAGATTGCTCAGTTTAGGATGGAAGCGTTTCCGACAAGACTGGATGGTAATGTGATTTCTGTCTTATAATTTCGTCCTTATATACCCCTAGCTGTAACAGATATGCGCAGCTAGGTACTTTAAACTGCAGGCAATTTCGCACATGCAGCATGAGCTGAGTGTTCGCTCATTATGTCGAAATAACTAAAAAGCCCAAAAAATAATAAACTACCCTCGGTAAGGCTGTACGCAGTAACGAAATCAAGACTAGATTTTTTGACCACATATACATATTGAACATAGTCGTATACAATTCCGTGACAGTAGTACAAAAGCAATTATATTTACAATATTCAATATATTTTTTATTACATATCTAAAACATGTACGTTATCGGGAAGGCCACGAGAAATATTGTGAAACGTTCCTGCCAGATCCAACTTTCGGAAAAGAAATTCGGATCCAAACAACATGTAATGATTTAGCTACGTAACAGTCTATTCAAATGTGTTAAGTGTATATAATTCTCGATAAAGCTATGAATTATATAATGAGTTTCAGGGGCGCATTTGTTTTCTGTGACTTTCACTACTTTCTCAAGGCAACTAAATAATTAATTATTTTCTGAGTGAGAAGCATGCACCTACGTCAACGTCGCGATCAACGTCAGTACTCAGTGAAGGCTTCGCCCAAGGCTTGGAAAGCAAGAGACCCAACTTGCAAACCAAATTTAGCATTGAATCTCGGTTACGTTCAATCGCCAAGAGCATCCATCAACGTGCTAGTGTCATATGACTTTTAAGCCATTGGACCGGCTCTACAAATTTTACAAAGTAACATCAATGGTCCCTAAACAACCAAACAAACTATCAACAGCACTATAGCCCACAGTCATAATGTTGTTCCTCCACATTTGCGATCTGGTCCAGGTTGGATGGTAACATCTTGCTAATGTCTACAAACCCACCAGTGACTATTGGAACAACAATATGCTCCTGACTCTCAAACACCCTGCCTTATATATTCACGACTTCTACAGTCCACATCCTGACTCGGGCTACTCGTACCACGATGAATACGTGGAACACTTGGTAGAGTGAGCAATGAACAATGACATCCTTCTGATCTACGACTCCCAACAACGTAGAACCGTTCATTCTGCAAGATGGCAAAAGGACTACACACTGGACCTCTATTGGGTCAGCTAATTGGTGACCATCCCAAGCCTGTAAGCCAACCAGTTCTAGACGACTTCCCACACAGTCAGCACAGAACAATACTGATCCATTCTGAACGTCAACTACAGAATGTGCACAGCTCTTCAAAGCGCCATTGGAACTTTCGCAAAACCGATTGGACGAAGTACAGTGATATATTGGAGCGTAGCATAGTCTTTTTATACATGCTCATTTCATCCCAATCAAGGAAGCTTACACCATTTCCAAAGAGCCTTATCCAAGACAGCCACTCAGTCAATCCCTCCTTTTGGCTATCTTCCATTCTATGCACGATGTTTGGATGAAATGAATCAGGTCCTTCTCAAGTAGTATGAAACCTCTGAACACTCAGATACAGCAGATCACCTGACTGAATCCCTGGACACTGTTAGTAGCACACGCTGGGAAAAAATGTACAGGGTCATTCAACTTCACGCGCTTCAGACGAAGTTTAATTTTGCCGACTTGGCATCGCTCAGCAGCAACCACCAATTCAAGTCCATCCTGTTGTCAAACCAAATGATGGTGCCCGCCACTTACCACAAGTGGCAAAAGCATCCCTGGAGAAGCAGCACCGACGTAAAGTACAAGATGAGTAACGACAATAGTACCATCGGAAGTCATTTGAACTAGATCAAAACACTCGAGCTCGAATATGTGATATGGAACATCAAAACAGCTGTTTTCCCTGATCTAACAGCGATATATGACACGGTCTGGCATGCGGACTACTGTTGAAACTTTCCAGAGAAATTCCTTGCCTAATAGTTGAGACTATCGAAATATTCCTTCGCGACAGGTGCCTCAGAGTTGACATCACAAAGCAGAAGCTTGTGGAGACGTCAGTCTAATGGGCTCACACAAAGCTCTGTTCTTTCGCAAGTCTGTTGAATGTTTATATCGATGACTTGCCTGAAACATAGTCGCGCATGCTCATGTATGCAGACGACATTGATATCGGGACACAAACTCACTAGTTTACTGACCTAGAGAAGATACAGAACAATTACCTGGAGGAAATGACGGACATCTTCACGAAATGGTGCTTACAACCAAGCCCACCAAAGACAGTCTCCAGCGCTTTCCATTTTACGCATTCAAATGCAAACCATGAGCTTTGCATACTCCTCAATGGGCAGCGCATACAACACTACCTGGCACCAACATACCTTGGTGTGACTCTGGACAGATCATTGAATTTCTATAAACACCCGAAGAAAACTGTAGCAAAACTGAGCATTCGATAAAACCAACTACCAACTTGACTAGTTCAACCTATGGCGCTAGTACTCAGACTTTGAAAACATCAGCACTGGCCCTATCTTATTCAACAGCTGAATATTGCGCTCCTGTTTGGCTCGATACGAAGCTAATTGACTTCCAGTTCAACACATAATCTCCCTTTCAATGGTTGCCGGAACTCAGCAGCAATCGTATTCTACATCTTCGTAGTCAGGAAACAACAACATAACTGCTGGCTAAGGTTTATATCAGTGAGAAACGCCCACTATAATTAGACATCACTTCGCATCCAGCAGTCATCTTGGCTTGAGAGATTCAATCTTGTTAGGTCTGTTGGTGGAGATTATGGAAGCTATTTCAGCTTGGACCGATGATTGGTCTTCAACAGATGTATAGCCAATCTTGTGCTGAAAACGTCATTAACCCCTACAACAACTATAACACCAGCATTTTATTATTACATTGTAGGAATGCGATTGGTGACCCACTCAAATCATTTCCGACACAGATTCAGTTAGATGTAATCAACGACTTACCACACCTGAACTATTTTGAGTTGGGTTTCTGTTCATTGAAAGTTCGTATGTAATAAATCATTGGCAACTGTCGGCGTGTGGTTCAACATTGATAGTCTTATGGCAAAAGCACTCGTTTATATTGACAATGGAGTCTCCAGTTCTACCGATTAATGGAAAGTGACTAACTCGCAAGGGTCACAATATGACCGTTCGACGCTTCGAGCTAATTTCCTGATACCATGGGCCTGTTCAGCTACTTGTCACTTGCAACCATTGTGAAGAAACAATCCTAGATTGGTTACCCATATACGATTAAAGGACATGATTGATCATTTAATGACCATGATTACTCTAAGTGTATTTGTTGTTTTGTGACATGTCAATTGAACACACCCGGAAAGAAAATAAGTTCTGTTCTAGTGTGCAGTGGAATAACTAAGTTTTGATTATCGATTGATAGTTGTTTGTTCTTGTCCAGGGTAGGCTGCTATCAGCTGGACTAGATATAATAAAGTAGCCTATAACTAATTCTATCATTTTAAAATGAAAACTTTTTATCTAGAATCTTTCTGATCTATGTTGATATCTCATTTGAAGTATGCAAACTTTGTGCTTCAATTTTATACATGTTTGCTGATTATTGTTGCTCACCTTTTGATAACTAATTCCATTTACCTGCCAGCATTTAAAGTACTGTCTGTTGTCACCGTGTAATCTATTTATTGTCAGCTGGTATTTAATCTCTCTCAACTTGACTGTACACTGCATCCACATACTAGTAAGTATTACTTCCTGATCTAGGTGGTCCTATATAGTATATGCAATCGTTTAAATAAGAAAATTCCCTACATTTGCTAAACTGATTTTAGCCTTTTTATGTTTGGTGTTGGATTTTTATCCTTTTCTTTATTCCTCACGACGATGTGAACTGAACGTCGTCCATGTAGGAACGTATTATGTGTGTATTCAATCAGGTGGCACAGCTGCTGACCTACAATAACAACCTTAGACTAGAAAGGAGGTTTCAAGGTAAGAAAATATAAACTTATATTGTTACGATGGACGTTGTGCATCCGAATCTTTATTTCTCCAAATTTCCAACTCAGCCTAAATGCATATAATTATGAATGGGAATATTTCATGCAAAACATTCAAAACGGTTGGTGGGTTCATTTTCTATCTCGGAAGGTATCAAATATAACATCATTTTGTTTTCTTAACTTTACAAAATTTATTGTAATCAGTAATGCAAAAGAAATATTTTAATACCAACTATTTATATTGCATTATATTACGTCGTTAGCAATTTATGTCAGGACTAACTCTGAATTAAAATATCAGCCACTTTTATTCGCTTAGAGTAAAACAGCTGACTACCGACTCTTAATATCCAGGAAGTCATTACTTACTGGCTACTTTCCATTACAATAAAATGCGAATGCGTCGAAACATCTTATATAGTTATGGGTATAATACGTATAGTTTAGTAGATGATTGTTGAAACATAGTGGACCAAAGGTCATGTGGTACAGGATACCCCGAGTTTGTGACAGCGTGATGTTCTGCACTTCATTAACGACGGTCCACTACTGTTTAAGATTCAATCACTATTCTTTGTATTATATAACTAAAAGAAGCGAATTAATCATTATATTAGATTGCAGGAAAAACGTAACTGAGACAAGATAATATTGCAACTAAGAATGTTAAGGAGGATGGAATGTCAGGTACCCAAAGGGTAATGTTGATATTACCCAAAAAACTACACAATATATCAATGAAAGTTAATGATACTATTATGACCAGTGAGCCAGAAAAGTTCGTTACAAGGTTACATTATTGTTAGAATTTTTCAATGCTGTTATCATTGAATCGATATTAATGAGCGTGCATTGTGTGTCATGATAGAGGCGTATCTAGAGTGTTTGGAGCTCCGGGACAAGATTCATTTTTACGCCTCCTCCACTCCCCAACTCTGAAACCCATTATTTTCATCAATAAAATCGCCATCACCCAATACAATCTATTTCAAAGCCCACTTTGGCGCCCCCACTTGTCTGGCGCCTGGGGACATCTGTCCGCCTCTGCCTTCCCCTCCCCTCCCTTAGCAACGCCTCTGTGTCATGATTGATGCTATCAGTAGCAGGTAACACCTCCCAAAAAGGATATGCATTCATTTTCTAGATGCGTGTGTTGTCTTAAAATTCAGATTGAATGATTTAAAAAATGTCATTCAGAGTTGATAAAAGTGTAATGTTTACTTGGAAAGGAAGCAGTTCACCAATACACAGTATCAATACACAGTATCAATTCTCTCTCTCTCTCTCATGTTAATATTATCTTCTATCCATCATTAGCCGTCCATTTCAATATTATTATTAGTCATAATTATATTCAATATTTCATTGCAATTTAAATTTTTATTGATTTAATCTGTATGATAGATGGTTGTTCTTGGATATGGAATAGATCTATTGATTCGATAGCATTAGTGTCATGTATTAAGGGTCACAGTCTCTTTAACAGAATTATAGCGTTGGTGGCGCTCCATATTTCAGTCGCCATTTTTATTTAGCTGTGCTCCCGGAATTAGTTTAAAAAGTGCGGGCACATTTTACCATATAAAGAAGTGTGATTATTTTTACTTCCCTATACCTACTGGACAATGACTGTAACAATAACGTTAAGTTAATGGTACTTGGAACGAAATATATAATAATATGCATTATAAATAAACACAGGCTAGTCTACGTCCAATCTAAACTAAAAACATCTAGCTTACTCAGGTGACGATATGTATTTAGTACACATACGTAAACACACAAAAATACGCATGTGTTATTACAGTCGGACAAGACATTACTCCATTTGTGGATTTAGTAAGCGGAAACTTTAATATTTACAATTGTTTGGTTAGGTGTCAGGTTTAGGATACTATTAATCAGGAGGATATGGTGGTAATGTCTGAACCATAATAATGTCCTAACGTTATTAAGAACAATAAACATTGTATATTTATTATTGCAAATTGTGACTGATAAATGTTTCTTAGTTCAGTAATATTATTGCTCAGATGTCTAAATGTACTTTGAACATTATAAATTATTTACGTAGTATCTTCAATTTTAAACTCTCGACCTTGAATGTATAATAATTTTTTATGTTCATAAGTTACATGTAAGGAGATTGTTCACGTTCCTAGGTAGTATACCAATTTTAATGGGATAGTGACAAACTAGTTTCACTTAATGATTAATATATATTAGTTGTCATAAGTTTACAGTTCAGTTTAGACTGCATGGTCAGTTCCAATTTAAATTAATGAGGTTAAAGTCAAAGCATTAAAAGTACTCTGAAGACGGACCTAATGTTGATTTGTTCTACCAATATATGGCAAAACACCAAAGAAAACGACTTTGCAAGCAGCAGAGAGGGCGAACAGACCAACTTTGTAGGCGTCAACGAGGCTTCCTTCTCGTTAATATTTAATAGAAAGGTCTATGTGTCAAATTAAGGCTTCCTAGTAAATATTTAATAGAAAGGTCTATTTGGTAAACTAAGGCTTCCTCGTAAGGGTCCATTTGACAAAAAAAAGATGCCATTGTCGTTGGAATTCACCCTCTCTGCTGCTATGGGTTAACAATGAAAATCATTTAGGATTTCACAAACAGACTAATTTGTAAAACCTCACCTTGTAAATCAATTAGATTATTGGACTGGTCAGTGAGTTTAAAATTAATTCTCGTTAATGAATTATTATGACATCGCATATAGACCGGATTAATTGGAGACTCAATTATTAAAAATCCGGGTGGAGCTGTTGGTGCAAATGAATATAAAATATATCCCTGCTGAGCTTGATTTGATCGCTCGAGATTTATTTGATAGCTTCCTTCGATAACAACACATACTAAATTCAATGCTATCACCGAGGATATATTGACATTTTGAAGAGCGATATGCCTACCACCGCCGTCTGGGTCATTATCATATTTGAGGATTATTGTTTTTTGTGATTGTGGCAATTTCTTCCATGCGTCATGGATTTTTTCGAAACCTTCATCGATGGCGTATCTAAGAGATTCTTTTATCACTGGGACGTTATGTCCTGGAATCTTGAAATGAGGAATATATACTATGTGTATATTATACTTCGTTGCAAATTCTGTTCTTGTTTTAGGATTATCGTCACCTAATACCTCTTGAATAATTTTCAAATTATATGTTTCCATGTCATAGATGATTTCATTACATGTTTCTACAACGCTGATAAATTCATCTCGGGTGAGAAGACCCGATTTGAGAGATACTAACAGCAACGCAAAATCATTAGTCATCGCTGTGAAATTTTTAACGATTTCATCTTGTCGAGTTTGATAATATCTATTAGCGCTATCGTCTATCATTTCAGTGAAAAATTTCGACTTATTGTATTCGTCATAACTTTTTATTGGATTATCAGATTTTATTCTGTCGGTGACATAGTCAGATTTTTGTGGTTCGGGTATTTGATAATCTGTCCGAGGTGGGATTTCAGGCCATCCTAGTACGGTTCTTATAGAACTCTGATAGATATCTACAACATACCCGGGCGAGTTTATCTCGATCGCAGATGATAGTGTTGGTTCATGAACCGTTATAGCGATTTTCGATTCTTTTCCGGTAATGGATTTTATTCTACGCTGAAATTCAGCATTGATTTGTTCGATTTGGTATGTTCCAGTCTGGAGTTCGTTCTTATTCGCAAATACCAAGGAATTATTCGGTTGTTGACCACCAAATGCCACCGATCTGATATTAGGCCAACTGTTATACATTCGTAGTTTTGCTAGCGCTATCTCCTTCACGGGAATCGGAGTAGGGAAATTAACATTGAATTGTGCCGGCAACTGATCTTTCATAAAGACACCTCTGAAGTTTTTTATCGCAAGTTTTTTACCAGCATCAAGTAAATCAAAATTGGACAACGCAACCAAAGGTTCCCGAGTTAATAAAGCGTTCCTGGGATTCTCAGGCCTTTTTAGATGTACCATGAATACGGGTTCCTGGTAGTGTAAGACCCTTTCCTTTTTTTATACCCCCGTCCGGGAGCTTTCTTCAACGCCATTCCTGCCGCGGTACCAACGGCACCTAACGTTACCGCTTTAGCCACCGCTGGGGCTGCTGCCGCAATCAACGCTGGAATCGCAGCTAACAACGGGAATATACCGCCGGTTTTAATCATGTTTTTGATCGCAGCCGCAGAGAAAGTAGCCTGAATGCCTTTTTTATTTTTGAAAGCATCATTGAAGTGTTTTGCCTGACGAGTTGTCAGCGACAATTTATTCGGGGCGAGTCATCTGATTGGGTTTTAGCGTTATTGTGGTTCCGCATTTTTTAGCTGATTCTGATTGAAATTTCTTGAGTTGACCGGGAGATAACGTAACACAAATATGACTATATGACATTATAAAATAACAGATTGATCTAATTGTTACATATTTTCCACTGGCGCATCTATTATTCTCATTCGTCCACTAACACCTTCGAGTAGCATTGATTTATCGCTGAGAATGACAACAATCGCTCTGTATTGGGCAATAGCGCCAGCACCAATAATAGTGCGGTTCACATTAGCTCTAAAGTGTATATCAACGACAGATTGTCTTGTTAAATCAAGATGTTCCAACGAAAAGTAATAGATTGGATATAAATTATTAAAATTGTGTTGTGATATTTGTAAACCAGTATCAATATTTTGATCACGCGTCATATATGACAACAACCGATGATACACGCGAACAATATGGTTTTCACCGTAATTAAGTTGTATATCCTCGGATGGTTCTTGCTGGCCGTTTATTCTTAGTGAAACGTCAGTAATACCAAGTTAATCAAATATCATATGGCTGCGTTGCTGTTTACCAATTCGTGCGGTATCCTGTAACGCAATAAAAATATGACGTGGAGCTGAAACACTTTGTTTTGATGCTAGGTTCCACGTAAATAACCCATTAATAGTTGATTGGACAGTATCTGTTGTTGTTGTTAGCCAACTTAGTAATGATTTTCTTCCTTGGTCCATAAATGATAGTAATCGTTCTTCTGTGGTAATTGATGGAGTCAATACTGGCATCCACAGTGATAGTTTTGTTAAATTGACTTTACCGGCATCATCATCTATATGCGCTGGATCTAGATTTGCTGGAATTCTCCAAATTGCATCATTGTCGTCACCCTTTCGCACGAGTGATACTGCATGCTTTGCTCCATAAATAACTTTTCGAACATTTCTGCAGAATCCAAATATATGATGCAGTGGAATCGCGCAAGAAAATGATCTACGCACCCCACTTAACATTGACATACGTGTTGCAGCTCCTAGGTTGTAGTCGGGATCCTCTCTTATAATCATATCCTCGACAGTATCAATAGGAGCAGGATTATCAGCACGATTCCTTGGTTGTCCGAAAACAAATTGGATTTTTCCAGCTGTATTCCTATTATCCTTTGCAAACATCATAGAAGAGCCTGCAGATCTTGTATAATCATCAGAATATCTCGCTAACCCGATTATTGTTGTAGCCACATCAACATCGCGATCTATCGACTCAATCTCTTCTCCATCGATGAGATATTTTGCACTCTCGAATAACGCCATGATCCCATTATTGACAAATCCGACTTGGGAAGCAAGTGGATATTCTGTATCATTTCTTTGTACAAGTTCTCCTTCTACTTCGATAAATGCTTCACACGGTAAAAAGTATTTACTGGTATCATGAACTTGAAGATCAATTCTTGTTCGACTATTTGGTTGTATTGCGTGATAGGCATAAAATTGATAATCGCGTACATAATCATCCTTGCGCACTGCGGCGTCCATATCAAACGCTGGATCAGGTGACCGTTTGAACATTTTATTATATATCCATTGATCTAAATTGTAAAATCCATAGGATTTTCATCGTTGATGACCTCGTCGTGGTTTTTTTAAGCCGCTTCCCGCTATCATATTTGCGATGTTGCTTTGGTCCTTGGTCAAAGCAACGCTAGTTTCCTGATCTACTGCGTTATTTATTATTCTACTAACAGTCGCAGGCATCTCCGCTGTAGATGGTAACGGCGATAGTGATTTCATCACTGGTTTCCTTCGTGCTCGAATCAACGACGCTAGTTTATCCTTTGCTGCGGAAAGTGCTTTTCACGCAGCATCTCCAACAGCGCTAATACTCTTATCACGATTAACATCAATGGCTTTCATCGATAATTGTTTTACTAGCGGCGCCACTTTTGGAGCCATTCTTGCAAATAACCCTGCAATTGTATCACCGAGACCATCACCATAGTACACTCTATAAACTGGAAACCGTGAATGAACTACATAGACGATGGTTGGTTTGTCATTGTTGTAGTGTATGATCATCTTTTTAAATGATATTTATCTAATGCGATGACTTCGTCATCAGATTAGTCGCTGTAATAATCCGTAGGATTTTCAACTAACTCATCAATGAAATCTCGATATATATCAATGCTCATGATATCACCTTGAAATAACCGCATGCAGATATCAGCCGCTTCATTAATTATTTCCGGTGAGTTATTTCCTCCGATGAGAATTTCTAATCGTGCTATATCGCTAAGAATATTACCAGGACAACTAACTAGACCACTACCTGAAATTCCACTTGGACCACTCTGAGAAAATCCATCCCCGCTATAACCAGTAGCACCCTGTGTATCTATGTCTCGACTTATTAAATCCTGAAATTTTTTTTTTCATTTTCATCATCTTCATCTCGATCAAATGGTATATACAATGGTTCAGGTGGTAGTTGTTGTTGAGTTTCTTCTTATTTTTTAGGTGAGAAAGATATTTTCTTTGAATGCTGTTGTCTTTTTCTATGTAGCCGCTGCAGTTTTTGTTGTTGTTTAAATTCTTCATATTGTTTATACACTGTACCCACCGCATTGATATATCCTATGTATGATGGACTTGTTGTGTTAATTTGACTTGTTTTCGTTTTGATTTTGTAGAATACATCAGCCCAATGAGCTATACTTCTAATATACTTATGATGTTCTGGTTTCAACATTTTTTTTTTCTGTTTTCATAAGTCGTAACAACAAGCGCAGAAATTTCTGCTGTATCAGTCTTATCAATTGCTGCTAAATCCTCCTCGTTAAATCTCGCGCGTAAATCATCCACTGTTCTTTTTGATTCAGGTGGTTCACTAACATTAATATCACCTAGTCGTTCAACTTCCCGCTGAGTTAAAATATCACCGTGGAGTTTTTGTACAGCTTGTTTTGTTTGTTCAGTTCCTGTTGATATTTTTTCAAGATCACCAATAAGAGGTTTTTCTTTTCTTTTTTCCCCCATCTCGGGGATATCCCCCCCATTTAGCACGGCCAGTAGCTGATATTTCTCCCTTCGTTGCTGTGGTTATTGGTTTAAACAACTCTTCAGATCCCGCAGCAAAATCCGTTTGTAAACTCTTTCTAGCTTGTAGTTTATTTCTGACAGAGTCGTGGATTGGTACAAATCTCTTAATTGCATCTAATCTTTCACGAGCCAATCTAGTCGTTAATGATTCATTAACCATTATTCAAATTGTAAACAATTTTCCAATTTGAATCTAAAATTAAATATTTACTACACGCCAGTATTGACTAAAACCGACCATCCGAAGGGGTTTTATCGTTTTGTTCAATTAACAATCTCATATTTCTGATTTTTAAATTAATTGTTCTTTTTATTTCGTATTCCTGCCCTAATTCCTTTCTTATTCTTTCCACAATAGTAAATAACGGAACAAACTTACTGACGTCGTCACAGAATAGAAGGGATTTGCGAATTGAATTTTGAATTCGTTTAATAAGGGCATATTTTTTGGGTAGTACATATTTGTTATTCATAGCGCCGTATTCAATATCCTGGAAGTCGGACATAATTTGATCGCAATTTAAACTATCTGATATGTAAATCCCCTGAGATTTCAAATTTAAAATTTCGGTTATAACCTCATTGATATTTTCAGAAGTCATATTATATGATAATTATATATTTCTAATATAAAAAATATAGTTTTCAAAAATGAATCCAGAGATGGGCGCCTCAGATATAAACGAATTGAATTTTTTGTCCGGTCTTTTTTGAAATCGCAGATCGATAAATTCCCTCTGCAACGCATTGAACAGAAGGTGGACAAATATCGAAATACCTACTGGCCTTAGCTATTTATTGAAATACTATTTCTTCGTTATTTGTTGTATTAAAAGATCTTACGGGTCTCGCTTTTTTAGAGTATTGTCCAGTCTTTCCTCGTTTTAAATTCTCACTTTGTGAGATAGCCTGCAGATTAGCTAAAGAATTGTTCTTAGGATTGGAATCAATGTGATCGATAACAAAACCATCCTTGATCAATCCATGGAAACATTCATATATTATGATATGATTAAGATGCATTTTCCCTCCAGCGTTAAACTTCAAATACCCTTGATTATTCACAGTACCAACTGGTTTCTTCAGTTTACGATGTCTGACAATACCATCACTGGATGCTTCATAGTTACTGATCACGGGATGTGGTCGGAATTCTTGGTACATTTATATACATAATACTATTTGTCTAATTCATTGTTTGGTCTAATGATTACATTTAGGAATCTTCCGATGTAGTCTTGATGAGTTCGTATGACTTTGTCAGTGTCATTGATGGAGTTTTTAGCTCTCTTATCGTAATAAAGTTTCAACTCCCTATATCGCTTACCACCGCAACTGAGACACAACTGTGATTTACCACGCAAACCTACCCCACATCGTATACAAGGGATCGGGTCAAGACTTCCACGTCGAAAACTTTGCATATGATATCCACAGAACTCATTTTTGCATGATTTGTTACACGGGGTTACTGATCCAATCATAAACCATTTGCAATGATTCATTATATAATAAATTCTCTATTTAAATACTTGTTTTAATTATAGCATGAAGGAGTTCGAGAGATTATCGAAAATTACGCCCTGGAAAAATGCTAAATTCAATCTCGATAGAGCCTCTGATTCACCAAAGGGTAAAATTCGTGATAGAACCATGATAGGTAAAATTCGTGATCGTTTTAATGAATTCAAGCGCGATGGAGCATCTCACTGTTGGTCAACATTTCGAATTGATGGTAGTTTTGATGCTACCATGAACGATAAAAGCGCAGCAGTGATAATCTCACATCTTGGGGGGCGAAAAAGGTATTTTTTTAGAATAAAATTCATTATCCGTTCAGACACAGGAGATTGGATTATTCGGGATAAATACAAACCCATCTTGAAGGATAAAAGAACTGTCACTGTTAAAACTAGGAATTCTGACTGGAATTGACAAACCGTATTACGAGAGATCTTATCCTGTAACAGCAGTTGTTTATGGTATATATCCGCTAAATGATAAACCAAGCACTGAAAAACTAGCACCGATGAAACTGTCGTCGTTGAATTGTGTAGCAGAACGAATATTAGAACACTTTAGAAATGCATTGCGTGGAAACAAATTGACTGATATAAGACGTAAAAAATAACCGCGTGGGGACTAACAGTAAAGGAGCGGGGGGCAACAATTCAAAATGTGGCAGAGTTAGAACGAATACTAAAATTCCCAATATCAGTAATGACGATAACAGGCGAGGTATTATACGAACCGAAATATAAATCGAGAGGAGCTCCAATCAAAATTATTGATCATAATTAACACGCATGGACATCTGCAGTAACAATATTTCTACGGGATAGAACCATAAAATATATACCCGGAGAGTTCTCCGGAGAAGAGAAACTATTTGATTTCATTCACCAGTTGAGTAAAATCGATCCTGTGTCAGTGTGGTTACTTCACAGTTTTGAAAACGAGGAGGGTAGATTCGATCAATTTGTAAGACCCAGTGGAGAATTATACCGCACTGAGGCCCTCCATGAGGTGATGAAAAAACTAGCTAGTAGTTTCTCGAAGAGTTTCGACGATAAACAATTATTAACAAACTGTTTTACAATTCCGTCGGTTGCAGCTCATTTTGCGAAAAAGAGAAACACATGGAAACCAACAAGAGCTGAATTTCTCACAGACATCAAATCAAGTTGTATAGAATTTAACCACGGTGGATTATGGAATACAAAATACACAGCTGAAACTATTATTTCAGTTGATATAGTCGCGTGTTATCTGGCGAGTTTTCTCGGGTACGGAGAATGTGCTGAATACTTTAAACGATTTGGACATCCCACACACGAGATGGTCCGTGCTGCTATTAATGGGCCACTGCCTGATTTTGATTTAAATGGATTCGCTCGTTTGGTATTATTTGAAATGGCTACAGGACTTCATCCGTGCTATTGTGTTTGGATTGGTAGACATATGTCTGAAAAACACTGGTTGCCAAAAAGTGCTATTACGGTATATGATTGATTGTAGAATGCTGATATCGCTGATTGTCAGTGAAGCGATTATATCCTATCGAGCGCAGACTGAAGTTTGGTTACCACAACCCAATCTAGATAGTATAATCAGCGAGCAACGAAAACAATTTCCCGATCTTGACGAAGAAAATATCGTGATATGGTCAAACAGATATTTGAAGTTAGAAATAAAGACGCAAAGGATCTTGGTAGAAGAATAATTGGTAAATTTACTCAAGGTGGAAAATACGACAATAAACGATATTCTTCACGGTTGATTATAGATAGCGCTGAGTACGATTTTATAATCGCGGATATAACATCTAAGGGTATATGCGTCGATCGTAAAGACGCTTTCTTGTCCGATGGAACAAAATTTGGTACAATTGTTACTTACGCAGACGGAGAAAATCTTCAGTATACACATTTGAGGGCGTCTATGCTAGCTTATGTTTCTGTTAATTTATTTTCGATGATAAATAGATTTCCTGACACCGCGGTTAGAGTAGCCACTGATTCATTTTATATAGATGTAAAACATCGAGAAGCAGTGGCCAAATTCACTAATTCTGACGAAAGTTAGGGATCATGGAGAGCAGCAGAGAGGGTGAACAGACCACGTTTTCAAGCAAAAATAAGGCTTCCCACAAATCTCATTTTAACCGAAAAAAAAAAGTCTCCATTTTTGTAAAACGGAGATTTTACGATTTTGCTCACAACGATGTGGTCATCCACCCTCTCTGCTGCTAAGGGAGATAAATTCTTTATAGATTAATCTGCCACAACTTATAACATTTACCTACTAAGTTCCCTTGTATTATGACGTCAAAGGAATTTGTCGCCTGCTATATTACCTGTACTTGACTAGGCGCGCCCACGTGAATGTAATGGAGATATAATGCATGAGTTTTCGATAGAGAATAAAACTTTTTATTGTCGCTTGTGGGCTAAAACTGCATTATTATTTTTATTTATCTACATATCTCATGTGTGGGGGGGGGGGTGGACTAGCAGTAAAGCAGACAGCTAACTCGTTCTTTTCAGTACAAAAATTCTTTATAATCTAACACATTACCTATGTTCGCTCAGCCAGAACGCGAGTGTTTCCTATTCATTGAAGTAGGTGGGCGTGGTTAAACTTCCTTGTATGTGAATGTATTTTATCTAGAGAATTATAACAGAGTATAAAAACGCTGTTTTATTAAACAACTGTATTATTTTGTTTAAAATATTTCTCATTGTTGCAGCATAAAATTGTCTATTTTAAAAATCTCTTATTGTTAAGTATATCAGATATATATATATATTAAAAAATCTCTATTCTGTATGACTGTTCGTGGTGTAATGGTATCGTGTTTGTCTTGTAAACATAGATCTATCAACTACGTGTTCGGTCCCCATAGCAGATACATTATTTGATGGCGAAACGGAAGATGTTTTTTTCTATTAATTGGGGGGGAGGGGCGATCCCCCTCAGCCAAACCAACATGGCAACCCATGCTATCGCATTCTCGGTAGCGTGGGTTGGTGTTTTTTTCCAACTCATGCAACCATGAATTCGATTTCATGGGTTGCCATGTTGGTTTGGTTTACCACGCCCACATCATACCATCATCGTTCCATTGAATTATAATCCATCCTTAATTAAGTTAATTAATGTTATGCCTAAAATTTGCCACAACACTCGAGTGGAAATATATGGCATTGTGTCGTCCATGTTGTGACGTTATACCTCAAGCATATCTTCTGGGCGGTCTAAGATGGCGTTTGCCACCTTAGGCCTCCCGCCGGAGATGTATGTTTCGGGTCCCCCCTTGGGCTTACTTGGATGCGAAGGCACCCAAGGAGTTCCAAAGATGTGTTGTCATAGATGTTTTTTTTTTTATTAATTAGAGATACAGTATACTATATTTATAAATAAATTTATTTATAAATAAATATAAATAATGGATATCAATGATGTAAATGCTATAATTGCTGAAATCTCAAATTTAAATAATAAAGGGGTATTATTATCTGAAAGTCTCGACGTTGACAAGATTACCTCGGAATATGAAGATATTGAATATCTGTCTAGTAAGGGTCGTTATGTTTTACCTAGGATGTACAGACTCGTGAAAGGAATTCAAAAATCCATCAATGGTTGTTTGTACGGTAACGACATTAATTTATTCATAACGCTATTTAGCACCGTTGAAGCAATACGTCAAAAGCTTGGCCAAGAATATCAAAAACGAGCTGAAATTGGTTCTAAAGTTCGTGATCTTAGAAAAATGTTAAACGAGGAGCGACCAGTATCTTAACCACGTGGGTGTTACTAAAAAAAATAATAGGCTTTCGTAAATAATTTAAATAATTTATTTATTTTTTTTTTAGCGTTTTTTGTAACACTTGTTACATAGGATTTTCTCCTGAAAGGATACTCATCAGTCTGGACTTGCTCATGCAGTTATGTGCATAATGGATGATCTGGTCGTAGTAGCAAGTAATCACCGCGACGCCTCCATTTTCACGTAATTGTTCTTGTTGCCGCGTCGTTAACACAAATCGTTCATCGCCATTCTCAGATATTACAATTCTGAAATCCCCAGCGATGTTATTTCTGAAACATTCGCGGATAGCGTCGTACAGTTTAACCCTGTCGAAGATGAATACGTTAGCTTGATGGTACATTATTTAATAACTAAGTTATTTAATAACTAAGCTTTTAATTGTGATAGTTTTACATTTGAAAATTTAGTTCACAAACAATATATGGTTGGTGAATCGCTTACAACTAAATTAGCCCGAGAGCGGCTAGCAGCAATTAAAAAGTTTATACCGGTTCGAGACAGACTTCGCAAGAAACTTCAACAACGACAACAAGCGCAGACTGACTTTTCTGTGTCAAGTGAACAACTGTTTACTCCGATAACAAGTGCGACCAAAGATGTGAAAACAGCAACTGAACGAGCAATATACGGAGATATTCCTAAGGAAGGCAAGCGACGAGAAGTGCCTGTTCTTGGTGTGCTTGAAAAGATAGCAGCAGAGACCGGACAAACACGCGCAGGAATACAACAGCTATCCAGTGATATAAAAACTCAACGCGAGTATGAACGACTAGCTGATATTGATGATGAAACTCAAAGAGTTTCCACACCTGAAACTCAACCTGTTGATGTCGTCACCCCAAGAGGTGTTTCCTTTATAGACAAACTCACCGAAGGAGCTATAGCAGAAATCAAACGACCTCAATTAATAAAACCCGAACATTATAAGATTTTTGGTAATTTTGCCGCCCAAAGCTTTCATTCCAGAAAAAACTTTTTAAAAGACGAGTATAAGAACAGTAGAATAAGCCAAGATGAATGGGCTGATTGGTTGTATAAAACGAATAAGGGGGTTGGCCGTTTAAATAAAAGAGAATTGGGATATAAAGAATTTAGAAAGGGAATTGAAGAGTATGATGAAACTGGTACAACTGAGAAAACAAGCGGAAAAGGATATTCGATTGGAAATCTAAAGGATGTCTTTGACTCTACAGTGACATGCCCTGGTAACATTCTAAGTGATATATCAAGGTTAGAGGTTCTCATCGGAGGGAAACGAGCCGGAAATAACTCACCGGAAGTAATTAATGAAGCAGCTGATATCTGTAGACGATTATTTGCCGGCGGTATCATGGACATTGATGTATATCGAGAACTTATTGCTGAATTAGTTGAAAATCACAACGATGACAACGTCATTGATGATGAAAATCCAATGGATGTAAGCGATTAATCACTAATTGAAAAACTACTAGTTTTATAACAAGATGATTATACACTACAACCATGATAAACCAGTAAGCGTCTACGTGGTGAACTCACGATTGCCTGTTTATAGAGCATATTACGGAGATGGTTTCGGCAATACCATTGCGGGGTTATTTACAAGAATGGCTCCCAAGGTGGCGCCGTTAGCTAAACAATTATCAATGAAAGCCATTGATGCTATTCGTGATAAGGGAATCAATTTCGTTGGAAATCTTGCAGGAAAGGCATTTTCTGCCGCGAAAGATAAAATAGCATTATTGGTACGAAAGAAACCAGGAATGACTTCGTCAGTGGTGAAACCAGGAATGACTTCGTCATTAGTGCTGCCATCAACTACAGTGATGCCTGCAAAAATCAGCAAAGCAATAAATAGTGCAGTGGAAGAAAAACTAGCGCAATTGACTTCGTCACCACCGGTAACAGATAGCGCTATCATGAACGCGATAGCAGGAAGTGGTTTGAAACAAAAAAGAAATTCGAAAAATTTTCAACGACGATAATTATTGCTTTGCAATTCACCAATTGAAAACACTAGTAATGTTATAAATGTTTAAACGAACAGCTGATCCCGCGTTAGATATGGAAGCCCCAGTGCGCAAGGATGATTCCGTCCGCGATTATCAATACTATTCCTATCATGCAATACAACCCGACCTACGATCGCGAATTGAACTTCAAGTTCAAGATACCAGTAAATACTTTTTGCCATGTGAAGCATTTATTGAAGTAGAAGGAAAACTTGTAACAAATGTTGCAGCCGATACCCCATATGCAAATGATTCAAATATCCGAGTTGGTTTCGTCAACAATGGTATAATGGCGTTATTTGAAAGTGCAAGATATCTCATTGATGGAAAAGAAATTGAATCAATAGACCGCGAGGTTGATGTTGCAACAACAATAATCGGACTAGCAAGATACTCCGATGATTATACAAGATCGGCTGGTCCATCTATGATGTTTGCAAAGGATACTACAGATAACGCTGACCACCTTCAATACATTAAAGTGTTAACACCGCAAGACACTTCAGTTGATAATCAACGAGAAGCAACTAATCCAGAACGTCGAGCTAGACCAGGAGCTGCGTTTGATATTCTTAGAGGCGTTAATGATAATTTCAATTTAGGATTTGCAACACGAAAATTAGCATTGCAAGAACAAGAGAAAAAGTTTTCGTGTGCAATTCCACTCCATCATATATTTGGATTCTGCAGAAATGTAAGAAAAGTCATCTATGGAGCCAAACACACAATCGCATTAGTGCGAAAAGGCAATGACAATGATGCAATTTGGCGTACTGGTGCCGATGAAGGTAAAGTTGTTTTGAGTAAAATAGTATTATGGATGCCAGTAATGACTCCATCAATTACCACGGAAGAGCGGCTGCTCTCATTTATGGAAACCGGTGGTAAATCATTGCTAAGTTGGCTAACAACAACGACTGATGCTAAAGAGGATAATGTTAATGGTACATTTACATGGCACCTGGCATCAAAACAAGGCGTTTCAGCTCCACGTCATATATTTATAGCGCTGCAGAATCGGAATCGATTAGGTTCCCAAGAACGCAGTCATATGATATTTGATCGGTTAGGGGTAAGTGAGGTTTCACTGAGAATAAACGGACAACAAGAACCATCTGAGGATATACAGCTTAATTACGGAAACAACCAAATAGCACGTGTGTATCATCGGATGCTGTCATATATGGGTCGTGATCAAAATGTTGATACCGGTTTGCAAATATCGCAACTCGATTTTAAGAACTTGTATCCAATTTATTACTTTTCACTGGAACATCTTGATTTAACAAGACAATCCGTTGTTGACATACATTTTAGGGCTCGTATAGATCCTGGCGGTGTTGATTATAGAGCGGTTGCTGTTATTCTCAGCGACAAATCAATGTTGTTAGAAGGGGCTGGCGGACGAATGAGACTCGTTGATGCACCAGTAGAAAATCTATGATTGAAATCGTAAACGATTTTCACAATTAGATCAATTGAAAGCATAAATGTGTTTTACAATAAAATGACATATAGTGTTGTTAGTGTCAAGCTGACTGATGGTCAGGTCAAGAAATTAAAATCAAAATCCGCTAAAGAATGTGGAACCACAATAACGTTAAAACCAGCGCAGATGTCCGGCGGTACACATAAAATATCATTAACGGATCGTCAAATAAAACATTTTAATGATGCAATGAAAAATAAGCGAGGAGTTCAAATAGAATTTTCAAAAGCCGCAGTCGCCAACATGATAAAATCAGGTGGTATATTTCCATTGTTAGCCGCAATACCAGCATTGATTGCAGCGGCTGCCCCAGCGGTGGCGAAAGCGGCAGCGTTGGGAGCCGTTGGTACCGCGGCAGGGATGGCGTTGAAAAAGGCAACTGGTGGATCCACTCGTGGATCTGGGTATAAAAAAAAGGGAAAGGGGTTGTACCTACCAGGAACCCCGTATTCATGGTACAGCTGGAAATCCGTGAACGGATCGGGTCTAAGAAGAATACCAGGAACGGTTTATTAATTCAGAAATCTTCGATTTCCGAATCTTCGATTTCCGAACCTATGGTTCCTATGTCCAATTTTGATTTAATTGATGCTGCTAAAAAACTAGCGATAAAAAACTTCAGAGGGGTTTTTATGAGAGATCAATTACCAAGAAAACCAAATAACGTTGAAACCGGTATCATCAATCTTGATAACAGCAGCGGATCGGGAACTCACTGGGTTGCATACGCGATTGATCCACGTGGGATTGTCTATTTCGATTCATATGGGTTAGCTCCGCCAAGCGAGTTTATGCGGTATATAAATTCCTCGATGAAACTCAAAGGGTTTCCGATTTTTTATTCCACGCTGCCAACACAACAATTAAATGATCCACCGATATGCGGCCGTGAAGTATTAAATGTCCTCGCGGCGATTTCATTAAAATCCTTTGGATCTCCGTGGAAACCACCTCATCTGGTTGTAAACGAATACACGAGTGGGAAATTACAAGGATCAATAAATTGAAAACACAAGTTACGATAACAATAATGATCGATATTTGGGGACAATCTCTGTCAATGTCGGAACCCACCGCGGAAACATCTGCGGGTTCTATCGAAGAAGTAAAAAAAATAATAGAAGATGAAATCGCTGAGACGTTAAATTTAACAAGTGTTGACCCGAACGAATTAGTTGTATTTCAAGATAGCCAGGGTAAATTGAAAAGCAGTAATATATCCGTGAATGACATTTTGATACGGCAGAGCGATGCCGCTGAAAACTCTATTGCGCTTTATTCCAACGACGGACGACTTAAACCAGGCGCACTTGTGTCTACGATCACCGACGCGATTGCTACCAACGAACGTGAGCTGAATGATCTTATACGAGGTTATAATAATTTTCGCAAAAATGTTATACATAAATTCTTTGGAACCCCGCTTGTGGTTGGCATGACTCTCGCTGAAATTAAAGACTTGTTGAATTCATTCTTCGCTAACAAGGAAGCTGGAAGAATGATGACTGCTTCAGAAATCAAGGCAAATTATCTCGAGATTTTTAAACTAATAGAAGATCAAAAACCCACTAACGACGTAGTTGTTAAGTTTTTTGGAACCCCGCTTGTGGCTGGCATGACTCTCGCTGAAATTAGCGAGTTTATCGGCAAGCATACTCACAATGCCTACATCGCTAATAGTTTCTTTGGTGTCCCAGCTACATCTACAATGACTCTCAAAGATATTAATATGTTTATGGTGAGACAAACAACACTTAATACCATCGTGGATAAATTTTTAGGGAGAACACCTGTGTCTGAAACCACATCGTTGACAGGCATGACTCTCGCGGAAATTAAAAGCGCTATTGACAAACAAAAGCAAACCAGCGATATTGTTAATAAGTTCTTTGAGGGCAGTAGCCTCCAAGATATCACGACGAAATTTTCTAACATCGACAACCATATTAAAACCCAAGCAGAGCTTAAAGTTGAAGACCTTCTGGTTTCATTATTCTTCTCTAACAGGGAGCCAAGGAAGGTAATAGATCCTACCAGAATCACGGTAAATTATCTCGATATTTTCGACGATCTTTATAACCTGAAAATAATATCTGAAAAGGTAAAGATTCCACATCACCACATAGGCGTTAAAAATATCGTGTATACGGTTAATCATGGAACCATGGATTGGATAAGAGACGGTTATACTACATTATCCATCGGTATCTTGGGTCTCCCCGGCATAGTGGGCCCTGACTACAAGCCAACATGGGCCGATGGTATCTACAGGCTAACGTGGATCTCTATCGATCAATTTAATATGATCGCGGACGGTAAAACCTACTCTGGTGGCACCGCGACGTTAATTATGGATGGTCGCAAAAAAAGCTTTAATGTCGTCGCGGTTGATAGCTCCACCATTAGATCAAAAATAGCCTGGTGTTTAGAACTCGTAGCTCATTTTTCCGACTGAAGTACTAGCAATTCCCGCTAACGATGGCAAATAATTGAAAACACTAGCGGGTTTAAAAATAACAACAATGACTTTGTCATCGACGCAATGTCGCTATGATCAGGTCAGAGAATTTCAGACTAGACTCAAAACCCTCACTGAGGAGTATCAAATAAAAATAAAAAAATACCGACGAAGAATCACCGCAATTGATGTTATTATGTACTCGGTGTCAAGCGTTCTCACTGGCGCCGGAATAATACTTGCATCGGTTACAATGATTGCCCCGGTCGTAGTTCCAATTTGCATTTCTACGGTGGCTACAATCGGGGGTATATCAACCGGGATAGCAAAAAAGATATCATCATGCAGCCAGAGTAAACTGCAGAATTACTTACTTCAATTTCATATTGCATCAACCGCATATTCGCAGTTATCCCTGATGATATCATCGTCACTCGATAATACAATTATATCAGATAGTGAATTCTCAGCGATGGTCAGTATTTTTGATTCCGCGATATCGAAATTAGAGCGACAACATGAATATAATAACAATGACAACACCGATGGAATTAGAAAACACGAACCCAAAAAACAAAATGATCTCAATAATATCAACATTACCAGATTGTGAGTTCTCAGTGATGGTCAGTATTTATGATTCCTCGATACCAAAATTAGAAATAAATCATGAGTATAATAACAATGACAACACCGCAGGAATTACTTCAACGAATAGTAGAGAACACGAACCCAGTACAAACAAGCATGATATCAATAACATCAACGAATCCAGAATTCAGTGTGAATTTCCCCTCTCCGATTCCAGTGAAGGAGATAGCGTTAGCAAAACTACGAGTGTATCACAGTTGGCCTAATATCAGATCAAAATCATTTGGTGGTCAACAACCCAATAACGCACTAGTGTTCTCGTATAAGAATAAACCCGATGGTACTCCAGAGTGGGAAACTGTTTCGTTACCAACTGGGTCGTACCAAATTAAGCAAATCAATGCTGAAATTCAGCGTAGAATAAAATCAATCACTGGAAAAGAATCAAAAATAGCTATTAATCTTCATCAACCGACGCTCTCGTCGTCGATCGAAATAAGCACAGAGGGATACATTGTAGATATATATAACAGCTCGTTAAGAACAGTGTTAGGATGGCCTGAAAAACCACCGGAAAATTCCACCGCCGACTTAACCACGGACGTACAATCATATCATGAAATCAATCCCAGTTATCGAGATAATTTATCTGATATAAGAAAAGGAAGAATCGCCGATAGATTTATATTTACCAACAAAGACACATTGCAATGGGATTTTATCATTAAAAGAACAACCGACTCATCTGTTACTATTTCATTTACGCTAACTGACGTCCGTGGTTATTTTAATGAAATTAAACAATTATATGAAACACAACTAGAACAACTACGGAAAACAAAATCGCAAAAACACGTTGAAATAATAAATCAACTTATATCTGATATGGAATATATCTATGAACTAATTATTCAAACAATAATTAATGACAACAGCGACAATAAACAACGATTCCTAACCGATTACAATATCACAGAGGACAATCTGCGTAATTTCAAGTTTCCCGGGTACAAAGCTGATGAACTAGCAAGAATTGTTAAAACCGATATCAAGGCGCTACAAAAACAAGATCCATCTGTCCTCCTCAAACATAATAATGACCCAGATGGCGGTGGTAGGCATATCGCTCCGTTCAACGTGAATATATCCTCAGTGATTGCGCTCAATTTAGTATGTGATGTTATCGAAGGAAGCTATCAAATTAATCTCGAACGATCAAATCAAGCTCAGCAGGGATATATTCTTTATTCGTTTGCACCAACAGCTCCTCCAGGATTCCTAATTATTGAGAACCCAATTAATCCTGTCTACATGCGATGCCATAATAATTCGTTAACGAGAATTAATTTCAAACTCACCGACCAGTCAAATAATCTGATTGATTTACAAGAAGAGGTGTTAGCGATTAGTCTGTTTGTGAAATCCTAAAAATCTTCGATTTTCAACAAGGACTTTCATCCCCCCAGACAAGGTCTGGGACAAGGTCTGGGACAAGGTCTGGGACACGATATCGTATCGGACTCGATCAAATTTTCGGTTGAACTCGTAAAAGAATTATTAACCCACAAATGAAACATTTGCAGCAGCAGCAGAGAGGGTGATGACCACATCGTGCAACCTTGAATCGTTTAGGTGTATACGAATTTTATTTTATGACCATTTTTTTTAGACAGAGCAGTTTTAATTATATTTTCTGAAACAAATCGTATTGAAGCCCTACAAATGTCAAAGTATCTACTGGCTTCATTTATCGATTGAAAGCTTCTCTCTTCATTATTTTCTAAATCAAACGATTTAATTCTCCTAGGGGGTTTTGCATGTTTGCCAGTTCCACCTAATTTTGCATTCCGACTTTGTGAGACGGCTTGAAGATTCACAAGACAATTATCAGTCTTCACGCCATTTATGTGATCAATCACAAATCCGTCTTCGATTAATCCATTATGACATTCAAAAATAATTCTGTGACAGAGATATGTTTTATTTCTAGCACTAAACAACAAATACCCCATATTATTTAGATATCCAACCGGGTTTTTTAGTCTGCGGTGCCTGACAACACCATCACTGGAGGCTTCGTAATTAACGAGCACTGGATGAGGTCTGAAATCTTGGCTCATTTATATAATAATATTACTTGTCTAATTTATTATTTGCTTTAATTATAAGTCTATCAATGTAGTCTTGAGGGGTTTTGATGATTTTGTCCTTGATTTTATCAAGGACGTTAGGGTCAATGATTCGTTTGTCATAGTAGCGTTTTAGTTCCCTGTATCGTTTACCCCCACAAGCAAGACACAACTGTGATTTTCCTCTAACGCCCACCCCACATTGGAGGCATGGGAGAGGGCCAAAACTTCCTCGCCTAACGCTTTGTAAATGATACCCACAGAATTCGCTTCTGCATGATTTGTTACACGGGGTTGTTGATCCAATCATTAGCCACTTGCAGTGATTCATTATACTATATTTTTCTATTTAAATACTTGTTTTAATTATAACATGGAGGAGTTCCAAAGATTATCGAAAATTAAGCCCTGGAAAAATACTAAATTCAATCTTGATAGGGAGTTCCAAAGATTATCGAAAATTAAGCCCTGGAAAAATACTAAATTCAATCTTGATAGGGAGTTCCAAAGATTATCGAAAATTAAGCCCTGGAAAAATACTAAATTCAATCTTGATAGAGTCTCTGATACACCAAAACGTCTAATCGGTGATAGAACTATACTCGGTAAAATCAGGGAGTGTTTTAATGAATTCTACCGAGACGGTGCAGCATACTGTTGGTCGACATTTCGAATTATTGATGAAGATGTCAATGTATCCATCATCGATGCTACTATGAACGATAAAAGAGCAGCTGAGATAATTTCACACCTTGGTGAAATTGCAAAGCAATTTCCATCCAAAGGTGGAAATCCAAAGGTGGAAATCCAAAGGATTTCAAGCAAAGCAATTCCCAAACAAAGCAATTCCCATCAGAAGTATTTTTTCAGAATAAAATTCATTATCGAAGTCGAAGGCAAATGGATTATTAGGGATAAATTTGAACCAATCCTCAAGGATAAAAAAACTGTCATTGTAAGTAGAGATTCCAAACCAGGAATTCTAACTGGAATTGACAAACCATACTACGAGAGATCTTATCCTGTAACAGCAATCGTTTATGGGATATATCCGTTAAATGATAAACCCGATATTGCAAAACTAGCTCCTATGAAATATTCACCGTTGACTTCGTCAAGGCTCAATTGTGTAGCAACACGGGTAATGGAACACTTCACAAATGCATCCCGAGGAAATAAACTAACTGATCTGCGACGTAGGAAAATAACCGAATGGGAACTGACAGTGAAACAGCATGGTGCAAAGATTTCTGATATAGCTAAATTAGAAGCATCATTAAAATTCCCAATATCAGTAACAACAATAACCGGAGAAGTATTATACGAACCGAAATATCAATCGCGAGGGGCTCCAATACAAATTATTGATCATAACGAACACGCGTGGACACCTGCAGTAACAATATTTCCACGAGAACGAATCGTGAGATATATCCCCCGGAAATTTTCCGGGGAATTTTCCGGGGATGTTTTCTATGAAGAGAAATTATTTGATGCTATTCATGCGTTGTGTAAAGATGATCCTGTGTCAGTGTGGTTACTTAGTAGTGCTGGTTCCGAATCAGGATTCGATCAATTTGTAAGACCAAATGGTGAATTATATCGCGTTGAAGAATTAGATAACAGAATGAGAAAAATCGCTAATGATTTTTCACCAGAGAGTTTCCATGAAAAACTACTCACGGATAGTTTTACTATTTCTTCAGTGGTAGCTCACTTCGCAAGAGAAAAAAACTCCTGGCGTCCAACACGAAGTGATTTTCTCGAGGACGTTAAATTGAGTTGCATCGAATTTGGTCATGGAGGACTGTGGAATACAAAATACCATCGTGACGGTATGATTTCAATTGATATATCCGCGTGTTATCCTGGAAGTTTTCTCGGGTATGGAGAATGTAGTAACTATTTTAAACGATTTGGACACCCCACGCATGAAATGACTCGTGTTGCGATTAATGGGACATTACCTGATTTTGATTTAACTGGATTCGCTCGTGTGATATCATTTGAACTCGCTACAGGGTTACATCCGTGTAGTTATGTTTGGCTCGGTAGACACCTATCTGAAAAGGCCTGGATGCCAATAGTGTTACTACGATATATGATTGATTGTGGCATGCTGATATCGTTGATTGTTTCCGAAGCTATTATATGCTATCGAGCTCAGAAAGAAGTTTGGCTACCACAACCCGATCTAGATCGTATAATCAGCGAACTACGAAAACAGTTTCCAGATGGAAATTCTTCGAATTTCAGTGAAGAACAAATCATAAATTGGTCTAAGAAGTTATTTGAAAGTAAAAAAGAACAAGCAAAGGATTTTGGACGAAGAATAATCGGTAAATTTACCCAGGGTGGAAGATACGACAATGCAAAATTTTCCTCGCGGTTGATCATAGACGTCGCTGAATACGATTTTCTTGTAACGGATTTAACGAAACAGGGAAAACTTGTATCCCGTAAGGATGCTTTTCTATCCAATGGTGAGAAATTGGGTACGGTTGTTACCTACTGTGATGGATATAATTCCCAGTACACACATTTGAGAAGTTCTATGCTAGCTTATGCTTCTATCAATTTATTTTCGATGATAAATAGATTTCCTAATACCGCGGTTAGAGTAGCTACTGATTCGATGTATATAAACAATAAATACAAATCAGATGTAGCTAAATTCACATCCCAGGAGGAAGCGTGGGGATGTTGGAGATTTAAAAAGGAGACGCTACACGAGTATTGTGAATCGGCAGATGTTACCATGGATGAAAAGTACTTAAAGTGTGATAAGATTCAATCAGAATTTTCTAATGCACCACCGGTATCTGATCCAATATGTAGATACAAGACAGTTTATTTAAACGGTTGTGGTGGGTCAGGAAAGACAACTCGTGCAATTGAATTATATCGTCGGAAAAATCCTACGGATTTCACAAACATGATTGTGTTAACACCGACTCACAGACTCGCCAGAGAGATGATACAGCGAGGGGTAAATGCCTGTACTTATCATAGTTTCTTTCGATGGAAAGGCGATGAATGGACCCCTGATCGAATGGGTGATAAATTCATTCCTGAAATCATAATTTGGGATGAAATATGCACGGTATCGTTGAGAGTATTACAAACATTTCTCGAGTGGTTGTTAAACAAAAACACAAAAGTCGTCATGTGCGGTGATCACGGCCAACCACCACCATTTGTCGGTGGATCTCCACATGAATGGCTAAAGGGTTCTGTAGACTATTATGAAGAAATTAATACCGACCATAGATCACTTGATGAACAATTACGCGAGTTCAAAGCACTGATTAGATTACAACCGGATAAAATCCAATGCGAAATAGCGCGTGAAATAATTTCAGAAACTCCCATGAATGATTTCTGGGAAACGTGGAGACCAAATGATTTGATAGTAGCAAGTAGAAAAATAGTCAGAGACACACTTCAGATGAAGTTATTTGAAACGCATAAAGAAAAATTTGCAACACTTCCAGTACCGTTGTGTTATAGGCCTTCAGATACACGAAAGCAGAATATTGAAGTTGATATTCCAGGACAGAGTGAAAAACAAATTCTCGTATTAAATGATATTGTGCTGGTTGATATCAGCGTCGTCGAAAATGCATTGCGTGCTAATAAATCCCCGTGGACGCTAGGATACGCAGCAACAATACACTCTTCACAGGGATTGACTATATCGGATACAATTGTTTGGATGGTGGATAATCACATCGAATGGTCGAATTTAGTCTATCTCGCAGTATCCAGAGTACGAAGAATAAATCAACTTCGAAGAATTGTTTTCGATGATAATGACACCACAATGGATGACATTGATGTTAAAATTATTGATAAAAAACTCTCCGGTTACAAACAACAGGATAAAAAAAAACAACGAGAATTTGATATTGATGCTGAATTAATAATTACGCTGAAGAAACAACAGAATAATCACTGCGCGAGTTGCAATTGTATAATGCGTTGGCAGTATTCGGATAAGGATCCTCGCCAATTCACCGTAGACAGAAAAAATAACAGTCTCGGTCATGTCAGAAATAATGTGATGTTGACTTGTCTTGAGTGCAATAGACGCAACGGCGCTAGTTAAGACCATGCGGTGGCAATTGAGTATCCTCGGGAATTACCTGTAGTTGTTGTCGAGTAAAACCCCGCTGAGGGGCAGTTGAATCCAGTTTATAGACTGGAGGTCTACCAGTTGATCGTGTTATACTAGATATCTTATGCGTAGTGACGCTCCAAATAGGATCAGTAGCCCTTTTTCTGCCACCCTCAAGCTCTCCTGGTTCGTATAAGTACCTCACAATGACATTACTACCAAGAATTGGTTGGGAAACGCTAGCGTTTCTAGGGAAATCTTTTTGTGAAATTCTTCGAATTTCCATTTCAGGTATTGACTTCTTTTTAATCGCGTTGATAGGTTTCATGTTGATTGTTCTAGTAATCTCGTTATTCAGTGCAGTAATCACAGATGGTAATCTTTTAACCCATTCACGGGATCGCTTTTCTTGAATGAATTCTTTTGCGTATTGATATCCAAATAACCGCTCAGCAATCGTCCGATTAAATCGTTCTACAATGGCCTGATCGCGATGTAGCGCAGTATGCCCTCGTCGTATGGTGACATTATGATGTTTCATTGTAGATAACACTACACCCTGAAATTCCTTGCCAGGATCAACCTGCAATAGATTTGGCCAGTGCAGAGGACCTCGTCGATAAATCCTTTCAAATGCAGAAGCGACTTCAGTGGCTGATTTTGTTTTTAACGGTTCTGCTTCTTTGTATCGACTTGCAATATCAACTACGGTTAAAGCGTATTTGTAACCACGATCATGTGGCAGAAATAATATATCAGCCTGATGAACTTCATTAGGAACTGTCACATCAAAATGCGAGAATTGAATTTGTTTAGGCGGTGGTAGATAAATTTGCCATAGTGCCTGTTTAGATAACCAATTAGCCGCAGTGGTTTTTTTCACTTTTGCAGCGCTAGCGAGTTTATGGACTGCTGATTTACCCCTCCAGTATCCTCTTGGGGAATAATAAATTGATTCCATATTATTAATTACCGGCACCTAACATCAATTTACTTTTCATAGCCGATTTTATCAAAAAGGAAGCCAATTTTTCTTTGAAGGATTTATCAGGAATAGCATTTAACGCATGAATTAATTTCACATCTGCTAGATGTCTGTGTTGCAGATTGCTGCTTTTATAAGCAACATCATGAAGGTGACAGGCCTTATCAATGGCGTTTATTGGTTCTTCACCGGGGTTGGGTTGATTTTGATTATTGAGTCTGATATCAAGTCTGGTTCCCGGTCCACAGTAGCTATATCCTGGGAGGTGCTTTTCTCCGGGGTACTTTGCCCATGGGGTTCCAGGGAGCTTTGCCAATTTGGCTGCGATATCACCTCCTCGTTTTTTTTTAAATCAGATTTCATAGACACAAATCTAAATTTCTTAATACCACATGTTGCACATCTACCAGTAAGTGCTGATCTGTTATTTTTAGTTGTAACCGTCGTCACATCATTTGTGCTAGTACGCGTTTTACACTTCATACAATATAGATCCATAATTTATGTATAGAGATATGGATATAATTGATTTTTCAGCGACTAAAACAAGAGAACCAGTTAAGCATCATGCAGCGCTACCAAACTCTATCCGGATGATTATAATCGGGCCATCTGGATCCGGTAAAACGCAATTGTTACTCAATTTAATAATGAGATGGATGAAGTGGGATAAGTTGTATTTAATTGCCCCTAGCGTAGATGATCAACGATGTTATGAAGTGCTAAAAGATTTTAACGAGAATGCATCAGAAATTAAGGGTGAGAACGCCATTGATTTTATAACCGATATTGATGAAGCACCGAGCATTGATGATATTGATGGAGATATTAACAATTTAGTCGTATACGACGATATAATGTTGGATAAACAAAAAAATCCTGCTAGGATCTTTTCCAGAGGCAGGCATAAAAACACTGACGTGATATATGTCACTCAACGCTACACTCAGGTTCCAAAAGTGATCAGAGATAACTGCAATATTCTTGCTGTATTCAACGGAGTTGATACTCATACTCTTAGAAATATTTGGCAGACATGGTGCTCTGATATGGACTTCAATCAATTTCGAGATTTCTTTAGTCATGCTCAGTCGACTCCGCACGGATTCGCAACAATAAATCTACATGATCCTCGGACACGATATCGTATCGGACTGGATCAAATATTTGGTTGAAATCATAAATGATTTTCGTCCTAAGGACTTTCATCATAAAGACTGGATCAAATCATTTATTATTTTTTGTTAACCCTTAGCAGCAGAGAGGGTGGATGACCACATCGTTGTGAGCAAAATCGTAAAATCTCCGTTTTACAAAAATGGAGACTTTTTTTTTTGGTTAAAATGAGATTTGTGGGAAGCCTTATTTTTGCTTGAAAACGTGGTCTGTTCACCCTCTCTGCTGCTTGGAGAATTAAGCGGGTAATACTGCGTGACTATTCCAAATCAGCAGATGTTACGATTGAAGATAAATATTTGAAAAATAATCAGATATCAGAACTATCTAATGCACCGCAGATATATGATCCAATATGTAGATATAAAACCAGCTACCTAAACGGCTGTGGCGGATCAAGAAAGACAACTCGTGCGATTGAATCATTTCGTGGGAAATCAAACATGATTGTGCTAACACCAACACACAGACTTGCCAGAGAGACGAAACAACGAGGAATTAATGCTTGTACTTATCACAGTTTCTTTCGACGGAAAGGTGACGAATGGACCCCTGAACGAATGGGTGAGAAATTTATTCCTGAAGTCCTTATTTGTGATGAAATATGCACGGTGTCGTTTGCTGTATTACAAAGATTTCTCGATTGGTTATTGTAAGCGAATACAAAAGTAATAATGTGCCCCGATCATGGTCAACCACCACCATTTGTCGGATTATCCCCACATGATTAGCTAAAGAATTTTGTAGACTGTTATGAAGAAATTAACACCAATCATAGAGCACTTGATGAACAATTACGCGAGTTCAAAAAACTAATCAGATTACAACCTGATAGAATTCAATATGAGATAGCGCGTGAAATAATTTCAGAAACACAATTAAAAGATTCCTGGGAAGCGTGGAGACCAAACGATTTGATAATCGCAAGTAGAAAGATAGTCAGAGACACACCTCAGATGAAGTTATTTGAATTGCATCAAGAAAAATTTGCAACACATTCTTCACAGGGATTGACTATATCCGATACAATTGTTTGGATGGTGGATAATCACATCGAGTGGTCAAATTTAGTTTATCTCGCAGTGTCTAGAGTACGAAGAATAAATCAGCATCGAAGAGTTGTTTTAGATGATAATGACACCATAATAAGTGATATTGTCAGCGTTGACATAATCATAAAAAACTTTATGGTTATAAACTGCAGGATAAAAAAATAACAGAGAATTTGATATTGATGCTGAATTAATAATCACACTAAAACAACAATAGAATCAACACTGCTCGAGTTGTAATTGTATAATGCGTTGGTGCTGGTCGGATAAAGATCCTCGACAATTTACCGTAGACAGAAAGAATAGCAGCGTAGGTCATACTAGAGATAATGTGATGCTGACTTGTCTTGAATGCAACAGACGAAGAGGTGCTAGTTAAGACTACGCGGTGGCAATTGAGTATCCTCGGGTATCACTTGCAGTTGTTCACGAGTAAATCCTCGCTGAGGAGCGGTCAAATCCAGTCTATTGATTGCTGGTCTACCCGTAGATCGTGAAATACTCGATATTTTATCTGCGGTAATACTCCAAATAGGATCAGTAGCTCTTTTTGTGCCACCTTCGAGTTCCCCTGGTTCATATAAATATCTTACAGTGACATTACCGAGTATTGGTTGTTTTGAAAAATCTTTTTGTGGTTTAACAGGAATATACTTCTTTTTCATCGCGTTGTTAGGTTTCATAGTAATCGTTCGAGTAACCTCATTATTCAGCACGGTAATTACGCCTGGTAATCTCTTGACCCATTCACGAGATCGTTTCTCCTGAATAAATTCCTTAGCATTTTGATATCAGAACAACCGCTCAGCAAGTGTCCGATTAAATAGTTCAACAATTGCCTGATCGCGATGTAGTGCAGTATGTCCTCGCCGTAACGTGGTATAATGATTCTTTATCATTGATAGAACCGGCCCTTGAAATTCCTTGCCAGGATCAACTTGTAATAGATTTGGCCAACGCAGAGGACCTCGCCGATAAATCCTTTTAAACGCAGTAGCCACTTCAGTTGATGATTTTGTTTTTAACGGCTCTGCCTGTTTGTATCGACTCGCAACATCAACTACGGTTAGCGCGTATTTGTAACCACCATCATGTGGCAGAAATACTATATCAGCCTGATGAACTTCGTTAGGAACGGTCACATCAAAATGCGAGTAGTTAATTTGTTTAGGCGGCGGTAGATAAATCTGCCATGTCGCCTGTTTGGATAACCAGTCCGCTGCAGTGGTATTTTTCACCTTTGCGGCCCTAGCGAGTTTACCGATTGCTGATTTACCCCTCCAGTATCTTTTTGGAGAATAATAAATAGATTCCATGTTGTTATTAATTACCGGCACCCATCATCAATTTACCTTTCATTGCCGATTTTACTAACCATGAAGCCAACTTTTCTTTGAAGGATTTATCAGTGATAGAATTCAACTCGTGAATCAATTTCACATCTGCGATATGTCTATGTTGCAGATTGCTACTTTAATAAGCAACATCATGAGCATGACACGCTTTATCAATGGCGTTTATTGGATATTCACCGGGTTTGGGTTGGTTTTGATTATCGAGTCTGATATCGAGTCTCGTCCCGGGTCCACAATTACTATACCCTGGAAGATGTTTTTTCCTGGATATTTCGCCCATGGTGTTCCCGGGAGTTTAGTTAGCTTGGCTGCAATATCACCTCCTCGTTATTTTTAAATCCTTGGAAACAAATCTAAATTTGTTTGTTACTACATTGTACGCATTTACCAGAAAGTGCTGATCTGTTATTGCTAGTTGTAATCGTCGTCAAGTCATCTGTACCAGATGCTTCTTACATTTCACACAATATAGATACATAATATATTTATATTAACATAAATGTAATTAATTATTCAGCTACCCGACGAAGGGAACCTATGCGATGTTGCCGAATTCAATTAGAATGATTATAATCGGACCATCTGGAAGTGGCAAGACACAATCGTTACTTAATTTAATAACGAGATGGATGAAATGGGACAAGTTGTATTTGATAGCTCTAAGTCTAGATGATCAACGATGTTAGAATGTGTTAAAAGATTTTAACGACAAAGCGGTAGAAGAATCCGGAGAGGGTATTATTGAGTTTATAACCGATATCGATGAAGCACCGAGCATTGATGATATTGATGAAGATATTAACAATTTAGTCGTATATGATGATATCATGTTAGACAATCAAAAGAATCCCGCATGGATATTTTCCAAAGGTAGGCATAAAAAACTGACGTGATATATGTCACTCCACGATACACACAAATAAAAAAGTAATCAGAGATAACTGCAATATTCTTGCCGTATTCAACGGAGTCGATAAACATACTCTTAGAAATATTCACCAGACTTGGTGCAGTGGAGATATGGATCATAATCTCTTTAGAAATTTCTTTATCCACGCTCAGTCAATTCCACATGGATTTGTGACGATAAATTTATCAGATCATAGGACGCGATATCGTGTCGGACTTGATAAAATATTCGGTTAAAATCGTTTACTGAATATCTTAAAAGAATTGTTAACCCATAGCAACAGAGTTGGTGAATTCAAACGACAATGGCGTCTTTTTTTTGGCAAAATGGACCCTTACAAGGAAGCGTTAATTTACCAAAAAGACCTTTCTATTAAATATTTACTAGGAAGCCTTAGTTTGTCAAATATACCTTTCAATTAAATATTAACGAGAAGGAAGCCTCGTTGACGCCTACAAAGTTGGTCTGTTCACCCTCTCTGCTGCCTTGCATGTAATTAAAGAATAGACAACATACTGAATCATGAGCCGGAGTTCATATGTCTGTATGAACTACATAATGTACGATGTACCCTGTTCAAAATGCATCACTGACCAATGGGTATAACTATACTACACTTGATAGTTCAAGTAATGCAGGTGTCACACAACATACATAAAGAGAGCATATAACGCATGAAGAGAAAACAGTAAATAAAATTCTTAGAACTGTAATTGAAAATGCATATATCCGCATAAATCACCAATGATTGGTTATGGGTCGACAAACCCGCGGTTAGTTACCAAATGTCGCCAGCCTGAACAACGTAATACATAATGCATCAATAGCGAATAAAAAAGAAAAGAGTGTTATAGCTGTTAGAGCCGCAATTAAAAATGAATGAATATGCCTTATACAAACTGACGTCACATGCTTAATCGGGGCTTATTCTCGAAACACAAGAGCACGAGATAGGGTAGACAAACACACTATGAGCTATCAAGTGTCATTAGTCTGTACCTACTTAGGTGAAATAGTTGGCTGCACTGAAAGTCTTTCTTATTATGTGGCTAAAACACCTTGTTAGAGGTAAGTATATGGAATACATTTTTAAACACAGTTATCAAGACTTTAAACGTTTGATTAGTATCAATGTTATCGTCTAGATGGAATTTACCCAGGAGATATTCAGTCCTACATGCTCTGTCTTAACTAGTTTTATATATATTCATTACTTCCTTCTTCATACCGTGTTATATACATGTTACTGATTAAAAGAGCGAATGAGGTGCATTGTCTATTGGCTGATTGTATTCGGACTTAGATCGGGCACGGTGTATAACGATGATATGGTGATTCCTAGCCAACATAGTTTACCTAGAGGCTTCTATTGAAAATTGTCTTGCATTGGGTTTCGTTAGAAATTTCATGTGCATGATTGTACATGTGCTGCGCAATTGCTTAGTCTCAATTTGGGGAGAATGAACACTACTAATAATGCATTTGTTCTTAAACATTAAAGACTATATTGGATTAATGCGCGACATAGCTGGTCGCTTCAAACAATTCAAAGAAACTCGATGTTTATCGAGAATAGTTGCTCCATTTCTTGAAATAATACCCAAACGTTCCATGAGAATTATCAGAGATCATGTCAAATATCTGCTGGCACGTTCTTCCAGTCCCTCGCATGCTGCACACTCCCTAGTGTGTGGTATACTGGTCAGGTTAGTACGGTTTGTCATTAAGACATGACATAGAGTGGGAATTATCGTCCAGCGTTATCAGACACTCATCTGTTTGTTATGCCTTGATCACGCATGCTTTAATCAACTTTTTTGACGAATGTAATAGAACCTACTCTGAATTCATGAACATTATTTTACAAGGGATCGAAGCTGATTCGATATCTTTCTTAAATATTGAGCAGACGACGGAGACAGAAGTCAAATATTGTAACGTTCTTCACAATGATCTCAACAGGTTAGGTGCTTATTCAATTTTATGACTTTATCGTGTCATATGACCATGTGTAAACGTATTCACCTTTTGTATAACAGTCGTTACTAGCAGCACACTGATACAAATGGTTTAAAATAAAACGAAGTTTATTTTGATACATTTTTGTTTTAAAAATTGAACATTGAAGGAATTTGCTGATGAATTCAGACTACATAGGATATGATACATTCCGTTTAGTACTGAGTCACCATTGCCGAGATTTATTAAGAAAACGACTTAGCTCTAAACAAAGAAACCTTTACAATATGTATGTGTGAACCATCTTAAGCACAATGAGCAGTATACATATATCGTACTTTCGCAAATGATTTATATGCCGAACATCCAAAATATGAGCCAATATGTTACGTCTCAGAATATAAAACAGAATGTGGTGACAAACGAGAACGATTCCCGAGCGTCGAAGTCGCCGTTTGAGCTATGTAATAAGCTATGTAATAAGCCACTAGGATACCTTCGTTCGTTAGGCGTAGGATGTAGGTATAATTAGCATGTGTATGCTGTGTAAATTGCAGCGCTCATTAAATTCACTGTGCACATTATTGCATTTCAATCCGAATATAAACGTTATGGTTGCAAACTGGTTGTGGACTGCCGACATTGTGTACGAGCTCAAAATAAGCTCCTCCCAGATCAAGCTGCATTGCTCTTTATATACAAAATCCTTCCATTCCAATCTAAATAATCGAATTGGGACATCAGCGAGTGTACACTTTAAAAACGTAGAAAACTATCCAGAATGTCTAATATGTAATATATGTGTACAATAATTTGCTTTAATTAGCGTTGTCTCTATGAAAAAACTCTTATATGCTAGCTATATACTAACCTGGTAATTTGTATTCATAATGATATATATATATATATATATATATATATATATATATATATATATATATATATATATATATATATATATATATATATATATATATATATATATATATATATATAATAGTATATTCACAGTGAGATCAAAAGCACCAGCCTTTATACTGCAACAGTGTTCTTGAAACAAAACAACAAATAATAATCAATTCCTCTCATTATTACATTTTTAAAATAAGTATTGATATCAAATTGCTAACTGCGTTTGTTTTAAAATCTGACACAAAATTAATACAAAAGAACCACAACTATTATGATTTTCACAACTATAATGGCTAACCTGTTTTCAGATTCGTGTGAATATTGTGCTGTCATAGCTGTCGGGAAAAAAAATGAACACTTTGGAGAACAAAATGACAAGTTCTAGAATTTACAAAGCGTAAAATAAAGGCTGTAACAAATGGATGAGAACATATATGATTGCAGCTTCAAGTATGTTTATTGTTTCCTTCTGGAAACCTGCTGATATAAAGTTTGCTGCCACAAATATGTCAAACTAAGCCAAAAACGGGAGCATCGAACTAAAGGCTGGACTATTCCGTGGTACTAGACAAGATGATATTTCCTAGCACAATGTTAAGTCTAGGAACGAGAAAGGCACTTTGTCCCGAGACACATTTCACGCTTCACTTACACTACGTATCATATGGTTTATATTTGATTGAGGTAAAGAGAAACGGAAGAACATAATTTGACCACAATTGACAAATAAAAGATAAAGCAAGAGAGATAAAGACAGTCGACTAACGAATATATGTGTCAACAATTGTCATCAGCTCTAGTGATATACGGATAGGGGATAGTCTGCTCACAATATTAATGGGTTTTTTCCATTGGAAGTAATAATACTTTAAAGTGAATATGTAAGTTCCAAATTATGCAAAATTACAGTAATTGATCTGTAAAACATACAAAGACAAATATGTAAACGTATCTCGGTTACGTTCAACCACCAAGAGCATCCATCAACGTTCTAGTGTCATATGACTTTTAAGCCATTGGACCGGCTCTACAAATTTTACAAAGTAACATCGATGGTCCCTAAACAGCCAAACAAACCATCAACAGCACTATAGCCCACAGTCATAATGTTGTTCAACCTCATTTGCGATGTGGTCCAAGTTGGATGGTAACATAATGCTAATGTCTACAAACCCACCAGTGACTATTGGAACAACAATATGCTCCTGACTCTCAAACACCATGCCTTATATATTGGCGACTATTACAGTCCACATCCTGACTCGGGCTATTCGTACTATGATGAATACGTGGAGCACTTGGTAGAGTGTGCAATGAACAATGACATCCTTCTGATATACGACTCCCAACAACGTAGATGCGTTCATTCTGCAAGATGGCAAAATGACTACTCACTAGACCTCTATTAGGCCAGCTAATAGGTGACCATCCCCAGCCAGTAAGCCAACCAGTTCTAGACGACTTCCCACACAGTCAGCACAGAACAGTACTGATACATTATGAACTTCAACTGCAGAATGTTCACAGCTCTTCAACGCGTCATTAGAACATTCGCAAAGCCCGATTAGACGAAGTACAGTGACATATTGGAGCGTAGCATAGTCTTTTCATACATGCTCATTTCATCCCAATCAAGGAAGCAAACACCATTTCCAAAGAGCCGTATCCAAGACAGCCACTCAGTCAATCCCTCCTCTTGGCTCTCTTCCATTCTATGCACGATGTTTGGATGAAGTGAATCGGGTCCTTCTCAAGTAGTATGAAACCTCCGAAGACTCAGATACAGCAGATCACCTGATTGAATCCCTGAACACTGTTAGTAACACAAGCTGGGAAAACATTTACAGGGTCAATCAACGTCACGCGCATCAGCCGAAGTTTAATTCTGCCGACTTGGCATCGCTCAGCAGCAACCACCAATTCAAGTCCATCCTGTTGTCAAACCAAATGATGGTGCCCGCCACTTACCACAAGTGGCAAACGCATCCCTAGAGAAGCAGCACAGACGTAAAGTACGAGATGGGTGACGACAATAGTACCGTCGGAAGTCAGATGAACTAGATCAAACCACTCCCGAAGCATTTACAACAAACGAGCTCGAATATGTGATATGGAACATCAAAACAGCTGTTTTCCCTGATCTAACAGCGATATATGACACGGTCTGGCACGCAGGAGTACTGTTGAAACTTTCCAGAGAAATTCCTTGCCTAATAGTTGAGACTATCGAAATATTCCTTCGCGACAGGTGCCTCAGAGTTGACATCACAAAGCCCTAGCTTGTGGAGACGTCAGTCTAATGGGCTCTCACAAAGCTCTGCTCTTTCGCAAGTCTGTTGAATGTTTATATCGATGACTTGACTGAAACATAGTCGCGCATGCTCATGTATGCAGACGACATTGATATCGAGACACAAACTCATTAGTTTACTGAGCTAGAGAAGATAAAGAACAATGACCTGGAGGAAATGACGGACTTCTTCACGAAATGGTGCCTACAACCAAGCCCACCAAAGACAGTCTCCAGCGCTTTCCACTTGATGCATTCAAATGCAAACCATGAGCTTTGCATACTCCTCAATGGGCAGCACATAAAACACTACCTGGCACCAACACACCTTGGTGTGACTCTGGACAGATCATTGAATTTCTATAACCACCTGAAGAAAATTGTGGCAGAACTGAGCATTCGAAAACAACATACTAACAACTTGACTAGTTCAACCTATGGCGCTAGTACTCAGACTTTGAAGACATCAGCACTGGCCCTATCTTATTCAACAGCTGAATATTGCGCTCTTGTTTGACTCGATCGTCCCATACGAAGCTAATTGACGTCCAGATCAACACATAATCTCCCTTTCAATGGTTGCCGGAACTCAGCAACAATCGTCTTATATATCTTCGTCGCCAGGAAACAACCACATAACTGCTGGCTAAGGTTTATATCAGTGAGAAACGTCCACTGTAGTTAGACATCACCTCGCATCCAGCAGTCATCTAGGCTTGAGAGATTCAAATCTTGTCAGGTCTGTTGGTGGAGATTATGGCAGCTATATCAGCTTGGACCGATGAGTGGTCTGCAACATATATATAGCCAATCTTGTGCTGAAAAAGTCATTAATCCCTACAACAACTATAACACCAGCGTTTCATTATTACATTGTAGGAATGAGATTGGTGACCATCTCAAATCATTTCTGACACAAATTCAGTTAGATGTAATTAACGACTTACCACACCTGAATTATTTTGAGTTGGGTTTCTGTTCATTGAAAGTTCGTATGTAATAAATCATTGCCAACTGTCAGCGTGTGATTCAACATTTATAGTCTTATGGCAAAAGCACTCGTTTATATTGACAATGGAGTCTCCAGTTCTACCGATTAATGGAAAGTGACTAACTCGCAAGGGTCACAATACGACCGTTCGACGCTTCGAGCTAATTTCCTGATACCATGGGCCTGTTCAGCTACTTGTCACTTGCAACCATTGTGAAGAAACAATCCTAGATTGGTTACCCATATACGATTAAAGGACATGATTGATCATTTAATGACCATGATTACTCTAAGTGTATTTGTTGTTTTGTGACATGTCAATTGAACACACCCGGAAAGAAATTAAGTTCTGTTCTAGTGTGCAGTGGAATAACTAAGTTTGATTATCGATTGATAGCTGTTTGTTCTTGTCCAGGGTAGGCTGCTACCATCTGGACTACCTGCCAGCATTTACAGTACTGTATGTTGTCACAATATAATATATTTATTCCTCATTAAGAGCGAGATTCTCATAAGTTTGACATTACTCGGTGAGTTGGATTGGTATTGGCTCCATACGCCTAAACACACTCACGTATAAATTGTAAATTGCACTCTCCAAATCTTCATGCTAGCTACAATAACTCCTTTCACATATCATGCAACACCAGTCAGTACTAGACACAGCAGATTAAACGTCCATAATGCACCATAGGTCTATATGTAATCGATCCAAGGCACAAATGGTTTATTTTTCATCGGTCGTATCAATTGTCAGCTGGTATTTAATCTCTCTCAACTTGACTGTACACTGCATCCACATACTAGTAAACATTACTTCCTGATTTAGGTGGTCCTATATAGTATATGCAATCGTTTAAATAAGAAAAGTTGATTTGTTCTACCAATATATGGCAAGACACGAAAGAAAACGACTTTGCATGTAATTGAAGATTAGACAACATACTGAATCATGAGCCGGAGTTCATATGTCTGTATGAACTACATAATGTACGATGTACCCTGTTCAAAATGCATCACTGACCAATGGGTATAACTATACTACACTTGATAGTTCAAGTAATGCAGGTGTCACACAACATACATAAAGAGAGCATATAACGCATGAAGAGAAAACAGTAAATAAAATTCTTAGAACTGTAATTGAAAATTCATATATCCCCATAAATCACCAATGATTGGTTATGGGTCGACAAACCCGCGGTTAGTTACCAAATGTCGCCAGCCTGAACAACGTAATACATAATGCATCAATAGCGAATAAAAAAGAAAAGAGTGTTATAGCTGTTAGAGCCGCAATTAAAAATGAATGAATATGCCTTATACAAACTGACGTCACATGCTTAATCGGGGCTTATTCTCGAAACACAAGAGCACGAGATAGGGTAGACAAACACACTATGAGCTATCAAGTGTCATTAGTCTGTACCTACTTAGGTGAAATAGTTGGCTGCACTGAAAGTCTTTCTTATTATGTGGCTAAAACACCTTGTTAGAGGTAAGTATATGGAATACATTTTTAAACACAGTTATCAAGACTTTAAACGTTTGATTAGTATCAATGTTATCGTCTAGATGGAATTTATCCAGGAGATATTCAGTCCTACATGCTCTGTCTTAACTAGTTTTATATATATTCATTACTTCCTTCTTCATACCGTGTTATATACATGTTACTGATTAAAAGAGCGAATGAGGTGCATTGTCTATTGGCTGATTGTATTCGGACTTAGATCGGGCACGGTGTATAACGATGATATGGTGATTCCTAGCCAACATAGTTTACCTAGAGGCTTCTATTGAAAATTGTCTTGCATTGGGTTTCGTTAGAAATTTCATGTGCATGATTGTACATGTGCTGCGCAATTGCTTAGTCTCAATTTGGGGAGAATGAACACTACTAATAATGCATTTGTTCTTAAACATTAAAGACTATATTGGATTAATGCGCGACATAGCTGGTCGCTTCAAACAATTCAAAGAAACTCGATGTTTATCGAGAATAGTTGCTCCATTTCTTGAAATAATACCCAAACGTTCCATGAGAATTATCAGAGATCATGTCAAATATCTGCTGGCACGTTCTTCCAGTCCCTCGCATGCTGCACACTCCCTAGTGTGTGGTATACTGGTCAGGTTAGTACGGTTTGTCATTAAGACATGAAATAGAGTGGGAATTATCGTCCAGCGTTATCAGACACTCATCTGTTTGTTATGCCTTGATCACGCATGCTTTAATCAACTTTTTTGACGAATGTAATAGAACCTACTCTGAATTCATGAACATTATTTTACAAGGGATCGAAGCTGATTCGATATCTTTCTTAAATATTGAGCAGACGACGGAGACAGAAGTCAAATATTGTAACGTTCTTCACAATGATCTCAACAGGTTAGGTGCTTATTCAATTTTATGACTTTATCGTGTCATATGACCATGTGTAAACGTATTCACCTTTTGTATAACAGTCGTTACTAGCAGCACACTGATACAAATGGTTTAAAATAAAACGAAGTTTATTTTGATACATTTTTGTTTTAAAAATTGAACATTGAAGGAATTTGCTGATGAATTCAGACTACATAGGATATAATACATTCCGTTTAGTACTGAGTCACCATTGCCGAGATTTATTAAGAAAACGACTTAGTTCTAAATAAAGAAACCTTTACAATATGTATGTGTGAACCATCTTAAGCACAATGAGCAGTATACATATATCGTACTTTCGCAAATGATTTATATGCCGAACATCCAAAATATGAGCCAATATGTTACGTCTCAGAATATAAAACAGAATGTGGTGACAAACGAGAACGATTCCCGAGCGTCGAAGTCGCCGTTTGATCTATGTAATAAGCTATGTAATAAGCCACTAGGATACCTTCGTTCGTTAGGCGTAGGATGTAGGTATAATTAGCATGTGTATGCTGTGTAAATTGCAGCGCTCATTCAATTCACTGTGCACATTATTGCATTTCAATCCGAATATAAACGTTATGGTTGCAAACTGGTTGTGGACTGCCGACATTGTGTACGAGCTCAAAATAAGCTCCTCCCAGATCAAGCTGCATTGCTCTTTATATACAAAATCCTTCCATTCCAATCTAAATAATCGAATTGGGACATCAGCGAGTGTACACTTTAAAAACGTAGAAAACTATCCAGAATGTCTAATATGTAATATATGTGTACAATAATTTGCTTTAATTAGCGTTGTCTCTATGAAAAAACTCTTATATGCTAGCTATATACTAACCTGGTAATTTGTATTCATAATGATATATATATATATATATATATATATATATATATATATATATATATATATATATATATATATATATATATATATATATATATATATATATATATATATAATAGTATATTCACAGTGAGATCAAAAGCACCAGCCTTTATACTGCAACAGTGTTCTTGAAACAAAACAACAAATAATAATCAATTCCTCTCATTATTACATTTTTAAAATAAGTATTGATATCAAATTGCTAACTGCGTTTGTTTTAAAATCTGACACAAAATTAATACAAAAGAACCACAACTATTATGATTTTCACAACTATAATGGCTAACCTGTTTTCAGATTCGTGTGAATATTGTGCTGTCATAGCTGTCGGGAAAAAAAATGAACACTTTGGAGAACAAAATGACAAGTTCTAGAATTTACAAAGCGTAAAATAAAGGCTGTAACAAATGGATGAGAACATATATGATTGCAGCTTCAAGTATGTTTATTGTTTCCTTCTGGAAACCTGCTGATATAAAGTTTGCTGCCACAAATATGTCAAACTAAGCCAAAAACGGGAGCATCGAACTAAAGGCTGGACTATTCCGTGGTACTAGACAAGATGATATTTCCTAGCACAATGTTAAGTCTAGGAACGAGAAAGGCACTTTGTCCCGAGACACATTTCACGCTTCACTTACACTACGTATCATATGGTTTATATTTGATTGAGGTAAAGAGAAACGGAAGAACATAATTTGACCACAATTGACAAACAAAAGATAAAGCAAGAGAGATAAAGACAGTCGACTAACGAATATATGTGTCAACAATTGTCATCAGCTCTAGTGACATACAGATAGGGGATAGTCTGCTCACAATATTAATGGGTTTTTTCCATTGGAAGTAATAATACTTTAAAGTGAATATGTAAGTTCCAAATTATGCAAAATTACAGTAATTGATCTGTAAAACATACAAAGACAAATATGTAAACGTATCTCGGTTACGTTCAACCACCAAGAGCATCCATCAACGTGCTAGTGTCATATGACTTTTAAGCCATTGGACCGGCTCTACAAATTTTACAAAGTAACATCGATGGTCCCTAAACAGCCAAACAAACCATCAACAGCACTATAGCCCACAGTCATAATGTTGTTCAACCTCATTTGCGATGTGGTCCAAGTTGGATGGTAACATAATGCTAATGTCTACAAACCCACCAGTGACTATTGGAACAACAATATGCTCCTGACTCTCAAACACCATGCCTTATATATTGGCGACTATTACAGTCCACATCCTGACTCGGGCTATTCGTACTATGATGAATACGTGGAGCACTTGGTAGAGTGTGCAATGAACAATGACATCCTTCTGATATACGACTCCCAACAACGTAGATGCGTTCATTCTGCAAGATGGCAAAATGACTACTCACTAGACCTCTATTAGGCCAGCTAATTGGTGACCATCCCCAGCCAGTAAGCCAACCAGTTCTAGACGACTTCCCACACAGTCAGCACAGAACAGTACTGATACATTCTGAACTTCAACTGCAGAATGTTCACAGCTCTTCAACGCGTCATTAGAACATTCGCATTCGGGTCCTTCTCAAGTAGTATGAAACCTCCGAAGACTCAGATACAGCAGATCACCTGATTGAATCCCTGAACACTGTTAGTAACACAAGCTGGGAAAACATTTACAGGGTCAATCAACGTCACGCGCATCAGCCGAAGTTTAATTCTGCCGACTTGGCATCGCTCAGCAGCAACCACCAATTCAAGTCCATCCTGTTGTCAAACCAAATGATGGTGCCCGCCACTTACCACAAGTGGCAAACGCATCCCTAGAGAAGCAGCACAGACGTAAAGTACGAGATGAGTGACGACAATAGTACCGTCGGAAGTCAGATGAACTAGATCAAACCACTCCCGAAGCATTTACAACAAACGAGCTCGAATATGTGATATGGAACATCAAAACAGCTGTTTTCCCTGATCTAACAGCGATATATGACACGGTCTGGCACGCAGGAGTACTGTTGAAACTTTCCAGAGAAATTCCTTGCCTAATAGTTGAGACTATCGAAATATTCCTTCGCGACAGGTGCCTCAGAGTTGACATCACAAAGCCCTAGCTTGTGGAGACGTCAGTCTAATGGGCTCTCACAAAGCTCTGCTCTTTCGCAAGTCTGTTGAATGTTTATATCGATGACTTGACTGAAACATAGTCGCGCATGCTCATGTATGCAGACGACATTGATATCGAGACACAAACTCATTAGTTTACTGAGCTAGAGAAGATAAAGAACAATGACCTGGAGGAAATGACGGACTTCTTCACGAAATGGTGCCTACAACCAAGCCCACCAAAGACAGTCTCCAGCGCTTTCCACTTGATGCATTCAAATGCAAACCATGAGCTTTGCATACTCCTCAATGGGCAGCACATAAAACACTACCTGGCACCAACACACCTTGGTGTGACTCTGGACAGATCATTGAATTTCTATAACCACCTGAAGAAAATTGTAGCAAAACTGAGCATTCGAAAACAACATACTAACAACTTGACTAGTTCAACCTATGGCGCTAGTACTCAGACTTTGAAGACATCAGCACTGGCCCTATCTTATTCAACAGCTGAATATTGCGCTCTTGTTTGACTCGATCGTCCCATACGAAGCTAATTGACGTCCAGATCAACACATAATCTCCCTTTCAATGGTTGCCGGAACTCAGCAACAATCGTCTTATATATCTTCGTCGCCAGGAAACAACCACATAACTGCTGGCTAAGGTTTATATCAGTGAGAAACGCCCACTGTAGTTAGACATCACCTCGCATCCAGCAGTCATCTAGGCTTGAGAGATTCAAATCTTGTCAGGTCTGTTGGTGGAGATTATGGCAGCTATATCAGCTTGGACCGATGAGTGGTCTGCAACATATATATAGCCAATCTTGTGCTGAAAAAGTAATTAATCCCTACAACAACTATAACACCAGCGTTTCATTATTACATTGTAGGAATGAGATTGGTGACCATCTCAAATCATTTCTGACACAAATTCAGTTAGATGTAATTAACGACTTACCACACCTGAATTATTTTGAGTTGGGTTTCTGTTCATTGAAAGTTCGTATGTAATAAATCATTGCCAACTGTCAGCGTGTGATTCAACATTTATAGTCTTATGGCAAAAGCACTCGTTTATATTGACAATGGAGTCTCCAGTTCTACCGATTAATGGAAAGTGACTAACTCGCAAGGGTCACAATACGACCGTTCGACGCTTCGAGCTAATTTCCTGATACCATGGGCCTGTTCAGCTACTTGTCACTTGCAACCATTGTGAAGAAACAATCCTAGATTGGTTACCCATATACGATTAAAGGACATGATTGATCATTTAATGACCATGATTACTCTAAGTGTATTTGTTGTTTTGTGACATGTCAATTGAACAAACCCGGAAAGAAATTAAGTTCTGTTCTAGTGTGCAGTGGAATAACTAAGTTTGATTATCGATTGATAGCTGTTTGTTCTTGTCCAGGGTAGGCTGCTACCATCTGGACTACCTGCCAGCATTTACAGTACTGTATGTTGTCACAATATAATATATTTATTCCTCATTAAGAGCGAGATTCTCATAAGTTTGACATTACTCGGTGAGTTGGATTGGTATTGGCTCCATACGCCTAAACACACTCACGTACAAATTGTAAATTGCACTCTCCAAATCTTCATGCTAGCTACAATAACTCCTTTCACGTATCATGCAACACCAGTCAGTACTAGACACAGCAGATTAAACGTCCATAATGCACCATAGGTCTATATGTAATCGATCCAAGGCACAAACGGTTTATTTTTCATCGGTCGTATCAATTGTCAGCTGGTATTTAATCTCTCTCAACTTGACTGTACACTGCATCCACATACTAGTAAATATTACTTCCTGATTTAGGTGGTCCTATTTAGTATATGCAATCGTTTAAATAAGAAAAGTTGATTTGTTCTACCAATATATGGCAAGACACGAAAGAAAACGACTTTGCATGTAATTGAAGATTAGACAACATACTGAATCATGAGCCGGAGTTCATATGTCTGTATGAACTACATAATGTACGATGTACCCTGTTCAAAATGCATCACTGACCAATGGGTATAACTATACTACACTTGATAGTTCAAGTAATGCAGGTGTCACACAACATACATAAAGAGAGCATATAACGCATGAAGAGAAAACAGTAAATAAAATTCTTAGAACTGTAATTGAAAATTCATATATCCCCATAAATCACCAATGATTGGTTATGGGTCGACAAACCCGCGGTTAGTTACCAAATGTCGCCAGCCTGAACAACGTAATACATAATGCATCAATAGCGAATAAAAAAGAAAAGAGTGTTATAGCTGTTAGAGCCGCAATTAAAAATGAATGAATATGCCTTATACAAACTGACGTCACATGCTTAATCGGGGCTTATTCTCGAAACACAAGAGCACGAGATAGGGTCGACAAACACACTATGAGCTATCAAGTGTCATTAGTCTGTACCTACTTAGGTGAAATAGTTGGCTGCACTGAAAGTCTTTCTTATTATGTGGCTAAAACACCTTGTTAGAGGTAAGTATATGGAAGACATTTTTAAACACAATTATCAAGACTTTAAACGTTTGATTAGTATCAATGTTATCGTCTAGATGGAATTTACCCAGGAGATATTCAGTCCTACATGCTCTGTCTTAACTAGTTTTATATATATTCATTACTTCCTTCTTCATACCGTGTTATATACATGTTACTGATTAAAAGAGCGAATGAGGTGCATTGTCTATTGGCTGATTGTATTCGGACTTAGATCGGGCACAGTGTATAACGATGATATGGTGATTCCTAGCCAACATAGTTTACCTAGAGGCTTCTATTGAAAATTGTCTTGCATTGGGTTTCGTTAGAAATTTCATGTGCATGATTGTACATGTGCTGCGCAATTGCTTAGTCTCAATTTGGGGAGAATGAACACTACTAATAATGCATTTGTTCTTAAACATTGCTGGTCGCTTCAAACAATTCAAAGAAACTCGATGTTTATCGAGAATAGTTGCTCCATTTCTTGAAATAATACCCAAACGTTCCATGAGAATTATCAGAGATCATGTCAAATATCTGCTGGCACGTTCTTCCAGTCCCTCGCATGCTGCACACTCCCTAGTGTGTGGTATACTGGTCAGGTTAGTACGGTTTGTCATTAAGACATGACATAGAGTGGGAATTATCGTCCAGCGTTATCAGACACTCATCTGTTTGTTATGCCTTGATCACGCATGCTTTAATCAACTTTATTGACGAATGTAATAGAACCTACTCTGAATTCATGAACATTATTTTACAAGGGATCGAAGCTGATTCGATATCTTTCTTAAATGTTGAGCAGACGACGGAGACAGAAGTAAAATATTTTAACGTTCTTCACGATGATCTCAACAGGTTAGGTGCTTATTCAATTTTATGACTTTATCGTGTCATATGACCATGTGTAAACGTATTCACCTTTTGTATAACAGTCGTTACTAGCAGCACACTGATACAAATGGTTTAAAATAAAACGAAGTTTATTTTGATACATTTTTGTTTTAAAAATTGAACATTGAAGGAATTTGCTGATGAATTCAGACTACATAGGATATGATACATTCCGTTTAGTACTGAGTCACCAATTCCGAGATTTATTAAGAAAACGACTTAGTTCTAAATAAAGAAACCTTTACAATATGTATGTGTGAACCATCTTAAGCACAATGAGCAGTATACATATATCGTACTTTCGCAACCTACTGATATAAAGTTTGCTGCCACAAATATGTCAGACTAAGCCAAAAATGGGTGCATCGAACGGTTGTCTGGATTATTCCGTGGTACTAGACAAGAATCTATTACCTAGCACAATGTTAAGTCTAGCAGCAGAGTGTGCGAATCGGACAACTTGCCGGAACGTCAGTTTGGCTAACTAATGCTTTCTCGAAATCGAAAAAAAAAGACGCCAAAGTCGTTGTCGCACCCCCTCTGCTGCTATGGGGTTAAATCGAATTGTTTTAGGATTTCAACCGAATATTTGACCTAATCCGATTCGATATCTTGTTGTAGGATCTATTAGATTTATCGTTACAAATCCACGTGGGACTGACTGAGCGTGACCAAGTATGAGTGTTGGTGCCATTAAATACTGCTAATTTGTTGCAGTTGTCTCTGATCACTGTTGGTATTTTCGTGTATCGTTGAGTGACATATATCACGTCAGTATTTTTATGCCTACCTCTGGAAAATATCCTAGCTGGATTCTTTTGAGTGTCTAACATGACGTCATCATATACAACTAAATTGTTAATACTTCCATCGATGTCTTGCACGGAAGGAGCTTCCTCAATATCTGTTATAAACTCAAAAATATCCTCATCGATTTTCGATTTTGCTCTCTCGTTAAAATCCTTTAACACTTCGTAACATCTCTGATCATGTACGGTCGGTGCCACTAAATATAACTTGTCCCATTTCATCCATCTCATTATCATAGCAATTAACAATTGTGTCTTACCTGTCCCTGAAGGTCCAATGATAATCATTCGAATAGACTTTGGTAACATGACATGATGTTTTACGGGTTCTGGTTCTCGTGTTGCTGAATAATCAATTACATTCATATCCATATAACATAACTATATTATAGATTTATATTGTGTTAGGGGTATCAGGCGTCCACCGATAATTGGTCTGGCAACTATTTCCATCAGAATGATATAATAGTATTATGGATTTATGGGAAATAACGCGTATACCAACAATTGGTTTAACAATCATCGGTCCAGAATATGGTAGCTTTGTATGATGTGTACAGGTTGCGGTTCTCGTGTTGCTGAATAATCAGATACATTAATACCCATATAATATAAATAATTATGGATCTATATTGTGTGAAATGTAAGAAGCGTACTAGCACAAACGACGTGACAACAATTACAACTAAAAGTAACAGATCAGTGCTTGCTGTTAAGTGTGTACAATGCGGTACAAAGAAGTTTAGATTTCTTTCATTGCAATGTGGAGATGTTTTTAAAAAAAACGAGGAGGTGATCTTGCAGACAAGTTAGTAAAATTACCGGGAACACCATGGGCAAGTTATTTGGAAGAAAAGCACCTAACAGGGTATAGTTATTGTGGACCCGGGACCAGACTCGATATCCGACTTGATGATCAAAATCATCGAAAACCCGGCGAGTATCCAATAAACGCTATTGATAAGGCGTGTCATGCTCATGATGTTGCTTATTAAAGTAGCAATCTGCAGCACAGACATATCGCAGATGTGAAAGTGATTCATGCGTTGAATTCTATCACTGATAAATCCTTCAAAGAAAAGTTGGCTTCACGGTTAGTAAAATCGGCAATGAAAGGTAAATTAATGATGGGTGCTGGTAATTAATAACAACATGGAATCTATTTATTTTTCTCCAGAAGGATACTGGAGGGGTAAAGCAGGAATCAGTAAACTCGCTAGCGCCGTAAAGGTAAAAAAATACTACAGCAACGGATTGGTTATCCAAACAGGCAATATGGCAAATTTATCTACCACCACCTAAGCAAATTAACTTCTCTCATTTTGATGTCAGCGCTGTTAATGAGGCTCATTAGGCTGATATATTATTTCTGCCGCATGATGGCTTTTACAAGTATGCGCTAACCGTAGTTGATGTTGCGAGTCGATACAAACAAGCAGAACCGCTAAAGACAAAATCATCAAATGAAGTTGCTTCTGCATTTGAAAGGATTTATCGAAGGGGTCCTCTGCATTGCCCAAATCCATTACAAGTTGATCCTGGAAAGGAATTTCAGGGTGCAGTGTTATCAACAATGAAGCATCATAATGTCACCATCAGACGAGGGCATACTGCATTACATCGCGATCAGGCAATTGTTGAACGATTTAATCGGACGCTTGCTGAGAGGTTATTTGGATATCAATACGCGAAGGAATTTATTCAGGATAAACGATCCCGTGTATGGGTCAAGAGATTACCAGGATTAATTACCGCGCTGAATAATGAGATTACTCGAAAAATCAACATGAAACCTAACCACGCGATTAAGAAAAAGTATATACCTGTAAAACCGCAAAATGATTTTTCAAAACAACCAATATTCGGTAATGTCACTAAAATATTTATATGAACCAGGAGAGCTCGAAGGTGGTAACAAAGGAGCTACTGATCCTATTTGGAGTGTTACCACGCATACAATATCGAGTATAACACGATCTACGGGTAGAGCGCCAGTCTATAGATTGGATTCAACTGCTCCTCAGCGAGAATTTACTCGTGAACAACTACAAGTGATACCCGAGGATACTCAATTACCACCGCGTGGTCTTAACTAGCACCTCTGCGTCTGTTGCATTCAAGACAAGTTAACATCACATTATCTCTGGTATGACCAACACTGCTATTTTTTTCTGTCTATGGTAAATTGGCGAGGATCTTTATCTGACCAACACCAACGCATTATACAATTGCAACTCGCGCAGTGATGATTCTGTTGTTGTTTCAGTGTAATTATTAATTCAGCATCAATGTCAAATTCTCTATTATTTTTTTATCCTGTTGTTTATAACCAGAGAGGTTTTTCTGATTATATCATCACTGACAATATCACTTATTATGGTGTCATTATCATCTAAAACAACTCTTCGAAGTTGATTTATTCTTCGTACTCTGGACAGCGCAAGATAAACTTAATTCGACAACTCGATGTGATTCTCTATGATCCAAACAATTGTATCGGATATAATCAATCTCTGTGAAGAATGTATTGTCGCTGAGTAACCTAGCGTCCATGGGGATTTATCAGCACGCAATGTATCTTCGACGACGTTGATATCAAACCAGCACAATATCATTTAATACGAGAATTTGCTTTTCGGTCAGGCCTGGAATATTAACTTCGATATTTTCTTTTCGTGTATCCTTGGGTCTATAACACAACGGCACTGGAAGTGTTGCAACTTTTTCTTTATGCAAGTCAAATAACTTCATCTGAAGTGTGTCTCTGACTATATTTCTACTTGCCACTATCAAAATTTGGTCTCCACGATTCCCAGAAATCGTTTAATGGTGTTTCTGAAATTATTTCACGGGCTATTTCACATTGGATTCTATCCGGTTGTAATCTGATTAGTTTCTTGAACTCGCGTAATTGTTCATCAAGTGCTCTATGATCAGTATTAATTTCTTCATAATAGTCTACAAAATACTTTAGCCAATCATGTGGAGACAAACCGACAAATGGTGGTGGTTGACCATAATCGCCACACATTATCACTTTTGTATTCGATAGCAATAACCAATCAAGAAATGTTTGTAATACATCTAACGACACTGTACATATCCCATCCCAAATAATGATTTCATGAATATATTTTTCGCCCATTCGATCAGGAGTTCATTCGTCACCTTTCCATCGAAAGAAACTATGATAAGTACAAGCATTAATTCCTCGTTGTTTCATCTCTCTTGCGAGTCTGTGGACCGGTGTTAGCACAATTATGTTTGATTTGGAAACGCTAGCGTTTCCACGAAATAATTCAATCGCACGAGTCGTCTTTCCTGACCCACCACAGCCGTTTAAGTAACTGGTTTTATATCTACATATTGGATCAGATATCAACGGTGCATTAGATAGTTCTGATATCTGATTATTTTTCAAGTATTGTTTTTAATTGTAACATCTGCTGATTTTGGAATAATCGCACGGTATTTCCTTTTTAATTCTAAATGATCCCCAACTCTGGTCGGAATTAATGAATTCGGCTACTGCTTGCTATGTTTCACGTTTATATAAAATGAATCAGTCGCTACTCTAACCGCGATGTCAGGAAATCTATTTATCATTGAAAATAAATTAATAGAAGCATAGGCCAGCATAGACGCCCTCAAATGTGTATACTGAAGATTGTATCCATCGTTGTAAGTAACAATTGTACCTAATTTTGTTCCATCGGACAATAAAGCGTCTTTACGATTTACATATATCCCTTTAGATGTTACATCCGCGATTATAAAATCGTATTCAACGCTATCTATAATCAACCGTGAAGAATATCGTTTATTGTTGTATTTTTTCCCACCCTGAGTGAATTTATCAATTATTTTTTTACCGAGATCTTTTGTTTGTTTATTTCTAACTTCAAATATCTGTTTGTACCATTTCATGATATATTCTTCGTCGAGATCGGGAAATTGTTTTCTGTTTTCGCTGATTATACTATCTATACTATCGTGTTGTGATAACCATACTTCAGTCTGCGCTCGATATGATATAATCGCTTCACTGATAATCAGCGATATCAGCATTTTAGAATCAATCATATACCGTAATAACACTATTGACATCCAGTGTTTTTCAGATATATGTTTACCAATCAAAACATAACAGCACATATGACGTCCTTCAGCGGTTTAAAATGATACCACACGAGCGAATCCGGTTAAATCAAAATCGGGTAGTGGTCTATTAATCGCAACACTGGTCATTTCATGTGTGGGATGCCCAAATCTTTTAAAGTACTTAGAGCATTCTCCATACTCGAGAAAACTCCCTAGATAACACGCAACCATATAAACCGAAATAATACTTTTAGGGTCGTATTTTGTATTCCATAATCCACCATGGTTGTAGTCCACGCAGCTTGATTTGATATCTGATAGAAATTCAGCTTTTGTTGGTTTCCACATATTTTTCTTTCTCGCAAAATGAGCAGCAACAGATGGAATTGTAATTGTTCGTCGTGTTCTGTTGAAAAACCACTAGCTAGTTTTTTCATCTCGTTGTGGAGGATTTCAGTGCGGTATAATTCGCCATTGGGTCTTACAAATTGTAGTAAACTCACGATTGCTTGTTAACAGAGCGTACTATGGTGATGGTCTCGGCAATAACATTGCAGGGTTATTTTCAAGAATGACTCCAATAGTAGCACCAATAGCAAAACAATTATCGATGAAAGCCATTGACGTTATTCGTGATAAGGGTATTAGTACTGTTGGTGATGTTGCCGGGAAGGCGTTTTCCGCCGCGAAGGAAAAACTAATGACATTAATTCGACGAGAAAAAAAACCGATGACAATGTCATTGCCGTTACCATCTACGGAAGTAATGTCTGCAAGTGTTAGCAAAATAATAAATAGCGCGGTGGATCAGAAATTAGCATCGTTGGCGACTTCGTCGTTGACCAGTGATGCATATGATGCACAGAGAAATAATATTGCAAACATGATAGCGGGGAGCGGCTTGAAACCACGACGAAAATCATGATTTAGATCGAGGATTATATATTAAAATGTTCAACCAGTCACTTGATCCAGCCTTTGATATGGACGCCCCAGCGCGCAAAGATGATTCTGTACGCGATTATCAATTATATTCCTATCATGCAGTACAACCGAATCTTCGAGGAAGAATCGAACTTCAAGTCCAAGATACCAGAAGATACTTTTTACCCGCTGACTAATTTATCAAAGTGGAAGGAGAACTCGTAACAACTGTTGCAGCTGATACACCATATGACAATAACCCAACTATCCGAGTTGGTTTTGTTACTAATGGTATCATGGCGCTATTTGATAGTGCTAGATATAAGATTGATGGAAGAGAAATTGAGAATAATGTTGATGTTGCCACAACAATAGTGGGGTTAGCAAGATATTCTGATGATTATACAAGACCATCGGGTCCATCTATGGTGTTTTCTAAAGATATTACTGATCACCCTGAACACGTCCAGTATTCTAGAGTAAAGGCAACACAAGCTACTGCAGTTGATCCAGCACCAGCCGGATATGTAAGACCAGCCGGTACTTTTGATATCATAAATAATGTTCCTAATTACAACCTAGGGTTTGAAACACGCGTAGCAACGTTAGAGGGACAGCGTAGATGATTTTCATGCGCGATTCCACTGCATCATATTTTCGGATTCTGTAGAAATATTAGAAAAGTTATGTATGGAGCGAAGCATACAGTAGCACTCGTCCCGAGGGTAAAGTCATTTTAACAAAACTATTATTGTGCCAGTAATGACTCCATCAATCACAATAGAAAATCGATTGCTATCATTTATGGATCATGGAGAAAAATCTTTGCTAAGTTGGCTAACAACAACAACGGATACCATGGATTCTAATATTGATGGTACATTTACATGGCAGCAGGCATCAAAACAAGGTGTTTCAGCTCCACGTCATATATTTATTGCGCTACAGAATACCTCGCGATTAAACTCTCAAGAACGCAGCCATATGATATTTGATCAAATAGGCGTTAATGAAGTATCATTGAGAATAAACGGCGAGCAGGAACCATCTGAGGATATACAACTTGATTACACCACTAACCGTATTGCACGCGTGTATCATCGTCTGTTGTCAAATATGGGACGCGATCAAAATGTCGATACTGGTCTGCAAATATCACAGTTGGATTTTAAAAATCAATATCCGATCTATTACTTTTCGCTGGAACATCTTGATTTAACAAGACAATCCGTCGTTGATATACACTTTAGAGCTACTGTAGCTCGTGGTGGTATTGCTAATTATAGAGCGATTGCTGTCATTCTCAGCGACAAATCAATGCTACTCGAAGGTGTTGGTGGACGAATGAAAGTAATCGATGCACCAGTGGAAAATATGTAATATTTTCAAAAATATGTAATGTAGACAATTAGATACATCTGTTATTAATAAAATGTCATACACTGTTGTTAGTGTTACCTGACACCAGGTCAGGTAAAGAAATTGCAATCAGAATCGGCTAAAAAATGTGGAACCACGATATCGCTGAAACAATATCAGATGTCTGGTGGTCAGAATAAATTGTCACTGACAACTCGTCAGATAAAACACTTCAACAATGCTTTCAAAGATCAAAAAGGTATTCAGATCACACTCTCTGCAGCCGCGATCAAAAACATGATAAAATCAGGTGGTATATTTCCACTGTTAGCTGCGATTCCAGCATTAATTGCGGCAGCAGCCCCAGCGGTAGCTAAAGCGGCAGCGTTAGGAGCCGTTGGTACAGCGGCAGGGATGGCACTAAAGAAAGCAACTGGACAGGGATACAAAATAAAGGGAAAAGGTCTAAGATTACCAGGAACCCCGTATTCATGGTACAGCGGAAAAGGCCAGAGACTAGGAACAGTTTATTAACAACAATGGTTGCCATGTCAAATTTTGATTTACTCGATGCTTCTAAAAAACTAGCGATAAAAATTTTCAGAGGTGTCTTTATGAAAGATCAGTTGCTGGCACAAGCAAAAACGTTGAAACCGGTATCATTAATCTTGATAACAGCACCGGACCTGGAACCCACTGGGTTGATACGCGATTTATCTACGTGCAATTGTTTATTTCGATTCATATGGGTTAGCGTCGTTATATAAACCGCTTAAAAACTCCTAAGTGGTATTCTACGCTACCAACACAGGAAATGAATGACCAACCAGTATGCGGCATAGAAGTATTAAATCTCCTTGACGGTATTTCATCATCGAGAAAACCACCTCATTAAGTCGTAAATAAATATACTAGTAGTCGCTTTTTAGAGAGAAATTATATAGAAAAAAATGATTGATGTTTGGGGGAGATCTTTATCAAGCCTGAAAAAACCCAGTGCCGATAGCACCGCAACCGGTGATGTTTAAAAAATAATCGAAGATGAAATATCCGAGATGTTAACCCTCGCAAGTGTTGATCCGAATGAAATAGTTGTATTTCAAGATCGTCAGGGTAAATTGAAAACTAGCAATGTTTCCCTTGATGATATCTTAGTCAAACAACGCGGTGTAACGTAAAATGCTATTGCGGTATTTTCCGACCCTGGTAAACTCAAACCAGGTGTACTTGTTTCAACTACTGTGGATGCCCAACAAAAACTAAAATCAGAATACAACGATCATATAATTAATTTTGGTCGATTACAACAGAGTATAATTGGTAACATTGAAACCCCGATAAATAATTTATTCGGTATTCCACGTTCGCAACCCGAGTTGCATATCATACACGTAAAAACTGCTATCGATAATTTGGCAAAATTGCGATCCGAGTATGACGCTCATGTATCTCAATTTACTACGTTACGTAAAAACTTTAACAGGACCGATGTAACCATTGATAAATTTTTTGGTAAAAAAACATGCCAAACCCGATGATATTAAAATGGATCTTGCTGATATTATTACGAAACTTGATGAAATAAGCGCGATTAATCAGCGATTAGGAGTTATTCGCGAAGATAGATCATTTTCAGATGAAATCGTGGAATTAATGAGGACAAACACGGGTATTAAAACGATCACTGATGCCATCAAAAATGATATACCGAGAATAGTAGAAAGACTTGATAAAGTAAACATTTCTCATACCCAGGAACAAACTAAGAATATCGTATACGCGGTTCAATGGGGTTCAACGGATTGGGTCAAGGGGGGTAATTTTGTAATAAATTATACAGCCCCTGTTAAAGGTATTTATCGATTAACAATAATTTCTGAGTATAATTTTAATGTCTCATCACAAGTTGGCCGATCTATCTCCGATGAGGCATTAAGAAAAAGAACAAGTGGTCTAAATACGGTAATAAATTTTGTTGATAAGGATCTTATTATGATGAATGTAATACATGACTCGACTAACAATGAAGTACTTAGACGCTATGATACCGTCAAAGAATTTAAAACTAAACTTGAAGCGCATTCCGATGAATACCGCACACAAACAAATATCGAAGAAGAATCAACGTCATCGACGTAACCGTGTTCTCGGTGTCCGGTGTAATCACAGGTGCAGGTAAGGTATATACTCTCGTCGGTGACAATTATTGCCCCGATAGCTGTTCCAATTTGTATATCAGCGGCGATAACAATCGCCGGAATTATTTCGATTATAACAAAAACAATATCATCATGTAGCCAGCGTAAACTGCAAGAGTACGTACTTAAATTTCATGTTGTGTCAACAACGTACTCCCAATTATCCTCAATGATATCGTCGTCACTCGATGATACATTAATATCAAATAGTGAGTTCTCAGCGATGGTACGTGTTTATGATTCCGCAATGTCAAAATTAGAGCGACAATATGTGTATAATAACAATGGCAACATAACAATAACTACTTGAACAAATAGCAGAAAATACCACACCGGTGAAAACCAGCATGATCTCAAGAACCTCAACCAATCCTGAATTCAGTGTGAATTTCCCTTCTGCGATTCCCGTGCAAGAACCAGCGTTAGCAAAGTTACGAGTGTATCACAGTTGGCCTAATATTAGGTCGGTAGCATTAGGTGGTCAGCAACCAAATAATTCCCTAGTGTTTGCTAGTAAAAATAAACAAGACGGAACTCCAGACTGGAACGTTGTTTCGTTACCATCTGGGTCCTACCAAATCGAACAAATCAATAATGAATTACAACACAGAATAAAATCCATTACTGGAAAAGAATCGAAAATCGCTATAACAGTTCATGAACCAACGTTATCATCTGCCATTGAGATACACTCATCCGGGTATGTAGTAGATATTTATCAGAGTTCGAAAAGGACAATACTGGGTTGGCCTCAAATACCACCTCGACAAGAAACCGTTGTCTTACCACCCGAACTTAAAAAATCTGATTATATTACCGACAAGATAAAACCCGATAATCCAGTAAAAAGTTATAGCGAATACACCAAGTTGGATTTTTTCACTGGAATAATAGAAAATCGCATTAATAGATATTATCAAACTCGACAAGATAAAATTATTGAAAATTTCACAACGATGAATAATGATTTTTTGTTGCTGTTGGTATCTCTCGAGTCTGGTACTCTCACCCGAGATGAATTTATCAGTGCCGTAGAAACATGTAATAAAATTATTTATGATATGGGATTATTGAATACACAAAGTACTCAAGAAGTAATAAACGATAATAACCCTAGCACGAGAACAGCTTTTACAACAATATATAAATACCCGTAGAAGATATTTTAGGTTTTAAATTACCAGGATATAATGTACCCGAATTAAAGAAAAAACTTAACAACGCCATTGACTTTGGTTTCAAAAAAATCCACGATGCATGGAAAAAACAGCACCACAACAAACAACTATCCTCACACATAATAATGACACAGACGGAGGCGGGCGGCATATCGCTCCTCAAAACTTCAATATATCCTCGGTGATTGCATTGAATTTAGTATGTGATGTTCTCGAAAGAAGCTATCAAATAAATCTCGAGCGATCAAATCAAGCCCAGCAGGGATATATTGTTACGTCTATTTGATTTAAATTATTTATTTTTAATTGTCAGATCCAAATTTGTGATTTTGGGTTTTAAAATTCATTAATTGGGAGATTATTCTAGAAAAATCTCTGACCATACTTTATCTGTAAACATGTTTTTGACTTTGGCTTGTTGACCTAATTTCTGACCCTGCTTCAGACAGTGTCAACAAGCTTCTAAAACGATTGGTTAAATCCAAGGACATCTTTCTGGATCATTATATTAGTATTGACTTAGTGAAGGTAGCCTCTTTCTTTGACCTTCCATGAACTTCCATATTTAAATTATTGTTTGGGATAGAACAATTCAGTAGAATCTGGGCTTTTAAGTTAATAGTTGTGTTTTGAGTTATATTGGAATTTGTGTCAATTCGTTGAAGCAAGAGGAACATGTGCTCATAATTTCATTTGGATGATTATAAAACAAGAACTGCATCACGTGACATCGTCAGCCATTTTGGATTACATCGTCACGATTCGAACCTGGAACTATTAGAACATTTATTTATTAGGACTCTTGCAATTCCATTAGTGGATTATTTTTGTGAATTCTATATTGGATTAATGTTGGATTTGATTCTCAAGAACAGTAAGTTTAAATATTTTCTTTTAATGAAAATAATTGTACTTAATAAATTCATTGTTAAAGTTTTACAAGCTTGTTTGTTTTCACTCTTTCTGTGTTGCTGCTTATTCGAGCCGAAGCACGTAACAATATTTTATATTTATTTGCACCAACAGCTCCACCCGGATTTTTAATAATTGAGGATCCAATTAATCCAATCCATATGTGATGTCATAATGATTCATTAACGAGAATTAATTTCAGACTCACTGACCAATCCAATAATCTAATCGATCTACGAGGTGAGGTTTTACAAATTAGTCTGTTTATAGTCCTAAAAGGATTTTCATCGTAAATTGCTAGCATTTTCAAGGATTGTTAACCCCATAGCAGCAGAAAGGGTGCGACAACGACTTTGGCGTCTTTTTTTTTTTTCGATTTCGAGAAAGCATTAGTTAGCCAAATTGACGTTCCGGCAAGTTGTCCGATTCGCCCCCTCTGCTGCTTGTCTAGGTATGAGAAAGGCACTGTGTCCCGAGACACATTTCACGCTTCACTTACACTACGTATCAAATGGTTTATATTTGATTGAGGAAAAGAGAAACCTAAGAACATAATTTGACCACAATTGACAAACAAAAGATAAAGAAAGAGAGATAAAGAGAGTCGACTATCTAATATATGTGTCAACAATTGTCATCAGCTCTAGTGACATACGGATAGGAGATAGTCTGCTCACAATATTAATGGTTTTTTTTCCCAATAGAAGTAATAATACTTTAAAGTGAATAAGTTCCAAATTATGCAGAATTACAGTAATTGATCTGTAAAACATGCAAAGACAAATATGTGAAAGTATTGTATAATGTTTTTATTTCTCTGTAAAATGTTTTAAATATTGCAAAAGAAAAATATAGTTGGAATTTCTTTTAAAAATCCCTAGCTATATCGTGGCACATATCATCACATGCCAAACATCAACAGTGTTGCAATACATTTGGAATAGGTTTGCATAGAAGCAAAATACCTCGTGGATCATAATAATTTAAACTATTTTATTTAATCTAGCTATTTTGCATCAGATTCCAGATATAAACCTGTCGATCTGTGTGATATATATATATATATATATATATATATATATATATATTCATGTTAAACATGAACAAGCAGATGTGTCTCAAGTGTGGTAGACATTCTGCATATGACAAAAGTCCGAATCATGTGTTTTTCTTGTGTTGATCACGATTGATTCATTCTGGCAAAACGTAGATTCGGCATGAAACTTAACTTTAATAATGATTTTAGACACGTTAACATTTTACCATCACGTATAATCATTGTATATAGTAATTTATAAATAAATATATAAGCGGGAATGGCTTGCTTTTGACATAGTAACTAGACAAGTGTACATTGAAGATGTTTGTCCCACCACAATGCTCTGAGCTGGACATAAGTCAACATGTACATAATGTGTGACGAGCAGACAAACACTATATAGCCTGCAACTGTTCTTGTAGATTATACGTATATTCTGATTAAGCTGCTAGCATATAATGACTATATCCATCTCATAAAATATAAACCTTCAAGAATATCATTTCAATCTTTTAAGGAATGTCAAGTTAGTTTACCAGCTCTATATAGCTAGACAACTTTGAATTAGTATGTATTTAAAATCCAATTCGCCCGCAGAATGGTACCGTGTCCCATGACGTGACTGTCCTTTAACTTACATGAGTTAAAATTAATATCTAGATGAATAAAGTATTAGAAGTTACTGACGTGCATTTCTTACATAGTAAGCTATAAATAAATAGAAGTTTAAATTGGAAACATAATTCTATGCGATATGAATAATTCAATGGAAGCAATGAAATGGCAAGAATTACATGGAGACATGATAGTTTTCAAACGTTAAAAGAAAGCCGCGAAGGTTAAAATATTTATTTTCCTTGCTGTGTCTGTCTGTGATCCTAATATACCATGGTTCAAACAAACCATGATACGACCTTTCACAGGTTAAGGTTATATATATATATATATATATATATATATATATATATATATATATATATATATATATATATATATATATATATATATATATATATATAATAAGGTCAGGTAGTAGCAGGGACCAAAAGAAAGACACTGGAATGTAAAGCCAAAACACACACACACACACACTCACACAACAAACATGAATCTTACATCACTCAAGACGTAATGGGACGATTTCATTTACACCAACCAGTCTTTTTCAGCATTCATTAAATGAACTGTGTTGGGCTGTAAATCAATACATTTTAGCTACATTTCGAGACGCTGGCGTGAACATTAAATGATAAACATTAGCGGATATCATTTGAAATGCAATGTGGAATGAACTATAGTTATCAGCTTTAGATGGCTTGCCATTAAATTGTATACATATTACGGCCATCAGCTGAAAATGTCTATATCGAAAAATAACTTTTGCTTTGGCAATTTTTTTAGTATGTCACAATCTTCGTTCCGCAGCTAGTCACATGGCTTTTAATACGTTACCATGACACTTAGTTAATATTATGATCATCACACAAATATGCAGATATCGACGAGTGACTGTGTTCCCGCCGTTGTGCCACGTGTTACGACACAAACGTTATGCAACGACACAATCCTGTCAGCGTAGCTAATTTTACAATTTTTAATAGAATACAACAAAGGCTCTTCAATAAGATGATTATCACCTGAAGATGCGCATATATCAGCAAATCATCCTGTGCATGAAATGTTTACTATTTATCGCCCTTGACAATACATGCAGTGTAAGAAACAATCGTGTGTAAACCACTTGTCACGGATGGTCATTTTATTAAATGAATTCCTGTCAAACTGAATGCACATGATGGTCATTATTTAAAGATGTACATGAAGACAATTATTTGAACTCATGGAGTTTTGCAAGAGTTATTACCCTCTTTCATTTAATTTCATTTTGCAATGTCTGATATAATATTCTGTCCAAATTCTTTTATATTCCACTAGAGTTATATGGTTTCCTGTAGATTTACAGGTTGTCCAACACTGAAGTCAGCAACATGTTCTGAAATATTGCTAAAGGTCCCTTTCAAACTAACACAACTAAAGAGTCACACGAAATGTCGGTTGGTGTCAAAAAACGAACTATATCTAAACTAACTTTGCGGATAACTGCAATTTTTGCCAAAATACTTTCTGAACAGGTCATAATCTCCAGTGCATGTTTGGGAAGTTGTTAATTTATCTTACAATCCGGGTTCACGTGATTGTGCAAGGGAAGTAACGTCACAGAACAATGATCAGGATAAAATCATTATCGGTGAAAGGTAATTTAACTGACTGAAAGGTAATGCAGTTTTCATTCGTTAGTCTAGCTCACACTATCCTCGTTTTCTTGCTGCAAATATCAGTTACGTAGCGACACACAAACAACCAAAACATGACTTGATAGGAAATCCTGACATTAGCACGTGAAAGTATAATGATACATTTTAGGTATATATATATATATATATATATATATATATATATATATATATATATATATATATATATATATATATATATATATATATATATTAAATAGATAAAGAATTTTTTTTAACCAATAATGTTTTTATATTTTACTGTTATGTATATGGCAAATTTCGCTATTAAATGAATATGGATAAATAGATCGGTGAGTAAAAAGCAACCATGCGCATTGTGGCCGTATTCCACTTAAAACAGAAGTGAATAAGGAATAAGTTTGTTTTGATTTTTGCAGGATAAGATGGCTTCACTAGAGTTACAAACGACCCAAAGGAGAAAAAGATATCAGTTAGAAGAGGAAGATCGAAACATTTCCTTAAATACAGAGGTACAGACTGTATTTAAAAATAAACTTGAAAATCATCCTGATGGTCCAAAACACAGTTGCGCTTATTGTAGGAAAAAAATACGAGTTACTAATGCGACGAGTTTGCAAATTGGACAGCATATATCTCTACGAAACCAAAGTATATTAGGATCTGGTAAACCATATAGACATCATGCCATTATCAAGGAAATCATTTCATGTTCAGGTAATAGCGCAGAACTTATATTGATTCATTTCGATAAACAAAAAATAAAAAAAGAAACAAAAATTAAAATCTACAAAACAACAGAAATCTACGATATAGAGAAACATAAGTTACGCATCATAAAGTATATTCACCCACGGTATTCTCCAGAGAAAATTATTCAAAGGGCTGAGCAGGTGTTGTCTGAAGGTGCGGAAGGGAAATTTGACAAGTACAATCTGTTTACATGTAACTGTGAACATTTTGCGACATGGTGTGTAGTTGGAAAGGAAGAAAGCTTCCAAGTTCAGACCCTCCGGGCAGTCATTGAAAATTTCCTTAAGATCGTGTTTGGAAACGGCAAAATAACAGAATTCCTTATTAAGGCTCTCTTTATCTCTTCAGATGAAATCGCGTCAATGATGACTAAATCGACGGCAACTTCTGTTGGGATATTAGCTGGGAGTGTCGTAGCATATTGCATATACTGTATTTATTTTACTGTTTCAATGTGTAAACAGTACTTTAAAGACCACGCAATATGCAAGTCATGTCTTATAAAAAATTTGGTGAAGCTATGGGCTCAGTTGGCTGTGTACATTGGAACATCATCTCTGACGTTCTACGTGCAATGGTTTGTCCTTCCTTTACTGACACCAATGACTGGATTACCACTCATGGTTCTGCTACTTGCGGCGTCCACAGCTCTTTTTATTATCATTCGATTGATATAATGAATATAGTTTTACTGTCTTGTCTTGTCTTGAACAGAGCAGAAAACTGGAGACATCACCATGTTGAATACCTTAGGTTCCATCACAAATTTACGGTGAAAGTATTTTATGTTTTTTGCTTGCTTAAAGTGCATTATCCATTAAATTCTTCAATGTTCTTCTTTGCCTGCAAAATACAACTCGTTTTCACATTTGTGAAATTATATTTTTCAACGAAGCTGGATCTAAGATGGAATTAAAATAAACAACATTTTCTCACCGACTGAAAAAATTATGATAAGATGGCATCGGAACTATTGTATTGTTAAATGTCTTCAAAGTGGACCAGAGTTATACAAATTTAAACAAAACTTGCAAAATGGAATACGTAAACATAGCCATGTGATTGTATATGCATATATATTATTGGTTACATGCAAAGAACCCAACTCATTAGCAAGTGTATGGTTCACAGTGACTATTACATTTCGGTATAATTATTGGTCTATTCAGCAAGACATCCACAGAAATCGTGTATTTTATGGATGTGTTCGAGTTTCTACAATTTCACAGTTCCTCTATTGCTGGTTTTTGCGGTATTTCATTTTTTTGCTGCTCACTGTCAGACATTATTATTGCTACTATTATTAGTAATTAAATAATTAATAAACCTGTTACATAAGCGCGTAGGTGTCACTCAAGCATCTGAGCTATGAGTATAGAGTGAAAGTTTCAGATGTATTCAGAGCTCAAACAATGTTGAGTAATAATTAAAGAAATTATTTGGATTTCATTTGTTTAATTTTCGAATGAATCATTTTTAATTTGGTTTGATTCATTCAACAATCCAGATGACTTAAAAGCAATATCATCTACTCTTTAAGTACACGTGAATAAAAGCTTTGCTGTAAACAGAAAAGACAGCCATATTTGTTATTTTGGAAGACGCTATGCATGTCAAAACGAAAGACATTCTAATTGGATAGTGTGCAACGTTTATGTACCAAATATACGCGTGGCGTCTCTAGAAGAGAAGAAGGAATATAATAATATTTCGTGTAAAATAAAACTATGATAAAAAGAACGTATGTAAAATAAATGACGATGGTCAATCCTTCCATTTAGTGAAAATGGTGATATGAATCAAAGAGAAATCAATTGATTTAGGTCATTCATATCAGCAGATAATGCTTTCCATTAAAAATGAATATTTAACTTTGTAAAAGTCATTACCTCAGAAAAATGAATTTAATGACGCGAAACGTCTGGCAAATGAATAGAATGACTCTGTTTTATTAACACCATGATCCTGATATTGGGTTAAAGATTTTAAATGACCAGAAATGTTACGAATATCTTGCCAATTAAAAATAACAATGCTGACGTATTTTTAAAGCTTCAAAAACACGCTGTTTCAGATATCAGCATATGAAGTGTCATCGTCTTTAAAATAGAAAGTGCTGGCGTATGAGAGGTATATAAGTTGCTGTTTTGCAATGCCAATAATTTCCAGGAGATAATGCTACTCATCGAGCGCTACAGATCTTCTGTCGTAAAGAATTATTGTCAGTTTCTTTTGGAAAAGCTTTTATATTTTCTCAAAGAAGTAATATTACGACTTACATTCTACAAGAGGATGCGTGATAATATTATAAAAATTAGGCATTAAAACATTTAAATTTATGCCAAGTTTAGCAGAAGAAAGATTTAGGAGGCGACGTTACAAAAATCATGTTAGTTACTAAATACTGGGCAAGATGTGTACTAAGTAAAAAGTGAATACAGGTTACCAGACTTCTTTTTTGCATGGATTTCATTTAGGTTGTAGAATTTGTCTGCAAGATAATGGTTAGTTCTCAGCACTATACAGGGAATTTCGATGATGGAGATACGATCAAGCAGAATGTCAAATAAATCGCACAACGGTAAAGCCAAAGAGAACAGAAAGGGAGGAAAGGATGGTGTGTGTCCTAGAGTGAGGAAGTTCTTGTCATGTTCATACAATTTTTTGAGGTAATTTGTGATGTCACATTGAGATTTTAGACCAAACAGACAAAACTACAACAAACATCTTCAATTCAAAGCTTGTCATGCTTACCGATATGTTGCAAACAATGACCTCTAAAGGTTACATTAACTCGAAAATAAAATTTGTTACAAAGGAAAGACTGCTAAAGATAAAGAATGTAAATCAGGATAATTTTATGGAAAAGTTGTTGATACACAAAGAAGAGATATACAAATCTACAACAAGACCTTGAACAGTCCAACTGATGTCCTGATAAAAGAGAAAGTGACACTAGCCGTCTCGATTACTGAGACTCTGGCTAATAACCAGAGTCACACTTTCACGTGTAGTGAAGTAATATAATGCATTGTTTTGTATATATGTTGCATCGTGCATGAAATTTATTTATATGCAATAATAATTATATCCTTGACTAATATGCAAAAGAAAGCTTTTTTGTATAATATAGTTTTTATGAGGCGAGGTGTTATGTCCATATTTATTATGTTTGTTAATTTTCAAGATTATAGATTGTAAGCCACATTTAGTATAAAAAGCCGATTAATGCTAATTTTCTTTATGTGTTCGGTTAGGACGTTAAGATGAGGTAATTTGTAAACACGTATTTTCAAGATAGTGAATTGTAATTTTAATGGAAGTGAACATGCTGATGTGACCTTTTGACCTTAGAAGATGAAGAAGAAATATTGTTGACAAATTTGGTTTGAATTTCCATTAGAACAGTTGTCTGACATAGTTCCTGATTACTTAGTTGCTAAAGAACATTACCCTGTTGATAATGTTAAAAAAATTTGGAATGTGTATTGGATCCTCTTCCTGGTTTAGTCATATGGTCTTTTTTGTATATAACGGGTGATTTGTTGAAAATTAGTTATTCCTAGCATAAGAATCTGTCTAAGAGAAGCAAATTTTCTCTATTCAGATGAGAGGACTTAATTTATTTGGTTCAATTATTCATTGGATTTACAAGAGCTCATAATTTAAGATTAATTAGCTATTTTGGAATTACTGTGAATTAATTTAACAACATTTTGGATTATATCATTGTGATACATCAATACTATTGTCACATCATCAGAATAAACTGAACTTCATTCCGTATACCATTGGAACAAATTTGGAATATTCAATTCTTTTTGGATTTGTGATATATCTTCATGACTATTTAGGATTTCATTCAATATATTGTAAGTTATTTTTAATTTTTCAATTTGTAATCTAGGGATATAACTGTCTTTTGCATTTTACAACACTTGCTGGATTTTGCTATTTTCTGTTAATTAGGTTACGGCGATAGTCGCAACAACATACATCATGTATTATAACATATTATTGTGACGTAATATGAAACTGTTTGTGAATTAAGACTCAAACTTAGATAGGTCCTTGGGAACAATGTTTCATCACATTGTAAACCAATGGTATTAAAGAAAAAGCAGATTTGATAAACTATATTTGAGACTTTTATGATTCAGTGAGACATGAGAACTAAAGAAACTTTAATAATTTATATAAGCAATAATGATGTTGGAAGTTATGGTTCATTCAATATATTCACCTTATGTCCTTTAAATATCTGAGTCATGCATATAGAATAAAATATTAAAGACTTGTAGGCAGCAATATTTTCTCTTTTCTATATGATTAAAGCCTTCGAATTGAACATTTTACCCATGATGTGAATAGCGATATCGTGGACCATAGAAACGAGAAGAGCGTATACACACGCACAGATACATAAACAGACATATATACTATCTGAAGAAAACAAATATTTTATTTTAAGGATTCTACCCTTTGTAACCTTTATCGTAATTGTGGGGAAACATGAACGTTATGGGCACTGTATAGCCAGTGTTACGTAAATGTGCTTTGCATCAAATAAAGTATATACTAATTTATAAGACGAATCCAACTACATAATGCACGGACATATATATCGGTGTCTTGAATTTTCTAGAATCAATCAGTAGAACAGACAGCAGACATATAGATGTGACGGTAGATCAGGATGTTGTTGTTTACATATAGACTGGACATAAAAGCGTATACCTGCCCACATTCCAACCTACCTACCTACCTACACACATACACGCACACACACACAAGTAAGTATGTACCTACATACTCCTGTTTCGTCTGTGTAAAGATGGGAAGGAGACAATAAATTTAATTTAATCAACAGTTAGTGTAAGTTTACTCTGTTTACAGGAAAGGTAGAACTGCAACCGTTATTTAAAATATTTGGTATTAATAAATTCTGATGAATTTCAAATTGCTTTAATAATAGTAATCATCACCCGTAGCATACTAAAGCTAGTAAATTGTATTTTTTCCTTTTTTCACTTCTTCTACAATCCGTACAGCAAAAGCTATGGTCTCGACGTTATTTCCTTTACCATTTGGGCGATAATCAGAATCTACTGCAGCTAGCGTTTATACTACACTTATATTCTGACGACTTCTCCTCCAGCATGTACTAATTTTACTACTACTAATCTACTTTGGTTCTGCCTAGCAAACCGCATGAAACCATATCGACTGTCACATTATGCGAAAGTAGAAGGGGATAAACTATCACGGCTGTTGTATGCAATTTACATAAGAGTTCATAAGAGATCATAGTTTATATCTAAAGTTCCGATATGTTAACCTATTTACACATTGGGTCATAATTCAGAGCTTTGTCCAAGCGAGATTTATTAGATTTCATGAGTTGCCTACCTTAGTATGTAATATCAAATAACCAATAGCGGGAAATACCGATGCATCTTTTATAAGGCCGAATGTAGTGGAGGCTATTGACTTCAAAAGGATAATTTGTAAGTTTAGCATAAAAAGTATGCCTACATACCAGGAAGAAGTCATAACATGTGAATTGGAGGGTAAGAATATATGTGTACAATCAAGGACCGTCAGTGAAATATTGCTTATTTATGATTTTATCCCAGTTGTGTGCTCTCTTTGTTTCTATCATATAAGACCAGTGTTCAAATTTGAACAACTTGGATTTGATTGGATGTCGTTGACGGTCGTTGTATCCAATGAAATTCACAGATCGGAAGCATTGAAATACCTGCTCGATCCACCAAGGTGTAACTAGGTTAATATATCAGAACCTTGGCTAGCAAAGATGAAAAGTAAATAACATACATCAAAATCTATTATATACCTTGGTTTTTCTGCTGGTCTTTATTTTTCTTTGTGTTGCTTTGCCTTGGCATTATTCTTTTAACGTTAACCTTGCATTCGTATTATAGGTAGAACATGATCAAATTCTGTTTAGTTATTCTCCCAAAATAATAAGTGAGAAAAAGTAATGAAATATGTTGGCAAAAGTCTAAAAGGAATATTCAACAACAGTGAAAGTACTGTATCTTTTTCGACAGGAAATTCGTAAGTTACCAAATTGAACAATATTGTTTTTGTAATGTTTTTTTTTAGTACAAAACTTTACAATTTTACTTGGAGTTGTTCTGTACTAACTAACTTTGATGAAACAAAAAACAAATTTGTCTACTCATAACGGCAACAAGACTGGTTTCATTAATGTCGGCATTGTTTTGATGGGCTGAGAGGGCATATATTTTGTTTAGCTCAAATCACCCAAAATGTGCGTTAATTGAACTTTACTCGACAGCTCTATATAGTGGTCGACCAACGTTGAAAAACCAAACAACAATATTCCTCCAATCAATTCAATATGAAAAAGCTAACAAGCACACGTGGGTTGTTTATTGGGGAAAATTGCAGTATAGATATTTTGGACGTCAACCCATCTTTTAATAATGTAGAACCCTTGTGACACTTTTTCTGGAGGAGGAAGGTCTTACTATCTTACTCAATCTCTTGCGATGGCACGAACAAAACAGAAAGTCCATAGGTACATAAGCATCTGAGATATAGGTAACTATATTTACATATTTCTACGCCTTACAGTGTGGAGTATTGTTTGCATTTCACACATTAACCTTTCAATTTATTTCTAGTACTGACAATGGTTTCCTGCCATTTTGTTACAAATCGATTTCCACTCTTTCCTTCCTTGTATTTGCGATACAGATATCAGTTTATTTGTCTACTCAGTTCGAATGGCATATACAAAGTGTTTAAGAAGTGTTATTGTAAATTTTACTAATCATAACTAGTACAGTTGTACACACTATTCACTATAGATAGGTGGTATAACAAATAAGTTAAATAAAATGACGCAGATAATGTAAAATGAAAGAATTAAGTAAATGAAAAAAATAAATCAAGGAGACATGGATGATACCGTATTAAAACAACCCTATAAAAGTGCTCAACTAACTCAATACTTTGATGAGAAAGTTGAAAATGGAGATGGACAAAACATCCTAATAGCTTCGCACTCCACAAGATGAAAAAAAGTTGAACTTTGGCATAGTCAATAATTGCCTTAGGCAATCAGAAATAAACGTGATTGGCGTAAACATAGACAAGATTGAGGGAATACAAAATGGGGGTAGAAATAAATACCTAATTTACCCTAGAGAATATAACACACCTCTCTTAGAATCTACGGAGATCGAAGTTAGTGGTCTAAAGGTGACGGTTTCAAACGCCCCACCCATTACAACAGTGACAGAGCCAAAAACAATATGCTTCTGTATATCAAGGCTCCCCGTGGAAGTAGACAGCGGCGCTCCATCAGAAAAGATAGAGAAGAAATTTAACAAAAAGGTTTAATGGCAAAGGATGCTACTGTTTATGGGGGTGGGTGGGGTGGGGTGGGGTGGTACAAAACAGTACAAACTGAGATATATTAATAATCGTCGCCAAAGAAGATTACAAACTTCAAACATTCTGCTGTTGAAATCTGGGTGCAAGGAATGTGAACAGGAATGTGTCTGCCCTAGATGCAAATGACAGGGAACTCACCCAAGTATTGTCAAAATCCAGTAGAAAGACACATAAACTGAGGAAGAGGTGAATAAAGGCAAACAAAGGGAAAATGAACCCCAATCGGGGGAAAGCAAAGATAAACCTTCCCCCACTCCAAACTAAGCCTGTCCCTCTATCACACAAACTAATATGGACATGACCGGAATATACAGTATACAACCTCAAACTTCACGGGCAGTTTGGGTGGCAATGATAAAAAGAAAGACTTTGTTACGCCAAAGAAAATGGGAAAGCCCATACTAAGCAACAAGGACGGTGATATACTAGCATGTAACCATTTCTATCTCCTACAATTAGGAAAAGAAGACATCTCATCGGAAAAAAGGAAAACGGATGAGGAAAATATTCAGACAGAGGAAAGATTGGTGGGTCTTATTTCGAATACAACCACCAACATCTACACCGGCCCATGACAAAAGAAAACACACTATATCCAGAAACCTCCTCCCAGAGTGGAGAATAAAACTCACAAGAGGCAGAGGAGGGAAATAAAACAGCACAAACAACAATTCCTCCAGTAAAGACAGCGATACTGCACAATAAAGCATAGAAAGAAGGACAAAAAGCGAAGGAATAAGATTCTGAATATTTACGGTTACACGCACAGGGGTATCCACTTGACCGAGCGGTGTCAAAACCCTGGCGCGAGTCACGCTGGAAGTCATATGTTTTCCCCACATTTCCACAGACGTCCATACAACTTGAGTTGTAAAATGGAATGACAGACGTGTCTGCTATATTTAATAACCTTTGCTCTAATCAATTGGCGACCCAGATGAGACAACTTGCCCAAAAGTCCATTAACCGCACCTTTGCATGGTTTTCTTTATTATCATCCGATTTCCGTACCGCCAGCCCGTCATGCCATAGAAATTGCACTAGTATTCCCTTACTAACTGGGAAATATTTAACTGCGCCACCCTAGGCCAGTTAATCCATAAAATTTCCGGCGTATCACGCTCATATAAATACTCCCATTTTCCACTATGGACACATAAACGGTACCTACCAAGTTCCAACTTATTGATTCCATTATATAATTTACTGATTTCCAACCATAAATACTGCCATTTCAACCACAACACTTTTATACACTTTTATACACCGCTGAATTTTAATATGGACTATGTTACACAGGGACAGTCATTCGGCTTGTACCTAAATTCACTACTAACGATCCCAGCATGGTTCAAATTCACTAACGCTCGCCTCTGTGACGTTTGCGCCTACTAATTGGCTAATTATTTCGGGCTAGTAATATTTCCATGGCACCGAAGACCAAATACTCACACAAATAAATCTAAGAATTGCTTAAAAACGGGGTGCTGTCAAATATACATACTCCAAATTTATTACAATACGATAAACATCAACCTGATAGACAAAACGAAAAAGAAAAAACTAACCAAAGAAACGAACTTTGATGTAATTATTATACAGACAACACACAAAGGTACTACAAGGAAAAACAATAGAAGAAAATACCCAAATTCAATAATTATTATCAACAATTACGAAAATGAGGATCTACGAGGATGAGTAGCGATATTAATATAAATAAGAGGGGAATGCGTTTGAAAAGAATTGATAAAGGAGGAATTTTCAAACGTTGACTAATACACATACAGAAAAAATCAGTGGCATATAATTAACATATATTTTCCGCCAAACAGAGGAAGGAAAGATAATTTTATTGAGATCTCGAATACAAATCTACAAAAAGACTCCATGGAAAATGTAATTATCTGAGGGGATTAAAATTGGATGGGGAATGAAATAGACAGAACAATCAAACTAACAAAAAATGATAAATTTTTTAAGGAAGAAATGTTGAATCTTTTAATGCAACTTCATCTACACGATATATACATAACATAAAACTTATCAAGTTCGGAAATTGACATATGAATATGAAACAGGACAGGCTAGTAGACTTGATAGATTTATGGAATTAAATAATGTAACAAAATACAAAAATATAAAATATACATATAAAAAACAGATTTAAATTTATCAAATAATATAATTGTATATTTCAAAATAAAGATAGACGATGCAAATAAATGGGGAGAGGGACAAAGGAAGTTAAGCACACAATTTAAAAATATATAGAATTCACAGATACTATAAAGAACGAAAACTAACACAATTTATTGACGAGGAAAATATAGATATGATCGATTAATGTGATATTCTAAAAGATATAATAAAAAGGAAAGACACTCATTGCTCAGATATAATAACGAAATAACTCAAAAGAGACATTATAATTGTCTTAAGAACATCAAAATATTAAGCGATAAATAAAACAAAATGATGCTAGAGTTAAATAAATAGAAGAGAGTCAAAGAAGACAAATCATTTTAACAAACGAGGTCGATGTGCTGTCAAAAGTGGTTAAATTTAAAAAATAATAATATAGAATCCTTGACAAAAGTTTTTGTTCTAGTAGATGCAATCAACAGCAATGTAAGAAATTTTCCAGAAATCATCTGTCTTATCTAGAGTCTGGTTATTGAGTAGATGTTAGGTAAACAGTTTTATACCCACTTTAACCTCTTGCTTCTTCTCTAACTGAACATCTCTGCTCACTGACCTTTAAAAACAAAATTGTAAACACCAAAATGGTTTATATCATGTCACCATGTGCAGTTTGAATTACTCAAGTCGTAGGTGGGGTATGTCGATAATAGCGTTCAACTGCCTTGCTGTTGACCGTAACTCTCAAATTCCTAAGTTAGCCTTGCCCTTTCGATGCCGTACATGAATATCAAATACATGGCAGGCTGCGGGCGAATAATGTAGTGTTCTTAATACTCTTGTTTACCTTTCGACATTCTTCACGCTTTTGTTTGGCTCAAAGGTGAAACGCTTTATTGTAGGGACTGTAATGTAGAGGACGAGAGAATGAACTAACACTCAAAACAATGACTAATAATGAATTATTATACTGTACTTTGTACTCCTTTTCCCTTTCCTTAATGAACAGATCTGCAAATTTCTACATCTTTCAGAAATGTACTTACTTTTATAGTTAATTTCCAGTCCTATGATGTTTTGTTTTAATTCATCCAAAATATCTCTTTTTCCTAACAATTTATTTCTTCAAATTTTGTTGCTTCATATCGTTTACAGATACGAAAAGTATGCTATTCGTGAAACGATCATGTTTCTTTCAAAACGAGAACAGTTACGCTCTTTATGTGTATAACAATGGTATATATGTGGATATTCTATTGAGCTATAAACAGTATAGATTTTCCTTGGGGTTCTCCAATTAAATATAGACGAATGAATAAACAGTCTAATAATAGCAAGTTTTGAAGTAATTGATGTGTTTGATTTAGATTTGTCACATATTGTTTATTCTTCATGAGTCCAAGTCAACGAAAGGGGTATTAAGTAATGCTGTAGTAAAAACGATATTTCAATGGACGACGTAATGCTGTAGAAGACATAATTTGATTGACGAAGTATTGATGTAGAAAACATAATTTAATTGACGAAGTATTGATGTAGAAAACATATTTTAATGGACAATTGATTGATTCAGATTCATTAATTTTTTTATTTTTTAGCGGCGCACCAGCACGTTTAGGCTATTTAGCGCCATGCAATCGGTTGTATTTATACATCTTTAAAAATACTAAGAGGTTTAATAGCGACCAGCGATATGAAAAACCAAATAGTTCAACAGAAACTGGTAATATGTTAGTAACAGAAAAATATGGAGCTTCCCAATCAACGTGAGATGTAAATGGTTTATGTTGATGAGTACAGTTGAAAAGATGTTGAACATACTGGGCGGTATCTGCATTAGATAAAAGTGCTCAAGGTGACGGCATACAAGTTATAGTTGAAAATAAAGATTTACTTCATTCAGGAAATCTAAAATACAAGTGATATCTATAGTATCAAAAAGTTCCTTCATGTCATGTACATTATAGTACTTATCACGCGTAGGTTGCCGGTCGAAAAACTCGGCCCTAAAGTGCTTAACAGTGAATGGTTCATTGCAATAAACGCACTCTGGTGGATCTTCACCTTTTAGTATGTGGGAGTGGGTTATGTATGTATGACCAATTCTGATTCTTGCAATGACTACCTCCTCCCTACGGAGGGTTCTGTAGGAAGGAGTCCATTCTCCCAGGATTGGTTTGATGGCGTGAAGTTTTTTTATTCACTGCATCATTCCATGATGTCTACCACTTATGATGTAGGTACTTTTTTGATAAGAGGTTTAAAATCAGTAAACGGTAATCAAAACTCATATGGTTCTACGGATAAAGCCATTTTAGCAGCGCGAGCTGCGTCTTCGTTACCTTTAATACGAATATGGCTAGGTAACCAAAAGTGTACTATACTGTAGGAGGTACTAAGCTCGGTATTTTTGACGACGAGATTGGTTAATAATGGGTTTTTCCAGTTGTCTATTGCGCACTGACTGAAGCACTGATAGTGAGTCACATACTGTGCAGAAAGCATTTCTCTGCGATGCGATGAAGGTGGTTCATTCTCATTCGCGAGAAGGCTTTCACATGGAGATGTCTAAAATGCTCCCAGAGCGGGTCTTATTTCCCTGATGATGAATTGGGTCAAGCATTTTCAAATAGGACTTCCTAGCTGAACCATAAACAACGCATCCATAGTCTAGTTGGAGCGGATAAATGTTCTATACAAATTGAGGATTACTTTGTTTTATCAGCACCCCAGTCAGTATGCGCAACTACTTTAAGTAAATCTAAAGCTTTCAATCATTTAGCTTTCAAATTCTTGATGTGTGGAATGAAAGTCAGTTTTCTGTCGAAGATAATACCCAAAAACTTTGTTTCCTCAACAACTGGAAAAAGTGTTCCGTCCAGTGTGAGTTTAGGGTCATCATGATGTCTTCACAACTGACAGAAATGCATGCCTACTGTTTTCCATTTTGAAACTTTGAAATTGTTAGTACTAGCCCAATTTTTGGACCTTGCTGATATTTTGTTGGAGTTGTTTTTAAACTATATGCATGTGCTTTGATCGATAACAAACTAAGAAATCATCTACATATAATGAGCAATCCACAAAGGGAGATAAACACTTGGTGAGGCTATTGATTTTGATATTAAAGAGCACCACAGGTATATTGCCCTGGGACACATCCATCTCTTGCTGGTGCATATCTGAGAGGGTAGAGCCCACTCTTACTTTGAATTCTCTGTCTGAGAGAAAATGTGATATGAAAGAGGGCAGACGGCCTTTTAGGCCCAGATCGTGCAGGTCATTTAGAATCCCATACTTCCATGTTGTGTCCTAGGTCTTTTCTAAATCAAAGAAGACTGCTACTAAATGTTCCTTCTTGATAAGTGCATCGCGAATACATGTTTCCAGTCTAACCAGATGATCGTTGGTACTCCGACCAGAATGGAAGCCACTTTGGAAAGGATATATTAAGTTGTTACTTTCCAAGTTCCATACAAGCCGAGCATTAATCATTCGTGCCATTGTTTTGCAAACACAGCTTGTCAGTGCAATGGGCCGATAGCTGTTAGGATCTACGATATCTTTACCTGGTTTGGGAATTGGTATTATTGTTGCTTCTTTCCAACCCTTAGGTACATTACAGCAATCCATAAATCATTAAAGATTTTCAGAAGAGATGTTAGTGATGATTCTGGGAGGTGTTTCAAGAACTGGTAATGTACTTCATCTGGCCCAGCGGATGTATCATGGGCTTTGTCTAAAGCATCTTTAAGTACCAATAGTGAAAATAGCTGGTTATAGTTTTCAGAGTTGCTGGATGTGAATTTTAAAACGTGACTTTTCTTTTTGAGTTTTTAATCTTCGGAAGGCTTCTGAATAATTAGATGATGAGGATTTTTTTCTAAGAAATTGTCTGCAAGAATATTTGCTATGTAACGCATCGAATGAAAATTGTTATTATTTGTTTTAAGGTGTCGAATAGAGTTGTTTTTCTTGTTTCAATTTTTTTTTCGAATAGTGTCCCAAACTTGTTTCATTGCTGAACGAGAGTTTAAAGAAGGAATATATTTCTTCCAGGATGCACGTTTACATTCTTTGATTGTGTGTCGAGTTTTAGCCCTGGTAATACGATACGTGTTTCCTTCTCGGGCGTTAGACGAAATTTGAATTGTTTTAATGCTTCTCGGCGTTGTATAATGGTTTCTTTGCATTTCTTGGTTTCCCAAGTTTTTTTTTTTTTTGTTTTAACTGTTCGGAGTTGACTTTGGAAAAGATTCTTCTGCAATCCCAATTCGAATTGAAGTAAAACGCTGTTTAGGATCAACAGCGTTGAATACTGTATCATTATTTAATTTAGTTTTACATAGTGTTTCAAACGTAGCCAAGTCGGCCTTCTTTAAATTCCATTGAGGAATTGCGTCATCAATTTTAAAGTTATTTTCAAGGTTGATTGGAAAGTGATCACTGCTGTGAAGGTCATCAGCAACCTTCCATTCATAGTCCAAGACAGCGAAGGATAGCAAATTGTCAAATCTATGCACGTGTATGTACCCGTTCCTGGGTGTACATATGTCACTGAGTTTCTGTTATATAGACACAGATCGTGTCTGGAAATGAAATCTTCTACTTTATGGCCTCTGTCGTTTATGTGATTTGATCACATTGCTGGCAATAATAACCGTACCCAAGGAATCGAGAGATCACATCTTTTTGCGTCCTGTCCCTTTGGAAAGAGGCACGTGGGTCGTGAAAAGTGTCGCTTTTTAATCAGTGATGTAAAACATTTCGATAGAATGTTTACGTGTTGAATCTTGTCAATAACATTGGAAGGTGTAAATTCTGCCGGGCTGTTAAACTGGACCCAAATAGGGGACTTCAAACTGTCGCGAATAATGGAAAGTCTCAAGCGATCGTCTTCTTTTACTTCATATTGCCGTTTCAGTTTGGTTAACAACGAATCCCACACCATGGTGATGAACCCTTCTGCTTTCTCCAAGGGTACTTCGGACTTGAAATCTTTAAACGTCACAGTGTACTTTTAAGTTGTAGTTATAAATTTGCTAGAGGAGCGCTTTTCCTTCTCTCGAATGTGGTAGTGCATTTCAGGCTTTATTGGTAGACTCTGCTTGGGCGTAACGTCTCTGGATCTGGATTCGGGCTCTCTCGTGTCATCTACAGAATCGCTGCCATTTATTTGAGCCAAGACTTCAGCTACTGTGAGAAACGATAATACTCGTTTCTGTCTCTAACGTTCTTCTCATTTCTTCACGAAATGATGCAATCGTTTCATCTTGACTGTAAAATGTAAATGGCTACATTTTGAACGCCAGTGTATATCTAAAGGGTCAGTGGCTTCCATTCCACTATTCATTTCACTATCAGCAGACCAGAACGATGGAAGAGCCCACACAGATCAAACGTCTGATCAGAACTTTGCGATGTGTCATACCAACATTTTCTTCAGACAAACCGACGGACTACTCCCCCTCTTTTCGAGATAAAAGTCATGATACCTGTTATCATTGTAAAGAGAAAGGTAATTGGTCTCCTTAAGAACAACAGGAACAGGAGGAGGGGGAAAGAGATTCCAAATAGGAAAAATAGGCACCCTTTCCAAATAAAGAACCCCGACACGTCAAGAAAGAGAAGAAAAAAGACGAGACAAAAATAAAAAAGAAGAGAAGGAAATGCCTGTGATAGTATAGAAATTCAACAACCAGAGAAAGTAAACAAAACCAAAAACGAAATCTATGAAATTTGTAAAGTGCTGTGTTGTGAATTAAATTATGACCTTCGTAACAGAATAGACCAGACAGAAAAACATATCTCTTGGTTTTGACTTATAGAATAAGGACATACACTCACGCACTCACACACAAACAATGATTTTGAGTCTTAATTGATTTTGGCAAAATAAATACTTTCTCTCTTCCAAGAAGTGTTGGCCATGAAAACCACTATTGGGTGTTCGTTTGTTTATGAAAATAAACTGAGGAACGGGAAGAAAGCAGCTTTAACTGCCTTAAGCCTTTACCATGACCAAGGCCTACTTCTGGTCTTGGTCCCGTTGATGACCTTGTAGAAATTACAAGTTTTGGTGTCTCAGGCGTAGTAGCAAGGCTGGATTGTTTAGCACGGAAAAGTTTTTTCTCTTGGGTCGTAATAAGGAAGTCTGATACATTTGTTTCAGACTCCTTAACGCAGGAGAAATGACTAAAAGTACCGTCACTGTTTGACTTTCACTGTCTTCCTCCTCTCCTAGCTCTTGTTTCTTTACTGCTGCTTCTTCTTCCTGCTGTTGAAGGAGAAAAAGTTGTTATTTCTGGTGTAAAAATTTCTCCAATTCTTTTTTCTGTCTCTGTTTGTTTAAAATCCTCAGTGTTTGGTAATGAAGGAGAAGGTGGTGAAGGTAGTGGTACCGGCAGAAATTCTTGCGAAATATAGAGAAAATCTACGAAATCCCAATTAAAGTTGGTCTCTTCTGGAAGTAGAATTGTGTTGAATTCGGTTTGCCACTACTTTACCATCTCTTCTCGTCTCCACGACCGGTGACCCCCAATTCAGCGTCTTCTTAGTTTCCATTATGACTGAAAACTGTCGTATTGATTAATGACGCACATACTCTAGCGCACATATATAGGGAATGTGACGTCATTGACTGATGATGATGATGATTAAGTTGAATTATAGTGCTGTATCGCCCAGTAGGGGCATGTAGCACTGTTCTCAGTTTCCAACATTGCTGGATATTTAATTACTCCTGGAGGGGAGGAATGGTGCCGCTTCCCCCAGGCATTTATGTACTCAAGGAGTACTATTTAATTTGGTCGTCTGGTCGTGGTTGCTATTAAATAACCACTGACCTGAATGGAGGACCCTGGGTGAGTGGGAATAGACCCAACACACACTCAACCCTAACAGCCAATTATATGTGTTAATGGTGTGCGATGACGCAAGTGAAGGTAATGGAAATTAGTTTCACATCTCCGCCATTTTGGAGCTATCCGAGTTGTGGCAATAAAAGAGAGGTACCATTACGTCCATGGATGTCGTTCAACCCGCAACATAGCGATTCCGCGCTTAATTCAAATCTATTCCAGTTATTACTAATGGACAGCAAAATACCAATAATGTGTGAGCCACCTATGCAATTCAAATCAATGAACCCGTACAATTTCTTTAACTATCTTAACTTTCCAATATTTCATATACAAAGTGTACATGTATTAAGTCCCTAACAAGTTTGAATACTAAGATGTCTATGTGACATAAATAAGTATAGTCACTGTTTGGTAAAAAATAGCTTGTTAATTTTGAACGGTGTGCAAAAAAATGATCAAGTCAGGTTTCGTGAAATAGATTGTTCAAAAGGAGTTCTCGTACCAAATGAGGACCCTGTTAACCAGGCAATAAGGTCTGTTTGAGTAGACTCTAATGTCAGGCTGACATCTTGTTCTCATGGTGTCCAAGCATATGGTTGTTCCCTCGGACCAGCCATCATTTACCTTTGTTCTGGGTCTTTGAAGTTGTTTCTCACCTGATGTTTTTTTCTGGTTTCGGTCTATCGGTGATGTCCCTTTATCCAAACTTTTTTCCCCTAAATTGGATGAACTCTGTGCTGTTTTGAGTTAATACAGTATACAGCCCCATACGCCCCAGCCCTTATAGTTTAGTTGGGGGTCTGTGTGCCTAAAGTTTGATAAAATTTAATTGCAGTCTTGTTCTGACGGGCCTGGTAGTCTTGGGCTTTTAGACTATCTTAAACTGTCTAAATTGTGAGCATAATATCGGGACAGAATTTTATAATAGTCTAGTCTCAGACCAGCTACTTATATTTAATATTTGGCCTTCTGACTTTAGAATTTGATACGTATTTGGTAATTATTATTTACTGTCAATGAGGCTGTATTGATAGGAAAGTTAGAGGAGGTAATAGCAGTAGGGTAGGTTCCTATACTTATTTATGGGCTATTTATTAAATCCTATTTGTTGTTATTTATTTGTTTAGTTTTTGCCTTTTACATAGTGTTTTGTATTCCCTAATTGCCTTCATTATCTGTTCGTTGTGATTTGTATACCCCATTACTGTATCTTTCATCTATTTTGTTGACTTGTCATTATTCCCGGAGTGATTTGATTACTTAATGGGCTTTGCGTAATTTTTCCAGGTTCCCTAGTTTGTTTCTAGGGTTACGCGAGTCTTTATTTTTCGGTTTGGCTGCTCATTGTATGAGCCTTGGTGATGTCATGCTCACCGTAGTGTATGTGGGTTCCAATGACGGTTAGGATCTACCTGCTCATTCCTGGTGGTGCTTCCATTTCTTAAAGAGGCTTTCTTTTTGGTTGCCTACTCCGGGAATACACAAGTGCTAGTTTTTATGTAATCCTTTTGGTCTCCCTATTTTGTTTATAATTTCCGGTTTGGTTGCTCAGTATACGAACCTTGATCATCTCATGCCCACCGTAGTGTATGTGGGTTCCAAGAATGGTTAACATCTACCTGCTCATTCCTGGTGGTGATTCCATCACTTAAAGAGGCTTTCATTTTGATGATTAATTTTCGTTTGAGCTAGTACTAGGTTTTTTCCTTACTTGTTTTTTCTTCCCTATTATGTTCTTTATTTTCCCATTTTCTAAATTTTATCCTGTAGCCCTGTTGTTTTTAAAAATTCTATTATTATTTTAAATGTTGTTTGGGGGTTGATATTTGTTAATTGAATTATTTATGGGTATGTATATGGGGCGGCTATGATTTGTTGTTCAGATCTGAATTTGTCCCTTTCCATCTTGGTTATTCTTCAATCGTTGAAGATGTGGTGTAAATCTTCTGGGGTGTTACAATTGTAGCCATTTATGTTATGTGGGAAGGGTCCTATGTATTTTCCAAAGCTGTTTGCCAATTTATTTTTTCCAAAGAGAATTTGATTGATTATTGTTTGTTCATAGCTTGTGTACCTAGGTGATTTTCTATTTCTATTTACTTCCTTGATGGTATTGTATAATTTTCTCCCTTTGTGATTTTGATTCCAATCGGTTGTTAATATAATGTGTTGGTTCATGTTGACAATATTCGAGTGGCATGTAATTTGGTTCATTGAGTTTTCCATTAGCTATCTGGTCTGTTAAGTCATTTCCTTGGACATTGATGTGGGATGGAATCAACATGTATTCTATGCATAATTTTTTATATTTATTTGTTTCATTATTGCGTTAGTTTTGGTTTAGGAAATTCTCTCTTGATTTAGTGGTGTTATTTTGGATTGAGGTTATGACACTTAGCGAGTCATTTAGTATAACTGTCTTGTTTGTTTGTTTTTTCTCAATCCATTTTAGTATTTCTAAGATTGCCCAGAATTCAGCTGTGTATATGGAGCAGTAGTCAAGTAGACGCCACCCCATTTGTATATTCAGCTCAGGTATTACCATTGCTGCAGCTGTTTTGCAAGGAATTCTTATTTTAGATCCATCTGTGTATATTTTGAGGAAATATTGATATTTGTTGTTAATTTCTTCTAAAGCTAATGTTTTTAGATAGTTTGCATGGTTTTCCTTGTTTCCTTTAGTTGAAAGGGAGATATTTACCATAGGCTTTATATAACTCCAAGGTTCTTTATCAGATGTAATCTTACTTTCTGCTATATTGACTATTGGTATTATGTGATTCCAAGGCTCTTTGTAATATGAGATAGTATTTTTGGCCTGGAATAACTCTATTGGAAGTTGATGTTTTAATGATGAACTAGTTTTCGCATAGGGGGAATATTTTCACAGTTGCCCTGAAGGGTATATTACAATTATTTATTGCCTGGTAAGTTGGGTGAGTTTTGGGGTGTGTTGAAAGTCTGACTGCATATTTCAAGATCAGTTTCTGCCTTCTTAAATGTAACGGCAGTTCTCCGGTTAAGATTTGCAGCTATGCTAGTGAGGTTGATGGCAGTGCGCCAGTGATAACCAGTAGGGCTTTTCTCTGAATTTTATCTAATTTATTTAATTGACATTTGGGTGCCGTGTTGTATATTTGGCAGCCATAGTTTAGTTTAGATCTTATTAAAGCCCTGTTTAAGGTTAGGGTTGTTTCTTGATTTGCACCCCACTTGGTACCTTTTAGGTTTCTTAAGAAGTTTAAGTCCTGATTACATTTTTGTACTAGTTCATCTATGTGATGTGCCCATCTGAGATGTACATCATAATACATACCCAGAAATCGGGTTACTTTTACAAATTGTATTTCTTGATTATCTATGTTTAGGGTATTGTTTATTTATTTCTGTTATGTGGGGTAAATAGAACTGCTATCGTTTTTTTGGTGCGATAGTTTGAATCCCCATTTATTTGCCCATTCTCCTATATTATTCATACTATCTTGAATATATGTTATAATGTTGCGGTTAGATGGATTTCCTGCACTCTTTACTCCACTATCATCTGCAAATTGCAATAATTCAACTTCGGGTGATGCCAGAGTTCTGTCAAGGTCGTGTATCATTAGATTGAAAAGAATGTGACTGAGTACACTCCCTTGTGGGGTTCCATTTTCAAGGGTATGTTCTTCGGAGCAAGTGTCTTCTACTCTAGTTATTATTTTGCGGTCAGTGAGGAAGTTTTCAATGAAGTTATACATCCTTCCCGTAACGCCATAGTGATTTAATCTGGCTATTAGGTCTTTGGTTCATACGAGATCGGATGCTCTTTTCCAGATCTATAAACAACCCAATGACATTTCTGTCCGCTTTTCTTTTAGAGTTAAATGCCAATTTTATAGCAGTTTCTAATCTTATGAGTTGGTCCATAGTGGACCTTTGGTTCCTAAATCCACATTGGTTTTCAGATATTAGTTTGTTACATTTAAGGTAGTGTTTGAGCCTTTTGGAATTATGGTTTCCATTATCTTGCATATTTTGTTGGTGAGTGAAATGGGTCGATATGAGTTATTGTCATTGCGATCTTTCTTTGGTTTTAATATGGGTATTACATTCGCAGTTTTCCATGTTTTTGGTAGCGTTCCTATTTCCCATATTTTATTTAATAATTTTATAATAGACCTAATGATGTTATGCGGTAAATTTTTGTATGTAGTGTACCCTAGTTGGTCTTTCCCAGATGAAGTTTCCTTTTTTCAGTACCTGATCCCATTCATATAGTGTCATTTCTTTATTTAAGTTAGAAGTTTTGGGTCCAAGGTCTTGAAATAATATCGTACACTTTGCTTCAGTTTTGTCCCTATATTGATGGAATTCACTGGCGTAGTTGTTTTTCTTAAAGTGTTGGGCTAATATATCAGCTTTTTCTTTATTGTTGTTAGCATTATTTATTGTGGGGGTTTTGTTGGTATTTTTGCCCCTAATTGTTCTAATTTTTTATCCCACGCCTGTTTTGAGTTGGTTCTTATATTTTTACTGGTACAGTATTTTTGCCAAGTTTTTTCTCTGGACTGCTTGATCAGGTTTTTTAGTTGTTTGTCTTTTTTCGTATATTCTAATAGGTCTATTGAGTTACCTGATCTTTTGAATTTATTAAGGGCTTTTTGATTTTCTTTCCGAGTTTGTTTTATTTGACAGGTCCACCATGGTACTTCTAGTTTGTTTGGTATGCTATTTGTTTTGGGTATGCTAGTGGTGTTCTCCTGTGTTATGATCTTAATTAGGTTTTCATAGTATATATCAATGTCTTCATTATCAATTGTATTTGAGTTTATATGCGATACCCTCTATGATAACGGAATGATGTTAACATAAAACCCAACGGACATTTTCACGGCCACTCATATGCCTCGAAAGGATTTGCTTTCTTGCCTAAATGTTTGTTTTAGTCGTTTGTTGTATATTTGTTTGTTAATTGTGACTGTATTGTTGGTCCTGATTGAGGTCAACCCGGTGCACGCATGTTCCTACTACTGTTGCAACATTGTTACCAAACTTTTAGTACGTGACTTCACCACAAATGTTTCATTCCTATTATCCTTATGCAACAACCCCACTTTCACTTGTCTGTATATAGACCCAATATTCCCCAAGTTCGAAAACTCTTGTAGCTAGAGTGTCCCAAGGAGTCCGTAATGTATTTTCCCATTATCACTAGGGTATCCCCTATCACTACTATCGGTGCTCACCTGAACGATAATGATTATGTGAGTACTATTTAAATGAATTCATGCAAAATGAACAACAACATATTTTCCTTGAATGGAAAAAACTAAAACATAAAGAGCAGCAGAAGGGGTGAACCGTACAAACGATTAAGGCAAATATTTGTTAAGCAAGAAAACTCACCTCCTTCTGCTGCTAATGGGTACAAAACAGGATTATGCAAAGAGGGGGTGAACCGTACAAACGATTTTTTTAAGCAAAAAACTCACCTCCTTCTGTTGCTAATGGGTTAACGAAATAGGATCATGCAAGAGAGGGTGAACCATACAAACGATTTGTTAAGCAAAACCCTCTTACGAAAAACGAAAAAAAATCTTACAACGATATGCCAACGTTGTTGTCACTCACCCCCTCTGCTGCTTTTGGTTAACAGATTATTTTATCAAGTCCGACACGATATCGCGTTCGAGGATCTGATAAATTTATCGTCACAAATCCGTGTGGGATTGACTGAGCGTGACTAAAGAAATTTCTAAATCGATTATGATCCATATCACCGCCGCACAAAGTTTGCCAAATATTTCGTAGCGTATGATATCAACTCCGTTAAACACACACAATAAATTGCAGTTATCTCTGATCACCTTCGGAATTTGTGTGTAACGTTGAGTAACATATATCACATCAGTATTTTTATGTCTACCTCTGGAAAATATCCTAGCAGGATTCTTTCGATTGTCTAATATGATATCATCATACACGACTAAATTATTAACACTTCCATCGATACCGTCAATGCTCGCTGCGTCCTCGATATCGGTTATAAATTCAATAATACCTTCGCCGTTGATTTATATTGCTCTCTCGTTAGCATCCTTTAACACTTCATAGCATGGTTGATCGTCTACACTCGGAGCGACCAAATATAATTTCTTCCAATTCATCCATCTCGTTATCAAATTAAGTAGCAGTTGTGTCGTGCCGCTTCCAGATGGTCCGATTATAATCATTCTGATTGAATTCGGCAACATCGCATGGTGTTTAATAGGTTCTCGTCGTCGGGTAGCTGAATAATCAATTATATTCATGTTATTATAAATATATTATGGATCTATATTGTGTGAAGTGTAAGGTGCGTACTGACACAGATGACTTGACGACGATTACAACTAAAAATAACCGAACAGCACTTTCAGGTAAATTGTGTACAATGTAGTACAAAAAATTTAGATTTGTTTCTAAGGACTTAAAAAAAACGAGGAGGTGATATTGCAGCCAAGCTAGCTAAACTCCTAGGAACACCATGGGCAAAGTATCCAGGAGAAAAACACCTTCTAGGGTATAGTTATTGTGGACCCGGAACCAGACTCGATATTAGACTCGATGATCAAAACCAACCCGGACCAGGTGAAAACCCAATAAACGCTACTGATAAGGCGTGTCATGCGCATGATGTTGCTTATAAAAGCAGCAATCTGCAACATAGACATATCACAGATGTGAAATTGATTCATGCGTTGTATTCTATCACTGATAAACCCTTCAAAGAGAAATTAGCTTCATGGTTGATAAAATCGGCAATGAAAGGTAAATTGATGTTAGGTGCTGTTAATTAATAATAACATGGAATCTATTTATTATTCTCCAAGAGGATACTGGAGGGGTAAAGCAGCAATCGGTAAACTCGCTAGCGCAGGAGCGGTGAAATATACCATTGCAGCGGATTGGTTATCCAAACAGGCGACATGGCAAATGTATCTACCTCCGCCTAAACAAATTAACTATTCCCATTTTGATGTGACCGTTCCTAATGAAGTTCATCAAGCTGATATATTATTTCTTCCGCATGATGGTGGTTACAAATACGCGCTAACTGTAGTTGATGTTGCGAGTCGATACAAACAAGCAGAACCGCTAAAAACAAAATCATCAACTGAAGTGGCTTCTGCATTTGAAAGGATTTATCGGCGAGGTCCTCTGCGTTGGCCAAATCTATTACAAGTTGATCCTGGCAAGGAATTTCAGGGTGCAGTTCTATCAATGATCAAGAATCATAATACCGCGTTATTACCAGGAGAGCTCGAAGGTGGTACAAAAAGAGCTACTGATCCTATTTGGAGTGTCACCGCGCATAAAATATCTAGTATAACACGATCCACGGGTAGACCAGATTGGATTCAACTGCTCCTCAGCGAGGATTTACTCGTGAACAACTACAAGTGATACCCGAGAATACTCAATTACCGCCACGTGGTCTTAACTAGCACCTCTGCGTCTGTTGCACTCAAGACAAGTCAGTATCACATTATATCTGGTATGACCAACGCTGCTATTTTTTCTGTCTACGGTAAATTGGCGAGGATCTTTATCCGAGCAACACCAACGCATTATCCATTGCAACTCGCGCAGTGATTATTCCGTTGTTGCTTCAGCGTAATTATTAATTCAGCATCAATATCAAATTCTCTATTATTATTTTTATCCTGCTGTTTATAACCAGAGAGTTGTTTTCTGATTATGTCATCGTTGACATTATCACCTATTGTAGTGTTATTATCATCTAAAACAATTCTTCGAATCTGATTTATTCTTCGTACTCTGGTCACTCTTTCGTAGTATGGTTTGTCAATTCCAGTCAGAATTCCTGGTTTGGAATCTCGACTCACAACGACGGTTCTGTTATCCTTCAAGATGGGTTCAAATTTATCTCTGATAATCCAATCTCCTGTGTCTGAACGGATAATGAATTTTATTCTAAAAAAAATACCTTTTCCGCCCAAGATGTGAGATTATCACTGCTGCTTTTTTATCGTTCATGGTAGCATCAACGTCACTATCGATTCGAAATGTCGACCAACCTTGAGATGCTCCATCACGCTTGAATTCATTAAAATAATCACGAATTTTACCCAACATGGTTCTGTCACGAATTTTACCCTTTGGTGTATCAGAGACTCTATCGAGATTGAATTTAGCATTATTCCAGGGCGTAATTTTCGATAATCACATGAACTCCTTCATGCTATAATTAAAACAAGTATTTAAATATAATGAATCATTGCAAATGGCTTAGGATAGGATCAGTGACTCCGTATAACAAGTCATGCAGAAAGGAGTTCTGTGGGTATAATATGCAAAGATTTCGACGTGGAAGTCTTGGCCCGATCCCTTGTATACGATGTGTGGGTAGGGGTGCGTAATAACTCACAGTTGTGTCTCAGTTGCGGCGGTAAGAGATATAGAGAGTTGAAGCGTTATAATGATAAGAAAGCTAAAAACTCCATCAATGACACTGAAAAAGTCATAAGAACTCCTCAAGACTACATCGGAAGATTTCTAAATAATGTAATCATTAGACCAAACAATGAATTAGACAAATAGTATTATGAATATAAATGAACCAGCAACTATGAGGCATCCAGTGATAGTATTATTAGACATCGTAAACTGAAGAAACCAGTTGGTGCTGTGAATAATCAAGGGTATTTGGTGTTTACCGCTGTAGGGAAAAACATCTTAATCATAGAATAATATATGAATGTCACAATGGATTGATCAAGGATGGTTTTGTTATCGATCACATTGATTCCAATCCTAAGAACAATTCTTTGTCAAATCTACAAGCTGTTACACAAAGCGAGAATTTAAAACGAGGAAAGACTGGACAATACTCGAAAAAAGCGAGACCCATAAGATCTTTTAATACAACAAATAACGAAGAAATAGTATTTCAATAAATAGCTAAAGCCGGTAGGTATTTCTATATTTGCCCACCTTCTGTTCAATACGTTGCAGAGGTAATTTATCGATCTGCGATTTCAAAAAAGACCGGACAACTAATTCAATTCGTTTATGTTTAAATTCCATTTTGCACCTGAGGCGCCCATCTCTGGACGTCCACAGACAGGGTTCATTTTTGAAAAATATATTTTTTATATTAGAAATATATAATTATCAATAATATGAATTCTGAAAATATCAATGAAGTTATAACCAAAATTTTAAATTTGAAATCTCAGGGGATTTACATATCAGATAGTTTTAACCGCGATCAAATTATGTCTGACTTCCAGGATATTGAATACGGCGCTATGTTCTACCCAAAAAATATGCCCTTATTAAACGAATTCAGAATTCAATTCGCAAAAAACTTCTATTCTGTGACGACGTCAGTAAGTTTATCCCGTTATTTACTATCGTGGAAAGAAAGAGAAAGGAATTAGGGCAGGAATATGAAATAAAAAGAACAATTAATTCAAAAATCAGAAATATAAGATTGTTAATTGAACAAAACGAAAATCCCCCTTCGAATATCCCGTTGTAACGGTCGGTTTTAGTCAATACTGGCGTGTAGTAAATATAATTTTGTTAGATTCAAATTGGAAAATTGTTTACAATTTAAAAAATGGTTAATGAATCATTAACGACTAGATTGGCTCGTGAAAGATTATATGCAATTAAGAGATTTATACCAATCTTCGACTCTGTCAGAAATAAACTACAAGCTAGACAGTGTTTACAAACTGATTTTGCTGCAGAATCTGAAGAGTTGTTTAAACCAATAACCACAGCAACGAAGGGGGAAATATCAGCTACTGAGCGTGCTATATGGGGAGATGTCCCCGAGGAGGGAAAACCACCAAGAAAAGAAAAGCCTCTTATTGGCGAACTTAAAAAAATAGCAAGAAGTTCCAAACAAACAAAAAAAAATCTTTAAAAACACTTCCTGGTGATATAATAACTGCCGCAAGACAACAACAACAACAAGAACGAGAACAACAAGAACGAGAACAACAAGAACGAGAACTTCTTGAAGAACTTGAAGAAGGACTTGCTAGTAGACCACCACTTATCGCACCACTTGAACCACTTAAACAACCAGGTGCTACTGCAAGAGAAGAATATCTACCTGAAAAGATATGTACGGCTGATGCGATACATAGAATCAGAGGAATCAAAACAGAATCTGAATTAATTAAATTTACTAAAGATAGTTTTAACAAAAATATAAGAGATAATTATTTAAAAGACGACGATTCTAAAATTTTATAAAAGGTATAGACACCTGGGCGAATAAAGTGTTTTTAGCAACCCGCGGTAAAACTAAAATAACAAAAGAAATAAGTCCTGATTTTCATAGCTTTCTAGCTGCAGTAAAGGGTGGCCCACAACCACAAGGGTATACAGCAGACCCAATCCCAGGTGAAATTCAAATAATGGCAGAAGCTGATTCTGAAAAAGGTTCAACTGGTACAACTAAAAAATTTACAGCAAGTGGATATTCTGGGACTGGAATTTCAGGTAGTGGTCTTTTTCAATGTCCTGGTAATATTCTCAGCGATATATCACGATTAGAAGTTATCATCGAAGGGAAACGAGCTGGAAATAACTCACCGGAAATAATTAATGAAGCAGCTGATATCTGCATGCGGTTATTTCAAGGCGGTGTTATGGATATTGGTCTATATCGAGATTTCATTGATGAGTTAGTGGAAAATCAATCGGATTTTTCCCATCATGGTTATCACAGTGACTGAGCATCCAAAGAATTTTTCATCACCACATTAGATAAATATCATTTAAATAAGATGATCATACACTACAACCATGATAAACCAGCCAGTGTCTATGTAGTAAACTCACGGTTTCCAGTTTATAGAGCGTACTATGGTGATGGTCTCGGTGATACAATTGCAGGGTTATTTGCAAGAATGGCTCCAAAAGTGGCACTACTAGCAAAACAATTATCAATGAAAGCTATTGGTGTTATTCGTGATAAGGGTATTAGTGCTGTTGGAGATGTTGCCGGGAAGGCGTTTTCAGCCGCGTAGGATAAACTAACAGCGCTAGTTCGGCGGCGAAGGAAACCACCATTGACGACTCCATCGTTACCGTTACCATCTACAGCGGAAATGCCCGCGAGTGTTAGTAGAACAATAAATAACGCAGTGGATCAGAAACTAGCGTCGCTGGTGACTGACGCCCAAAATAACATAACCGCAAATATGATAGCGGGAAGTTGCTTAAAAAACCACGACGTGGTCAACGACGATGATTTAGATCAATGAATATATAATAAAATGTTCAAACGATCACCTGATCCAGCGTTTGACATGTACGCCCCAGTGCCCAAGGATGATTCTGTACGCGATTATCAATTTTATGCCTATCACACAATACAACCAAATCTTCGATCAAGAATCGAACTTCAAGTTCATGATACTAGCAAATATTTTCTACCATGTGAAGAGTTTATTGAAGTAGAAGGAGAACTTGTAACAGATGTTGTAGCTAATACACCATACGCAGATGACCCAATTGTCCGAGTGGGTTTTGTCAATAATGGGATCATGGCGTTATTTACTAGCGCTAGATATCTCATTGATGGAAAAGAAATTGAAACCATTGAGAATGATGTTGATGTTGCCACAACAATAATAGGGTTAGCAAGGTACTCCGACGATTATACAAGATCGGCAGGTCCATCTATGATGTTCGCTAAGGATATTACTGATCACCCTAATCACTCCCCATATATTAAGATACGAACGCCACAAGATGCTGCATCTGGTCCCAACCAACCCGAAACCTATGAACACAGAGTTAGACCAGGAGCTGCGTTTGATATTGTCGGAAGCGCTAATCTCGATTACAATTTAGGATATGCAACACACAAAGCAATGCTACAAGGAGATCATCGACTATTTTCATGCGCGATTCCACTGCATCATATATTTGGATTCTGCAGAAATGTCCGAAAAGTCATCTATGGAGCAAAGCATACGGTAGTACTCGTGCGAAATGGTACTGATAATGATGCAATCTGGCGTGGTGATGAAGCTGGTCTTGCTGATGGTAAAGTTATTTTATCAAAACTATCGCTATGGATGCCAGTAATGACTCCATCAATTACCACGGAGGGGCGATTACTATCATTTATGGACCAAGGAGGAAAATCGTTGATAAGTTGGTTATCGGTGTCCACAGATACTATAGATTCTGATATTAATGGTACAAGGTGTTTCAGCTCCACGTCATATATTTATTGCGCTACAAAATAGAGCGCGATTAGACAATCAAACACATAGCCATATGATATTTGATAAATTAGGCGTTAGTCAAGTCTCGCTGAGAATAAATGGCCAACAGGAACCATCCGAGGATATAAAACTTGATTACGAAAACAATCATATTGCACGCGTGTATCACAGGTTGTTGACATATATGGCACGCGATCAAAATATTGATACTGGTCTGCAAATATCACAACATGATTTTAAAAATTTATATCCAATTTATTACTTTTCGTTCGAACATCTTGATTTAACAAAACAGTCCGTCGTTGATATACACTTTAGAGCTCGTGTAAACCCCCCTGGCGGTGTTAATTATAGAGCGGTTGCGGTCATTCACAGCGACAAATCAATGATACTCGAAGGCGTTGGTGGAAGAATGAGAGTAGTTGATGCGCCAGTGGAAAATATGTAACAATTAGATCAATTTGTTTTTGTATATGTCATATGATGTTATTAGTGTTTCGTTAACTCCTAATCAGATTAAGAAACTGCAATCATCAGCAACTGAAAAATGTGGAACTACAATCACGTTGAAACCTGCACAGATGACTGGCGGGGCAAATAAATTGTCGCTGACAAATCGTCAAACAAAACGTTTTAGTGACGCACTCGAAAATAAAAAAGGAATTCGAATTAAACTTTCTGCGGGTTATGAAAAAAAACCGGCGGTATATTTCCACTATTAGCTGCGTAACCAACATTAATTGCGGCAGCGGCCCCAGCGGTAGCTAAAGCGTCGTCGTATGGAGCCATTGGTACCGCGGCAGAGATGGCACTAAAGAAAGCAACGTGGAAGGGATATAAAAAAAAGAAGGGAAAGGGTCTAAGACTACCAGGAACCCCGTATTCATGGTACAGTGGAAAGGGTATGAAAATCCCAGGAACGGTTTACTAGTTCCAATGTCCAATTTTGATTTACTCGATGCTGCTAAAAAATTGGCCATAAAAAAACTTCAGAGGTGTCTTTATGAAAGATCAGATGCCGGCACAACCAAACAGCGCCAAAACCGGTATTATTAATCTCGATAACAGCAGCGGACCTGGAACTCACTGGGTTGCATACGCGATTGATCCACGTGCAATCGTTTATTTGGATTCATATTGGTTAGCACCACCGAAGGAATTTATGCGTTATACAAACCGCTTAAAAACTCCTCGTTGGTATTCAACGCTACCAACACAACAAATGAATGATCCACCAATATGCGGCAACGAAGTATTGAATGTCCTTGACGCTATTTCAACATCTGCAAAAACCACCACATATTGTCGTAAATGAATATACTAGTAATCGCTGTTAACAATGAAGTCGTCAACGAAGAGATTTTAGAGAAATAATTAGTTTTACAATAACATGATTGATATTTGGGGGAGATCTTTATCAGCGCTGAAGAAACCCAAACCTGATGGAGTTCTATAAGGACAATACTGGGTTGGCCTGAAAATCCACCTCGGACATCTTATCAATTACCCGAACCTAAAACATTAGATTATTTTAGCGACAGGATAAAACCCGATAATCCAGTAAAAAGCTATAGCGGTTACACCAGATGGAATTTTTTCACTGGAATGATAGAAGACCGCTACCGAAGATATTATGCAGTTCGACAGGATAAAATCATTGAAAATTTCACAGCGATCAATAATAATATTTCACTGTTGTTAATATCTCTTGAATCCGGTACTCTCACTCGAGATGAATTTATCAGCGTCGTAGAAACATGTAACAAAATCATCAATGACATGGAAACATTTCATTCGCAAATTATTCAAGAGGTATTAGGTGACAGTAATCCTAAAACGAGAACGGAGTTTGCGACAGTATACAATATACGCGTAGAAGATATTCCCACGCTCAAACTACATGGATATAATATCTCAGAACTACAAAAATCTCTCAATGATGCCATCGATGAAGGTTTCCAAAAAAACCACGATACATGGAAAAAAAACAGCACCACAAGCACAAACAACAATTCTCAGATATGATAACGACCCATACGGAGGTGGTAGACATATCGCGCAGCTAAATGTAAACATATCTTCGGTGATTGCATTGAATTTGGTATGTGATGTTATCGAAGGAAGCTATCAAATAAATCTCGAGCGATCAAATCAAGCTCAGCAGGGATATATTTTATATTCATTTGCATCAACAGCTCCTCCAGGATTTCTAATCATTGAGGATCCAACTAATCCAGTTTATATGCGATGTCATAATAATTCGTTAACGAGAATTAATTTCGAACTCACTGACCAGTCACATAATCTGATTGATCTACAAGATGAGGTCCTACAAATTAGTCTGTATGTGAAATCGTAGTGATTTTCATTGTTAACCCTATAGCAGCAGAGGGGGTGAGAGGTTTTTGCTTAAAAAATATTTGCCTAACACGTTTGTACGGTTCACCCCCTCTGCTGCTTAAAAAATTAATTCAAAGCATGTCGAAATATCATAGTGCAGTTAAGAAAATACACAAAGATTAAATCTTTAAGAATTATAAAAAAGTACAAAAGAAAGAGAGAAAAAATAAGAAGGGTAAAAAGACAGAAGATGCATATGACAAACTACAAAGAGACATTACAGAGAGCCAAGAAATTCAACGAATTATATACAAAGGGAAGAGGATATACAGAAGACTTGAATTTAAAAGAGGGAAGCATAAAAAGATTGAGAAATTAAAAATAAATAATCAAGTTATATCTAATACAAAAGAAATATGAAATGAAGTCCAATACTACATTAATAAATTATTAATCTTTCAAAACATTTATCTAAATGTAATGGATCAATACATTAACAACAGAATTACAAATGGGGTAATAATAATGTGCGAGGGATTCACATTATTATTATAAAAACCCTTTAAAAAGGTAGGGCTCGAGAATCCGATGGACTCACAACTGATTTTAATATAAGGTTCCAGGAACACCTATTTCCTATATTGGAACTTATATTTAACAATATTCTTTTTAAAAGAGAAATGACTAAATGTAAGAAAAAATGGATCATTACCCTTATTTGTATAGGAAAAGGCGATCTGGAAGACATCTGAAACTGACGTCCTATCCTCTTACTTAATAACGATTATAAAGTACTTTGTATGATACTAATACATACAGTATAAAGATTATTAGTAGACCCCAACCAAAGTTGTGGCCGATTCATCTTAGACTATAGCGTTGTTGAAGGGAAAAGCATCGGAAGTGTAATCGCGTATATCCATGGCCGATTTGCTGAATTACCTCGAGTTGAAAGACTCACTTCTGAAGAAAGACAAGCTAACCGATCAAGCCTTCGCAAGAAGTTTAAGTATAACAAACCAGAGAGAGGCGAGACATTCACCCAGTTCGTCCTTAGGACGTTCATTTACTTGCAACGATGGATATAATGTGGTAAAGTCGTTAAGTCATTCTTGCTTAGGTAATACCTAATGCCAGCTTGTGACAAGGAGTCATATTTGTTTTTTCTTATAGTGAAACGTACTTTGCGAATATACGACATGGCCTGTGAAGAGGCAAATTTATGGCGATCTATCAAGAATGCATTAGTTGAGGCCAGAGAACCATCATTTAAATTTATGGAGACAAGCCCGTGTCATAGGGTGTTCTGCCTAAGTATAGGGGTTTTATGTATAGTGGGACTGTTGTTACTAATTAGAACCTTTGCTTATTCAGCAGCCAGACGGACTGCTAGAGACATTATAAAGTTCCTTTTTATGGAAAAAATCGTTAAACCTGAGAAAACGCAGAAATTTTGTTACTTAAAACGACCAGGTCAGGCTGACCCGACTTGAGCGACTTGGGGAGAAAGGCCGGCAAAAGATATTTGATTCTGATTGGTCACGGTTAAATAATGTGTGTGTTTCCACACCACATTTCATATGATTTAATATCGCCTAATCGAAATCAGAAATTAGTCTGAATTTTCCTGTAAGAGGACAAGAGATAGAATTTACTGAGACTCTGGATGATATCTGAGAGAAATACATTCGTTAATGAAGTGTGGTCCAGGCAGCAGCCAAAACAACTGTTTGAGTGACAAAAACCACAAAGGTATAGTGTCACAATTCTCTGTAATTTGTTTATGCGATTTATATAATGTTTGCTTTAGTTTACAGGTCTTGCATGATTTCATTTGATACATTTTTATAATAATGTGCTTTTGAATTATGAATCGGAAGTCTTACCTTAATTCTTAGTTAAGGGTGACGTAGTGTTAATTTGTGCCGTATTAGCTTAAAACACTATGTTAGCTATTAATAGGAAGTCTTACGTTAATTCTTGGATCAGTTTGACATATTGTTTTAATTTATCATCTTGTTTGCATAATAATTAGGTTATAAGAATTTAATGATTACATTAGTTAATATTGTAATAAATTTGGAGTATGTGTTAGTGAATTTAAACCATGCTGGGGTCGTTAGTAGTGAATTTGGGTACAAGCCGAATGACTGTCCCTGGTTGTAACATAGTCCATATTAAAATTCAGCGGTGTATACAAGTATTGTGATTGAAAAGGCAGCATTTATGGTTGGAAATCAGTAAATTATAGAATGGAATCAATAAGTTGGAACTTGGTAGGTGCCGTTTATGTGGCCATAGTGGAAAATGGGCGTATGTATATGAGCATGATACGCCGGAAATTCTGTGGATTGACTGGCTTAGGGTCGCGCAGTTAAATATTTCCCAGTTAGTAAGGGAATACTAGTGGAATTTCTATGACATGACGGGCTTGCGGTACGGAATTCGGATGATAATGAATAAAAACCATGCAAAGGTGCAGTTAATGGACGTTTGGGCAAGTTGTCTCCTCTGGGTCGCCAATTGATTAGAGCAAAGATTATTAGTTATAGCAGACACGTCTTTCTTTCCATTTTACAACTCAAGTTGTATGGAAGTCTTTGGAAATGTGGGGAAAACTTATGACTTCCAGCGTGACTCGCGCCAGGGTTTTGACACCGCTCGGTCAAGTGAATACCCCTGTGCGTGTAACAATATGATTTACAAGAATCATGTGAATTCGCCAAATTTAGGGTTCATATATGATTCAGCGTCAGTGTATTCAATTTATTTGCTGTGTAAATTAAGGCGGGGCCAGAATTCAAAGCCTCGATGTATGGTGCTTTAATGTATAAGGTCAAGTCGTAACGAATTAGCAATTCGACTATTTACGGTCATTTGAGGACATTTGTAGTTGATTACTAGCCTAAAATCTGTTTACCACTGACATAATTATGTGATTTTCGAACCAGGAATAACGAGAATTCTCAACTGTATCAATTGTAACGAGGTACTTAGGGTTGTTTAATTTCTTTTACAGAGGGAGAAAATTGCTGTTTGGGAAGTATTGAGGTTACTTAAACTGAGACGTATACTGTGGGAAAGAAACTGAAAAAGGATTGTAGTGAAGCATAAACCAGTTGTGAAAATCCGGCATCGTGCTGAACTTTTTAGTGTTCAGAGAGTACCTTGAGACAGGTGCTAGAAAGTGTCCTTTAAAGTTGATAAAAAGTACTGGCCATTGTTTTGAAATATATAGTTTGAGAACAGAAAGGAGGGGATAATCCAGGAATGACCAATGATATAGTATATTTATGACTATATGTTGAACAGGAATATCAATATATTATACTGAAATAAAGAGTACAGATAATATGTTTAACTTTGTTGTTCATTTAATGCTCAGACCGGAAAATCCACTTAATTTAATTTATGTACATGTTGTGATTTGCTAATCCTCCTGTATTCTAAAATTTAAGACAGCATTACAACGTACATTACACAAATCTTCTGCCGCACAGACTACATAAAGAAAAGGTATATGCTGTATGTTAACTATTTTTGAGGGTATAATATATATATTTACAATAAGTGTAAGTGATATATCGGTTATGGGATTGTTATTTTCTTGTTTAAATATACCCCATAGGGCGTATCGTGTTATGAAATGTCGGTCTCTATGTTTCCTATAACGTCTCCGCATACTACGTTGACTTCTCTACCATGTTACAAGACGTTTGTAAATAAATAGCTTGCATCCAGGGCCGACCTTAGACCGATTGGTACAATATCGCCCAATCGGGACCCTCGCGTTAGTATTTTGTAAAAATAAAACAATTTAGAGGGGAAAGTCATTATAAAGTGATGGAATGAAGTTTTAAGTTCAATATCATATAAAACGTTTTAAAGTATATTTCCAAAAGCCATATTCCAGGGGGCCTTGCCAAAATCATCCAAATAGTTATCACCATTATTGCTTGTATTATGGTAAGAAATAACTATATTGACTTCAGCGTGAAAATATAAAAATTAAATGCCTTTGTGACTCCTAATAAGAAAAGTGATTTCTTCAAAATGCCATTAGTTTTATATCTTAGACATGGACTCAGTTATGTGGGTCCCCTATTAGTATAGTAAACGTGGATACAATTTCGCAAATAAGGACCAAACAAGTTCCATTTTACGCTGATCCCGTGCCACATCACCTAAAAGCTTGATAAACTAAAGTTGATATGACGAGAGATGTTAATGCATCCAATAAGTTATACCCTTGATTGTCCTACTAGGTGTTTATAGAATGCCAATTTGTCCGAATTCTAGAAGCACAACCCAAATATCATCAAGTTTAGAAAATACGGTGCTGAATATAGATAAGACTAGCGGAGAATGTATTCAATAGGCGAGTGAGCAATTACATAGAAATATGGTTTAAATACTGAATACGGAATTGGTTATTATATAAAAACTGGTATGTGCAACTTACTGCAAAAGGCAGTATTGAACCAGCGACCTTCTGAATCGGTTACATTTATATCATACAGGCACACGTAAGTGTATATTCGACGCTCGCCCCGGGAAAGAATTACACATGCATGCATTAGCTGAAATGGTAGTTAATTGTCTGAAAAGATGGCTAAAGACTTACTGCATAAACTAATACCTCAGTGTAACTGAACCGAATATATTTACCGATCACTTAACCCTTTTTACTTTAATCATAAATATGCCAATTGTTGAACCCATAAATGAACCAATAACAAGCCTATATCTAAGGTTGTGCTCCAAACAGTAAGTCACATACCAAATTAATATCAAAGTACAAAAGGTTAAATGTACAATTTGTTTGAAAGAAATAATGCCAACAAAAATTAGCAGACGCACGAAAGTATAAAGTAATAGTGGAAATATTGGTTTTGATGTTAACAATTTATAATACTAGTAATAGTGGTAAATGTAGTAGACGTGATTAAACCTGTGATAGCGGTCATATCGATAAAAGTGGTAAAAGTGATATTAATGACGCTAGCGATAAAAATAGTAGAAATTTTAATAGTGATAGTACTGGTAAGTATGATACTTGTGGTGATACTGATAATGTTGTATTAGTGGAATGTGTGTGTCTTGAGGTAAATATCGTGGTGATAGTTGTAATAATGGTAACATTGGTAGTGGTGGTAATATAGTGATAATAGTGCTAACAGTGATAAAATTCGTAAAGTGGTGACGCTGATAATAGCAGCAATAGTGGTAGAAGTGGTAACTGGGGTAATCGTGATACTTTGGGTAATTATGATAATAGCGGATAAAGTGGTAGATTGAACTATTATTGGTAACTATGTTAATAGTGGTAAAAGTCGTATTAGTGGTAATAATGGTAAGTGTCATGCTAGTAATTACGGTAATTGTATTAATAATGTTTATCGTGATAAAAGTGGTACTGGCTATAAATGTGGTACAAGTGGTAAATTGCAATACAAGTCTACATTGCGGTAATCGTGGTAAAACTGGTGAAACTGATAATTGTAATAGCTGATGCGATAAAACTGGGAAAAGTAATCATAATGGTAAGAGTAATAACAGTGGTAATTATAAACCCACTATCTTTGCTAACTGTGTTGCCTCTGTTGGTGCTGAGTTTAATGGCTGTAATGATAATGCCACATGACTGATGATTATGCTAATATTAGTAATGGCGGTCTGAGTGAGTTCAAATACACTGGTGATTCGGTATCGTCAGCAGCATTGAATGATAATGAATATTGTAAGGATTAGAATGAACTGCATATAAATGACAACCGTCATATAAAATGGTTTTGTATATAAGCCATCACTCTTTTATATCAAGCACCTATCCGTAAAGCCATATTTCAAAATACTTTTACCGATATTATATGAGTAATTATTCTATTTATCAGAAAGGTAGAAAGGTGGTAAATATATTTTGTCGACTGGATAATATCCCATCGTTCGTTGCAACATAAATATTTGTAAACAAGAGATTTGAAGGGTTGGTCAATTGATAAGCCTGTTTTGCATACTACTTCGATTGCTATTGGAGAAAGGCGGAAACCTATTGATCTGAGGGTCAAAATATCAAATATCAAGGTCAATATCAAGGTAAAGTGAAAATCGCTTTCAAAACACTATTGTCAGTTCTTCATCACCTGTCTTCATCACAGTTCACGGAGAGCTTTGCGCTTCAAGAGAAATGTATATTTATTCTTTGGGTAAGATTATCACAGATGACTTTGGTTTTGCACATCATCTTTAGTTCTATTGTAGGATCATTAGCTAACTGTTCTGATTTGCTGCACTCAGCTGAAGGAAGAAACCTATACATTTTAGTCTCTAAAGGTCAAACGTCATGATTATGGTAAGTCTAATAAGAATTGTTTCTGTACAGTTCGGTAAGTTTGCGATTCCATACTTTAAACAAAGGTTGGAGGTCATTGAGATTTAATGGTCAATAAGCTCAATAATTAATGAAGGCGTATTAGTTCCTGTTTGGAAGAATATGAAACATCTACAAATTGGTAAATAGAGGGCCAACCTACATTATGTATCCCCTTGCTTGTAGCTGTGAAAGGATTAATTGTTACAAATTAATGATTGCCGAGGCCAGTAGTATAAGTATTTATACGATTTGATATATAATTGTGCCTTATGATCATGTTACGTATTGGATTTGAACCTCTAAGGTCTTAAAATACAACCACGTTATAAAATACTTAACTTAGAATTGAGTTGCTTTAATACATAATTTGTCATGGCTAAAGTGTAGAAATGCATCTTTTGCTTATTAACTGCTGAATTCCATCGAAACATAACAGAGGATACTTTATAATAATAGTCATTGTACCAATGGAAAACATTACCACCAGGGATATGTAAAGCTTTGGATTATTAAAAAGAGATACAACAAAGTACTTTATTAGTAAACAGTAGACCAGTGTATTCCCTCAAATTATTCCTCATGCTCCGCAACACACTTTCTCGATCACTTATTAAATTCCAGTTTTGTATTCACCTTTTGACGTGTTGTTCATTCACTTGATTGCACTTCCATCCATGACTTATTTGAAATCACTTTGACCTAACTATAGGATGTGTGGTGGAAGTGTCAAGTTAGGATGATGTGCTCTTACATAAATTCTCTTACGATGGCGACGTTAGGTGCCAATGTGTCGTCAATGAATTGATGGATGCAAATGGCTACATGCGGACAGGTGGTTTGGTAGTGTTCGACTACTTTTGGAAACACTTTGGAGGCAAGAAATCGTCTGATTTATGCATAAAGCAGTCACCTTTGCTTTAAAATAGATTAAAAAAAAAAAGATGCATTTATAGTCAGCATGATTACGAGAAAAATTAACCATGAACTATAATTAGCATATTATATACATAACATGAAACATAAGAACATAATAAAGATCCACAGGACATACAAACCTATCATAATGCATTATCATAATAACTTTTACAATAATGCGTAATGTTTGTTCCTCGTATATGATTCATTTAACCAAAGATATATAGGGATTTTCAAGTAAAAATATGGTCGATATAAAATATTTCATATGGATTATAAGTATTCTAACCAAAAAGATTCAGATTGACCGGAAGTAATTAGAAAATATCTTAATGGATTGGTGTCGTATATGGAGAGATATTTTTTATTTGTTCTTGACCTGACCAAATTGTAACTGGAAGTTGATACCTTCGTTTCGTATAAGTCATTCCTCTTTTGTTTATAAATTGTAGTTATTATTCAACCTCACATTTACGATCTATCTTATCTTTAATCCTGATATCGATTTTAATGGGCAGATGTAAGATATGGAGCGTCTAAAAGATGACATGTTGTTCTCCATGACTTAAACTGCAAAAGCTCATCCGACCACAGCGTGTATGAAATTGCTGGTGTTGTTGTTTTTGGGTTTAACGCCATTTTTCAGCACATGATAGGCTATACATGGCGGCCAGTATTAGTGGTGGAGGAAGAACCCGGGAAAACCCCCAGAGACAACCGTCAACCCACGAGAAGCTAATTGCAAGCTTTCTCACATACCCACATTGGCCGAATCTGAGACTCGAACCCACGCAGACAGAGGTGAGATGGCTCGGTAATAGCAAGTTTTACTCCCCCCAACCCAACCCAAATTCAGCTCCCCTCCCCTATGGAAACAAACCAATTAATTATTAAGTATGTTCCCAAGGAAACAAAACGACAATTCATTACTAAGTATGTTGCCATGGAAACAAAACGACATCTCATTATAAGGTATGTTCCCATGGAAAACAAACGACAAATCATTATATAAGTATTTTCCCAGGGAATCAAAACGACAATTCATTATTTAAGTAAGTTCTTCAGGAATGAAAAATGCTTAATGTACCATGTAGTGACTATAAATGTTAAACTGTACATTTTAAAAATGTAATGCAGAAGACAAAATTAGATACTCTTGGCTAATTAACGCGTATAACAATGACCGTACCAGCTCACTGCAGTGGAGACAACAGCCGTGAGAAGAATTTCAAACATCCATTCCTAAAATAATGTATGTAGTCATGCATCAATATGTCTGAAAAGCTGTCATATATATATATATATATATATATATATATATATATATATATATATATATATATATATATATATATATATATATGATAACTTTTTAAATCATTTAGATTAAACTGATACTTTTGCTTTATTAAATTGATTAGTCATCTTCGACTAATGTGATTGGAATTGTTAGACTTGGTTAATAATAAAACATAACAAAGAAAAACAAGTTAGTTATTTAGAGGGTTTTTTTTCATTAAACTTTTGAAAATGTTCCGTGTATACATATAAATAGTGTACACTTAATCCTTTCAAATGAATCATAGTACTCAAATTATTAAAGATCATTTAAACCTTTCAAATAAATCCATGAATCCATATGGACAGGAAACAATTAAACCTTTAAATTGATTCAATGTATCGAAATGAACAGATGACACTTACCCCTTTCAAATGAATCAATGTTTCTTCTTTGAGAGACGACACTTTAAAGTTTCAAAACAAGTCACAATCCATATGGATAGAAGGCACGTAAACGTTTCAAATGAATGTATCGGAATGAATGGATGACAGCTAAGTCTTTGTAATTAATTCATGTATCGAAATGGATGTAGGACACTTAAGCTTTTCAAATGGATGTATCCAAATCAATGGCTGACAATTAAGTCTTCCTTATTAATCCATGTATCCAAATAGATGTGGGACACAAACTTTTCAAATGAATGAATCAGTATGAATAGACAACGGCATTGAAACAATTCAAATGAATCCATGTATCAAAATTGATAGATGGCACTTACATATTTCAAATTAATTTAAATATCTATCTGGAAAGAAGACTCTTAAACGTTTGAAAATAATGTATTTATATCAAAAGTGAACATTTATATCTTTGTAATGAATCCATGGATCAATATAAATAGAGGACACCATCCAAATTAATAAATGTATCTAGGTTGATAGAGAAAATTAAACGTTTCAAACAAATTCAAGTAACCATATGAGGTAAAGGCATTCAAACGTTTCAAATAAATGTTTCTGTATGAATATTGGACTTTCAAATGAATCCATGTATACATATGAGTAGAGGCCACTGAAGCCCTTCAAATGAATAATAAAGTTTATTTGGAAAGGACATCTGTAAAATTGATTATGTCATTTTTTTTTATACAGTATTCGGTAACCTCAGACATTTTTACGCACTCGGTCTACGACTAAAGAATAATGTCAGAAGGACATGTAAGTGACCATTCGCAATTAGTACAAAGCAACAAAAGATATATCATTTTTTATGTTTGATTAAATTACTATCAAAACTTTATTGGAAAGAATAATTAACTCATGTAACAAGGACAGAAAAACAAGATTTTATTTCTCTATTTAAAATTCATAAACTATTTGTTAGCCAGCAATGGACAGATTTGGTACTGGATGTAACTACACCAAATATGTTGATAATATTTAGTAGTCACCTTCTTCACTGCTTCATAAAATATTTGTCCGTCAGTGGTAATTCTGATGTAATCTAAAAACAAATATTTTTGTACAAAATATTAATTATTTAGTATGTTGAGTCTGTAATATCTTAGTACATGTATACACTTTAAATATTGAAACATAGTAATATATTCATTTTTGTTGCATTATTTTCATTTGCAATATATAATATTAATTCTTTATGCTCCCCATGGTTTTTGTGTATGCTATGTGGCATGCCAACTTCTTGCTATGTGTGACTTTAGAACTAAGCACTTGAGGTCCAAGGAAACGTTTGGGTTCTTACTCTTCTTACTGTTGATCTGATACTGCTGTTCCAATAATGTCGCTTGACCGTACTAAATCCATATAAATTCTTGACAGTACTAAATCAATGTAAGTTCTTGACAGTACTAAATCAATGTAAATTCTTGACAGTACTAAATCAATGTAAATTCCTGACAGTAGTAAATCAATGTAAATTCTTGACCTTGACAGTGTCAAATCCATGTAAATTCTTGACAGTACTTAATCAATGTAAATTCTTGACAGTACTAAAGCATTGTAAATTCTTGACAGTATTTAATCAATTTACATTCTTGACAGTACTAAATCAATGTAAATTCTTGACAGTACTAAATCGATGTAAATTCTTGACATTATTAAATCTATGTAAATTCCTGACTACGAAATCCATGTAAATTCTTTACAGTACTAAATCGATGTAAATTCTTGACATTATTAAACCAATGTAAATTCTTGACAGTACTAATTCATTGTAAATTCGTGACTACTTAATCAATGTAAATTCTTGACAGTACTTAATGTAAATTCTTGACAGTACCAAATCATTGTAAATTCTTGACAGTACTAAATCAATGTAAATTCTTGACATTATTAAATCCATGTAAATTCTTCACAGTACTAAATCCATGTAAATACTTGACAGTCTAAATTTATGTAAATTCTTCACAGTACTAAATCCATGTAAATACTTGACAGTCTAAATTTATGTAAATTCTTGACAGTTTTAAATCAATGTAAACTCTTAACTCATGTATAAGTAGGTACATGATCTTAATAAGGGTAAGGCATACATGGTGATAAATACTAAAACATTTACTTATCTTTGAAAGCCTGAAAATAAAATTCCCCACTTTGGCAGCATAATCGAAATTTTCTTACGCAAATTATATGTTTTATTCTGATAAGCCTTTTGGCCACTTTACTTAGAACACATGAAGATTCTGATCTGAAATTAGATGGGCATTGGGCATTTAGAATATGAGAACTGGTTATTTGTTATTTATTACAATTAATCAGTAAGATCTATGAATCCGCTAAGAAGAACGTCTCAAACATAGTCTAATTAGCAAAATTATCCCACTACAGTACTAAGATCACGGTGAGTTCTAGCTGCAAAGAGCTCTTCGAGATAACTAACAAACTAATGTCAAGGAACAAATGTACACTACCTCCAACTACCTACCATCCCTCCAATAGACCTTCCGGAGCTATTTGCAAATGTCTTCCGTGACAAGGTACAAACCATTAGAGATTCACTTGACAACACAATTTCAAATGACTCGTCACTATACAGTTATGATACAGAATTTCAGCGACACCCATTAGGAGCATTTGAACCTGTCTCTAATCAGATTTACTACGGACAGTCGTGATGAAGAGTGCGCTAAAATCTTGTGAACTTGATCCAATTCCGATATCACTGCTGCTTGAGTGCTTAGACCCAATATTGCCATCACTAACTGATGTTATTAATATCTCTTTCATCGGGGGAATTCCCATCATTATTCAAAACTGCAAACGTAGAGCCTCTGCTGAAAGAAACCAACACTTGACTATAACGATGTAAAGAACTACCGCCCAGTTTCTAATCTCCCCATTATATAAAAAATCTTTATAAAAGTTGTTCTATCCCAACTTGTATCTCATTTGAATTGAAAGAGTCTTTTTAGCAATGTAAAGTCTGCATATCGCCTTTGCCACAGTACTGAAACTACTGTTCTGAAAGTATTTAATGACATTCACTGCTTTGGATAGTGGAAAGATTACAGTCCTCACCCTTCTTGATTTGTCTGCAGCATTTGACACAATAGACCATAATATATTACTTCACCGTTTCCAACATGTATCGGGTATTCAGAATATAACCTTACAGTGGTTCAAGTCCTATTTAGTCAACGGGACACAAATTGTATCTACAAATGAAGTACTTTTCAGCCCAGTTGATCTATGTTGTGGTGTTCCACAGGGGTCTGTTCTTAGACCTGTTCACTTAATTCTATACCCTCATCATCCAGTGTCTTACCAATTGCACGCTGATGACACCCAAATATACAAATCTAGCCACCCAACTGAAGTTGATGCTACCGTCCATGGAGTAGAGAGGTGTATTTCGGATGATAAATCATGGATGACATTTAACATGCTGCAGATGAATGATGATAAAACTGAAGCTATTCTGATCACAATACAAAGACTTTCTCATTCACATCCTTTACCTCAGACAATAAATATCAGCAACACCAACATTAAATTCTCACAGTCAGTTCGAAACCTAGGTGTTACTCTACACAGTACTCTCACATTGCACCAACATGTCATGAACATATGCAGTGCTGCAGATCTTGAACTGAGATGTATCAGTTCCATTTGCAAATATCTTCCAGTTGATGCCACTAAAGCACTTATGTGTTCATTATTACTTTCAAGACTGGACTATTGTAACTCAATTCTGTCTATTTCGTCACAATATTTACTCCAGAAACTTCAAAAAGTTCAAAACACAGCTGCACGGATCATCTTTAGAGTACCTCGATCAGAGCACACCTCACCATTGCTCTGTACCCTAAACTGGCTATCAATTCGATACAGAATCAAACACAAAATTTGTTCTCTGTGCTACATACCAACATACCTATCCAGCCTCACCGATGTGTAAACACCAGCTAGATACTTACGCTAATCTTCTGAGAATCGTATACTCATTGGTCCCACTGTGAATACGAAGTCATATGGACAACGTTGTTTTTCATACCAGGGCCCGGCAACGTGGAACGAATTGCGCATTTAGATTAGACTAGACACAAATACACAGTGGTCCCTTTTAAGAGTGCTCTTAAAACTCACATGTTTCGACTGCAGGGACAAACTTAAAAACCTAATAATGTTTTGCATCTTATATGTTGGAAATTATATATATATATATATAACAGGTAATAACACTATATAATCAATAAATCTGTACATAGAGAACCTGATCTCTTAAGACAGGTGGTCTCTCAAGATCAGTTTTGCTGTATATAGGCTGCTACTGCAGACATCTTGAAAATGTTATTGCTAATCCTCCAATTCTGTATGTACAACTTAGGTACCTAAATGAAATTGCTGTCAATGTATACCTCCCAGAATTTGAAAAAAAAATCTTCTAACAGCTTATCCAAAATCAATACACTTACCAATTTGTTTTCAATTCTACATCGAATTCCCTATTCATAGTTGTTTCTTTATTGAAAGTATGCTGATAAAATCTTCAGAAGGGCTGCCTTGATATCCATCCTCAAAATGTTTACATGTCTACTTCTCCTGAATGAATCCTGTTATCATGAAGTTTTCACTAAACAAATATAGGCTAGAAATATTTAGCTAGTTATGCATGTACATGGTACGCGTCAAACTATCATCTTGGGACTGTTGTTATCACTATTATTAATACTTGAATGGGAGCATTGACATGGGTTATCATTGAAACACTTTTTGCCGTATGTAAGTCATTCAAATGAAAATGATGTAAATTCTGACCATCCACAAATCCATAATTTTGTGAAGGAGCTTCATAAGTCAGACCTAATTGACCTTGTGGTCAGTGCAAAAGTCAAATCAATAGATGTTGTATAAAGTTTAGTACCTTACTGAGCTTATGAATACAGTGACTTTTGATGGCCTAAAGTGCTGACGAATCATTGCTAACTAACCTCTGCATGCACGAGTTCAGCCAGTGTGAGTATGTCGGAAAGCTTACAGTAGCTTCTCATGGGTTGGTGGTTCTTTCCGGGTTTTCCTGGGTTCTTCATCCACCATTTATGCTGGCCGCCATGTATAGCCAGCCTATCTTGTGCTGTCAAAACAGCGTTAATCCCTACAAAAACAACAACACTGACTTTTGCATTTTTATGAAACTTTAATGAACATGGTGATTATCATTGCTTTGACATTGATTTTAAAGTCAGTTGCTTGAACTTATGTTGTTTGCTGTACTTGCCTGTAAGCATGGTTTGATTTCAGCTTTGCTTGCTTTTGTTTATGATAACACAGAAAAGTTTGTTTTATCTCATTTGACCTAATTTGTACAATCTGATGACTACATACTACATAACAAATTTCAGATATATTAGTAAGGTATACATAAGTATTGTAGATAACCAGTCTTGCGATCTGTCCTAAGGATAAATCAATTGTTGGATCTCAACCACATAACTCTTGTGTTCCTTTTATATTCATGAACCCTTAGTTTCCCTCTTATCCCCCAGCAAGGTCAAGGTCATTTTAGAAAATCTGACAGACTTTAGGTAGATGTCTTTTCTGTATGGTCATGGTTCCTGAAGACTGAATGGATATGATACTGTTGATTGTAGTATGACAAGATTAATATACTTTTATGACAATTTTAGTCTTGATATTTTGGAGTAAATGACAGCACATGTTTTCTTAGTAGGTTGGATAAAATTTGATATGACAGAATTTACTAAAATATTGCAGATTAATAAAAGTTTTTTTCTTCAGATAAACATTAGGTATAGAGGAACATTTGACCCGAGCTCATTTTAGTTAGATGGATAAAAATTGATAGAGTGCTTAAAATATGTAACCATATCCTCTCTTTATATAGTCTAGGATGGAACAAGAAAAATACACCCAAAAGCTTTAATATATCTGAAAAATTGGGGGGATTATCCTAGCGTTCCTAGCCAGCTCTGAATGTTAGGATGGATCCGTGTGATATCCACAAATTAAATAAATACAGATTTCCATTAAAGCTGAAAGTTTGTGCGTCTTTTGAAAAATGATTAAAAAACATTGAATAAATATTTTTTTCTCGTGATATTTGTAAAGCGAAGAGTCTCTGCAAGTGTCAAAAGCTAAAGTCATATAACTTTTGTACGGTTTGTAACCTACAACTTTGGATAATGTGAAGTATCACAAGTTATTATCAAAACGAGAACTGGAACATAGGGGACTTGACATTTCTTTTTGAGATAGACCCACTAAACTTCTCAACTTGCTTGCTCCGTCTCATACTATTGTCTAGGGATGGATCTCTTTTGTAGGTGTAACAACTCTGGAAAGAGCAGGAGTCGTTTGTCGCTGCTCTCGAATATGGTAGTTTGTAACAACAATGGATCTTGTGTTTTATAGTTTAGAAAATCGAACAAAGAAACAAAGTTGTTGGTGGTCATCGTGGTCAACATCAACGTCAAAGTGACAGAGAGAACAAGACATCGTAGTCGAGAATTGTGGTTTTCTGACGAATGTGCACGTTCTAACAGCACAGTGCCTTCTAAAGCACTCTTGACGTTAAAGCGTTGACACAAGGTATCATGGGCTCTTAACTGGATACCCATCTCAGCGTGAGACCAAGAGTCTACCACCCTACGGATGTCATGGAACCTTAAGTAAACTCCTGGGAATTTCATCGTACTCTCCTAGAAATGAACTTGTGGAAGCTGAATATGTGTTTCCTGTTCGTTGGTCTGAATAATGTGACTTTAAAAGTCGATTACAAACCTTCAAAGGAAAAAGTTCAAAATATCTGCCAGGACCTACCCCAGAAGAATTAGCCAGAGCATGATTTTCTACATGAACGAAGGGGATAGTCAAGTGCTTCAGTTGCTTTGTGTCACTTTACTAGTGGGAACAGAAAGAATCCGCTTACCTGGAACAAGCATGATAGTATCCGAATTGTCAATACGTACCGTAAGTGGGACCCTATTAATTGAAGTGACATACCATTTCGTTTTTTAAACCAGCTTGGCTAGGAGTCAAACCTTGAACAACACCTAGATAAATATTTAAACCCCATGGGAAAAAAGAATGATCAAGGATTACCAAATAAATTGCAAGAAAAGATCTACAAGTAAGTTTGGCAGGGATTTACCGGAGCAAATTGGTGTCTGTAGAACTGTTGTGTCGAGATATTCATGATAGGAAAGTGACAAAAGTCAACCAACGCGTCAGATTTCTCATGATCAAGTGTGCGGTCTTCCTAGATTCCGCTTATACCGTTTACATCAGAAGATTTTATTACCATTCTTGACCGTTACCCTGAATTGCAGTGGTCAGAAATTACACACTATGTGCGTCACTTTCTCTCTAGGAGTATATTTTAAATAAAACTAAGAAACATTCACAAGGAACCCTCAATGTAGATATAAACACTAGCTGACACGATGATGGATCTTTACAAGAAAACATTCTTGGTTTGCCTATGAACTTGAGAGAACGCATTATTTTCTTGTAAACTTTCTCTTTCGTGGTTGGTTTTACTTGAAGGGAGGTCAGCTTCCAAGTCACATACTATAGAAAGACACATCAATGTAGATATAAACACTACCTGACACGATGATGGATCTTTACAAGAAAACATTCTTGGTTTGCCTATGAAGTTGAGAGAACGCATTATTTTCTTGTAAACTTTCTCTTTCGTGGTTGGTTTTACTTGAAGGGAGGTCAGCTTCCATGTCATATAATATAGAAAGACACATGCAAATAACGAGATATTTCAAAGAAAGATTCATAGAAAGAGTAGTGACTCCACAAAGAAAATTATCTAGTATGGGCACAAAACATTTATGTACATATTTCCTTTCCATGTGCTACTTTTTAGCCATAAGCTATTCGCTGTCCTTTCTCTTTAATATGCCAGTTTAAACCTCTTTAGATTTATTCAACTTCACATCGTAAACGGTACTGTTAAACTTAATTAACCTCAAATTCTTCCTAAAACAAAAAATACTGAGCCTCATTCTGTAGGTGCTTTCACAAAAAAAAAGTTTTCTTTCTTCACTTTGTGTTGATAATGTATAATGGATTTTTCCCTTCACTCTATATATGTTGATATTATTTAATGGGTTATTTCCTTCACTCTGTGTGGATAGCATATCATTATTTTTTTCTTTCTTTTCCCTGTGTGGATAGTGCATATTGGATTATTTATTTTTTCTTCCCTCTGTATATATAGTAGTTTTGGGATTTTTTTCTTCTCTTCATTCGGTGTAGTTAGTATTTTTGTGTTTTGTTTTCTCCTTCACTTTTATGAAGATAGTAGAGTTGTGGTTTGTGTTCCTTCCTTTCTATGTGAATAGTAGATGTTTTTTATAGTATATTTTGTGGTTTGTTTTCCTTCTCTTCTGTGTCAATAGTAGATTTGTGGGGGGGGGGGTTCTTTCCCTTTTGTGTTGAAATATTATTTCTGTTTTGTTTTCCTTCCTTTCTGTGTGGATAGTAGTTTTTGTGATTTTCAATAGTATATTTTATGGTTTATTTTCCTTAAATCTATGTGGATAGTAGATATGTGGTTTTGTTTTCCTTCCCTTCTGTGTTGATAGTAGATATTTGCTTGGTTTTCCTTACCTTCTGAGTGGATAGTAGATTTGGGATTTTTAAATAGTACATTATGTGGTTTTTTTTCCATCACTTCTGTTTTGATAGTAGATTTGTATTTTGTTTTCTTTCCCTTTTTTGTCGATAGTAGTTGCTGTGAATTTTGATAGTATATTTTGTGGGTGTTGATAGTAGATTTGAGGTTAGTTTTCCTTCCGTTACGCGTTGATAGTAGATTTGTGTTTGGTTTTCCTGCATTTCTGTGTATATAGTAGATGTTTTTGGTTTTAATAATATGTTTTGTGGTTGTTATTCCATCCCTTCTGTGTTGATAGTATGCTTGTAGTTTGTTAATGTGTTTGGTTTTCCCTCCCTTCTGTGTGGATAGTATATGTGTGATTTACTTTCCATCCCTACAGTGCTGATAGTAGATATGTGGTTGATTTACCCTCCTTTCTGTGTTGATAGTACTGTTTGTGCTTGGGTTTCCTCCCTTCTGTGTGGATAGTAGATTTGTTTTTTTGTGCTAGTACATTCTGTTTGTTTTACTTCACTTCTGTGTTGATAGTAGATTTGTACTTTGTTTTCCTTCCTTTCTGTGTCGATAGTAGTTGCTGTGATTTTTTATTGTATATTTTTAAGGTTTTTGTTCCGTACCTTCTGTGTGAATAATAGATTTGAGGTTTGTTATCCTTCCCTTCCGCGTAGATGATAGATTTCTTTGGTTTTCCTGCCCTTCTGTGTATGTAGTAGATGTTTTGGTTTTTGATAGTATATTTTGTTTGTTATTCCATCCCTTCTGTGTTGATGGTATGTTTGTGGTTTGTTTTCCATCCCTTCTGTGTTGATGGTATGTTTTTGGTTTGTTTTCCATCCCTTCTGTGTAGGTAGTAGATTTGTGCTTGGTTTTACATCCCTTCCGTGTTGATTGTTTGTTTGTTTTTGGTGGATAGTATACCATATGTGGATTGAGTGTAAGTGATCTTTACTTTCACGGCCGTGCTTAACATATATTAATTCAAGCTTCCGTCGTTCGCGCCATTTTACAGAATAAGCAAAACGAAGATGGTCATTAAATTTTTCAAAGAATTGAAACACAGTTGGTTATTGGACGTGGCTTATATGGTGGAAAAGATTGAAAATTGTAAATATCCAGGTAGCCTTGACTTCATGAACAGTCTCAAAGTGGTGTGAGATCTGCTTAAAAGTATGCTACTGGAGAAAATAGAAATGATGAGAGGTTTAAACCGTCCACACTATGTGAGAGCTGTAATTTTGAAGGAGGCCCTTGATAGTGTTATGAAAGTCCGGTGCTTTCTTGTGCTGTTTTGAACAGAGTGGTCATTTCTAACGTTGGAAGTTGACCAGATACAGAAAGCCAAAGACAAGATGAGAAAATTGTTGGAAGTACAAGTAAAGAAAATTCAAAAAGAACCTAGGCAGAAGAAAGAAAGAAAAAAGAAAAGAAACAGAAGGAAGAGGACTTTGAGAAAACTTTTAAGAGTTGGATAAAGGTTCAGGTAATTTTAGTGCCATGGGACAACCTGACTTTGGTAAAATCAGGAGCTGGTGGATGAACTGGAGGAAACACGGAAGGGATGTAAAACCAAGCACAAATCTACTACCTACACAAAAGGGATGGAAAACAAAGAAGAAGAACCCAAAAGCCATTTTTAGGGCCACTTATAGGTTTCGAAAAGGTTTCTTTTTCTTGCCTCTACCCACAAACTAATGTAAACTATTTCTCCCTATGTATGTATGTATGTATGTATGTATGTATGTATGTATGTATGTATGTGCATGTATGTATGTATGTATGTATGTATGTATGCATGTATGTATGTGTTCTATCACTATAAATATTGAGTATATCTCTACTTCCCACTGAGGTCAACCCGGTGTACATCTGTTCCTACTATTGTTGCAACATTGTAACAAATCTTCCGTACCGTACCGTAACGTCAGCACACCACTCCACTTTCCCTTGACGCAATACAGGCCCAATAGTCCCCATGTTCAATTTCCCTTGATACTAGATTTATTTTAGAAACATTGACGCCAGAGTTTCCCGGGGAGGGGGGCGGTCTGTAATGTATTTTCCCCATAAAAGCTAGGGTGCCCGACTATACTACTGACATCTTCACTCCCATTATGCACGTATAGATAAGTACACCCACATATATTTGTATAAGTCCCTTTACTTATACACATAAGTTCTTCCCAGATACACTAAACTACACATACATACACATACACACACCTGCCCATAGTTACACACTTGGTTGGCGGATCAAAATTATAAAGGTATCTGTAACTAGAAAAAGAGAGTTACAGGGTGGATTGAAATTCTGAAACCATTACCAAGATGATCATTTTCGATCCAAAGAAAATGTAATTGGCTATGAAAAGAATGTTGGTCAAACACAGCACAGCGTGCACGAAGAAGAGGCAATGAAATAACAAATCCTGGGTTGTCCGAGCTGAAGTCGAGTTCCACTGTGCCACAACTGTGTTTTTTTTTTTCCCTACATATATGTAACACTTGATCTACGAGTCACATTCACATGACATTACAAAAGACGAAATTCCGACTATATATGATAAACTATCCATCCTTGTTTAACCAATTCATTAAGTACAACAATGTTTTAATAATCTTATTTATGTATACTGTTTTTGTTAAATCTTCCTTGAATACAATTACCATTTTGTACCTTTACCATGCACGGTGATAACTTTTTTATTTCGCTTTGACAGACATGTAGTAACGATAGAATTACAATTCTTGAACAAACTTCAACTCATAGCGTCTGTAATTAGCTTCAACTAATGTATTCAACAATTTACATTTCAAAAGTGTCAATGTAAATAAATTAAAATTGTATGTTCGGTTTTTTTTTCCTTTTTTATTTATATTATCGCTTGCATGCTAATATAAATACTTATGCAACAGCCTCAACTATGCATAAAAAGGGATTGCTAAGCTCTGGACATGACACCGCGTAGGGGTCATTGTCCACATTCATGCATCCACGCATGCAGTGCAATTAGCTATAATCATTTTGTTCACAACAGCTGTAGTGCCCATGGGTGGTAAATAAGTACGATCTCCAACAAAAGGGAAAACTAAATTATGTTCATACAAGAACAAAGTGAAATTATAAGTTTTGTTACACGTGTTTGATGATTTGAGACTTTAATGGAAATTATTGAAATGATTTGTTTATAATGTGTCACAAGGCAGGAAACAGACCCTTCATATTTAAATTAATATATCATACTTTATACTTTGTGAAGTGTCATTTGTTGACTATAAATTTTCTTCGGCCATATTCTGAGAGCAATTCATTACTGGTATGGAAGAAAAGAACAATATCAATAATAAAGTTGTTGATATAGAACCTGCAGTTAATCGTGCTGGAAATGATGTAATGAAAATAGTATATGGATATCACATTACTATAATAAATTTCATCATGTACTGAAAGTTTGTTTTCAATGATGATAAATGTACCGATTTGTAAAACATGTCAAAGTGTCCAGTTTAAAATTGGCTCGCTGTATTCTGAAGATTGCAGATCTAGGAAGGTTTCAACATATACCTTATGAACAATGACAAAATATAAAATATATATTTTGACAATTTACTTTTACATCAATTGCAGGACGCTGAATTAATACAATTTAACCAGTATAAACATTCAGGCCAAATAGTATCGATCTATTCATCTAGCTAATATTTATCCATGTACCTGCAACTAGATCTCTGGCTAATGTCCGCTACTTTGCATTTGTAAATCCAAGAGCCATCTTCATTAGTCATTTGTGACGGCGAATTTTATGTTTTAAGTCGCTCTGTGGGATTGATATAACACTGACCTTACTCGTAAATAAAGTTCCCTCCGTGTTTTTAGCATATTTCGCATATTATCTAATCTCATTATTCGCATTTCTTAAGATGTTGAATGCAATACTTTCAGTTTTCAGAAGTATTTTATATGTATTCCCTAAGTTAAAACCATACAATCACTTGCTAGTGTCTTAATAAGCAAATGATTACATTCAAAGGATGGATGTGCACGAGTGGCTTGAATATCTGTAAGCATTCTCGCTCAGCATGTCATTTAATTCTTTGCTCTTGTTTTATAACTTTCAAAGAATAATACGGATTATATTGAATAATGGCATATATCTTGCTTTTGAACGTAATTTATTGCATTCGTCAACACGCTTTTGTTAAAAGTGTTTTATCCTTTTCAGTGTGTTCGAATACCCTTTAATAAAATAGGGCATATGAGCTAAGTCTGACATACCAAATTGAGTTCTTTTAACGATAAATAAATGATGCATTAACGATGATACTCGTACATATATGCACATCAATGTCGGCTAGATAGCAATTTCTTTTAAACAATTTTATTAAATCTTATTTAGACGACATTAGTAATTTTAAATTTAGGCTTCTTTATAATCAGAAAAAGGATAGGTTATGACAAAAATTCAATAGGAGACATAGGTTTATTTATAAAGGATTTGGCAATAAGCTATTATTGTGATTATGCAACTATTCAAACTAATAATTGGTCCGCTGTCCTTTAAGTTCAAAAGTGGTTGTCATATTTGTCATATTTTCAAGCCAAATTAACATAATGGAATTACTTATTTTACAAAAATAAATATAATTTTAGCTAAGACCGAGATTGCATGACGTTCATTTTAAATTAAGACAACTGTATCTTGAAAAACGATAAATTCTGGTGTATTGTATAAAATGATAGGAATATATGCAATCAAATAATTCATTCTCGTTCAAATTGTATCAAAATACAAACTTGAAAACAGACGTATGATCCATTATTATGCAAAAGAGCTATTAAAGCTACACAGTGACTGTTCAGTAACCAACAAGGGATAATACCAAGAAAGAAAAATGATTCCACCGTTCGGTCGATATTTACATATATATAATTTTATTAAGGATGTTTTTCGGCATCCACCACAAATGTGTATATATAATTCCAACAAAAGGTCAAGTTAAAAATGATTGTTTGCAATGACGAAACCGTAAGGACACATTATAACTCATCAGTAAACAATATTCGACATGAGCAGTGTTAGTAACGTGATTCAACGTCCAAGTTTACAGAGCTGCTATTATATGAATGTCAATCTGGAACAATCAACAAGAAAAGCAGTGTCTGTAAACCTCTTGACAAAACATTTTTCATGTTTTAACAGATAGAAGAATGAAACTGGTTTAAATGCGTTTACACTCATGATCTCTTTATGGTGAAATAAAGTATAGAAATAGTTATTTGACTTCATCAAAAGTGTTTCTATAGATTCTCTCTCTCTCTGGCTTCCACGTTCCAGTCCAGTTAGCACTGCCATCACAATCGTTTCTTGGCCGTACTTTATAGAGAAAGGGTCATGAACCTTACACATACTACCACTGGTGACAGCTCCGGTTGCCTATTGGTTAGAGCGTCCACCTCGGATGCAGGAGGTTGCAGGTTCGAAACCACAACCGATTCATACCAAATACTTATGTAGTTGGTGTTGCAGGGATACGTGATAAATAACACGTCTCCGGTGGTTCTTGTACTTTAATCAGAAGTGAAGATGACATAATGATTACCATGAAGATGACGTCCATAAAGATGTGATATTTTGGTATGCAATAGTCATTTTTTTTCGATACAATTTACGAAGTAATGAATACCAATTTTTACTAATTAGTTGAAGTTGTCTCCTGGGGACTCGTTGAGGGAGTGAACAATGAAATAGGGAACCCATTTAATGTAATCTGCGGTTGCATGTTAGGCACGTGAAATGCAATCAACTCACATAGTACTCACTTACGACGCGTACATATATGTTTGTATATAGTACCTGTGAGGTCATTCTTTATCATTTTCTTCACAAAGGCAGTGCGCACCTTTAATACAATATTACAACTCCATAACCAACTCATCTTTATGTTGATTACATATTATTGACAAAACAATTTTTCAAACGAATCTAGAGGACTCATTACATTTGTGTTCATGTCTCATTTAGGTGTCAGATGACATAGCACGTGATATTTAGCAGCCGAAACTGTCGGGTACCTGGACTATTAATACTTCTTATATTTAGATCAAGCATTGAGAAAAGTGTCATTTATATCACAAGACGATACTTGATTTTGGAGCATCAAATTATAAAACCAGATATGTAACTCGGAAGTAAACAATGGAAATGTTATAAAATTGTCATGATTTAAGCTAACGTGTTTGCCTCTGTCTCTGTCCGGGGTCCTGCAAAAGTCTGCAATTTCTGGGGATGATGGAGGACCTAGAACAAGAGTCCGACCTAGTCTAATATTCAAACACTCTCTTAGTCGTCGGTCTGCAGCAATTATGTGTATTGCTCTCTCTCTCTCTCTCTCTCTCTCAGGACCTTAATCATTTGGTAAATCATATGATAAATACCTTTTAGCTAATAATGATATAGGGGAAAATATAATGTTATTTTCATAAATAATTTTAAGAAAAAGATTATTGTAGTTTTCATTTAATAAAGCATACTTATTTCGTCAGTATGCAGCGTTCACTTCGTTACAAACATTATGACGGCACAATGTAGCGCGCAAGCACGGGACTTACCCTATTATTTCCGTGCATGTCTCAGCTCGATTTGCGTCGATGGAGGCCAGGAGCACCCACAATAGATTTGACTAAATGCCCTTCGTTAACCACATTTTCCCGGCATATTTGTTGTCTGTGTCGGTGTTTTTGTTTGTTTGCATGTGCTATTGGTGCTAGCTCACTTTTGTCTGACCCTCCTTTCGTTTCGGCTGGCTCTTGTGATATCTTTTCTTTTGATGACAATGTTAGTTTATATTGTATCAGTATCTCTTCCAATCCCTTCAAAAGGGGTTCCTGTTCAGTTGCATTTAGTTTTCAAGCAATTATCGTAATGCTGTCTCGTCACTATAACTTGAATCTGAAGGTGTTTTTATTTGCGTGGGAGGAGGTGGAATTCTAGCTACCGGTGTTTTTATGGTTGATGTATCTAGCACCGGTTGGGTTGGCGGGGTTTTGTTCTGCTTCTCCTGCTGTTTCGACGTTTGTCCACCTTGTCCAGATATTTTTCAGACGGAGTTGTGGACAGAATTCTAAAATCTAACCCTTTAATTGTTGCCTTGGCCTGGTTGAAACTCATACTTTCAATGTCTTACTGTTTAATCAAATAGAATCTACTCGCTACTGTGCTAGTCGACGAATAGTGGCAAGATAAACGCATACAATGCTTTTTAATTTTAAGTGCCCATATAAAAACAAATGCTTAGAGTGAAAGTAAGCATCCTCCTAAAAATGATAAGATCACCTCAGAGAGATAGTGAATAGTATGTTCAAAACTATGTTTGCATCAACTCCCAGCATGTTTTGTACGCCCAATTTACTCGATTGTGAAAACGTGCAGAGGGAATTGTAAGGACTGGTTTCTTCTTCTTTATGTACAACTGACATATTCTCTAAACACAGTTCATCATGAGTGCTTTGATACTGTTTAAAACATTCTGAAGTAATCATAGGCATCCATCGATCGTGTAATGCCATTTTGGTATCAATGATCATTACGTTCCTGAACTAACAAATGACGGATAGCTATTATTACCATTAAATTACATTTCAATTGTCGCAACATGTCTAGATAATTAACTTAAAAAATACGCTAGTAAATGTTCTAATTGGAATCTAATACTACACTGATAAATGAACACAATATTTTTACATAATTCGACAACCGATTATCATGCTCTCTCATTATTACACTTAACATATACAGCATCCCTTCTCATAAAGTCAATGGTATCGTCTTTTCGACAGCGTAATTATGAACTTGAATCAAAGAGAATGTGTTTCTGAGCGATGCCTGTCATCCATGTTGTTTACATGAAATCAAAAGTTTTGGGGTTTATCGTTGAGGAAATTTGGTTTTAGCACACATCAGGATTTCAGGATTCTGTGTACGAGATGTGTGTTAGATGTCTTTGACATCCCAAGTTCGTTATCTTGTTTCTCATAGTTCTTGATTTTGAACTTTTACATTTGCTTTGTACAAGATTTGTCGATGAATGGTAAGGTGTAGGTCATGTGTTGTAATACAAATTAGATGCGTTTAGTCTTCAAGGACGTCAGTACAGTTATTGAGTGGTCACGCAAGTCTTTATATCAATTTCTTAGATAGTCTATTCTGAGATCATGGTTGGTGCTTTTCCAGATACTCTTCGTACTTTTTTGCTATACTCTGTCAAATACTTGCTGCTTTGCACTTGAGTAAAGTGATACATTTTACTAACACGACCATTTTGTTTCGGGTCAAGAGTGTAATCCTTTCAGACAAGCGAAACAGGAGTGTTCTTATGTTCTGGCTATTGTGATGTAATGACTGTTTCCATCTTCTCTTTCTGATGTAGATACTACTTAAGTAAAAAAAAACTCACCTGCATCATACATCTACGGCATCATGTTCATGTATAACATTTCTTAAATGTTTGTTTTATAAAGAATTGTTTCTATGCTGCAAAGGTCACTTGTAAACTGAATGTTTCCTGTGTAGTTGGACTCCTGTTATTGGATGGAAAATCACCCTCGTAGCTGATTTTGGTCTCGAGTGACATAATTTCAGCACAGTTATGCACTTTTCCACCCATAATCTCAGGATAGCAAACAAACAGGAAAAACATTCGATGGAAAGTTTCTCCCTTTCGGAAAAATAACTTTTAAGATGGCGAGAGGGGTAATATATTTACATTATTCCTCTTCAGTCTAAACGCTGGAGTACAATGATGAAGCATGTACAAGCAGCCAGACTTTTCTAACCTCAAAGATCCTTTTAATGGGTGTTTCTAGAAATATTTTTTAAATCAATATTGTTGTATTGATTAGTAAAAGTGGACCTTGGATAGCAGGTGTTTGCATAACGCTTTATTAGTTACCAAGACCTATTACTGGGTATATGTGAGAGGGCTGGTCAGTAGTTGTAGTATAGTTGTAGGTGGGGGCACAGATCAGTAAAATTATATATTTCATCTATTTATTTACAGTTCTAACATTATCGTTCCATTTATATCGATTTATTTTTTCAACATGATTGTGTAATGTTCATTTCTCCTTCAAATTCAACTGCCATATATATATATATATATATAATTTTCATTGTACCCCGAGTGACATGAACATTTGAAATTCATCTCGTATCTCAAGTGACAATTTGGCACAAATATGGCCCCATTACTATTTGCCAGCTACTACCATAATATATATTTTCCATTTAAAATATAATGTGTATGCACCTATGTAAATTTAAGTTGCCAAACGACTATCAAATGATTAAAACTACATTCATCTCAAGAAGTTTCTTATTGTCACAATTTAATACTAAGAGCGTATTATCTCTAATGGATTATATTTATAATGGTTCGCCCATGTGAACACATAAGCAATATACTTAAGCACCTATTCTGACAATCGTACACTCATCATTCCCACTAAGTCATATGGATAACATTCTTTGGCATATCAGGCCCAAGGAAAGAGGAACCAATTGCCCACTAAACGAAAAAACCCAAACTACAGTGATCCCATTTAAAAGTGCTCTTAAAACGCACCCCTATTTTGATTACATAAAACACACTTAAAGACCTAATAATGTTTCCTACTTTAAATATTTTCCTGACGTTTTATGTTTTTAATTTCATGGTGTTTTTTGTTATATGTTGTTTTATGTTATCGGTGTTTTCTAATGTTGTAAAGAGCTTAAAGCTTCTAACGATTAGGCTATTAGGCGCTATGCAAAGCCCTCATTATTATTATTATTATTATTATTAGTAGTAGTAGTAGTAGTAGCAGTAGTACATACTTGTTTGGTACTAAACGATCAATCCTGTCTGACATTAAGGTGTCTATATTTTCTTCAAGCAGTCCAGCTTCTTTGATTCAGTCTAATTTGATAAATACAGCTGTTGCTAGGCAAACTAGTTTCGCCTCGTCACACGTTGATTGCACTGCAATCACAATTTATCCAGTGAACCATACGTTATGAATATTCTATTAAATGGTCAGGCATTATTGACAAGATTGGTCTCTTTGCCTGCTTATCAACTAATCGGATGAACATAACTTGGTTAGTCAGTGAAAATGCTCTCGCTTTGGTCTATCTTTATTGTCCCATTTTAACAAAACATATTCACCATTTGACATTTATTTTGTTTGATATAACATATTTATCCGACTTTGTTCTCAAACAATAGGGCTGGAATTACAAACGTCACAACGCTTCAAAATCAATTTTAAACTTCGTGTCGTGAACATTTACGTTCGCAGTGTCAAATGTTATTTTGTAATCATACAAGTGTTGATGTTATGATGGATCTGAGCAGACAACTTTATTTTTTGTTCTAAGAAACTATTTCATACAATTTCGACTCGAAAATGTGCAAGTAAGCCGTTAAAAAATCATATCTGATATACAACGGGTTCGCGATGGTGATTTGCCCAGTAATAGGTGATGTTAGAAACCTAGATTTTACAGTTTTCAGATGAATTGAAATTTGAATAAATATGTCCTACGTATCTAGTAAGATCACATTGTTGACAGTCTTACATTTAACATTCAATAACATGCTATTCTACAGATTCGATGGCAAAAGTTGCAACATGCCTGATATATGGTACAGAAAGCTTCCAATACACAAACGACAAACGGCAGCATTAGCGTTTTGCTATGGTGTTGGTTACAATTTTTAGGCGACGGTGTGATTGTGGGAAAAACATGCATGACTTGAACTCACTGTTAAAAAAATAAAGGTAAGATGAAGGTTCGAAACCGCGCATGTGCTATGATATTTTATTAAAGAAATGACATACGAAATCTTTTTTTGAGCTCTGTTTTCATGGATGTCTGTGTGCGGTTCCGACCATATTTTCTTAAAACAAGTAATAGAAAAGAATTTTTAGGCAACAAGCTATGGAAAAATAAAGAAATAAACATACATTAAAAATAGAATTAAAGGTATGTATGGTATTACAAATTACTCCAAAAAAATCCTATACTGATCGACACAAGTCCCTATGATTAAAGTTCTGGATGAACGTTATTAGAAATCTAACTTAAATCCAACATTGGAAGTGTTGATGTGTCTATCATGGCCATCTTAGTGGTGATTTTCCAATCAGTTTGATTTTGGATCACAATAATATAATCTAAAAGCATTACTTATTTGAAATGTCACTATAAATTCAAATCAATTTCCAAGAATGAGGGACACCAAATGGCCGAGTGGTCTAAAGCGCTGTCTGTTACGGATCACTGCCATCTCACCTCTGTCTGCATGGGTTCGAGTCTCAGATTCGGCCAATGTGGGTATGTGAGAAAGCTTGTCAGTAGCTTCTCGTGGGTCAGTGGTTCTTTCTAGGGTTTTCTGGCTTCTTCCTCCACCATCAATTCTGGACGACAAGTATAGTCAATCTTGTGCTGAAAAATGGCGTGAAACCCTTAAACAAAACAATTTCCATGAATGGCTTTTGGAACAACATTTCGTATTTCAAGTGTATAGATAATTTCAGTAAATAATAATCAAACAGTAAACTAGTGAACACAATACTAATGCATTTTGATAAATTAAAGTCTGCACAGTGAACTAGTGGACAAAGGAATAATATAATTGATATTCCTAAGACCCCTAAGTACGAACTAATAATTTTTCGAAAAACAACATTATGTACTCATGTACTTGACCCTAGGTCACAAATAGCATTTTCTATAAATAACTATTACCTACTGGCATGTTTCCGTCATGGCAGGCTCCAAGAGTTTACAAAATAAAATATTAGTTATAGTTAAAAGTCAATTTCTAAACTTAGAATATAACATGTAGTCAATAACAGGTAGACCAGGCATTCATAGTGAATTTCCAAGTTTCTAAACTGTAATTTAACTAACACGTTTATGAAACCATATTCAATAATGTATGTAGGTGGAAAGGGAACCTTTTGTTTGCACATCAGCACATTCGAAGACATCGTAATTATTTGGAACATTATTTTCGTTTGTATTTTTGTAGATCATTGGTTTCGCTTCTTTCTATATATAATTATTAGTTTTTTATGACATCTTTATTCATAGTCGCCATCCGGCTTAAAAGTATCAGAGAGAAAGTGCGAAAAGCTTTTTATCATCTGAGCTGTTTACAAAACAATCTGTTTTGTCTTTTAACGTGTCTTGCTATATTAAAATATATCCAAAGATCTATGAAAAGATAAACAATTTATGGCACACAGTTCTTCGAATCAGTTTGCAGGTCATATTCTATGAAATATAATCCAGGCAGGACCCTAGGATCTAATCCTTTCAGGAAAAGAAAATTATATATATATAGAGAGAGTGTTAAAGATTGTTTAAATATTCGAATGTGTCACGTTGGTACCGTTAAGCACAAACACAGACCTACATTACATTACATCTCTCTCTCTCTCTCTCTCTCTCTCTCTCTCTCTCTCTCTCTCTCTCTCTCTCTCTCTCTCTATATATATATAAGAAAAAAGCACACCCTATCAATCGAGGTGAGATTGGAAGCCTTTTATTCTGATGGATACAGATTTCACCAATTACCACTGCATGTGATTTACGTATAGAAAATATGTACAATTACTTCTGAAATTTGAATAGCGAAATCAATGTTTCTTTTGTTATAAGAACAATACAAAATAACTTCTTCACAATAGGAATAACCCCTGGCGGTCTTGAGGTTCCTTGTTGTTAAAAGCCTAAAACGGCTCACTGTCCTTTGTGTGAAAAGTCTACATGTTTAATGATAGTCAAGTCACATTACGTTGATGGTGTAGCTAATTCGCATTTGATTACAAGATATATTTTACTATACCTGCTGAATAAAGAACGCCTCTCAGTGTTCCATTGATTGACCCTTTGGTCTGATAATCTAGTTTTTCTGGATAGAGTCCAGAAATATAAAACCTATGCATCAAACATGTTATGCATTATATGCAACCACATGTATGTTTCCCTCTGTGTGAATGACTTTACAGACATCGACCCTTAATTGAAGTATGGCACGTAACATACAGGTTGACAAAGAAAGATATCAATGGAATATACTTATTTTCTACAAAATGCTTACCACCAATGTAACTGTTTAAAATGTGATAATTAACCGTAAACAAATGGCCAATAATAAAAGGCAAAATTCAATATTATTAGTTGATTGTTTAGATAAATCAATGTCATTACATAAATACTGTATTCAGGTTTTTCAGAGCCTTTAATAAACAACCCTTAATCTGACCATCCTGACTGCTTCCACAATAAGACCTCGAACTCACCTTGCGAAGGTCCTGGTTTTCAAATATCATCAAGATAACGCATAAAGAAATAACATAAATTTAAATATGAAAAGCAACACTCTAGCATGGAGATATCAGCATTAATTTGTAATCAATGTTTTTTTATCAGAGGCGTAAATACTAGGGTCTTGAATGACATATAGCAAACTGCTCTTGACTGATTATAAAAGTGAAGCCATTATTTAAAACCCACAGAGGCTTTATGATACCCACCCTTTACCACAAACAATACTTTACAGTAACAGCAACATTAAATTCACAGTCAGTACAAAATTCGGTGTCACTCTCCAGTTATCTCTCATTGTAGAAATATGGCATGAACACTTGCAAAGATGCATAACTGTAGCTGATACATATCAGTTCTATGATCAACTTGCTGTTTATGTCACTAAATACATAAATGATCCTTTGTGCTATCTAGACATGCCTATTCTAACGGTCGTTTGATTCGTCGCATGCCTTACTACAAAACATTATAATGTTCAAAACACCGCTGCTCAAGACACCATGTTTACCAAGAGTCCAGCATGTTGCATCCCTGCTTTATTCTGTCCACTTACAACCTTTTTCATTGACTACAATCTAAAATAAATATCAAACTTCTCGATATTTACCCTCTTTTTCACATGCTTGTATTTGTATTATTCCATCTATTAAAACCAAGTTCCAGGAAACATTCTTTTACCTATGATGGTCCAGTTCCTTAGAATATATGGCATCTTACATGATCATGTTCAATTACGCTTGAATGTGATTTAATTATAGTAATTGTCAATGTTATTAAGATTAATATATAACACACGCGATATTGTCTAATTATTTATGTTCTTAAACCCCACTGAGTTTAGCATTTCGTTCCTTTTCATGAATACTTCTTACATTAGAATATAGTATGCGGAGGGTATTAATTAATCGGTTCCGAATCTATGTTGAAGGGGCTGTAGTTGTTAGGGTTCCACTGCGGCAGAATATTTAAATAATCGTCTAGGTTCCACAAATCAATTTCACCTTAGAAATAAAGGTCATGTTTAGTGCCAAAACATCTCTGTGTAAAGATGCAAGATGTTATTCAATCTTGACAGAGATAGATGTTGGATATTAACTACATTTCTTGCTCTAAAACGATCCTATTTAAATATGAACTTTTATTCCCGGTTTTGCTAAAAGTTTCGTTGCATGGAAGAATGGACACTCGTGTCATCTCTGAGGAATATATGTATCCAGAAGCAAGAGTTTTAGTGTTAGAGGCAGTTAAATCAAAAGATGCTGATGCTGATGATGCTTGATTTTATGTTACATTTCCGATTATACAAGTTTACGTTCACAACCTATATGATCACCTAGGCACACAGACGGATGCAGATCAAGTGATCTAATATGAGATTGCTAATTTATTAAGGCTAACCTTTAATCAGTGGCTTGAATGGTTTACATTCATCAGTCATAGCCTTGCTAATTTTGGTATCTCCTCTAGGTTTATCATGTAGTTCCAACGTTTCATCATAACTGACTTCATTAACAGTGATTTCCTTTTGATAAAAGTTCTTATCAATCTTATTGTAAACAGCCGAAGTTTCCTGTATGGACTCTCATGATGTCCATCTGTAGCCTACATGATACACTGTTCCTACACTTTCTCGTTGCAAGTGTGTCATTCAGTGTGTCCTGTTAGAACATGCATGGTCGGTTTTGTTTTTTTTCGGCCACGAGTTAGTTGCCAAAGAAGACATGTTTCGGCAAGTGGCCATGTCCCTTTTGTTGACATGGCCTAATCAGCGAAGTTAGGCCTTGAGTAGAGTTGCCATCATTGTTGTTGTCTTGGTTTTATTCACGATTTCGAGGTTGATTACCATACTTTGCCATTTGAGTCTTAGGATGGAACAGAGAGCCTACATAATGATTTATCCAACTGTTGGATGCGTATGCGATATACAGATTTCTGAGTATTACAAGAGGGAGCCGAGGACCACTGCGGTATACACCTTCAACATGTTAAATGTAGTACTGCTGTGAAAGTCTATTATACTGATGTGAAGCCTTTTTCTTGACATACTTCACAGATCTCCCTATAAAGTAAACTAACACTGGATATGAAACTACCTAATTTCATAAAACTGTCCACATATTTCAGATGAGTGTCGTCAATGATGACTAGAAGAGTGAAGCGATAGTCCTATATCTGATTTAAATTTCCTCTTGGAAATCCTGGACGTAATGTGTGAGGACGCTAGTATAGAACCAGTTGAAAAGGAATATTGCTGGGACAGATCTGCTTTACAACGTTAGAAATTAAATGGATCGCCGTTTGGGAGAATCTGTAATTTAATTATATCCTGTAAGAACTGAGTAATCGGGAAACGTTACGCCCTGTTAGCTGTAAAACACCTGTACAAACCAGAGGAGTTGATCTTTGTTGCTGGTATTGAAGGCCTTGTTGAGTCTGAGGAAGACAGAGTGGAGTATATGTTTAAGTTGTGCTTAATCAGTTCTCTTTAAACTGCCAAAAAGTAAAGGTCTTGTCAATCGTATTTAACAAGTAAGCGTCCTTGGCAGAAGCTGCACAAAGCTTCAGATAAGTTAACATAGCTTCTAACATAGTAATCACTCGGTTCAATATGACCAGAGCAGAGACCTTGCAAGTGATGAAGAGTAAGAAGATGACCTTGTGCTTTCCACAGTCAACTTTGCTACTTTTGTTCTGAAAGAGTGAAATGATCATGGAAATCTTCATGACTCGTTTATTCTGGCCAGTTAATCTGGAATATAATCAAGAAAAGCTTCATGTGCACGTGGTGTACCTGTTTTGTGTATTTCCACTGGGATTTGCAGAGCAATGTTTGAGTTAATTTGGCTGGTGGCTTTCTTGATTTCGTCAGCTTATGCTGGTGTATTGACTTCCCTTGGGACTGATTGTTGGGGAATTGGTTTGAAAGCAGTGAGGCCGGCCGAAAACGGTCTTTCTAGTAGCCCAATGTAGTACTGGCCTTTAGGTAGCTGTGATACATTTGCTGAAAGCAAAGGTATGGGTCATGTTCTTGAAGGGCATTAAAATGTTTGCAGTAAACTCAAGACCTGTTTAGCACAGAGGGTATCAGTGTAATGCTGTACTTCCTCTGCTTCGTAATCCAATTAATTTTCTTTGATCTCTCACAGTTGTGTTCTCGGCCTGTCATTTTAAGTGTTGGAACTTGCAGGCCTTAAATGTGAGACTTTGGTCATTTTCCATTCTACAAACGCTGTGTTCTTAGCCTGGATAAACTAAGGGAAATGCTCGTTGGTTTCATCAATCCACTCCTGTTACACGCTGCCATTATATATATATATATATATATATATATATATATATATATATATATATATATATATATATATATATATATATATACATATATATATTCAGCATTTTTGAACATGTTGATTCCTTGCAGACCAACTATAGTATGATGACTTTGTTTGTTAACATTAATTATATAATTATATGAAGAAGTAATATGAGAGTACTTTCATGCCACAACCTGTAGCAAGAACCTTAACTCATAAACGTTTTTATCTTCTGCTTTATGATCCTGTAACATATTGGACATAACGAACATTTTCCAGCGCAAATATGACAAACACAATGGTGTGTGCAGGGTAGAAAGAGCGTGTTTCTCGCTTGATTTTTGCACTTGATACATGTAACCATTGCTTTCAGGGATTTGTTCTCACGCAGAATTGTCTGTGTGTCTGAAAAAGACCATACCTTGTTATAATTATATAGTACGAGGTTCAAACGGGACACTAATACCCTAATAATATGACTTTATAATGGGTTCAAATAAGCAGCATGCCATTAGTAAAACCATTACAGAGATTTACAGCTAGGAACGAGAGATTATGAAAAACAAATAGGATATTATGTTTCATAAACAAGAATACAAGCACATTGTCAATCAATAAACCGATGATCATATATATGCAGTGGTGCATCTATCATTTTAATTATTTTTTTCGAGTGTGAATAAATAACCAAGCGATGCATAGTACATAAGATAGTATATATGTGTATTTATCGACAACATATCACGTAACATCATACACAAGCCAAGTGTTTGTGGAGGTGAAGTAATAGGTCCCTTCATTGGAGAAAACATTTGCTCCATACATAGGCCATGTTTTCGAAATTCAGATTGACTTGTTCTTCTGCTATTACAGCAGGACAAATAATATTTGCCACTTACAGACGAGACATTGAGCTTTCATTTTATATAGATTGATACCGATCGTAGAATGAGGATGTTTTGTGTAAAGTGTATAGCATAATATTTTTATCACATAACAATGGCATCTTTCGCTAACAAAGATTAAAAGCAGGTCGCTTTTGAAACTACAATTAGAACAAAGCAATGTTATCTTCAGAGTGGGAAGATAAAAATGGTTGAAGTTTAGGGACACAATAGCTGATCCAATTTGAACTTATTAAAAACAAATTTTCTGTCAGTCACAACCATTATTATTTAATTATAAACACATGGTTGGCTGCTCACAAGCGATCGAAGAATCCATTAATCGAAAACAATACCCAAATCTAAAGATATCAAACGTCGAGGCAGATTTTGAGTTTTCGCGATAATTAATAGACGGAAAAGGTCAAATTTAAGATATAGATTTCCATTAAAAGTTAACTACCACAAACAGTATTTGTAGCGAATGACATTTTTTAAATTTATTTACGTGACAGTACAACTTTGACATGAGAAAGAATTTATCAGAAAACAGACGCTTATAATATAACATTGAAAAGGACAGTTAAATGCTTCTACTTGAAATGGAATATTTGAAACATGCTGCAAGGCACTATAATCTAATTTATGTTCTTTACGTTTGCGATTTACGAATACATTAACCAGTCCATTTAATATGAACATAAAGGTTAGAAGTTATTTCACTTGGAATTAGCGTCTAAAAATTACCTTGTCATTAATTACAATAGCTCACATCATAATATATATATATATATATATATATATATATATATATATATATATATATATATATATATATATATATTCAGAGACATACCTCTGTCGTCATTTTCTGAATCGCATTCTGTAACTGTAAAAAGTCAAAACGTTGCTGTAACTTCACATCATAAAGTTCTTTTCTTAAATAGTAAATGCTGAAATTAACGCAACAGTACAACAGAGGATGCACAACAATATCCAACTGAAAGATTCCGACAAGAATGGGATTTGTATATTTTGTTATATGACTAAATATCTGATAACAAAGAGAATATAACTCAAGGACCCGACTTACATATTTTGGAGTCCCAATTCTTAACAAGAAAAAACTGGATATTTATTAAAAGATGTTGTATTGTAGTAACAATAACAATTGTTTCCATTGACTAACAGTCTGGACCAGTCTACGTTGTATGTTAGTGTAATTGCCTTCGCCGAATTCTTGCAATAGAAAAGAACTGGTGACAGAGACGCCATTTTCCCATTATATTGATTCATTTTAAACTCAGTTGTTAAGCTTAATCTCTAAATGTTCCATTTGTGAGGTATACATGATGCCTGGATTGGATATTTTAGAACACTGACATACATATATGTCATAAAGGGTTTTAGTATCAATTATATATACAAGTTTCATAAAATTGTCTTTTGCACTTACTGATACTCTTATGATAATTTGCAATACCTTCTTTAACATATGGCAATTCGGAATCGCTATCTGTTGGCAAAAGTTCTCCTCTGTCCTCTTTATCCAGTAGAACATATAGTATGTCCTTTGCTGTATAATCCTTCTTGTCTGATAAGCAAAAAGTAACGCATTATAACACTGTGACGGAATTTTATGATACCGTTTTAGCAAAGTTAACTACATGTTTTACTATCAAGATAATTAGCTTCAATAGAAATTACCAATTTAGCACAGATGAATAAATACCTAAATAAATTATAGTCCTTCATGTTGATGTATAGTGTCCAATGATGGTTATAACCCGATGGGATAATTATAGTGTGGTAAGTATAGACCATGCATAAAAGAGATCTAACACGTATGACACATTATGAAATATAAATTATCACTTAAAAAAATTAAAACGACTTTTCCATTTTGGTTACTCACACATTAGTTATTGTTATTGACTCATACTACTGCGATCACTGTCATTCATAAAGTCGGTAATTTAAAATTTATTAGAATGTCATGAATAAAAAAGTGACTTTTGATTAGGCATATTGTTTAATGTTCAACTATGTGTGAAACGCTGTAACACAGTTTTATATTACTGATCTTTAAGTACTTAAATTTATATGTTAACATTAATCTTTTTTGAGGATTGCTAAGCGAAACTGATATTGTTTAATTAAGGGACAGATAAAGAGCACCAAGAAAGATTCATCGAACACTTTTCAGGCTGGTAAATACAATTAATACCTACCTTTACTTATTAAAACATCAATTGCAGTGGCGACTGCGCTTTTAGAATATCCCATCTCATTGACATCTTGTGCAGCATATGTATCTAGCTGACTTTGTTCATCTGCAAAACAATACGTAATGTACATACAATTAGTCAAAGACCAATAAGCCATTTACATATAATTATTCAAAGCGCGAGAAGAGATTGAGAAAATCACTGAATTAAAATGATTCCTCTGACACGATTTTCTAATGAAAGTATACATAGGATTACAAATATAAAAAATAACAGTTGAAACCCTAAAGCGAAATTCACAAACTAAAGTGCATAATTATAATTTATCTATTTGAGCGAGACTGACCACCTGCAATAAACTTGATCATCATAGCGAGGCCAATATACATCATTGCTGCTTATAAAATTGAATACTGGGCTTATCTTATTGGTCTGCTACAATAGGTACTCATCCGTTGTTTATTAAATCTGTGGGCATATTTCATTATATTTAAATTTCAGAATAAAATTGAATTCGCAGACAAGAAACACTTTACGACCATTTGTAACAAAAAAAGTGAAATAAATTAAGTATAATCTACAAATTTATTTTGTTTTCAAAGTTACAAAGTGAATATTTAAGCTTAGCAAGCAGTATTGCTAATCAAAGTCCAAATAATTATGTATATCCTTTGATAATTCCAAATAGTATGCAATGCTTCGAATGAATTACAATAGTCTTGAATGTCCCACTGTACCATATTTAAAAAAGCATAATGTCTTTGAGTTCCATTCTAAAATAATGGCAAATCCAAAGACCATCAGCACTTATTAATTCCATTGCATACTATAAATCAATAATGTATAGAATTATATGTGAATAAAACAGTAATCTCTAATAAATAATTAGTTTTGTTTATCAAGTCCCTAGACACACATATACAAAATATAACGTGACCTGCAATGTAATATAATGTAAAACTCTCTAAGGTAAAACCTAGTGTAAACATGACTGATTTTTTCACACTGCTTGCTACGGAAACATCCCATTCAGAAATAACTATAATGTTAAAGTACAGTAACACTCATAGCCAAAGTTAAGTACAGAATACAGATATGCATAACACAACATTCTACACTCAAAGCTTTCTTGGAGACGGCTTTGTTGATGTTTGTAAGTTTACAACATGGGAATACTCATTTTGTTTTAGATGCAGCTCAGCCCAGCCGGGAAGATAGCATAAAAGATGAACACTACAACACAAAAGTATCATTTAGTACTATGCATTATTTTCGGCAGAAAACAAATGTAGTTTTCCGTTTCAATTTCAAGTTTTCAAATCAAACGCTTCAGTGCAGTGTAATATAAAGAAATCAATGTGCATGAACCTTCTCACAAAAGTGCCAAGTGTGACAATAAGTTTATTAACGACTACGTCCACATAATATATGTCATTCGGATGAATAAAACATCCACTAGCTGTTAGCAGGTAATTACGTGAAACAGCAAGACTCTAAATTATATTATAACTTAAGTGCAATACAGTGAGAACATACAATGATTCCTAGGACGCAGACCAGTTTATATATATATATCATTGTTTCCAAGGATTTTAATGAATAAGATACATTGGGGAAATAACGCAAGTCTTATGTCTCGTTTCTTTACTAATGGAGAACGGAACACTATAGTATGCATTCAACCAAATGATGTGAGATTTGGGAAGCAATAATAAGTTCTTCTTTGCTAAAGAGGAAGTGAATAACTATAACACACACAATTGGAAATGAATCCTATGTGAAAAGGTATGTTGGTACGTGGATACGAATCTGTACGAAACCTTATTAAAAAACCATGTATAAACATCTATATGTAAGCACAACTGTCTGCCAACAATACTTAAACATGTACTATATTTAGCTATTGTATATAGTATCGGTCTAATTTCTTGTTCGGGTTTCAGCTAAGATTTTGGTGTTTTACTCCCTTAGCCGTGTCATTTGACAAATAAATACACAAGAAGTTTTCACGCGTTAATGTATTCTTATTATTACAATGAAATCAGACAAAAATGTTACATTTCCATATTTGAAGAGACAAATGAAGGAAGATTATGAATACTGATTAATAATAAGCTTATTACAGTTTCACAATGTAATTAATATTTCCCTTCATTTATCATAAATCCTCAATCTGTAATCATATCTTAAACATGAATGCACACATTGAAAATATAAATGTAAATATGATCCACACCTATGTTTAGTGCTTAATGGATATATATATATATATATATATATATATATATATATATATATATATATATATATATATATATATAATGTTGAATGACATGATGTAATGCCTTTCGTATGTGTAACTCCTACCTATATCGTTTCCTACACTGAGATGTTGCGAATCTGATTGGTTAGCCAAAACATTGTTCCTCTGAAATGTTGAATGGACCACAACCCCTTCTTCCTATATCAAAGAAATAGCATGTCCTGAATTTAAGATAAATTCCAAATATTATACACGTTATACTTGTTATTTGTGTTATCAAGCTGGAAACATATCTGCGATCAACCCAACTAGTTAAACTGACGACACTTCATTTGTTTTGTATCTATTTTAGAAAACTAGACTAGCTTCAAATTTTAGACTTAAGACAAGTTCCACTATAAAGGACTTGTATCAATTCTTTACCCACATAAGATTTCTTCTGTCTTACATCTATATTAAAACGTTTTATTACGCGATTTTACAGTTATCTTGCAGATGACAAAGATGAAATGCAGTGGCTCAATTACATAATCATATGGATAATTCGGCAGTTACTGAATAAAGAAAACTCCCTGCAACAGTCAGTGAGGGACACCACTGAAAAACATTGAAACATATTAAGTATGCAATGCAGGTATCATATAATGTCACTAAAGCAAAGCATATAACTAAAACACACACTCATACACATAAGTATAGTTATAAGATTCATCATTTTTTGTAGCGAATGAAACGTTTATATGGCATTATCTTTACTTGGCCACTAGATACACTTTTATATTTGCTAGTTATAAATTGACCATAAAACGTGTAAAGTCTCAGACAGCATATTTAATATCTTTCACGATGTGGAACATTCATCCAACATATATAGGGCGTTATGTATATTTGATTTAATTTATGTTTGATTTAATTTGATTGTCTGTTAGTTGCTTTTGTAATGTAACTTTATTTACTGGCATAGGTTCAGTTTTGACAGATTTTGTTGTTGACATAAATAACTTTATCCAGATATTGTATCTGGTGCTGACCTAGTTCCTGACCTTGATTCAGAAATCAATGAGTGTTGTAGTAAACAAGTTCTTTAATCTTGTGTATTCTTTCTCAGAGTAACATCCATAAAGTAAAATCCAGGCCATATGTGGAGTATGTGACAAGAGCAATATCCATATTGTTCAATTTTCAAGATAGTAATGCTAAACAACTCATGTATTTCATTTTAAAAATTGTTGACTGTTCTTAAATTATGAAAATAATTCCGTGATTCGAAGTCTTTATGAGTATTGGGGATATAGCGAAATGAACGAAAAGGAGACCTTCTTAACTTTATAAAAACCAACACTAGGCCGATATGTTCTTATGCGCCTTATATGGCATCAACAATAATATCATACAATAAATAAAATCTTGTACAAATAATTGAACAAAATCCATTAGAGTTTGGAATAAGACTTGCATGCATTTAACCTTTCCAATGAACAAATATGTTCACGTTGCGCGTCTTCGGAAGAGAGAGAGAGAGAGAGAGAGAGAGAGAGAAAAAAACAACACTAGGCCGATATGTTCTTATGCGCCTTATATGGCATCAGCAATAATATCATACAATAAATAAAATCTTGTACAAATAATTGAACGAAATCCATTAGAGTTTGGAATAAGACTTGCATGCATTTAACCTTTCCAATGAACAAATATGTTCACGTTGCGCGTCTTCGGAAGAGAGAGAGAGAGAGAGAGAGAGATAATCAATCAATTTACCACTGGGAAGTAAAACGTATATGAGATTCTGCAATGTGGGACAATTAGAGAGTTTTATGATGATTGCATTACAACATGTATTAAATAACATCTAAGAACCATTTTGTGTCACATGGAAATGGAAGACTATATAATGAACTGATCCAGAGTTGATTTTATTTGCATGGAAGGGTATCAGTTGCATATAAAATAATTTTTCATAATATGGTGTGCACTGAAACAAAAGAATGTGTTGCAGCAAGAAGAAAAGAAACGTTACTAATGAACATTTTTCAAATGTTTACAATCCATCTTGACCATGATTATTTAACTATAATACCTACGTCTTTCAATGTGGTACAGTAATATCTAACAGTCTAAGCAAGAGAGTCATGTACCCATTATCCATGTATATTGATTTATACAAGAAAACCACTTTTAGAGACTTCAATATATATTATATATAGAAATAAAACATAATTAAAGTCAAAAGATATACAAATACATATGTTAGATACATAATGAAGCTCATGTACTTGACATTTTGGGCTCCGACCGGCGAGCCAAGAGATTACATTAAGCAACAGGAACAAAAATCATCATATTGCATTAAATTTGAGGCATATATTCACACGATAAAATTCGAAATGACTACAATGCAATATAAACCAACATTGATATATACATGTAATTAATTTAAAAAAATAAAAATAGAAATTAAAAAACAAATTTTAAAAAGGTGGCTGTATAGGGGCAGAGGTGGGACTTCAAATTCCACTCAAAATTTTTCACTAGAACCAGGATAGCATCTATGCTCCTCTGCAGTTCAGTTGAATGTGATGCTAATTACAATTCAAGTAACTGTGCGCTGTTGCAAGCCCCGACCAATGATTGGCCAATGACACCCATGTGACCACTATGGGGCCATTCAATTGGCCCTTCCATGCTCAGATCTTTGTCCTAACATATTAAGTTAACAATTAGACCCAATCTCATCACACCACCCATAAATGTACAGGCGTAAGTAGTTTTAGGCATATTTCTAACTTGTTTGCTGCCTAAAAAGAAAATAAACGTGTCCAACGAACTAAGTATTTGGTTTCTGCAGATGATTCTATAAGAAGTACTCAGTTTATTTACTTATATCACTAGTAAATGATAAAAGAATCTGCAATTACTTGAATGCTTTGCTACATTATGTATAATTGTTAAGTTTCATGTGAAAATGTTGAACACGAAAAATAGCAAATAAATACGTTAATTGTTTTGTGTTTGAAAGTGCAAAAGTTATAGGTTGAAAATTGTTCCTTTACACTGTGTTAGGCGAATTGTTAGGAGAAAACATACCTCGTCAATTTCATCTGTCATTCTTTTGACAAGCTCGATGAAATCCTGACCTTTGACTTTCTGCACAAATGGGCATTGTGGAAACCATCGAGCGTGGTCGATCCAGGGCTCATCCCCTGGATCCCAGTTCTTGAGACCTCCATCACAAGCAAAGCATCTGACAACATCGCTGAAACCTTTGAAAACAAAACGTGTATTGTCATTTTGTCTATAGGTCCAAGGACATTTTACCAACAGGTAAGTCCTTACAAGTGATGTTACGGAACAAATATGTTGCTATAGGGTATTATCGGAATGGTTGATCTGCAAAATACAACGCACGGCACAAAAAATATGATAAATAAATTTGGGGTTTAATAGCAAAAACATAGTTTTGAATGGTATATATTAAACAAAACCGTCTTGTAGTACATCTGTATGCATCATGGACTAACATGTTCAAGTATTTTGTTCATGTTCTATATAATGATGGCTATTTGCACTGTTTGAAGACACATACATTTGTTTGGAACATCATGTTAGTTGCAATTTACAAATCAATTTTCAATCAATTTGTAGAGTAGACACATTAGGACCCAGTCGAAAGTGCGACGCTACCAGAATAATTACAGAAACATGAATTACCTGTATAATAAAACCCGGCCTGAGCAACTTCTTCAGGTCTTTGTGTCATAGATGATGGCCATTTTGTGAAGGTAGATAGGCGCTTATTATAAGCCTGATATTGTGGACTTCTGATGTGGTCCCTATCTGTAAAGACTGAGGCAGAGCTGCCACCAGTGACTCCCCCTGGAAATACATTTACTGAAGAGTAATTCCATCTTAGTAAGAAATGGCAACGGTTGAATATATAAGAACAATGTATAAATCTAAATTTAAAATCTTGAAGGCGGAAAGGACAACCCAAATAAGCTCTCAGTTAAAATACAATGAACTAACCTTCAGATGTGCAACGATAGGTTTGTTTCCTTTGTGTTGAGTTCAAACCATTTAATTTGTACACCTCGTCATAAAAATGCTGAATTTGGGAATTGCAACGAAAAGATTCATCTACACATCCACCTGATTTCGCTTGACTACACGGTGCTATGCTGTTCCATACGTAAAGAGTTTCGAGTCGGATTCCCTATTCTACATAATTGTATAACCTTTTCAATGCAAGATAAATGTATTGACCAACGATTTGAAAATGTAATTGATAATATCTTTTGTAAACCTTGAACCAGCGAAAATAATATATTTTCTTAAAAGCAAGTGCACTAATGTATTGACAATATTTTCATGAAATTATATAGAATTAAAACATCAGGAAGATCATTTTTTCCACTGACAGATGTATCCAGCTCAACATGATATACATTGAAAGCAATCCACTCATCAATTGACAATAATAACACACGTTTTCCAAAGAATACGTTACTACTGATAGTTTTTAATTATATACTTACCAAGGTAGATTTTTGCAAAAATAAGACATTTACAATATAAACCATGAATTTCCTGTACTTCAATATATGCATTTTCTTTATATAACAATGATGTTAATTTTCAGAAAAGGCAACTGACTGAGGGTAACTATTGGAGGGCCAGTAAGATGTCTTCACTATAGTTTTCTTGAATATATCTTCAGGCAGTTTAGTATGTGAACAATACTAAATACAATCATATTTTACGATTATGCAGAAGCCGATTTGATCAATGCAATTTCTTAATAACCTTTGAGAAATATTGGCCTAACGTTCAATTGCAGTATATATATATATATATATATATATATATATATATATATATATATATATATATATATATCTGTGCATGTGTGTATTCATATATTCGACAAGGTACATATTTACATATATAGTACACTTTGGTGGGTAAGTAAGAGATTAGGTAAACAAATGCGCAAATGTGTGGCCTGACGAATTTGGAATATAAAGTAGTGGCTTGATACTTGTGAATCAGATCATCCAGCTTATAACTGAAATCAACAGACAGATGGAAGGAAGTGTGGATGGTTATAGTGATGTCTGCAGTTTGGATGTTTATAGTGATGTCTAGCACTGGGGAATCATACCGCCCACCCAGTCACATTATCCAGAGACCAGGCTAACTAGTCCTAACACTAACCTCATAATGCTGAGCACCAAGCGAGGAAGCTGTTAGTATCATTTATGCAAGTCTTTGGTATGACTCGGCTGAGGTTCGAACCCACAACATCCTGGTTCTGAGCCACACCACTAGGCCACCTGACTGGACTCGAAATTATTGAATTAATGGATAAATCCTGTGCAAATCAGGAAGTTAAACCTCCATATCAATGTACAGTAAAGGGATAGAAATGGCAAAAACTTTAACAAAAGTCATAGATACACAAGGATTTATCTATATTTATATAAATAGTTGATAATGATAACATAAACAAAGTTTTAAACCAATTGATAAAAAAGCTAGAAGACAAACTGTAGAAGTAGTTGTGCCAATTATATACTGGCAGACAGTGCTTAATACTACAAAAGTAAAAGGGCACTAATTCAAATAACTTGGAGCCAAGTGATTCATCCATGTACACTTCTTAAGCTGATAAAAATAACTTGTTCAAAGTTTCACGGCAGCCAATCAAATACTGCAGGGTTAGTTGCAGCAGAGTCAAGACATCTCTCCTGGCTCCAATTATATCTACTTTATGTGGAATTGACACAGCTCATAAATACAGTTCATAACCGAGAACTGAGTGGAAACAACAAGAAAAAAAAACAATCAGTCCAGACCAACTGGAAACGTTGTTGTGATTCACTTTCATTTACATAATGACTCTAAATTTCAATTTTAATTAGACCAAACAGGACAAATTGTTTTGCAAGTAAAATATAGAACATGCAATGATATTCAAAGATTGCTGTGAGACGTTATGTGTGCATTAATATTATTTCGTTGATGAAATCTACTGCTGCGTATTCATTTTGGAAAAAGCAGAAATTTAATCACTTTGTTTCTTGTGTATTTTTTTATAATTAAGCCTTGGGTAAAATTACAAAAGGAGTATATAACAAAAAGGTTACTGCATTTGCAAAGGAAAATATAAACTCGTTTTCTCAAAATCATACTTCACTCCCAAAGGCCATGCAGTATTATTCTGAGAAAAAACATGTTCATATTATCCCAAACAAATGCAGTAACCTATAAATGACAAAACACATAAATGGTAAACAGCAGAGATCATGCAGGATTCAGGAAGAACTCTACTATTTCAATCTATAAAACAGACTGCACACACAGTACATCTTGTTAAAGAATACGTTTAAGCATGAAATTTTTAAAAAATGTGCTTGCTACGAGTGAATAATGAATATATTTTAGCACTCATACAAATAGTGAGGTTTTTACTCACTCAGTGAAATGTATCCAATTTTAAGCAAATAACCACTACTGAATATATTTATTGACAACTGGATTTTGATTGCTGAATAAGTCCGAAATATCATTTACCTGGCATTCCTGTGCTATTGTCTTCTTGTGAGTCGAATGTGGTACGATGATCATCAGAACAAATGTCAGTATGATGAATGGGCTGGTTCACACTACCCTCTGAGGCTTCAGTACTCTTGTGTCTCTATACAATTTAAAGGAGTTACAATTATAAATATATCTATATAAATCTATTTTTTCATCTATCTATATCAAGTAAAGCACATGCGCCATGGTGAGGGACTTGATCCCTTCCATTTACATTCCACAATGATGTAATACTAACAAATCATAAGCACACCATGGCCTGCATACTAACAGTAAATCTATTATGGAGGGGATGTTTCACATTACTGATTGACATATGAACAGCCAATGAAAAAAAAACCTGGAATGGAAAGACCGAAAAGTCATGATTGATTCACAAACAGATACCGTTTGAAAAATCAAGTGATTTTTAATATGATCATATAAAATAAAGTATAAAACTTCTAAAAACTCTTGTACATTTAGTACATTTTGAAAATACTGAATAACTTTTCTTATAATATGTTTTCACCTTATTTATTTAATGAAACTGTAAAAAGCTTACACAATGACTTAACGTGAGTTACACCCTGTTTAGGGTGCTTTGAATGGTGTAAATGTGTCCTAGTGTAACAATTTTCTACATGTACACAAGTTCGAAATAGTTATTATTTGACTAAATATGTACTGTAAGAGATTGGCTATTTAATTTATTGGACTAGACTGTTCTTTCTGACTGGTTTATCATTTTTTTTTCTTCATAAAAACATTGGTATCAAGTAAGAAAAGGAATGGCATAGCGAACTTTTAATACATCAAATAGAGCAAGACAAATATTTTCAACCATTTATCCCCCACCATTAAAAAAATTAAATGGTGGTCTCCTTAAAAAAAAAAACATGATTTCAGCATACATTATGCCAAAATCAAAGCAGTGAATATTGTCAACACTGTTATAAAACAGTAACATCACACAATAATGTCATTTACAGCTTGGGAAACATATGTTTCTAACACATGAATATAACATGTGTTTCTAACACATGAATATAAATGTTTTGGCACATAGTAATTAGCAGCTACTATGGTCCTGTTGTTAACAATGAAGTTTGATAATTGTTCTTAATTAATCTGACCTCAACATATTGTTGAAATAAATAATAATGTGATCAACTGTACAACTTTAGAAGTTAATAGAATTTAATTTTAATCAAATGTAGGGCATTCTGTCTAGATATCTCAAAATGGATCCTATTATTTGCTCATTTTTGTAATGAGAATATATAAAAGCAAAATATTATCTTAGAACAATAAACAATGATACATTATTGATGCAGATCATTTCCTGGATTTAATGATGAAAATGACAGCTCTGATAAAACAAATGTTTTTGGTAGAGAGATTTCTCAAGCCGAATCAAGCATCAGAGTGGATAATCTATTGGCTGCTCTGAAAGAAAAAGCCTCTGTGCTATGATAAGAGGTCCTTTCTCTGAGGTAGGATACTGGATCCAACCAAATTAAGTTTCTATCTATGAAATTCTTCAAAACTAATTGAGTTGAAATTGATTTATGTTACAAGGATATTCTTCAAGGTCACATTTTGGTATATGTAGGTAATAATCAAAGGGAACCATTTTCTTCTCAGTATAAAGTTTGTTTCAATCTGGAATTAACTATCTTCAAACTTTGCTGAATATGTCAGAATTATTCATGAAAGGCAAACATTTAAGATGAACAAGCACATTCTAACATACATAGAGAAACTAATTTTGAGGCTGATCTACATTATTTCAAATCATAAATCAAAATGAAACTGTCAAAGACCATCCCAGGTGCCCCCAAAATATGTTCTCTCCAAACAGGTGGTCACTTATTACAGGTCATTCTATTATTTAATATAATTATGATTCATATACAAAAAATGGCCTTCCCATATAGTGGTATTGCAACTCGTGATTTTATTGTATTGACATAAATGAAGTCTGGCAAATTCAATCAACATGTAATGCCCAAAAGTATCTAACATGCCTATCAGCAGAATATTGACCAACATGCAAGTCGCAATGTCCTAAGTTTGTTATGGTAACACCAGATCCTCTGTGGATCTTATTAGAGTGGAGTAACATGCAAAAACTCATTTAAAGAAAATGCATTGTACATTAAACTTTTACAGCACATTTTTCAATTTCCATTTTATGTCCAAAAAACTGATAATCTGCACACTTTCTTAATTTCTTTTCCAGATATTAATGTTTTCTTGTACCATATAAATTTGAATCTTAAAAGTTGAAGACATACACTCCATAACGAGTTTAATAACCATTATTTGTTCTTGGTTAGAGTGATCTCCCCTTGAGACCAGGACTGGTAACAAGCCCAGTGAATTTTTCAGTTACTACTTAAGAGGACAACACTTAAATTACGGTTGCAACTGAAGATAGACTTGGATGTGCATTTTCACAGGGTAAGTATTATCAAAGAAACGTATTTTAGTTAAACAGTTGGGTTCTTTTTCAAATATGTTACTACATCATAATACCAAAGGATAATAGGTAAGAGGTGGAGGATGATGCATCTACTTATCTGGACAGACCATCTCTTTTATGTGAGACAGTTTCTAGATAACCCAACTGGAAAATAGACTCCATATGTAAAGGTGTATGTTTGAAAGGGAACATTTGTCAATTCAATATATCCAGCAGAAATTGTGACGTAGCATCCTTGTGAAACTGTCGAACAATCTGGGAAAGTAACCTTTACCACATCTACAAGTCGCAACAGATCGACTTTAGCCTTATAGAATAAATTGTCTATAGGATGACAGGTCTCTGAGAAAAAGCTGGAAAGGTGGACTAGGATCTTCATCCCATTGCATGGATAATATGAGTTCAATATAAGAACATAACTCAAGTATTTCACTGATTCTGTGTGCTGTTCACTTATGCTGTGAGAAAGCAATTCTTATATTAGAGTTAAACGAATGAAGCTATTAAGAACTTCTCAATTGGTGTCTTGTTCAGCCAAATTATTATCCATGATAAATTCTTCTTGGTCAAGGATTCAATGTCATGGACATGTGTAATGAAAAATGGAAAGATATAAGTGTTATGTTACCAGCGATCATGCAAGTTGTGACGGTCTACCTAAAGAACCCAAGGAAGTAAGTTATTGAAATATGGATGCATGCAGTGGCATACTGTGTTCTTGTTCATACCAGTGTACAAATATATTGCATTACTTTCTTATACCTTAAGGCTGAAAGGCAAGAAAGCTGGAGCAATTTCTCCACCACTGGTTGGGAGAAGTGATTTCCAAAAGCATACCTTAATAAGATCCAAATGTGCAGATTGATAAATTGTGATGAAACACCTGTAATCAAGGTTGCTTCAGCAGATGAGAGATTATTTCACTTTAATGGAGATTTCATTGGTTAGATTGATGAGGTCATTGATTTAAGATTTTTCATCTGAGTGAAATAATCAAGATGAGGTGACACATAGATTATTTTCCTTTCTGTATCTAGAATCAGAGATGCTGGAGAAGAGGCGTAAATGTTTTGGCCTTTGCAATTTGTAGAATGAGTATCAAATGTCCACTTCTTTGGATTCAGGACTGGTCAAACAAAGGTTGTGATTTTGACATTCCACCTTGTCAAGAACAAAGCTAACATTAGCAAATCTTATCAGACATGTATTCAGTGAAAACCAAGGAATACACAGACCATTTGGTTTGTATTGTTTCTTCTAGGACAATGAGTCCACTAAATAAATTTAGCAGCCACACATACGTCAAACTTGGACATAGATAGCCACTGAAAACACTGCTTTACAAAATCCCAAAATACCACTAGATTCCATCTTGCCATTTCCAGTAAGTGGAGATTTACAGAATGTAACCTGGAATGTGGGTCCAGTGAGATTTCCCTGCCTTTGAGATGAATCCTTATATTAGGTAGAATGTCAAAATTGGTCTAATGATCAAAGCTTTGGCCTCCTTTTAGACAAGATAATCACTGTATTGGGTGCCCCAAAAAGTGATCTAAGACTAAGATGGTTAATGTTGCATTCAGCAGATTATTAACACAGCATTCATTTCTTGGGATCTTTTATAAGGAGGGACATGAAGGTGAGACTAGGACGGTCTCAAGAAGAGTAGCAGTGTCTAAAATGATTGATCTCCCTTTATGATTTCTCCAACTTAGTTCAGGAGAACTGCGGTTTTCAAAAGTTGTAAATTTGGTATGACTGCTTCCCAGTATTGAGTGCTCTAATTTTTTGGTGACTGATTTGCAATTCTCTCTATTGTACATGTAGTTGAGACAGTGACCAAGGAAAAGCAAGAATATTTGAGTTCTTGTTTTTTTAGATTATTAACACTGCATTCATTGCATGGCTATATGATGTTTCTTAAGAAAGGTGGAGGTAGAGAGCATTACATCTTGTTCCACCTGCTGTACATTCATTCCTACTGTTATGGACTTGGCCAATTTATTTTGAACTGTTCCGAGCAAGATGATGGACATTCTATAAACAGATTTCCATGCATGTCAGGTGCGATTTAGGGTGGGAGAAGATAAGCTGTGTTCAACCGGTTGAAAGATCACTATATATACTAGAATTAATCCACAGTGAGACCATGGTTGAGATATTATGCATCAACAGCTGTAATCTAATTGGAAAACTGGTGTGTTTTGTTGATTTGAAGGACTGTGAGAAAAAGCATAGGTATTTGTTTTAAACTTGTAAATGATGATTTTGTTTGCTTGTTTGCTTAATTTTTAACGGAGCAGTTAGGCAGTTTATAGTGATGTCTAGCACTGGGGCATCATGCCGTAAACATGTAGCATGATGCCCCACCCAGTCACATTATCCTGACACCAGGCCGACCAGTCCTAACACTAACCTCTTAATGGCGTGCTAAGCGAAGCAGCTGTTCGTACCATTTTTAAGTCTTTGGTATGACTCTGCAGAGGATCGAACCCATGACCTCCCACTTCTGTGGTGGATGCTCTAACCACTAGGCCACCAGAGCAGTACATGGCATTAGATTTCATTATATGATACTGTATTTATAATACCCAATGGGTAGCCTCATTTCCCTATTGGTAGCCTCACTTATCTGATCTGGTCTGACGGATCTTTATCTCAAACAGGTGTTTGGTTGGAAAACATGACCACAACTGTAGCATATTTAATTAGAATTAAAATACCACTACAAAACCATGTGATTCTTTTGTACATGACTAAAATCAGAACGATCAGGTACACAAACACTAGAGATTAAAACGTCAACATGTCCCTCTCTCTCATATAGAGGCATTTTTATTTGAACATGAGATGTACAAAGAAACATGTGATGGAATACCTTTCTTTGTCATTCATGTTCCACTTTGTCATTTCTAATGAACATATATGTAATCAAATTTAAACAATATATTACTTGTGCATAATGTTTTAGTGAAATTACATCTAATGTAGTTCAATTTTTAATCCTGATGATTTTGTAATCATTTAAAACAAATGTCTCAATGTGGAGTCATATTTTTTCATAAACAATTTCTTCCCAGAAAAATTTCTTTTACATCATTTTTGTACTTTTGGAGAATTTGTTATAAAATTATGTGTCATATAATAAAGAAAGTCAGATGACAAAAGCCATATATACGTCAATTTGGAGTACAAGAAAAAGCTCAGGTTTTATGGTCAAAAGGTAACAACAGGTTGCCAAATATGAGGCAATATATAGTTGTTTGTTATTCCGTCTCGGGTCTACATGAAGCAAAGTGTCTTCTACCATGGTGTCCTTAGGCAAGGTAATTTACTTTACAGCTAGAACAGGTCATATTGGAAATGAACCACATGTTTTGTAATGTTCAAAAGAAAAACAATATGCAGTTGGTCTTATTGGAAAATGGCACTGAAATCACATAATACATTGATTAGGTCCTAAAATGAGGTAATGTTGAAAACCACAAGTATTGCTACTAATTCCCGATTGGGTTGTAACATTAGCATTTCTTATATACATCTTGCACAAAATAAATAGGATGCTTATCTGAAATCAAATATGGATTCTACTGCAACATCTTCATTTACTTGTCCTTATGTAAGGTAATTTACTTTACAACTAAAACAGGTCCTATTGGAAAATGGCATGGAAATGACTTAATAAAATTATCACGTCCAAAAAGGATGCATTGTTGAAAACCACAGTATTGCTACTAATCCCGATTGGGTTGTAACATTTGCATTTCTTCTATACATCTTGCACAAAATAAATAGGATGCTTATCCGAAATGAAATATACATTCTACTTCAACATCTTCATTGAGATTTTCCTTCCCAACATATCCTTATAGGTTTTTCACAGATGCATTAATGTAATAAATAGCTGGTCGTAAATAAAAATGTCAATGATACCACCTCCGAAGATAACCATCATCATGTGAAAAATCTTCAACAACTCCTTATTCTGAACACCAAAATCTTTCTGTCAAATTGTTTTTACACAAGTATATCTTTATGTATTTATGCTTATGCTTACTGCTACCATTATGCTTGTTAATATATAGTTAATGTTGATTGTTATGTGATATATTCTTTTCAAAGAAATCCTTATTAAGTTGCGTACTGTTACCATTATGATGCACTATTCTGCTAGACAATTTCTTAAGCAAGAACAATGTGTGGCAGGTTTCTTTGCAGTTCATTATGAGATTATAGAAATGGGGTGGTAATTATTGCTAGGTTCTTTACAATCCATCATAAAATGATCAGATTATAATATTTGGGAGGGTCCTTGAAATTTTGTTCAATAAATGTATATTTAGATTATTTTTACTTATGATATATCAATTAGGTATCAATATTATGTCTTTACTGTTGACACCATTTTCAGAATTTTAGAGAACACTATGTTAATATAACCATCCATTCTGGAGAATTTCATATAACAATACTTTAAAGATGGTTCTCATGAAATCCATTTGGAGATTAGCTCAGCATTCTTCTAATACAGGACTGCCTAAATACTACAAGGATTTCTTTGAAAAGCAAATATCACATAACAATCAACAATAATGATCCGAGTTGCCATGTTAATTTTTTGTTTTTGGGGAACATGTTAAATGTGGTAGCTGACTACAGGGTCATGCCTTCAGTCTCAATACATATCCAAACATCTGATAGCATAGATTAAATCTGCTTAAGCATCAGTCTGGTGGCTTCTCTACCCTGAAATATAATAATATAATAATGAATAATTCTTCCCTGTGTTGACTAAAGGGAACCTTTGATCCTGCAGCAGAGAGGGTGAACCCTACAACTTGGCGGACTGTTTTTGTTTATGACTGTTTGAGTTACATTGAAATATTAAGATTTCTTTCAATAAATTCTATGGAATCTGACTCGTTGATTTGATGTAAAAAAAAAAGGATATTTTTTATGAAGATAAAAGGACCATGCTTGTTTTGTTCAGTTATATGCAGTCTTAGTTAAGTGTCAGAGATTTTTTTAAATTTATTTACATGTTGTTGGATTTAGCAGAACAGATAAACAGTCAGTACTCTGAGGATTACATGATATTCATGGACATGAATATCTAATAAAAGCATTTCATCAGATTATGTGCAACATTTCAGGACATAGTGATCTTCATTCATGAGATTACATTGAAGTACATGCAATAACAATTGGATTAATAATTCTGTTGAATTCAGTGTTGTCATAGTAACACAAAAGCAATACAGGTTTAAATCACAATACCTTAGAACAGTTTCTGGATTAGTGAGAAATGATTTTGTATTATTAGGATTATTAAGAATACATTCTAGGAATGCACACACAAAGTTTTTATCAGTTCTTTCATTTTTCTTGATTTTATATTTTAATAAATTTTATATTTTGGATAGTTAGTACTACAGCCATATCAGAAGCCACTTTAGAAAGGAGATGTTAAATTATTGGCCACCAAATATCACCAAGCCCTGCTTTTGTCATTCATTCCATTGTTTTACAGACACAACTCATCAAAGCAGTGGTATAGTAGTTAATATGATCTATATCTTTACCTGGAATGATCGAGAACAGGTATTACACAAGCCTCTTTCCAAGTGCCTGGTATGTTACCAGAGGTCCATAAATCATTTTTTTATTTCCAAAAGAGTGATTAACAAGGGTTCTGGTAAGTGTTATAAAAACCGGTAATGTATCTCATCATAATGTATTCAGCATGATTTCACTTCTATGTCATTTGTAAGTGCATAGGTGAATGACTTAAATTTCATTAGTAAATTTCATTTATACATGAAATGCGTAATTTGCATATTAAATGATCATTGAACTATACGTAACTTATAAGTGAACCATAAGTAAATTCACATTTTACTTAGAGGTGAACTTCTAAGTGAAATTCCTAAATTGCATATAAAATCCAAATCCGTCACCATAATGTCATTTATTACTGATGAATAACAGTTACCGTACCTGATTCGGAATGCTAGCATCATATTCTGGTATCAGTGGATTTATAAACACACAGTTTGATTCTAGAATCATGCTTGCATGGACTGATGGTTCCATTTTCTTATATTTATCTCGTTTCTGGGTCTCAGGGTTCATTTCAACACCTTTTGAACTTCGAAATGCTAAATTTTCATGAGACACAAAGCGTTTTTAAAAATTATTCCCTGTTGAGTCTGAAGGTCTTCTTGTACCATGAGAATCAACAGTTCTGAAGTGCAAATAAAAAAGAAAAGATAACTGGTTATTCAATCACAAAGTGAATTCACATTTTTTTAAAGACACAATGAAATTAAGTTTTAATCAAATACAACATTGTGTAATAAACTTAAAATTTCTTATGTTTTTATTGTATGCTTATAAAGAAAAATCCCAAAATTTTACATAGGCATTGATTCTTTAAATTCCTCACACTGATTCTTCATACTGCATTTCAGTCATTTACTATGACTTGTTGGTCTTAAACTAAGTAATTAAAAAAAGCCAAAACCAAAATGTTTGCTTGAAGTCAACAAATAATTGATTTCCCAGAAAATAAAGTAAATATTTAACAAACAACCTGCAGTAATGGAAATTAAAACCGAAATATTATCCATTAAAATCCATTATAATGCGACTGAATTATGGCAGGCCAACAATAGATCTTATTCCATACACAAGCAGGAATCACACTTTCTTACATCTGGCTACTGTTCCATGTGAACTATCAGTTCTAGCAACTTTAGCAAACTCTGAATCACATTACAATCTTAGTAAATTTGCTGTTTAACCGCAAAATACTTATCCAAATTTGCAAATTTCATTTTGTCCTAGTCTCAATGCATCTTGATTTTAAGGTGACATATACTACTTATTCAGGTACACTTTGAAATAAACACAATAATGAAAGCTACATTTGAGTTCATTTGATGTATTCATACAAAGACCACATGAGTACCACTGGGTCTTTCTGCCTCTCAATTCAGTCATATTTTCCCACCACAAAGAAGCTAGAAGATGTCATTGAACTGATTGCCCAACTATTGCATCATGTTCTGTTGATATATAATAACAAATGTGAACATGTTCATCTGGGAAATTTCAGCTGCTGCATTCTGTCATGATTGTAAATATCAACAAAGCTAAACTGATTGATTGATCCCCATTCAGCAGGTGTCTGAAAGCAGGACTGGCAAGCATTTGAATTTGCTGCCCAATTATTGCATGCAAAAGGCATACTCTGCCATAAGTAATTTTCTGTGTCCCAGATATAAGATTTGCATTCAAATATGTGTGATTGAGCATTTCTGAGACCTGTGAGAGATAACTATGTATGATAGCTTAAGTGATACACTCTCAGTTATTCTCTTGCATCAGGTGCATCTGTTTGCCTTAGTGCAAAAAAATAATTTTTTAAATATAATGTTGGAAATAAATCAAAGCTTAGTAAAGATTTAAAAAATTGGAACAACAAATAATAAGAACAATTTTCTTTGTTTAGGAAATTTTACACCTATTTGTTTATACAACGACAGAAGATATGGACTTACTATTACATTTTCAGTTACACTTATGCATTGATACTAATGGGGGTTTCATGGTTGCAACAGAGTTACCGATCGTAGCACTTAAAATTACATCCCATAGCTCCAATGCGCATGCCCAAGAAAAATGTCCAGTTCCAGATAGTACAGAATTTCGCACCATATTAGCAAACATAAAAAATTGTCCTTCACCCAAAGCAAGACACCCTCCCTCAAATTCTATATCAGCCCCACCATCCTCCTTCAAAACTTAAATGGTCAGTACTTCAGTTCTATAACATGTGGTAAAACTTTTGTCAGGTGACATACCATTACAAAATAATTGTTATCTTATTGCTTAAATTATGTAGCAAAGATATGTTTAGTAATTCAGTATAGAGTGGGGTTGTTAAAGAAACATCAATACAATTATGAAGTACTCAATAGACTATGTATAATATAAAATTAAATGTGTACAAAATTATATATTGGAATCTATGAAACAAATAGGTTATGTAGAATATATTTTATTTGACATAATCAGTTAAATATGTGCACATCATTAAAACTTTCTCTTCAAGATTCATCTTCACTAAACGTTTCTGTGCACACACATGATTACATAGGACTGGTTTCAAGGATAAGTAGCATGTTTAATATATGTGAGCAAACTTGTATCTGACTGCTATGCAACAAGAAAATTACAGAGCTGTTTGGTGTGTTGGATCTCTGTGAGCCAGGTGATTCAGTAATGGTTGATAAAGGTTTTTAATAAGTGGCCTGACAACTCCAAAAGAAATTCCTCGTCATTCCTCTTTCCAAGTAAAAAATGAAACAGTTTATATGGAGGCAGATTGAGGAGACATGAATAACAAATCCGAGGATACATGTAGATTTGTAGAAAGGGAGATACAACAAAATAAAGATTTTGAAATCCTTAATGGGGTCATGCCAATGCTGCCATTTAACAACATCATATGTTTTTGAAAGTGTGTGATGCAATAACAACACTCCAGTACAGGACTAACTCGCTATTTTACCTGAAATCAACACAAGGTAACCCAAACCCAGCAAACATGATTTGTTGGACCCTGCTGTGTGTAACTTTTATTTATATTAAAGTCACAATTATTTTTGGATGGATATTAAAAATGGATGCAGCACATTGTATACAATTGTCATGCTCATTTTCCTTTAAACCCACCCATCCCCGCTTTCCTTCTTTTGTTTTTAAAGTTTGTCTTATGGATGATGGTCATCTCTCTCTCTCTCTCTCTCTCTCTCTCTCTCTCTCTCTCTCTCTCTCTCTCAACGTTCAACCTACTGTAATGTACACGTGGTGATCAACATTTCTTCTTTATATGTAAAATTCTGTGCAAGTTACAACAATTTTATCTTGCCCAGAAAAAATATAAAGTATATATTTACAGAGGTCGATATCAAACTAAGTGAATCGATTAATTTAAAATTGTCCCAATAATGAATGAAGTCACAGTCTGTCCTGAATTTAATTCATTTTTGGGGGTAAAGAGGAAGGCCTCTTTTAATTCTACTTGAGAACATTTCTGGCAGAATGCTTGTCATGTAAAAAATTTTCAACTTGGGCAACATTCTCTCCTCAGAGAGTTTGTTATCAAACCAAATCCTCTCCACATGTAATTCCTTAGGGTGTCCATACAACAAAGTCACACCTCTTACGATCAGTCAAGGCTAACTTTTCTTGTTCCTGGTAGTAGTAAGTGTGATTGAATTTTAGTTTAATCTTGCCATTTTTAACACCACAGTAGTGTCAAATGCCTGTATTTGAAGGGGCATTTCACTTCAACAATGCCACTTGTTTCTTTACAATGTTCACAATGAACCAGAGAATCTGGACTAGCTGCTAAAAAAGGATAATCAATTGACACATTCTGTCTGTTCTTAAAGAAATCTTTTCAGCCTTTTCACAGTATACTTGTTTATATCCTATAATAATGATTAAACCAAGCACAATGTACCAGGGATTCAAATCACTTTCAACTTACATGGACTTGTACGATGAGCTGTCTGCATCAGCTTTAAAATTAGCTGTTTGTTTAGCTTGCTTCTTCAATTCCCGCCATAGGTATTTGTACCAGATTGTTTCATTCACCATGCGATCTAAACAAAGGAACAACAATTAATATCTTTATAAAGTCAAAATATGAAGGGTACAAATTTTATGAGACACGTATATAGCAGTTGACCATCAAATTACCAACTATTGTACAATAGTCAGATATCCCCACTGTTCATTTCAAACTCTGATTATAGGTTCTCTTTTTAAAAAAAAAAATTATAAAGAGAGGATATGATTACATATTATAAGCACTCTATCATATTTTTATCCACCTAACTAAAATGAGCTTGGGTCAAATGTTCCTCTATACCTAATGTTTAACTGAAGAAAAAAACTTTTATTAATCTGCAACATTTAAGTAAATTCTGTCACATCAAATTTTATCCAACCTACTAAGAAAACATGTGCTGTCATTTACTCCAAAATATCAAGACTAAAATTGTCATTAAAAGTATATTAATCTTGTCATATTACAATCAACAGTATCATATCCATTCAGTCTTCAGGAACCATGGCCATACAGTAAAACATCTACCTAAAGTGTGTCCTATTTTATAAAATGACCTTGACCTTGCTGGGGGATAAGAGGGAGGCTAAGGGTTCATAAATATACAAGGAACACAAGAGTTATGTGGTTGAGATCCAACAATTGGTTTATCCTTAGGACAGATCGCAAGACTGGTTATCTACAGAACATATGTATGGCTTAGTAATATATCTGAAATTTGTTATGTAGTATGTAGTCATCAGATTGTACAAATTAGGTCAAATGAGAAAAAAAAATTCTGTGTTATCATAAACAAAAGCACGCAAAACTGAAATCAAACCATGCTTACAGGCAAGTACAGCAAACAACATAAGTTCAAGCAACTGACTTTAAAATCAATGTCAAAGCAATGATAATCACCATGTTCATTAAAGTTTCATAAAAATGCAAAAGTCAGTGTTGTTGTTTTTGTAGGGATTAACGCTGTTTTGACAGCACAAGATAGGCTGGCTATACATGGCGGCCAGTATAAATGGTGGATGAAGAACCCAGGAAAACCCGGAAAGAACCACCAACCCATGAGAAGCTACTGTAAGCTTTCCGACATACTCACACTGGCTGAACTCGTGCATGCAGAGGTTAGTTAGCAATGATTCGTCAGCACTTTAGGCCATCAAAAGTCACTGTATTCATAAGCTCAGTAAGGTACTAAACTTTATACAACATCTATTGATTTGACTTTTGCACTGACCACAAGGTCAATTAGGTCTGACTTATGAAGCTAATTCACAAAATTATGGATTTGTAGATGGTCAGAATTTACATCATTTTCATTTGAATGACTTACATATGGCAAAAAGTGTTTCAATGATAACCCATGTCAATGCTCCCATTCAAGTATTAATAATAATGATAACAACAGTCCCATGATGATAGTTTGACACGTACCATGTACATACATAACTAGCTACATATTTCTAGCCTATATTTGTTTAGTGAAAACTTCATGATAACAGGATTCATTCAGGAGAAGTAGACATGTAAACATTTTGAGGATGGATATCAAGGCAGCCCTTCTGAAGATTTTATCAGCATACTTTCAATAAAGAAACAACTATGAATAGGGAATTCGATGTAGAATTGAAAACAAATTGGTAAGTGTATTGATTAGAAACTGGGTGGTAGTTCTTTACATCGTTATAGTCAAGTGTTGGTTTCTTCAGCAGAGGCTCTACGATGGCAGTTTTGAATAATGATGGGAATTCCCCCGATGAAAGAGATATTAATAACATCAGTTAGTGAAGGCAATATTTGGTCTAAGCACTCAAGCAGCAGTGATGTCGGAACTGGATCAAGTTCACAAGATTTAGCGCACTCTTCATCACGACTGTCCGTACTAAATCTGATTAGAGACAGGTTAAAAGAATTTACATTGATTTAGTACTGTCAAGAATTTACATTGATTAAGTACTGTCAAAAATTTACAATGATTTAGTACTGTCAAGAATTTACATTGATTAAGTAGTCAAGAATTTACATGGATTTGGCACTGTCAAGGTCAAGAATTTACATGGATTTACTACTGTCAGGAATTTACATTGATTTAGTACTGTCAAGAATTTACATTGATTTAGTACTGTCAAGAATTTATATGCATTTAGTACAGTCAAGCGACTTTATTGGAACAGCAGTATCAGATCAACAGTAAGAAGAATAAGAACCCAAACATTTCCTTGGACCTCAAGTGCTTAGTTCAAAAGTCACACATAGCAAGAAGATGGCATGCCACAGAGCGTACACAAAAACCATGGGGTGCATAAAGAATTAATATTATATATTGCAAATGAAGAAAATGCAACAAATATGAATGTATGACTATGTTTTCAATATTTCAAATACATACATGTACTAAGATATTACAGACCCAACATACTAAATAATTAATATTTTGTACAAAAATATTTGTTTTTAATTTACATCAGAATTACCACTGACGGACAAATATTTTATGAAGCAGTGAAGAAGGTGACTACTAAATATTATCAACATATTAGGTGTAGTTACTTCCAGTACCAAATCTGTCCATTGCTGGCTAACAAATAGTTTATGAATTTTAAATAGAGAAATAAAATCTTGTTTTTCTGTCCTTGTTACATGAGTTAATTATTCTACCCCAATAAAGTTTTGATAGTAATTTAATCTAACATAAAAAATGATATATCTTTTGTTGCTTTGTACTAATTGCGAATGGTCACTTAATATGTCCTTCTGACATTGTTCTGTAGTCGTAGACCGAGTGCATAAAAACGTCTGAGGTTACCGAATACTGGTACAAAAAATGACATAATCAATTTTACAGATGTCCTTTCCAAATAAACTTTATTATTCATCTAAAAAATGCTAGTACCATAATATCTGTTTCAAGCTGGTTTTAACAAACGGCTTTAATGAGAAAATTGTATACAGACACAAGTCAAGACTATAGACTGTTAGATTGTTACGTCATTGTTTTGATGCCACTAAACCTACGATAGTTAATGTGGATACGCCATCGAACTAATATCGTATAGTCTCTTTTTGAGCAAATAAGACACAACACTTACCTTTCCCAAATCAGTTTATGTATTCTATTTCAAATAAAACTGTTCAACTGTTGAAGTGAAAGTATCTCGTAACCTACTTTGGAATGTTTTTTTCTTCTAGGACAAGCTCTGTTCAGACTAATTACCGGAATAAATTGTATCAAGCCGGAACAAATGAAAATATCGGAACAAAGGTTAAAACACAAAATTATTCCTACAGTTATAATTTGTTGGACTTTTACTTCCATAGAGTTAAATTAATTTTATACTGACATTGGTTAATTTACCTTTGGGGGCTTTTCCCCACCATTTTTTGGCACTGATACTTTCATGTAAGTGGTAAACGATTATTCATTATTCGTACGACGTTAAACTGCGGTTACTAGAAACACCGAAATACACTGAAGAAACCGAAATACACCGAAATACACATGTATTTACATGTTCTCTCTGTATATATCGGCTTCCACTCACACATTATGTTTGCTTTTGTTTGAATAATAATATAAAGCAAAAAAAATATGATTTGTTATATTTTTATACGAATTATTTACTTTTTTCCTGTTTATATCACATGTCATGTAAAGATGTCACTTGGTCGTACTTGATTCGACACACCTTATACAAGGTGAATTTGCTGACATTATTTGGCACGGCAATTAGACAATGCGGCCCAAAGACAATCAAAACAATTCGGCCCAACTTGGACCGAAAATAAGAAAATTCGGCCCAACTTTGAAGACAATTCGGCCCAATTTTAAAATACAACTGACAATAGTTTTAACAAGTGTTTATTTTTAACATATATTTTGACAATTCTTATATAATATGTTTTAGAATAAAATTTGAAACATTTGGTGAACAAGATAAATGTTTTCCGAAGTTATATCGGTTAGGAGCTTTCTGATATCTTTAGGAAAACCGTCCCTAATCCAAATGTTACTATGGAGAAAAAAAGTAGTATAGTAGAGATCGACGCGGTGCTTTGGGAGTTACGTAGACAATAATGAGATGCATCAAATCTCCTATGGAAGAAGGTCGATTTTGTTAGGCACTTGCCAACTTGGTCTAAAAAACTTAATTCTAAGCAAAATACATACTTTACAAGAGATCTTCTCGTATTTGAACGTTTTTGTTACAAATATAATTATGCAGGGAAAATGGTTGAAAATTGCATAATTAGGTATTTTGCGATAATTTGACATAAATTGAATTCAGAACATTATTGCGTTTTGCTATTATAAGTTACGAAAAAGACAGATAAATGTGCACAACGAAAGATGAATCTTTACCAAAATTTCTTGTATTTCAAATTTCATTTAAATTGATAATGAATATTCAAAACACCAAAAACATTTTAAGTTGTCAAATTAATACCATTCTAATCATAACAGTTTCCGATTCAAAATATTAGCGTGAAAGTTTACAACGTGTATGCCTTTTTTAGTCACTCCAAACATATAACGCATTTATCAGATACATGCAACAAGAGACTGCTCATTAAATCTGTAATCGTTTTCAATCAGTTTTCTTATTTCCCTTTTGATCATGAAAATATAGGATGAAATTATTTCAAATATGATTGATTAACCATATTCAACACGTACATTCGTCATTGTAGTTATTTCTCCTGTATGTAACAGCTGAACATCATTATTCACATGATCATTTCTGATATAATCATTATGACTTATTTTATATTTTATAAGAAGATGAAATGAATAACATTTTTATACTTAATTAAGTGCTTTCACGAAATTTAAAAAGAACAATAACATGTATATTTTAAAATGTTTTGTAACGTAGAATGGTAACGTATGTGTCGTAGTGTAAAACACGGATATATTTTAAAGTTCAAACAATTTGAATGTACACTTTTGTGTGCAATTAAAATGGACTGAACTTATATACAGTCTTACATATAGAAAACAATATTTTTAGCCGATGAAAGCAAGGAGTCCGCTCACGTGTACTGTTTAGGTAACGTGTGTATTTCACTAACATAAAGCAAATGCATTGTTATTTTCATTGTTAATTAATTCCATTTTGACATCAGACATTTTGAATATTCCACCCATAAATAATCTGATATAGAACACGGCGTCATTTAATAGAACGTGACTGCCTTAACGCCTTTGTTTCAGACAAAACTGCATTGCATACAAGGAGTTTTCCTCTGACAAGATTCCGTCTTTTTGGGATCAGATATAAAATTGCACACCTCTGCATCGGCTCTTTTACTTAGACTTAATTCCTTTGGTTCTGGCAACAGTCAAAGTATTTTACTTAGTCGCTCAAATTTCGTATTTTTTGTCTTTATCTTACGTCTATAGTAAACGTCAAATTTCAGAATAACTATATTTTTGTGGGCACGCACAAGAGCCCTACGCCTGATCATCCGAAAACATTTTCCTTTGTTACTTTTAGTGATAACGTGTCAGCGACATTGATTTGTGCCTCATTAATGAATTTGGGTGTCAAAAGCAATTAATCGAAGCAGCTCAATTTTAACGTGTTTCTCCAATCTGCCCACATCTTCAGTAAAGGATTGTCAAAACTTGGGAAACTTATTCTAATATGTGATGCATGAAAAGTATATATATATATATATATATATATATATATATATATATATATATATATATATATATATATATATATATATATATATATATATATATATATATCTATCTATATCTGTGTGTACGTGTGTGTGCGTGTTTGGGTGCGTGTATGTTGATATGTATGTGCATTCAAGCTGGTGAGTCTTATGTATACGGGCTGATGTATTTTGCTTTGTGTCACTTTTATCTCTTTCATGCCATTAGTTTCTTTCTCATGTGTGTGTGAGAGAGAGAGAGAGAGAGAGAGAGAGAGAGAGAGAGAGAGAGAGAGAGAGAGAGAGAGAGAGAGAGAGGGGGAGAGAGGGGGAGGGAGGGAGAGAGAGTGTCGCACACATGGGCAGACGCATTCAGACGTACAGTCTTTGCATGTGTGTATATTTGTTTAAAAAAATAACAGCTTACAAGAGAACAAAGATAATGTGTACCATAATTAAGACTAGTAATCAGTTTATTCATTTCTAATTGTTTTGGAGTAAAGGAGGAACTATCATTGACGATACTGAATAAAACATAAACTTAACATGTTGCAGCAACTAAACTGGCGAAATGCTCGGCATTTCTCTCTCTCTCTCTCCTCTCTCTCACACACACACACACACACACACACACACACACACACAGGGATATATATCTTACATAGTATCTACTTGCTGTATGAAAAAAAAAATATCTTTATACAACTATCACATAGTTGGGCCGAATTGTCTTTTTAGTTGGGCTGAATTGTCTTTAAATATGCGCCGAATTGTCTATAAGTCATTTGGCACACACACACACACACACACACACACACACACATTGGTTATGATGATATGACAGTTGATTGTAAGGGTGTTACAAAGGTCTATTTTTGTTAATATGTTCCGAATTAAGCGACTTACCAAATAAAGATTGTTTCTTAACTTGAATACGAAATGAGATCAAAAAGAGAACAATAAATATATGTGCAGTGCAGTCAATTAGAACATGAATTAAGCGACTTGAAACAAAGTGAATTAAGTCGGCTTACACCGTCCGTTCCGGAGATTACATTCGTTCCGGAACGATCAGTCGTTATCATTACTAACAAGCATCCGGAATGATCAACCTATCCAATAAAGTACGACCAATTGACGCGTGCATAAAACTATGAAAAAATAAATAATTTGTATAAAAATAAAATAAAACATATTTTATTTTTCTTTATATTATTATACAAATTAAAACCAAAAAAATGTGTGAGTGGAAATCGATATATACAGTGAGAACATGTAAATGCATGTGTATTTCGGTGTGTATTTCGGTGTATTTCGGTTTTTTCAGTGTATTTCGGTGTTTCTAGGAACCCGTTAAACTGTATTAGGTCTCACTGGACATTTTTGGGGGCAAATGTTTGTCTGACAATGACCTACAGCAGAAAAATAATAATAATATTACATTAAAGACACAAATAAAACTTAACTAATTATTTTTGTTGAAATCATGCTTGTAAGATTCTGAAAGTTAATTCCTTATGCAACTAGTGGCTTTTATACTGAATCAACACTGCCCCCAACCCCTCTTTTTTCCATTCATTTTTTACAGAAAGGGGGTAAAGAAATCAGTATGTGCCTTATACATGAATAAAGTTCACTAGTACTGTAACAAATCAGCATAACTTTGATCACCCCTCAACCATCTAGATTTTTAGATATTTACCTCTGTAGCAGACACATGTAAATACGTAAGCCAAGTTCGCGACTCATTTGAAGCCCATGTTACGCATTTGATCTCCAGTGCTAGTCTAAATGTGACAGGCAGTCACCAACAAGTCAACCAGTTTCCAAGCCTAACTCAAAGTAAATCTAAACCACATTACAGATTTAGCTTATGTGTGAATTGAAAAATGCTAGGAATGTGATAATTATACTCATGCTTTAGGACCAAAATAATGGTACGTATACATGTATATTCAGTGCCGGATTAAACACTGTGGAGGCCCTTAGGTCTCACTGGATAGTTTCGCATTTTGACACCTCCCTAATATTTAAGGTAGAAGGCATGAGCCTAATTATCACAATCCTAGCATTTTTCAGTTCACAAAAACACCTCTTGTAAGGAAGAAACCTTGATAGTCTCAATATAATTTCCGAAATACATGTATGTGAAATTAAAATAACAGTGACTAAGACATCAAAAGCCAAAGTTCTACATATTCGGGCTATGCGAATTCCTCAGAGAATACGATATAGACTAGACCAACAACAGTTTTCCGCCTTTATTTTGGTGACAGAGACTACATGTGTGAGACAGAATTTTTAATGAAGTTTTCAGACTCCTTTCAGTTTGGACTATCGACTTCTCGCATGTAATTAAGATTATGTTCTAGTTTATTCTAAAAATGTTAAAAAAAAGTTCTAGAAGCATGTTGTTTACAAACCTTAAGATAAAATAGACCTTTATCCGAGCTCTGATATTCTGTTTTAGTTTTTATATAAATGTTATCCACTTCAAATTTATTCATTCTTCTCTTAACATCCAGAGTGGAAACAAACTTATTGTTGTATTCAGTTTTTAATTTGAGAGGATGTATTTATTTAAATTATTCACTGGAATTACAAAATGTTCAATATTTTCAGACTAAATCGCCATTTTGGGATTAATGTGAATCCATTCAAGGACATTTTGGGTTATATCATTATGTTACATCGAGAATCTTAGAACATGAACCCTCTTCCAGCCTATTGGCACACAGCGCATTCAAAATTGAAATTTAATCGGAACACCACTGGAATTCATTCGGAATGCTCTATAAGTTTTGACTAGTAAAACATATTTTGGGACTATTTGGGAATTAACTCACAATTCTATAGTTCTTTTTTAAATTTCATTTGGTATTCTAAAGACAATGATTATTTCTCAAGTTTTACAAAACCTTGGAAGTTTTCACTCTTTTCTGTTACTTAGCTTAATACAATAAGGTCGTAACAATTTACACAAATAAATGTAGACGACAAGGGTCATAACAGCGAACTCAATAATAATAATAATAATAATAATAATAATAGACTCATGAAATTGTATATAAATTCAAGCAGACTTCATCATACTATTACAATGCATTCGTGTTCAATGGATATTTTACAAAATATAAAATCACAATAGAATTCGTGTAATTTAGAGATACAATAAATTTCATATACTCTGACCATTCCAGAAATAAGAGTGTATACACTTCTTTCTTAATAGTATATACGACTGGCAAAGTGATACTCATAATAAAGAGAGATGTAAAAAAATAAATAGTGGGGGGGGGAGCATCGTGGTCTCTTGAATCCTATTCATTTAATATGAAAACAATAGGCAGACATCTTTGATTTTGATCCGAATTTTTAAAAATGAATTCATTGTTACTATATCCAAATTCTCCCTAAGTCCAACGGTTGATGAAACCGTCTATATACAAGCTAGCGTTTGTATATTCTCTAATTCTAAATTGCTAGTTTTGAAGAAGCTAGTCCGTTAGACGTTGTTGAACGAAAGACAAGAAAACCGTACTGTTCTCAACAACCTAATTTATCTGCACTTCCCCCGACCAATATATTTAATAAATCCCAAACCAATGATGCCCAATTTGTCTTTGCAGTACGGCTTTTTGTGTCACGAACTATTAGTATGTACGTGAGAGAAATACATTTTCTCTCTTGTATCAGGAACAAGTCCGATATTTCAGAATGCAGCAATGTAGTTTGATCTTGAATGGTGTACTCCATTATTATCCATATACAAAATCATTTTATGTAGACATGTTGGCCTCGAGAAAGCATTATCAACAAGTACAACGTTCAAGAGAATTCCAGCAATAAGCCCCTAAATTAAGAATTGATGTACTTAGAGTATTATCTATTTCAGATGTCCTCCGGGAGTACATTTCCAAACTTGTATAATAATGTATCCACTGCAGATTGTGCCTTTGAAGTCTGTGTTCCTAATTTTTAAAAAAAAGTGCGAGATAACCTCCTGTTGTAAAACCAATTCAGAGAAACGCAGATTGTTTTTGAAACCTCTAACTTCAAACCTTGTCATCTAAGAATCAATTATGATCTGCTATTATTTTTCTCTTATTAAAATAATATTTCCTTTGTATTTGTATTACCCTTATAAACACGCTTGTCGCAATATTTACTTTAGGACTTCTGCAGACAATGTTCTGTCACAGAAAACAATACTAGATCATCTACAATCATAACCAATTACAGCATACCTGTGGCATCACCTTGAACACCACAGGTAATAAAGTCCTCTTCAATAAAACTAATAAACATGTAATATAAAAAAAGCAAAATGCACTCTCCCTGACTCACTCCTGTTAACATGCAAATTCTTCCAAAAGAGTATCGTTAAATCTGATTCTGACTTTGGTATTGTCATATACTGAGTATAAAGTATTCAGCACATTATTTACTATTCCTCGTGAAAGTAATTTATACTATGTTATCTTTTGTGGATATATCTATCGTAAACGCAACGTTAGCATTAACAAATACACGATGTGTTTTCGGCCCTATCAGCGAGTATTTTACAAAGAAACATAGTAAACAGTGTACCCATGATAGTCAAAGGAATAATACTCTCCATCCAAATGTCTCAGAATCTGTACATATTAAAAATGACAATTAAAATATAGAGTTGATATGGCCATACATCATCATTGCATAAATAAAAATGTCATTAATAAGTCCATAAGAGTTAATTGCTTAACTTTTCAATTGCCTTTTGTCTTTGATGCTCTCTTATAAATGGAAATATTTAATTCTTCGAACATCAAAGTACAATTTAGATGTCCGTTCCGTCTTAATTTGAACATTTACAAACATCTGTTATTACTCGATGAAATGCAAACAAGATAAGGTTTGCAACACACGCTTCTGAAAAACTATTTTTACCATTTCAAACAAAACTGTAAATTGTTTATGTTTTAATGTATTTAGTTTAATTTAGAGTCATTAAATGCGACACAGAACCGTTTGTACTTAGGTTTTATTCCCTGCTTCTTGTGTAAACGTTTATCTGATACCCTTCCTTCCCTTACATGTGACATTAGTGGCCTTATTGGAAATTTCGTTTGCTTGAGCGAGTCTTCATTCTCATCGTGATCATCTGATGTATTTAACCATGTACTGTCTGTAACAACCGTAATGACAAAGCATCTCATAGTGATCATCGGGAGTAGTTTAACCATGTACTGTCTGTAAAATCCGTCAAGATAAAGCATATTTGAGGTATCAGTTTCACTTATCCATCCATGTATCTGGATTTTGTGCGACATTGTTCTATCATCATTTTTTTGTATACTCCTTCTTATCGTCCGTCTCCTTGTATGGTTAAATGGTTGCGTCCAAATCGATATCCTACAAAGGACAACTGACCGGTTATATCACCTCTGACAACACAAGTCGAGCCACTATATTGTAGAACAGTGGCATCGTGGTCATCACCATAATTTGAGTACTCCGTGAAGTTGAATGCAATACTCTTTGTCTGTTGATGTGCTTGAGCATAAGTTCCATGATCAAGATCCCCAAAATTGCAGTGACTATCTTTCAGCACTTCCTTCAGATCTGATAACATGTCGTACACTTGATTTCCCTTAATAATCAGCTTAGATGGGACTCTAATATAGGCAGGGTTACTATTAGGATCGGATATCTTGTATCATGGCTATCTCATTTTCATAGTTTCGACGGTCGTTTATAATCTCTTCGCCCTTGTACCGATTTGTCAACGGTTTTCTTTATATAATTCAACGATATGCAGTTAAACGGAAGAACTGGTCTTACCTTGGATTCCTGGATTATTATTTTTTTTTTCGTTTTTCGACCTGTAAAAACGTATGCCCCTCTGCTACACTTTGTTATCAATAATCATTATTAATAATTATGCATGATTAGTGGTAACATAGCTGAAGAGAAGAAACGCGGCTGCAAATTTGTACATTTTCATCATGATACACTCTATTGTTCATTTATCTAACTTGAATTATCGCGCTGATTTGTTAGGCTAACAATAATAGGCTTGATATACCAGTTGATAAATAGAGATAGTAATAAACAGGGACTTATATGGATAAAATGTCGTACATATACACTAATTAGTATATTAGAGACGGAACATGAGGCTTGTTGACAGATTGCATAGCAGGTGGTTGCTGTGAAACACAGCAACATTGCTTAGCATATTGAGAAAAAACATGTCTCTCTCAAATCTAGCGGTTTTGCTGGTAAAAATATCCTACCCAGAAAATCAAAATTATAGTGTTTTGTTACCCCATTGCTAGACGTTTACACTGCCTTTTAGAGCCACGCCATTACTGGAGTAATTACAGCATAAGAGTGGACAGAGACATGAAATTACTGTAGCGTATTACTGTACATATTTCTATAAATAATCAAACCTAGTTTTGCCACTATAAACACTACTGGTGTAAATATCAAGTAAATGAAATATACGATATAAAATGTATACACTTGCGCAACACGTTCAAAGTTTCAATTATATTTGTTCTGATTAGATGAAAAAATTTATCTGAAATGAGCAACGGTGACGTGTGAAATAAGATTAGTTCAAAAGCACACATTATATCGTCGATCTTAATGAAAGTGAAGAAATAACTGTTGGCTATGACTGGCAAATTTATAAATCATATATCATTAGGCAATTTTGAGTTTCGAACGAGACGAAAGTAAACTACAACTAGATAAAATTATTCTGAAAAGGGCCATGTATTTTTTTAAAAATATGTATAAGTGTAATATATGTTGTGAACAATTGGTCAAAACAGATAAATGGTCCTATAGTAAATGTTACTAACCATGTCACATTATCCATGTATGTGTGACTATTTTGCTTGAATTCCAAATTACTCTTTATTTAAGTTGAAAGCGGTATCTTTTTCCCAAAATATAGCCTGTTTAAACTCGTTCGATTATTAAGTAAAACGAATAAATACGGTAGCAAAGTTAAGAAACCGAATATATATATATATATATATATATATATATATATATATATATATATATATATATATATATATATATATATATATTTATATATGATTTTTTCAGCTTGCTAAATTTCCTTGAATTGTAAGTGCTGTAATTATATTGTTAGTTCTTATTAGGTCAGACTTCTCATTTTACAACTTCCTGAGTAAGTAACTACCTCAAAATACAGATGGAGGCCAAATGCAAGCATTGTTTAAAGTACTACCTATAATACTCTTGTCATAAATAATGGAAATGTTTGCTAAGTGTGATAAACATCTTATATTAAACTTAGGAAGCAATACATATTTATTTTATACCGAGGAACATGTGTTAAATCCATATTCTATAAGTCAATACATAGAATCAAGGTACCATATATATATATATATATATATATATATATATATATATATATATATATATATATATATATACAGAGATACAGACTGATCTGATAGGTTTCCAACAATAACAAAAAAAAAGGAATCTTAAGGGAAATTCGACATCTTTGTAAATGGATATAACATTCTGAAGGGGAAGATGACATAACTCAAATAAACAATATTAACACTATTTGTAACAAAAAATATAAGGTCACGTCGGTATGCTAAATTATGTCTGAAACTGAGAGGCCTTGCGAGTATAAACATTGAGGGTATAACTACATTAGCATGACAGATTTAGTAAAATTATTTTCATCAGAATTAGATGGATGCATTAATAGAAATTCTTTTGTTAACATAATATTCTAATTGTTTGCAAGATTAACTATTAGGTATATTAGATTTATACAATGCCTGGGCAATGGTTTGTTGAAAAATTTAAAACATATCAAAACTAATGTACAACTCTGTTCACTGTTATGCTTTTTTAAAAGAATGATTTAAATGGAACATTACTGCACAGGGAAACCAGATAATTCATGTACAATAATTATAACTGCAAAATATATCATATAAGGCTTTTGGTTTGTACATCAAAATCAGTAACAGAATCAGTAAACAAAAAAAAAAACCAATAGCTTACATGATAACATGCTGCATCAAAGTATTTTACGAAGAGATACGTAAAATTACAAATAATGTTCACGAACCAAAATACATAGAAATAGATGATAAAGACTCAGCTTGTTCATATCTGGTAAAAGGGATTATTGAAAATACAGTGCGTGGTTATGGCCATATACAAAGTATATTTATGGTCCGGAAACATAATCAATGCAAGCTGAGTTACAAATATCAGAATATATCTTCTTTGCCCAACAAATTATTTAGTTATAACAGTCGTCTGTTAATGATGACAAAGGAAAAAATGGTCAGAATAAAGGGTCACCAATGGTAAACGAAGAAAATAAATATTTCAAAGCTAACACGGAAAGGAGAAAACACTAAAAAAAACTAACATGTTTAAATTTCAAGTTGTAGATCAGGCAGCGAAACACCTTAGTAAATTCGATTTTGAAGAACCACATTAACTGTATCTTACCCACATATAGATACATGGCTTCGTTCTAAAGATTAACGTGTCTTCTATTCATATGAATATATGAATTCATTTGAAATATTCAAGTGTCCATCATCCGATTAGATCCATGAACTCGTTCGACAAATTTAAGGTTTTCTTTATTCATATGAATACATTCTTTTTAACTGTTTAAATGTCTTCTATCTATTTCGGCAAATGAATTCATTTGAAATTTTTAAGTGTTATATGGATACATTTATTTGAAAGCTCTAAGTGTCATCTATTCTAATAAAAAGATATATGTATTAGATAGCTTTAAATGTCCTCTATTCGTATTGATGAATTCATATTTTTATTGTCTATGTGTGTTCTATCCATGTGGATCCAGGCTTTCATTTGAAGGGTTTCAGTGGCCTCTACTCATGTGGATACATGGATTCATTTGAAAGTCCAATATTCATACGGAAACATTTATTTGAAACGTTTGAATGTCTTTACCTCATATGGTTACTTGAATTTGTTTGAAACGTTTAATTTTCTCTATCAACCTAGATACATTGATTAATTTGGATGGTGTCCTCTATTTATATTGATCCATGGATTCATTACAAAAATATAAATGTTCACTTTTGATATGAATACAATTTTTTCAAACGTTTAAGTCTTCTTTCCAGATAGATATTTGAATTAATTTGATATATGTAAGAGCCATCTATCAATTTTGATACATGGATTCATTTGTATTGTTTCAATGTCGTTGTCTATTCATACTGATTCATTCATTTGAAAAGTTTAAGTGTCCTACATCCATTTGGATACATGGATTAATAAGGAAGACTTAAGTGTCATCTATTCATTCGGATACATTCATTTGAAACGTTTAAGTGTCCTACATCCATTTCAATACATGGATTAATTACAAAGACTTAACTGTCATCCATTGATTCTGATTTGAAAAGTTTATAGTGCCTTCTATCCATATGGATTGTGACTTTTTTGAAACTTTAAAGTGTCGTCTCTCAAAGAAGAAACATTGATTCATTTGAAAGGGGTAAGTGTCATCTGTTCATTTCGATACATTGAATCAATTTAAAGGCTTAATTGTTTCCTATCCATATGGATTCATGGATTTATTTGAAAGGTTTAAATGATCTTTATTAATTTGAGTACTAGGATTCATTTGAAAGGATTAAGTGTACACTATTCATATGTATACATGGAACCTTTTCAAAAGTTTAATAAAAAAAACCCTCCAAATAACTAACTTGTTTTTCTTTGTTATGTTTTATTATTAATCAAGTGTAAATGGTCCAATCACATTAGACGAAGATGACTAATCAATTTAATAAAGCAAAAGAATCAGTTTAATCTAAATGATCAAAAAGATATCATATATATATATATATATATATATATATATATATATATATATATATATATATATATATATATATGACAGCTTTTCAGACATATTGATACATGACTACATACATTATTTTAGGAATGGATGTTTGAAATTCTTTTCTCGTCTGTTGTCTCCACTGCAACCAATGAGCTGGTACGGTCATTGTTATACACCTTAATTAGCCAAGAGTATCTCATTTTGTCTTCTGCATTACATTTTTAAAAGTAAAGTTTAACATTTATAGTCACTACATGGTACATTAAGCATTTTTCATTCCTGAAGAACTTACTTAAATAATGAATTGTCGTTTTGATTCCCTGGGAACATTCTTAATAATGATTTGTCGTTTGTTTTCTTTGGAACATATTAATAATAAATTGTTGTTCTGTTTCCATTGGAAAAAACTTAATATCGAATTGTCGTTTTGTTACCCTGGGAACATACTTATATAATGATTTGTCGTTTTTTTTCCATGGGAATACACGTAATAATGAAATGTTGTTTTGTTTCCTCTGGATCATATTAATAAGGAATTGTCGTTTTATTTCCATGGAAAAATAATTAATAATGAATTATAGTGTTGGTTCCATAGGAAACATACCTTATAATGAATTGTCGTTTTGTTTCCATGGAAACATACTTAATAATGAATTGTCGTGTTGTTTTCATGGGAAACATACTTAATAATGAATTGTCGTGTTGGTTCCATGGGAATCATACCTTATAATGAATTGTCGTTTTGTTTCCATGGTAACATACTTAATAATGAAATGTGTTGTTTCCCAGGGAACAAACCTTATAATGAGATGTCGTTTTGTTTCCATGGCAACATACTTAGTAATGAATTGTCGTTTTATTTTCTTGGGAACATACTTAATAATTAATTGGTTTGTTTCCATAGGGGAGGGGAATGAAGGGTTGGGGGGAGTAAAACTTGCTATTACCGAGCCATCTCACCTCTGTCTGCGTGGGTTCGAGTCTCAGATTCGGCCAATGTGGGTATGTGAGAAAGCTTGCAATTAGCTTCTCGTGGGTCGATGGTTTTCTCTGGGGGTTTTCCCGGGTTCTTCCTCCACCATTAATACTGGCCGCCATGTATAGCCTATCGTGTGCTGAAAAATGGCGTTAAACCCAAAAACAACAACACCAACAATTTCATACACGCTGTGGTCGGAAGATCTTTTGCAGTTTAAGTCATGGAGAACACCATGTCAGCTTTTAGACGCTCCATATCTTACATCGCCCCATTAAAATCGATATCAGGATTAAAAATAAGATAGATCGTAAATGTGAGGTTTAATAATAACTACAATTTATATATAAAAAAGAGGAATGACTTATACGAAACGAAGGTATCAGCTTCCAGTTATAATTTGGTCATGTCAAGAACAAATAAATAATGTCTCTCCATATACAACACCTATTCATTAAGATATTTTCTAATTACTTCCGGTGAATCTGAAACTATTTGGTAGGAATACGTATAATCCATATGAAATATTTTATATCGCCCATATTTGTGCTTGAAAATCCCTATATATCTTTGGTTAAATGAATCGTATACGAGGAACAAACATTACTCATTATTGTAAAAGTCATTATAATAATGCATTATGATAGGTTTGTATGTCTTGTGGATCTTTATTATGTTCTTATGTTTCATGCAATGTATATAATATGCTAATTATAGTTCATGGTTATTTTTTCTCGTAATCATGCTGACTATAAATGCATCTTATTTTATCTATTTTAAAGCAAAGGTGGCTGCTTTATGCATAAATCAGACGATTACGTCTGAATACAGTTTTGAATAATTGCATCGTTGGACAATTTCATGCCTCCAAAGTGTTTCCAAAAGTAGTCAAACACTACCAAACCACCTGTCCGCATGTACCCATTTGCATCCATCAATTCCTTGACGACACATTGGCACCTAACTTCGCCATCGTAAGAGAATTTATGTAAGAGCACAGCATCCTAACTTGACGCTTCCAGCACACATCCTATAGTTAGGTCAAAGTGATTTCAAAGAAGTGATGGATGGAAGTGCAATCAAGTGAATGAACAACACGTCAAAAGGTGAATACAAAACTGGAATTTAATACTTGATCGAGAAAGTTTGTTGCGGAGCATGGGGAGTAATTTGAGAGAATACACTGGTCTACTGTTTACTAATAAAGTACTTTGTTGTATCTCTTTTTAATAATCCAAAGTTTTACAAATCCCTGGTGGTAATGTTTTCCATCGGTGCAATGACTATTGTTACAAAGTATCCTCTGTTATGTTTCGATGGAATTCAGCAGTTAATAAGCAAAAGAGGCATTTTTACACTTTAGCCATGACAAATTATGTATTAAAGCAACTCAATTCTAAGTTAAGTATTTTATAACGTGGTTGTATTTTAAAACCTCAGAGGTTCAAATCCAATACGTAGCTTGATCATAAGGCCCAATTATATATCAAATCGTATAAATACTTATACTACTGGCCTTGGCAATAATTAATTTGTAATAATTAAACCTTTCACAGCTACACGCAAGGAGATATATAATGTAGGTTGGCCCTCTATTTACCAATCTGTAGATGTTTCATATTCTTCCAAACAGGAACTAATACGCCTTGATTAATTATTGAGCTTATTGACCATTAAATCTCAGTGACCTCCACCTTTGTTCAAAGTATGGAATCGCAAACTTACCGAACTGTACAGAAACAATTCTTATTAGACTTACCATAATCATGACGTTTGACATTTAGAGACCAAAATGTATAGGTTTCTTCCTTCAGCCGAGTGCAGCAAATCAGAAAAGTTAGCTAATGATCTTACTATAGAACCAAAGATGATGTGCAAAACCAAAGTCACAAAGACCTTCATCTGTGATAATCTAACCCAAAAAATAAATATAAATTTCTCTTGAAGTGCAAGCTCTCCGTGAACTGTGATGAAGACATGTAATGAAGAACTGGCAATTGTGTTTTGAAAGCGATTTTGACTTTACATCCACATTGACCATGATATTTGATATTTCGACCCTTAAATCAATCGGTTTCCGCCTTTCTCCAATAGCAATCGAAGTAGTATGCAAAACAGGTTTATCAATTGACCAACCCTTCAAATCTCTAGTTTACAAATATTTATGTTGCAACGAACGATGAGATATTATCCAGTCCACAAAATACATTTAACACCTTTCTACCTTTCTGATAAATAGAATAATTACTCATATAATGTCAGTAAAAATATTTTGAAATATGGTTTTACGGAAAGGTGCTTGATATAAAAGAGTGATGGCTTATACAAAACCGTTTTATATGAGGGTTGTCATTTTATGCAGTTCATTCTAATCCTTAGAATATTCATTATTATTCAATGCTGCTGACGATACCGAATCACCAGTGTCTTTGAACTCACTCAGACCGCCATTATTAATATTAGAATAATCATCAGTCATGTGGCATTATCATTACAGCCATTAAACACTAGCACCAACAGAGGCAACACAGCAAAGATAGTGGGTTTATAATTACCACTGTTATTATTATTACCATTACGATTACTTTTCCCAGTTTTATCACATCAGCTATTACTATTATCACTTTCACCAGTTTTACCACGATTACCGCTATGTAGACTTGTATTACAATTTACTAATTATACCACATTTATAGCCAGTACCACTTTTATCACGATAAACATTATTAATACAATTACCGTAATTACTAGAATGACACTTATCATTATTACCACTAATACGAATTTTACCACTATTATCATCGTTACCACTAATAATAATATCTACCACTTTTTCCGATAATTACCATAATTACCACAAGTATCACGATTACCCCTGTTACCACTTCTACTACTAATACTACAATTATCAGCGTCACCACTTTACGAATTTTATCACTGTTAGCAGTATTATCACTATATTACCACCACTACCAATGCTACCATTATTACGACTATTACCACGATATTTACCTCAAGACACACCCATTCCACTAATACAACATTATCAGTATCACCACTAACATCAAACTTACCACTACTATCACTATTAAAATTTCTACTATTTTTATCGCTAGCGTCATTAATATCACTTTTAACAGATTTATCGCTATGACCGCTATCACAGGTTTAATGACGACTACTGCAATTACCACTAATAACTAGTATTATAAATTGTTAACATCAAAACCAAAAATATTTCCACTATTGCTGTATACTTTCGTACGACTGCTAATTTTGGTTGACATTACTTCTTTCAGACAAAATGTACATTTAACCTCTTGTACTTTGATATTAATTTGGTATGTGACACTGTTTGGAGCACAACCTTAGATATAGGCTTGTTATTGGTTCATTTATGGGATCAACAATTGGCACATTTATGAGTAAAGTAAAAAGGGTTAAGTTATCGGTAAATATATTCGGTTCAGTTACACTGAGGTATTAGTTTATGCAGTAAGTCTTTAGCCATCTTTTCAGACAATTAACTACCTTTTCAGCTAATGCATGCATGTGTAATTCTTTCCCGGGGCGAGTGTCGAATATACACTTATGATATAAATGTAACCGATTCAAAAGGTCGCTGGTCCAATACTGCCTTTTGCAGTAAGTTGCACATACCTGTTTTTATATAATAACCAATTCCGTATTCAGTATTTAAACCATATTTCTATGTAATTGCTCACTCGCCTATTGAATACATTCTCCGCTAGTCTTATCTATATTCAGCACCGTATTTTCTAAACTTAATGATATCTGGGTTGTGCTTCTAGAAGTCGGACAAATTGGCATTCTATAAACACCTAGTAGGAAAATCAAGGTTATAACTTACTGGATGCATTAACATCTCTCGTCATATCAATTTTAGTTTATCAAGCTTTTAGGTGATGTGGCAAGGGATCAGCGTAAAATGGAACTTGTTTGGTCCTTATTTTGTGAAATTGTATCCACGTTTACTATACTAATAGGGGACCCACATAACTGATTCCATGTCTAAGATATAAAACTAATGGTATTTTTAAGAAATCACTTTTCTTATTTGAGTCACAAAGGCATTTAATTTTTATATTTTCTCGCTGAAGTCAGTATAGTTATTTCTTACCATAATACAAGCAATAATAGTTATAGCTATTCGGATGATTTTGGCAAGGCCTCCTGGAATACGGCTTTTGGAAATATACTTTAAAAAGCTTTATATGATATTGAACTTAAACTTCATTCCATCACTTTATAATGACTTTCTCCTCTAAAAATTTTTATTTTTACAAAATACTAACGCCAGGGTCCCGACTGGACCAAATTGTACCAATCGGTCTAAGGTCGGCCTTGGATGCAAGCTATTTACAAACGTCTTGTAACATGGTAGAGAAGTCAACTTAGTATGCGGAGACGTTATAGGAAACATAAAGACCGACATTTCATAACACGATACGTCCTATGGGGTATATGTAAACCAGAAAATAACAATCCCATAACTGATATACCACTTACACTTATTGTAAATATATATTATACCCTCAACAATAGTTAACATACAGCATATACCTTTTCTTTATGTAGTCTGTGCGGCAGAAGATTTGTGTAATGTACGTTGTAATGCTATCTTAAATTTTACAATACAGGAGGATTAGCAAATCACAACATGTACATAAATTAAATTAAGTGGATTTTCCGGTCTGAGCATTAAATGAACAACAAAGTTAAACATATTATCTGTACTCTGTATCTCAGTATAATATATTGATATTTCTGTTCAACATATAGTCATAAATATACTATATCATTGGTCATTCCTGGATTATTCGCTCCTTTCTGTTCCCAAACTATATATTTAAAAACATCCTTTCATCCTTTTTTTATCCTTATTTGCGAATTTGTATCCACGTTTACTATACCAATAGGGAACCCACATGTCTTAGATATAAAACTAATGGTATTTTTAAGAACTCACTTTTCTTATTTGAGTCACAAAGGCATTTAATTTCTATATTAATTTTTCACGCTGAAGTCAGTATAGTTATTTCTTACCATAAAACAAGCAATAATGTTTATAGCTATTCGGATGATTTTTGCAAGGCCCCATGGAATATGGCTTTTGGAAATATACTTTAAAAAGTTTTATATGATATTGAACTTAAAACTTTATTCCATCACTTTATAATGACTTTCCCCTCTAAAACCTTTTATTTTTACAAAATACTAACGAACACGTAAAATATCAGCACGATGCCGGATTTTCACAAATGGTTTATGCTTCACTGCAATCCTTTTTCAGTTTCTTTCCCACAGTATACGTCTCAGTTAAAGTAACCTCAATACGTCCCAAAAAGCTATGTTCTCCCTCTGTAAAAGAAATTAAACAACCCTAAGTACCTCGTTACAATTGATACAGTTAAGAATTCTCGTTATTCCTGGTTCGAAAATCACATAATTATATCAGTGGTAAACATGTTTTAGGCTAGTAATCAACTACAAATGTCCTCAAATGACCGTAGTTAGTCGAATTGCTAATTCGTTACGACTTGACCTTATATATTAAAGCACCATACATCGAGGCTTTGAATTCTGGCCCCGCCTTAATTTACACAGCAAATAAATTGAATACACTGACTCTGAATCATATATGAAATCTAAATTCGGTGAATTCACATGATTCTCGTAAATCATATTAACTAATATAATCATTAAATTCTTATAACCTAATTATTATGCAAACAAGATGACAAATTAAAACAATATGTCAAACTGATCCAAGAATTAACGTAAGACTTCCTATTAATACTTAACATAGTGTTTTAAGCTAACACGGCACAAATTAACACTACGTCACCCTTAACTAAGAATTTAGGTAAGACTTCCTATTCATAATTCAAAAGCACATTATTATTCAAATGTATCAAATGAAATCATGCAAGACCTGTAAACTAAAGCAAACATTATATAAATCGCATAAACAAATTACAGAGAATTGTGACACTACACCTTTGTGGTTTTTGTCACTCAAACAGTTGTTTTGGCGGCTGCCTGGACCACACTTCATTAACGAATGTATTTCTCTCAGATATCATCCGGTGTCTCAGTGTATTCTATCTCTTGTCCTCTTACAGGAACATTAAGACTAATTTCTGATTTCGATTAGGCGATATTAAATCATATGAAATTTCGTGTGGAAACACACCCATTATTTAACTGTGACCAATCATAATCAAATGTCTTTTGCCGTCCTTTCTCCCCAAGTCGCTTAAGTCGGGTCAGCCTGACCTGGTCCTTTTAAGTAACAGAATTTCTGCGTTTTCTCAAGTTTAACAATTTTTCCATAAAAAAGGAAATTTACAATGTCTCTAGCAGTCCGTCTGGCTGCTGAATAAGCAAAGGTTCTAATTAGTAACAACAGTCCCACTATAAATAAAACCCCTATACTTAGGCAGAACGCCCTATGACACGGGCTTGTCTCCATAAATCTAACTAATGGTTCTCTGGCCTCAACTAATTTATTCTTGATAGATCGCCATAAATTTGCCCCTTCACGGGCCATGTCATATATATTCGCAAAAGACGTTTCACTAAAAAAAACAAAAAACAAATATAACTCCTTGTCACAAGTTGGCATTCCCGAAGCAAGAATGACTTAACGACTTTACCACATTATATCCATCGTTGCAAGGAAATGCACGTCCTAAGGACGAACTGGGTGAATGTCTCGCCTCTCTCGGGTTCGCTATACTTAAACTTCTTGCGAAACCTTGATCGGTCAGCTTGTCTTTCTTCAGAAGTAAGTCTTTCAACGCAAGGTAATTCAGCAAATCGGCCATGGATATACGCGAGTACACTTCTAATGCTTTTCCTTTCAACAACGATATAGTCTAAGATGAATCGGCTACAACTTTGGTTGGGGTCTACTAATAATCTTTATAATGTTTGTATTAGTATCATACTAAGTACTTTATAATCGTTATTAAGTAAGGGGATAGGACGTCAGTTTCCGATGTCCTCCAGATCGCCTTTTCCTATATATATATATATATATATATATATATATATATATATATATATATATATATATATATATATATAAGGGTAATGATCTATTTTTTCGTACATTAAGTCACTTCTCTTTTAAAGAGAATATTGTTAAATAAAAGTTCCAATATCGGAAATAGGTGTTCATGGAACCTTATATTAAAATCAGTTGTGAGTCCATCGGATTCTTGAGCCCTACCCTTTTTAAGGGTTTTTATAATAATAATGTGAATCCCACGCACATTATTCTTACCCCATTTGTAATTCTGTTGTTAATGTATTGATCCATTACATTTAGATCAATCTTTTGAAAGATTAATAATTTATTAATGTAGTATTGGACTTCATTTCATATTTCTTTTTGTATTAAATATAACTTGATTATTTATTTTTAATTTGTCAATCTTTTCATTCTTCCCTCTTTTAAATTCAAGTCTTCTGAATATTCCTCTTCCCTTTGTATATAATTCGTCGAATTTCTTGGCTCTCTGTAATGTCTCTTTGTAGTTTGTCATATGCATCAACTGTCTTTTTACCATCCTTATTTTTTCTCTCTTTCTTTTGTACTTTTTTATAATTCTTAAAGATTTAATCTTTGTGTATTTTATTAACTGTACTATGATATTTCGGCATGCTTTGAATTATTCTTTATGTTTTGTTTTTTTCCAATCAAGGAAAATGTGTTGTTGTTCATTTTGTATGAATTCATTTAAATAGTACTCACATAACACTGGACAACAAATTTTTACAAAAGTCATGTTACTGAAATAAAATTAGTCAATTCTTATCAATTTTTATGTGCTGAACACGAATATGACAGTCAAATTGCAAAATTGGCTCTAGTTTTTTTGTAATCTGCAAGAAATTAATGTTTACATAACGAAATGCATTCCAATAGTAAAAGGTCAACTGTAATAGCCTACCTATAAAAAATCAAGTCATTGACTACATCTTAGGTTTCTTCGCCTGTCTCTTGTACAGCTGCTCGGGAGCATCTCTGAGGAGTGTCCAGCAGTAGTCAGCCAGCATTGTAGTGGACCATTTTCCCTGGTATCTTTGTTCCATTGTTGCGATATCTTGATGAAAACGTTCGCCGTGTTCATCACTAACAATATCACAGTTTCTAGGAAAGAAATCCAAATGGGAATGAAGGAAGTGAATCTTTAGAGACATATTGCAGCCAAGTTTCTTATACTTCATCAACATGTCTTCTACTAGTTCCTTATAGTTTTCTGCCCTAACATTTCCGAGGAAGTTTGTAGAAACTAGGCGAAAAGCATTCCATGCTTGTTTCGCGTCACCTTCCAGCAAGTTGTTGAACCGGTCATCTTTGAAAAGCTCTCGAATCTGAGGACCCACAAAAACTCCCTCTTTAATCTTTGCTTCGCTGAGTCGAGGGAATTTTTCATGCAGGTATCGGAATGCTGGCAAAGTCCGGTCAATGGCTTTCACGAAGTTCTTCATCAAACCTAGTTTGATTTGAAGGGGTGGTAGCAAGATTTTCTGAGCCTCAACCAGTGCTGGGTGTTGGATATTCTTCTCTCCAATGGCTACATTCTGCCTGTGAGTCCATTCCTTCCTCATGTAGTGCATTTCCCTTGCTCGGCCACTCGCATAAGAAACATATGTATTTTGTATATCCTTGCTGCAGTCCCATTAAAAGGGCAACTACCTTCAAATCACCACAGAGGTGCCAGCTGTACTTGTTATACTCAATGGAATTCAGTAGCTGCCTTAAGTTATCGTATGTCTCTTTCATGTGGACAGCATACGCTACTGGAATAGATGGAAGAATGTTTCTATTGTGCAAAAGCACAGCCTTGAGACTCAGTTTCGAAGAGTCCACAAATAGTCTCCATTCTTGTGGGTCATGAGTGATTTTTAAAGCATTCATGAGGCCCTCAATATCGGAACAGAATATCAGATTACTTTCCTTTCTGAAGAAAGGCTCCAATTGCTGGTGGCGCTTTCGATATGCAGTAATTGTGACATCTTCTTCTAGAAGATTCCATTGTTGGAGTCTTGATCCTAGCAATTCTGCCTTGTTCTTTGATAAGTCCAAATCACGAATCAGGTCATTTAGTTCTTCCTGTGTTATTCTGTGTGGGGTTGATGATGCACCACAGTGCAAATCTGGATCACTGCATGCTGATGGACCAGGAGAAGAACAGGTCGACTCACCTTTGTCTTCGTCAGATGAATCAAGAGAATATTCTGCTGGAGGTTCTGGAATAGGAAGTCCCTCACCATGTGGAACTGGTCTCAATGCAGACGGAATGTTTGGGTAGACTATTCTCGACTTCTTTTGCTTCGTTATTCCGCCGGAAAGAGGAGGAACCAAGCAGAAGTAACAGTCATTTAGGTGGTTGCTTGGCTCTCTCCACACCATTGGGACTGCAAACGGCATTGATGACCTTTTGCAATTCAACCACTGTGAAAGCTGTGTTGTACATGTAGCACAGCATATATGCGGAGCCTAAGGCTTGTCTTGGTCACCAACCTTGCATCCGAAGTAAAGATGATATGCCTTCTTCACTTGAGAATTGATACTTTTCTTCTGGTTGGCAAATGTCACTTCCCCACAAATATAGCAAAAATTGTCCGCGGTATTAACACACTTTCGAGGCATTACTGTTCTTTATTGTACGTAAATGGATAAAATAATAAGTTTTATGTAACAGTAGCTTGAACTGTCTCGCACAATGTCTAAAATATTTTAAATGCTGAACCTATCTGATTGGGCTTTATATAGTACACTGCTTACGTCAGCTTCAGCAGCCGCCTGGCATTAGTATAATAGGCCTACACATGTATAGTACACTGCTGACGTCAACTTACTTCAGCAGCCGCATGGCATTAGTATTGTATCGCATCAGAAAATGATGCAATCAACTGTGGATGATGTGAGCATGATGGTATTATGCAATGTTACATCATTATTCCGGATGTTGCTGCAGTCCTACTGGAGAAATTTACACAGTGAAACATAGAAAATGAGGTATATAAATATCTTCAAAACGAGAGCCAATAAAAAAATTTCACGGTTATATTCGTGTTCGGCACACCAAAATACTACAGATTAGGGCCTTTTCAAGTCAGTAATGATTTCACTGTTGACCAGTGTAATCATTATAGTTCAGGGGAGCACCGATATTATTGATCGGGGATACCCTATCGATAATGGGAAAATACATTATTTACACCTTGGGACACTCTAGCTACAAGAGGTTTCGAACATGGGGAATATTGGGTCTATATACAGACAAGTGAAAGTGGGATTGTTGCGTAAGGATAATAGGAACGAAACATTTGTGGTGAAGTCACGTACTTAAATTTTGGTAACAATGTTGCAAAAGTAGTAGGAACATGCGTGCACCGGGTTGACCTCAATCAGAACCAACTATACAGTCACAATTAACAAACAATTATACAAACGACTAAAACAAACATTTAGGCAAGAAAGCAAATCCTTTCGAGGCAAATCAGTGGCCGTGAAAATGTCCGTTGGGTTTTATGTTAACATCATTCCGTTATCATAGAGGGGATCGCATATAAACTCAAATACAAATGAAAATGAAGACATTGATATATACTATGAAAACCTAATTAAGATCATAACACAGGAGGCCACCACTAGCATACCCAAAACAAATAGCATACCAAATAAACTAGAAGTACCATGGTGGACCTGCCAAATAAAACAGACTCTAAAAGAAAAACATAAAGCCCTTAATAAATTCAAAAGATCAGGTAACTCAATAGACCTATTAGAATATATGATAAAAGACAAACAACTAAAAAAAAACTGATCAAGCAGTCCAGAGAAAAAACTTGGCAAAAATACTGCAAGAGTATAAATATAAGAACCAACTCAAATCAAGAGTGGGATAAAATTAGAGCAATTAGGGAAAAAACTTTCACAAAAAATCACAATAATTAATGCTAACAACAATAAAGAAAAAGCTGATATATTAGCCCAACACTTTTAAAAAAACAACTACGCCAGTGAATTCCATCAATATAGGGAAAAAACTGAAGCAAAGTGCACGATATTATTTCAAGACCTTGGACCCAAAACTTCTAATCTAAATAAAGAAATAACACTATATGAATGGGATCAGGCACTGAAAAAAGGAAACTTCATCTGGGGAAGACCAAATAGGGTACACTATATAAAAAAATTTACCCCATAACATCATTAGGTCTATTATAAAATTATTAAATAAAATATGAGAAATAGGAAAGCTACCAAAAACATGGAAAACTGCGAATGTAATAACCATATTAAAACCAAAGAAAGATCGCAATGACAATAACTCATATCGACCCATTTCACTCACCAACAAAATATGCATGATAATGGAAACCATAATTCCAAAAGGCTCAAACACTACCTGGAATGTAACAAACTAATATCTGAAAACCAATGTGGATTTAGGAACCAAAGGTCCACTACGGACCAACTCATAAGATTAGAAACCGCTATAAAATTGGCATTTAACTCTATAAAAAAAAGCGGACAGAAATGTAATTGGGGTGTATATAGATCTGGAAAAGAGCATTCGATCTCGTATGGACCAAAGGCGTAATAGCCAGATTAAATCACTATGGCGTTACGGGAAGGATGTATAACTTCACTGAAAACTTCCTCACTGACCGCAAAATAATAACTAGAGTAGAAGACACTTGCTCCGAAGAACATACCCTTGAAAATGGAACCCCACTAGGGAGTGTACTCAGTTACACTCTTTTCAATCTAATGATAAACGACCTTGACAGAACTCTGGCATCACCAAAGTTGAATTATTGCAATTTGCAGGTGCTAGTGGATTAAAGAGAGCAGGAAACCCATCTAACCGCAACATTATAACATATATTCAAGATAGTGTGAATAATATAGGAGAATGGGCAAATAAATGGGGATTCAAACTATCGCACCAAAAAACGGTAGCAATACTATTTACCCCACATAACAGAAATAAAATAACAATACCCTAACCATACAAAATCAAGAAATACAATTTGTAAAAGTAACCCGATTTCTGGGTATGTATTATGATGTACATCTCATATGGGCACATCACATAGATAAACTTGTACAAAAATGTAATCAGGACTTAAACTTCTTAAGAAACCTAAAAGGTACCAAGTGGGGTGCAAATCAAGAAACAACCCTAACCTTATACAGGGCTTTAATAAGATCTAAACTAGACTATGGCTGCCAAAAATACAACACGGCACCCAAATGTCAATTAAATAAATTAGAAAAAAAATCAGAGAAAAGCCCTACTGATTATCACTGGCGCACTGCCATCAACCTCACTAGCATAGCTGCAAATCTTAACCGGAGAATTGCCGTTGCGTTTAAGAAGGCAGGAACTTATCTTGAAATATGCAGTCAGACTTTCAACACACCCCAAAACTCACCCAACTTACCAGGCAATAAATAATTGTAATATACCCTTCAGGGCAACTGAGAAAATATTCCCCCTATGGGAAAACTAGTTCATGATTTAAAACGTCAACTTCCAATAGAGTTATTCCAGGCCAAAAGTACTATCTCATATGGCAAAGAGCCTTGGAATAACATAATACCAATAGTCAATATAGCAGAAAGTAAGATTACATATGATAAACAACCTTGGAATAATATAGAGACTATGGTAAATATCTCCCTTTCAACTAAAGGAAACAAGGAAAACCATGCAAACTATCTAAAAACATTAGCTTTAGAAGAAATTAACAACAAATGTCAAAATTACCTCAAAGTATACACAGATGGATCCAAAATAATAAATCCTTGCAAAACTACCTGACTACTGCTCCATATACACAGCTGAATTCTGGGCAATCTTAGAAATACTAAAATGGATTGAGAAAAAACAAACAAGACAGTTATAATAAATGACTCGCTAAGTGTCATAACATCAATCCAAAATAACACAACTAAATCAAGAGAGAATTTCCTAAACCAAACTAACGCAATAATGAAACAAATAAATATAAACAAATTATGCATAGAATACATGTGGATTCCATCCCACATCAATATCCAAGGAAATGACTTAACAGACCAGACAGCTAATGGAAAACTCAATGAACCAAATTACATGCCACTCGAATATAGTCAACATGAACTATATAGCCGAATCAACACATTATATTAACAACCGACTGGAATCAAAATCACAAAACGGAGAAAATTATACAATACCATCAAGGAAGTAAATAGAAATAGAAAATCACCTAGGTACACAAGTTATGAACAAACAATAATCAATCGAATGCTCTTAGGAAAAAATAAACTGGCAAACAGCTTTGGAAAATACATAGGACCCTTCCCACATAACATAAATTGCTACAATTGTAACACCCCAGAATATTTACACCACATCTTCAACGATTGTAGAATAACCAAGATGGAAAGGGACAAATTCAGATCCAAACAACAAATCATAGCCGCCCCATATACATACCCATAAATAATTCAATTAACAAATATCAACACCCAAACAACATTTAAAATCATAATAGAACTTTTAAAAACAACAGGGCTACAGGAGAAAATTTAGAAAATAGGAAAAAAAAGAACATAATAAGGAAGAAAAAACAAGTAAGGAAAAAACCTAGTACTAGCTCAAACCAAAAGTAATCATCAAAAATGAAAGCCTCTTTAAAGGATGGAATCAACACCAGGAATGAGGAGGTAGATCTCAACTATTCTTGGAACCCACATACACTACGGTGGGCATGAGATATGATCAAGGCTCGTATACTGAGCAACCGAACCGGAAATTAAAGATGCGAGTAACCCTATAAACAAAATAGGGAGACCAAAAGGATTACATAAAAACTAGTACTTGTGTATTCCCGGGGTAGGCAACCAAAAATGAATCCTCTTTAAGAAATGGAAGCACCACCAGGAATGAACAGGTAGATCTTAACCGTAATTGGAACCCACATACACTACGGTGAGCATGAGATGACCAAGGCTCATACACTGAGCAACCAAACCGAAAAAAAAGACGCGCGTAGCCCTAGAAACAAACTAGGGAACCTGGAAAAATTACGCAAAGCCCATTAAGTAATCAAGTCACTCCGGGAATAATGACAAATCAACACAATAGATGAAAGATAAAGTAATAGGGGTATACAAATCACAACGAACAGATAATGAAGACATTTAGGGAATAAAAAACGCCATGTAAAAGGCAAAAACTAAATAAATAAATAACAACAAATAGGTTTTAAAAAACAGCCCATAAATAAGTATAGGAACTTACCCTACTCCTCTTACCTTCTCTAACTTTCCTATCAATACAGCCTCATTGGCAGTAAATAATAATTACCAAATATGTATCAAATTCTAAAGTCAGAAGGCCAAATATTAAATATAAGTAGATGGTCTGAGACCAGATTATTATAAAATTCTGTCCCGATATTATGGTCACAATTTAGACAGTTTAAGGTAGTCTAAAAGCCCAAGACTACCAGGCCCGTCAGAACAAGGCTGCAATTAAATTTTATCAAACTTTAGGCACACAGACCCCCAACTTAACTATAAAGGCTGGGGCGTATGGGGCTGTATACTGTATTAACTCAAAACAGCACATAGTTCATCCAATTTAGGGGGAAAAAGTTTGGATAAAGGGACATCACCGATAGACCAAAACAAAAACAAAAACATCAGGAAAGAAACAACTTCAAAGAACCCAGGACAAAGGAAAATGATAGCTGGTCTAAGGGAACAAGCATATGCTTGGACACCATGAGAACAAGATGTCAGCCTGACATTAGGGGCTACTCAAACAGATAAGAAAAAGCAACACAGAAATGAATCCGATTGCTTTCACAACTCGGATAGCTCCAAAATGGCGGAGATGTGAAACTAATTTCCATTACCTCCACCTGTGTCATTGCACACCTTTAACACACCTAATTGGCTGTTAGAGTTGAGTGTGTGTTGGGTCTATTCCCGCTCACCCAGGGTCCTCCATTCAGGTCGATGGTTATTTAATAGCAGCCCCGACCTGACGACCAAATTATATAGTACTCCTTGAGTACATAAATATATCCAGCAATGTTGGAAACTGAGAACAGTGCTACATACCCCTAGTGGGCGATACAGCATTATAATTCAACTTCATCATCATCATCATCATCATCATCATCATCATCAGTCATTGACGTCACATTCCCTATATATGTGCGCTAGAGTGTGTGCGTCATTAATCAATACGACATTTTTCAGTCATAACGGAAACTAAGAAGACGCTGAATTGGGGGTCACCGGTCGTGGAGACGAGAAAAGATGGTACAGTAGTGGCAAACCGAATTCAACACAATTCTACTTCCAGAAGAGACTAATTTTAATTGGGATTTAGTAGATTTTCTCTATTTTTTGCAAGAATTTCTTCCGGTATCACTATCTTCACCACCTTCTCCTTCCTTACTAAACACTGAGGATTTTAAACAGAGACAGAAGTAAGAATTGGAGAAATTGTTACAACAGCAGAAATAACTTTTTCTTCTTCAACATTAACAACAAGAAAAAGAGGTAAGAAGAAGGAAACAACAGGAAGAAGAAGCAACAGTAAGGAAACAAGGGCTAGGAGAGGAGGAAAACAGTGAAAGTAAAACGGCGACGGTACTCTTAGTCATTTCTCTTGCGTTAAGGAGTCTGAAACAAATGTATCAGACTTCCTTATTACGACCCTAGAGAAAAAGACTTTTCCGTGCCGAACAATCCAGACTTGACACTACGCCTGAGACACCAAAACTTGTAATTTCTACAAGGTCATCAACAGGACCCAGACCAGAAGTAGGCCTTGGTCATGGTAAAGACTTAAGGCAGTTAAAGCCTGTTGATAGTGAAATGAATAGTGGAATGGAAGCCACTGACCCTTTAGATATACACTGGTCTAACATGACTATATAGGGGGTCAAGACGTTCAAAATGTAGCCATTGGCATTTTACAGTCAAGACGAAACGATTGCATCATTTCGTGAAGAAAGGAAAAGAACGTTAGAGACAGAAACGTGATTTATTGTCTCGCACAGCAAATAAATGGCAGCGATTCTGTAGATGACACGAGAGAACCCGAATCCAAATCCAGAGACGTTACGCCCAAGCAGAGTCCACCAATAAAACCTGAAATGCACTACCACATTCGAGAGAAGGAAAAGCGCTCCTCTAGCAAATTTAGAACTACAGCTTATAAGTACACTGTAACGTTTAAAGATTTCAAGTCCGAAGTACCGTTGGAGAAAGCAAAAGGGTTCATCACCATGGTGTGGGATTCGTTGTTAACCAAACTGAAACGGCAATATGAATCCAAAGAAGACGATCGCTTGAGACTTCCATTATTCGCGACAGTTTGAAGTCGCCTGTTTGGGTCGAGTGTAACAGCCCGGCAGAATTTACACCTACCAATGTTATTGACAAGATTCAACACGTAAACATTCTATCGAAAAGTTTTACATCACTGATTGAAAAGCGACATTTTCACGACCCACGTGCCTCTTTCCCAAGGGACAGGACGCAAAAAGATGTGATCTCTGGATTCCTTGGGTACGGTTATTATTGCGAGCAATGTGATCAAATCGCATAAACGACAGAGGCCATAAAGTAGAAGATTTCATTTCCAGACACGAACTGTGTCTATATAATACAAACTCAGCGACATATTTACACCTAGAAACGGGTACATACACGTGCATAGATTTGACAATTTGCTCTCCTTCGCTGTTTTGGACTATGAATGGAAGGTCGCTGATGACCTTCACGGCAGCGATCACTTTCCAATCAACCTTGAAAATAACTTTAAAATTGATGACGCAATTCCACAATGGAATTTAAAGAAGGCCGACTTGGCTACGTTTGAAACGCTATGTAAAATTAAATTAAATAATGATACAGTATTCAACGCTGTTGATCCTAAACAGCGTTTTACTTCAATTCGAATTGGGATTGCAGAAGAATCTATTCCAAAGTCCTCATCGAACAGTAAAAAAAAACAAAAAACTTGGGTAACCAAGAAATGCAAAGATACCATTAGACAACGCCGAGAAGCATTAAAACAATTCAACTTTCGTCTAACGCCCGAAAAAGTAAACACGTATCATATTACCCGGGCTAAAACTCGACACACAATCAAAGAATGTAAACGTGCATCCTGGAAGAAATATATTCCTTCTTTAAACTCTCGTTCCGCAATTAAACAAGTTTGGGACACTATTCGAGAAAAAAAATGGAAACAAGAAAAACAACTCTATTCGACACCTTAAAACAAACAATAACAATTTAAGTTTGACACGTAACATAGCAAATATTCTTGCAGACAGTGTCTTAGAAAAAAATCCTCATCATCTAATTATTCAGGAGCCTTCCGAAGATTAAAAACTCAAAAAGAAAAGTCACGTTTTAAAATTGACATCCAGCAACTCTGAAAACTATAACCAGCTATTTTCACTATTGGTACTTAAGGAGGCTTTAGACAAGGCCCATGATACATCCGCTGGGCCAGATGAAGTACATTACCAGTTCTTGAAACACCTCCCAGAATCATCACTAACATCTCTTCTGAAAATCTTTAATGATTTATGGATTGCTGTAATGTATCTAAGAGTTGGGAAGAAGCAACAATAATACAAATTCCCAAACCAGGTAAAGATATCAAAGATCCTAACAACTATCGGCCCATTGCACTGACAAGCTGTGTGTGCAAAACAATGGAGCGAATGATTAATTCTCGGCTTTTATGGTACTTGGAAAGTAACAATTTAATATCTCCTTTCCAAAGTGGCTTCCATTCTGGTCGTAGTACCAACAATCATCTGGGTAGACTGGAAACATGTATTCTCGATGCACTTATCAAGAAGGAACATTTAGCAGCAGTCTTCTTTAATTTAGAGAAGACCTAGGACACAACATGGAAGTAAGGGATACTAAATGACCTGCACGATCTGGGCATAAAAGGCCGTCTGCCCTCTTTCATATCACATTTTCTCTCAGACCGATAATTCCAAAGTAAGAGTGGGCTCCACCCTCTCAGATATGCACCAGCAAGAGATGGGTGTCCCAGTGCAATATTTTACCTGTGATGCTATTTAATATCAAAATCAATAGCTCACCAAGTGTTTAGCTCCCTTCGTGGATTGCTCATTATACGTAGATGATTTCTTAGTTTGTTATCGATCAAAGCACATGCATGCAATTGAAAGACAACTCCAACAAAATATCAGCAAGGTCCAAAAATTGGGCTAGTACTAACGATTTCAAATTTTCAAAATCGAAAATAGTATGCATGCATTTTTGTCAGTTGTGAAGACATCATGATGACCCTAAACTCACACTGGACGGAACACTTTTTCCAGTTGTTGAGGAAACAAAGTGTTTGGGTATTATCTTCAACAGAAAACTGACTTTCATTCCACACATCAAGAATATGAACGCTAAATGCTTGAAAGCTTTAGATATACTTAAAGTAGTTGCGCATACTGACTGGGGTGCTGATAAAACAAAGTCATCCTCAATTTGTTTAGAACATTTATCCGCTCCAACTAGACTATGGATGAGTTGTTTATGGTTCAGCTAGGAAGTCATATTTGAACATGCTTAACCCAATTCATAATCAGGAAATAAGTCCCGCTCTGGAAGCATTTTAGACAACTCCATGTGAAAGCCTACTTGCGGATGTGAATGAACCACCTTTATCGCATCGCAGAGAAATGCTTTCTGCACAGTATGTGACTCACTATCAGTGCTTCAGTCAATGCGCAATAGACAACTGGAAAACCCCAATATTAACAAATCTCTTCATCAAAAATACCGAGCTTTGTACCTCCTACAATATATTATACTGTTGGTTACCTAGCCATATTCGTATTAAAGATAACGAAAAAGCAGCTCGCGCTGCTAAAATGGCTCTATCCCAAGAACCATATGATTTTTGATTACCGTTTACTGATTGTAAACCTCTTATCAAAAAAGTACCTACGCCAGAAGTGGTAGACATCATGGAATGATGCAGTGAATAAAAAACTTCACGCCATCAAACCAACCCTGAAGAATGGACTCCTTCCTACAGAACCCTCCGTAGGGAAGAGGTAGTCATTGCAAGAATCAGAATTGGTCATACATACATAACCTACTCCCACATACTAAAAGGTGAGGATCCACCAGAGTGCGTTTCTTGCAATGAACCATTCACTGTTAAGCAATTTAGGGCCGAGTTTTTCGAACTGCAACCTACGCGTGATAAGTATTATAATGTACATGACATGAAGGAACTTTTTTATACTATACACATCACTTGTATTTTAGATTTCCTGAAGAAAGTAAATCTTTATTTTCAACTATTACTTGTATGCCATCACCTTGAGCATTTTTATCTAATGCAAATACCGCCCAGTATTTTCAACATCTTTTCAACTGTACTCATCAACATAAACCATTTAGATCTCCCGTTGATTGGGAAGCTTCATATTTTACTGTTACTAACATATTACCAGTTTATGTTGAACTATTTGGTTTTTCATATCGCTGGTCGCTATTAAACCTCTTAGTATTTTTAAACGTGTATAAATACAACAGATTGCATGGCGCTAAATTGCCTAAACGTGCTGGTGCGCCGTTAAAAAACAAAAAATTAATGAATCGATCAATTGTCCATTAAAATATGTTTTTCAATCAATACTTCGTCAATAAAATTATGTTTTCTACAGCATTACGTCCTCCATTGAAATATCGTTTCTACTACAGCATTACTTAATACCCTTTTCGTTGACTTGGATTTAATAGTCATGTACGGCATCGAAAGGGCAAGGCTAACTTAGGAATTTGAGAGTTACGGTCAACTGCAAGGCAGTTAAACGCTATTATCGACATACCCCACCTACGACTTGAGTAGTTCAAACTGCACATGGTGACATAATATAAACCATTTTGGTGTTTACAAGTTTGTTTTTAAAGGTCAATGAGCAGAGATGTTCAGTTAGAGAAGAAGCAAGAGGTTAAAGTGGGTATAAAACTGTTTACCTATCATCTACTCAATAACCAAACTCTAGATAAGACAGATGATTTCTGGAAAATTTCTTACCTTGCTGTTGATTGCATCTGCTAGAAAAAAAAACTTTTGTCATGGCTTCTATATTATTATATTTTACCTTTAATCACTTTTGACAGCACATCGACCTCGTTTGTTAAAATGATTTGTCTTCTTTGATTCTCTTCTATTTATTTAACTCTGGCGTCATTTTGTTTTATTTATTGCTTAATATTTTGATGTTCTTAAGACAATTATAATTTTTCTTTTGAGTAAATTCGTTATTATATCTGAATGTCACAAAATTAGGCGAAAATTTAATTTATTTCTTCTTGAATACAAACTAATTTCACCTTTTTTGGTTTCGTCGTACATGCGTTACCTGCAGTGAATAAGTGTTTTTCAAGGTAAGCGACGTGTAGCGATTTACATGTACCTGACTAGAAATCACTTGAAGTCAGGAACATTATAATCACGGGGTGCACGGGAATTTTGCCGTGAATGCTGCTCACCTATTTTAAGACATATAAGGCAGAATATTTCTAAAAAGATTACGAGTCAAAAGTATCTTGTCAAAGGAGGGATAGCTCGTCATTCTTTCTCCAGCCAAAGGGGTGAGTGTTAAATTTATATTTCGTTTTATTGTGAATTTTTATTCAGTTTATTATTTCATGTAATGATGCCTTTATTACAATGCAGATTTAAACCGTTGAATATTTGGAATTACTAGTCACTATTAGACTTTAAATGCAATAGCGTAATCTAAATTTTAGATTGTTTTAGAAACAACTATTATTAGTTTGGTTTCTTTATTGTAGCTGAATGTGATTGATTGCTCCAGCAAAAGGGCTGAATGTGATTGATTTCTCCAGCAAAAGGGCTGAATGTGATTGATTGTGCGATCAAATTGAGGTATCTGACTGTCTGTCCGTCTACGTTTGTATCTGGCGTGAACAGAAGGTCATGATGTCTGAGGATATCTGTCGAGATGTGTAAATATCCGGAACTATCTAGAAGTCTAAATGTCCGAGTGTCCGGAGCTGTCTAGAGGTGTAAACGTCCGGGGTAGCATCTAAGTGTTTGGGACCGGTGGTTCTAGTAGGTGCTGTATGCTGTATGTACGTATAACTGTAGTAGATCCGTGAAGGGCAAGCGGCCGATAAAAGTATTGGGTCAACCCTAGGTATTCGGAGAAGCTGTGCGGCGATTCACCAGTTGGTGAGTCGTACGGTTGTACAGGGTCGAGACGCATATGTGTGTTTCAATTGTGGTTACAATTGAATACATTGATATATTTACAGAGTTACTTTGAATCTCTGTAGTATTCCAAGGAATTACATGAATCTCAATAACAGTTAGTAATTTGATTTAAATAAATGTAGATGTTTATACTTGTTATCGCAATTCATACGTGCGATAATAGTTTGATGTTTGTATTTGTTATCGCAATTTATACGTGCGATAATATAACTTTTGTAAAGGTTCCATTTTATTTGAAACACATGTGTAGTCCAGGAGGTTCCTTGGACCTGTGTTTATTTTGTATTAATATTTAATTTATTTTTAAATTGTGAATGGTTGTGAAGTGTGATTGTGGGTTGAACGCATGAGTTATTGTGTTGATACATAATTATTTTTCATAATTTATTTCATAAATTTACATCATCTTTCACATATTGTGTTTGTGTTGTTCATTTAATCCAACAACCACTCGGTAACAATTCTGTTACACTGAACAATGAGTGGATTTCCTTTCATTATATCTTTTAGAATATCACATTAATCGATTATATCTATATTTTCCTCGTCAGTAAATTGTGTTTGTTTTCGTTCTTTTTAGTATCTGTGACAGCAACTGAACGAGCAATATTTGGAGATATTCCTGAGGAAGGCAAGCGACGAGAAGTGCCTGTTCTTGGTGTGCTTGAAAAGATAGCAGCAGAGACTGAACAAACACGCACAGGGATACAACAGCTATCCAGTGATATAAAAACTCAGCGCGAAATTGAAGAACGCGAAGAAGAACAACAAGGTGCAGCTGCAGGAAGAGACTATTCACCTGAAAGTATATTTACAGTCGCAGCATTAAATGAAATTAGAGGACGCCATACGGATTTCGAATTAGCTAATTTTGCTAGAAACAATTTTCCAAAGGGTATAAAAGAGAATGTATTAAAAGACGAGTTTAAAAGTTTTATAAAAGCAAAGACACTTGGGCATCAAAAATATATTTAGCGAAACATGGCGGGGATAAAATCTCAGCGTTGCAGCACCCTGGTTATAATAACTTTCTAGCTGTGGTTAAAGGCGGTCCACAACCACCACCTTATATGGAGGATCCAATCCCGGAACAAATAGACATAAAAGCAGAAGCCGGTTCTAAGAAAACAAGCGGAAAAGGATATTCAATTAAAAATCCTTTGGATTTCAACGCAACCGTGATATGCCCTGGTAATATTCTCTCGGATATATCACGGTTAGATGTACTTATGGGTGGAAAGCGAGCTGGAAACAACTCCGTCGAGATAATTAATGAAGCAGCTGATATCTAAAGACGATTATTTGCCGGTGGTATTATGGGCATTGATGTATATCGAGAACTCATTGCTGAATTAGTTGAAAATCACAGAGATGTCCATGGTTATGATGAAAATCCTATGGACGCTAGCGATTGATCACTAATTGAAAAACTACTAGTTTTATAACAAGATGATTATTCACTACAACCATGATAAACCCGTAAGCGTCTACGTGGTGAACTCACGATTGCCTGTTTACCGCGCGTGGTACGGAGATGGTTTCGGCAATACCATTGCGGGGTTATTTACAAGAATGGCTCCCAAGGTGGCGCCGCTAGCTAAACAATTATCAATGAAAGCCATTGATATTATTCGTGATAAGGGAACCAGCAAAATCGGAGATTTCGTTGGAAATCTTGCCGGAAGAGCATTTTCTGCTGCGAAAGATAAAATAGCATCATTGGTGCGAAAGAAACCAACAGTGCTGCCATCAACTACAGTGATGCCTGCAAAAATCAGCAAAGCAATCAATAGCGCAGTGGAAGAAAAACTAGCGTCGTTGGCTGCTTCGGTGACTCCGTCGCCATTGACAGCCTCGCCGGTAACAGATAACGCTATCATGAACGCGATAGTAGGAAGTGGTTTGAAACGAAAACGAAAACGACGATAATTACAAAGAGTTTCGCAATTGAAAACACTAGTATGTTATAAAATGTTTAAACGAACAGCTGATCCCGCGCTTGATACGGAAGCCAAAGTGGGCAAAGACGATTCCGTCCGTAATTATTCCTATCATGCAATACAACCCGACATACGATCGTGAGTTGAACTTCAAGTTCAAGATACCAGTAAATACTTTTTGCCGTGTGAAGCATTTATTGAAATCGAGGGAAAACTCGTAACAAATGTTGCAGCTGATACCCCATATGCAGATGACCCAAATATCCGAGTTGGTTTTGTTAATAATGGCATAATGGCGTTATTTGAAAGTGCAAGATATCTCATTGATGGAAAAGAAATTGAATCAATAGAACGCGAGGTTGATGTTGCCACAACAATCATAGGGTTGGCGAGATACTCCGATGATTATACAAGATCGGCTGGTCCGTCTATGATGTTTGCAAAAGATACCTCTGATAACGCTGACCACCTACAATACATTAAAGTGTTAACACCGCAAGACACTTCAGCTGCTAATCAACAAGAAGCAGCTAATCCAGAACGTCGAGCCAGACCAGGCGATGCGTTTGATATTCTCAGAGGTGTTAATGGTAATTTCAATCTAGGGTTTGCAACACGAAAATTAGCATTGGAAGGACAAGAGAAAAAGTTTTCGTGTGCAATTCCACTCCATCACATATTTGGATTCTGCAGAAATGTCAGAAAAGTCATCTATGGGGCGAAACACACAATCGCGTTAGTGCGAAAAGGCAATGACAATGATGCAATCTGGCGCACTGTTGCCGCTGATGGTAAAGTTAAAATAACTAAATTAGTATTGTGGAAGCAGCAGAGAGGGTGAACAGACCACGTTTTCAAGCAAAATTAAGGCTTACAGATCATGTTTTCGAGCAAAATATGGCCTACAGATCATGTTTTCAAGCAAAATATAAGACTTCCAACAAATCTCATTTAACCAAAAAAAAGTCTCCATTTTGCAAAAACGGAGATTTTACGATTTTTTAATCAATTTTGCTCGCAACGATGTGGTCATCCACCCTCTCTGCTGCTAAAGTTTTCAGTTCTGGTTAACAAAAATTATAAATGATTTGATCAAGTCTTTAGGATCTCACAAACAAACTAATCGCTAACACCTCTTCTTGTAAATCAATCAGATTATTGAACTGATCTGTGAGTTTGAAATTAATTCTGGTTAATGAATCATTATGACACCGCATATAGACTGGATTAACCGGAGACTCAATTATTAAAAATCCTGGAGGAGCTGTTGGTGCAAACGAATAAAGAATATACCCTTGCTGAGCTTGATTTGATCGTTCGAGATTAATTTGATAGCTTCCTTCGATAACATCACATACTAAATTGAGCGCAATCACCGATGAAATATTCACGTTGAACGGAGCGATATGCCTGCCACCACCATCTGGATCATTATTATGTTTGAGGATTTTTATTTCCCCTGATGCTGTTTTTTTCCATGCATCATGAATTATTTTAAAACCAACATCGATGGTGTCACTGAGTAGTTTTTTTAGTTCCGGTACGTTGTATCCCGGTAGTTTGAATGTCGGGATATCTTTGACGGGAAAATTGTATTTTTCTGCAAATTTTGTTCTCGATAGGGGATTATCGTCATCTAATATATCCTGAATAATTTTTAGGTTAAATGTTTCCATATCGTCGATAATTTTGTTGCATGTTTCTACGACGCTGATAAATTCATCTCGGGTAAGAGAGCCGGATTTAAGAGATATTAACAACAGCGATAAATCATTATTCATTGCTGTGAAATTTTTAACGATTTCAGGTTCGTTAACAAAATGATATTTCTCTGGTTTTCTATCCCAAATTAGTTTATATTCGAGACTAAAAAACTCCATAGTAAATTTATGATCTTTATAACTCCTTATTGGATTATCAGGTTTTATTCTGTCGGTGATATAATCGGTTTTTTGTGGTTCTGGTAAATCAACGGTTTTTTCCACTGGTGGTAATTCAGGCCATCCTAGTACGGTTCTTATTGAGCTTTGATAGATATCTACGACGTATCCTTCTGTGCTTATTTCAATGGCAGATGATAGCGTCGGCTCATGAACTGTTATAGCAATTTTCGATTCTGTTCCAGTAATCGATTTTATTCTACGTTGCAATTCATTATTGATTTGTTCGATTTGGTATGACCCTGTTGGTATCGAAACGACGTTCCAGTCTGGGGTACCGTCGTCTTTATTCTTATTTGCAAATACCAGTGAATTATTCGGTTGTTGACCACCAAATGATTTTGATCTGATATTAGGCCAACTGTGATACACTCGTAGTTTTGCTAGCGCTATCTCCTTCACGGGGACTGGGCTAGGGAAATTCACACTGAATTCAGGATTCGTTGATGTTATTGATATCATGCTTGTTTGTACTGGGTTCGTGTTCTCCACTACTCGTTGAAGTAATTCCTGCGGTGTTGTCATTGTTATTATACTCATGTTGTATTTCTAATTTTGACACCGCGGAATCATAAATACTGACCATCACTGAGAACTCACAATCTGGTATGGTTGAGATTATTGAGATCATTTTGGTTTTTGGGTTCGTGTTTTCTGATTCCATCGGTGTTGTCATTGTTATTATATTCATGTTGTCGCTCTAATTTCGATATCGCGGAATCAAAAATACTGACCATCGCTGAGAATTCACTATCTGATATAATCGTATTATCGAGTGACGATGATATCATCAATGATAATTGCGAATATGCGGTTGATGCAATATGAAATTGAATTAAGTAATTCTGCAGTTTACTCTGGCTGCATGATGATATCTTTTTTGTTATTCCGGTTAATATACCCCCGATTGTAGCCACCGTAGAAATGCAAATTGGAACTACGACCGGGGCAATCATTATAATCGATGCAAGTATTATTCCGGCGCCAGTGAGAACGCTTGACACCGAGTACATAATAACATCAATTGCGGTGATTCTTCGTCGGTATTTTTTTATTTTTATTTGATACTCCTCAGTGAGGGTTTTGAGTCTAGTCTGATATTCTCTGACCTGATCATAGCGACATTGCGTTGATGAAATCATTGTTATTTTAAAAACGCTAGCGTTTTCAATTGTGAAATCCGAAGGATTTTTCTTTCAATTTAGTTATTTACTTAAATCCGCTACGAATTCCACATACCACGTTGTTGAAACACTAACCAAATTTTTATCAGTCGATGTTATCATGAATTGTTCGATTGTATCCTTATCAATGATTGTTGATATTGTATTGTTGACACCATATGAACTCGACGATAATATATTAAATTGAGTCGTTGTTACTAGTGTTAATCGATAAATACCTTTGACGGTTGCAGTGATATGTAGTATATTGTCTGTAGGAGTCCACACAAATGATCCGTGTTGGATCGTGTATACTACGTTATTGGTTTTCTCATGAGGAATTTTTGTTTTTTCAATGATTGTTATCATCCTCGGTAAATCAGTTTCGATGGCTTCGATGAAGTTTTTCGTCTCATCGATGGATTTTTTGATATCCGGTAGTTTTAGTTCAATTTTATCGAATGTAGTTCCAAGAAATTTATCAATGATATTTCTACGAAAATTTGTAAACTGTTTTATGTGTTCTTCGGTTTTAGATTCAAGTGTTGCTAGTTCCAACACGGAATTTTTCAATTCATCGTTGAGAGTTTTGAATCGATCTGTAATCGTCGAGAAGAGTACACCCGGTTTGAGTTTACCCTGATCGGAAAATAACGCAACGGTGTTCTCGATTGCGTTTCGTTGTTTAACTAAAATATCATCCAACGACACATCACTGGTTTTCAATTTACCCTGTTTGTCTTGAAATACAACTATCTCATTAGGATCAACACTTGCTAAATTCAACGTCTCAGCGATTTCATCTTTGATTAGTTTTTTTACATCCTTGATAGAATCAAGGGTTGCAGTGTCATCGGGTTTGGGTTTCAGAGGTCTTCCCCAAATATCAATCATGTTATTTTATACACCTCTCTCTAAAAAGCGATTGCTGCTGTATTCATTTACGACAATGTGTGGTGGTTTTCCGCTTGGGTTACTCAAGGAGTTAGAAATAGCGTTAAGGACATTTAATACTTCGCTGCCACATATTGGTGGGTCAATCATCGTTTGTGTTGGTAGCGTAGAATACCAAGTCTTCATTGGAAGGGTTTTTATATAACGCATAAACTCTTTTGGTGGGGCTAATCCATATGAATCAAAATAGACAATCCCACGTGGATCAATAGCGTATGCAACCCAGTGAGTTCCAGGTCCGGTGCTGTTATCTAAATTAATGATTCCGGTTTCAACGCTGTTTGGTTGATGTGGTAATTGATCTTTCATAAAGACACCTCTGAAGTTTTTAATCGCGAGTTTTTTAGCAGCATCGAGTAAATCAAAATTGGACATGGGAACCATCATAGACTCTCCAATTAATAAATCGGTCCTAGTCTTAGACCCTTTCCGCTGTACCACGAATACGGGGTTCCTGGTAGTCTTAGACCCTTTCCCTTTTTTTATATCCTTTCCCAGTTGCTTTCTTTAGTGCCATTCCTGCTGCAGTACCAACGGCTCCTAACGCCGCTGCTTTAGCCACCGCTGGGGCAGCCGCTGCAATCAATGCTGGTATCGCAGCTAACAACGGGAATATACCGCCTGTTTTAATCATATTTTTGATAGCAGCCGCACAAAGAGTAATCTGAACACCTTTTTTTGCTACAAGTGCATCATTGAAATGTTTCACCTGACGAGTTGTCAGCGATAGTTTATTTGCACCACCAGTCATTTGGTTGGGTTTCAACGTGATTGTGGTTCCACATTTTTTAGCTGATTCCGATTGCAATTTTTTTAATTGACCGGGGGTTAACGCAACACTAATAACACTATATGACATTATACATAATGGATTGATTCTAAATCGTTTACAATTTCAATTACATGTTTTCCACTGGTGCATCTACCACTCTCATTCTTCCACCAACACCTTCAAGTAGCATTGATTTATCACTGAGAATGACAGCAACCGCTCTATAATTAGCAATACCACCAGGACGGGTTACACGGGCTCTAAAGTGTATATCAACGACAGATTGTCTCATCAAATCGAGATGTTCCAGCGAGAAGTAATAGATCGGATACAGATTTTTAAAATCATATTGTGATATTTGCAAACCAGTATCCACATTTTGATCACGTGCCATAAACGACAATAGGTTATGATAGACACGTGCAATATGGTTGTGAGTGTAATCGAGTTGTATATCCTCAGATGGTTCCTGTTGGCCGTTTATTCTCAGCGAGACTTCTCTAACACCTAACTGATCAAATATCATATGGCTTCGTTCTTGATTACCAACTCGCGCAGTATTCTGTAACGCCACAAATATATGACGTGGAGCTGAAACACCTTGTTTTGATGCCAGGTGCCATGTGAATATATCATCAACATTATCCTGTTTGATATCCGTGGTCACTGATAACCAACTCAACAACGACTTTCCTCCTTGATCCATAAATGATAACAATTTTTCTTCTGCTGTGATTGATGGAGTTAATACTGGCATCCATAATGCTAGTTTTGATAAAATGACTTTACCATCCGGGGCACCAACATCACGCCAGATTGCATCATTATCAGTACCCTTTCGTACAAGCGCTACTGTATGCTTCGCTCCATAGATAACTTTTCGGACGTTTCTACAGAATCCGAATATATGATGCAGTGGAATCGCGCATGAAAACTGTCGACGCTGTCCTTGCAACGTTGCTACGCGTGTTGCAAACCCTAGGTTGTAGTTAATGATATTATTTATGACATCAAAAGTACCAGCTGGTCTTGTATATCCGGCTGGTGCTGGATCAACTGCGGTAGCTTGTGTTGCCTTGACTCTAGAATACTGGTTGTGTTCAGGGTGATCAGTGATATCCTTAGAAAACATCATAGATGGACCCGCTGATCTTGCATAATCATCAGAATATCTCGCTAACCCGATTATTGTTGTTGCAACATCAACTTCACGGTCTATTGATTCAATTTCTTTTCCATCAATGAGATATCTAGCGCTTTCAAATAACGCCATTATGCCGTTATTAACAAAACCAACTCGTGTAGTTGGGTTTATGTCATATGGGGTATCAGCTGCAACATTTGTTACAAGTTCTCCTTCGATTTCGATAAATGCCTCACACGGTAGGAAGTATTTACTGGTATCATGAACTTGAAGTTCAATTCGCGATCGGAGATCTGGTTGTACTGCGTGATAAGAATAAAATTGATAATCGCGTACAGAATGATCTTTACGCACTGGGGCATCTATATCAAATGCTGGATCAGGTGACCTTTTGAACATTTTATTCTATTTATCAGAGTCTAAATCGCGATTTTCCATTTCATCGTCGTGTTTTTTTAAAGCCACTTCCTGCTATCATGTTTGCTATCATGTTATTTTGGTCCTCTTGATTTATCAAGGGAGTCACCATCGACGCTAATTTTTCATCTACTGCGTTATTTATAATTCTACTAACACTCGCAGGCATTTCTGCTGTAGACGGTAACGGTTTTGAAAATCCTTTGGATTTCATCCGTGATTTCACTAGCGCTGTTATTTTATTCTTTGCAGTTGAAAACGCTTTTCCAGCAAGATCTCCAACAGCACCAATACCCTTATCACGAATAACATCAATTGCTTTCATTCCTAGTTGTTTAGCTAACGGCATCACTTTTGGAGCCATTCTCGCAAATAACCCTGCAATGGTATTACCTAAACCATCTCCGTAGTATGCTCTATAAACCGGAAACCGTGAATTAACTACGTAGACGGGGGTTGGTTTATCATGATTGTAGTGTATGATCATTATTTTAAATCAGAAACAATTTTTCAATTGTTATTTATCTAATCGCAAAAATCCAAGGGATTTTCGACTTCGTCATCAGATTTTTCAATTCAGTCACTATGATACCCACTTTCCACTAACTCGCCAATGAAATCTCGATATGTGCTGATATCCATGATACCACCCTGAAATAATCGTCTACAGATATCAGCTGCTTCATTAATTATTTCCGGTGAGTTATTTCCGGCTCGTTTTCCTCCGATGAGAACTTCTAATCGTGAGATATCACTGAGAACACTATCAGGACATGTCATGGTAGAGTCAAAGACTCCAGCGTTGAAATCCTTTGGATTTCCAATCGAATATCCTTTTCCGCTTGTTTCCTCAGTTGTACCAGTTGCGCCCTGACTATCATCAAGTAATTGCCTTTGTCGGCCTCGACTTTGTTGTTTTTGTATACCATAACTATCAGCTCCTACTTTAAAAGATCTGTACTCAATTGTATCCTTTTTCAAATTACCAGTAATCACCTTATTTATTTTATACAACCAATCTACCCAGTCGTCTCGTTTAATTCTACTGTTTTTATACTCGTCTTTTAAAAACTCTTCCCTTGAATAATATTTTTGGGCAGCGAAAACGCCAAAGTCCGCATAATCTTTGGGTTTCTCCAATTGAGGTTGTTTGATTTCTGTTATAGCTGCTTCGGTGAATTTGTCTATAAAGGGGATACCTCTTGGGGTGACGACATCAACAGGTTGTGGTTCAGGTGTAGAAACTCTTTGAGTTTCAGGCGCAGAATCATCAATATCAGCTAATCGTTCATACTCGCGCTGAGTTTTTATATCACTGGATAACTGTTGTATCCCTGCGCGTGTTTGTCCGGTCTCTGCTGCTATCTTTTCAAGCGTATCAAGCAGCGGCGCCTTCTTTACTCGTTCTCGCTCAGGAATATCTCCGTATATCGCTGCTTCAGTTAACTTTTTCACATCTTTGGTCGCACTTGTTATCGGAGAAAACAGTTGTTCACTTGACACAGAAAAGTCAGTCTGCGCTTGTTGTCGTTGTTGCAGTTTATTCCGTACAGAGTCACGAATTGGTACAAATCTCTTAATTGCATCCAGTCGTTCACGAGCCAATCGGGTTGTTAATGCTTCATTGACCATTATTTGAAATCAGAAACAATTTTTCAATTGTAAAACAATTTTTCAATCCCCACCTAACACCATCGGATGGTCATGGAAGTGTTTTAACAGCTCTATCATTGATGTGGAAAGTGTGGAAATCCCTATAAAAATAATTAATACCACACTTTCCACATTCTTTTGACATGTCGGATGATTTTTGATACCACCATGGAAGTGTTATTTAACCGTGAAACACCTTCGTCCATCGATGTTGAAAGTCACATAATTCCTAATAAAATAATTAATTGTGACTTTCAACATTCTATTTTGATCAATCTGATATATCGTACATCGATTTTTGACATCCCTTGAGGGTCGGCTAAAAAAAATGATTAATGGTCGGGTAATCAAATAATGATAAATGGTCGTGCAATCAAATAATGATAAATGGTCGGTCAATCAAAATTGTTCATTTTCTTGAATTAACGCCCGTAGGTTTCTAACTTTAGAATTAACCTCCTTTTTCAATTCATATTCGTACCCCAATTCTTTTCGTATTCGTTCTACGATGGTATACAACGGAGCGAACACACTTACGTCACTGGAAAATGCGAGAGAGTCCCGAATAGAATTCTGAATTCTCTTGATGAGCGCATACTTCTTTGGTAGCATATACTTGTTAGTGCTAACTCCGTATTCTATATCCTGATAATCAGACATGATTTGATCAGGATTTAACCCATCTGATAGTTCAATATCCCAACTTTTCAATTTTGAAATCTCGGATATGATGCTATTCATGTTTTCAGAATTCATTATTCTATAATAATGATATATTTCTAAATGAAAAATATGACGCATTAGACGTAACTAAATCGAATTTTCTGTCCAGTCCCCTTTGAAATAGCCGATCGACAAATCCCCTCTGCAACTCTTTGTACTGAGGGTGAACAAATATCGAAGTGTCTACTGGCTTCATTCATTGATTGAAATATTTTTTCTTCGTTAGTTATCGTATTCAAAGATTTCACAGGTCTCTTCCCAACCGTTTTGCATTTTCCAGTCTTCCCTCGTTTGGTATTCTCACTTTGTGTGATAGCCTGCAGATTTGATAAAGAATTGTTCTTTGGATTAGAATCGATATGATCAATAACAAAATCATCCTCGATCAATCCATAAAAACATTCAAATGCGAAACGATGATTGAGATAAGTTTTCTTCCCAACAGTAAACACCAAATACCCCATACCATTGTCAGCACCAACTGGTTTCTTTAGTCTACGGTTTCTGACAGTACCATCACTGGATGCTTCATAATTTGTAATCAAGGGATGTTGTCTGAATTCTTGGTTCATTCGTATACATAATACTATTGTTTGTCTAATTCATTGTTTGGTTTAATGATTACATGACTAGAAAATCTTTCAATGTAGTCTTGAGGAGTTCTTAGGATTTTATCCTTGATGTTGTCAGGGTCAGAGACTTTATCAGGGTCATAATTTCTGATTGATTGTCCATTTTTGATTCTTTTATCATAATAACGCTTCAATTCCCTGTATCGCTTACCACCGCAATTTAGACACAACTGAGATTTTCCCCTAACCCCAACTCCACATAGAATACAGGGTAACGGACCAAGGCTTCCACGACGAAAGCTTTGCATATGATACCCACAAAACTCATTTCTGCATGATTTGTTACACGGGGTTACTGATCCAATCATAAGCCACTTGCAGTGATTCATTATATATAAATTCTTCATTTAAATGCTTGTTTTAATTATAGCATGAAAAAATTAAGGAGAACGCCTTCGAAAAATGCTGAATTCAATGCTGATAAAGAGTTTAAAAGATTATTAAAAATTAGTCCTAGATTTAATCTCGATAAACCCAAAAAACGTCCAATAGACGGAAACATGAAAGAGTTTAAGAGATTATTGAAAATCAATCCTAGATTTAATCTCGATAAACCCAAAAAACGTAACAAACGTCCAATAGACGGAAATATGAAAGAGTTTAAGAGATTATTGAAAATCAATCCTAGATTTAATATCGATAAACCCAAAAAACGTCCAATAGACGGAAATATGAAAGAGTTTAAGAGATTATTGAAAATCAATCCTAGATTTAATATCGATAAACCCAAAAAACGTCCAAGAGACGGAAACATGAAAGAGTTTAAGAGATTATTAAAAATTAGTCCTAAATTTAATCTTGATAAACCAAGAAAAACGTCCAAGAGATTACCCTGGAAGGATGCTCAATTCAATCTCGATATAGTTTCTAATACACCAAAGAATACAATTCTTGATAAAGCCATGATTAGTAAAATCAGAGACTGTTTTAATGAATTTAAGCGTGATGGAGCATCTTATTGTTGGTCAACATTTCGAATTGATGGTGTTGTTGACGCTACCATGACTGATGAAAAAGCAGCAGTGATAATTTCACGTGTTGGGGAAAAACGGCATTTTTTCCGAATCAAATTCATTATCGAAGTCGATGGCAAATGGATTATTAGGGATAAATTTGAACCAATTCTCAAGAATAAAAAAGCTGTCATTGTGAGTAGAGATTCCAAACCAGGAATTCTAACCGGCATTGACAAACCATACTACGAAAGATCTTATCCCGTAACAGCAATGGTTTATGGGATATACCCGCTAAATGATAAACCCGATATCGCAAAACTAGCTCCTATGAAATATTCTAGTTCACTGAATTGTGTAGCAGAACGAATAATAGAACACTTCACAAATGCATCCCGAGGAAATAAACTAACTGATCTGCGACGTAGGAAAATAACCGAGTGGGAACTGACAGTGAAACAGCATGGTGCAAAGATTTCTGATATAGCTAAATTAGAAGCATCATTAAAATTCCCAATATCAGTAACAACAATAACCGGAGAAGTATTATACGAACCGAAATATCAATCGCGAGGAGCCCCAATACAAATTATTGATCATAACAAACACGTGTGGACACCTGCGGTAACAGTATTTCCACGAGAACGAACCGTGAAATATATCCCCCGGGAATTTTCCGGGGATGTTTTCTATGAAGAGAGATTATTTGATGCTATTCATGCGTTGTGTAAAGATGATCCTGTGTCAGTGTGGTTACTTAGAAGTGATGTAGATCCCGAAATAGGATTTGATCAATTTGTAAGACCAAATGGTGAATTATATCGCGTTGAAGAATTAGATAATAGAATGAGAAAAATCGCTAGTGATTTTTCACCTGAGAGTTTCCATGAAAAACTACTCACGGATAGTTTTACTATTCCATCAGTGGTAGCTCACTTCGCAAGAGAAAAAAACTCATGGCGTCCAACACGAAGTGATTTTCTCGAGGATGTTAAATTGAGTTGCGTCGAATTTGGTCATGGAGGACTGTGGAATACGAAATACTCACGTGATGGTATGATTTCAATTGATATATCCGCGTGTTATCCCGGAAGTTTTCTCGGATATGGGGAGTGTGCTGAGTACTTCAAACGATTTGGACACCCCACGCATGAAATGACTCGTGTTGCGATTAATGGACCATTGCCTGATTTTGATTTAACCGGATTCGCTCGTGTGATATCATTTGAATTAGCGTCAGGATTACATCCGTGTAGTTATGTTTGGCTCGGTAGACACCTATCTGAAAAGGCCTGGATGCCAATAGTGCTATTGAGATATATGATTGATTGTGGTATGCTAATATCGCTGATTGTTTCCGAGGCTATTATATGCTATCGAGCTCAGAAAGAAGTTTGGCTACCACAACCCGATCTAGATCGTATAATCAGCGAACTACGAAAACAGTTTCCAGATTTCAATGAAGAAGAAATCATAAATTGGTCTAAGAAGTTATTTGAAATTAAAAAAGAACAAGCAAAGGATCTCGGACGAAGAATAATCGGTAAATTTACCCAGGGTGGACGATATGACAATGCAAAATATTCTTCGCGGTTGATCATAGATATCGCTGAATACGATTTTATTGTAGCGGATTTAATGAAACAGGGAAAACTTGTATCCCGTAAGGATGCTTTTCTATCCAATGGTGAGAAATTAGGTACGGTTGTTACCTACTGTGATGGATATAATTCCCAGTATACACATTTGAGAAGTTCAATGCTAGCCTATGCTTCTATTAATCTATTTTCGATGATAAATAGATTTCCTAATACCGCGGTTAGAGTAGCTACTGATTCGATGTATATACACAATAAATACAAATCAGCTGTAGCTAAATTCACAGATCCCGAAGAAAATTGGGGGCGTTGGCGATTTAAAAAGGAGATGCTACATGAGTATTGTGAATCCGCAGACGTTGCCATGGATGATAAATATCTTTGTTGTAACCGTATTGAAATTCAATCAGAATTTTCTAATGCACCACCGGTATCTGATCCAATCTGTAGATATAAAACAGTTTATTTAAACGGTTGTGGTGGGTCAGGAAAGACAACTCGTGCAATTGAATTATTTCGTCGGTCAACCATGATTGTGCTAACACCGACTCACAGACTCGCCAGAGAGATGATACAGCGAGGGGTAAATGCCTGTACTTACCATAGTTTCTTTCGATGGAAGGGTGACAAATGGACTCCTGAGCGTATGGGTGATAAATTCATTCCTGAAATCATAATTTGGGATGAAGTATGCACAGTGTCATTAGATGTACTACAAACATTTCTCGAGTGGTTGTTAAACAAAAACACAAAAGTCGTCATGTGCGGTGATCATGGCCAACCACCACCATTTGTCGGTGCATCTCCACATGAATGGCTAAGGGGTTTTGTAGACTATTATGAAGAAATTACCACTGATTATAGATCACTTGATGAACGATTACGAGAATTCAAAGCACTAATTAGATTACAACCGGATAGAATCCAATGCGAAATAGCGCGTGAAGTGATTTCAGAAACTCCAATGAATGATTTCTGGGAAACATGGAGACCAAATGATTTGATAATTGCAAGTAGAAAAATAGTCAGGGACACACTTCAGATGAAGTTATTTGAATTGCATAAAGAAAAATTTGCAACGCTTCCAGTACCCCTTTGTTATAGGCCATCGGATACACGAAAACAGAACACTGAAGTTGATATTCCAGGACAGAGTGAAAAACAAATTCTCGTATTAAATGATATTGTGCTGGTTGATATCAATGTCGTTGAAGATGCATTGCGTGCTAATAAATCCCCGTGGACGCTAGGATACGCAGCAACAATACACTCTTCACAGGGATTGACTATATCGGATACAATTGTTTGGATGGTAGATAATCACATCGAATGGTCAAATTTAGTCTATCTCGCAGTATCCAGAGTACGAAAAATAAATCAACTTCGAAGAATTGTTTTCGATGATGAAATCATTGGTGATGATAATGACACAACAATAAGTGATATTGATGTTAGCATCATTAATAAAAAACTCTCCGGTTACAAACAACAGGACAAAAAAAAACAACGAGAATTTGATATTGATGCTAAATTAATAATTACGCTGAAACAACAACAGAATAATCATTGCGCGAGTTGCAATTGTATAATGCGTTGGCAGTATTCGGATAAGGATCCTCGCCAATTCACCGTAGACAGAAAAAATAACAATCTCGGTCATGTCAGAAATAATGTGATGTTGACTTGTCTTGAGTGCAATAGACGCAACGGCGCTAGTTAAGACCATGCGGTGGCAATTGAGTATCGTCAGGAATTACCTGTAGTTGTTGTCTAGTAAATCCTCGTTGAGGGGCAGTTGAATCCAGTTTATAGATTGGAGGTCTACCAGTTGATCGTGTTATACTAGATATCTTGTGTGCTGTAACACTCCAAATAGGATCAGTAGCCCTTTTTCTACCACCCTCAAGCTCTCCTGGTTCGTATAAGTACCTCACAATGACATTACTACCAAGAATTGGTTCTTTGAAATCTTTTTGTGGTTGTACGGGTATTGACTTCTTTTTAATCGCGTTGATAGGTTTCATGTTGATTGTTCTAGTAATCTCGTTATTCAGTGCGGTAATTACAGCTGGTAATCTTTTAACCCATTCACGTGATCTTTTTTCTTGGATGAATTCTTTTGCGTATTGATATCCAAATAACCGCTCAGCAATCGTCCGATTAAATCGTTCGACAATGGCCTGATCGCGATGTAGCGCAGTATGCCCTCGTCGTATGGTGACATTATGATGTTTCATTGTAGATAACACTGCACCCTGAAATTCCTTGCCAGGATCAACCTGCAATAGATTTGGCCAGTGCAGAGGACCTCGTCGATAAATCCTCTCAAATGCAGAAGCAACTTCAGTAGCTGATTTTGTTTTTAACGGTTCTGCTTCTTTGTATCGACTTGCAATATCAACTACGGTTAAAGCGTATTTGTAACCACGATCATGTGGCAGAAATAATATATCAGCCTGATGAACTTCATTAGGAGCGGTCACATCAAAATGCGAGAATTGAATTTGTTTAGGCGGTGGTAGATAAATTTGCCATAGTGCCTGTTTGGATAACCAATTAGCCGCAGTGGTTTTTTTCACTTTTGCAGCGCTAGCGAGTTTATGGACTGCTGATTTACCCCTCCAGTATCCTCTTGGGGAATAATAAATTGATTCCATATTATTAATTACCGGCACCTAACATCAATTTACTTTTCATAGCCGATTTTATTAAAAATGAAGCCAATTTTTCTTTGAAGGATTTATCAGGAATAGCATTTAACGCATGAATTAATTTCACATCTGCTAGATGCCTGTGTTGCAAATTGCTGCTTTTATAAGCAACATCATGAAGGTGACAGGCCTTATCAATGGCGTTTATTGGTTCTTCACCGGGTCGGGACTGATTTTGATCATTGAGTCTGATATCAAGTCTGGTTCCCGGTCCACAGTAGCTATATCCCGGAAGGTGCTTTTCTCCGGGGTACTTTGCCCATGGGGTTCCAGGGAGCTTTGCAAATTTGGCTGCGATATCACCTCCTCGTTTTTTTTAAAAACATCTCCGAATTGTAAAATCTTTGATTTTGTAGAAACAAATCTAAATTTTTTTGTACCACATGTTGCACATCTACCAGTAAGTGCTGATCTGTTATTTTTAGTTGTAACCGTCGTCACATCATTTGTGCTAGTACGCGTTTTACACTTCACACAATATAGATCCATAATTTATGTATAGAGATATGGATATAATTGATTTTTCGGCGACTAAAACAAGAGAACCAATTAAGCATCATGCAGCGCTACCAAACTCTATCCGGATGATTATAATCGGGCCATCTGGATCCGGTAAAACGCAATTGTTGCTCAATTTAATAATGAGATGGATGACGTGGGATAAGTTGTATTTAATTGCCCCTAGTGTAGATGATCAGCGTTTTTATGAAGTGTTAAAAGATTTTAACGACAGCGCGGTAGAAAAATCCGGAGAGGGTATTATTGAGTTTATAACCGATATCGATGAAGCACCGAGTATTGATGATATTGATGGAGATATTAACAATTTAGTCGTATACGACGATATAATGTTGGATAAACAAAAAAATCCTGCTAGGATCTTTTCCAGAGGCAGGCATAAAAACACAGACGTGATATATGTCACTCAACGCTACACTCAGGTTCCAAAAGTGATCAGAGATAACTGCAATTTATTGTCTGTATTCAACGGAGTTGATACTCATACTCTTAGAAATATTTGGCAGACATGGTGCTCTGATATGGACTTCAATCAATTTCGAGATTTCTTTAGTCATGCTCAGTCGACTCCGCACGGATTCGCAACAATAAATCTACATGATCCTCGGACACGATATCGTATCGGACTGGATCAAATATTCGGTTGAAATCATTTATTATTTTTTGTTAACCAGAACTGAAAACTTTAGCAGCAGAGAGGGTGGATGACCACATCGTTGCGAGCAAAATTGATTAAAAAATCGTAAAATCTCCGTTTTTGCAAAAATGGAGACTTTTTTTTGGTTAAATGAGATTTGTTGGAAGTCTTATATTTTGCTTGAAAACATGATCTGTAGGCCATATTTTGCTCGAAAACATGATCTGTAAGCCTTAATTTTGCTTGAAAACGTGGTCTGTTCACCCTCTCTGCTGCTGTGGATGCCAGTAATGACCCCATCAATTACCACGGAAGGGCGGCTGCTCTCATTTATGGAAACGGGCGGCAAATCATTGCTAAGTTGGCTAACAACAACGACTGATGTCAAACTGGATAATGTCGATGATATATTCACATGGCACCTGGCATCAAAACAAGGCGTTTCAGCTCCACGTCATATATTTGTAGCGTTACAGAATAATGAGCGAGTTGGTAATCAATAACGCAGCCATATGATATTTGATCAGTTAGGTGTTAGAGAAGTCTCGCTGAGAATAAACGGACAACAAGAACCAACCGAGGATATACAACTTGATTACGGTCAAAACCATATAGCACGTGTGTATCATCGGATGCTGTCATATATGGGTCGTGATCAAAATGTTGATACAGGTTTACAAATATCACAACTTGATTTTAAGAAATTGTATCCGATTTATTACTTTTCGCTGGAACATCTTGATTTAATGAGACAATCCGTCGTCGACATACATTTTAGGGCTCGTATAGCTCCTGGTGGTGTTAATTATAGAGCGGTTGCTGTCATTCTCAGCGACAAATCAATGTTGTTAGAAGGGGTTGGCGGACGAATGAGAATCGTTGATGCACCAGTGGAAAATATGTAAACGATTCACAATTAGATCAATTGAAAGCATAAATGTGTTTTACAATAAAATGCCATATAGTGTTGTTAGTGTCAAGCTGACTGATGGTCAGGTCAAGAAATTACGATCAAAATCCGCTAAAGAATGTGGAACCACAATAACGTTGAACCAGCGCAGATGTCCGGTGGTACACATAAAATATCATTAACGGATCGTCAAATAAAACATTTCAATGATGCAATGAAAAATAAGCGAGGGGTTCAAATTGTATTTTCGAAAGCCGCAATCGCCAACATGATAAAATCGGGTGGTATATTTCCATTGTTAGCCGCAATACCAGCATTGATTGCAGCGGCTGCCCCAGCGGTGGCGAAAGCGGCGGCGTTGGGAGCCGTTGGTACCGCGGCAGGGATGGCGTTGAAAAAAGCAACTGGGAAAGGATATTAAAAAAAGGGAAAGGGTTTAAGACTACCAGGGACTCCATATTCATGGTACAGCGGCAGATCCGTTCACGGATTAGGTCTAAGACTACCAGGAACGGTTTAATAGTTGAAAGCCCAATTCTTCCTATGTCCAATTTTGATTTAATTGATGCTGCTAAAAAACTAGCGATAAAAAACTTCAGAGAGGTTTGTATGAGAGCTCAATTACCGAAACAACCTAAACGCGTTGAAACCGGCATCATCAATCTTGATAACAGCAGCGGATCGGGAACTCACTGGGTTGCATACGCGATTGATCCACGTGGGATTGTTTATTTCGATTCATGTGGGTTAGCTCCACCGATCGAGTTTATGCGGTATATAAATTCAAAGAATCAATCAATTCCGATTTTTTATTCCACGCTGCCAACACAACAATTAAATGATCCACCGATATGCGGCCGTGAAGTATTAAATGTCCTCGCGGAGATTTCATCGTCACAGAAACCACCTCATCTGGTTGTAAACGAATACACGAGTGGGAAATTGCAGGGTAATTTTAGAGAATCAATAAATTGAAAACCCAAGTTGCGCTAACAATAATGATTGATATTTGGGGACGATCTCTGTCAATGTCGAAACCCACCGCGAAAACATCTGCGGGTTCTATCGAGGATGTAAAAGAAATAATTGAAGATGAAATCGCTGAGACGTTGAATTTAGCAAGTGTTGATCCGAACGAAATAGTTGTATTTCAAGATCGCCAGGGTAAATTGAAAACCAGTAATGTGTCGTTGGATGACATTTTAACACGGCAGCACGATGCCGCTGAAAACTCTATTGCGCTGTATTCCAGCGACGGACGACTTAAGCCAGGTTCACTCGTGTCTACGATCACCGACGCGATTGCCAAACTCAACCGTGAGCAGGATGATTATCTTCGTGGTTATAATGCTTTTCGAAGAAATATCGTTGGTAAGTTCTTTGGATCCCCACCTGCGGTTAATATGACTCTCGCTGAAATTAAAGACCTTCTGAATTTATTCTTTTATAACACGGACGCGAATAGGATTATGAGTCCTGGCGAAATCAGGGCAAATTATCTCGGGATTTACAACTATCTTATTAAACTAAAAGAAGATTTCGAGCAGGTGCAAAAACCCATCAACGAAACCATCAACAAGTTTATTGAAAAACATACTCGCAATCTCGAACTCGTTCAAAGTTTCTTTTATCGCCGAGACACGGGTACATCTGGGACGACTATCGCGGAGATTAACATGTCCATGACGAGACAAATGATATTTAACAACGCCGTGAAAAAGTTTTTTGGGGTAGAACCTTCATTTGACCTCGAATCTCTGCCAGGCCCAACCCTCGCGGAGATTGCCAATAAAGTAAAAATTCCACACAAAGCCGGCGTCGTTAACAACATCGTATACGTAGTTGATAGTGGGACTCTTGATTACGTCCAAGGAAACATAAATTATCTTCGTGTCGGCCACAGACATACTAGTGTACCAGGTTGCTACTGATTTACAATAATACACCATCGTAAATTTGATTTGCGTTTCAGCGCGACAGATCTCCGAGGTGTTAACACGCTGACGTATATATTTGATAAAATACCATCTCCACCCGAGATACCAATCCCGTTGACAATCACTATAAATAACTTCGACGCGGATATAGTTAGGGAGTCGCTACCCTGGATAATAGAATTTGTATCCCGTACCCCTCCCGCTGATCCTAAAACCGTTTCGATGATAGAATAATTGAAAACGTCAGCGGGTTTAAAATAACGATGATTTCATCATTGACAACGACAATGTCGTCGATTTCATCATCGCAATATCGATTCGACACCGTAAAAGAATTTTCCGCAAACTTGAAATCGCTTTCTGAGCGTTATCGTGAAAAAATGAAAAAATACCGCAGAAGAATTACCGTCATCGATGTAACCGTGTATTCGGTATCTGGTGTAATGGCCAGCGCGGGAGTTATTTTGTCGACGGTGCCCATGATAGCGCCGATTGCAGTTCCAATCGCGTTCTCGGCAGTAACAACAATTGCGGCAGTCGCCACCGCGATAACTAAAAAGTTATCATCGTGTTCTCAGAAAAAACTCAACGACGCTACAGCGAGATATTTAGTGGTATCAGACGCATATTCGAAATTATCCGAGTTGATTTCGCTGTCGATAGATAATTCGGTGATATCCGATGTTGAATTTTCCGCGATGACCCAGTTGTACAACTCAGCGATGTCAAAATTGGAAATTGAAGACAGCGTTAATAATAATGTCACTCGAACTGCTTCAACGAATCGCGGAGAATACCACTCCGATACGAACAAGCATGATATCAATAACATCAACAAACCCACAATTTAGTGTGAACTTTCCTTCTCCGATTCCAGTACGCGAGATCGCGCTGGCAAAATTACGAGTATATCATAGCTGGCCTAATATCAGATCGGTTGCATTTAGCGGTCAGCAACCGAATAACGCACTGGTGTTCTCGTATAAGAATAAACCCGATGGTACTCCAGAGTGGGAAACTGTTTCGTTACCAACTGGATCGTACCAAATTGAGCAAATCGATGCTGAAATTAAGCGTAGAATAAAATCAATTACTGAGAAAGAATCAAGCATAGCTATTAATCTTCATGAACCGACGCTCTCGTCGTCGATCGAAATAAACTCCCCTGAGTATGCCGTAGATATCTATAACAGCTCGTTAAGAACAGTGTTAGGATGGCCTGAAAAACCACCCGGAACCGCCGACTTAACCACGGGTGTACAATCATACCATGAAATAAATCCCATGTATCGAGATAATTTATCTGATATAAGAAGAGTAAAAATCGCCGATAGATTCATATTTACCAACAAAAACACATTGCAATAGGATTTTATCATTAAAAGAACAGATGAGTCAACTGTTACTATTTCATTTACGCTAACTGACATCACTGGTTATTTTAATGAAATCAATCAATTACAACAAGCACAACTAGAACAACTACGGCAAACAAAATCGCGAAAACACGTTGAAATATTAAATCAGCTTATATCTGATATGGAATATATCAACGAACAAATTATTCAAACAATAATTAATGACAACAGTGACAATAAACAACGATTCCTAACCGGTTACAATATCACAGAAGCCGATCTACATAATTTCAAGTTTCCCGGATATAACGCTGAGGAACTAAAAGAATCTGTTAGAAATGTTATCAAGGTATTACAAGTACAAGATTCAATTATCTTCAAACATAATAATGACCCAGATGGCGGAGGTAGGCATATTGCCCCGCACAATGTAAATATTTCAGCAGTGATTGCGCTCAATTTAGTATGTGATGCAATTGAAGGAAGTTATCAAATTAATCTAGAGCAATCAAATCAAGCTCAGCAAGGTTATATTCTTTATTCGTTTGCACCAACAGCTCCTCCAGGATTCCTAATTATTGAAAACCCAGTTAATCCTGTCTATATGCGATGCCATAATAATTCGTTAACGAGAATTAATTTTAGACTCACTGACCAGTCAAATAATTTGATTGATCTACAAAAGGAGGTGTTAGCGATTAGCCTGTTTGTGAGATCCTGAAAGGATTTCCGTCCTCGGACACAATATCGTATCGGACTTGATCAAATATTCGGTTAAAATCATTTATTATTTTTGTTAACCAGAACTAAAAGTTCCAGCACCAGAGGGGGTGAACGACAACAACGTTGCGACCAAAATTGATTGAAAAATCGCAAAGTCTCCGTTTGCCAAATGGGTACATTCTTTTTTTTGGTTAAAATATGAGATTTCGAAGGAAGGCTCTATTTTTCGTTTTGAGGACTCTATCAATTTTTTGTCGGAAAAAGTTGTAGGGTTAACCCCCTCTGCTGCTATAGGCTAGGGTTGTTTTAATACGGTCTCATCCATGTCTCCTTGATTTATTTTGTTCATTTACTTAATTCTTTCATTTTACTTTATTTGTGTCATTTTATTTAAATTATTTGTTATACCACCTATCTACTAGTGAATAGTGTGTACAACTGTACTAGTTATGATTAGTAAAGTTTACAATAACACTTCTTAAACACTGTGTATATGCCATTAGAAACTGAGTAAACAAATAAAACTGATATCTGTATCGCAAATACAAGGAAGGAAAGAGTGGAAATTGATTTATAACAAATGGCAGGAAAACATTGTCAGTATAAGAAATAAATTGAAGGGTTAATGTGTGAAATGCAAACAGTACTCCACACTGTAAGGAGTAGAAATATGTACATATAGTTACCTATATCCAGATGCTGATGTACCTATAGACATTTTGTTAAGTTCGTGCCATCACAAGAGATTGGGTAAAATAGTAAGACCTTCCTTTTCCAGAAAAAGTGTCACAAGGGTTCTCCATTATTAAAACATTGGTGGACGTCCAAAACATCCGTTCTACAATTTTCCCCAATAAACAACACACGTGTGCTTCTTAGCTTTTTCATATTGAATTTATTGGAGGAATATTGTTGTTTGGTTTTTCAACGCTGGTCGAGCACTATATAGGGCTGTCGAGTCAAGTTCAATTAACGCATATTTTGGGTGATTTGAGCTAAACAAAATGTATGCCCTCTCAGCCCATCAAAACAATGCCGACATTAATGAAACCAGTCTTGTTGCCGTTATGAGTAAACAACCTTGTTTTTTGTTCATCAAAGTTAGTTAGAACAGAACAAATCCAAGTAAAATTGTAACTTTTTGTACATAAAAAACATTACAAAAACAATATTGTTCAATTTGAGAACTTACGAATTTCCTGTTGAAAAAGATATAGTACTTTCATTATTGTTGAACATTCTTTTTAGACTTTTGCCAGCATATTTCATTACTTTTTCTCACTTATTCTTGTGGGAGAATAAATAGAATTTGCTCATGTTCTACCTAGAATAGGAATGCAAAGTTAACGTTAAAAGAATATTGCCAAGGTCTCGAGAAGACAAAACAACACAAAGAAAAATAAAGACCAGCAGAAAAACCAAGGTATATAATAGATGTTAATGTATGTTATTTACTTTTCATCTTTGCTAGCCAAGATTCTGATATGTTAACCTAGTCACACCTTGGTGAAACGAGCAGGTATTTCAGTGCTTCCGATCTGTTAATTTCATTGGATACAACGACCGTCCACGACATCCAAGAAAATCCAAGTTGTTCAAATTTGAACACTGGTCTTACATGATAGAAACAAAGGGAGCACACAACTGGGATAAAATCATAAATAAGCAATATTTCACTGCCGGTCCTTGATTGTACAAATATATTCTTACCCTCCAATGCATGTAATGATTTCCTTCTGGTATATAGTCATACTTTTTATGCTAAACGTACAAATTATCCATTTTGAAGTCAATAACCTCCACTAAATTCGGCCTTATATAAAATGCATTGGTGTTACACGGTATTGGTTATTTGATATTACATACTAAGGTAGGCAAATGAAATCTAATAAATGTCGCTTGGACAAAGATCTGAATTATCACCCAATATGTAAATAGGTTAACATATCGGAACTTTGGATATAAAATATAATCTCTTATGAACTCTTATGTAAATTGCATACAACCGCCGTAATCGTTTATCCCCTTCTACTTTCGTATAATGTGACAGTCGATATGGTTTCATGCGGTTTGTTAGGCAGAACCAAAGTAGATTAGTAGTAGTAAAATTAGTACATGCTGGATGAAAAGTCGTCGGAATACAAGTGAAGTATGATATAACGTTAGCTGCAGTAGATCTTGATTATCGCCCAAATGGTAAAGGAAATAACGTCGTGACCATAGCTGTTGCTGTATGTATTGTAGAAGAAGTAAAAAAAGGACAAAATACAATTTACTAGCTTTAGTATGCTACGGGTGATGATTACTATAATTAAAGCAGTTTTGAAATTCATCAGAATTTATTAATACCAAATATTTTAAATTACGGTTGCAGTTCTAACTTTCCTGTAAACAGAGTAAACTTACACTAACTGTTGATGAAGTTAAATTTATTGTCTCCTTCCCATCTTTACACAGACGAAACAGGAGTATGTAGGTACATACGTATGTATGTGTGTGTGCGTGTATGTGTGTAGGTAGGTAGGTAGGTTGGAATGTGGGCAGGTATACGCTTATAAGTCCAGTCTATATGTAAACAACAACACCCTGATCTACCGTCACATCTATATGTCTGCTGTCTGTTCTATTGATTGATTCTAGAAATCTCAAGACACCGATATACATGTCCATGCATTATGCAGTTGGACTCGTCTTATAAATTAGTATATACTTTATTTGATGCAAAGCACATTTACGTAACACTGGCTATACAGTACCCATAAAGTTCATTTTTCTCCACAATTAAGATAAAGGCTACAAAGGGTAAAATCCTTAAAATAAAATATTTGTTTTCTTCAGATAGTATATTTGTCTGCTTATGTATCTGTGCGTGTGTATACGCTCTTCTAGTTTCTATGGTCCACGACATCGCTGGGCACATCATGGGTAAAATGTTTAATTCGAAGGCTTTAATGATATAGAAAAAAGAAAATACTGCTGCCTGCAAATCTTTAATATTTTATTCCAAATGCATAACTCAGATATATAAAGACATAAGGTGAATATATTGAATGAACCATAATTTCGAACATCATTATTGCTTATATAAATTATTAAAGTACGTTAGTTCTCATGTCTCACTGAATCATGAAAGTCTCAAATATAGTTTATCAAATCTGCTTTTTCAGTAATACCATTGGTTTACAATGTGATGAAACATTATTCCCAAGGACCTATCTAAGTTTGAGTCTTAATTCACAAACAATTTCATATTACGTGACAATAATATATTATAATACATGATGTATGTTGTTGCGACTATCGCCGTAACCTAATTAACAGAAAAGAGCAAAATCCAGCAAGCGTTGAAAATGCAAAGGACAGTTATATCCCTAGATACAAAGTGAAAAATTAAAAATAACTTACAATATATTGAATGAAATCCTAAATAGTCATGAAGATATATCACAAATCCAAAAAGTACTGAATATTCCAAATTTGTTCCAATGGTATACGGAATGAAGTTCAGTTTATTCTGATGATCTGCCAATAGCATTGATGTATCACAATGATGTAATCTAAAATGTTGTTAAATTAATTCACAGTAATTCTAAAATAGCTAATTAATCTTAAATTATAAGCTCTTGTAAATCCAATGAATAATTGAAACAAATTAAATCCTCTCATCTGAATAGAGCAAAGTGGCTTCTCTAAGACTAATTCTTATGCTAGGAATAACTAATTTTCAACAAATCACCCGTTATATACAAAAAATGACCATATGACTAAACCAGGACGAGGATCCAATACACATTCCAAATTGTTCTAACATTATCAACAGGGTAATGTTCTTTAGCAACTAAGCAATCAGGAACTATGTCAGACAACTGTTCTAATGGAAACTGAAACCAAATTTGTCAACAATATTTCTTCTTCATCTTCTAAGGTCACATCAGCATGTTCACCTCCATTAAAATTACAATTCACTATCTTGAAAATACGTGTTTAGAAATTACCTCATCTTAACTTCCTAACCGAAATCATAAAGAAAATTAGCATCAATCAGTTTTCTATACTAAATGTGGCTTACAATCTATAATCTTTAAAATTAACAAAGATAATAAATATGGACATAACACCTCTCCTAATAAAAACTATAGTATACAAAAAAGAAGCTTTCTTTTGCATATTAGTCAAGGATATAATTATTATTGCATATAAATAAATTTCCTGCACGATGCAACATATATACAAAACAATGCATTATATTACTTCTCTACAAGTGAAAGTGTGACTCTGGTTATTAGCCAGAGTCTCAATAATCGAGACGGCTAGTGTCACTTTCTCTTTTATCAGGACATCAGTTGGACTGTTCAAGCTCTTGTTGTAGATTTGTATATCTCTTCTTTGTGTATCAACAACTTTTCCATACAATTATCCTGATTTACATTCTTTATCTTTAGCAGTCTTTCCTTTGTAACAAATTTTATTTTTGAGTTAATGTAATCTTTAGAGGTCATTAATTCCAACATATCGGTACACATGACAAGCTTTGAATTGAACATGTCCATTTTAGTTTTGTCTGTTTGGTCTGAAATCTCAATGTGACATCACAAATTACCTAAAAGAATTGTGTGAGCATAACAAGAACTTCCTCACTCTAGGATGCATACCATCCTTTCCTCCCTTTCTGTTCTCTTTGGCTTTACCGTTGTGCGATTTATTTGACATTCTGCTTTATCGTATCTCCATCATCAAAATTCCCTGTATAGTGCTGAGAACTAACCATTATCTCACAGACAAATTCTACAACCTGAATGAAATCCATGAAAAAAGAAGTCTGGTAACCTGTATTCACTTTTTACTTAGTACACATCTTGCCCAATATTTAGTAACTAACATGATTTTTCTAACGTCGCCTCCTAAAATCTTTCTTCTGCTAAACTTGGCGTAAATTTAAATGTTTTAATGCCTAATTTTAATAATATTATCACGCATCCTCTTGTAGAATGTAAGTCGTAATATTACTTCTTTGAGAAAATATAAAAGCTTTTCCAAAAGAAACTGACAAAAATTCTTCACGATGAGAAGCATTATCTCCTGGAAATTATTGGCATTGCACAACAGTAACTTATATACCTCTCATACGCCAGCACTTTCTATTTCAAAGACGATGACACTTCATATGCTGACATCTGTAACAGCGTGTTTTGGAAGCTTTAAAAATACGCCAGAATTGTTATGTTTAATTGGCAAGATATTCGTAACATTCTGGTCATTTAAAATCTTTAACCCAATACCAGGATCATGGTGTTAAAAAAACAGTCATTATATTCATTTTCCAGACGTTTCGCAGCATTAAATCCATTTTTCCGAGGGAATGACTTTTACAAACGACCAACAAAGTTAAATATTCATTTTTAAAGGAAAGCATTATCTGCTGATATGAATGACCTAAATCAATTGATTTCCTTTTGATCCAAATCACCATTTTCACTAAATGGAAGGATTGACCATCGCCATTTATTTTACATATGTTCCTTTTAATCATAGTTCTATTTTACACACAATATTATTATATTCCGTCTTCTCTTCTACAGACGCCACGCGTATATTTGGTACATAAAGGTTGCACACTTTCCAATTAAAATGTCTTTCGTTTTGACATGCATAGCATCTTCCAAAATAACAAATGTGGCTGTCTGTCTACAGCAAAACTTTTATTTACGTGTATCTAAAGAGTAGATGATATTACTATTAAGTCATCTGAATTGTTGAACGAATCAAACCAAATTAAAAATGATTCATTCGAAAATTAAACAAATGAAATCCAAATAATTTCTTTAAATATTGCTCAACATTGTATGAGCTCTCAATACATCTGAAACATTCACTCTATACTCATAGCTCAAATGCTTGATTGACACCTACATGCTTATGTAACAGGTTTATTAATTATTTAATTACTAATAATAGTAGCAATAATAATGTCTGACTTTGAGCAGCAAAAAAATGAAATACCGCGAAAACCAGCAATAGAGGAACTGTGAAATTGCAACACATCCATAACGTGGACGCCACAAGTAGCAGAACCAAGAGTGGTATTCCAGTCATTGGTGTCAGTCCAGGAAGGACAAAACATTGCACCCAGAACGTCAGAGATGATGTTCCAATGTACACAACAAACTGAGTCCGTAGCTTCGCCAAATTTTTTATAAGACATGACTTGCATATTGCGTGGTCTTTAGAGAACTGTTTACACAATGAAAAAGCAAAATAAATACAGTATATGCAATATGCTATGACACTCCCAGCTAATATCACAACAGGGGTTGCCGTCGCTTGAGTCATCGCTGACGCAATTTCATCTGAAGACATAAAGCAAGCCTTAAGAAGGAATTCTGTTATTTTGGCGTTTCCACCAAACACAAACTTAAGGACATTTTCAAAGACTACCCGGCGGGTCTGAACTTGGAAGCTTTCTTCCTTTCCAACCACACACCATGTCGCAAAATGTTCACAGTTACATGTAAGCAGATTGTAACTGTCAAATTTCCCTTCCCCATATGTATTCAACACCTGTTCAGCCCTTCGAATAATTTGCTCTGGAGAATACCGTGGGTGAATATACTTTATGATGCATAACTTATGTATTGTTAAATCGTAGCTTTCTATTGTTTCATAGATTTTAATTTTTCCATTTTGTTTACTAAAATGAATCAATCTAAGTTTTATGCTATTACCTAAACATGAAATTATTTTCTTGATAATGGCATGATGTCTATGTAGTTTACCAGAGCCTGCTGTACTTTGGCACTGTAGAGATATATGCTGTCCATTTTTTAACCTCGTCGCATTAGTAACTCTTATTTTCTTCGAACAATAAGCACAACTTTTTTCTGCACCATCAGGATGATGTTCAAGTGTATCTTCAAGTACAGTCTGTACCTCAGTGTGTGACAAAATGTCTAGATCTTCTTCTTCTGACTGACATCTTTTTCTTCTATGGGTCCTTTGAAACTTTTGTGAAGCCATCTTATCCTGCAAAAAACATAACAAACTTATTCCTTATTCACTTCTGTTTTAGGTGGAATAAGGCCACAGTGTGCATGTTTGCTTTTTACTCTCTGATCTATTAATCCATACTCATTTAATAGCGAAATTTACCATTTACGTAACAGTGAAATATAAAACATGATTGGTAAAAAAACTTGTTTTATCTCTTTTAGTTTATTCATACCTAAAAAATATATCATTATACTTTCACGTGCTAAATTCAGGATTTCCTATCAAGTCATGTTGTGCTTGTTTGTGTGTTGCTACGTAACTGATATTTGCTGCAAGAAAACAAGGATAGTGTGAGCTAGACTAACGAATGAAAACTGCATTACCTGTCAGTCAATTAAATTACCTTTCACCGAAGATAATGATTTTATCCTGATCATTTTTCTGTGAAGTTACTTCCCTTGCACAATTACGTGAACCCGGTTTGTCAGATAAATTAACCAACTTCACAAACTTGTATTGGAGGTTATGACCTGTTCAAAAAGTATTTTGGCAAAAATTGCAGTTATCCGCAACATTAGTTTAGGTATAGTTCGTTTTTTGAAACCAACCGACATTTCGTGTGACTCTTTAGTTGCGCTAGACTGAACGGGTCTTTTGGCAATATTTCAGAACATGTTGCTGCCTTCAGTGTTTGACAACCTGTAAATCTACAGGAAACCATATAACTGTTGCGGTATATGAAGCATTTGGACAGAATATTATATCAGACATTGCAAAATGAAATTAAATGAAAGAGGGTAATAACTCTTGCAAAACTCCATGAGTTCAAATAATTGTCTTCATGTACATCTTTAAATAATGACCATCATGTGCATTCAGTTTGACAGGAATTCATTTAATAAAAAGACCATCCGTGACAAGTAGTTTACACAAGATTGTCTCTTACACTGCATGTATTGTCAAGGGCTATAAATAGTAAACATTTCATGCACAGGATGATTTGCATATATATGCGCATCTTCTGGTGATACTCATCTTATTGAAGAGCCTTCATTGTATTCTATTAAAAAATTTTAAATTAGCTACGCTGACAGGATTGTGTCGTGGCACAACGTTTGTGTCGTAACACATGGCACAACGGCGGGAACACAGTGACTCATCGATGTCTGCATATTTGTGTGATGATCATAATATTAACTAAGTGTCATGGTAACATATTAAAAGCCATGTGACTAGCTGCGCAACGAAGATTATGACATACTAAAAAAATTGCCAAAGCAAAAGTTATTTTTCGATATACGCCTTTTCAGCTGATGGCCGTAATATGTATACAATTTAATGGCAAGCCATCTAAAGCTGATAACTATAGTTCATTCCACATAGCATTACAAATGATATCCGCTTATGTTTATCATTTAATTTTCATGCCAGCGTCTTGAAATGTAGCTAAAATGCAGGAATGATTTAAACATAGATCATATTGATTTACAGCCCAACACAGTTCATTCAATGAATGCTGAAAAAAGACTGGTTGGGGTAAATGAAATCCGCCTGTTACGTCTTGAGTGCTGTAAGATTCAGGTTTTGATATTGCAAAGAAATCAGGCGAGTCAACCATATATAATGGCAGAAACTGAAAGCTAATCACTGTTTTAAAAAGAATCGAGTCTTCCACAGGCTAAGGCAGCATTGAAGAATTTGACACAAATATGTTACCCTAGTTCAGTATGTAATGAGTGGCAAGTGTTACGCTGTTTGTCTATAAAAGTCATTATTTCACATACAGTTAAAGACGCTGACTTCAACATTCATTGAGCTACAGGCATGTATATCATTCACGATACTTTGTGGAACGAATAACAGCTTCACTAAGGATTTTTCTAATGTGTAAGCCACATACAAAATAGCAATAACTCTTAAGAACAATTGCTGGACCAGTATGATCAATATACTCAGCATATGGTCATTATTATTATCAAAGGTAATGGCAATCAAACAAAAATGAAGGACTAGTTTTGCTAAAAAGTTCCTCATACACTGCATTAGGTTAATAGACAAAATGAGCAATCATCAGTTACTTATCAAAATATTCTGCCCCATCCATCCCCACTAAGCTTACATTCTGGTGGCCCTTACCACTCGAAACGTTGTTTGATGGTAATTGTTAAACCACCACACTACACCCGTTAAGTTGCGGTGGTTGCACGTGCGGATTTTACAACACTTGCACTAATTCTAACAATTTTAGCAGGAGTAAAGTGATATGTCGATATGCACATTTTCTGATGATGACCATAATATTATCTAGCATTTCCAGTCCATCAAAAACAACGCCAATCGTTCCACTAACGAGACTGTATTATGCGATAGCAAGAAAGAGCTCAAACTCAAACTAACATTGTGGGTGCACAGTGATTAGTCGATTTGCTCATCTTTAGTTGATTACCTTAGGGAACAAATGGAAAATGTTGTGTTAAACAAAAAGGAACAGAATAGTCGGAAAACGATAAAGTTTTGTAAAATTCAACAAATAGATTATATGATTGGAATACAAAGTGAAAATTTTAAAGGAGCATATTTTATTGTGAACTAAATCCCGAATAGTCCTAATGATTATATTACGTGTACAAACTTAATAGAGTCACGATTAAAGTTCAGTGGTATTCGGCATACGCTCACTACACTAAAGGTACTGATATGCCTTTAGTCTCAAATGTGTCATGTACCAGTGACCTGGAATGTGGAGATGTGTCAACAGTTTTTTGCTGTATAACAATTATATAATCCAAGACGATCTTGTCTAAATTCATTATAATTCCAAAATTAAAGAATCTGTCATCTGATCAATAATATTATTGAGCACTTAGTAATTCCAGTGAATAACATTTGTATAAATAAAAACACCCAAATAAAAAATTGAGCATAACAATAAGAAATATTCTGCTTCAGATGTTAAGGCACGAATAAGCAATTTTCCAGGCGAAAACACAATATGTAAAAATGCACAATAATAAAACCAGGATGAGGGTTAAATGTTCATCTCTAGAACATTTTAAGTTGTCAACAATGAAAAGTTCTATAATTAAAATTATAATAAAGAAATGGCACGCATTAGGTACGTCCGATTTTCCATCGGAGAATACCATTGTGTTTTACTCAGGTCAAGATAAACATGTTTACCTCCATTGATAAACTTAAAAACCCTAGCATGTGCACCCTGAACTTGATTTTGGATTAATGTCAATTACAAATTATAAATATATATGACATATAATCATGGAGAAAAAACTACTTTAAAAAATACTACATAAAAGTTGACAAACACAGACTGATTATATCAAACGCCCACAATTCTCATGACTTAAATAAAGTTATTTAATACGATAGAAAATATATTTCCCTTGTTATGTATATTTTATTTCTATTCTGCTTTTAGCCTTTGTCCATTATTATCGATCGATTTAGTGCATGCCTGATTTGTCTTGCTTGTAAGTTATAAATAAGTTGATTGCTTCAGTTTCAGTAAAGGTCTATCCTTGTTCCAAACTTAGACTGTTCATGAAGTGAAATCATAGCCCACATCTATGTCATTTAATTAGTGTCGTGTGTTTTGCATTAACTTATGCTACTGGCGGAGCTTTTGATTGTGTGTTTCTTTTATTAGGACTTTTTACGTAGCTTTAAGAAAAATTCAGTCATATCGCAACGATGTCTGCAGTGAGGCAGTTTATAGTAATGTCTAACACTGGGGCATCATGCCGCAGACATGTAGCATGATGTCCCACCCAGTCACATTATCCTGACTAAAGGCTGACTAGTCCTGACACTAACCTCTTAATGCTGAGCGCCAAGCGAGGCAGCTGTTAGTACCATTTTTGCAAGTCTTTGTTATGATTCGGCTGGCGACTGAACCCACAAGCTCCCGCTTCCGTGGCTGATGCTTTGGCCACTAGGCCACCGGAGTGGTTACTAACGGAACTAGTCTACCGTGAAACAAGGGTTGAAGTAAAGATTCTCAATGTCAACTGATACAACAGATGCACATTATCCATGCTTCCTTTCTACTAAATTCGTCATAAATTCTTTCTTGTGTTGAATCTTACCCCAAGGCATAAAATGCCAAAGAAAGTTGCAGATTAACAAATTTTAAAGAGGGGACGCAATCGCCCAAATGTATATACAATATATAAACTTATTCCAGCACATTTTTAACCCAATGCATTTGTCTAGCCGCTAATTTGTCGAAATCGGCTCTATGAATTTTCTTCACACTTTTCCTACTATTTGGACAGAGATCAGTATTGTCACACACGAAGACGCGTTTAAATCAATATACTCTAAGAAGGGGTCCAATTAATATGAAATATAAATAAAATTGATGCGCTATGTCCATGTCAAACTTATTTTAATAGGGGACATAATGTCCCAATCAAATACCCAAGATATGATATTCTTACGACATGTGAGGTGTATCAATAAATATTTTGATCTTGATATTAAAGTAATTTAATAAGATTATATCCGTGCCGCTTTTCTCGTTGAAATGAATGCATGTTTGCGACAATTACATACTGTTCCTGTATCTCTCTATATCCATGTATATATTCTGTCCATTCAATACATTATTAATGTTATTTATATCCATTTTAAAATTAATTGAGTTACTTATTTTAAAGCGTACTTTAATCGATGAAAAGAAATCAGTTAATGTTATTATTGTCTACGCAAAACTTCACGAGGACGACTAAAATTTTGAATGTATTTATTAAAGTCACATATTTATGCAGTTAATATTCTTTGTTTATGTTTGCTCTTACTGTTTGGGGAGAGAGTACTCTATCTCGCTCATGCTTTCTACTAAATCCCCGTTGTTAATTGCAATTGACAAAGTTTCTTAAAATAAATGATTTAAACTAATAGTACATAGCCTGTATCTGGTCATTCTTGCTCTCTGGTCATACTTAATGCTTTAATCTACCTTTCTCAATGTGTCATGCACACGTTCTATTATTCATTTTTAATGAACTGCACATCCTTTATTGGCTTGTAATTGGAAGTGATGATGAGAAGGCTCTTAAGTCAAAGGCATTACATCACTTCTGCCAGAAGCAACACACGTTCTGTACACACACCATTTTCAACAGAACGTTAGACATATATTGACAGATGACACAGTTTCCGTGACTAACCGCAACATCATCTTGAAACATTTTTTGGGGGAAAGACGGACTAGAAGACGCCAATGACAGTATTTGCTTTGACGATAAATGTGAAGTGTTAGAAAATCACTGTGCTGAAATTTCGAGAAAATTTCTTAATTACTTTCGGAGAAAAAAAAAATAAAGACAAATATCAAACTAAAAGTCAATAATCCATTAAGAATCTACCAAACGGACCGAATGTGGAAAAATAATAACTGTGACTCCATGAACCACATTGAGAAGTCAAGTGGTGAAGGTGTGGGGGAGGGACACATTAAATCAGGGACCATAAATCATCAAAGACAACGAAGGATGAAAATAAAAATCTCTTGCAGGTTACATTAATATAAAACTACAAGTGTTTCAAAAGTGTTCCAAATAAATGAGCCAAATGACAACTGCATTTGTGTGTATGGGCACTTCTGGTTTATGGGGACTCATGGAATGTTAATGGCAAGCTTTTTCACGTACCCACGGTGACAAAGCCCGAAACTGGTACCAATGTGGATAGAGGTGGGATGCCAGTGATCAATAAAGGCAAGCAACTAAGACCACTCAATTCATCCACCAGGGGTCCCACATGTTTTAATTACTTACTATAACGTATTACTTGCATCACCATATCCATGAACATGTATATTAGGTGTCTTTAAATTATTGCAGTAAACTGATATTCGTTTTTCTCTTTGACATAAAAATATCTTTTTATTCAATATAAGGATTTCAAACACTTGAACTGAAAAAACAATGTCTATGCATAACTCCATGTAAAGTGCCAAATTTGTTGTCAGCGGAAACGTTCTGGAAACTTTTTAGGGAATCGTCAAAAAGGGCTACCGAAACACGAGCAAATTTCACATTCGAGTGCACGTGACAGACCTGGAAACGGTGAGCATAGAAAGCCCACTGAGGTGGCACCCCAGAGACGAAATGGTCAGAATGGTGGGAGGCCAGGGGCCGGAAATCTCAGCCAAGTACATTTCCGTGGGTTGGGAAAGACTCAAGGGGTAGATAGGGATACCTCGGGTAGAAGAGGTGAGCCAGTGTGTTATGGCTGTAATAAACCAGACCATGTTGTCAAGGACTGTAGAAAGTATCGTCCGACAACGGTTAATTTGGTAACTCCGAATACTGTTAAGAAAGGGAAAAAAGTGGAGTCTACGAATGTAGCGAAGGCTACGGTAAATGGTGAGGAAGCTACCGTACTGTATGACACCGGCTGTAGCTACCCGGCCTTGGTAGATCGTAGATATGTTAAACCTAGAGATTATACAGGTGAGACGGTGGAAGTCCAGTTTGCTAACAGGACGAAGGATTCGCTTCCGGTCGTTAGCATAGACCTTGATTCGCCATATGTAAAAGAACGAATTCAAGCAGCGTGTTTGTCGGGACTGTCTCATGACGTAATATTAGGGTGTAGGTATGTGTTGCCCCAACCTAACCCTATGACGTGTAACCCTATATATGTCGGGTCAGTGGAGACGAGGGTTATGAAGCGAAGGTCAGGGTCGAAGCCGCTAAGATCCGTGACTTCGCCCATATACATTTTGGTACCTGGTGAGTTAGAGAAACTTCAAAAGGAAGATGTGTCTCTTAACAAGGTACGTAGGAACGCGACGGACGAGTCCGTACGGAAATTGCCAGACGGCGAGGTTAAGTTCGCGACAAAACGCTGTATTTTATATCGGTACGCCAAGACAGGGGTCAATACGTTTAAGCAAGTTGTGGTACCCGTAGGGAAGCGCGATGAAGTGCTTAGGTTAGCACACGAGGGTCTTCTTGGAAGCCACATGGGCGTGGCGAAGACCAGAGATAGGTTTGTGAGGGAGTTTTATTGGCCAGGTGTGTATGGGGATGTGAGGAGGTTTTGCTTGTCGTGTGACAAGTGTCAGCGAGTGGCACCGAAGACCTCCCATCGCCCAGTGCAACTAGGAACCACCCCACTAATTGACGAACCTTTCTCGAGAGTGGCGATGGATTTGGTAGGTCCGATTAAGCCGGCGGCAGAAAGTGGAAATCGGTATATATTAACCCTTTAGCTACTACAGCTGTTTTGTAGTTTCACTACTGCTCTGTGCTATCATATCAGTTACTCAGACTACTGAGGCTGTTTGCTAGGCTGAATACTAGAGCATCATCAAGGCTGACTACAGAAATTGACAATAAAAACATGGTTACATTTATATTCATTATTTCAATAGTTTTTACTAGATTTAAGTGAAATAAAAAACAGCTTACCTTGTATAGTGTCTGTTATTCATATATTTCTACTTTATATATACTCCTATATCCCATCATATAAGAAATCCCAGTCACATAAACTGTTTTGAATTCCATAAAATAAATCCAATATTTTCATATATACATATAAAAACATGAATGAAATCCACTCTAATTAAAATGTTGCAATTGGTACCTCTCAAAACAGTAATTATCCACACATAAATGACGATGTTATCAAGTATATTATAATATATGTATAGCAAAATTACCATGTTCTATGTCTTACATGTAGGACTAATGCCCACATGTGATGCTGATTTCATACCATTTCAAGTCTTGCTTTTGGTCCCCTATTTTCTTAACAACATTGTTTGTTTCTTTCACAAGATTTTCTACCAGATATTCAGGAATTAATCTGAGTAAAAAATCTTTCATTCACTGGTCTAAGCTTGATTGTTGTCTGTTGAACCAACGTAAGAATCAAAAACATTGATTTCGAATACGGCGAGGTCGTCACTCCATTGTACAATTGAAACTACGTCCGCCTTGTCATCCGATTAAAAATCGTTTGTATCTGATGTTGAAATCAATATCTGATCCATTTTCTAATTATGATCCATTAAACTTTTTGATATCACTTGCACTGGACCCGTTAAAGTTGCTCATATCTGAATCGGAATCCATCTTTGTTCATCTCGAAAACACGTGTTTCGTAAACCGCGGAAAATTCATTTTAGTGTGTCTAAATTTAACCTCTCAGCATTCAAACTTGTATCAAAATGTCGAGTAAACAATCCTCTCATTGGTTATGATAATCAAAAATGTGTAAACTTTCGTACTTTCAACCAATCAACCTTTAGTTAACACGTACGTATTCTGCGCACATGAGCGTCGCTGATACTTTGAGTACTGCTGAACTTTACGCATCTGTGCGACATTGAATTGTAAGCTAGGTTTTTCGGCACTGCAGATATGCGTCACGGGTATTCGAGAGCTATTTACAGCAGACACTTAGATGCTGCAGTCGTAGCGAAAGGGTTAATGGTCGTAGATTACGCTACCAGGTACCCAGAGGCAGTGACCTTGAAAAACATTGACTCGGTCATGGTGGCTGGGGCCTTGTCAGGGGTGTGGTCGAGAGTCGGAGTTCCAGACGAGATACTGACCGACCAAGGGATGCAGTTCGTGAGCCAAGTGATGGAAAAGGTAAATAGATTACTCTCCATTAGACACCTGACGACTACCCCGTACCACCCTCAGTGTAATGGGTTGGTAGAACATTTCAATGAGACATTGAAACAGGCTTTGAAGAAGTTATGTGAAGGTCGACCTAGGGATTGGGATCGATACCTTCCGACGATACTATATGCATATCGAGAAGTACCGCAGGCAAGTTTGGGTTTTTCACCTTTTGAGTTAGTCTATGGGCGGACGGTAATGGGGCCCATGGCTGTATTGAAACAATTATGGACGGATGAGCAAGCATCCGAGGAAGTGCGAACAACATACCAATATGTTGTTGACTTACGTAACAAACTGGAAGAAGTTCCAGACGAGATACTGACCGACCAAGCCAAGTACTACAACAAAAAGGCGAAGGAACGTCACTTTGAGGTGGGTGACAAGGTGTTGTTGTTGTTGCCATTAGAGCTCAACAAGCTGCAAGTCTCATGGAAGGGACCATTTGTAGCAACAGAGAAGAAACGTGGACAGAACTATCGTATCCGAGTAGGGGATAAGGACAAGTTGTTCCACGTTAATCTTCTGAAGCACTACCGTGTGCGAGAACCACCCACGGAGTTCGTGATGGCTACCGTCGTAACGGAAGAACACGACGACAACGCAGGGCAGGCGAAAGTACTCCCTAGTTGTCCATTGACAAGGGAGGAAACCTACATCGATGTTGCACTTGACGCTACGTTAACGTCAGACCAACGTAAAGAGGTGGAGTCAGTACTTCAAGAGTATTCAAGCGTCTTAACAGAGAGACCTGGGAAGACTGAGCTGGAGGAGTTATCTTTATAGCTGCTGGACGAGAACCCAGTGAAGTTAAGACTATATCCGTTACCGTATGCTAAGTTAGAAGCGGTCCGCGAGGAAGTTCAAACTATGTTAGACTTCGGTGTTATCGAACCAAGCGAGTCGGCTTATAGCTCTCCTGTTGTACTGGTCCAGAAGAAGGATGGGACACACAGATTTTGTGTCGACTACCGAAAGTTAAACCGAATCACAGAATTCCAGGTAGAACTTTTACCTGATCCTGAGTCCATTTTTGCAGGTGTCCCATGCAAAATATTTTTCAAAAATTGATCTGTCCAAAGGATACTGGCAAATTCCAGTCCGTAGTGAAGACAGAGCAAACCTCGCCTTTGCATCTCCAGATGGGACTTACCAGTAGGTAGTCATGCCATTCGGGGTGCAGAATGCACCCAATGTCTTCACCCCTATGATGCGGAAATTCCTTGAACCATTGCGGGGGATGGGAGTTTCCAACTTCATGGACGATCTTCTATTAGCTACAGCTACATGGGAAGAACACATACTTTTGCTGAAGAACGTCTTAGAACGACTGCGACAAACCGGACTGACCGCACGACCATCGAAGTGCCATATAGGGTTCAGACAATTAGATTACCTAGGACATACCCTCAGCGAGGACACATTAACCCCAGAGAGTTCAAAGGTCAAACAACTTAGGGACGCATTACAACCGACCACTAAGGTTTGGCAGGGTATAATCGGAGATATGTTGCAAACTTCAGCGCTATTGCGAGTCCATTGACTGACTTAACTCGGAAAAAAGCGCAGACCAAAGTAGTATGGACAGACGCATGTGAACATGCATTTCAGATGCTAAAAGACAGACGTCAGACACCATAGTTAAATTGCCTGACGTGACACGGGATTTTGTTTTGAGGACAGATGCTTGTGATAAAGGTTTAGGTGCAGTGCTATTGCAAGAGCACGAGGGAAACTTATTCCCAGTTACATATGGTAGCAGGAAACTGTCAACTGCACAAATTAACTATTCAGTGTCTGAGAAAGAATGCTTGCCGATTATGTTTGGAATAACTAAGTTCCAACGTTATCTGTATGGCAGGAAGTTTACTTTGGAAACAGACCAACAGCCGCTTGCGTATTTGGCCCAGGCAAAATTAACTAACGATCGATTAATGAGATGGTCACTGTTTCTACAACAGTATCAGGTTCAAGTGCGCTACATCAAAGGTAGGGATAATGTAGGAGCTGATTGTTTAAGTCGGTTAGGGATGTCTGAGGTGAATAGGTCACCTAAGGACATGTAACGGGAGCAGAAACGTTCTCAATAAAAATTGGGAGAGCCTCAGAGTAAAAATATACCGATTTTACTCTTAACAAGGGGGTACTGTAAAGTGCCAAATTTTTCATCAGAAAAATCTATTAATTAATTCTTAGTCTAGCCAACAACTAACTGTTATCTTGTGGCAGATTTTGCACGGAGAAATGTTTGTCTAAACTCAGGTCACACCATTAGTATGTTTATAGTAAAAACGAACTAGTTGTATGACAGGCTAGAAAGGCAAAATTCACACGAAAAACTGTCAAAAGTGATTTGCGAGAAACGACAGGGTGTTAAATACAACCCCAGGTGGCAATTTTGGTACTTTACTAAGCAGTTTTCCAAATGTCTGTAGGAATAGCATTTATTCCGCTTGGTCAAATGTGGAATGAGGAATGGGTCGATCCCTGAATCTTGGAGGGAATATACACTTTGATCTGGTGAATTTTCCTCAGTCTTGAAGTTCTCTGAGAGAGAGAAAACAGAAGTAAAAATACATAGTAGAGACTCCGGGCGGTACTTTAGGGAAAGACGTCCGTAAAACCATGGTTGCAGGGAAAATTGATAACCTAGGAACGATTGTAAGACGCCAAAAAAACACAAGGTATTTAACTCAAATTCACATTTATCAAAATGTACTTTGATATCATGTTTCTTCGCTACAGATGCAGGATATGTTGATACTTTGTATGAATAGTTCGGTTATTACATTGATTTAGTAATGTACTTTTGAATTCTGAATTAGAATTTTTACCTTATATACGTAGGTAGGTTAATGGGTGTTGTAGAAAGCCCGCTGTGTACATTTATGATTGGAAAATGCTACATTAATTTTGAATTTATCATATTAGTGAATACTGATTGTGTGCTATGATTTACTGCCTCACTTTACGTAATGATTTACGGGAATATATGTGACTTCCCTAAATTCTGATGTCGATAATTAGCGGTATAGCTGTATTGATCTGAAGACTTGTGTAGTATTTGCTAGCAGTATAAAGGTTATCACTGATAGTAAGATCTGATTGTTCAAACCAGAAAGACGGACGGACAATCTCAACTCTTAAAGCATAACGAGATACTTAGGGCGTTTACCCTTTTCTTTTCAAAGGAAAATAGTTTGTTTGGAGAGAGAGAAATAGCGAGGAGGTCAAGATCCAAAGGAGGAAAAAGAATTTTATAAGTCAGAGTTGTGAGAACCCCACGTTCGATCATCCAGAGGGCAAGTTAAAGTCGAGACACAAGCAGAAAAACAGTCGACGAGCAGGTCATGAGAATTTACCAAGTGGTCAAATGTTAATGAACACTCGATTTCGTGATGAAATTTGCTATCAGCCATTAACGGCTAAATTTGTCTATTTTATTAGTGTTTAAAATTTAGTTAATGTATCAATTATTTTAAAACTTCGGTTTTAGAGTGCTTCTGAACTAAGAGTATTCATAAGGAAAGAAAATTGTAATTTACTGTGTCTTTTCTTCTCTTGATTCTTTTGATTAAATTCTTTATTTATCTTTACAGGGGCTCGTGTGTTGTCTTTGTTCAAGATATTGTCTCAGATTGCCATATCCATTCTATAACCGAGCAAATCACACCGCGGAGGTCATTCCTTAGATAATGAGTATTAGCGGGAGACGGAGTCGGGTGTTGTTTTTCCAAGTTGCGCAATACCTCTGACCAGTGGGCTTGTGCAATACTGTATCAATAACGCTTGGGACCGAACGACCCGTTACACTCCATAATGGGTGTTTCCTTTTAAGCTGCTGCCCACCTGCCAACATAACTGAAACTTATTTACAATTTGGTCATTATGATGCCACCAATTTTATTCAGGATAAAGTGGTGTGATCATTCTTTTTTGCTGCACCTTTAGTACCGGTATCCATGTCCCTATTATCATTGTAAATTCAATTATTTCCAATACAAATGGTATCCAAATACCTGCATTTGTAATAAAGTATGCCATTCACTGACAAGTATTCAGTGTGAATAAGATGTTCTTTTATTATTTATAACTCACTCACTTCAAGCTCTATCAAACAATTAGGTAATCTTGATCAGCGGGAAGCTTGATATGTGGTTGAAATGCAAAACGTGTAGTCAATCAAACACAGCTCTAGCTAAACCATACAAGTGGTCACAAATGGCTAGTGTATGTTCATGCATATTTCATATTTTACTGTGAAAAAAGTGTAAGTGTGAAGCTGGTGAAAATACTGAGTTGCATGACAAATCTACTAAAATTCCAATGTTTTCCAGTTTAAAAAAATTGTCCAGACATTAGGTTGGTAACGAAAAGATGGAGAAACTGGCAAATTAAAGGAATCTCAACATGATATCATTGAGAGGGTCCCTAATTATAATACCTAATGCATATGTCTGTATGATTATATGAATTTATTTAGACTTACTTTAGTGTTTCTAATTCCTCCAGATGCTAAATTCATGGAGGCCATCTCAACTGCATTGGCAGAGTTATCATCCTCATTAGATGTCCTGGCTGGCACACGCACAGTGTAAGTTTGCTCTTTGGTAGATCTATTTCCTGGGTCTGTGGATCTGGTTGCTTGCAGTTTAATTGACCCAGGATCACCACTTTCTCCATGAGAATTTACTGGTGAAGCGGGTGTGTTATTTATTCTATTGACTTCACTGGGTTGTTCATTCCGTGTACTTCTGGCAGTAGCTATGTGAAAAAGATTCCCATCAGCTGCCTGCTCTGTTACTGGAAGATGACTTAGATCGCTAGCATGCCTGCCAGCATCAGTTTGGAATCCATTATCATCCCCTTCATCTCTGCAACTGGTATCAACACTACTGTGTTGAGATCTTGCTTGTGGCAGTGAGGTCATTCCACTTACATCTGATACTCTAAGTGGCTCCATTGATATATTCAAGTCTGATTCATGAACTGGTGCAGAAGGATGAGTTGGATCACTATCTTCCTCGGTTACTCTTCCACTGGCTAAATGTACATCTGTAAATCCAATATCCTTGTCATTGCATAGAATGGCTGGTGAATTTAAAGGATCATTTATTCTTTCATTCATTCCTCTTTGTGGTTCCTGTGAACTGTTGTTTGAGCTGTCTCTGCCATTGGGATGTCCATCTACTGTTTGTGATGCTGCTGCCAAAACATTGTGTCCATCAACTTGTCTATCTACACTATGATAATCTGTTGGAGATAGTGAAGTCTCTGTGACTAGATTGCTACCATCATTTTGCCTTGGTACTAATGCTATCACATACACCAATATATTGATTATGTAATGTGTCCAGTTGTCTAGATCATAAATTTTATCCCAATTCTTGCTTGTATTCCAATTCATTTTACGGTTTAATTCATCCTGATTAATTTTGCTCATGATGTCAGGTTTCTGCTGGTGTTTTAAGTCTGAAAATAATTGAAATAGGATTGTAAAATGTTTATTTGCAAGTCACAAACTTAACATTGCTTGGGTGTGCGAAGACTAAAAATTATATTATTCATGAGACCTTGTCCATAATTCTAATAAAATCTTGCACACATGTATGAAAACTGTCACAAAAACTAACTTCAAAACTGCAACCTCCAAATTTAAAAAGAGTGCCATACAAGAAAAACATACACCCACCCTATATTTAAAATTTGTCAATGCAGGCACTATAGGAAGGCATGGCTGACTGATGAGATAATGAGCAATGGATTTCATGGATCTGGATCAACTGTCAAGGAATGCAGTATTGAACTCTAAACTTGTGCAAAAACCAGTATTTTTTTTAATTTTACATAGCATGCCCATGGCTTTAGACTCCTCACAACTCCAACAAAAATAAGTTTCTTTATTGTGAAAACCATCTATAAACCTTGATCTAGAAACATACTATAAAACATTTTCTTTAAAACTAATTTCTAAGGACCTTTGACCTTGGCTTTGGACCATAAAACCAATAGTCCTCTTCCATTCTTTAAATTCAAACCCTCAACAAACTTTGGTCGCATTAAAGTACAGTCTCGAACAAAAGTACTATGCAAAAGCCATTTAATTTCTTTCAGCCATGCTTAGACTTTTGACCCCCAAAATCAACAGGCTTCATTTTTTTCCCAAAGTGCAAGTCATCCACACGAGTTTAATATCATTTACATGTAAGTGTTAATATGAACATTTGAAACCAAAATATATGCAGAAATCAAATATAGGGAACAAGCCCAGTTCTATATAATTCTAGGTCTAATATTTCAAAACTAAACTGCCCAAGAACCCCACATTTAACTACATGCCTCGTTCCTTATTCACTTTTGAACAAGTTCAAAATCAGTTCAACATGTGTGTGTATTTGTAAAAATGTAATCACGCTGTAATCAACTACAATTTAGAGATATGATATGCCTCTCTGATTCTGTTTCAAGCCTGTATTTGAGGACTTCACAATAACTGAAAAACTGCAAATTGAAAAACTTTATGTAATCACTGGAGTGTGAAAGGTTGGTCACCACAATCTATTTTTGTTGTAGTTATTAGTACCTTTCAAAACCAATAAAACCATGCCTTTTAGAAAAATGAGCTGAATTAAAAAACTCTCACCTAAAACAATGTGATGAAAAGAGTGGTTCCTGTGTGCTGCCTATGCCATGCTGGCAAGGCAAGAGATAGTACTCCTGACTACAGGATATTCCAGATAGTATTATAAATTATACAATTTTCCATGCAATCAAAAATATATTTGATTACAATTACTTGTGATTACTCTGTGAATCAGTTATCAATGATTACAATTACTTGTGATTACTCTGAGCATCAGTTATCTATGATTACAATTACTTGTGATTACTCTGTGCATCAGTTATCTATGATTACAATTACTTGTGATTACTCTGATCATCAGTTATCAATGATTACAATTACTGATTACATGTTCACCAGGTCTGGTCGTGATAAAGTAACATTTTTATTATGATACATGTTCATGATGGATGATACATGTAGAAAATGTATCTGCCTTTTTTACTTTTAAACCCATGCTTCATGAGTTACGTGCTTGAGATTCTCCATATTTCCACCTTCTTCCTCTTGGCTCTGATGACAGCTGTTTTAAGTTCAATATTTTCATTAACTAAACATTTTGTTAAAACATGATCTAAATTTACACTGAGTGGCACTGCATCAATCTATACTTCTCTTGAGATTTAGATAACTGTAATGTTCATAAATAAAAAATTTACCCTGAACATCTCTCTGTACTAGAATCTTATGCCTGTGTTCACTGTTGATACCCTGAGTGAACTCACTGGAAGCAGAAGTAGGTCCATCATTTAAAGCTACATCGCCATCCATACACATCAATCTGGGTAATATACATAAGCTTTTCCAGATGAAGTTAATTAGTGGTATAAAACATGTCTTACGTATGAAATTGTTAACATCTGACTCTTCATTTATGTTGTCATTCTTGAAAACTTCTTGATGACCTTCACTGGCTGAGATTCCAACATCAAATCCTATTCTATCACGTGTTTTTTTGTTCTCAAAACAAAAAGCATGTTCTACCTCATCTTCTACCATTCTGTCATCAAATTCACAAGTCACACAAATAGAATTTCCATCTTTTTTTTGGCCACCACAAGAGCCATCCTGCTCTGTGTGAATCTTCTGCACTGAATTGCTAAGCACCAAGTTTAAATCATCCTTTTCTCCATTAAAATCTGTCATGTATCCAGAATCCTTGTGGTCAATTGCTCTTGGATTCTCAACTTTCATTTCCTTGTGATCCAAATATGGATTATTCTCTAGATCTTTCATCTTATTATCAGATGCTGCAAAACCAGTTTCATTGTCTTGATACTTAGAGACCTTTCCAGACTTTGAGTTGTCTCCCTGGTCACCAGTTAACTCTTTTACTTGACCATCTCTGTGCAATGAAACCGCTTGAATTGTGTTACCAAAATGAGGTTCAAACTCAACTTCTTTTCCATCTACACTTTCTGGGCATGTATCCATGACTGACTGTATCTGCAAAAGAATTAAAATTTGTATAACTAGCAAAAGATGTTCTATCAAACTGAGACATTAAGGGATTTTCTTTAGCTAAATCTACTGATTCGAAGCAAGGTTTTCACCAACTGCACTGTTTACTCAAGACTTTGCCCTAGCACCAATGACACTTATTTTTCATCTCTGATGCAAAGATTCTTCCAGGGTACCAATAGGGTGCGCAACAAATGACCATGAAAACTAAAATAAAAGATTATTATAGTTGGCTTTAGACTAAATCTTGAAGTGCACAATGGAGTTCTGGCGGGCACTGGCGATCAAGATTAACGTTTTCTCAAAACGTCAACCTCATTACACCTGGTACTTTCTCCGCTTTAATATGTAAAAAGCCAACATTATTACTTCCGAATCTATTCATGGTTGAATGGTCAAATGTATGTAATTAGCATATATGACATTGGGCCATTTGTACAGCTTATTCAGCAGAAATACACGAAAACCAAATTTTTCAAAACACTGAAAAACTAAATAAATGAACATATACGCTCACCTTTGCCTTCTTTTTAAATACTTTGGAGTTTTTTTTTACAAGAATAATGGTAAAATATGTGCGAATATTTGCGGAAAACCCACAAATTGTGTCTTTTTCAAAGGTCACCACAGGCACTTGATTCTGAGAAAATTCATGCATACACTCACCATATAACATGTTATATGGTGAGTGTATACATGAATTTACTCAGAACCAAGTGCCTGTGAAGGTCACCCATGCCAGCAAGAACGATCACTTTTTACACACAAAATGTAAACAATTACAACAATACGACATAATTTGGATTAAAAAACACACGAAAACTTATTTGTATGAAAAGGCAGACGTTTATAGCAAGGAATCGGATTATAGAGACGTACTGTCATTCACAATACCAAACTTATTACAAAATATTTGTACGATGTTTGTTGTGTAATATATTTTCTATGTCAGACACTCGACGGGAGTATCACCCACCGATTCAGTGATACTATTGATATTATGTATGTGATTGTGATCACTGAGACATTATCAGAGACACTGGTATTAAAATGAAAATGTTCATGTTTAGTAGAGATGGAAAAAAGGTAATAAAACAAAGTTAAATAATTTTTCAGAATTTTGAAGAATGAAAACAAATGCATTTAAAATTGTAATGCCATTTTTTGTGAATATCAAGATGAATGTTGTCATCATAAGCCAATGAATAGAGAATCAAACTGAAGTATTTCTCCATTTAAACAAATATTCATAAATATTTCTTGAGAACCAACTCTGTGCCAGTTTCTTTTCTATCTCTGATACACATTTGTTTTTTTTTCTTTTGTCACTGATTTAATTTCAAAGATATGAAAACTGACCAAATATATCTTATGATAACTAAATTCTAAAATAGCAATTGTTATGTACTAAACTGTGATTTCAGATCAATGTATGTGCAAGAACACTAATGAATATGCACTAATGGTTGTAACAGTAACATACAATTTCAACTTGGTATGACTCATGATTATTTCATTTCATGCAAAAATGTTAGAGTGGGTGGGTGTGATAACAAGGCACATAAAGTCTTCAGAAGTACCTAGAACATAAAGAAAATTTAATTTATTCTTGAAGCTGAATGTTCACAACACATTTATATATAACCATATGTGAAAAATATGCAACTTTCAGCATGAAATAACACTAGGTCAAGAATTTTCAAAAAGTTACTAAATACCAATATTAAAAATGATGGATGGTACATGTGTTTGAATGCTTCATGTGAATTTATTTGAAAATATATCATAAGGAATGGTTCATTTTTTAAAATCTGTACACTCAAATTAAGCAGAAAACATTCCATTTTAAAAGCAAGATATAATTTTAACTTGTGTATGACTCAAAAATATAGTATTTAATGCAAAAATGTTGGGGGGGGGGTGATAAAAATGCACGGGGGGGGGGGGGGGGCTTCTAAATTACCTGGAACATAGAAAAAGTCAATTTATTCTTAAAGCTGAATGTTCACAAAACATTTCTATATAAAATATATGTAAGAAATATGCAAATTTAAGCTTGAAAAAACATGAGGTCAGGAATGTTCAAAAATTGACAAAGATCAATATTAAAAATGGTGGACAGTACATGTGTTTGAATGCTTCCTGTGAATTTATTTGAAAAGATATACAGATGGGTTCATTTTTTAAATCTGCACACTCAAATTATGCAGAAAACATTATATTTTTATATATTCTATAACGTCACTTGGGGTATTATCGGACAACTATTAAATGGAACGCAATAAAAACTTATGTTTAAATTTTTCCTGCCAAGTAGAATAAAAATTTATCAATAACCTTGATTGCTATTTTAAATGTATCCATTTTGAACATATATGTATCACGTGATAATACATGACAATGCAAAATAGAGGCTCGACACAGGGTAAAATCAGACTACTCCGGGTATTATCGGACAATAATTTGTGCTTTAAAAAAATAAACTTTCAACCCTAACATGTCTTATTCACTGAAATACAATAAATGAACATTACAAAAGTAATGTAACTATTCAATTTATCAATCTACTGTGATTTTCATATATGAATCATATTATATGATATTGCAGTTACATATAATGCTATAAATGAAAATGAATTATTTTCTAGGTTTGCATTGTAAAAGTAAGATATATTTATTATACATCAGAGTGCTTCTTTTCATTTCATGTACTGTATACAAAGCTGAAGGTATTAGAACAACACCTTTAATTTTATTAAATGAAAATTATTCTTATACACATAAAAATGTATTATAGCTTTAATAGATTACGCATTTAATAATCACCCACAAATATGACTAAACAATTAAGATGAAGAAAAACTGTATAATTATAATTAACATATCTTTGAAACGAATGAAAGGAAATTACTGGGGAGAAAATGTAGTTTCCATTTATACTCATTTCAATACCAGAAATATTTACAAAAGAAAATATATCAACCACAGTACAGAAGGTAGTGAACTACATAAACAAAGCATCTGTGTTTGGAAACTCTTTGAAAAGATCATTCATTTTATCAACATAAGTAGGTTTGCATATAAATGCAGCTACACACATTAGCTGTGGACCAGTTTTTCTGCTTATAACTTCTGCATCATATTTGGGCTTGGTCATTATTTTAGTAGTATGGCTGTTTTCCTGCAGTATCTTGCAAATAAATTTAGTGGAGTCACGCTTTAAGTTTCCAACTTTTTCTTGGCCATCAAAGACTGCTACTGCATCTGGATCATATGGATTTAAAGGCTCCAACTCCAGTATGTATGCAGCACCAACTGCCAGCTGTTTATTACCATAGTGGTGCATGCCAACAACTATCAAGTTTCTTATCATCCACCCTAGGAGATGATTTGTTACTTATCTGATATCAATATGTCCAAATACATACTATTGTCAAATATTGAAAAGATCCAACCAGTTATGAAGATTATCCCACAATTAAATTTAATATTATGTTCAATTTGTTTTAATTGCAAACTAAGTAAATTTTTGGCTTAAATTGTCATAAACTTGCTTAGTACAACTTAATATAAAAAAATGTTTACTCAGTTTGTTTTCCATAGTTACATATATACAAACTGAGAACACAACTTATACATTCTAATGCGTTTATGACAATTGCATCGGATAAATACATATAGAGAACATTACTTCTACGGTCAAATGCATGTAGGACAGTTGAAAGGTTTGTCCAATTCAACTGAGAAGCCAACTGGAAGACATTCCTCATGCATCCATTTCTGGCACAGCAGATCCAAATTTGCTCTATCTCTTCAACAACCTCCTGACTGAATACTCCCAAGCAGTGAGGGCATTCAACATCTTTTTCAGTATTTTCTTGCAATGTCACCTCATCTCGTCATTTGGGAACAGTCTTATTTTTAAATGGTCCTTTGGTTTTCTTCTGAGATTTTTTCATCAGTTTTTTTTCCTTTCATTGCAAAAGTCTTTCTTTTTTCTCCTTTCCTTTCCTTCATTTGCTTCATTCTTTTTCTTTTCTTCTGCTTCTGCATGGTGAAGCCACTCGTCCTCTGTGAGTGCTCTGGCACGAACAATTGTTTTTCTTTTCTTAGCATTAGTTACTGCAAATCCCCGAGTTATCAAACATGTTAGATATGGACTTGTTCAAAATGTCATCAACAGCAGATGTTAGAGATATTCCTGGGTCCTCATCTATTGGGGAAGGGAATGTTATTTTGTTCAAAACTGGTGTTGTAGATGCAGTTTCTGGTGCCTTATCAAATTGCTCAAGGGCTGTACTTAAGGCCATTACTGCAATTGGTGGGTCTAGTTTTGGGGCCTCATCTGCTGGAGTGGGGTCTGTGCCTATGGTTTCTGCATCTGTTGATGGTGTTACTGCTGAAGTTGTTATTGTGGTTTCCACTGCTGTTCCAGGTAGCTCATTTTGACAGGGCTGAATTGCCACATTGGATACTTGAAGTGTGTCTCCCAGTTGTTGACTCTCATGCAACATTAGTTGGACAGGTGGGGAATGCCTTGTACATGTGTCAAACATTCCCATATGCTCCAATGCCTTTGATACATCAGAGATACAAGATATTTTCACTTCTGTATTTCCAACAAGAGATGGGGCCAAATCATTTGACTGTAAGATGACTTCTGGCTGGAGAGGGTAGATAACACATTTAGCAAACGAGTTCATGATGGTTGATGGGCAAAGGCTTTGGCATAAACTTTACCAAAAATCTTTCCAAATACAAACCTACTTACTACTCGGCCAGGATTTTCTTCCATAAATATTTTGCATTCTCTTTTGTAATTTTCCTTTAAAGGCTTGAAACACCCCCTATCAAGTGGCTGCAGTTTGTGTGTTGTGTGTGGAGGAAGTGCAAAGAGAATTATGCCTAGCTCCTTACATTTTCTTACAACATTTAACTTAACATGAGTACTATGACCATCAATTAACAGTAATACTGGTCTTCCTGGTGGAATGTGTCTTACAAAGTGCTCAGTTACCCAAGTTTCAAAGAGCTCTGAATCAATCCAGCCATTAGGACTGATGCATACTCTGGTACATGGAGGCATGCCATGAAACATATCATGATCCATACCCCATTTACCAGTGAATATCACCTGGGGTGGAATGAGGAGGCCAGAGGCTTATGCACAAGCTACAATGGTTATGTTTGTTTTATTGCTACTTGTCTGTGAGTAAGCATCTTGTCTAGACAGCTTTACAATTTTAGGTAGCTTATGATCTAATGGCATGCCTGGTTCATCAGCATTAAAAATACTCTCTGGAGAATGTGTTAACTCATATTTAGTGAGTACATGTGACAAAAGATTGAAATAGTTTTTTTTACTACTGTTTGATTCCGACATACTGCCCTATCCCTGGGTAATGACTGGGGGCAACACACCCGCACCTGTGGCCATCTTTTAATGAACACCAACCACCAGTCATCACCAGGTCTGCCATTTTTAAACTTATTGGGAATGTTTCCTGTCATTACTATATCACTAACTAATCTCAATATCTGTTGCTTGCTTCTGCCAAATCCTATTTGGGCTGTAACCTTAATAAATTCTATAATCTTCTTTTCTTCCTCCAAAGGCAGTGTTGTTTTGGGACCTGGCTTTATAGATGGTAAGGAGGATACACGGCCAGTTATCCTATCACCCAGTGTGGATTTGGGGACACCAAACTGTTCTGCCACTTTCCTAACAGATATGTGATTGCCTTTGGCACTTTCTCTGTTGTAAAATTTGATGGCCTCTTGCATAGATACACCATCCCATCTTCTTCTCACTTTTTCTTGTCTTGTTTTACCCATTTTTTTGCTGAAACGTTTATTCAAGGTTACCAGATAAGAAACTGAAGAGTACAACTTATAAATTTACTTGAAGAGGTAAGTCAAAATATTATGATCAAGCCTACTTTAGTTATGATGCTAGTTGGAAAATCATGAGTGTTGCTGTCTATATAAAAATTGAATCAAAGTGTTTCAAAAATGTTTAAATAATAATAATAATAATAATAATAATAATAATAATAATAATAATAGAGCCTAATCTTTAGAACCTCTAAGCGCTTTACAGCATCTATAATGATATGACTACAGAAAGAAAAAACACACCATGAAATTGGAAACAAATTTATTTAAAAAAGAAGAGGTCTTTAATAAAAGCATTCACACATTTATTACTGATGTCAACACTGCCAGAAAGGTGATTAGTCTTTGTTGCTGTACATTAACACAAGCAAAATGCAATAAATTGCATCATTTAAGTTTCAAGACATGACAATTTTTATTTTTAAAATTACTATTCCATGATTATCTAATTGGCGAATGTTAAAATTGAGCAATTGTAAATAATGGTCATTATACTTTTAGTTATACATCATTGATGACAAAATTGACATGTACTGATGAGACAACTGAAACTTATTAAAATAAAATATTTAGATAATAATAACAATAATAATAAAAATGACTAACAAGGTCAAGTTGGTGAGATTTTTTTAAAGTATTTAAAGAGATGAGGGTTAAAGTAGAGTAATTTGCCATATTTAATTCTTAATTAATACAACTTATACCTAATGTTATAAAATTATCAATGTAATTTTACTTGAAATACTAAGTAAATTATCTTCAATATTATTTGAAGTGGTTTATATCTTAATTACAACATTAATTAATTTGAAATATTTGCCAGTCTATTGTACTAAATAACCTACCACATGTATTTTAGCAGTCCGATAATACCCCTTGGATATACCCCTATATATTTATCAACCAATCAAACGAAGGTCAATCCAAGCGCCATATTAAACCTTCAGTCAAAACAGAACAAGAATTGGGCTATGATATTTTGGATTCATAAACAGGGTCACCCCTTTAAGTAAACTAATAAATGTATCACCTTTCCTTTGATCGGATGATCGTCGTATTTCAAAATAATGAACGGGAAGAGGTCGGATGTTACGCATGATCATCTATTTATATGTTACTACTTTGCGGTAAATAGATTATACATTTTTTATTGGTTTGTCCGATAATACCCGTTGACCGATAATACCCCGAGTAACGTTAATCATGAAGAAATCATCCCCTGTTGCTACTCTAAAACTCAATGCTGTGATACTCTGTTTTGAATCGACGCATATCAAACACACGATCTCAGTATAAACTCTGAACTCGTTAGCTGATGTCTGTCAAAAATATTCTGTACTGAACTCGAATGCTAATGGTTTCCCCCTGCAAAATATCATGTTCTTAAATCTTAAACATCAGGCATGTAACTCGTGCAACTGGCCATACTATAAGATAGGAAAATACAGTTTTCAGGCAGGCTTTACCTTACTGAACAATGGTGCTAATCTCTCTCATGAAGATCTAAGCCATGTCCTTGAGGTGCTATATATTAGTGTGGTGACATCATGATCACTTATGGCAGTACACTGCATATGGCCTTATGAAATCTTGCTATCACCACCAGACTACTGGAGAGCTTCCAAGCTGATCCACCTCTAACACTTTGTTCCAGATACCAGCCTAGACCTGAAAAGATATGAAATGTTTCACTTATATCTAGTAAACAGTAAGATGTATGCAAATGAAGTTAAAATGTGTTAGATATAGTGATTTCCAAATAACATTTAGGCTGCAAGCATAGGAAAGAAATATTAAACTTGACAGAGTGACACTCAGAAATGTGAAGTAAGTCATGTATTAAAGTAATAAATTCATCCTAAAAGTAAATGAAGTTTCTATAAGCATATCTGGTCATTTACAGGTTAAATAACTAATCAGGTAGACTATGCATCACAAACTTTAAGGAAATGCTGGGACGGTGAGGTCTAACCATTGGTGGAAACATCTGTACATGCCAGTATACAGGAAAGTCAATCTCTGTCCAAATTACGCGCTGATTCGGACCAGATTTCTGGCTGATTCGGACCAGATTTTTGGCTGATTCGGACCATGTGAACTGTAAGCAAGTTTCGTCTGAGATTTAAAATTTAATGTAACACTTACAGTTTTTTAAGACATGTTATTTCTCATTATTTCCCAAGTGCGTTGAGCAGTTCAAATATGCATTTAAGGAATTGATCATTAAATTGTATGCAGATTGCTTTGGACAAAAATCATGAAAACAGTGTCCATGCAGCAATATTTATTCATACATATTGATCTGAGTTTACATTTTTTGTGTCCACACATAGAGGTTTGGATAGGTTTATGGCTTTGCTAGATGTATGTTGAATTTATTTATACAGTCTATTTTGCTATATACTAATAATACTACATAAACAGTATATCTTCAATGAGAAAGTGAGGTGCTGTACAATTTTTGATTTAGTTGGTCTTCATAGTACCCATACCGTCACAAAAGCAAGACATTTCTCAAAATAGACAAATGTCAAGATACCTGTTATCCACAGGCACTTGATTCTGAGTAAATTCATGTATACACTCATGGTGAGTGTATACATGAATTTACTCAGAATCAAGTGCCTATGGTACAGAGGACTCCTGTATAAGCAATTTTCTGCGTCCCAGATATATATAATGTTGTTTTTTTTTAAAACTGCGTCCAAATACGCGTGGTTAAGCGTTTCCGATACCTCTGCGTGATTGTTCGTCCAGAATCAAAGAATTCATTGTAAACAAAAGGTAAAAGAATCTGTGAGTGTAGATTTTTGTATTAAAACCGCATCAGAACACGTGTTTGCAATGGTTATTTTAAATCATCGCACACACACAGATTTTATAATCTTTTGTTCTAGTAGATAACAGCCTGTTGTATGATTACGGATTTGATATCACCCCCCCCCTTTTTTTTTTGTTGCGGATTTTCAGCAGTAATTGCGTATTTGTGGGATGCAAAGGCAAATTTGGGAATTTTGCGGAACTAATACACAAATGCAGGAAGGTAGGCATGTCTTGGGCAGTATATCTTATATCCCCAACCACTCCCACCTCTGTACATGTCATTGTCAACATATTAAATTGCAGGACTACATTATAATTGTTAGAACAACGTTTTGTAACCCCACCCCATCCACACACTATCCCCAAAAATATAACACAAATGAGCAAATGAGCATAATCCTTTATGAAAGTTACAAAGCAATGACCACAGAACAAATTCAGATGTTAAAACCACTAGAAATGACTTTCCGTAACTTCTGGACTGAACATTAAATGAACAGGCCAGGAGGTTCCTTGATGATGGATACACCATGCGCTTTCCTATAAAGCTGAGTAAGTATATTTTTTCAAACTACACGAGACTTTGAATGGTCAGTCACTTCATCCCTCTTTAACCAACAAGTAGCTTTCTAGTGTTACCACTGTATGAAAATGTGAGAATATATCAAGGGCAAAATAAATCCTATATATAACGCAATAAATAATTAGGTTGGCAACAAAGTCTCTTGGTGGGTAGGGGTGTGATAAAAATATTCATTAATTTCCAGAAAGCCTTTTCTAAAAAAAGTTATACAAAGCAGACTTTTTTCTAACCAAAGTAATAAATCTACCTCAGTGTGACACCATTTCCAAAGTCAAGGTCATGTATCCTACACAACAGCACATGAAAACAAATTGTAAAAGTTTTGATTATATATATATATATATATATATATATATATATATATATATATATATATATATATATATATATGTATAGTAGGACTCCACTTTTACCATGACCCATGGCCTTAACTTTGGAAATGTTGTCACGTTGATTTTTCTGACATTTGATTTTTTTTATAAAATAATTCTGAAAATACTTTTGAACTACCGTCCTTACAGTTATAGTTCCACAACAAAATGGTTATTAGCATAACAGAACTTTCTAGAGACTGTGTAGCATTTTCCCCAACGGTTTTACCACATTTTCTTATTAGATAAATCAAAAGGCCTGATGCCTACAGAGGCGTAGCGAGGGGGGGGGGTGTACATATGTCCCCGGGCGCCAAAGTACAGGGGCGCCAAAATGAGGCTTGCAACGTTACATTATAATAAGAAAACAAGGGTAATAAATCTGTCACAAGATCATTTGGGCGCCAATTTTATAGTTTGTTCCCGGGCGCAAAATATCATCGCTACGCCTCTGGATGCCTATATATGATATTGGGGTAACAAATCGTGTCACTACCGCCCAAGATACGAGTCTTTTAGACGAGCACGTTGTCCTCCAGCTCCATTTTTGTTTTTCTTCATACATGTCGACTATCATTGTCTGAAAGTGGGGTGGGTTGGGGTGCGGGACCAACGTGTCTCTCCAAAAAGATAACGACCAAATGCACATATACTATGTTGTCATATGTATACTATGTACCATTCATGCAGTGATATAAATACCTGTACGACTGTATTAAAGTTTAAAAAATACTTGAGCAAACAACAATGCGAATACTGAGAGCGCTAGCTTCAGTGCGGTATCGGACAGTAACATCAAAAGGAGTACATCCCTCTACCTGTCTCACTGTGGCAGGTGCGCACGTGCTTCTGTCAAATTCGACTATGTGCCTTAAATCACATCCATGTCTTTTGACGAATTAAGTGTTACCCATTTTAGGTTCCTTTTATTTCAGTGAAAAACAGAACTATGATATAACGTATATTACGTGTTGTTTTCTTCATTTTAAAAAAATGTATTAAATGCTCCACTGACAGACAGCGGCATATTATGAATGTATTGGTCATTGACATAGATTATATGACAATCCCATACAGTACTAGTTAACTCTCCCCCCCCCCCGCCCCCATTACCGTACATCATAGAAAGGATGCCTAGTAAAGAAAATATTATGAACACAGTTTATAAAGCACTAAAAGGGGGAAAAGTAGGTAATACTTACGAATTGATATCCACCTGATGCAGACGACTTTTTATCATGCAATTCTCCCAATGCTACTCACCCGTTTCTTCCTCTTCAGTCAATGTTTATCCCTTTCTTTAAATCCAAAACATCATGAATTTGGAAAGAAAACTGGATATATATTCCATACAAAATTCACAGAACAACCTCAAAATATCACAAAACGGGGAATGAATTTACTACGCGCACATACACACACGTGGTAAGCTATACTGAATGTGATTGTCACACAAGACAGCGCCTCCTAGCATCAAGGTGTTCGTTCCTACATGAAAACCCGGTTCTGCAAGGTGTCTCGAGAATTTCATTTACAGGTATGCATGTAATTTTTTGTTTGTATTGGTCATGAACCGGAAAAATAATTGAAATAAAGTGGCCGTTTGTTGATTTGTGAAGAATAAAGCTACTCACCACGCCCTAAAGGTAGCTAGTTTGCTAAACAACTGTCCTTACAAACAGATGCGATGTAATAACTCGATTTAGCAAAACATGTTTGGGGCCGATAATGATTTTTATCAGCAAATTGTTGTAGTATTTGATATATAAATATATTTTTTTAAGAAACAAACAAGTATTTATTTTATTCCAGATTACATATTTAAACTTAATTCATTTTTCTTTATATATAAAAACGTAATGCACTAGCATTTTTATTAGCTATAATCGAGTTCAAAAATGTGTGTGCGTATACATTTACACACACACACATACACATTAAGTAATGTTTTTATGTATTATGAAACACATGGACAGATGTATATATACAGAATCTGTCCATGTGTTGGATAATACATAAAAACATTACTTCATGTAACAAGATCAGAACAAATAACCATGCTTTATATATTTAGGAACGTTCATACGTATATAAAGCATATTCTGTCACATGAAACACACACACACACACACACACACACACACACACATACACACACACACACATATATATATATATATATATATATATATATATATATATATGTATACATACATACATACATACATATATGTATGTATGTATGTATATATGCATACATACATACATACATACATATATATATATATATATATATACATACATACATACATACATATATATATATATATATATATATATATATACATACATACATACATACATATATATATATATATATACATACATACATACATACATATATATATATATATATATATATATATATATATATATATACATATATATATATATATATATATATATATATATATATATATATATATATATATATATATATATATATATATATATATATATATATTATTACGTATATTTAATTTAATTTAATTATTTGTAAGTTTTTAATTTTTTTTTTCTATTTATCGCTTATGCAATGTAATTTTATTTACTGGAGCAGAATTCAGTTCTGGCTAATGTTTCGAAGTAAGCAACTAACCACAGAAACTTTGTATTTATCACTGACCTAGTTCCTGATCTTGATTCAGAATCAGTAAGAGTTGTAGTAAGCAGCTTTTGAATATAAAAGAATAATTCTTTCGCAGAGTATGATTCATAAAGTGACATCGAGGCCATATTTGCAGTAAGTGACAAATAACATGTATCAATTAGGTTTTTCCAGAGGATTGACCAACATCCGGGCATCTGTTTTACGTTGCAGGTAGATTTACTATTGATGTTTTTCTATAGAAAGAATCTTCATTAGTGCCTTAACACTTAAGAAGTTAAATTGTTTTATGTTGTAACCAGTTTTGGTGCTAATTAATTTGGTTTTTTAATTTATTTGGATTTCAAGTTTGCTTCTGCTGGAAATAACAGAGCTCTAAAATAGTTCTTGCACAAGGTTAGTTATCGAAATTTACACAGAATTCAAATACTAGAATATTATTTTCTGTGATACAAAAACAAACTGTTGATATACAAGTACGACGCTAAGCACAGTATACGTCATCACCTTCCATTCTGGATTACACTGGGATTCGAACTCAGTTTCATTAGAACTTTTTATTAAAAGGACTTCTATTTTTCAATTCTTGGATTATATTTGGATTCGATTCTTAAAACAGTAAGTTCTTTTTCTCATTTTTACCTTGGTTTTCTAGGGAAATAAAGTATTTGTTAAATTGTACAAAGCTTATTGTCTTCACTCTTGTTACGTTTTGTAAGATACTAAACACGTAACAATATATATATATATATATATATATATATATATATATATATATATATATATATATATATATATATATATATATATTGTTACACGCACAGGGGTATTCACTTGACCGAGCGGTGTCAAAACCCTGGCGCGAGTCACGCTGGAAGTCATAAGTTTTCCCCAAATTTCCAAAGAGACTTCCATACAACTTGAGTTGTAAAATGGAAAGAAAGACGTGTCTGCTATAACTAATAATCTTTGCTCTAATCAATTGGCGACCCAGAGGAGACAACTTGCCCAAACGTCCATTAACTGCACCTTTGCATGGTTTTTATTCTTTATCATCCGTTTTCTGTACCGATAGCTTGTCATGCCATAGAAATTACACCAGTATTCCCTTACTAACTGGGAAATATTTAACTGCGCGACCCTAGGCCAGTCAATCTACAGAATTTCCGGCCTATCACGCTCATATACATACGCCCATTTTCCACTATGGCCACATAAACGGCACCTACCAAGTTCCAACTTATTGATTCCATTCTATAATTTAAAGATTTCCAACCATAAAAGCTGCCTTTTCAATCACAATACTTGTATACAACGCGGAATTTTAATATGGACTATGTTACTGAAAGGGACAGTCATTCGGCTTGTGCCTAAAATCAATACTAACGACCCCAGCATGGTTCAAATTCACTAACACTCCTCTCTGTGATGTTTGCTCCTACTAACTGGCTAACTATTTCGGGCTAGCAACTCCAAATTTATTACATTACCCCCGCCTTTAAAAGATCACTCGACCACGAGTGACACAAACGTCACATTTCTGTGATCTAAATCACAATTTGAAGTATTTTTTTTTCTTTCTAAATTTAACCCCACACTCGATAAACGATTACCAATACGATTATATACAACAACATAACCTATACAAAATTTAATCAAGTTGAATCCAAGATGAAATAATGTTTCAACCACTTAGTGGGGTTCAAACTCTCTCACGACTTCCTCGAAATTGACTTCTCTAAGCATAGGTCTCTAACAACAGACATCAAATGCAACCAGAACCATTCCTCTTCACATTAAAACTCTGGTCTGGAGATTGCGTTTCCATCAGGACACACGTTCTCCCAATAGACCTTGGTACACCTGTACACATCACGAGGTTAGAGACTGCGTTCTTCAGAGACACCTTCTCTTACCAACCTCCAACAAGTCAACCATGACTTCAATGCCCAAATATTTTTCAACTCAGTCTGTGCCAGACGATCCTATTTTTTTTTCACTGTTAATTCACTACAAATTCCACACCAGTTGTGACCTAAAACCCTAAGAAAACCTATCCCCAAACGCTAAAGTTTGGAACACTATCACATAACGATTCAACTATATTTGCGGTGTGCACCACCATTTCTTTATGCTGCTAAATAATTAACACGTGCTTTGAATTGTCCATCACAATTTTCCAAATTGACACCATTCCATTCATGCAGACAAGTCAAACTATGCATGATGAAAACCTCGCTGGACCATATATGATCATGAAGATGCGTGTAGACGATTTCTCTCCTCTCTCTTAATGTGCTCTGTATAAATCAATTCTCAACTGGCATGTCGCTAACAGTTCAATGACAAACAAAATACAGGATCCGTCCTGTACTACCCCACGAGGTTAGAGAATGCGTTCTTCAAATGAAACACGTCCCCTTAAGAACCTCAAAAATAAGTCAACCATGACTTCAACGCCCAAGTGGCGCGACCCTATTGTCACCAACAGAACGCTAGACTTGACACTGCCTTTTCAATCATCTTTTCACCACTTAACCGTACCCTACAGTAACACAAAAATAAAAATAAAAAAGATAATCCACCAACCTCCAAACAACCATACATAATACCCTTATTTTCTTTAAATTTAGCCATGTTTAACTCCAAGCACAATTCAAACAACTAGACTTAATTTACCACCTGGTTTCATGCAGCAAACAACTTCTAGAAGCTTCCTGATCTAACACCACCTGATTACAAATTATAAAACTAATACATAAGACAATAAAACACGAAGCAAGACCGACATCTGTCGTCACAGAATTTAAAAATATTAAACAAATAATCACACAAATAATCAAACTATTTACATAGCCTTTGGGCGCATTATTATTTAATTGTAACTGCGCGGCTTTTAATGTCACCCGTTGACAATATGTCTCAACCCATCCATGTTATAATCACGAGGAAAAATTATTACCCACCCATAAAAAACTTCTATTTGCCGCTTCTACCGGTGTATGACGCTTATATCAAATTTTGGAGTTGTTCTTATTGTTCTTTTTGCTGTTGTTGTTGTTGTGGCTGATGTTATAAAAACCAAAATCCTCAATTAAACACAGCACGGGGGGCACTGCCTTTTCAATCATCTTTTCACCACTTAACCGTACCCTACAGTAACACAAAAATAAAAATAAAAAAATAGTCCACCAACCTCCAAACAACCATACATAATACCCTTATTTTCTTTAAATTTAGCCATGTTTAACTCCAAGCACAATTCAAACAACTAGACTTAATTTACCACCTGGTTTCATGCAGCAAACAACTTCTAGAAGTTTCCTGATCTAACACCACATGATTACAAATTATAAAACTAATACATAAAACAATAAAACACGAAGCAAGACCGACATCTGTCGTCACAGAATTTAAAAATAGTAAACAAATAATCACACAAATAATCAAACTATTTACATAGCCTTTGGGCGCATTCTGATTTAATTGTAACTGCGCGGCTTTCAATGTCACCCGTTGACAATATGTCTCAACCCATCCATGTAATAATCACGGGGAAAAATTATTACCCACCCATAAAAAAAACTTCTATTTGCCGCATCTACCGGTGTATGACGCTTATATCAGATTTTGGAGTTGTTCTTATTGTTCTTTTTGCTGCTGTTGTTGTTGTGGCTGATGTTATAAAAACCAAAATCCTCAATTAAACACAGCACGGGGGGGGGTTGTCAAACCCATTCATTAGCGGTTCCTATCAGTTCGTACAACAACAAAACAATTACAGCCATTTTGATCATTCCAGCATGCTACAATTTCCTGCCTATTGCTTCTCGTCCACATTTTAGCAATTCCAGTCTATTAAAAGAACAAAAAGTATCCCTTGGCCCTGTTTTAACCCCCACGTGTCGAGAAGAAATGCAAAACGCGTGTCGACTGTCCCACGCTTTTTTTCTCTCTGGCCTAAATCTCGCCATCTACCTATACAATTCTTGTAACATCGCTGTACTATATCCCGGATGAAATATTCCGTCCTGAGCGAACATAAGTACTCCTCTTAAAGCTCCTTCTCAGCAGCAAATGCATATATCTACTCTCGCAGACAAAATGTCGCGAAATCATAATAAACTAAATTAAAGTTGCACTATCTATAATATTTCTTTCCTCTTTCTTTCCAAATGCGAAGCAATAGTCTGTTTTACACACTATATCTACTCTCGCCTTTACTAAATGTAGCGAAATCACAATAACGAAATGAAAGGCGCAATATCCATAACATTTTTTTCCTCTTTCCTCCCCTTTTCAAATGCGAAACAATATTCTGTTTCACACATAATACAACCGAACGAATTGCAACCCATGACAGAACTATTCACACATATCCCAAACGGCTGCCACCAGAAATTTTCTTGTTACACGCACAGGGGTATTCACTTGACCGAGCGGTGTCAAAACCCTGGCGCGAGTCACGCTGGAAGTCATAAGTTTTTCCCAAATTTCCAAAGACTTCCATACAACTTGAGTTGTAAAATGGAAAGAAAGACGTGTCTGCTATAACTAATAATCTTTGCTCTAATCAATTGGCGACCCAGAGAAGACAACTTGCCCAAACGTCCATTAACTGCACCTTTGCATGGTTTTTATTCTTTATCATCCGTTTTCCGTACCGATAGCTTGTCATGCCATAGAAATTACACCAGTATTCCCTTACTAACTGGGAAATATTTAACTGCGCGACCCTAGGCCAGTAAATCTACAGAATTTCCGGCGTATCACGCTCATATACATACGCCCATTTTCCACTATGGCCACATAAACGGCACCTACCAAGTTCCAACTTATTGATTCCATTCTATAATTTAAAGATTTTCAACCATAAAAGCTGCTTTTTCAATCACAATACTTGTATACAACGCGGAATTTTAATATGGACTATGTTACTGAAAGGGACAGTCATTCGGCTTGTGCCTAAAATCACTACTAACGACCCCAGCATGGTTCAAATTCACTAACACTCCTCTCTGTGATGTTTGCTCCTAATAACTGGCTAACTATTTCGGGCTAGCAACTCCAAATTTATTACATTACCCCCGCCTTTAAAAGATCACTCGACCACGAGTGACACAAACGTCACATTTCTGTGATCTAAATCACAATTTGAAGTATTTTTTTTTTCTTTCTAAATTTAACCCCACACCCGATAAACGATTACCAATACGATTATATACAACAACATAACCTATACAAAATTTAATCAAGTTGAATCCAAGATGAAATAATGTTTCAACCACTTAGTCGGGTTCAAACTCTCTCACGACTTCCTCGAAATTGACTTCTCTAAGCATAGGTCTCTAACAACAGACATCAAATGCAACCAGAACCATTCCTCTTCACATTAAAACTCTGGTCTGGAGATTGCGTTTCCATCAGGACACACGTTCTCCCAATAGACCTTGGTACACCTGTACACATCACGAGTTTAGAGACTGCGTTCTTCAGAGACACCTTCTCTTACTAACCTCCAACAAGTCAACCATGACTTCAATGCCCAAATATTTTTCAACTCAGTCTGTGCCAGACGATCCTATTTTTTTTTCACTGTTAATTCACTACAAATTCCACACCAGTTGTGACCTAAAACCCTAAGAAAACCTATCCCCAAACGCTAAAGTTTGGAACACTATCACATAACGATTCAACTATATTTGCGGTGTGCACCACCATTTCTTTATGCTGCTAAATAATTAACACGTGCTTTGAATTGTCCATCACAATTTTCCAAATTGACACCATTCCATTCATGCAGACAAGTCAAACTATGCATGATGAAAACCTCGCTGGACCATATATGATCATGAAGATGCGTGTAGACGATTTCTCTCCTCTCTCTTAATGTGCTCTGTATAAATCAATTCTCAACTGGCATGTCGCTAACAGTTCAATGACAAACAGAATACAGGATCCGTCCTGTACTACCCCACGAGGTTAGAGAATGCGTTCTTCAAATGAAACACGTCCCCTTAAGAACCTCAAAAATAAGTAAACCATGACTTCAACGCCCAACTGGCGCGACCCTATTGTCACCAACAGAACGCTAGACTTGACACTGCCTTTTCAATCATCTTTTCACCACTTAACCGTACCCTACAGTAACACAAAAATAAAAATAAAAAAAATAGTCCACCAACCTCCAAACAACCATACATAATACCCTTATTTTCTTTAAATTTAGCCATGTTTAACTCCAAGCACAATTCAAACAACTAGACTTAATTTACCACCTGGTTTCATGCAGCAAACAACTTCTAGAAGCTTCCTGATCTAACACCACATGATTACAAATTATAAAACTAATACATAAAACAATAAAACACGAAGCAAGACCGACATCTGTCGTAACAGAATTTAAAAATATTAAACAAATAATCACACAAATAATCAAACTATTTACATAGCCTTTGGGCGCATTATTATTTAATTGTAACTGCGCGGCTTTTAATGTCACCCGTTGACAATATGTCTCAACCCATCCATGTAATAATCACGGGGAAAAATTATTACCCACCCATAAAAAAATTTCTATTTGCCGCTTCTACCGGTGTATGACGCTTATATCAAATTTTGGAGTTGTTCTTATTGTTCTTTTTGCTGTTGTTGTTGTTGTCGCTGATGTTATAAAAACCAAAATCCTCAATTAAGCACAGCACGGGGGGCACTGCCTTTTCAATCATCTTTTCACCACTTAACCGTACCCTACAGTAACACAAAAATAAAAATAACAAAATAGTCCACCAACCTCCAAACAACCATACATAATACCCTTATTTTCTTTAAATTTAGCCATGTTTAACTCCAAGCACAATTCAAACAACTAGACTTAATTTACCACCTTGTTTTAATGCAGCAAACAACTTCTAGAAGTTTCCTGATCTAACACCACATGATTACAAATTATAAAACTAATACATAAAACAATAAAACACGAAGCAAGACCGACATCTGTCGTCACAGAATTTAAAAATATTAAACAAATAATCACACAAATAATCAAACTATTTACATAGCCTTTGGGCGCATTCTGATTTAATTGTAACTGCGCGGCTTTCAATGTCACCCGTTGACAATATGTCTCAACCCATCCATGTAATAATCACGGGGAAAAATTATTACCCACCCATAAAAAACTTCTATTTGCCGCTTCTACCGGTGTATGACGCTTATATCAAATTTTGGAGTTGTTCTTATCGTTCTTTTTGCTGTTGTTGTTGTTGTCGCTGATGTTATAAAAACCAAAATCCTCAATTAAACACAGCACGGGGGGGGGGGTGTTGTCAAACCCATTCATTAGCGGTTCCTATCAGTTCGTACAACAACAAAACAATTGCAGCCATTTTTATCATTCCAGCATGCTACAGTTTTCTGCCTATTGCTTCTCGTCCACATTTTAGCAATTCCAGTCTATTAAAAGAACAAAAAGTATCCCTTGGCCCTGTTTTAACCCCCACGTGTCGAGAAGAAATGCAAAACGCGTGTCGACTGTCCCACGCTTTTTTCTCTCTGGCCTAAATCTCGCCATCTACCTATACAATTCTTGTAACATCGCTGTACTATATCCCGGATGAAATATTCCGTCATGAGCGAACATAAGTTTTCCTCTTAAAGCTCCTTCTCAGCAGCAAATGCATATATCTACTCTCGCAGACAAAATGTCGCGAAATCATAATAAACTAAATTAAAGTTGCACTATCTATAATATTTCATTCCTCTTTCTTTCAAAATGCGAAGCAATAGTCTGTTTCACACACTATATCTACTCTCGCCTTTACTAAATGTCGCGAAATCACAATAACGAAATGAAAGGCGCAATATCCATAACATTTCTTTCCTCTTTCCTCCCCTTTTCAAATGCGAAACAATATTCTGTTTCACACATAATAAAACCAAACGAATTGCAACCCATGACAGAACTATTCACACATATCCCAAACGGCTGCCACCAGAAATTTTCTTGTTACACGCACAGGGGTATTCACTTGACCGAGCGGTGTCAAAACCCTGGCGCGAGTCACGCTGGAAGTCATAAGTTTTCCCAAAATTTCCAAAGACTTCCATACAACTTGAGTTGTAAAATGGAAAGAAAGACGTGTCTTCTATAACTAATAATCTTTGCTCTAATCAATTGGCGACCCAGAGGAGACAACTTGCCCAAACGTCCATTAACTGCACCTTTGCATGGTTTTTATTCTTTATCATCCGTTTTCCGTACCGATAGCTTGTCATGCCATAGAAATTACACCAGTATTCCCTTACTAACTGGGAAATATTTAACTGCGCGACCCTAGGCCAGTCAATCTACAGAATTTCCGGCCTATCACGCTCATATACATACGCCCATTTTCCACTATGGCCACATAAACGGCACCTACCAAGTTCCAACTTATTGATTCCATTCTATAATTTAAAGATTTCCAACCATAAAAGCTGCCTTTTCAATCACAATACTTGTATACAACGCGGAATTTTAATATGGACTATGTTACTGAAAGGGACAGTCATTCGGCTTGTGCCTAAAATCACTACTAACGACCCCAGCATGGTTCAAATTTACTAACACTCCTCTCTGTGATATTTGCTCCTACCAACTGTCTAACTATTTCGGGCTAGCAACTCCAAATTTATTACATTACCCCCGCCTTTAAAAGATCACTCGACCACGAGTGACACAAACGTCACATTTCTGTGATCTAAATCACAATTTGAAGTATATTTTTTTCTTTTCTAGATTTAACCCCACACCCGATAAACGATTACCAATACGATTATATACAACAACATAACCTATACAAAATTTAATCAAGTTGAATCCAAGATGAAATAATGTTTCAACCACTTAGTCGGGTTCAAACTCCCTCACGACTTCCTCGAAATTGACTTCTCTAAGCATAGGTCTCTAACAACAGACATCAAATGCAACCAGAACCATTCCTCTTCACATTAAAACTCTGGTCTGGAGATTGCGTTTCCATCAGGACACACGTTCTCCCAATAGACCTTGGTACACCTGTACACATCACGAAGTTAGAGACTGCGTTCTACAGAGACACCTTCTCTTACTAACCTCCAACAAGTCAACCATGACTTCAATGCCCAAATATTTTTCAACTCAGTCTGTGCCAGACGATCCTGTTTTTTTTTCCACTGTTAATTCACTACAAATTCCACACCAGTTGTGACCTAAAACCCTAAGAAAACCTATCCCCAAACGCTAAAGTTTGGAACACTATCACATAACGATTCAACTATAATTGCGGTGTGCACCACCATTTCTTTATGCTACTAAATAATTAACACGTGCTTTGAATTGTCCATCACAATTTTCCAAATTGACACCATTCCATTCATGCAGACAAATCAAACTATGCATGATGAAAACCTCGCTGGACCATATATGATCATGAAGATGCGTGTAGACGATTTCTCTCCTCTCTCTTAATGTGCTCTGTATAAATCAATTCTCAACTGGCATGTCGCTAACAGTTCAATGACAAACAAAATACAGGATCCGTCCTGTACTACCCCACGAGGTTAGAGAATGCGTTCTTCAAATGAAACACGTCCCCTTAAGAACCTCAAAAATAAGTAAACCATGACTTCAACGTCCAAGTGGCGCGACCCTATTGTCACCAACAGAACGCTAGACTTGACACTGCCTTTTCAATCATCTTTTCACCACTTAACCGTACCCTACAGTAACACAAAAATAAAAATAAAAAAAATAGTCCACCAACCTCCAAACAACCATACATAATACCCTTATTTTCTTTAAATTTAGCCATGTTTAACTCCAAGCACAATTCAAACAACTAGACTTAATTTACCACCTGGTTTCATGCAGCAAACAACTTCTAGAAGTTTCCTGATCTAACACCACATGATTACAAATTATAAAACTAATACATAAAACAATAAAACACGAAGCAAGACCGACATCTGTCGTCACAGAATTTAAAAATATTAAACAAATAATCACACAAATAATCAAACTATTTACATAGCCTTTGGGGGCATTCTGATTTAATTGTAACTGCGCGGCTTTCAATGTCACCCGTTGACAATATGTCTCAACCCATCCATGTAATAATCATTCCTATCAGTTCGTACAACAACAAACCAATTACAGCCATTTGTATCATTCCAGCATGCTACAATTCCCTGCCTATTGCTTCTCGTCCACAGTTTAGCAATTCCAGTCTATTAAAAGAACAAAAAGTATCCCTTGGCCCTGTTTTAACCCCCACGTGTCGAGAAGAAATGCAAAACGCGTGTCGACTGTCCCACGCTTTTTTTCTCTCTGGCCTAAATCTCGCCATCTACCTATACAATTCTTGTAACATCGCTGTACTATATCCCGGATGAAATATTCCGTCCTGACCGAACATAAGTACTCCTCTTAAAGCTCCTTCTCAGCAGCAAATGCATATATCTACTCTCGCAGACAAAATGTCGCGAAATCATAATAAACTAAATTAAAGTCGCACTATCTATAATATTTCTTTCCTCTTTCTTTCCAAATGCGAAGCAATAGTCTGTTTCACACACTATATCTACTATCGCCTTTACTAAATGTCGCGAAATCACAATAACGAAATGAAAGGCGCAATATCCATAACATTTCTTTCCTCTTTCCTCCACTTTTCAAATGCGAAACAATATTCTGTTTCACACATAATAAGACCGAACGAATTGCAACCCATGACAGAACTATTCACACATATCCCAAACGGCTGCCACCAGAAATTTTCTTGTTACACGCACAGGGGTATTCACTTGACCGAGCGGTGTCAAAACCCTGGCGCGAGTCACGCTGGAAGTCATAAGTTTTCCCCAAATTTCCAAAGACTTCCATACAACTTGAGTTGTAAAATGGAAAGAAAGACGTGTCTGCTATAACTAATAATCTTTGCTCTAATCAATTGGCGACCCAGAGGAGACAACTTGCCCAAACGTCCATTGACTGCACCTTTGCATGGTTTTTATTCTTTATCATCCGTTTTCCGTACCGATAGCTTGTCATGCCATAGAAATTACACCAGTATTCCCTTACTAACTGGGAAATATTTAACTGCGCGACCCTAGGCCAGTCAATCTACAGAATTTCCGGCCTATCACGCTCATATACATACGCCCATTTTCCACTATGGCCACATAAACGGCACCTACCAAGTTCCAACTTATTGATTCCATTCTATAATTTAAAGATTTCCAACCATAAAAGCTGCCTTTTCAATCACAATACTTGTATACAACGCGGAATTTTAATATGGACTATGTTACTGAAAGGGACAGTCATTCGGCTTGTGCCTAAAATCACTACTAACGACCCCAGCATGGTTCAAATTTACTAACACTCCTCTCTGTGATATTTGCTCCTACTAACTGTCTAACTATTTCGGGCTAGCAACTCCAAATTTATTACATTACCCCCGCCTTTAAAAGATCACTCGACCACGAGTGACACAAACGTCACATTTCTGTGATCTAAATCACAATTTGAAGTATTTTTTTTTTCTTTTCTAGATTTAACCCCACACCCGATAAACGATTACCAATACGATTATATACAACAACATAACCTATACAAAATTTAATCAAGTTGAATCCAAGATGAAATAATGTTTCAACCACTTAGTCGGGTTCAAACTCCCTCACGACTTCCTCGAAATTGACTTCTCTAAGCATAGGTCTCTAACAACAGACATCAAATGCAACCAGAACCATTCCTCTTCACATTAAAACTCTGGTCTGGAGATTGCGTTTCCATCAGGACACACGTTCTCCCAATAGACCTTGGTACACCTGTACACATCACGAAGTTAGAGACTGCGTTCTACAGAGACACCTTCTCTTACTAACCTCCAACAAGTCAACCATGACTTCAATGCCCAAATATTTTTCAACTCAGTCTGTGCCAGACGATCCTGTTTTTTTTTCACTGTTAATTCACTACAAATTCCACACCAGTTGTGACCTAAAACCCTAAGAAAACCTATCCCCAAACGCTAAAGTTTGGAACACTATCACATAACGATTCAACTATAATTGCGGTGTGCACCACCATTTCTTTATGCTGCTAAATAATTAACACGTGCTTTGAATTGTCCATCACAATTTTCCAAATTGACACCATTCCATTCATGCAGACAAATCAAACTATGCATGATGAAAACCTCGTTGGACCATATATGATCATGAAGATGCGTGTAGACGATTTCTCTCCTCTCTCTTAATGAGCTCTGTATAAATCAATTCTCAACTAGCATGTCGCTAACAGTTCAATGACAAACAAAATACAGGATCCGTCCTGTACTACCCCACGAGGTTAGAGAATGCGTTCTTCAAATGAAACACGTCCCCTTAAGAACCTCAAAAATAAGTCAACCATGACTTCAACGCCCAACTGGCGCGACCCTATTGTCACCAACAGAACGCTAGACTTGACACTGCATTTTCAATCATCTTTTCACCACTTAACCGTACCCTACAGTAACACAAAAAAAAAAAAAAAAAAATGTCCACCAACCTCCAAACAACCATACATAAAAACCCTTATTTTCTTTAAATTTAGCCATGTTTAACTCCAAGCACAATTCAAACAACTAGACTTAATTTACCACCTGGTTTCATGCAGCAAACAACTTCTAGAAGTTTCCTGATCTAACACCACATGATTACAAATTATAAAACTAATACATAAAACAATAAAACACGAAGCAAGACCGACATCTGTCGTCACAGAATTTAACAATATTAAACAAATAATCACACAAATAATCAAACTATTTACATAGCCTTTGGGCGCATTCTGATTTAATTGTAACTGCGCGGCTTTCAATGTCACCCGTTGACAATATGTCTCAACCCATCCATGTAATAATCACGGGGAAAAATTATTACCCACCCATAAAAAAACGTCTATTTGCCGCTTCTACCGGTGTATGACGCTTATATCAAATTTTGGAGTTGTTATTATTGTTCTTTTTGCTGTTGTTGTTGTTGTCGCTGATGTTATAAAAACCAAAATCCTCAATTAAACACAGCACGGGGGGGGGGGGTGTTGTCAAACCCATTCATTAGCGGTTCCTATCAGTTCGTACAACAACAAAACAATTACAGCCATTTTTATCATTCCAGCATGCTACAATTTCCTGCCTATTGCTTCTCGTCCACATTTTAGCAATTCCAGTCTATTAAAAGAACAAAAAGTATCCCTTGGCCCTGTTTTAACCCCCACGTGTCGAGAAGAAATGCAAAACGCGTGTCGACTGTCCCACGCTTTTTTTCTCTCTGGCCTAAATCTCGCCATCTACCTATACAATTCTTGTAACATCGCTGTACTATATCCCGGATGAAATATTCCGTCCTGACCGAACATAAGTACTCCTCTTAAAGCTCCTTCTCAGCAGCAAATGCATATATCTACTCTCGCAGACAAAATGTCGCGAAATCATAATAAACTAAATTAAAGTCGCACTATCTATAATATTTCTTTCCTCTTTCTTTCCAAATGCGAAGCAATAGTCTGTTTCACACACTATATCTACTCTCGCCTTTACTAAATGTCGCGAAATCACAATAACGAAATGAAAGGCGCAATATCCATAACATTTTTTTCCTCTTTCCTCCCCTTTTCAAATGCGAAACAATATTCTGTTTCACACATAATAAAACCGAACGAATTGCAACCCATGACAGAACTATTCACACATATCCCAAACGGCTGCCACCAGAAATTTTCTTGTTACACGCACAGGGGTATTCACTTGACCGAACGGTGTCAAAACCCTGGCGCGAGTCACGCTGGAAGTCATAAGTTTTCCCCAAATTTCCAAAGACTTCCATACAACTTGAGTTGTAAAATGGAAAGAAAGACGTGTCTGCAATAACTAATAATCTTTGCTCTAATCAATTGGCGACCCAGAGGAGACAACTTGCCCAAACGTCCATTAACTGCACCTTTGCATGGTTTTTATTCTTTATCATCCGTTTTCCGTACCGATAGCTTGTCATGCCATAGAAATTACACCAGTATTCCCTTACTAACTGGGAAATATTTAACTGCGCGACCCTAGGCCAGTAAATCTACAGAATTTCCGGCCTATCACGCTCATATACATACGCCCATTATCCACTATGGCCACATAAACGGCACCTACCAAGTTCCAACTTATTGATTCCATTCTATAATTTAAAGATTTCCAACCATAAAAGCTGCCTTTTCAATCACAATACTTGTATACACCGCGGAATTTTAATATGGACTATGTTACTGAAAGGGACAGTCATTCGGCTTGTGCCTAAAATCAATACTAACGACCCCAGCATGGTTCATATTCACTAACACTCCTCTCTGTGATGTTTGCTCCTACTAACTGGCTAACTATTTCGGGCTAGCAACTCCAAATTTATTACATTACCCCCGCCTTTAAAAGATCACTCGACCACGAGTGACACAAACGTCACATTTCTGTGATCTAAATCACAATTTGAAGTATTTTTTTTCTTCTAAATTTAACCCCACACCCGATAAACGTTTACCAATACGATTATATACAACAACATAACCTATACAAAATTTAATCAAGTTGAATCCAAGATGAAATAATGTTTCAACCACTTAGTCGGGTTCAAACTCCCTCACGACTTCCTCGAAATTGACTTCACTAAGCATAGGTCTCTAACAACAGACATCAAATGCAACCAGAACCATTCCTCTTCACATTAAAACTCTGGTCTGGAGATTGCGTTTCCATCAAAACACACGTTCTCCCAATAGACCTTGCTACACCTGTACACATCACGAGGTTAGAGACTGCGTTCTACAGAGACACCTTCTCTTACTAACCTCCAACAAGTCAACCATGACTTCAATGCCCAAATATTTTTCAACTCAGTCTGTGCCAGACGATCCTGTTTTTTTTTTCACTGTTAATTCACTACAAATTCCACACCAGTTGTGACCTAAAACCCTAAGAAAACCTATCCCCAAACGCTAAAGTTTGGAACACTATCACATAACGATTCAACTATAATTGCGGTGTGCACCACCATTTCTTTATGCTGCTAAATAATTAACACGTGCTTTGAATTGTCCATCACAATTTTCCAAATTGACACCATTCCATTCATGCAGACAAGTCAAACTATGCATGATGAAAACCTCGCTGAACCATATATGATCATGAAGATGCGTGTAGACGATTTCTCTCCTCTCTCTTATTGTGCTCTGTATAAATCAATTCTCAACTGGCATGTCGCTAACAGTTCAATGACAAACAAAATACAGGATCCGTCCTGTACTACCCCACGAGGTTAGAGAATGCGTTCTTCAAATGAAACACGTCCCCTTAAGAACCTCAAAAATAAGTCAACCATGACTTCAACGCCCAAGTGGCGCGACCCTATTGTCACCAACAGAACGCTAGACTTGACACTGCCTTTTCAATCATCTTTTCACCACTTAACCGTACCCTACAGTAACACAAAAATAAAAATAAAAAAAATAGTCCACCAACCTCCAAACAACCATACATAATACCCTTATTTTCTTTAAATTTAGCCATGTTTAACTCCAAGCACAATTCAAACAACTAGACTTAATTTACCACCTGGTTTCATGCAGCAAACAACTTCTAGAAGTTTCCTGATCTAACACCACATGATTACAAATTATAAAACTAATACATAAAACAATAAAACACGAAGCAAGATCGACATCTGTCTTCACAGAATTTAAAAATATTAAACAAATAATCACACAAATAATCAAACTATTTACATAGCCTTTGGGCGCATTCTGATTTAATTGTAACTGCGCGGCTTTCAATGTCACCCGTTGACAATATGTTTCAACCCATCCATGTAATAATCACGGGGAAAAATTATTACCCACCCATAAAAAAAAACTTCTATTTGTCGCTTCTTCCGGTGTATGACGCTTATATCAGATTTTGGAGTTGTTCTTATTGTTCTTTTTGCTGTTGTTGTTGTTGTGGCTGATGTTATAAAAACCAAAATCCTCAATTAAACACAGCACGCGGGGGGGGGGTGTTGTCAAACCCATTCATTAGCGGTTCCTATCAGTTCGTACAACAACAAAACAATTACAGCCATTTTTATCATTCCAGCATGCTACAATTTCCTGCCTATTGCTTCTCGTCCACATTTTAGCAATTCCAGTCTATTAAAAGAACAAAAAGTATCCCTTGGCCCTGTTTTAACCCCCACGTGTCGAGAAGAAATGCAAAACGCGTGTCGACTGTCCCACGCTTTTTTTCTCTCTGGCCTAAATCTCGCCATCTACCTATACAATTCTTGTAACATCGCTGTACTATATCCCGGATGAAATATTCCGTCCTGAGCGAACATAAGTACTCCTCTTAAAACTCCTTCTCAGCAGCAAATGCATATATCTACTCTCGCAGACAAAATGTCGCGAAATCATAATAAACTAAATTAAAGTCGCACTATCTATAATATTTCTTTCCTCTTTCTTTCCAAATGCGAAGCAATAGTCTGTTTCACACACTATATCTACTCTCGCCCTTACTAAATGTCGCGAAATTACAATCACGAAATGAAAGGCGCAATATCCATAACATTTCTTTCCTCTTTCCTCCCCTTTTCAAATGCGAAATAATATTCTGTTTCACACATAATAAAACCGAACGAATTGCAACCCATGACAAAACTATTCACACATATCCCAAACGGCTGCCACCAGAAATTTTCTTGTTACACGCACAGGGGTATTCACTTGACCGAGCGGTGTCAAAACCCTGGCGCGAGTCACGCTGGAAGTCATAAGTTTTCCCCAAATTTCCAAAGACTTCCATACAACTTGAGTTGTAAAATCGAAAGAAAGACGTGTCTGCTATAACTAATAATCTTTGCTCTAATCAATTGGCGACCCAGAGGAGACAACTTGCCCAAACGTCCATTAACTGCACCTTTGCATGGTTTTTATTCTTTATCATCCGTTTTCCGTACCGATAGATTGTCATGCCATAGAAATTACACCAGTATTCCCTTACTAACTGGGAAATATTTAACTGCGCGACCCTAGGCCAGTCAATCTACAGAATTTCCGGCGTATCACGCTCATATACATACGCCCATTTTCCACTATGGCCACATAAACGGCACCTACCAAGTTCCAACTTATTGATTCCATTCTATAATTTAAAGATTTCCAACCATAAAAGCTGCCTTTTCAATCACAATACTTGTATACACCGCGGAATTTTAATATGGACTATGTTACTGAAAGGGACAGTCATTCGGCTTGTGCCTAAAATCACTACTAACGACCCCAGCATGGTTCAAATTCACTAACACTCCTCTCTGTGATGTTTGCTCCTACTAACTGGCTAACTATTTCGGGCTAGCAACTCCAAATTTATTACAATATATATATATATATATATATATATATATATATATATAGAGAGAGAGAGAGAGAGAGAGAGAGAGAGAGAGAGAGAGAGAGAGAGAGAGAGAGAGAGCTTGTCCCACTTAGTTAGAAGGGTGGTTAATTGGATTTAGCTATGCTATCTTGGAAATGAGCTCCCTCGATATTATGACACGGTGTGAGTGTCATACAGAACATCAGCAGAGAACTAGGAAGAAATAATGCAATATGAGTCCCTTACACAAGAAAACTAACAAATTTAATCAATCCAACTTACAGTAGTAATTTAAATGAAACTTATATAATATCAACAGGATTTAATAGCAGTTTCTTATTTGGATTTATTTCATCATTATAACGAGTGCTGAAAAGAGCGCAATGTCCACGACTGATTACATCACTTTCCTCTCGACCGTGTTCCATCGTTTCCTATTTCCTCAAGCCTTCCTCTTCCGACTGCCTTGTCCTTCTTGGACTTCCTTGGTCTTACTCTGAACTCCTCACTACCACCCCACCCCACCCCTTTTTGGACTTCACTCGTCACATTGGACTTCACTCGTCACATCTCCCTTTTTCCGGACTTTACCTGTCACTTCTCTTTCTTTCTGACTGTCGATCCCCCCTCTCACTCGGAAAATTGTTTCCTTAAAGGACAAAATTATCCCTAAATCGTTATATTTACCACATTCTAGACGTACCTAAACTTCCTTCACCGATGTTACTCAAAAAACACTAGCTATTCAGACACTGCGTAAAGCCTACCTACGGTAATACCTTACCATAAATTACCACGTGAGCTCTCCATAAAAAAAACTTACCGTATGCTTCTACATGTTGGATTACTGTTGCATAAAATTCAAATAGCAAATATAATAGGTAATTATCGTTAACTCACGATAATCAGTATCGTCATTACAGACGAAGTAAATTATTTCATCTTTATTTCACACAACACTATGAAATACTGCACATCTGAACATTTGGACCGCATGCAATCAGTTCTGCTAACGAACTAATAATTGTAAAATTAAAAAAGATAGATTGCATAGCAACTCTAGCATCAATACATTTCCATGAAATTGAATAAACGATACATAATATGGAACCTAGTCATATGAAACAAGTTTGCATTCATCAAACAATCAAAATATAAAATATTCCGTGAAATTACTATTGCGCACCTTAATGGTGTTAACTTTGGAACTTGTTCATCTGGCACTAAACCCTGTCTTTCTCACAAGACAGACATCTGGTCCCTTTCTTATTTAGCGAAGAAAGTGCTGTTCTTTTCCTAGGCTTCCTCAGAGCAAAATTTCTGTCAGAAAATTTCTGACTAAAGAATTTTGATCAAGGTTGTCACTTTAAATTCACATTACTTGCAAGGTATATGCCTTGACATCACTCGGCCAATCATAAACAGTGGTTCCTATATTAAAACTCCTAAGAAAAATGCATTTGTTTCGTCAGTCAGAATCTCTTAACTACGCTATATACCTTTTCCCTTTGAAGAATGCCTATTTGAAACAGATCGGAAGTTCACATGCCTCTTTCTCAACTCAAAACCGTGTTAAGATAACAGGTCAATGTCCCTTTGAAGTTTTAACACTTATAGGGAAGAAATTAAGAATAAAGGTCGAAATGGCCCTACCCGAAGACTCCCGATCTAATATGATAAAATCTTAATGCTCTGTGCATTCACCTTTAAGGTTTAATGCTTATTCAAAATTCGACATACCAGAGGCATAGCTAGAGTGTTTGGCGCCCGGGGACAATGTTCATCCCCCTTCAACTCTGAAACCGATTATTTTCATCAATAAAATCACCATTACCCGTTACAACCTATTTCAAAGCCCATTTTGGCGCCCCCACTAGTGCCCATTTTGGCGCCCCCACTAGTATGGCGCCCGGGGAAATATGTACCCCCCTGCCCCCACCTAGCTACGCCTCTGCGACATACATACATACATACATACATACATACATACATACATACATACATACATACTTATATATATATTTTACAAGCTAAAACTTCTTACGATACAATTCGAAGACATTTCCCGGAAGTATTAGCCATCGTATTTTTCGTGTACATTTTTACTTTTCATAAGGAGATGGGTCTGATTTGTTGTCAGAGAGATATGTCAATGAAAATGTGAGAGTCATCGTTTTTAAAAAATCCAGTTGTTTGATTATATATTCTGTTTTCATTTTACTCGTGCTATAGGAAAAGAATCCAGTAATATAATGGAGTAACACGCAACTAATTGTCGGTAAATCCGAAATAATACATATGCTATACAAATCTATTGGAATATGGAGTGACAGATCGGAACAATTTTATCTTAGATACAGTTGTATACAGTTCTCTATTTATTTTGGCTCTAATGAGCTAGGTAATGCCATCTACGCTGGTCAAGAGTCGTCCTTTCACATTGTTCCACATCGGCGTGGGAACGAAATATATCGACGAACCTTGACTGACAAAGATGGGTTACCGTAATACATGAGATATACACAACAGTAGCAAAAAGTATGTTGCAAAGGTATCGATAAATATTTTGGGTACAGGAGTTTACCAACAAGTTGAAGTTTATGTGTTAACTACAAGCAGCGATGTATAACCTTTTCTTATTTATTAATGAACCCCACATTTTAGAGAATCTCTCAGTATCATAACTTTCGCCTTATCGCAGATATTTCTTATTCAAACTGGAGACATTACTGTGTATACAATGGACTAACATAAACAATATGTTGTTCCCATTGTATAGCAACATATAAAGTCAAAATGGAGGGTGTTTCACAAAGCATGATGGGGAAACTAAAGGTTGGTCTTACACATGACATATGAAACATCTGAACGTTTCTAAAGTATTTTACGAACGTTTTCTTAACTTTGAACATTCGAAAGTTGTTTTTTTTTCTCTCCAAGCGCATACACATACCGCTTTACAGAGACATTCACGAATGCGGTGACATAATTCTATGTAATGAGCTAAGACACTTCTTAAGTTTCTAGCGTCGACCATTCTCATCTGGGGGAAGGGGGGGGGTGTTGGGTTAAACAATTCATCTAATGTCACTATACATTTGTTTTCTTCTCTTCTTTTTCCGGCTAATGTAGTTATGTGAGAAAACTTGCCAGTAGTTTCTCGTGGGTCGGTGGTTGTTTCTGGGAGTTTTCCCGGGTTCTTCTTCCACCAATAATACTGGCCGCCATGTATAGCTTATCATGTGCCAAAAATTGGCGTTAAATCCTACAACAACAATATTGTCTATGTTTACGCCAATCACGTTTATTTCTGATTGCCTAAGGCAATTATTGACTATACCAAACTTCAACTTTTTTTTCATCCTGTGGAGTGCGAAGCTATTAGGATGTTTTGTCCATCTCCATTTTCAACTTTCTCATCAAAGTATTGATTCAGTCGAGCACTTTTATAGGGTTGTTTTAATACGGTCTCATCCATGTCTCCTTGATTTATTTTTTTCATTTACTTAATTCTTTCATTTTACTTTATTTGTGTCATTTTATTTAACTTATTTGTTATACCACCTATCTACTAGTGAATAGTGTGTACAACTGTACTAGTTATGATTAGTAAAGTTTACAATAACACTTCTTAAACACTGTGTATATGCCATTCGAACTGAGTAAACAAATAAAACTGATATCTGTATCGCAAATACAAGGAAGGAAAGAGTGGAACTTGATTTATAACAAAATGGCAGGAAAACATTATGTCAGTCATAGAAATAAATTCAGGATTAATGTGTGAAATGCAAACAGCACTCTACACTATAAGGCGTAGAAATATGTACATATAGTTACCTATATCCCAGATGCTTATGTATCTGTGGACTTTCTGTTTTGTTCGCGCCATCGCAAGAGATTGGGTAAAATAGTAAGACCTTCCTTCTCCAGAAAAAGTGTCACAAGGGTTCTACATTATTAAAACATGAGTTGACGTCCAAAATATCCATACTGCAATTTTCCCCAATACACAACAAACGTGTGCTGGTTAGCTATTTCATATTGAATTGATTGGAGGAATATTGTTGTTTGGTTTTTCAACGTTGGTCTACCACTATATAGGGCTGTCGAGTAAAGTTCAATTAACGCATATTTCGGGTGATTTGAGCTAAACAAAAGATATGCTTTCTCAGCCCATCAAAACAATGCCGACATTAATGAAACCAGTCTTGTTGCCGTTATGAGTAGACAAACTTGTTTGTTTGTTTCATCAAAGTTAGTTACTACAGAACAACTCCAAGTAAAATTGTAAAGTTTTGTACACAAAAAAACATTACAAAAATAATATTGTTCAATTTGAGAACTTACAAATTTCCTCTTGAAAAAGATACAGTACTTTCACTATTGTTGAAAATTCCTTTTCGGCCAACATATTTCATTACGTTTTCTCACTTAATCTTTTTGGAGAATAAATAAATAGAATTTGATCATGTTCTACCTATAATACGAACGCAAAGTTAACGTTAAGAGAATAATGCCAAGGCAAAAGAACACAAAGAAAAATAAAGACCAGCAGAAAAACCAAGGTATATAACAGATTTTGATGTATGTTATTTACTTTTCATCTTTGCTAGCCATGGTTCTGATATGTTAACCTACTTAAACCATGGTGGATCGAGCAGGTATTTCAATGCTTCCGATCTGTGAATTTCATTGGATACAACAACCGTCCACGACATCCAATCAAATCCAAGTTGTTCAAATTTGAACACTGGTCTTACATGATATAAACAAAGGGAGCACACAACTGGGATAAAATCATAAATAAGAAATATTTCACTGCCGGTCCTTGATTGTACACATATATTCTTACCCTCCAATGCACATGTACCGACTTCTTCCTGGTATGTAGTCATAATTGTTGTGCTAAACTTACAAATTATCCTTTTGAAGTCAATAACCTCCACTAAATTCGGCCTTATATAAAATGCATCGGTGTTACCCGCTATTGGTTATTTGATATTACATACTAAGGTAGGCAACTCATTAAATCTAATAAATGTCGTTTGGATAAAGCTCTGAATTATCACCCAATGTATAAATAGGTTAACATATCGGAACTTTGGACATAACAAAATGATTTCTTATGAATTCTTATGTAAATTGCATACAACAGCCGTAAACGTTTATCCCCTTCTACTTTCGCATAATGTGACAGTCGATATGGTTTCATGCAGTTTGTTAGGCAGAACCAGAAAATTAGTACATGCTGGAGGATAAGTCGTCGGAATATAAGTGTAGTATAATATAACGTTAGCTGCAATATATTCTGATTATCGCCCAAATGGTAAATTACATAACGTCCTGACCATAGCTGTTGCTGTACGGATTGTAGAAGAAGAAAAAAAAAGGAAAAAAAAATACAATTTACTAGCTTTAGTATGCTACGGGTGATGATTACTATTATTAAAGCAATTTTGAAATTCCTCAGAATTTATTAATGCCAAATATTTTAAATAAGAGTTGCAGTTCTAACTTTCCTGTAAACAGAGTAAACTTACACTAACTGTTGATGAAGTTATAGTTATTGTCTCCTTCCCATCTTTACACAGACGAAACATGAGTATCTAGGTACGTACTTACGTATGTATGTATGTATGTATGTATGTATGTGTGTGTGTGTGTGTGTGTGTGTGTGTGTGTGTGTGTGTGTGTAGGTAGGTAGGTTGGAATGTGGGCAGGTATACGCTTATAAGTCCAGTCCATATGTAAACAACAACACCCTGATCTACCGTCACATCCATATGTCTGCTGTCTGTTCTACTGATTGCTTCTAGAAAACTCAAAACACCGATATATATGTCCGTGCATTATGCAGTTGGACTCGTCTTATAAATTAGTATATACTTTATTTGATGCAAAGCACATTTACGTAACACTGGCTATACAGTGCCCATAACGTTCATGTTTCCCCTCAATTACGATAAAGGCTACAAAGGGTAAAATCCTTAAAATAAAATATTTGTTTTCATCAGATAGTATATATGTCTGTATATGTGTATGTGCGTGTGTATACGCTCTTCTCGTTTCTATGGTCCACGACATCATTGGGCAATAATGGGTAAAATGTTCAATTCGAAGGCTTTAATAATATAGAAAACAGAAAATATTGCTGCCTGCAAATCTTTAATATTTTATTCCAAATGCATGACTTAAAAGATATTTAAAAGACATAAGGTGAATATATTGAATGAACCATAACTTTGAACATCATTATTGCTTATATAAATTATTAAAGATTCCTTAGTTTTCATGTCTCATTGAATAATAAAAGTCTCAAGTATACCAATGGTTTACAATGTGATGAAACATTGTTCCCAAGGACTTATCTAAGTGTGAGTCTTAATTCACAAACAGTTTCATATTACGTCACAATAATATATTATAATACATGGTGTATGTTGTTGCGACTCTATGGCCGTAACCTAATTACCAGAAAAGAGCGAAGACCAGCTAATGTTGTAAAATGCAAAGGACAGTTATATCACTAGCTTAAAAAGTGTAAAATTAAAAATAACTTACAGAATCTTAAATGAAATCCTAAATAGTCATGAAGATATATCATAAGTCCAAAAAGTATCGAATATTCCAAATTTGTTCCAGTGGTATACGGAATGAAGTTCAGTTTATTGTGATGATGTGCCAATAGTATTGATGTATCACAATAATGTAATCTAAAATGTTGTTAAATTTAATTCACAGTAATTCCAAAATAGCTAATTAGTCTCAAATTATGATCTCTTGTAAATACAATGAATAACTGAAACAAAACTAAGACCAAATGACTAAACCAAGACGAGGATCCAATACACATTCCAGATTAGTATAACATTAGCAACAGGGTAATGTTCTTTAGCAACTAAACAATCAGGAACTATATCAGATCTAATGGAAACTCAAATCAAATTTGTCAACAATATTTGTTCTATATCTTTTAAAGTCAAAAGGTCACATCAGCATGTTCACTTCATTTAAAATTATAATTCACTATTATAATTCACTATCTTGAAAAAAAATATATGTTTACAAGTTACCTCATCTTAAAGTACAAACCGAGAATTATAAAGAAAATTAGCATTAATGCTTTTTTAAAAAAAATACTAAATGTGGCTTAAAATCTACAATCTTGAAAATTAACAAACATAATAAATATGGACATAACACCTGGCCTCAATGACTATAGTATACAAAAATAGCATTCTTTTGCATATTAGTCAAGGATATAATTAATATTACATATAAATATATTTCATGCATGATGCAAAATATATACAAAACCATGAGTTATATTACTTCTCTACACGTGAAAGTGTGACGGGTCATTAGTCTGAGTCTCAGTAATCGAGACGGCTAGTGTCACTTTCTCTTTTATCAGGACATCAGTTGGACTGTTCAAGCTCTTGTTATAGATTGGTATATGTCTTCTTTGTGTATCAGCAACTTTTCCGTAAAATTATCCTGATTTACACTTTTTTATCTTTAGCAGTCTTTCCTTTGTAATAAATTTTATTTTCGAGCTAATGTAATCTTTAGAGGTCATTGTTTCCAACATATCGGTAAGCACGAAAAGATTTGAATTGAATATGTCTGTTTTCGTTTTGTCTGTTTGGTCTGAAATCTCAATGTGACATCACAAATTACCTCATAGAATTGTGTGAAGATGACAAGAACTTCCTCACTCTAGGACGCATACCATCCTCTCCTCCCTTTTGTTCTCTTTGCTTTACCGTTGTGTTATTTATTTGACATTTTGCTTGATCGTATCTCCATCATCGAAATTCCCTGTGTAGTGCTGAGAACTAACCATTATCTTGCGGACAAATTCTACAACCTGATTCTGAAGTAGTATTTATTGACGCTTGTAGCGTAGAGCGATATTTCTCAAAAATAGGTTGATACAAGTACTTGTATGTTTTCTACCTCAACGAAATAATAAATATTTATATACTTTACTTGCTATTATCAAAAATATCAACAATTGCAGCACATATTTCAGCTCATATTTCCTTTCTTAACTACTATATGCGTCTTGTGCACTGTACAAGCATGCCAATGCACCCTTGCACTCCCATTAGAACACATTGATTGCACGTATCAATATATTTCATGAACTTCACTTAGAACTCACAGGATTTCCAACCTAAAGTTAAACTTAAAGTTGCTGACAAAGACAATAATTCACCTTTTTTCTGTAGCACACGATGAGTAGCGTTATCTCCTGAACATCACTGGCATTGCACAACAGCAACCTATACTCCTCTCATCCGCCAGCACTTTCTATTTCATAGACGATGACACTTCATATGCTGACATCTGTAACAGCGTGTTTTGGAAGCTTTACAAATATGCCAGGATTGTTATGTTTAATTGACAAGATATTCGTAACATTCTGGTCATTTCAAATCTTTAACCTAATACCAGGATCATGGTGTTATTACAACAGGGTCATTCTATTCATTTTTCTGACGCTTCGCAGCATTAAATCCATTAATTAAGAAGGAATGACTTTTACAAACGACCAATAAAGTTAAATATTCATTTTCAAAAGAAAGCAATGAAAGGAATGACCATCGTCATTTATTTTACATACGATCCTTTTTATCATACTTTTATTTTACACGAACAATTATTATATTCCTTCTTCTCTCTAGAGACGCCACGCTTATATTTGGTACATAAACGTTGCACGCTTTCCAATTAAAATGCCTTTCACTTTGACATGCATAACGTCTTCCAAAGTAAAAAAATATGGCTGTCCTTTATGTTTACAGCAAAACTTTTATATACGTGTACTTAAAGAGTAGATGATATTGCTATTAAGTCATCTGGATTGTTGAATGAATCAAACCAATTTAAAAATGATTCATTCGACACTTAAACAAATGAAATCCAAATATTTTTTTTAAATATTGCTCAACATTGTTTGAGCTCTAAATAAATATGAAACTTTCACTCTATATTCATAGCTCAAATGCTTGAGTGATACCTACATGGTTATGTAACAGATATATTTATTATTTAATTGATAACAATAGTCGTTATTATAATGTCAGACAGTGAGTAGCAAAAAAATGAAATACCGCAAAAACCAGCAATAGCAGAACTGTGAAATTGCAGAAATTCCAACACATCCATAAAATACACGATTTCTGTGGATGTCTTGCTGAATAGAGCAAGAATTATACCGAACTGTAATAAACGCTGTGAACCATACACTTGCTAATGAGTTAGGTTCTTTGCATGTATCATTTAAACTTACTATATATATGCATATACAATCAAGTAGTTATGTTTGGGCATTCCATTTTGCAAGTTTTGTTCAAATTTGTATAACTCTGGTCCATTTTGAAGCCATTTACAATAAACTAGTTCCGTCGATCAGTGTGAAAATGTTGGGTGTTTTAATTCTGTCTTAGATCCAGCTTCGTTGAAAAATATCACTTGTCAAATGCACAAACGAACTGTATTTTGAAAGCAAAGAATAACATTGAAGAATATAATGGATAACGCACTTTAGATAAGCAAAAATATATAATTCTTTCACCGTAAATTTTTGAAGAAACCTACGGTTTTCAACATGGTGATGTCCCCGGTTTTCCAATCCTTTCAATGATAATTAAAAGTGCTGTGAACGCCGCAAGTAGCAGAACCATGAGGGGTATTCCAGTCGATGGTGTCAGTAGAGGAAGGACATAACGTTGAACTATGAATGTCAGAGATGATGATCCAATGTAATAAACAAACTTAAACCATAGAAAGAATAGATTTTTTATAAGACATTGCTTACATATTGTTCTGTCTTTAAAGTACTGTTTACACAGTAGAACAGTAAAATAAATGCAGTATATGCAATATGCTACGATACTCCCCGCTAGTATCCCAACAGGGATTGCCGTAGATGTAGTCAACACTGACGCGATTTCATCTGAAGACATAAAGAGAGCATTAACAATGATTCTTGATATGTTGATGTTTCCACCAAACACGAACTTAAGGACATTTTCAAAGACTACCCGGAGGGTCTGAACTTGGAAGCTTTCTTCCTTTCCAACCACACACCATGTCGCAAAATGTTCACAGTTACATGTAAGCAGATTGTAACTGTCAAATTTCCCTTCCCCACATGTATTCAACACCTGTTCAGCCCTTCGAATAATTTCATCTGTAGAATACCCTGGGTGAATATACTTTATGATGCATAACCTATGTGTCTCTATATTGTAGATTTCTGTTGTTTCGTAGATTTTAATTTTTTCATTTTGTTTATCAAAATGAATCAATCTAAGTTCTGCGCTATTACCTGAACATGAAATTATTTCCTTGATAATGGCATGATGTCTATATGGTCTACCAGAGCCTGATATACTTTGGCTCCGTAGAGATATATGCTGTCCACGTTGCAAACTCGTCGCATTAGTAACTGGTATTTCCTTCGAGCAATAAGAGCAACTGTTCTCTGCACCATCAGGATGATCTTCTAGTTTCTTTTCAAATATACTCTGTACCTCAGTGTGTGACGAAATGTCTAGATCTTCTTCTTCTGACTGACATATTTTTCTTGTATGGGTAGATTGAAACGTTTGTGAAGAAATCTTATCCTGCAAAAAACAAAACAAACTTATTCCTTATTCACTTCTGTTTTAGGTGGAATAAACCCACAGTGTGCATGTTTGCTTTTTACTCTCTGATCTATTTATCCATTCTCAGTTAATAGCGAAATTTACCATTTACGTAACAGTGAAATATACAAACAAGATTGGTAAAAAAAATTATTTTTATCTCTTTTAGTTTATATATATTTATACCTGAAAAATATATCATTATACTTTCACGTGCTAAATTCAGGATTTCCTATCAAGCTGTATACAGGGAATCATCGAGTGAGTACAGGGTCAAACAATACACTCAAGAAGTATACAGGGTCCAACCACATCAGCAGAGGGATTATCAGTCACTAACAAGTGATGGTAGGATTCTCCGGGGAATAAAAAGTCCTTTTCAGGGCTATTGTCTTTCATTGTTTTAATAGGATCTTCCACTTGGTTACGGAAATCCTCATTGACAAGCTCTATCCAAAAAGCCTAACTTGATCATTTTCGGAACCTCCGCTCAAAATTAACAATCTAATCCTCTCTGACAGTGGCCACCTTTCAATTGACGTTTAGTCATATCAGCAAAAGAAATTGTAAGGGACATATAATATGTACACTTTTGAACTAGATGATTGGCATAGATTGGAACGTAATTTAATTCTTCAACTCTACCATTTGATGAATTGCATCGGTGGCTTACACAATTTTGGCATAGTGAAATCCACTAGATAAAAGTGGATTGAATTTGGAATAAGCGTACGTTGTTTCGATTGGTTCATAGGTAGAGTGCGTGATGGGTCTATTCCCACTCACCCAGGTCTAATATTGATATCATTAGCCCCTTTTTAGGGGTATGATATGACGACCAAATTAAAAAGCGCACTCTGTGCGCATAAACGCCAGGAAGATGTGGCACCATTCCATCTTTCTGCATAAATCAAATCACTGCCATGTAAATAAATGGCAGTGCAAAATAGTGAACATATGACCTTAGTGGCCGGTTTTACTTTAAATCCAACTATTCTTTCATTCACGAACAACATTTTCACTAAGGATCTTTCTAATGTTTAACCAACATACAAAATAGCAATAACTCTAAGAACAATTGCTGGAGCAGTATGATGAATATACTCAGCATATGGTCATTATTATTACCAAGAGTAATGGCAATCAATCAAATACGAAGGACAAGATTGCTAACGAGATGTTCATAAAGTCTGTACCTCAGTGTGTGACAAAATGAATACATCTTCTTCTGATTGAAATCTTTTTCTTGTTTGGGTCCGTTGAAACTTTTGTGAACCCATCTTATCCTGCAAAAAACAAAACAAACTTATTCCTTATTCACGTCTGTTTTAGGTGGAGTAAAGCCACAGTGTGCATGTTTGCTTTTTATTCTCTGATCTATTGATCCATACTCATTTAATAGCGTAATTTACCATTTACGTCACAGTGAAATATACAAACAAGATTGGAAAAAAAATTGTTTTTATCTCTTTTAGTTTAAATATATTCATACGTGAAAAATATATCATTATACTTTCACGTGCTAAATTCAGGATTTCCTATCAAGTCATGTTGTGCTTGTTTGTGTGTTGCTACGTAACTGATATCAGCAGCAAGAAAACAAGGATAGTGTGACCTAGACTAACGAATGAAAACTGCATTACCTGTCAGTCAATTAAATTACCTTTCACCGAAGATAATGATTTTATCCTGATCATTTTATGTGAAGTTACTTCCCTTGCACAATCACGTGAACCCGGTTTGTCAGATAAATTAACCAACATCACAAACTTGCATTGGAGGTTATGACCTGTTCAACAAGTATTTTGGCAAAAATTGCAGTTATCCGCAAAGTTAGTTTAGATATAGTTCGTTTTTTGAAACCAACCGACATTTCGTGTGACTCTTTAGTTGTGTTAGTTTGAAAGGGACCTTTAGCAATATTTCAGAACATGATGCAGTCTTCAGTATTTGACAACCTGTAAATCTACAGGAAACCATATAACTCTAGTGGAATATGAAACAAGTTGGAGAGAATATTATATCATACATTGCAAAATGAAATTAAATGAATGAGGGCAATAACTCTTGCAAAACTCCATGAGTACGAAGAATTGTCTTCATGTACATATTTAAATAATGACCATGATGTGCATTCAGTTTGACAGGAATTCATTTAATAAAAAGATCATCCATGACAAGTGGTTTACACAAGATTGTCTCTTACACTGCATTTATTGTCAAGGGAGACGAATAGTAAACATTCGTCTGCGAAGGATGATTTGCTGATATACACGCATCTTCAGATGATAATCATCTTATTCAAGAGCCTTCATTCTATTCTATTCAAAATTGTAAAATTAGCTACGCTGACAGGATTGTGTTATGTACCGAATAAGTCTATAATAAAAAAGGGGCACTAACATGTGGCACAACGGCTGGAACACATTCACTCGTCGATGTCTGCATCTTTCCGTGATGATCATAATATTAACTAAGTGTCATGGTAATGTATTAAAGTCCGTGTGACTAGCTGCGCAACGAAGATTCCGACATACTAAAAAAGTAGCCAAAGCAAAAGTTTTTTTTTCGATATAGGCATTTTCAGTTGATGGCCGTAATAGGTATACAATTTTATGGCAATCCATCTAAAGCTGATAACTATAGTTCGTTCCATATAGCATTACGTATGATATCCGTTAATGTTTATCATTTAATTTTCACGTGAGCGTTTTGAAATGTAGCTAAAATGCACGAATGAGATTTAAACATAGATCATATTGATTTACAGCACAACACAGTTCCTTCAATGAATGCTGAAAAGACTGGTCGGTGCAAATGTAATCCGCTCATTACGTTTTGAGTGATGTAAGGTTCAGCTTTTGATATTGCAAAGAAATCAGGCGAGTCAACCATATAATGGCAGAAACAGAAAGCTAATCACTGTTTTAAAAAGAATCAAGTCTTCCACAGGCTAAGGCTGCATTGAAGAATTTGACACAAATATGTTACCCTAGTTCAGTATGTAACGAGTGGCAAGTGTTACGCACTTTGTCTATACAAGTCATTATTTCACGTACAGTTAAAGACGCTGACTTCAACATTCACCGACCTACAGGCATATATATCATTCGCGAAACTTTGTGTATCGAAAAAAAAAGTTTCACTAAGGATCTTTCTGATGTTTAACTCACATACAAAATAGCAATAACTCTAAGAACAATTGCTGGAGCAGTATGATGAAAATACCCAGCATATGGTCATTATTATTACCAAGAGTAATGGCAATCAATCAAAAATGAAGGACAAGTTTTGCTAACGAGATGCTTATACAGTCTGTACCTCAGTGTTGGACGAAATGTCTAGATCTTCTTCTTCAGATTGACATCTTTTTCTTGTATAGATGACTTGAATATTTTGTGAAGCCATCTTATCCTGCAATAAACAAAGCAAACTTATTCCTTATTCACTTCTGTTTTAGGTGGAATAAGGCCACAGTGTGCATATTTGCTTTTTACTCTCTGATCTGTTATCAATACTCATTTAATAGCTAAATTTCCCATTTACGTAACAGTGAAATATAAAAGCAAGATTGGTAAAAAATATTGTTTTTATCTCTTTTAGTTTATATATATATATATATATATATATATATATATATATATATATATATATATATATATATATATATATATATATATATATATATATATATATATATATATTCATACCTGAAAAATATATCATTATACTTTCACGTGCTAAATTCAGGATCTCCTATCAAGCCATGTTGTGCTTGTTTGTGTGTTGCTACGTAAATGATATTTGCAGCAAGAAAACGAGGATAGTGTGACCTAGAGTAACGAATGGAATTTGCATTACCTATCAGTGAATTAAATTACCTTTCACCGAAGATAATGATTTTATCCTGATCATTTTTCGGTGAAGTTACTTCCCTTGCACAATCACGTGAACCCGGTTTGTCAGATAAATTAACCAACATCACAAACTTGCATTGGAGGTTATTACCTGTTCAACAAGTGTTTTGGCAAAAATTGCAGTTATCCGCAACATTAGGTATAGTTCGTTTTTTTGACACCAACCGACATTTCGTGTGACTCTTTCGTTGTGCTAGTTTGAAAGGGACCTTTAGCAATATTTCAGAACATGATGCAGCCATCAGTGTTGGACAACCTGTAAATCTACAGGAAACCATATAACTCTAGTGGAATATAAAACAAGTTGGAGAGAATATTATATCATACATTGCAAAATGAAATTAAATGAATGAGGGCAATAACTCTTGCAAAACTCCATGAGTACGAAGAATTGTCTTCATGTGCATATTTAAATAATGACCATGATGTGCATTCAGTTTGACAGGAATTCATTTAATAAAAAGATCATCCATGACAAGTGGTTTACACAAGATTGTCTCTTACACTGCATTTATTGTCAAGGGAGACGAATAGTAAACATTCGTCTGCGAAGGATGATTTGCTGATATACACGCATCTTCAGATGATAATCATCTTATTCAAGAGCCTTCATTCTATTCTATTCAAAATTGTAAAATTAGCTACGCTGACAGGGTTGTGTTGTGTACCGAATAAGTCTATAATAAAAAAGGGGCACTAACATGTGGCCTAACGGCTGGAACACATTCACTCGTCGATGTCTGCATCTTTCCGTGATGATCATAATATTAACTAAGTGTCATGGTAATGTATTAAAGTCCGTGTGACTAGCTGCGCAACGAAGATTCCGACATACTAAAAAAGTAGCCAAAGCAAAAGTTTTTTTTTCGATATAGGCATTTTCAGTTGATGGCCGTAATACGTATACAATTTTATGGCAATCCATCTAAAGCTGATAACTATAGTTCGTTCCATATAGCATTACGTATGATATCCGTTAATGTTTATCATTTAATTTTCACGTGAGCGTCTTGAAATGTAGCTAAAATGCACGAATGAGATTTAAACATAGATCATATTGATTTACAGCACAACACAGTTCCTTCAATGAATGCTGAAAAGACTGGTCGGTGCAAATGTAATCCGCTCATTACGTTTTGAGTGATGTAAGGTTCAGCTTTTGATATTGCAAAGAAATCAGGCGAGTCAACCATATAATGGCAGAAACAGAAAGCTAATCACTGTTTTAAAAAGAATCAAGTCTTCCACAGGCTAAGGCAGCATTGAAGAATTTGACACAAATATGTTACCCTAGTTCAGTATGTAACGAGTGGCAAGTGTTACGCACTTTGTCTATACAAGTCATTATTTCACGTACAGTTAAAGACGCTGACTTCAACATTCACCGACCTACAGGCATATATATCATTCGCGAAACTTTGTGTATCGAAAAAAAAAGTTTCATTAAGGATCTTTCTGATGTTTAACTCACATACAAAATAGCAATAACTCTAAGAACAATTGCTGGAGCAGTATGATGAAAATACCCAGCATATGGTCATTATTATTACCAAGAGTAATGGCAATCAATCAAAAATGAAGGACAAGTTTTGCTAACGAGATGCTTATACAGTCTGTACCTCAGTGTTGGACGAAATGTCTAGATCTTCTTCTTCAGATTGACATCTTTTTCTTGTATAGATGACTTGAATATTTTGTGAAGCCATCTTATCCTGCAATAAACAAAGCAAACTTATTCCTTATTCACTTCTGTTTTAGGTGGAATAAGGCCACAGTGTACATATTTGCTTTTTACTCTCTGATCTGTTATCAATACTCATTAGCAGCAGAGAGGGTGAATCCTACAACTTTCCGAGCGTCGATTCGATGATCTAAGGCTTCTACCAAATAGTAAAAAAAATGGCGTCTATTCGATAAAATAAGATTTCCTTATATACGCCAACGTCGTTGTCATCCACCCTCTCTGCTGCTGGAAATTTCAGTTCTGGTTAATAATTCTTTTACGAGTTCAACCAAATATTTGATCTAGTCTTTAGGACGAAAATCATTTATGATTTCACAAACAAACTAATCGCTAACACCTCCTCTTGTAGATCAATTAAATTATTTGACTGGTCGGTGAGTTTGAAATTAATTCTGGTTAATGAATTATTATGGCATCGCATGTAGACAGGATTAATTGGGTTTTCAATAATTAGGAATCCTGGAGGAGCTGTTGGTGCAAACGAATAAAGAATATATCCCTGCTGAGCTTGATTTGATTGCTCTAGATTAATTTGATAGCTTCCTTCAATTGCATCACATACTAAATTGAGAGCAATCACCGTTGAAATATTCACGTTGAAAGGAGCGATATGCCTACCACCGCCATCTGGATCATTATTATACTTGAGGATAGTTGAATCTACTTTTTGTAACGCCTTGATATCTGTTTTAACAATTCTTGCTAGTTCATCAGCGTTGTATTTGGGAAACTTGAAATTACGCAGATTGTCTTCTGTGATATTGTAATCGGTTAGGAATCGTTGTTTATTGTCGCTGTTGTCATTAATTATTGTTTGAATAATTAGTTCATAGATATATTCCATGTCAGATATAAGTTGATTTATTATTTCAACATGTTTTTGCGATTTTGTTTGCCGTAGTTGTTCTAGTTGTGTTTCATATAATTGTTTAATCTCATTAAAATAACCACGGACGTCAGTTAGCGTATGTCACAGAATTAGGCGAAAATTGAACTGATTTTTGTTGTTCTTGAATTGTAAACGAAACTCACCATTTTCTTGATTTCGTCGTACACGCATTACCTGGGGTGATTAAGCGGCGTGTAGCGATTTGCATGGGCTTGATGTTAATTTACATGGAATCCGGAACTTTAGTTTCACGTGGTGCACAATAAGCTCGATGTGATTTATGTTCACCTACTGAGAGTATATAAGGCTAAGGATTTCTCATTATTATTTACGGGAACCAAAATATCTAATCGAAGGATAGATAACCTCGTCTTGCAAATCTCCAGCCAAAGGGGTGAGTGTTAAATTTACATTTCGTTTTATTGTGAATTTTATTCAGATTATCATTTCGTATAATGATGCCTTTATTGCAATTAAATGTGGAATATTTGGAATTACTAGTCACTTTTAGACTTTAAATACAATATCGTAATCTACGGCTTAGATTATTTTTGAGACAACTATTATTAGTCTGGTTTTGTTTATTATAGCTGATTCCGGAGATCTAATAACATCGTTGATTCCGTAGATCTGATAACATCTGACAATCACTGATTCCGTCTGATTCAGTCTGATTCCGTCGTTGATACCGTAGAAGTACATCACTGATAGCGCATCTAATAACATCGTTGATACCGTCTCTGATACCGTAGCTGCTAACGTAGTTGATACCATCGTTGATACCGTAGCTGTTAACACATCTGATACTATCTTTTGATAAACGTCTTTGATATCGTCTGATTTGTTGTGGAACATCTCTGTATAAATATCTGAATGTGCTTGTGCCGTTAATTTGTGCAAACGGAATTGAAGTATCTGTCTGTGTGTCGAACTGTCTGTTCGTCAATATCTGTGTAACGTGTAAATATCCGGAAAGCTAGAAGTCCGAGTGTCGGAGCTGTCTTAGAGTTGTAAAACGTCCGGGTCGACATCTAGGGGAGTGAGGAACCGTTGGTTCGGGTAGATGTTGTATGCTGTCTGAACGTATAACTGTGGTGGATCCGTGTAGGGAAACGTCCGATAATAGTATTGGTCAACCCTCGGTTCTCGGGGAAACTGGGAGACGATTCAACTGTTGCTGAATCGTGCGGTTATACAGGGGAGACACATAGGTGTATTGAAATTGTAATATAATTTAATACATTGTTGTATTTGCATGCTTATGTCAGATCGCAATAATATTTCAAGTGATCACATAGATATCAATAAAAGCTAGCAACTTGATTCAATACAAGTATATGATCGTGCTAGTTATCGCAATCCATCGTGCGATAGATAGTTTGTCGTTTGTGTTTATTTTTTTTTCGTAAATCATACTTGCATTTATTTAACTTTCGTAAAGGATTCTTGGATCTGTGTATAATCCAAGAGATCCCTTTACATCTGAGATTCCTTTTGTATTGTTATTTAATTTGTTCATGTATTGTGAATGGTTGTGAGTATAATTGTGGGTTGAGTGCATGAGTTATTGTGTTGTTATATCTGTATTTTTTTCATTTATAATTTATTACATAAATTTATATTTTCTTTCACAAATTGTGTTTGTATTGTTCATTTAATCCACCCTCCTCTCGGTAACAATTCTGTTACAATGGTGTCAGAAGTGGGATCGTTGGATTGAGTGAACTGTCAATCATTTTTGTGAAGGTATACATTTAATGTTTATATTCGAGCGTGACCTTCTGTTAAGACAATACTCTAGTTGGAGTTTATTTTTGTTTAGTTTACCTAGGTCCGCGAGTCCAGTATAAACGTGTTGAAAGTATTGGTTTGGTTATATATCTATATTCATATTACAATTGTCATTGTCATGTCATCCCTTAAGGACTTGGTTGCCTTAGGCAAAGAATTCGGATATGAAGGTGAAAGTTTGAGGAAATTCATTCAAGAAGAACAAGCCCGGGAAAGGGAAGAAAGGGCAAGGTCAAGGGAATTAGAAAGGGAATCCGAAGATAGGAAATGGGCCTTCGAAAGGGAAAAGATAGAATTAGAGAAGCAGGCCCAAAGGGAAAAGATAGAATTAGAGAAGCAGGCCGAGAGGGAAAAGATAGAATTAGAGAAGCAGGCCCAAAAAGACAGGATAGAATGGGAAAGGGAAGCGGAGCAAAGGCGAATAGAGTTAGAAAAACTAGCAAAACTAGAAATGTTCGAGTTAGAAGAAAAAGCAAAGCAACGGGATCATGAGCGTAAGGTAGAATTAGCGACATCTGGAAGAGAACACGATTCTGCCTTTAGCAAATTAAGGGGCCCCAAATTACCTCCCTTTGACGATGAAAAAGATAACATGGATAGTTATCTTCATCGGTTTGAGCGGTATGCCGAAAACCAGAAGTGGAGTCAAAATGACTGGGCATTGCATCTGAGTGCTTTATTAAAAGGTAAAGCACTGGATGTATACTCGCGACTTCCTAGGGACGATGTGTTTAAGTACGACGTCCTAAAGGAAGCACTTCTCAAAAGGTACGAGCTCACTGAACAAGGTTTTCGTAAAAAGTTCAGGTATAGCAAGCCCGATAAGGGAGAAACCTTTGGTCAGTTCACCGTCAGAATTGCGAACTATTTTGAGCGGTGGATTGAATGCGGCAAAGCGGTGAAAACGTTTGAAGGGTTGACTGATTTCTTGCTCAGAGATCAATTATTTAATACAGTTGGGCGAGAATTAGATCAATTTCTGAAGGAGAAAGTCTTCACGAACGTAAAAGATATGGCTAAGCAAGCCGATTTATTTGCCGAAGCTCATGGGGGAACCCAGAACGTGGTTTTGAAAGAATTTAAGTCTGGAAACCAGTCTGTAAGACCTATGCCTAGGGAGCCTGTAAAATCAGCTGAGGTAAAAAGGTCAGTTGGGAATCCAGTTTTTCAGCGTGTGCGGTGTTTCTTGTGTAATGCATTGGGTCATGTTCAAAAAGACTGTCCTAAAAGAAAGGCACTTATACATAAGGTAGCAGTGGCTATACAAAGTAAAGGTATAACTGATAACATCGTACAGGTAGAACCTTGTATTCATTCGCTTGGCACGTGTTTATTTCCTGAAGCGCGTGTACCAACCGCGAGAGGGTTTGTCAACGGTCGAGAAGTCGTGGTATTGCGTGACACTGGTTGTACGGGCGTAGTGATCAAACGTAGTCTCGTGCAGGATAACCAAATGCTCGGGTGGGAATCCCCATGTATGTTACTTGATCAGACGATGGGTCGCATTCCCGTAGCAAGGATCACAGTAAAAACACCTTTCTTAACGGGAACTGTTGATGCCCTTTGTATGGACAATCCTATTTACGATCTGACGATCGGTAATGTTGAAGGTTCCCGTCTTCCAACCATGGCCGATTTTAAAATACCTTTGGCCCAGGCAGTCGAAACGCGAGCGCAAACACGGCGAGAGAAAACCGCGTTTCATAAATTAATAGTCCCTGAATCGATCTCCGGAATTTCGCGTGATGATTTCAAACAAGAGCAAGAACATGATGAATCCATCAGAACAATTGTTGAGAAAATCACGTCCGGCGCGATTAAACATTGCAAGCGTGGGGGTAGCTCGAGATTCGTACGCAAGAACGGATTAATTCATAGGGAGTTTAGCGCTCGGGAGGGTAAGAAGTATTGGCAAGTGGTCGTACCCCAGAGATATAGATCTCAAGTACTTAGGGTGGCGCATGAGTCAAGCATGGCAGGACACCTAGGTAAGGCTAAGACCACTAGCAGGGTAGTCGCTGAATTCTACTGGCCAGGTGTTAATGGCGATGTCACACGGTTCTGTAGGTCGTGCGACGTATGTCAGAAAACCGTCTGTAAGGGAAGGGTCACAAGGGTGCCCTTGGGACAGATGCCATTAATAGATACACCGTTTAAAAGAGTGGCAGTAGATATTGTAGGACCAATACACCCGGTTACCGAAAGAAAGAATCGGTATATACTTACTCTGGTTGACTACGCAACCAGATACCCTGAAGCCGTAGCGTTACCAACTATTGAAACGGAAAGGGTAGCTGAAGCATTAGTTGATATCTTCAGTAGGGTAGGGGTGCCAGAGGAAATCCTCACTGATTGTGGTGCCCAATTCACCTCTGACCTCATGGGTGAAATAAGTAGGCTGTTATCCATCAAACAGCTGAACACTACCCCATACCATCCGATGTGCAATGGACTGGTAGAAAAGTTTAATGGTACCCTGAAAAGCATGCTGAGAAAGATGTGCGCGGAACGTCCGCAAGACTGGGACCGTTATTTAAACGCTGTTCTGTTCGCGTACCGTGAAGTACCGCAGGAAAGTTTAGGGTTTTCACCCTTCGAACTGTTGTACGGTAGGGCAGTTCGAGGCCCGATGCGGATACTACGCGAACTATGGACTGGTGACGTCGCGAACGAGGAAATAAAAACGACTTACCAGTACGTGTTAGATCTAAGAAATAACCTTGAGAGTACATGCCAGATGGCACGTGACGAATTGATTAAATCCGGGCGCAGATATGCCAAGTATTACAACCGCAGAGCGCGTAATAGGAAATTTCTTGTGGGAGATCAGGTTCTATTGCTTCTTCCAACGAGTTCGAATAAGTTATTAGTCCAGTGGAAAGGTCCATATGAAGTTAAAGAAGTAAAAGGAGACATGGACTATAAAATTGACATGGACGGTAATGTAAAGACATTCCATGCGAACATGCTCAAGTTATACATCAAGAGACAGAGCGACAATTTCAATAAGGGGAGTTGAAAATATAGGCGCAGACTACTTGAGTAGGGCATGATGGGAAATTTGTATGAATTTGCCCAGTAATAAAATCCAGTTTGTAGTATAACCAGTGTAAATGTTGTAAGATATCATCAGTAGTTATTTTTCTTCTATTCTGTGTTAGTTTTAAAAATGTGTACATTTTTATTCTTAGGGGGGAGGTATTGTCACAGAATTAGGCGAAAATTGAACTGATTTTTGTTGTTCTTGAATTGTAAACGAAACTCACCATTTTCTTGATTTCGTCGTACACGCATTACCTGGGGTGATTAAGCGGCGTGTAGCGATTTGCATGGGCTTGATGTTAATTTACATGGAATCCGGAACTTTAGTTTCACGTGGTGCACAATAAGCTCGATGTGATTTATGTTCACCTACTGAGAGTATATAAGGCTAAGGATTTCTCATTATTATTTACGGGAACCAAAATATCTAATCGAAGGATAGATAACCTCGTCTTGCAAATCTCCAGCCAAAGGGGTGAGTGTTAAATTTACATTTCGTTTTATTGTGAATTTTATTCAGATTATCATTTCGTATAATGATGCCTTTATTGCAATTAAATGTGGAATATTTGGAATTACTAGTCACTTTTAGACTTTAAATACAATATCGTAATCTACGGCTTAGATTATTTTTGAGACAACTACTATTAGTCTGGTTTTGTTTATTATAGCTGATTCCGGAGATCTAATAACATCGTTGATTCCGTAGATCTGATAACATCTGACAATCACTGATTCCGTCTGATTCAGTCTGATTCCGTCGTTGATACCGTAGAAGTACATCACTGATAGCGCATCTAATAACATCGTTGATACCGTCTCTGATACCGTAGCTGCTAACGTAGTTGATACCATCGTTGATACCGTAGCTGTTAACACATCTGATACTATCTTTTGATAAACGTCTTTGATATCGTCTGATTTGTTGTGGAACATCTCTGTATAAATATCTGAATGTGCTTGTGCCGTTAATTTGTGCAAACGGAATTGAAGTATCTGTCTGTGTGTCGAACTGTCTGTTCGTCAATATCTGTGTAACGTGTAAATATCCGGAAAGCTAGAAGTCCGAGTGTCGGAGCTGTCTTAGAGTTGTAAAACGTCCGGGTCGACATCTAGGGGAGTGAGGAACCGTTGGTTCGGGTAGATGTTGTATGCTGTCTGAACGTATAACTGTGGTGGATCCGTGTAGGGAAACGTCCGATAATAGTATTGGTCAACCCTCGGTTCTCGGGGAAACTGGGAGACGATTCAACTGTTGCTGAATCGTGCGGTTATACAGGGGAGACACATAGGTGTATTGAAATTGTAATATAATTTAATACATTGTTGTATTTGCATGCTTATGTCAGATCGCAATAATATTTCAAGTGATCACATAGATATCAATAAAAGCTAGCAACTTGATTCAATACAAGTATATGATCGTGCTAGTTATCGCAATCCATCGTGCGATAGATAGTTTGTCGTTTGTGTTTATTTTTTTTTCGTAAATCATACTTGCATTTATTTAACTTTCGTAAAGGATTCTTGGATCTGTGTATAATCCAAGAGATCCCTTTACATCTGAGATTCCTTTTGTATTGTTATTTAATTTGTTCATGTATTGTGAATGGTTGTGAGTATAATTGTGGGTTGAGTGCATGAGTTATTGTGTTGTTACATCTGTATTTTTTTCATTTATAATTTATTACATAAATTTATATTTTCTTTCACAAATTGTGTTTGTATTGTTCATTTAATCCACCCTCCTCTCGGTAACAATTCTGTTACAGCGTAAATGAAATAGTAACAGATGAGTCGGCTGTTCTTTTAATGATAAAATCCCATTGCAATGTGTCTTTGTTGGTAAATATAAATCTATCGCCGATTCTTCCTTTTCTTATATCAGATAAATTATCTCGATAACTGGGATTGATTTCATGATATGATTGTACGTCTGTGGTTAAGTCGGCGGTGGATTTTTCCGGTGGTTTTTCAGGCCATCCTAACACTGTTCTTAACGAGCTGTTATAGATATCTACAATGTATCCCTCTGTGCTTATTTCGATCGACGACGAGAGCGTCGGTTGATGAAGATTAATAGCTATTTTTGATTCTTTTCCAGTGATTGATTTTATTCTACGCTGAATTTCAGCATTGATTTGCTTAATTTGGTACGACCCAGTTGGTAACGAAACAGTTTCCCACTCTGGAGTACCGTCGTCTTTATTCTTATTTGCAAATACCAGTGAATTATTCGGTTGTTGACCACCAAATGATTTTGATCTGATATTAGGCCAACTGTGATACACCCGTAGTTTTGCTAGCGCTATCTCCTTCACGGGGATTGGGCTAGGGAAATTCACACTAAACTCGGGTTTCGTTGATGTTATTGATATCATGCTCGTTTGTACTGGGTTCGTGTTCTCCACTATACGTTGAAGTAATTCCATCGGTGTTGTCATCGTTGCTATACTGTTGTTGTCGCTCTAATTTTGACATCGCGGAATCATAAATACTGACCATCACTGAGAACTCACAATTTGGTATGGTTGAGATTATTGAGATCATTTTGGTTTTCGGGTTCGTGTTTTCCAATTCCATCGGTGTTGTCATTGTTATTATATTCATGTTGTCGCTCTAATTTCGATATCGCGGAATCAAAAATACTGACCATCGCTGAGAATTCACTATCTGATATAATCGTATTATCGAGTGACGATGATATCATCAATGATAATTGCGAGTATGCGGTTGATACAATATGAAATTGAATTAAGTAATCCTGCAGTTTACTCTGGCTGCATGATGATATCTTTTTTGCTATCCCGGTTGATATACCCGCGATTGTAGCCACCGCAGAAATGCAAATTGGAACTACAACCGGAGCAATCATTATAACCGATGCAAGTATTATTCCGGCGCCAGTGAGAACGCTTGACACCGAGTACACAATAACATCAATTGCGGTGATTCTTCGTCGGTATTTTTTCATTTTTATTTGATACTCCTCAGTGAGGGTTTTGAGTCTATTCTGAAATTCTCTGACCTGATAATAGCGACATTGCGTTGATGAAATCATTTTTATTTTAAAAACGCTAGCGTTTTCAATTGTGAAATCCGAAGGATTTTCCTTTCAATTTAGTTATTTACTTAAATCCGCTACGAATTCCACATACCAGGTTGCTGAAACCCTAATCAAATTTTTATCAGTAGCTGATAACGATTGTTATCATCCTCGAAAAATCATTTTTGATGGCTTCGATGAAGTTTTTCGTCTCATCGATGGCGATATTTCTTTATTTTTTCACGATAGCGCTCAGAAAGTAATTTCAAATTCGCGGAAAACTCTTTCACGGTGTCGAATCGATATTGCGACGATGAAATCATTGTCATCTATTTTAAATCTGATAGTGTTTTCAATTATTCACCATCGTCCGGGAAGTAGATCAGGGTGGGGGGGCTATTTCACTTACAAATTCTAAACACCAGTGTATTGTTGATTTAATTGTATTATCAACCGCGACAATCTCAAATTCTTCTTTACCATTGATAATTACCGTCGCGGTGCCACCAAAGTAGGTTTTACCCTTCACGATGATATCAAATTGCTTGGTAGAGACTAACGTCATCCTGTAGATACCACTGGACAACTCCCCGATATCGATTGGCAATCTAACACTAGATTCTTTTACCCAATCAAAGGTCCCATAATCGACCGTATACACGATATTTTCAATGCTTCCGTGTGGATGCGGAATCTTTACCTTTTCAAAAGTTTCTTTTAGTTTAAGAATATCATTATACATTTCGAGATAACTTGTCTTGAGAGTTTTTAGGTGAAGAATATCATTGTACATTTCGAGATAGTTTACAAGGACCTCAGTATAATCCATCATCCTCCCATCCCTCTTGCTAAAAAAGAATGAAATCAGAAGGTCTCTGAGTCCAAGCTCTGTTTGGTTTTTAATATACCAGTTGATGTTCGAAAATTTTGTCGTGATATCCTTGGGTTTACTGCCCTCAAAGAACTTATTAACAAACTCGTTGATGAGTTTTTGTTCGTCAATAGCGCTTTTAACTTCAGCGAGGGTTGGGCCTGTCAACGATGTGGTTTCAGATTCATCACGTGTTCTCCCCAAAAATCTATCAACGATGGTATTAAGTGTTGTTTGTTTCACCATAAACCTAATAATATCGTTGAGAGTCATCGTAGATGTAGCGGGGACACCAAAGAAATTATTAGCGACGTAGGAATTGTGAGTATGCCTGATAATAAACTCGCTGATTTCAGCGAGAGTCGAGTCTGCCACAGGTGGGGATCCAAAAAACCTAACAATGACGTCGTTAGTGGGTTTTTGTACCCGCTCAAGATTTTCTATTATTTTAGAAATATCATTGTAAATATCGAGATAATTTACCTTGATTTCATTTTCATTCATCATCCTTCCCGCGTCCTTGTTGAAAAAGAATAGCGATAGATAGTTTTTAATTTCAGCGAGAGTCATGCCAACCACAAGCGGGGTTCCAAAGAATTTATGTACGACATTTTTGCGAAAATTATTATAACCTCGTATAAGATCATTCAGCTCACGTTCGTTGGTAGCAATCGCGTCGGTGATCGTAGACACAAGTGCGCCTGGTTTAAGTTGTCCATCGTTGGAATACAGTGCAATAGAGTTTTCAGCGGCAGCGCGATGCCGTATCAAAATATCATTCACGGATATATTACTGCTTTTCAATTTACCCTGGCGATCTTGAAATACAACTATTTCGTTCGGGTCAACACTTGTTAAATTTAACGTCTCAGCGATTTCATCTTCTATTATTTTTTTTAATTCTTCGATAGAACCCGCAGATTTTTCCGCGGTGGGTTCCGACATTGACAGAGATTGTCCCCAAATATCGATCATTATTATAAAGACTCTAGTATTTTCAATTTATTGATTCTCTAAAATTACCTTGTAATTTCCCACTCGTGTATTCGTTTGCAACAATATGAGGTGGTTTCCACGGAGATCCAAAGGATTTTAATGAAATCTCCGCGAGGACATTTAATACTTCACGGCCGCATATCGGTGGATCATTTAATTGTTGTGTTGGCAGCGTGGAATAAAAAATCGGAAACTCTTTGAGTTTCGTCGAAGAATTTATATACCGCATAAACTCTTTCGGTGGGGCTAGCCCATATGAATCGAAATAGACAATTCCACGTGGATCAATCGCGTATGCAACCCAGTGAGTTCCCGATCCGCTGCTGTTATCAAGATTGATGATTCCGGTTTCAACGTGTTTAGGTTTTCTCGGTAATTGATCTCTCATAAAAACCCCTCTGAAGTTTTTTATCGCTATTTTTTTAGCAGCATCAATTAAATCAAAATTGGACATGGGAACCATAGGTTCCTCAACAATTGGGCTGGAAATCGAAGATTTGGGAACCATAGGTTCGGAAATCGAAGATTTCTGAATTAATAAACCGTTCCTGGTATTCTTCTTAGACCATTTCCGCTGTACCATGAATACGGGGTTCCTGGTAGGTACAACCCCTTTCCCTTTTTTTTATACCCGCTCCCAGTTGCCTTTTTCAACGCCATCCCTGCCGCGGTCCCAACGGCTCCCAACGCTGCCGCTTTCGCCACCGCTGGGGCAGCCGCTGCAATCAATGCTGGTATTGCAGCTAACAATGGAAATATACCACCTGATTTTATCATGTTGGCGACTGCGGCTTTTGAAAATTCTATTTGAACTCCTCGCCGTTTTTTCATTGCATCATTGAAATGTTTTATTTGACGATCCGTCAGTGATATTTTATGTGTACCGCCGGACATCTGCGCTGGTTTTAACGTTATTGTGGTTCCACATTCTTTAGCGGATTTTGATCGCAATTTCTTGACCTGACCATCAGTCAGCTTGACACTAACAACACTATATGTCATTTTATTGTAAAACACATTTATGCTTTCAATTGATCTAATTGTAAACTCTTCAAGTTTCATTTACAGATTTTCCACTGGTGCATCAACGATTCTCATTCGTCCGCCAGCCCCTTCTAACAACATTGATTTGTCGCTGAGAATAACAGCAACCGCTCTATAATCAACACCACCAGGATCTATACGAGCCCTAAAATGTATGTCAACAACGGATTGCCTTGTTAAATCAAGATGTTTCAGTGAAAAGTAATAAATTGGATACAAGTTCTTAAAATCGAGTTGCGATATTTGCAAACCAGTATCAACATTTTGATCACGACCCATATATGACAGCATCCGATGATACACACGTGCTATCTGGTTGTTTCCGTAATTAAGCTGTATATCCTCAGATGGTTCTTGTTGTCCGTTTATTCTCAGTGAAACCTCACTTACCCCTAACCGATCAAATATCATTTGACTGCGTTCTTGGGAGCCTGATCGATTCTGATTCTGCAGCGCTATAAATATATGACGTGGAGCTGAAACGCCTTGTTTTGATGCCAGGTGCCATGTAAATGTACCATTAACATTATCCAGTTTGACGTCAGTCGTTGTTGTTAGCCAACTTAGCAATGATTTACCACCTGTTTCCATAAATGAGAGTAGCCGCTCTTCCGTGGTAATTGATGGGGTCATTACTGGCATCCACAATACTATTTTACTCAAAACAACTTTACCTTCATCGGCACCAGTACGCCAAATTGCATCATTGTCATTGCCTTTTCGCACTAACGCGATTGTGTGTTTGGCTCCATAGATGACTTTTCTTACATTTCTGCAGAATCCAAATATATGATGGAGTGGAATCGCACATGAAAAATATCGCTGCTGTCCTTGCAACGTTGCTACTCGTGTTGCAAATCCTAAATTGAAATTACCATTAACGCCTCCGAGAATATCAAACGCAGCTCCGGGTCTAGCTCGACGTTCTGGATTAGTTGCTTCTCGTTGATTATCAACTGAAGTGTCTTGCGGTGTTAACACTTTAATGTATTGAAGGTGGTCAGCGTTATCTGTAGTATCCTTTGCAAACATCATAGATGGACCAGCCGATCTTGTATAATCATCGGAGTATCTTGCTAGCCCGATTATTGTTGTTGCAACATCAACTTCACGGTCTATTGATTCAATTTCTTTTCCATCAATGAGATATCTTGCACTTTCAAATAACGCCATTATACCATTGTTGACGAAACCAACTCGGATATTTGAATCATTTGCATATGGGGTATCAGCTGCAACATTTGTTACAAGTTTTCCCTCAATTTCAATAAATGCTTCACACGGCAAAAAGTATTTACTGGTATCTTGAACTTGAAGTTCAATTCGCGATCGTAGGTCGGGTTGTATTGCATGATAGGAATAGTATTGATAATCGCGGACGGAATCGTCTTTGCGCACTGGGGCTTCCATATCTAACGCGGGATCAGCTGTTCGTTTAAACATTTTATTAAAATACTAGCGTTTTCAATTGGTGAATTGCAAAGCAATTTCATCTTTGTAATCATCGTCGTTGAAAATTCTTCGAATTTCTTTTTTGTTTCAAACCACTTCCTGCTATCGCGTTCATGATAGCGCTATCTGTTACCGGTGGCGACGGAGTCACCGAAGCAGCCACTATTGACGAAGTCAATTGCGTTAGTTTTTCATCTACTGCGTTATTTATAATTTTACTAACACTTGCAGGCATTTCCGCTGTAGACGGTAACGGTTTCTTTGAAAATCCTTTGGATTTTCCGCGTCTCACTAATGATGCTATTTTATCTTTCGCGGCAGAAAACGCTTTTCCGGCGAGATCTCCGATTTTGCCAATACCCTTATCACGAATTACATCAATGGCTTTCATTGATAATTGTTTAGCTAACGGCGCCACCTTGGGAGCCATTCTTGTAAATAACCCCGCAATGGTATTGCCGAAACCATCTCCGTAATATGCTCTATAAACAGGCAATCGTGAGTTCACCACGTAGACGCTTACTGGTTTATCATGGTTGTGGTGTATACTCATCTTGTTATAAAACTAGTAGTTTTTCAATTAATGATCAATCGCTTACATCCATAAGATTTTCATCATAACGTAGGGTGTCTCTGTGATTTTCAACTAATTCAGCAATAAGTTCTCGATATACATCAATGTCCATGATACCGCCGGCAAATAATCGTCTACAGATATCAGCTGCTTCATTAATTACTTCCGGTGAGTTATTTCCGGCTCGTTTCCCTCCGATAAGAACCTCTAACCGTGATATATCACTTAGAATGTTACCAGGGCATGTCACGGTAGAGTCAAAGACTCCAGCGTTGAAATCATTTGGATTTCTAATCGAATATCCTTTTCCACTTGCTTTCTCAGTTGTACCAGTTTCATCATACTCTTCAATTCCCCATCTAAATTCTTTATATCCCAATTCTCTTTTATTTAAACGGCCAACCCCCCTATTCGTTTTATACAACCAATCAGCCCATTCATCTCGGCTTATTCTACCGTTTTTATACTCGTCTTTTAAAAAGTCTTTTCTGGAATGAAAGCTTTGGGCGGCAAAATTACCAAAAATCTTATAATGTTCGGGTTTTATTAATTGAGGTCGTTTGATTTCTGCTATAGCTCCTTCGGTGAGTTTGTCTATAAAGGAAACACCTCTTGGGGTGACGACATCAACAGGTTGTGGTTCTGGTGTGGAAAATTGTAGATTTTCATCATCAATATCAGCTAGTCGTTCATATTCGCGCTGAGTTTTTATATCACTGGATAGCTGTTGTATTCCTGCGCGTGTTTGTCCGGTCTCTGCTGCTATCTTTTCAAGCACACCAAGAACAGGCACTTCTCGTCGCTTGCCTTCCTTAGGAATATCTCCGTATATTGCTCGTTCAGTTGCTGTTTTCACATCTTTGGTCGCACTTGTTATCGGAGTAAACAGTTGTTCACTTGACACAGAAAAGTCAGTCTGCGCTTGTTGTCGTTGTTGAAGTTTATCGCGAAGTCTGTCTCGAACCGGTATAAACTTTTTAATTGCTGCTAGCCGCTCTCGGGCTAATCTAGTTGTAAGCGATTCACCTACCATATATTGTTTATGAACTAATTTTTCAAATGTAAAACCCTTTGGGTTTCCATCACAATTAAATAACTTAGTTATTAAATAATGTACCATCAAGCTAACGTATCCATCTTCAACAGGGTTAAACTGTACGACGCTATCCGTGAATGTTTCAGAAATAACATCGCTGGGGGTTTCAGAATTGTAATATCTGAGAACGGTGATGAACGATTTGTGTTAACGACGCGGCAACAAGAACAACTACGTAAAAATGGAGGCGTCGCGGTGATTACTTGCTACTACGACCAGATCATCCATTATGCACATAACTGCATGGGCAGGTCCAAACTGCTGAGTATTCTTTCAGGAGAAAATCCAATGTAGTTACAAAAAACGCTAAAAAAAATTTACTTTTAATAAAAATTACTGAAAGCCTATCACTCATGTGGTTAAGATACGGGTTTTTCCTCGTTTAACATTTTTCTAAGATCACGAACCTTAGAACTAATTTCAGCTCGTTTTTGATATTCTTGGCCGAGCTTTTGACGTATTGCTTCAACGGTGTTAAATAGCGTTATAAATAAATTAATGTCGTTACCGTACAAACAAGCATTGATGGATTTTTGAATTCCTTTCACGAGCCTGTACATCTTGGGTAAAACATAACGACCCTTACTAGACTGATATTCAATATCTTCATATTCCGAGGTAATCCTGTCACAGTCGAGACTTTCAGATAATAATACCCCTTTATTTTTTAAATTTGAGATTTCAGCAATTATAGCATTTACATCATTGATATCCATTATTTATAGTTTTATATAAATATAGTATACTGTATCTCTAATTATTAAAAAAAAAACCAAAAAAAAAAAAACACTCATTTGGCAATCTCGCTGGCGCCCTATGACGTCAGAGAGACCCAGAGGTTTACGACAACACATCTTTGGAACTCCTTGGTTGCCTTCACATCCAAGTAAGCCCAAGGGGACCCGAAACATACATCTCCGGCGGGAGGCCTAAGGTGGCAAACGCCATCTTAGACCGCCCAGAAGATATGCTTGGGGTGACGTCACAACATGTACTTAATTAAGGATGGATATATTCAATGAAACGATGATGGAATTTGTGATGTAATGATGTGGGCGTGGTAAACCAAACCAACATGGCAACCCATGAAATCGAATTCATGGTTGCATGAGTTGGAAAAAAACACCAACCCACGCTACCGAGAATGCGATAGCATGAGTTACAATGTTGGTTTGGCTGAGGGGGATCGCCCCTCCTCCTCAATTAATAGAAAAAACATCTTCCGTTTCGCCATCAAATAATGTATCTGCTATGGGGACCGAACACGTAGTTGATAGATCTATGTTTACAAGACAAACACGATACCATTACACCACGGAATAGTCATACAGAATAGAGATTTTTTAATATATATATCTTCTGATATACTTAACAATAAGAGATTTTTAAAATAGACAATTTTATGCTGCAACAATGAGAAATATTTTAAACAAAATAATACAGTTGTTAAATAAAACAGCGTTTTTACTCTGTTATAATTCTCTAGATAAAATACATTCACAAAGAGCTGTATACAAGGAATTTTAACCACGCCCACCTACTTCAATGAATAGAAAACACTCGCGTTCCGGCTGAGCGAACATAGGTAATGCGTTAGATTATAAAGAATTTTTGTACTGAAAAGAACGAGTTAGCTGTCTGCTTTACTGCTAGTCCACTCACCCCCCACACGTGAGATATGTAGATAAATAAAAAAATTTGTACTGAAAAGAACGAGTTAGCTTAAATAAATAATACAGTTTTAGCCCACAAGCGACAATAAAAAGTTTTATTCTCTATCGAAACTCATGTATTATATCTCCATTACAGTCACGTGGGCGCGCCAGTCAAGTACAGGTAATATAGCAGGCGACAAATTCCTTTGACGTCATAATACAAGGGAACTTAGTAGGTAGAGTGTTTTGAGTGGTTGGATTTGTCCATGGGGATTTATCTCCCTTGAATCGTTTCAGGTGTATACGAATCTTACTTTATGACCATTTTTTTTAGACAGAGATGTTTTAATTAAATTTTGTGCAACAAATCGAATTGAAGGCACGCAAATGTCAAAGTATCTACTGGCTTCGTTTATCGAATGAAAGATTCTCTCCTCGCTGGTTTCTAAATCAAACGATTTAACTCCCCTAGGACGTTTTGCATATTTGCCTGTTCCACCTAATTTTGCATTCAGACTTTGTGAGACGGCTTGAAGATTCTCAAGACAATTATCAGTCTTCACGCCATTTATGTGATCAATCACAAATCCGTCTTCGATTAATCCGTTATGACATTCAAAAATAATTCTGTGACAAAGATATGTTTTATTTCTAGCACTAAACAACAAATAACCCATATTATTCAGATATCCAACCGTTTTTTTTAGTCTGCGGTGCCTGACAACACCATCACTGGAGGCTTCGTAATTAACAAGCACTGGATGAGGTCTGAAATCTTGGCTCATTTGTATAATAATACTATTTGTCTAATTTATTATAAACCTCTTGATATAATCTTGAGGGGTTTTGATGATTTTGTCTTTGATTTTATCAAGGACGGAATCATTGATTCGTTTGTCATAATAGCGTTTTAGTTCCCTGCATCGTTTACCCCCACAAGCAAGACACAACTGCGATTTTCCTCTAACGCCCACCCCACATTGGAGGCATGGGAGAGGACCTTTTGAACCGTTTCTCACACTTTGCATATGATACCCACAGAATTCGCTTCTGCATGATTTGTTACACGGGGTTATTGATCCAATCATAAGCCACTTGCAGTGATTCATTATACTATATTTTTCTATTTAAATACTTGTTTTAATTATAACATGGAGGAGTTCCAAAGATTATCGAAAATTAAGCCCTGGAAAAATACTAAACTCAATCTTGATAGGGAGTTCCAAAGATTATCGAAAATTAAGCCCTGGAAAAATACTAAATTCAATCTTGATAGGGAGTTCCAAAGATTATCGAAAATTAAGCCCTGGAAAAATACTAAATTCAATCTTGATAGAGTCTCTGATACACCAAAACGTCTAATCGGTGATAGAACTATACTCGGTAAAATCAGGGAGTGTTTTAATGAATTCTACCGAGACGGTGCAGCATACTGTTGGTCGACATTTCGAATTATTGATGAAGATGTCAATGTACCCATCATCGATGCTACTATGAACGATAAAAGAGCAGCTGAGATAATTTCACACCTTGGTGTAAAATCCAAAGGTGGAAATCCAAAGGATTTCATGCAAAGCAATTCCCATGAGAAATTCAAGGGTGTAAAATCCAAAGGTGGAAATCCAAAGGTGGAAATCCAAAGGATTTCAAGCAAAGCAATTCCCAAACAAAGCAATTCCCAACAAAAGTATTTTTTCAGAATAAAATTCATTATCGAAGTCGAAGGCAAATGGATTATCAGGGATAAATTTGAACCAATCCTCAAGGATAAAAAAACTGTCATTGTAAGTAGAGATTCCAAACCAGGAATTCTAACTGGAATTGACAAACCATACTACGAGAGATCTTATCCCGTAACAGCAATCGTTTATGGGATATATCCGTTAAATGATAAACCTGATATTGCAAAACTAGCTCCTATGAAATATTCACCGTTGACTTCGTCAAGGCTCAATTGTGTAGCAACACGGGTAATGGAACACTTCACAAATGCATCCCGAGGAAATAAACTAACTGATCTGCGACGTAGGAAAATAACCGAATGGGAACTGACAGTGAAACAGCACGGTGCAAAGATTTCTGATATAGCTAAATTAGAAACATCATTAAGATTCCCAATAACCGTTATGACGATAACCGGAGAAGTTTTATACGAACCGAAATATAACAAAAATGGAACTCCAATACAAATTATTGATCATAACGAACACGCGTGGACACCTGCAGTAACAATATTTCCACGAGATAGAACCGTGAGATATATCCCCCCGGAATTTTCCGGGGAATTCGTCGGGGATGTTTTCTATGAAGAGAAATTATTTGATGCTATTCATGCGTTGTGTAAAGATGATCCTGTGTCAGTGTGGTTACTTAGTAGTGCTGGTTCCGAATCAGGATTTGATCAATTTGTAAGACCAAATGGTGAATTATATCGCGTTGAAGAATTAGATAACAGAATGAGAAAAATCGCTAATGATTTTTCACCGGAGAGTTCCCATGAAAAACTACTCACGGATAGTTTTACTATTCCATCAGTGGTAGCTCACTTCGCAAGAGAAAAAAACTCATGGCGTCCAACACGAAGTGATTTTCTCGAAGATGTTAAATTGAGTTGCATCGAATTTGGTCATGGAGGACTGTGGAATACAAAATACCATCGTGACGGTATGATTTCAATTGATATATCCGCGTGTTATCCTGGAAGTTTTCTCGGGTATGGAGAATGTAGTAACTATTTTAAACGATTTGGACACCCCACGCATGAAATGACTCGTGTTGCGATTAATGGTCCATTGCCTGATTTTGATTTAACCGGATTCGCTCGTGTGATATCATTCGAATTCGCTACAGGGTTACATCCGTGTAGTTATCTTTGGCTTGGTAGACATATATCTGAAAGAGCTTGGATGCCAATAGTGTTACTACGATATATGATTGATTGTGGTATGCTAATATCGCTGATTGTTTCCGAAGCTATTATATGCTATCGAGCTCAGAAAGAAGTTTGGCTACCACAACCCGATCTAGATCGTATAATTAGCGAATTGCGAAAACAATTCCCTGATTTCAATGAAGAACAAATCATGAATTGGTCTAAGAAGTTATTTGAAATTAAAAAAGAACAAGCAAAGGATTTTGGACGAAGAATAATCGGTAAATTTACCCAGGGTGGAAGATACGACAATGCAAAATTTTCCTCGCGGTTGATCATAGACGTCGCTGAATACGATTTTCTTGTAACGGATTTAACGAAACAGGGAAAACTTGTATCCCGTAAGGATGCTTTTCTATCCAATGGTGAGAAATTGGGTACGGTTGTTACCTACTGTGATGGATATAATTCCCAGTACACACATTTGATAAGTTCTATGCTAGCTTATGCTTCTATCAATTTATTTTCGATGATAAATAGATTTCCTAATACCGCGGTTAGAGTAGCTACTGATTCGATGTATATACACAATAAATACAAATCAGATGTAGCTAAATTCACATCCCAGGAGGAAGCGTGGGGATGTTGGAGATTTAAAAAGGAGACGCTACATGAGTATTGTGAATCGGCAGATGTTACCATGGATGAAAAGTACTTAAAATGTGATGAGATTCAATCAGAATTTTCTAATGCACCACCGGTATCTGATCCAATATGTAGAAACAAAACAGTTTATTTAAACGGTTGTGGTGGGTCAGGAAAGACAACTCGTGCAATTGAATTATATCGTCGGTCAAACATGATTGTGTTAACACCGACTCACAGACTCGCCAGAGAGATGATACAGCGAGGGGTAAATGCCTGTACTTATCATAGTTTCTTTCGATGGAAAGGCGATGAATGGACCCCTGATCGAATGGGTGATAAATTCATTCCTGAAATCATAATTTGGGATGAAATATGCACGGTATCGTTGAGAGTATTACAAACATTTCTCGAGTGGTTGTTAAACAAAAACACAAAAGTCGTCATGTGCGGTGATTACGGCCAACCACCACCATTTGTCGGTGCATCTCCACATGAATGGCTAAAGGGTTTTGTAGACTATTATGAAGAAATTAATACCGACCATAGATCACTTGATGAACGATTACGAGAATTCAAAGCGCTAATTAGATTACAACCGGATAAAATCCAATGCGAAATAGCGCGTGAAATAATTTCAGAAACTCCCATGAATGATTTCTGGGAAGCGTGGAGACCAAATGATTTGATAGTAGCAAGTAGAAAAATAGTCAGAGACACACTTCAGATGAAGTTATTTAAAACGCATAAAGAAAAATTTGCAACACTTCCAGTACCGTTGTGTTATAGGCCTTCGGATACACGAAAACAGAATATAGAAGTTGATATTCCAGGGAAGAGTGAAAAGCAGATTCTCGTGTTAAATGATATTGTGCTAGTTGATATCAGCGTCGTTGAAAATGCATTGCGTGCTAATAAATCCCCATGGACGCTAGGATACGCAGCGACGATACATTCTTCACAGGGATTAACTATATCGGATACAATTGTTTGGATGGTAGATAATCGCATCGAATGGTCGAATTTAGTATATCTCGCAGTATCCAGAGTACGAAAAATAAATCAACTTCGAAGAATTGTCCTGACAGAGTCAGGCGATGATAATGACACAACAATAAGTGATATTGATGTTAGCATCATTAATAAAAAACTCTCCGGTTACAAGCAACAGGACAAAAAAAAACAACGAGAATTTGATATTGATGCTAAATTAATAATTACGCTGAAACAACAACAGAATAATCACTGCGCGAGTTGCAATTGTATAATGCGTTGGCAGTATTCGGATAAGGATCCTCGCCAATTTACCGTAGACAGAAAAAATAACAGTCTCGGTCATGTCAGAAACAATGTGATGTTGACTTGTCTTGAGTGCAATAGACGCAACGGCGCTAGTTAAGACCCCGCGGTGGTAATTGAGTATCCTCGGGAATTACCTGTAGTTGTTGTCGAGTAAATCCTCGCTGAGGAGCAGTTGAATCCAGTTTATAGATTGCTGGTCTACCAGTTGATCGTGTTATACTAGATATCTTGTGTGCAGTAACACTCCAAATAGGATCGGTAGCCCTTTTTCTGCCACCTTCAAGCTCTCCTGGTTCGTATAAATACCTAACAGTGACATTACTACCAAGAATTGGTTCTTTGAAATCTTTTTGGGAAATTCCTTTGATTTCCATTTTTGGTATAGACGCTTTCTTAATCGCGTTGACAGGTTTCATGTTAATTGTTCGAGTAATCTCGTTATTGAGCGCGGTAATCACAGCTGGTAATCTCTTAACCCATTCACGGGATCTTTTATCCTGAATAAACTCCTTCGCGTATTGATATCCAAATAACCGTTCAGCAAGAGTCCGATTAAATCGTTCAACAATTGCCTGATCGCGATGTAGTGCAGTATGTCCTTGTCTGATGGTGACATTGTGATGTTTCATCGCTGATAAAACAGCGCCTTGAAATTCCTTGCCAGGATCAACTTGTAACAGATTTGGCCAGCGTAGAGGGCCTCGTCGATAAATCTTTTCAAATGCAGAAGCAACTTCAGGTGATGATTTTGTTTTTAGCGGTTCTGCTTGTTTGTATCGACTCGCAACGTCAACTACGGTTAGCGCGTATTTGTAACCGTTGTCATGTGGTAAAAACAATAAATCAGCCTGATGAACTTCATTAGGGACAGTCACATCAAAATGCGAGAAATTGATTTGTTTAGGACGCGGTAGATAAATTTGCCATATAGCCTGTTTGGATAACCAATTAGCCGCAGTGGCCTTTTTCACTTTTGCGGCGTTGGCGAGTTTATTGATTGCAGCGTTACCCCTCCAGTATCCTTTTGGAGAATAATAAATAGATTCCATATTATTAATTACCAGCACCCATCATCAATTTGCGTTTCATAGCTGATTTTACCAACCACGAAGCCAATTTTTCTTTGAACGATTTATCAGGAATAGCATTTAACGCATGAATTAATTTCACATCCGCGAGATGCCTGTTTTGCAGATTGCTGCTTTTATATGCAACATCATGAGCATGACACGCCTTATCAATAGCGTTTATCGGATACTCGCCGGATCGGGGTTGATTTTGATCATCAAGTCTGATATCTAATCGTGTTCCGGGACCACAGTAGCTATATCCTGGAAGGTGCTTTTCTCCGGGGTACTTTGCCCATGGGGTTCCAGGGAGCTTTGCCAATTTGGCTGCGATATCACCTCCTCGTTTTTTTTTAAAACATCTCCGATTTGTAAAATCTTTGATTTTGTAGAAACAAATCTGAACTTTTTAATACCACATGTAGCACATCTACCAGTTAGTGCTGATCTGTTATTTTTAGTTGTAACCGTCGTCACATCATTTGTGCTAGTACGCGTTTTACACTTCATACAATATAGATCCATAATTTATGTATAGAGATATGAATATAATTGATTTTTCAGCGACTAAAATAAGAGAACCAGTTAAGCATCATGCAGCGCTACCAAACTCTATCCGTGCAATTATAATCGGGCCATCTGGATCCGGCAAGACACAATTGTTGCTCAATTTAATAATGAGATGGATGAAGTGGGATAAGTTGTATTTAATTGCTCCTAGCGTAGATGATCAGCGTTGTTATGAAGTGTTAAAGGATTTTAACGAGAATGCATCAGAAATTAAAGGTGAGAATGCCATTGATTTTATAACTGATATTGACGAGGCGCCATCCGTGGATGACCTTGATGGGAGCATTAACAATTTAGTCGTATATGACGATGTGATGTTAGACAATCAAAAAAACCCAGCTAGAATATTTTCCCGGGGGCGTCACAAAAACACTGATGTGATATATGTCACTCAACGCTACACTCAGATTCCAAAAGTGATCAGAGATAACTGTAATATTCTTGCTGTATTCAACGGAGTTGATACTCATACGCTACGAAATATTTGGCAGACATGGTGTTCCGATATGGATTTCAATCAATTTAAAAATTTCTTTAGTCATGCTCAGTCAACCCCGCATGGATTTGTAACAATAAATTTACATGATCCTCGGACACGATATCGTATCGGACTCGATCAAATATTTGGTTGAACTCGTAAAAGAATTATTAACCAGAACTGAAATTTCCAGCAGCAGAGAGGGTGGATGACAACGACGTTGGCGTATATAAGGAAATCTTATTTTATCGAATAGACGCCATTTTTTTTACTATTTGGTAGAAGCCTTAGATCATCGAATCGACGCTCGGAAAGTTGTAGGATTCACCCTCTCTGCTGCTTCATTTAATAGCTAAATTTCCCATTTACGTAACAGTGAAATATGAAAGCAAGATTGGTAAAAAATATTGTTTTTATCTCTTTTAGTTTATATATATATATATATATATATATATATATATATATATATATATATATATATATATATATATATATATATATATATATATATATATATATATATATTCATACCTGAAAAATATATCATTATACTTTCACGTGCTAAATTCAGGATCTCCTATCAAGCCATGTTGTGCTTGTTTGTGTGTTGCTACGTAAATGATATTTGCAGCAAGAAAACGAGGATAGTGTGACCTAGAGTAACGAATGGAATTTGCATTACCTATCAGTGAATTAAATTACCTTTCACCGAAGATAATGATTTTATCCTGATCATTTTTCGGTGAAGTTACTTCCCTTGCACAATCACGTGAACCCGGTTTGTCAGATAAATTAACCAACATCACAAACTTGCATTGGAGGTTATTACCTGTTCAACAAGTATTTTGGCAAAAATTGCAGTTATCCGCAACATTAGGTATAGTTCGTTTTTTGACACCAACCGACATTTCGTGTGACTCTTTCGTTGTGCTAGTTTGAAAGGGACCTTTAGCAATATTTCAGAACATGATGCAGCCATCAGTGTTGGACAACCTGTAAATCTACAGGAAACCATATAACTCTAGTGGAATATAAAACAAGTTGGAGAGAATATTATATCATACATTGCAAAATGAAATTAACTGAATGAGGGCAATAACTCTTGCAAAACTCCATGAGTACGAAGAATTGTCTTCATGTGCATATTTAAATAATGACCATCATGTGCATTCAGTTTGACAGGAATTCATTTAATAAAAAGATCATCCATGACAAGTGGTTTACACAAGATTGTCTTTTACACTGCATTTATTGTCAAGGGAGACGAATAGTAAACATTCGTCTGCGAAGGATGATTTGCTTATATACACGCATCTTCAGATGATAATCATCTTATTCAAAAGCCTTCATTCTATTCTATTCAAAATTGTAAAATTAGCTACGCTGACAGGATTGTGTTGTGTACCGAATAAGTCTATAATAAAAAAGGGGCACTAACATGTGGCACAACGGCTGGAACACATTCACTCGTCGATGTCTGCATCTTTCCGTGATGATCATAATATTAACTAAGTGTCATGGTAATGTATTAAAGTCCGTGTGACTAGCTGCGCAACGAAGATTCCGACATACTAAAAAAGTAGCCAAAGCAAAAGTTTTTTTTTCGATATAGGCATTTTCAGTTGATGGCCGTAATACGTATACATTTTTATGGCAATCCATCTAAAGCTGATAACTATAGTTCGTTCCATATAGCATTACGTATGATATCCGTTAATGTTTATCATTTAATTTTCACGTGAGCGTTTTGAAATGTAGCTAAAATGCACGAATGAGATTTAAACATAGATCATATTGATTTACAGCACAACACAGTTCCTTCAATGAATGCTGAAAAGACTGGTCGGTGCAAATGTAATCCGCTCATTACGTTTTGAGTGATGTAAGGTTCAGCTTTTGATATTGCAAAGAAATCAGGCGAGTCAACCATATAATGGCAGAAACAGAAAGCTAATCACTGTTTTAAAAAGAATCAAGTCTTCCACAGGCTAAGGCAGCATTGAAGAATTTGACACAAATATGTTACCCTAGTTCAGTATGTAACGAGTGGCAAGTGTTACGCACTTTGTCTATACAAGTCATTATTTCACGTACAGTTAAAGACGCTGACTTCAACATTCACCGACCTACAGGCATATATCAATCGCGAAACTTTGTGTATCGAACAAAAGTTTCACTAAGGATCTTTTTAATGTTTAACCCACATACAAAATGGCAGTAACTCTAAGAACAATTCCTGGAGCCGTATGATGAATATACTCAGCATATGGTCATTATTATTACCAAGAGTAATGGCAATCTGACAAAAATGAAGGACAAGTTTTGCTAACGAGATGCTCATACAGCCTGTACCTCAGTGTATGGCGAAATGTCTAGATCTTCTTCTTCTGACATTTTTTTCTTGTATAGGTCCAATAAACAAAAAATTCCTTATTCACTTTTGTTTTAAATGGAATAAGGTCACAGTGTGCATGTTCGCTTTTTACTCTCTCATCTTTTATCCATACTCATTTAATAGGGAAATTTACCATTTACGTAACAGTGAAATATAAAAACAACATTGATAAAAGTAAATTGCTTTTATTTCTTTTAGTTTATATATATATATATATATATATATATATATACCTGAAAAATATATCATTATACTTGCATGTGCTAAATTCAGGATTTCCTATCAAGCCATGTTGTGCTTGTTTGTGTGTTGCTACGTAATTGATATCTGCGGTAAGAAAACGAGGATAGTGTGAGCTAGACTAACAAATGAAAATTGCGTTACCTGTAAGTCAATCAAATTACCTTTCACCGAAGATAATGATTTTATCTTGATCATTTTTCTGTGAAGTTGCTTCCCTTGCACAATCACGTGAACCCGGTTTGTCAGATAAATTAACCAAGTTCACAAACTTGCATTGGAGGTTAAGACCTGTTCAACAAGTATTTTGGAAAAATTGCAGTTATCCGCAACATTAGTATAGGTATAGTTCGTTTTTTGACACCAACCGACATTTCGTGTGACTCTTTAGTTGCGCTATTTTGAAAGGGTCTTTTGGTAATATTTCAGAACATGTTGTTGCCTTCACTGTTTGACAACCTGTAAATCTACATTAAACCATATAACTCTAGAGGAATATGAAACAATTTGGGAAAATTATTATATCAGACATTGCAAAATGAAATTAAATGAATGACGGCAGTAACTCTTGCAAAACTCCATCAGTTTGAAGAATTGTCTTCATGTGCATATTCAAATAATGACCATCATGTGCATTGAGTTTGGCAGGAATTCATTTAATAAAATAATCATCCATGACAAGTGGTTTGAACAAGATTATCTCTTACACTGCATTTATTGTCAAGGGTGATGAATAGCAAACATTGCATGCGCAGGATGATTGGCTTATACATACCCATCTTCAGGTGATACTCATCTTATTCAAGAGCCTTCATTGTATTCTATTCAAAATTGTAAAATTAGCTACGCTGACAGGATTTTGTTGTGTACAGCATAAGTCTACAATAAAAAAGGGTACTAACATGAGCAGATGTGTGTTGAACGTTTTGAAATTTATGAAGCTGATATTGAGACGAACCAGACCATTGCGTTACATTAGACCTGTGTTGAAAATACTAATAAACACACAAGCGTTTTACTGTCATCAGCTGCAAGATATTTGAGAATGGAGCTGATGTGTCTCAGCTTAAGGTATGTAGACTTGTATACGTTCATGACATATTGGTGCAATGTGAGAGTACTGTTCAGAGTAACACCTAGGTTTTGTACTGACTGTGTGAATGTAATGTTGGTGTTTCTGATATTTATTGTTTGAGGTAAAGGGTGTGAATGAAACATTTTTTTGCTTTGATCAGATTGGCTTCAGTTTGACATCATTGATCTGCAGCTTGTTACATGTCGTCCATGATTTCACATGAGTAATGCACCTCACTAGTCATTGAATGGTAGCATCAACTTCAGTCGGGTGGATAAACTTGTATATTTAGGTGACATCAGCGTATAATTAGTGAGACACTGGATGATGATCTATGACACTTGAGAATATCCTATTGCATAGAATGAAAAGAACAGGTCCAAGAACAGACCCCTGTGGAACACCACAACATAGATCAACTGGGCTGGAGTGTATTTAAGTTGCAGATACAATTTGTTTCATGTTGACTAAGTATGACTTGAAGCACAGTAAGACTGTATTGGGAATGCCAAGTACAAGCTGCAGACGGTGAAGTATTTCACGGTGTGTTGTGTAAAATGATATAGACAAATCAAAAAGAGTGGGTGTCGCAGAATAGAAACCGAGTGCGTTTTGGATTAAATGAAAAACTCAAACACAATGTGTGAAAGATGGAAATTTAAGAACTTAATTAGTAAAGAAATATATATGATGTATAAATATAATGCTTCTCACACGCTCCCAACATACGATTGATCCAATCACTCTATACAAACATTTACACATTGACAATAAACCAAACATATGATATCAATCTGAAATACAGATTCAATAAACCTCATGAATTTTAGGCTTCAAATACTAGGTTTCAAATAATAGTATACACTGTAAAATATTCACATAATTTCACGTATGGCCTACAATTAAGATTCCAAAAATCTCAAAACATTCAAAAATATTTCAAATGTTCTGTACTATAAGTGAGATTCACGTAAATCTCCTGGAATACAACAAAGATTCAAACTAATGTCATGTACATGAAAGTGTACTCAACTGAAACAAAAGTTGGACAAAACATATGCTTTTTGACCCCTGTACAGTCATACGATTCATCCATTGATAAACGTCATAGTTTCTCCAAGTCCTTGGCTTGTCCCACACTTGTATCGGCCGCTCGCACCCTTCCGGAACTTCCGGAAAGATGGCAGCCATCGCTTAACTGCTCAAGATAGGCTCTTCCGATTTTGTGCTATATTTATGATATTTGTGCTTGTTCTCTGTCATCGTCTACATTATTGTGTTTCATCATGCATTGGCTGTTCCGTTCGTATGTGTTGATTCATCTCCTTGTTTTGGAAACGAGAACAATTATAATTTTTCCCAGCTATTTTGTCCCAATGTTAAGACGTCATTTGTTTTTTTTAAAAACCGCCGTCACGTGACCGCTTACAATACGACATACCCTCATTAATTGGATTAAATGACCACACCTTGGGTCTAGATACTACATTGTGCTCAAGACTAAACGAACTGGGAATACATTCATCATTTCTTAAATGTAAACGGAAGCGAAAAAAGAAACGTTCTTTCAAAACTGGCCGGCGTAAAACAGGAAGAAGAATTCCAGTTATCTCCCTTTCGACCGTAACGGATAAACAACTTAACAATTCTGCCGTTAATTTTAATAACCTGGTTCAAATTCCTCTTAAATCGTCAACCGTTGTGTCAACTGTCCCAGGGATACCACAACGTATTGCATCATTCAACGCTCAATCAGTAGGATCACCGGAAAAGCGCACAGAAATTGTTAATTTTATCAAGGACCAGAACATTAACGTTTTCTTCCTGACAGAAACTTGGTTACATTCCGCAGGTGATGAATGTAAGTGTGCGCATTTAACACCCAGCGATTACTCCATCAAGTCGTTCCCCCGCAACTCTCGCGGAGGTGGAATTGCTGTAATTACAAAGAATTCCATGATCAAATGCCTTAAGTACAACACAACCTTCAATTTCTGCCACACATCGTTTGAACTACTCTAAACAACGCTCGCACTGGAACAAAGGTCAGTCCAGTTTTTCTGTCTGTACCGTCCTCCTCCTAGTAGAAAAAACAAGCTGACTGCATCAATCTTTTTCTTGGAGATTTCAACTTTCACTTTGACTGTTCTGGTCAACCATACATGTCAAAACACCTAGATTGCATTCATGTTTTCAATCTTAAACAGTCAGTTAACCAACCTACACGTAAACTTGGTCACATTTTAGACTGCTTTCTTTATAGACCTGATGATAATATTCTGCAATCCACCCTTGTATCCCACGAACTTGCTCGGATCACCTCTGCATTGTATACCATCTCGACGTATCAGTCCCTAACCCTCCACCTCTATTTGCTACTAAAAGAAACTTCCCTATGATAAATAGAACCAAATTCATGCATGGCAACCAAGAAAACCTAACAACATTCTTACATCCAACAGCAGGACAACTTGATAAATGCCTGCGTTCATTGCTTGAAAAACATGCCCCAGCCACCAAATGTGGAGTATCAATACACAAAGTGTTCTCCATAGTATAGCAGTGTTAGGGACTACCTATGCACTGCTAAAAGACATCGTCGAAAAGCAGAGAGGCTTTGGCTTTCTACCAGACTCACTATTCATAAACAAATCTACGTAGCCGCTAAGAAGAACCTCACAAACATAGTCTATTTAGCCAAATCATCCCACTACAGAACTAAGATCACGGAGAGTTCCAGCTGCAAAGAGCTCTTCGAGATAACTAACAAACTAATGTCAAGGAACAAATGTACACCACTTCCAACAACCTTCTCTCCACTAGACCAACCACACCAATTTGCAAATTTCTTCTACGACAAAGTACAAACCGTTAGAGATTCGCTTGACAGCACAATTTCAACTGATTCGTCACCATACAGTTATGATGCAGAATTTCAGCGAAAACCGTTAGGAGCATTTTAACCTGTTTCTATTGATTTCGTACGGTCAATCGTGATGAAAAGTGCACCAAAGTCTTGTGAACTTGATCCAATTTTGACATCACTGCTGCTTGAGTGCTTAGACCCAATATTGCCTTCACTAACTGATGTCATTAATATCTCTCTCTTTCTCATCAGGGGAATTCCCATCATTTTTCAAAACTGCCATCGTAAAGCCACTGCTGAAGAAACCAACATTGGACCATAATGATTTAAAGAACTACCGCCCAATTTCTAATCTCCCATTCATATCCAAAAAAAATCTTAGAAAAGGTTGTTCTAATTCAACTTGTATCTCATTTGAATTCAAACAGTCTTTTTAGTAATGTACAGTCTGCATATCGCCCTTGCCACAGTACGGAAACTACTCTTCTGAAAGTATTTAGTGACATTCTCTCTGCTTTGGATAGTGGAAAGATTACAGTCCTCACTCTCCTGGATTTATCTGCAGCATTTGACACAATAGATCATGATATATTACTTCACAGTCTCCAGCATGTATTTGGCATTCAGAATACAGCCTTACAGTGGTTCAAGTCCTACTTAGTCAACAGGACACAAATTATATCTGCAAATGGAATACACTCCAGCCCAGTTGACATATGTTGTGGTGTTCCACAGGGATCTGTTTTTGGACCTGTTCTCTTCATTCTGTACACTCAGCCGCTCTCAAGTGTCATAAATCGTCACCCAGTGTCGCACCAATTGTATGCTGATGACACCCAAATATACAAGTCTAGCCACCAAACTGAAGCTCATGATACCATCCATGGAGTAGAGAAGTGCATTTCGGATGTGAAATCATGGATGACATGTAACAAGCTGCAGATGAATGATGATAAATCTGAGGCTATTTTGATCACAACAGAAAGACTTTCTCATTCACATACTTTACCTCAGACAATACATATCAGCAACACCAACATTAAATTCTCACAGTCAATACGGAACCTAGGCGTTACTCTAGACAGTACTCTCACATTGCACCAACATGTCATGAACATATGCAAGGCTGCATATCTTGAATTGAGACGCATCAGTTCCATTCGTAAATATCTTTCAGTCGATGCCACTAAAACACTTGTGTGTTCATTAGTACTTTCAAGACTGAACTATTGTAACTCTATTCTGTCTGGTTCGTCACAATATTTACTCCAGAAACTTCAAACATTCAAAACACAGCTGCACGGATCATCTTTAGAGTACCTCGATCAGAGCACACCTATCCACTGCTCTGTACCCTACATTGGCTATCAATTTGATACAGAATCAAACACAAAATTTGTTCTCTGTGCTATGTTTCAATGACAGACTCCAGTCCAACATACCTATCTAGCCTCACCTATGTGTATACACCAGCTAGATCCTTACGCTCTTCTTCTGATAATCGTATACTCATTGTTCCCAAAGTTAAACAAAGTCATACGGACAACGTTTGTTTGCACACCAGGGCCCGGCGACGTGGAACGAATTGCCCATTGAAGTTAGACACGAAGACACAGTGGTCCCTTTTAGGAGTGATCTTAAGACTCACCTGTTTCGACTGCAGGGACAAACTTAGCGACCTAATAATGTTTTGTATCTTTTATGTTTTCAGCATGTTTTTATGTTTTCCAATTTCATTGGTTTTGTCATTTGTTGTTCTGTAGTGTAGTCATATAATTATTGATGGTGTAAAGCACTTAGAGCTTCGTAAGATTAGGCGCTATACAAAGTCATCATTATTATACAGCACCCTTGAATTATCTACATCTACAGTCGTGGCTCCACTACACTCGAGAGGATCCAAAGCGACCAGTGTGTCGGTTATAAATGGATATTGCTTAAATAAATAGGACAGTGAGTAATATTCAGGGTATAATACCCGTGCATATCATGATTTTAATGTCCCTCGTCGCAAGTAATTTCCGGCGAGATACATGTTAGTTCCGTCGCTTACGTGGTAAAACCTTATTCACCCTAGATAACGTTGTACGCGTATACAACAAAAAATAGTCAAATATGTTAAGGCATAACAAAGTTTGTTTAATTTTTGCCTAATTCTGTGACAATACCTTCCCCCTCTGAGACAAAAATGTACACATTATTTGTATAAGAAAACTTTCGCAGAATAAAAGAAAAATAACTACTAATGATATGTTACAATATTAACACTGGTTATACTGGACTCAGGATTTTCCAAACTCGGCAAAGATTTATCCAAATTTCCAATTATGCCATACTCCAGTGGTCTGCCCCAATATTTTTAACTCCTCTTATTGCCTCTACACGGAAGCCATAAGGTTGTAGTGTCAGCACCCAACGCATCAATCGAGCATTAGTGACCTTGACTTTGTTTAAATGCAATAGGGGTTGGTGATCAGTCTCGAGAACGAAATCTCTCCCAAAAGATACGCATGCTACTTCCCAATTCCCCACACTAAGCTCAAACACTCTTTCTCAATAACGGAATAGTTTGTCTCCCTGAGTAATAATTGCCTACTTGAGTAAGGTACAGGTAACTTATTTTTATCTTGCTCTTGCAGTAAATCTCCTCCTAACCCAGTTTCATAGGCATCTGTCATTAAAATAAATGGTTTTCATGTTTGGTATGGCTTTTTTGTACTTCTCTTTGTCCGAAAGTATATCGTTCCTAACGTTTAACATATATACATGTGATGGATATTAGCAGAAGAAGCAAAGACTGATATTTTAAGTGAAGCTTCAGCCGAACAAAAACACAAAACCTCAACTCTTTCATACTAAATCCTACAGTTGTGAGACAAAAAAACCAAGCCCCCCCCCCCTTTATCTCGTTGTCAACCGTCACTTCTTACTTTAGTTGAAAAGTAAATGAGTATGCATTCTGAATTAAGCACATATTATATCGCAAGGTTCCTTTATAAATGATGACATACTTCCAGAAAAGGATTCGATTTAATATCAAACTGTGGAATGTGCAATAACTATCATTACTAAACTTGACATAGGTGGGTTATCCATAAAACAAACATAGCTAGAGCTAGTACCTTTAGAAATATTTCTTAATCCCCATTTCATATAATTAATTTGGCTTACCTTGCGATATCGTGTATTATTATGAAAAGGTTTCCTCTTGGGCTAGACCTCGCGGTATCAAATATTTGAATTATGTTTGCGTTCAAATACAATGGATTGCAACTAACAGGTTAATATTCTCCCTCTGGTATATTTTCGGGTAGATTATTTGCTTTTGTATTCACACTACAATACTATACTTGCAAACACAAAATGACAAACTCTTAATACTTTGTGATTATAATGGAATTCACATTCTCCTTTGTAATCCGGTGAAGACCTTCCTGGAATTTGAACTATATTCAAACAAGATGGAAGAAAAGTGTTCCCTTTTGATACATTCCAGAATGGTTGCAGTTGGTAACAATATGCTTTCAAAAACACCGGCTGGCACTAACAGTATGCAGTCTACAATTGCCACCATTAATTTTGCTTGTGAAGTAGTCTTGCTTAGAATGGTTTTATTGAAGACGCTAACTGATTAAACAGTAGATTTTCCAAACCAAATCACTTCATTCTCATTACAAGGTAAGACTCAGTTTATCTTCAATAAGGTGATCACATTCCTCATAGTGTTTGTTTGCATAGAGGTGGTAACATTTCTCAAAAAATTAATGAATAGAACTCTATTTATTCAACAATGACAGCTAGACTCGCGTGCCATTCATGAGTACACTGAATAGACAAGCACATTGGGCTTTCTTGAATAGCTCTGATTATATTGTCAACATAATAATGAATTGCGAAACAACAATATCACTCACAGAGCGACATCCAACAATGCATTCAAACAGAATACAAACGGCTCAGATAAATATGACTCCGTTCATTTCTCATCCAGTAAACAAACAGCATATAAGTAATAATGTGGGGCACTATAGCGACAATGGGAAATCCAGTCAAAAAGGGCTTGGGACACTATAGCGACAAGATTTCTAGCGACATTGGAAATCCCAGTCAAAAAAGGTCGTGGGGCACTATAACGACAAAGGTCGTGGGAGCTATAGCGACAAGGTAAATTTAACATGGTGGGCCTGTATAGCGACAAGGGGAATTTAATATGGGAACTATTCGGGCCTATCTAGCGACAAGAGTTATTGAACATAGTGGGTCTATATAGCGATAAGGGAAAATTAACATGGGAAATATTATTTTGTATTTGGGACTGTCTAGCGACAAGAGAAATAGAGGCAAAGAAAGCTAATATCTTTTCGAGGCATATGAGTGGCCTTGAAAAGGGCTTTTGGATACTTCTTCTTCTTTTATTTTCTGCCGTTGGTCCACCACCTTTTGATTTTACCAATGATTCCGTTTTCTTCTTCTTTCCGTTCTCGGGAATCCAGTTATGATGTCCCATAGCTCTAAACGTTTCCTGAACTTTGATCCATCTCTGATTTAGTTGATCAAAATCCTCTTTCTTCTTTTTGTTGTTTTGTTAGTTTCTCTCCTTAGTCCAGTTATCTTTAATTTTGATCACCTCTTCTTCCATCACATTTCTCGTCATTGCTTCTGCTTTCTTTAGTCGGTCTAGTCCCTACTTCACATACTCCCACTCTATCAAATTTAATGTTTCTTCTAGAAAGCACCTGACTTTGAGGACATTATCGAGTGCCTCCTTCAAGTCACCTATTCTTATATATTTTGTTTTAATAAGTCTCCTTAATTTCTTGACTTCCTCTTCTATCATACATTCTAATAGATGTCTCGCTAATTTCAAATTGCTTAAAAAGTCCAGGATACACTGCAGTTCTTCCTCAAGTCTTTCCACCACATATTCTGCATCAACGATCCCAAACCAGCTGTCTCGGAGTTGGATAAACAAGTCTATGGCCATAATGATGTGTTCAAAATTCAATGGCTCAATTTTTTTTAATATGAATTAAGGTCGCATGCGCAACTATGTGCTTTCGCGACCAGTTAATGCCCGAAGGTCGGGCTATTTGATTGGTCGGGAACAAAGGTAACTTTGACTACACTAGGCTGTGTTGTCGCAGTCTCCCCGGCACCCGCGTTAAATGGCAGTCTCTCCTTAGACTAATGTGTCGGGTCACGGCAAAGCAGGAAGGCACCCGGTTTAGGAAAGCGAGTTTGTCAAATTGTTTCACTCTAGTTAAAGACATAATACAATCGATTTGATATCGTATTACTTCTAAAATGAAGTATTAATTATCTGTATAATTAGTGAGTTTCTAAATAGTTTAGTTGTACTTTACATCAGTGTGAGAATAGGCCGAGCTTGAAATCAAGATTTCCAACATCTAATCAGAACCCGTGTTACGTAAAAGTAGATAAAGTCCAATGGATCAGTCATTTTTTCGTCGACAATCAGGTTAACCAATTTCTGTTTCTCCACACTCCTGGATGTTGCCATTGTTTACGCTTGAAACGCCCTTATTTCTGATCTAGTCCAGTTTTACTATGGACAGAAAAAAATACCAATAATGTGTAAGCCATCTGTGCAATTATATCAAATTCATATAGTATAGAATTTTTCATCTTTCCTATCAATAAATATTTCTAGTACATAGTGTACATGTTGTAGGTCCTTAACAAATTTAATTGCTAAAATGTCTTAGCAACATAAATGAGTATAGTCGCTGTTAGGTATTTTAGCTTGTTAATTTTGAGCAGTGGTCAAAATTGCTCAAGTTAGATTTCGAGAAAGAGATTGTTCGAAAAGGGTTCTCGTACCAAATGAGAACACTCGGGAAGAAAAAAAAATTTTGAGTTGGAGTGGGGTATGTTTGGTGTTATTTCATTTCTTCCGTCTTCTTTTTCTCTTCTTTTTCTCTTCTTTTCTTTTTCCCACTTTCTTCCTACTCCCCTCTTCCCTCTTTCTTTCTTTTTCCTTCATCCCTCCTTCTTTTCCTTTTCTTTTTACTTTTTCTTGTCGGTTGGTTGGTGTTATGTTTCCTTGAGCTATCACTATTTGATCTCGGTGTTCTCATCACACTTGTATTTATCTTGCCACTTGTCGGTTGACTGGTTTTACTGCACCTACATTGTGCCACTACTTAGTGTAATGTTCTCTTTTCCCCCCTTCTCCATCTTCCCTTTCTCCCTTTTCATCCTTTTTCCTCGCATTACAATGTTTATATTATCCACCCCTTTCCCTTTCTTTCCCCTTTTCTCTTTTATTTTATATATTTATTTTAGGGTTTTGTTAAGTGGTTCTGCTTTTTTAAGTTAGCAGTATTACTATCAGCTCTGGCCCCTTTAACCGATATGGCCTTGTTAATTATTTATTTATTTGGTAATTATAATATTTGTTTCTTGTCTGTTTAGTTAAGGCATTGTTACGTGGGTCTGCTTTTGAGCTATCGGTGTTATTATCTGCTCTGGCCCCTTGATTGATACATATGAACTCTATGGCTATGTTTATGTTTATTTATTTATTTGATGGTTTTGATATTTATATTTTGTGTTTTATTATTTTATGTCTATTGATTTTAGGTAATTAAGTATATTTATATAGGTAGTATTTACGTTTTTGTTATACCTTTTATCTAGAATTTGGGGAAATAATGTAACTGAGTCAAGTTTTCTTTGTTGTAGTTGGAGGACGGTACGTTGTCGATGGTATTTGTGACATATGTTGAATACATGTTCCAATGTTTCAGTTTCTGGACAGTGTGGACATTTTTCCGGCGTGGGTCCTGCACTTATATGTTTCATAAAGCTGCCATTTAGTAGTGTTTTACCTGTTCTGATTCTGTTAACGATTTTAATATCAATGGCTGCCAGGCTTTTTGGTAAACGTTGGGTTTTGTGACCTCTTTTTGTAGTTGGTATAGATGTCTACCCTTTGTGGAGTTTTCCCATTGTTGTTGCCATTTATTATTAATTCTGTCCCTGACTTGACTATATAGTTCCTGAGTGTTGTACTGTACGGGTTCAATTTGGTCTTTCATCAGACTGCTTTTTGCTGCTCGGTCTGCTTTTAAATTTCCAGGCAAATTGATGTGAGATGGCACCCACAAGAAGTGTATGGTTTGGTGTGATTTATCTGCTTCCCTGATGGTCAGCATAGTGTCTTCTAGCAGGTTTTGTCTACTTTTGGAATTACCTGTCTCAATACTTTCAAGTACACTAAGTGAGTCTGTTATGATTACGTACTGTTTTTGATTTTGTGTTATTATCCATTTTAGGGCTCGGTTGATGGCCCAGAATTCCGCGGTATATATGGAACAGTCATCCGGTAGTCTTGTCGTAAATGTGATCTGATGTTCTGGGATCACTATCGCTGCAGCCGTTCTATGTAGTTCTTTAGATTTTGAGCCGTCAGTATAGATTTTTACATATCCATCATAGTTGTTGTTGACGAGGCTTTGTACTTGTGTTAATGTGATATTGGGGTTGTCACGCTTATATACCAGTTGTAGTGCTGTTAGGTTGATGTTAGGTTGGTTATTTCTCCAAGCTGTGGGGTCCTTGATAAGTAGTTGTTCTGCTTGGAGTTCTATTTGATTGAGTTCTTTGCAGAGTGTGTGTATTTTGTTAGCTGCTGAAGGATGTGGTACCAGTCTTGAGCTAAAAGTGGTTTGACATTTACTTATTATGTTTCTGGTGGAATTGATCTCCCTATGTATTGAGATTCTACAGGCGTATCTAAGTATGTGTTCTTCTCTTCTCAGTTGTAATGGTGGTTCACATGCGCGGATTTGTAGTTCTTCCAGGGAAGTGTTCGGTAATGCACGGTGCAGAGTCTAAGTGCTCTATATTGCATGCTATCTAGTTGTCTAAGTGTTTCTTTGTTGGCCGAGGAATAGATCTGGCAGCCATAGTCTATCTTAGCTCTAATTAAAGATTTGTAGATCATTAGCATAGTTTGCAGATCAGCTCCCCATGTTGTACCTTTGATGTTTTTAAGTATGTTTAGATCTTTTTGACATTTTTGAATAGTTTGTTGTATGTGTGGTTTCCAATTGATTGTTTCATTTAGTAGCATTCCCAGGAATTGGGTCTCTTTTTGGAATTGGATGGGCTGATTCTGCATATATAGTTTAGGGTATTTAGGTTGTTTATTAGTTGGGGAGAAGAGCATGGCAACTGTTTTTATTTGGGATATTTTGAAACCCCAGTTGTTGGCCCATGTGCCGATGATGTCTAGTCCGTTCTGAATTTGAGTATTGTTCTTTTGACTATTGGGGTTTCCTGCTTTCCATATACTACTGTCATCGACAAATTGTGACAGATCAACAGGGCAATTTTTGAGATAGTTGGTTAGATTGTGACCATTAGATTGAATAGGGTTGGGCTAATCACACTTCTTTGGGGGGGGGGGGGGTCTATTATCCAGTGTATATGTTTGGGACAAGGCCTCTCTTACTCTAGTTTTAAAGGTTCTTCCCGTCAGGAAGTTTGCTATCCAGCGGTGCATTCTTCCTGTTATGCCAAATTGGTTGAGTTGAGAGATGAGGCCATTGGTCCAGACTAGGTCGAAGGCTTTCTCTAGGTCTAGAAATATTGCTATTAGGTGTCTATCTCTTTTCCTTTTGGCATTAAATGCTAATTTGATGTTGGCTTCCAGACGGATTAATTGATCAAGTGTAGATCGTTTATTCCTAAATCCACTTTGGATTTCAGCCAGTAGTTGATTTTGTTCTAGGTGGTGTTTTAATCTATTGTTGACCATTGTTTCCATTACCTTACAGATTGTATTTGTTAGTGAAATAGGTCTGTAGGAGGTTACATTAGTAGGGTCTTTGCCTGGTTTTGGGATGGCTATGATTATGGCTCGCTTCCATAGTGTGGGGATGCGACCTGTTCTCCATATCAGATTTATTAAGTCTAAGGTAATGCTCTGCATATTGGGTGGTAATTGTTTGTATATTTCATAGCCTAGGTTATCCTCTCCTGGTGATGTACTTGTTTTTGCTGAGGGCTTGTCTCCATTCTTTCAGATTAAAAGGGTCATTCAGTGGCGAATCTATGTTGTCTCGATCTTTGAAAATGTGGGGAAATTCTTTTTCTAATGTTAATTTTTGATGTAAGAACTCGTGTTTGTGATTGTTATCGCTGCTGGATTTAGCGAAGTGTTGGGCTAACTTCTCTGCTACTTCCATGTTGTTTTTTGTTCCCTGGATTTTCGGCGCTGTTGTGGGTGTTTTGCCTTTCATGGCTTTTATTTTATTCCAGATTTCTTTAGTATTTGTTTTATGATTGAGCGTTGTGCAGTATCTTCTCCATGAGTCCTTTTTTGCCTCATTTATTACCGTCCTAGTGTTGATTTATGTTTGTTTGTATATAAGAAAGTCAGAGGCGGTTTATTTTGTGTTTAAAGCGATTTAAGGCTGTTTTTCTCTTCCGAATGGCAATTCTGCAATTTTCTGTCCACCAGGGGATTGCAGTCTGTTTATAATGGAAACCTGTTGTTTTAGGTATACTCTTATTCTCCGCTTCGTTCATATTTTTGAATGAGATTGTCATAATAATTATTTGTATCCTCATCTTGGATTTCCGCAAGGTTTACTAATTTAAGTTGGTCTTTAAAACTGTTCCAGTTTGCATTTTGAGTTTCCATCTTTGTTGTGTTTTTTGTTGCTCCGTTGGGCACGAGACGTATATGGTGGTACATAGGGGGAAGTGGTCGCTGCCTAATGTAGAATGTTGCATCACTTCCCATTGGGTAATTACAGCCAGGCTAGGCGTCGCAATGGTGAGGTCAATGGTAGAGAGTTTGCCTTGGCTGGGGTCTATACGTGTGGGGGTTCCGTTGTTCAAAAGTTCTAGTTGTTCTTCTGTTATGTATTTTAAGATGTTTTTCCCTCTCGTATTTGTGCGGTCACTACCCCATTCTGTGTGATGTGCATTGAAGTCGACGCAGATAATAGTGTTTGTGCCCCTTTTCTTGAATATTTGTTGAAAAAATTTGGTTGTTGTTTTGGCTATTTTGTCCGGGATCATATATGTTGTACAGATGTATTGTTTTGGTTGCTACTGTGAAGACAATTTTTTTAAATTCAAGTGGTGTTTCTGTTGAGTTCACATTAATAACTTCCTCTACTGCGTCTGTGATGGTGTCATGTACATATATGGCTAGGCCTCCTCCTTTTTTGCCGGTACTTCTGTGTTTTAAGAATGTAGTTTGATAGCCTGTTATTTTAGGAATGTTTGTACTAGTTTCCTTAAGTAGAGTTTATTGAAGACAGATGATCTTGGGCTTGGTGATGGTTCCGTGGATTGCTGCGATTAGTTCTCCATGGTTTTTATTTAGCCCTCTGCAATTCCATTGCCATATAAGTAACTTGTCTGGGGTCTTGTTTTTTGTTTTGTTAGCCGAAGCATTATTAGCCAGACTTTTTTTTAAAATATAAATTAAGGTCGCATGGGCAACTATGTGCTTTCGCGACCAGTTAATGCCCGAAGGTCGAGCTATTTGATTGGACGGGAACAAAGGTAACTTTGACTACACTAGGCTGTATTGTCGCAGTCTCCCCGGCACCCGCGTTAAATGGCAGTTTCTCCTTAGAGTAATGTGTCGGGTCAGGGCAAAGCAGGAAGGCACCCGGTTTAGGAAAGCTAGTTTGTCAAATTGTTTCACTCTAGTTAAAGATAAAATCCAATCGATTTGATATCGTATTACTTCTAAAATGAAGTATTAATTATCTGTATAATTAGTGAGTTGCCAAATAGTTTAGTTGTACTTTACATCAGTGTGAGAATAGGCCGAGCTTGAAATCAAGATTTCCAACATCTAATCAGAACCCGTGTTACGTAAAAGTAGATAAAGTCCAATGGATCAGCCATGTTTTCGTCGACAATCAGGTTAGTCTATTTCTGTTTCTCCACACTCCTGGATGTTGCCATTGTTTACGCTTGAAACGCCCTTATTTCTGATCTAGTTCAGTTTTACTATGGACAGAAAAAATACCAATAATGTGTAAGCCACCTGTGCAATTATATCAAATCCATATAGTATAGAATTTTTCATCTTTCCTATCAATAAATATTTCTAGTACATAGTGTACATGTTGTACGTCCTTAACAAATTTAATTACTAAAATGTCTTAGCGACATAAATGAGTGTAGTCACTGTTAGGTATATTACCTTGTTAATTTTGAGCAGTGGTCAAAATTGCTCAAGTTAGATTTCGAGAAAGAGATTGTACAAAAAGGGTTCTCGTACCAAATCAGAACCCTGGAGGGAAAATTTTTTTTAAAAAAATAATTATTTTTTTTTTTGAGTTGGAGTGGGGTATGTTTGGTGTTATTTCATTTCTTCCTTCTTCTTTTTCTCTTCTTTTCCCTTTTCTTTTTCCCACTTTCTTCCTACTCCCTTCTTCCTTCTTTCTTTCTTTTTCCTTCTTCCATCCTTTTCCTTTTCTTTTTACTTTTTCTTGTGGGATGGTTTGGTGTTAGGTTTCCTTGAGCTATCACTATTTGATCCCGGTGTTCTCACCACACTTGTATTTATCTTGCCACTTGTCGGTTGACTGGTTTTACTGTACCTGCATTGTGCCACTACTTGGTGTAATGTTTTTCTTCCCCCCCCCCCAGTTCTCCTTCTTCCCTTTCTCCCTTTTCTTTCTTTCTTCCTTTTTTCTTCGCATTACAATGTTTATATTATCTCCCCCCCCTTTCCCCTTTTCTCTTTTATTTTACATATTTATTTTAGGGTTTTGTTAAATGGTTCTTCTTTTTTAAGCTAGCAATATTACTATCAGCTCTGGCCCCTTTATCCGATATGGCCTTGTTAATTATTTATTTATTTGGTAGTTATTATATTTATTTTTTTATCTGTTTAGTTAAGGCATTATTACGTGGGTCTGCTTTTGAGCTATCGGTGTTATTATCTGCTCTGGCCTCTTGATTGATACATATTAACTCTTTGGCTATGTTTATGTTTATTTATTTATTTGATGGTTTTGATATTTATATTTTGTGTTTTATGTCTATTGATTTTGGGTAATTAAGTATATTTATATAGGTAGTATTTACGTTTTTGTTATACCTTTTATCTAGAAGTTGGGGGAATGATGTAACTGAGTCAAGTTTTCTTTGTTGTAGTTGGAGGACGGTACGTTGTCGATGGAATTTGTGACATATGTTGAATACATGTTCCAATGTTTCAGTTTCTGGACAGTGTGGACATTTTTCCGGCGTGGGTCCTGCACTTTTATGTTTCATAAAGCTGCCATTTAGTAGTGTTTTACCTGTTCTGATTCTGTTAACGATTTTAATATCAATGGCTGCCAGGCTTTTTGGTAAACGTTGGGTTCTAGTGACCTCTTTTTGTAGTTGGTATAGATGTCTACCCTTTGTGGAGTTTTCCCATTGTTGTTGCCATTTATTATTAATTCTGTCCCTGACTTGACTATATAGTTCCTGAGTGTTGTACTGTACGGGTTCAATTTGGTCTTTCATCAGACTGCTTTTTGCTGCTCGGTCTGCTTTTTCATTTCCAGGCAAATTGATGTGAGATGGCACCCACAAGAAGTGTATGGTTTGGTGTGATTTATCTGCTTCCCTGATGGTCAGCATAGTGTCCTCTAGCAGGTTTTGTCTACTTTTGGAATTACCTGTCTCAATACTTTCAAGTACACTAAGTGAGTCTGTTATGATTACGTACTGTTTTTGATTTTGTGTTATTATCCATTTTAGGGCTCGGTTGATGGCCCAGAATTCCGCGGTATATATGGAACAGTCATCCGGTAGTCTTGTCGTAAATGTGATCTGATGTTCTGGGATCACTATCGCTGCAGCCGTTCTATGTAGTTCTTTAGATTTTGAGCCGTCAGTATAGATTTTTACATATCCATCATAGTTGTTGTTGACGAGGCTTTGTACTTGTGTTAATGTGATATTGGGGTTGTCACGCTTATGTACCAGTTGTGGTGCTGTTTGGTTGATGTTAGGCTGGTTATTTCTCCAAGCTGTGGGGTCCTTGATAAGTAGTTGTTCTGCTTGGAGTTCTATTTGATTGAGTTCTTTGCAGAGTGTGTGTATTTTGTTAGCTGCTGGAGGATGTGGTACCAGTCTTGAGCTAAAAGTGATTTGACATTTACTTATTATGTTTCTGGTGGGATTGATCTCCCTATGTATTGAGATTCTACAGGCGTATCTAAGTATGTGTTCTTCTCTTCTCAGTTGTAATGGTGGTTCACATGCGCGGATTTGTAGTTCTTCCAGGGAGGTGTTCGGTAATGCACGGTGCAGAGTCTAAGTGCTCTATATTGCATGCTATCTAGTTGTCTAAGTGTTTCTTTGTTGGCCGAGGAATAGATCTGGCAGCCATAGTCTATCTTAGCTCTAATTAAAGATTTGTAGATCATTAGCATAGTTTGCAGATCAGCTCCCCATGTTGTACCTTTGATGTTTTTAAGTATGTTTAGATCTTTTTGACATTTTTGAATAGTTTGTTGTATGTGTGGTTTCCAATTGATTGTTTCATTTAGTAGCATTCCCAGGAAGTGGGTCTCTTTTTGGAATTGGATGGGCTGATTCTGCATATTTAGTTTAGGGTATTTAGGTTGTTTATTAGTTGGGGAGAAGAGCATGGCAATTGTTTTTATTTGGGATATTTTGAAACCCCAGTTGTTGGCCCATGTGCCGATGATGTCTAGTCCGTTCTGAATGTGAGTGATGTTCTTTTGACTATTGGGGTTTCCTGCTTTCCATATACTACTGTCATCGACAAATTGTGACAGATCAACAGGGCAATTTTTGAGATAGTTGGTTAGATTGTGACCATTAGATTGAATAGGGTTGGGCTAATCACACTTCTTTGGGGGGGGGGGGGGTCCATTATCCAGTGTATATGTTTGGGACAAGGCCTCTCTTACTCTAGTTTTAAAGGTTCTTCCCGTCAGGAAGTTTGCTATCCAGCGGTGCATTCTTCCTGTTATGCCAAATTGGTTGAGTTGAGAGATGAGGCCATTGGTCCAGACTAGGTCGAAGGCTTTCTCTAGGTCTAGAAATATTGCTATTAGGTGTCTATCTCTTTTCCTTTTGGCATTAAATGCTAATTTGATGTTGGCTTCCAGACGGATTAATTGATCAAGTGTAGATCGTTTATTCCTAAATCCACTTTGGATTTCAGCCAGTAGTTGATTTTGTTCTAGGTGGTGTTTTAATCTATTGTTGACCATTGTTTCCATTACCTTACAGATTGTATTTGTTAGTGAAATAGGTCTGTAGGAGGTTACATTAGTAGGGTCTTTGCCTGGTTTTGGGATGGCTATGATTATGGCTCGCTTCCATAGTGTGGGGATGCGACCTGTTCTCCATATCAGATTTATTAAGTCTAAAGTAATGCTCTGCATATTGGGTGGTAATTGTTTGTATATTTCATAGCCTAGGTTATCCTCTCCTGGTGATGTACTTGTTTTTGCTGAGGGCTTGTCTCCATTCTTTCAGATTAAAAGGGTCATTCAGTGGCGAATCTATGTTGTCTCGATCTTTGAAAATGTGGGGAAATTCTTTTTCTAATGTTAATTTTTGATGTAAGAACTCGTGTTTGTGATTGTTATCGCTGCTGGATTTAGCGAAGTGTTGGGCTAACTTCTCTGCTACTTCCATGTTGTTTTTTGTTCCCTGGATTTTCGGCGCTGTTGTGGGTGTTTTGCCTTTCATGGCTTTTATTTTATTCCAGATTTCTTTAGTATTTGTTTTATGATTGAGCGTTGTGCAGTATCTTCTCCATGAGTCCTTTTTTGCCTCATTTATTACCGTCCTAGTGTTGATTTCTGTTTGTTTGTATATAAGAAAGTCAGAGGCGGTTTTTTTGTTTAAAGCGATTTAAGGCCGTTTTTCTCTTCCGAATGGCAATTCTGCAATTTTCTGTCCACCAGGGGATTGCAGTCTGTTTATATGGAAACCTGTTGTTTTAGGTATACTCTTATTCTCCGCTTCGTTCATATTTTTGAATGAGATTGTCATAATATTTATTTGTATCCTCATCTTGGATTTCCGCAAGGTTTACTAATTTAAGTTGGTCTTTAAAACTGTTCCAGTTTGCATTTTGAGTTTCCATCTTTGTTGTGTTTTTGTTGCTCCGTTGGGCACGAGACGTATATGGTGGTACATAGGGGAAGTGGTCGCTGCCTAGTGTAGAATGTTGAATCACTTCCCATTGGGTAATTACAGCCAGGCTAGGCGTCGCAATGGTGAGGTCAATGGTAGAGAGTTTGCCTTGGCTGGGGTCTATACGTGTGGGGGTTCCGTTGTTCAAAAGTTCTAGTTGTTCTTCTGTTATGTATTTTAAGATGTTTTTCCCTCTCGTATTTGTGCGGTCACTACCCCATTCTGTGTGATGTGCATTGAAGTCGACGCAGATAATAGTGTTTGTGCCCCTTTTCTTGAATATTTGTTGAAAAAATTTGGTTGTTGTTTTGGCTATTTTGTCCGGGATCATATATGTTGTACAGATGTATTGTTTTGGTTGCTACTGTGAAGACAATTTTTTTAAATTCAAGTGGTGTTTCTGTTGAGTTCACATTAATAACTTCCTCTACTGCGTCTGTGATGGTGTCATGTACATATATGGCTAGGCCTCCTCCTTTTTTGCCGGTACTTCTGTGTTTTAAGAATGTAGTTTGATAGCCTGTTATTTTAGGAATGTTTGTACTAGTTTCCTTAAGTAGAGTTTATTGAAGACAGATGATCTTGGGCTTGGTGATGGTTCCGTGGATTGCTGCGATTAGTTCTCCATGGTTTTTATTTAGCCCTCTGCAATTCCATTGCCATATAAGTAACTTGTCTGGGGTCTTGTTTTTTGTTTTGTTAGCCGAAGCATTATTAGCCAGACTTTTTTTTTAAATATAAATTAAGGTCGCATGGGCAACTATGTGCTTTCGCGACCAGTTAATGCCCGAAGGTCGAGCTATTTGATTGGTCGGGAACAAAGGTAACTTTGACTACACTAGGCTGTATTGTCGCAGTCTCCCCGGCACCCGCGTTAAATGGCAGTTTCTCCTTAGAGTAATGTGTCGGGTCAGGGCAAAGCAGGAAGGCACCCGGTTTAGGAAAGCTAGTTTGTCAAATTGTTTCACTCTAGTTAAAGATAAAATCCAATCGATTTGATATCGTATTACTTCTAAAATGAAGTATTAATTATCTGTATAATTAGTGAGTTGCCAAATAGTTTAGTTGTACTTTACATCAGTGTGAGAATAGGCCGAGCTTGAAATCAAGATTTCCAACATCTAATCAGAACCCGTGTTACGTAAAAGTAGATAAAGTCCAATGGATCAGCCATGTTTTCGTCGACAATCAGGTTAGTCTATTTCTGTTTCTCCACACTCCTGGATGTTGCCATTGTTTACGCTTGAAACGCCCTTATTTCTGATCTAGTTCAGTTTTACTATGGACAGAAAAAATACCAATAATGTGTAAGCCACCTGTGCAATTATATCAAATCCATATAGTATAGAATTTTTCATCTTTCCTATCAATAAATATTTCTAGTACATAGTGTACATGTTGTACGTCCTTAACAAATTTAATTACTAAAATGTCTTAGCGACATAAATGAGTGTAGTCACTGTTAGGTATATTACCTTGTTAATTTTGAGCAGTGGTCAAAATTGCTCAAGTTAGATTTCGAGAAAGAGATTGTACAAAAAGGGTTCTCGTACCAAATCAGAACCCTGGAGGGAAATTTTTTTTTTTAAAAAAGATTTTTTTTTTTTTTTAGTTGGAGTGGGGTATGTTTGGTGTTATTTCATTTCTTCCTTCTTCTTTTTCTCTTCTTTTCCCTTTTCTCTTTCCCACTTTCTTCCTACTCCCTTCTTCCTTCTTTCTTTCTTTTTCCTTCTTCCATCCTTTTCCCTTTCTTTTTACTTTTTCTTGTGGGATGGTTTGGTGTTAGGTTTCCTTGAGCTATCACTATTTGATCCCGGTGTTCTCACCACACTTGTATTTATCTTGCCACTTGTCGGTTGACTGGTTTTACTGTACCTGAATTGTGCCACTACTTGGTGTAATGTTTTTCTTTCCCCCCCCCCCTTCTCCTTCTTCCCTTTCTCCCTTTTCTTTCTTTCTTCCTTTTTTCTTCGCATTACAATGTTTATATTATCTCTCCCCCCCTTTCCCCTTTTCTCTTTTATTTTACATATTTATTTTAGGGTTTTGTTAAATGGTTCTTCTTTTTTAAGCTAGCAATATTACTATCAGCTCTGGCCCCTTTATCCAATATGGCCTTGTTAATTATTTATTTATTTGGTAGTTATTATATTTATTTTTTATCTGTTTAGTTAAGGCATTATTACGTGGGTCTGCTTTTGAGCTATCGGTGTTATTATCTGCTCTGGCCTCTTGATTGATACATATTAACTCTTTGGCTATGTTTATGTTTATTTATTTATTTGATGGTTTTGATATTTATATTTTGTGTTTTATGTCTATTGATTTTGGGTAATTAAGTATATTTATATAGGTAGTATTTACGTTTTTGTTATACCTTTTATCTAGAAGTTGGGGGAATGATGTAACTGAGTCAAGTTTTCTTTGTTGTAGTTGGAGGACGGTACGTTGTCGATGGAATTTGTGACATATGTTGAATACATGTTCCAATGTTTCAGTTTCTGGACAGTGTGGACATTTTTCCGGCGTGGGTCCTGCACTTATATATTTCATAAAGCTGCCATTTAGTAGTGTTTTACCTGTTCTGATTCTGTTGATGATTTTAATATCAATGGCTGCCAGGCTTTTTGGTAAACGTTGGGTTCTAGTGACCTCTTTTTGTAGTTGGTATAGATGTCTACCCTTTGTGGAGTTTTCCCATTGTTGTTGCCATTTATTAATAATTATGTCCCTGACTTGACTATATAGTTCCTGAGTGTTGTACTGTACGGGTTCAATTTGGTCTTTCATCAGACTGCTTTTTGCTGCTCGGTCTGCTTTTTCATTTCCAGGCAAATTGATGTGAGATGGCACCCACAAGAAGTGTATGGTTTGGTGTGATTTATCTGCTTCCCTGATGGTCAGCATAGTGTCCTCTAGCAGGTTTTGTCTACTTTTGGAATTACCGGTCTCAATACTTTCAAGTACACTAAGTGAGTCTGTTATGACTACGTACTGTTTTTAATTTTGTGTTATTATCCATTTAAGGGCTCGGTTGATGGCCCAGAATTCCGCGGTATATATGGAACAGTCATCCGGTAATCTTGTCGTAAATGTGATCTGATGTTCTGGGATCACTAACGCTGCAGCCGTTCTATGTAGTTCTTTAGATTTTGAGCCGTCAGTATAGATTTTTACGTATCCATCATAGTTGTTGTTGACGAGGCTTTGTACTTGTGTTAATGTGATATTGGGGTTGTCACGCTTATGTACCAGTTGTGCTGTTAGGTTGATGTTAGGTTGGTTATTTCTCCAAGCTGTGGGGTCCTTGATAAGTAGTTGTTCTGCTTGGAGTTCTATTTGATTGAGTTCTTTGCAGAGTGTGTGTATTTTGTTAGCTGCTGGAGGATGTGGTACCAGTCTTGAGCTAAAGGTGGTTTGACATTTACTTATTATGTATCTTGTGGGATTGATCTCCTTATGTATTGAGATTCTACAGGCGTATCTAAGTATGTGTTCTTCTCTTCTCAGTTGTAATGGTGGTTCACATGCGAGGATTTGTAGTTCTTCCAGGGAGGTGTTCGGTAATGCACCGGTGCAGAGTCTAAGTGCTCTATATTGCATGCTATCTAGTTGTCTAAGTGTTTCTTTGTTGGCCGAGGAATAGATCAGGCAGCCATAGTCTATCTTAGCTCTAATTAAAGATTTGTAGATCATTATCATAGTTTGCTGATCAGCTCCCTATGTAGTACCTTTGATGTTTCTAAGTATGTTTAGATCTTTTTGACATTTTTGAATAGTTTGTTGTATGTGTGGTTTCCAATTGATTGTTTCATTTAGTAGCATTCCCAGGAAGTGGGTCTTTTTGGAATTGGATAGGCTGATTCTGCATATATAGTTTAGGGTATTTAATTTGTTTATTAGTTGGGGAGAAGAGCATGTCCAGACTTGCTTGCTTGCTGGTTGTTTTATAGTAGCAACCGATCACTAAGGATCATTTGTGCAACTTTTATATTCAGTATATCACTGAACATTTAGGTTTCCCTTTTTATAAAGGAAATTATTACTATATTCATTAATTCATTGGGCGTTACACCGAATTACTAAATAGTAACTATCGGTGTAGATGGATGCCCTGGGGTAGGTAGGCAAGATCAATCCACACCTCCCCGATCAACTCGATCAGTATGTCCGGAAGAGGAAAAGGCAGAAAGGTCCAAGGCAGGAGGCTCCAAGGTGACTGCAACGCCGTCTCACACGCAAAGGCAGCGAACGCACAACAGGACCCAAAAAAAAGAAACACGAGGAGCCACACCCTAGGTATTGTAGTTGCAACCCCATTGGACATGTATCAAAGTGTATGTGCTATACTATGTTGTGTTGTGAATTGTTTTAATGTTATTTATTGTATTTCATTACTATTGCAACATTGTGTTGCGGGGGTCTGATAGTCCTGGATTAAGACTACCTTATATATTCTAATAAGGTCATATATGGGTGTATGCATGTGTTGTCCATGGGGTTGCAATCCCTTTTGATTTATTTCAAATCAATCCAGTGTTACTAATGGCTGCCCTATACCAATCATGTTTAAGCCACCTGTGCAATTGTGTCAAGATATTTTAAGTTACGAATTTCCTATCGCTTATCACTATACCCCTAAGTAAGTACATAGTGTACTGTACAAATCACTACCGTCCTACTGGCCGGCAAAAAACCCTTCTCGAAGAGGGAAATTCACCCTAAGAAAAAACAAAATACCTACACTAGGGTGTCAGAGTGACTATGAAAGTTTGTTCTCGATAGGTTGTTTTAAGTTGTAAATTTGGTTGGGTGTGATCCGAAAATGCCATATTCGAGATTGATGTTTGGTTGTTCAAATGGAATTCTCTGTTACCAATCGAGTTTGAGAATTCTCTATCTATAGCAAAAACATTAAACATATACAATGACATAAAGATTTTAGAAATAGAAGAGGGAAATGGGTCAACACCAGCTTCCCAGAGAGACTGATTGGATTAGGTACAGAGGTATACCTGATTGTATACTTGTGCGTAGGCACAGAGGTATACCAGGCTGTATACATGTGCGTATACCAATCCAGGCGATTTCTATATAGAAAAGAGCCTGTGTCCCCACTGTTTCACTAGCCTTCCCCTATTCCCAAGAGTCACAAAGGGTAGGAAATAGTAAAATTACAAGACAATTACAACAGGACAACACAATAACAATTAACAATTAACATTAATATTAGTATCAACATCAACAACATTAACATTAACATTAACATTAACATCAACACTAACTCTAACATCAACATCAACACTAACACCAACATCAACATTAACATTAACATCAACATTAACATTAATTAGCCATAAAAAAGGCTGAACTTAAAATAGCCCTGAGAAGGACTGATCTGTAGTCAGGTTCTCCACGTCTCCTCTGTTGTCAATGACAGCATCCACAGCCCCATTTATTATCCTTCGAATATTGTCCATGCAATTGTCACTTCCATTGAAGTCCAGTTCAAGATTGTTATCGGATAATTTTGGATATTGTGTGCCATTAGCTTTTATTCTGACAGGAAGAGGGTGATGTTAGTATGGAGATTTTTCTCAGACTACACTTATTAGTTATATATTAAACTTATACGGCGGTAATCTCTGTCAGGACCATAATCATGAGTAAGTGTAAACTCGCAAGTCGCGTATAAGTTCAGTATGAACTCAGTATCTACACCCACCAGACTACAGCTCCAACAGAATCACAGGCTAGTCTTAAACTGATTATTAAGTAATTAGTTATTCTTAATTGAATAATTTTAAACATTTATAATTAAAATAATAAAATTCTAACTAATTAATTTAGTTTTATATATCAATATATTCTATATAGCGATGATCTCTGCTAGAATCATTATTATGAGTGAGTGTAGACTCGCAAGACGCGTGTAAGTTCTTTATGAACTCCTTATCGACACCCACCCATATGACAACTTCAACAGAGTCACAGGCTAGTTTTGAAGCATAATTATAAATTAATTATTTTTTGTGTATAAAAGTTATTTTTATTAATTATAGTTTGTCATATTTTTGTAATTAGTTATGTTTTTAAATAATTTATTTAATGAATTTATTTGATGTTCTATGATGATATTATGATATTATATTTTATCAATTAAGTTTGAATTGATAAGAAAATCAATTATATTTTTTACTGTTAATTGTATATTGGGTTGTGTTAAATTTAGTAGGTTTAGATATACATTTGCTGATTTTCCTCTTTTTAGTTTATTTTTAAGTATGTTTCTATATATAGTATTGTGAACACATTTATTGAATATATGATCTAGATCTTCTATTTGCTTACATTTAAAGCAATTTATATTATGGGGGAATGGTCCTAAGTATTTACCAAAAGTATTAGCTAACTTATTGCTGTCCTTTTAACAGTTTTAATAATATTATATAGCACTCTCCCTTTATTGGATAAGCTCCAGGTATTTTGCCAGATAGTATTTATCATGTTATATATTAATCCATACATTTCGGTATGGCTATACTGCAATGGGTTATAATGTAATTCATTTATTTTATTATTAGCTAACTGATCAGCTAATTCATTTCCCTTTACACCTATGTGTGAGGGTGCCCATAGAAAGTCCACTATAATGTTTTGTGTTTTAAGTTTAGTTATTTGGTATTGTAGTTGATAAAGAAAGTTTTTCCTACTATTAGAGTTATTATTATGTATAATTTTTAAGACACTGAGTGAGTCACTGACAATTAGAGCTTTTGATGGTTTATTTTGTTGAATCCACATCAGGGCTTGTAGTATAGCCCAAAATTCAACACTATATATGGAACAATAGTCTGGTAAGCGTTTGCCTTCATTTATTTGTAAATTAGGTATGACCCATGCTGCTGCTGTTCTTGCAGGATCAATTGTTTTAGAACCATCAGTATAAATTTTTTAATGGTTTTTATATTTATTATTTATTTTTTCATTTACAATCATTTTCAAAAAATGTGGGTTCTGCATTTTATTACCTTGATTTAGCAGGGAGAGATCTACATATATATGATTTAGTCTCCATGGTATTATAATTGGAGTTATAATTTTTTGTACTTGAAATATATCCACAGGGAGTTTAGTTTTTATAGTATTTATTTGCTTACCACATGAGTTAGAATATTTACCTCGTTTTATTAGGGGTTTATTGCATTTTTTAATAATCTGTAATGTGGGGTGTGTTTCCTTATGAGCTGACAAACGAGCAACATATCTTAACATGACCTCTTGTCTTCTCAAATGAAGTGGAAGTTCACCTGCTAAGACCTGTAACTCCTCTGTGGACGTAGACGGTAATGCTCCAGTTGCTATAAGAAGAGCTTTTCTCTGTATTTGTATAATTTTATTTAGTAGTGTAGATGATGCCGTAGCATAAATCTGACACCCATACTCAATCTTAGATCGAATAAGTGATCTATAGAGAGTAATTATTGTTTTCTGACAGGCACCCCATTGTGTACCTTGAATACTTTTAATTAGGTTAAGGTCTAAATTACATCTTTGAACTAGGTCTGTAATATGATATGACCATTTCATGTGTTGGTCAAAATACATTCCTAAGAATTTAACTACTTTTACAAATTTTATATCCTGATTTTGTAGGGTGAGTTTTGGATATATTATATTATGTTTATGAGGGGTAAATAGTACAGCTACTGTTTTTTGGTGTGAAAATTTAAATCCCCATTTATCAGCCCATTTACCTATATTATCTAAGCTATTTTGTATTTCAGCAATATGTTTTTGATTTGATGGGTTACCTGCTCTCCAAAGAGCACTATCATCAGCAAATTGTGAAAGTTCAACTTGTATAGTAGCTAAATTTTTATCTAAATCATTTATCATAATATTAAAAAGTGTAGGGCTGAGTACACTCCCTTGAGGGGTACCATTTTCTAAACTGTATTTTTCAGAGTAAATTGTTCCTACCCTAGTAATAATTTTACGATCAATTAGAAAGTCATTTATGAAGTTATATATATTACCTGTTACTCCATATTGATTTAATTTAGTTAATAGTCCCTTAGTCCAAACCAGATCAAATGCTTTTTCCATATCTAGAAAAACAGCAATAAGATTTCTGTTTTTATATTGATTATTATTGAAGGCAAGTTTAATTGCAGTTTCTAATTTAATTAATTGATCTATAGTTGATCTATTATTACGAAAACCACATTGATTGTTAGATATGAGATTATTGGTTTCTAAATGGTATTTCAGCCTATTATTAACAATAATCTCCATTATTTTACATATGTTATTAGTAAGGGAAATAGGCCTATATAAATTAACATCATTTCTATCTTTATGTGGTTTTAATATTGGGATAACTACTGATGTTTTCCATTTTATAGGGAGTTTTCCAGTGCTCCATATCATATTATACATATTTAATATTATTTTAATAAAGTTAACAGGTAATTTTTTATATATTGAATAACCTATTGTATCCTCTCCAGGTGAGGTGTCTTTTTTAGTTTTTATGGCTTGATACCATTCACTGATAGTAATTTCATCATTTAAATAAGAGTTTTTGGTTCCTATATCTGTAAATATATGTTTATGATCTTTTTCAGCTTTATTTCTATATAGTCAGCTTGTTCTTTATGATTATTTGTATTATTTATTTTAGGTGTATTATTTGTATGTTTACCCCTAATTATTCTAATTTTATCCCATACTTGTTTTGAATTAGTTTTATAATCTAGATTACTGCAGTATTTTTGCCATGAATTAATTTTAGCCTGTTTTATTGCATATTTTAAGTCAGTGTCATATTTTTTATATTCTTTAAAGTGCTCAGTATTATTTGTGCGTTTAAATCTATTTAATGCTTTTCGTTTATTTTGCCTAATATTATTAATTTCATTTGTCCACCATGGGACACTAAGTTTATTGGGTTTACAATTAGTTTTTGGAATAGAGACATTAGCTGCCCTCACTATTGCATTTGTAATGTTTTCATAATATTGATCTATATCATCACTTTGAAGATCTTCAAGTTTTTCTTTTTTAATATTTTTTTGGAAGTTATCCCAGTCTGCTTTTTTATAATTCCATTTAGGAATTCTATTATTATTTCTAATTGAGCAGAGTTTTGTAGAGTAGTTATGATAAGAAAGTGATCACTTCCCATCGTATCAGATTGATCTACACTCCATGTTGCTATTTGTGCAATTTTAGGAGTACATAAAGTAAGATCTATGGCTGATAAGGTGCCATCTACCGGATTAAGTCTTGTTTTTGTACCATCGTTAAGTGTTACAAGATTAGTTTCATTTATCCATTTTTGAAGTCTCCTACCCCTGTTATTTGTTATTTCACATCCCCATATTTCATTATGAGAGTTAAAGTCACCTAACACAACTGCCTGATTAATCCCTATATGTAACTTAAGGTCTTGTAATGCAAGTTTATTTATTTCTATATTACCTCCCCCATGGTCATAAAAATTGTATAATATAAATTTAGTTTTACCTGTATTTATTGAAAGGGCCTGCACTTCAATTGTAGAATTTGTAATTCTTTCTGAATCAATTGGAATTATCGAGGCTGATGGTATATTATTGCTTAAATATATAACTAGCCCCCCCCCCCCCAATCCTTGTTTTCTATTTTGAAAATATCCAGGAGCATATCCTTGAATAGTTGGTAACGATTTAGTTTTAGGTGTTATTTTAGTCTCCTGAATACAAATAATATCAGGTTTAATAGTTGTGTTTATTAGTTTTAATTTTAATTCATTAATATTAACTGTTATGCCTCTTGCATTCCATTGCCAAATTATTAAATTAGATTTATGTTTATTTATGTTGGTATTGTCCTGTATAGTTGTATTATTCATATTGGGGGAATAAGTTTTCCAGTTTTTATACCCTCATCTATATGTTGTAAAAGGGCATGGAGCCCATTCGTGAGGGTGATTATATAATCCCTATTCTTATTTGTAGCGTTACTAAAGTAACGACCAATTTCTGTTATAGCCATTCCTATTGTAGGAAGTGTTAGGTTGTTAACTAAGTCAATAATTGTTTTGCTTTCAGTTTGTGTCTGTGAGTCACATTTTGTTTTGTTATTTTGTATAACTACATCCTTTTCAGTAATATTATCTACCTTATTATGAGTGGAAGGTAGTTTTTGATTATTAGTTTCATTCGTTTTAGTTTGTTTCTGCATAAATATTTCTTGCTTGGCTTTTATATATGTCCAGTTGTTTTATGTCCAGACTGACGAGTGCTTTTTTATATATGGCACAAGCGCGGACGTGAAGGAAAACACCCCTACGATCAAAACACCTACATTATCCATATCATCACCAAAACACTCGGACTTTAAAGAAAACACTCACTCACTTTTTTTTTTACTTTACTCGCATACATTGTAAATTTAACAAGTTATTTGAAAAATACGTTGTGCTTATAGAGGCACTTCAAACAAAAGTAAAAAGAGACTGTAATTATAGACTCACTTCTATTTTTTATCTAACTTCCTCACATACCATTAGCAAATTGAATTATTTATTCTTTTCGACTATGTTGGGTAGCCCAGAAAAGGGCTGTTTTTTGTGTGCACGAGGAGGGATGACAATCTTTTATCTGGCAACATGATAGGGTCTACTTCTTCGGAAATAGAAAGAGAACTCTTTCGTGTCGACATGGCAGTCGACAAAACTTCTGTCTGGTTCATGCTGCTGTTGTTGCTGCTGCTGTTCTCTCTGCTTCTTCTAAAGTCTATACTTCTCAGTCCATTCTTCTTTGTCTTTTTGAATTTCTTCTCTGAAGAGTTCTTCTGTGAGGTCTTCCGTTACTTGCAGCATTCTAACATTCTCTATCTATTCAGGCTTTGGCATCAGATTGTGTCTGATACGATGCAGAGTGACGTAAGCTTCGTTAATCTTGGCTAGTCTTGAGCACATCTTCGTAAGAGGATGAGTCAAACAATGAATGGTCAGACTGGAGACTACCATTGCTTTACTTGGTTCAAGCGCGGACGCGATAGAAAACACCCCTCTACGGTTTAGGGATGGAAACGTTTGGATAGTTTGATGTGAGGGATAGAAAGAAGTCAAAGAGCATATATATTAATAAAAATGTAAAAACAAACGATAGACGCATTGGTTTCAAAACACAACATTTTTATTCAAATAACAAACAACTCCCAAAACACAATTTTTATCAACTAACAAACATTTTTTAATTCCCAAATATTTTTTTTCAAATAACAAACATTTTTTTTCAAATAACAAACATTTTTTTTTCTTCAATAACACCAATACATTATCTTTGACATGATTGAGAACGTTGTGAATTATATTTAGATTTCCACTGTTGGAAGTCATTGAGCCATTGATGTACACTACGTTTATTAGCTAAAGACAACAGATAGCCATAATGGTCACAAAACCATCGATCTACTTTGTCATCGTTTCGAGACGAATGACAATCAAAATAAGTCACTAAATGTTCTAAAGAATATCCAATACTGCGATGATGCAGAAAATAGACACAATATTGTCCACACACCATAGAATCTGTGCCTTGTAATTTCACATTATTGAATCGTGTCGTCTGGGCATTTCTTCTCATAAAGTCAATGAAATCGTCTTCCAAAGGAGGCAATCCATACGAATCAAAATACTCCACACAACCCTCTTGAGGAAAGTAGACAGCTACCCAGTGAGTTCCTTGAAGATGACTGTCATCTGTGTTTGCCGTCTGATCGAGTATGCAGATAAATTCCTTCTGTGGACATACCAAAGACATGCTTAAGTAGGGGAGCAAAATAGATGCCGAAGAGGGTGGGGGCTATGATGCAATTCTGTTTCACTCTGCTGAGGATGTTGAAGGAGTCAGACATTGAGCCACCATACTGCACTGTGCCTTTCAAGTCATCGTGAACGAACTGGATCATGCTTGGCAGCATTAGAGGGCATCCTATCTTTACCAGGATTGTAAATAATCCATCTCTGCTGACAATATCGAATATCTTGGTGAGGTCTATCAAGGCCAGGAAGAAGGGTTTATGTTGTTCTCTGCATTTCTCCTGCAGCTGCCTGATCGAGAAGATCATGTTGATTGTGGACCACTCAGTGCTAAACTCACACTCTGACTCTGGATATATTTTGTCAGCAAGCATCTGCAGTCTGTTCAGGATGACGCATGCGAAGACTTTGCCGACGAAGCTAAGAAGGGGTATGCCCCTTTAGTTGTGCAGTCACTTCTGTCGCCTTTGTTATTGTACAAGGTTACGATGTTGGCATCTCTCATGTCCTGATGCACTGTACCTTCATCCCATCACTGGCAAAGGAGATTGTGTAGGTTTGTGAGCAGCACAATGCAACCACATTTGATGACTTCTGCTGAGATGCCACCCTTCTCTTTGGCTTTACCTAAGGTCTTCTTTAGTTGGTAATAGATACATAAAAATTAATTTGCTTATCTTCAGAAGTGATGATAATCTTCTCCACAAGAAAATGGAAGATGACATCAAACATATAAGGTATCTTAGGGGTATGTTTGTTTGTTTGTTTGTTATGGTTTAACGCCATTTTTCAGCACAATATAGGCTATACATGGCGGCCAGTATTAGTGGTGAAGGAAGAACCCGGACAAACCCCGGAAAGAACCACCGACCCACGAGAAGCTACTGACAAGCTTTCTCACATCACTACATTTGCCGAATATTAGACTCGAACACACGCAGACAGAGGTGAGATGGCAGTGGTCCGTAACGGACAGCGCTTTAGACCACTCGGCCACTCGGAGTCCCATCTTAAGGATAATGAAGTGTTCTGGAATGATCTGTTTCATAATAATTGGAGGACAAATATAGCTGATACAGTCAGAGTATTTTCAACCTGGAAAAATGCCTGCTACGTAATAGTAATAAGTATGGTACAGTTAATATTAAATTGATGAATTGCCGTACGAAAATGTAAGTTTCTGTAAGCATTTTTCACTTGTCTAAAAGGTGAAAGGTTTGTATATAGCATATCCATTGTTTGTCTTAGCATCAAAAAGGTATTATTAAAAGAGTATGCAGAGGATACATTTTTACATTTTCTCAAAGATATACATTATAAAGTTGAGAAACCCAATACGAAAACGGAAATTGAGGAAAATGACTTATTTCATGCTTTATCTGAAATCTAATCAAAGCTGCGATATTACTTATAGATCTTGAAAATTCATGGATAATTTAGTAAAAAATCTAAAATAATTTATATTCATGAAATATACTTTTAGCTTAATTTTTTTGATTATTTTGAAACTAATTTTCATTAGGTCGGTTCTTGTAAACTGCATCACATTAGGGTTGTGAAAAGAAATGCCAATATTGACGGTCAATGTTCACAATTTTAGTGTCCATTTCCAACCTTAAAACAATGCCTTGTGACCTTGATAATATGGCCAACGTTACTAGATTTAATCAAGTCTTAATAAACTCCTAAGAATATAAACATTGTCAGACTTTGTTTTACGATAATACTGCTGTCATCTTATATAAATATTATCATGCTTTTCTGTAAGAGCCTCATGCCATCTAGTATTAATGTTGCCTGGTTTTGCTATAAGAAGCCATGTCATCTTATAGAAACATTGTCATGCTTTGTTGTAAGATACTAGTGTCATATATAAACATTGTCAGGCTTTGTTGTAAAATACTAGTGTCAGATATAAACATTGTCAGGCATTGTTTAAGATACTAGTTTAATTCTACATAAACTTTGTCAGGCTTGGTTGTAAAAATAAGTATTATAATACTAGTGTAATATATAAACATTGTCAGGATTTGTTGTAAGATACTTCAATAATATATAAACATTGTCAGGCTTTGTTGTAAGATACTAGTAAGACCTGAGTTTCTCCACATCTGACTGGAGGATTTTCTTCTTCCGGCTTCAGGGTGACGTATGTTCAGTGATATTCTTATTTAAACACTAAGTCATTTTTGCACACTATTGTTTATATCCAGATATACAAATACTAAAGTTATGTCCACCTCTACACAACAGTTTAGTTATATGGTTCCCTGACATAGTTGTCTGCTCTAATAATATTTATCTCTCCCTTTATATACATCTATAACTATTATGTCTCAGTCCTTTTATGAAGTGTCTCTATTATATTCCTTTTTCATATCCCTGTTTTTGTATATTATGTACATTATGTTATACAGGATAATGCTACCTAAACCATCAAGAGGGAGCAAAGGTCCCACGATCTGGAGATAGGATGCGCAAGAAGAAAAGGCGATGAGACTATGAGGATATAACATATTGTATGATAAAAGAAAAATAGCATGGCGAAGGAAAGAAAATACAAAGGAGATAAGGTACATTGAACAGTTTTTCAAGGTCAGAAGTGTTGAACACGAGGACTGAGGATAATTACACTACCTGTACAAAGAAGGAGCGCAGTTCTTAAATACGTCGAGAATACCCAGTGAAAACTTTCCAAGTTCAACAGAGATAATGATAGCTATTAAAGTAACAAATCTAGGATATATCAACAAGCTTGACTCAGTAAACTCAATGGGATATGTAGGGTATATAATTATACCAAAAGGAAAATAACCCATACTGTCATTAGGGGAATTTCGGATGAGCAAAGGCCCCATAAATGTGGAAGAACCAGAACTATTTCAAATTAAGATTTTTTTTAAAAAAGAGAACAGGAGAACTGTTTATTTCCGATATTCCTTTAGAGATAACATTAGAAGCAGTGGTCAAGCACTTTGAAGACAAGTTTGCAATCAAAGTAATTACATCAAGGCTGTGAACCATTAAGACAAAAACAATTAAAAATGGAATGCGAATACTCGAAATAGAAAAAGAACAATGAAAGACAATCAAAAGGTCCTACTTTATGCCTGGCTTTCTTGCCAAAACCAGGTACAAAGGTTGTATTTGCGACAAGAAATGTAAGAGGTGCTATGAGACAGGTCACACTCCCTTCAAATGTCCACAAAATGACACTGACCCAAGAAAGAGATTACAGCAACTACAACAAAAACAGCAAGACCAAGATAGAGTAGAGACCTTGGAACAGGGAAAAAAGATACACACAAAAAAAAACAATCCCTCAAAACCGGACGAGTATCACTTTAACAGATTCGACAAAGTTGACTGGAAATGAAATGCCCCAAATAATAACACAACACGAGAAACCGGGAATAGCGAGTATAATAGGAGCCCACATAATAAAACCTACAGAGAAAAGAACTGAGGGAAATACAAATCAAGCTCCAGTGGAAACGTTGATATCAACAGGGAAAGAAAACACAGATGTAAGGTCAAAACAAATAACATCTGCAAATGAAATTATCACATCAGTCTCGAAAGAAAGACCAATCGAGACAAGAACAGAAGCAATCACAAGTAAACTTCAAGTAAAAAAACAGTTAACAACAGAAAACAAGACAAATTATCTAGACCAAATGAAAGAGCAACGGCAAAGGAAAAAGAACAAGAGGGAAAGCGGCAGTTCTGCTTTTGTTACTGTTAGCGACGCAAATCCATTGGACAATGAGTCATAAGGAATTCACACCGCTGCACGTTGAAGATGTTTTATTGCATTAAGTGCATTATTGCATTAAGTGTTCACATTACCCCGTTTTTGTGTTGCATGTAGAGGTGTAGCTGGGAAGGAGGGGGCAGAGGGGCCAGATTAGTGGGGCACCAAAATGGGCTATGAATGTTTTTGTGGGGTGGGGGCGTAAAAATAAATCTTGTTACCGGGCTCCAAACACCCTTGCTACGCCTCTGCCTGCACGCAAATTTCAGATTAAGAAAAAGATTTATTGCCAATAGCTATTAATTTTGAATGGGATATAGATTTGATTCATTTTGTGAACACAGTGCCCTTTAGATTTTCATTTTTTAGATGTGCATTTAAAACATATTTGTTATCCTTTAAAACGTGATATAAACCCATTGCAGAGCATTGTGTGAAGTACCGGAGTGACACTTCTAACACACAGAGCACGCTAAAGGTTGGCTAATACCTATTTTCAACATTTTTGAACTACTATCCTGTGTTCTTACTGAAAAAGTTACTTTGTTATTAATATTCTCAATCGATATCACCATAATAAAGACTTTATTTAGAGAAGGTAACTCAATTAGTTACAGAACTAATCTACCTTGAGGCCTTCTATCTGTTATGTATAATATATACAACATGATGTGAAGAGTCTGGCTCAACACTAAATAAAAACGTAATTTTAAATTTCAAAGTATCAAGCCTGGAATACATGCACAGGCATCTGTCAAAAAAAAAACATAAACAAAAACATAAAATATCATTCTGCGTTGAAACATTCAGCTTTGAAAATGATGCAAAATTACAGACAAGTAGGCAGTAATTTTTTTGGTACTAGCACTGTTAAATTTTCAAAAGATTTCATCCATTTAAAACATTGATTATGAAAATAAGAAATGCTAGGAGCTTGGTATATGTCGCTGGGAATTTTGTTCCATAGTACTGGACCAGTATATTGAAAACATTTTTTAAAAAACAATTCCTTCTTTGGCCTTGGTATAATGTAATTTTTTCTTCTTATTGACCTTAAATTTGGAGTACCATCAGCATCTCTTTGGTGAAAGATATTGCTTAGATAGACAGGAATGGATTTTCTGGATACTTTTATACATCAAATTGGCTTTTCTAAGAAATATTCTTTCTTGTATTGTTAAAACGTTTATATTATTCATTGCATCCTGTAAATTATCTATACACTGATCTTGAATTAAAAGGCAAGCCCTATTTTGGAGCCGTATAAGTGTCGTTATGTTTGAATTAGAGGTATTACCCCAAATTACATTACAGTAGTCCAGATATGGCTGAATATAACTTTTATAAAAGATGACCCTATACTGAAGAGGAAAGTATGCTTTGATTTGTCTCAGTAGCCAAAGATAAGAATTAATCTTTTTTGAAATGTGCTTAATGTGAAGAGACCAAGTAAAATTGTTATCTACCTATACACCAAGAATTATATCTTGAGAGGTCATATTAAGGCTCACATTGTTAAAAAAAATGAAGCTTGTCACTATCTAGTCTTGCTCGTCTTTGTTATGTTGTAACTAGTAGGGCTTTCGTATTTTCTGCATTTATTATCATACTGTTTTCCTTGCACCATACTTGAAGTCTGTATCTTGTAAGTTATTTTCAAGTACCGTTTTTGTTTTACCAATATCAGACAGTGTAGTATCATCTGCATAGAGGTCAGTGGATGAAATTGAAGTTCCAATCTTAAGAGGTAAATCGTTGATAAATAGAATTAATAACAGAGGTCCATGGATAGAGCCTTGCGGTACTCCAAAATTATTACTTTTACTTTCAGAAAGTTGGCCATTTAAAGATACTTTTTGAACTCTGTCGGTTGAGTAAGAAGTAAACCAGTTTAAGGAATTTTCACTTCATTCATAAATCTTTAGTTGTTCAAGTAAAATTTCATGGTCTACAAGATCAAAAGCTTTACGAAATCAACCATAATAGGGCCTACCATTTCTCCTTGATCTAACGCTTTCAGCCATTTATCAATCAAAAATACAAGTGCAGTTTCACAGGAGTGATTCTGGCAAAAGCCAGACTGATTTTCATGAAAAAGATCATAAGTGTTTAAATAGTTGCGAAAAGAATCATGTACATGTTTTCTAGTAATTGGTGAGACAAGGAAGGATAGAGATGGGTCTGTGGTTATTTACATCATCTTTTGTTCCTGCTTTATGCAATGGTATAACCTTGGCAGTTTTCCATGTTTGTGGAAATTTATTAGACCTAATACTTTCATTACAAATGAATGCTATACTCTCTACAATTGCAGGTACAACCACTTTTAGTAGCCTTGGTCTAATCATATCAAGTCCTGTAGCTTTACAAACATCATTGGTTTTAAAATATTTCAACACAAATTCTGGACTCATTTCAGGAATTTCAAATTTCATATTGTTTTGAAGTTTTTTAGCACAAAAATGTTTGAGTTCTAGATGATCAGATGAAGTTCTGGGTTCTTTAAGTTTTTCAGCAATTTGAACAAAAAAGTTGTTAAAAATATCTGAGATGTCCTTTGGATTATCAGTATAAATGCCCTCATGATTGAGGGATAAAATTTCAGCTTTACGCTTACATTTGCCTGCACCAAAACCTGTAAACACTTTCCAGATAGCTTTCGGGTTATTTTGGCTTTCATCCAACACTTTTTTGTAGTGCGCTTGTTTGGCTTGATGTATCATTTTATGAACTTTATTCCTCCAAATTCTATATTCGGTTTGATTTCCTACTGATTTTAGTTGGTCTCGTTGCTTTATTGATTCTAAACTTTCTGGGGAAATCCAGCCTGGCTGATGGTCGTTCTTTATCCTGTGTGTTTTTAAAGGGGCATGCTTGTCAACTATACTAATGAACAGATCTGTCCAAGTATCTAAACTATCATCAATATCCTCAAAGATTTGGACTGTATTCCATGGAATTTGTTTTAGATCTTCTAGGAATTTAACATTATCAAAGTTTTTAAAGGACTTATAAGTAATGGATTTATGGATATTATTTTTTGTTGATTTGCCATTGACTTCACGTGTTAGAAAACTTGGAAAGTGATCACTTATACCAATCTTTGGGACCATTACTTCCAAAACATTTTATTTTGTATTGGTATAAATATCTATAAGTGTTTTAGATGTAGATGTTACTCTGGTGGGTTCATTTATTAGTTGCTCCATACCTAACGAATCAATACATTTCATCCGATTCCCTTTTATATGATCATTGAGAAGGTCTCTATTTATATCACCTAGAATGTAAAATTCTTTCTCTTCATTTGAAATTGTATCTACTTGAAGTTCAAAATATTCACACCAATCAGTATGTGATGATTGGGGTCTATACACAAAACCTACTAAATAGGGCTTTGCTTTTTCTGGACTGATCAGTAGCCAAATGGATTTCCTGTATTTCTAGGTCTTCCCGTCTTTTACAAATAGTACCGGTTTTAACATATACAAGGAGCCTGCCACCGCCTGCTTTCCTATCCTTACGATAAGGTTGTTCATAGCCATTAATATATAAGAAATTTTCACCCTGATTTTCTGTTAACATTGTTTCCGAGAGTCCAAATAAATGGATATTATAATTTGGAGAGGTTAACAGTAACTTTACTTGATCAATCTTTCCTCGAAAACCCTGAATATTTAAATGACCTATGCGTAAACCTTTGCTAGAAACTCCTAAATTCAAGAGACTAATATCAATGCTATTAGAGGCACTCAAGGAGACATTGAAAGTATTAAAACTATGTTCACAGTGATCATCATTACAACTATCATTACTGTATTAAAAAAATTAGTTTTTCTACAACTGCATTTTCTACTTTTATAATCATTGCATAAATCTGAACTATCGTTCCTGTTGGAATATGTACGAGTAGCTTGTAAGGTTCCTCATTCAGAACATGCATCAGCAAGGATATCTAATCTGTTTTGACAGGGATGCCCAGTGTATATAACAGTCCTTGATAGATAAATTGGTCATCCTGCTGAATAGAGTCTTCCTGTGGAATTGAGATGGCTTCATTGCCCTTCTCCTATTCCATAAATCTAGTGTGAGTTTTGGCTTTGTGTTCAAAGCTACCAAACTGATGGCATTGTATTGGCTGTCTGTGCCTGCATTTCTGTGCTGAATGTTTGATCTCACCACAGTAATCACATCCCATAGTGTACTGCCTGTATTGATATGGCTGACCATATTGTCTGATGTTGTTTTGACCTACATTGCGTTTATGGGGACGGTTGAAGTTTGTAATGTGACTGTAAGACTAGACTACATGAATGACTGCATTTATATTTTTTGCCAGCTTTTCCACCCCTTTGGTAGACTGGTGGATCTTATCTCTTTTTCCAAATAGATGTTGCATCACTTGTCCCTCTTCATCCAGGAAACTCATGTAATTATAAACAATATCACTTCCTTTCACTTGCCAGCCTTCGGACGACCTCATTGATATCTGACACATCACAATCTCCCCTGGGGGCCATTTCACACAATGCAACCTGACAGCTTTGATTTTGCTTATGAATGTAATTAAGTAATTAGACATATAGTTCTTCAAAAAGTTCTAGATCGGTCCCTTCACTGGCATTGTTCCTTCCAATATTGAGTACTTTTTAGTAAACTTGGAGAGATCATATATTTGTATATCTTCCAGTATTGTCTGTATTTTGGCACCTCAAATGGCATGCTTTCTAACACAGTGTCTCAGTCCTCTGTTGTTAATTCCATGTAAAATAGAACTACCAATAAGTAGGATGTTATCTTTGCTGATAGAAGGCAAAGTAGTTTGTTTACTTTGTATTGATATTGGTTTGTATGGTGCTTTATTACTTCTGGCTGAATGAGTGACAGAGTTGGAAAACTGCACTGGGTTTTCTTTTGGCAATACTTCAGGTGTCTACACTTTTACTAAGAGACATATGTTTAGGACCAATGGTTTGTGAATGTCTGCTGATAGTCAAAGGTTTCCCTCTCTGGGCAGCTAATTTAACCTTTTCATTTATTAGCTTGTCAATCTGTTTTTGCCTACTTGTTTCTGGAGTGTTTGTATAACAATCAGCAGCAGGTCAGTATTACACATACATGTAGAGGGCTGTCTATGATCTCTAGTAGGTCCCTCTGTAGGGGTCATAGTTGGAGTGCTATTTATTGCAGGAACCCTAGAAAGTGGGTCAGCTCTCTCATCAGATAATTCTTGGTTTCTATGACTACAACTCTAATTTGAATCCACTAGATCTAATAAACATGTGGAATTGAAACTATCCTCACTGGTAGGGGATTATGAAAATAGTTTAGTAGCCATTCTGATGAAGTTCTTATCTTTCCATTTCATTGACAATAAACCTCTAACTTATATTAGACTTGCAGCACAATTAAAAATAAGTACACATTTTGGGTCCATCAGCATGTGTTGTAAACATGGACTGGAATGAATACAAAGTGAATTCCTTTTTAATTTGTCCAGAAACTGATGGAAAAATCCAGTTGTCAAAACTGTTATTGTGCAATTGGTTGAATTTAAATGATTCACATGGTATATGATACCCTCTAAATAGTCCTTAACAAGAAGGTCTTGCTCTACATCAGAGAATCCCTCAAATAAAATGTAAAATGTTCAGAGAAAGAAGAATGTGAGAAAATTGATATTATGGCAATAGCTGTAACTATTGTATAAGATATAGTGCATGATGTTAATATATATATATATATATATATATATATATATATATATATATATATATATATATATATATATATATATATATATATTATTGAATTTGGATGTTAGAGACATAGACAATATTATTACTCCTTTACTCATTGAAATTTGGAATGAATACACTTCTACTGACATGGAAAGAATACACCACCACTGATGAATAATCCTTTTCTTTTGAAAATCCATAGAACAAATGAACCACAATCCACCATGTTGAATCTGGCTGCTGGCTGGGCAATATCTCACATTGTATTGAAAGAGAAAAATAATGTCAAAACTGCTTGAAAAGACACATGATGTAGCCTTTTGGTCAAATTTATTTCATGGATGATGAATTAAACACACAGATATTCCTGGATTTAACTGTTGCTGCTGCTTTCTATATGGCATTATGGTAGCCATCTTGATGATTCATTAGAAGAATAAGATTAGTCTTGAATAATTTAATAAGGATTTTCAAATTGCTGCTGGTCTTGTAATTTTTTCATTTTTGATATTTCGAGTTCTGATATCCAATACGAACTGTACATATAAAACATGAGTGTCTTTTATCTATCTATCTATCTATCTATCTGTCTATCTGTCTGTCTGTCTACCTATCTATCTATCTATCTATCTATCTATCTATCTATCTATCTATCTATCTGTCCAAATGGCATTTCTCTTTATATATATATATATATATATATATATATATATATATATATATATATATATATATATATATATATATATATATATATAGCGCAATACTATATTTTTCTTTCATTAACATTGTAATATCTTGAATCTATGAATTCTCGATTTTCTTGGTTCCATACAAATGTATACATTAGGTAATCGGTTTGTTCGATTTTTGTAATGGTTCTTATGGGCTTTTAATGTGTCGATATAGTAATAATCAGTAAGGTACATATTTTTTAAAAACTTTATATCAATTTTGAATACTCTGTGCAGATTAAGTTTTGATGAAGTTAGTAAATCAGAAATCCCGGTCGGTATGTATTGATTCTCGTCTTTTCTAGACTTATATTATCAATTAAGATTGTAATTTATTTGCCTGATTTCTTTGTACGACAATGCATCTTCCATTCAAAAACCAAGTAAAATGTTAAATATTTAAATTCATTTACAAGTGACAAAGGTACGTCATAGCACAAAAAATCCCAAGTTTGAACACCGACATTGACTGAATTTTGTTTTTAAATTTTGTTTCTTAATACAACCTCCATGCCTCTTTGCACCAATAATTATTCAACGTATTAAGCAAGTTTTGCAAACTTTAAAGATTTTGAAAACGGTGCAGTATCATTGGCAAATATAATAATACAGTCATGTATTTCAATAGTGTCATATTCATTTTTAAAAATGTCTTCATTGCATGAAACACAGTTCTAACAAAAACACAGTAGTTCATATCCATACATTATAGTCAAATGCAACATGACCCCGGATGAGTTAGCAACAAAACTCGCCTCTGCCATGGTGTGTTCTTGATATAGTAACAGGATGTAACCTTGGAAGGTTCCCTATAGGTCAAGCCTGACGTGTATGTCCTTTTGTTCATTGGACATGATAACGTATGCTTCAATTATGTCACCTTTTCACTTGCCTGTGATTTGACACGACATTAATTTTTGTTAGCACTTTTGTGGTTTTTCTCCATTCCTGAGGTAATTATCTGGTTGAAGTAACTTTACCGGTAACTAAATCTTCTTTTGCCAATATACAATTGCGACACGAAGTGTTGATGGTTCAAAAACGAATATTGCATGATCCAGGTGAAACAGATTCAATACAAACTGAAAGATCTACAAATATGATATCTGCATTTATTTTCACTATAACCCTGATAAGCATCGACACACCCATAATAATTATAGAACATAAGAGACAAGTTTCAAAGCCCAGCAGATAATTAAATGTACACTACGTTTGTATCCGGCAGTCACTAATCTGAGTGACTAATGAAATAAAATATTCTATTGGCAGGTTGGTATGTAAGCATGTTACCAAATATACTAATGAATATAACTATGGCATATCATTAGCAACCCGCAATATGCAGTCTGCATCTAACATTGAATACACGGAATTTATGAACAAATATGAAATGGATGATGTCTCTGAATGATTAGTCGACATTTTGCATATTAAATTTTGATATGAAATAATCAAAGTCACAAAGTTGATGTTTGAAGGATTATATACTAACGACTGTACGAAAATAGGTATAAGCTGGAATCTCCTACATCGATTTACCGAAATAGGTGAAAATTTGAAAAATGTCACAAATGTAAAATAAAACCAATATGACTGGCAGATTACTATGTATGCAAAATGCAGTCAAATTCCAAACAGCATTACAATATTTTAAAAGTAATTGAACTTGAACAAGGTATCTCCTTAACTATGTGTTGAGTTGTTGAAGCTAAATACAGTGGAGTCATGCGATTGACATCAAAAGGTTTGTTGGATAGGATAGCAAGACAAGTTTACAACGACTGAAAATGCAAAATCTATTGTATGCACTGATGAGTTAGGGAAACATTTTAACGACGCAGGCGCATGCCATACAAGTGATAGTAAAATATTAAATAAATTAGAGATGAGACAGCGATCACCTAAGCGGCAATTAAAGAAGTTCTACTCAGACTGTAACTTAGATCTCACATATCCAAACTAATCCCAATATTGATTCACAATTTGTCAGGTGTTGATAGTCATCTATTAATGAAGACGCTTTAAAACTGATGTAACACTTATTTAGGCTTAAAGAGATCTCATTCAGAGACGTTCCAGACTATATTACTAAGATACATCAAAATGTTAAAGGCAATTGGAATGCATTCCGAACATTCTATACGTTTATACTTGAGATATGATATTTAGGATTATTTAGGATATAATTCACAACACCGGTTTTTGGACTTAAACTAGGTAGTTATGGTCAGATTGCATCCCATCGTTTATATCTACATTACACGGAACAGGTACAACTGAATCGAATGAATATTGAACTGGGTTATAACAACCAGAATAACTGTTTAATATATTTTAAACACAAATTTGTTTCTGTTTCCGCCTTTCAGGAATATAAATAATGTAATGTAATGCATTTATGCTCTTTTCAAATATACAATGACCATTTACTTTAGCTCGAAGAGAATGTTGAGGCAAGAACCTATCACTAGGTTGAAAAATACTTTCCTTTGCATTTGCATCGTACCTTAATTTCAATTTTGACAGTGTAAATTAGTTATCGCTACTTCACACGTCTTTGACAACTCATATTTGAAATTGGAGACATAATCAAGTAGATTAATCTTGGAATCTTCCTTAGAAAGACGTTTCTCTTTTAATAACTTTAATGGTTCACGAACACTAAGTCTAAAAGCTAGTAAATAGGACTTAAACACCATGATTCTTAAACTGACGAATTGACAGAAAACACCAGCAAATGAACATCGATAACCCATTCCTTGTCTGTACTTGTAGTCAATGTTTGACAAGCTATGCCAGTAAGTACGCTTTAGGAATGTCTAATGTTCTCTTGACCACTTCGAGTTTTCAGCAATTTTCTGCATCTGCATTTGTTATAGTTTTCTCTTATTCTTCTTTTTGCACTTGTTTCCTTTCCGTTTCCTTCCCCTCCACTCCCATCCCTCTGAAGCGAAAGCTTTCTGAATTCCGATTCCATCTTGCTTTGTGTTGTTTTATTCTTTTTAAATTAGCTCCTTTAATTTCTTATCAATACCAGAGACAGACTTACACATCAAATCCAAAACACTAATATCCAAAACTTCCTTTCCAACCAAATAATTAACCAAACTATTGTTTATATATTGTTTTGTAGCCTTTAATTACAAAATATCATAATGTCCGGCAACTCGTTTCTTTTATAGAATCGAACTCATCCTAGGTAGGATTAGAAAACACAATGTTCATTACATTAGATGACATTGTGAATGCTTGTTAATTTCACAAAAGATTTCTTAAATGTGAAACAAAATCTTTGCCAGTGTTAATGAAAACTCTGAGAGTTAATTTAAATTTTAAGAACAATTTTTTAATATCTCTGAGGAAAGTTGGATCCCATCTGATATGACTCCATCCATCGTCTTCAACTAAGTAATAGAAAGAAGCGAAAGTAAAGAGTTTGGTAAAAGTCAACAAAAAATGTATTTCTCTGAGTTTTTATCTCGATCAAACTTCATTATTTTAGGTAAGAAAGCGAAATTGTAAACATGACATTTTGTCATTGCATTTAAACTGTGCAAGTGATGAAGCATTCTTTTGTTTTTCCTAAGGTTTTGTATGAGCCATACGAACCTGATTTGAGATTTCTTAATATAAATGTTGCAGCAAACCACAGATTCACTATGATGATATTGTAAACGGCTACTTTTGTAAGGAGAGAACAAATATTGCGTATTTATTCTTTAAATTTCCAGTTACTCAACAATTTTGGAAATTATTTATGTAATAGATCCAAACTTAGGACCCGAATGTCAGAATAAAACGAAAATATTTTCTCATAGATCATAACATTTTTGCTGGTTTGATTCATTTCTTAGGTTTGCTTGTAACAAGAAAACATTTAATTTAATAACTCCTTTAGGGCCTTTGTCTGAGAGAGTGTCGTTGTGTACAATATATTTGTGTGTGTGTATGTGCAGTACATTTATGAAATAGGATACAAAACAGTTTAAGGTAATCTTTATGATAACTCGATCTAGCTTTTACAGCGTTTGATTGCGTCATTTCTTTTTTGTTGTTGCTTTTGGGCTTGGTTGCAGAATAAAACAGCATGTCACTGGTTTTGATCTTAAAATCATACGCCTGAAATCACATGCGACATTCAATACCATTATTCAGTTACTCGTGTGTCAACGTCAGCAAATTGCATATCCTTCATGAAAACTAATGATTAAACATACAAAACCGTCGTACCGCCATAAAAGTGCTACAGTAAAGCTCGTCTTTAGTAAACAAAACAAAAACCCATGCTGATCGGCGAGTTTTCTGCATATTATATTGTACTGTATTGTATTGTCTTGTCTTGAATTGAATTGAATTGAACTGAATTTAATAGTATTGTATTGAATTGAACTGAATTGAATAGTATTGATTTGTATTGTATTGTTTAGTATTGTATTGCACTGCATTATATTGAATTGTATTGAACTGAATTGAACTGAATTGAATTGTATTGCATTGTATTGTATTATATTGTACTATATTGTATTGTATTTGTATTGTACTGTGTCAACTGAATGATCCCACGAAATTTCAAGTAGCTGTGATTGACTTCGGTATAAATGTAACAATGACTTGAGATCTCGCTTGAGTCTAATATAATCCAGGTCTTGCACATAACGTATTGATTCAGAGATCTCGAACTAGTTAACACAGCGGTTAAATCAAGCATACCTAATCTGACTGCCAATGAAATGTCCAGGAGAAGAAAACATAAGGCAGCCGAATGTTAATTTGTGTAAGGTATGTGAGATAAACACATTGTAAAACGTATTACTAGTCTAAATATGGAGAGACCATGTATAAAACAACTCAAATTTATACTTCTGTTCAAAAGTCATAATAGTTGTACGAAGAAACAAAAACACGTGGGAAGTAGTTTGTGCAAAATCTTACATTTCATAACATTAGAGCCTTGTGACAATTTGCGTTACTTTTAAGTTGGCAATACGTACACCAGTCAATAAATAAATTCAATCTAAATTGTATATTGGGCTGGTAAGGACATTCTTAAATGGGACAAGAGGTCCGTGCTCAGCTCTTATAGCTAATGTTTCATTTTGTCACCAAATCAAGGAATTTGTCTTTAAAAATTAGTTTATTTCGCTCTCAGTTTTAGCATTTTCTAGTAAGGGTCATGCATATTCTTCTTTCTGTTGTTGTTTGACGTCTCCACGCTCCAATTGGAAGTCTGCAGTACAAATATCGTCTTGTAATTTTTATATATATAAAGATTTGATGTTTTGTGTTGAACTCATTTTTCCGTATGAGAAAGTATCCTTGTTAGCATACTGCTTTTTGATTTTCATGTATATATTATATCATCGTAAATAATTATATATGGTGCATTAAATAGCTCTATGATGTACAATATTCACGTACAATTTGTTAACAAATTATTATTTTTGATAAAATACGAAAACAAAAAAATTCAAATATGAAAGCGTTGATTGTATCGTAACTGGCGATCTAAATGTAAGGACTGTTTCAAGCCCTGCTTTTATTGTCAAGGATGGCATCATTCCTATAGAAAACTATACTGATTTTATTGTTAAGGATGGCATCAATCCTATAGAAAACTATACTGATTTTATTGTTAAGGATGGCATCAATCCTATAGAAAACAATACTGATTTTATTGTTAAAGATGGCATCATTCCTATAGAAAACTATACTGATTTTATTGTTAAGAATGGCATCATTCCTATGGAAAACAATACTGATTTTATTGTTAAGGATGGCATCATTCCTATAGAAAACAATACTGATTTTATTGTTAAGGATGGCATCATTCCTATAGAAAACAATACTGATTTTATTGTTAAAGATGGCATCATTCCTATAGAAAACTATACTGATTTTATTGTTAAGAATGGCATCATTCCTATGGAAAACAATACTGATTTTATTGTTAAGGATGGCATCATTCCTATAGAAAACAATACTGATTTTATTGTTAAGGATGGCATCATTCCTATAGAAAACAATACTGATTTTATTGTTAAGGATGGCATCATTCCTATAGAAAACTATACTGATTTTATTGTTAAGGATGGCATCATTCCTATAGAAAACTATACTGATTTTATTGTTAAGGATGGCATCATTCCTATAGAAAACTATACTGATTTTATTGTTAAGAATGGCATCATTCCTATGGAAAACAATACTGATTTTATTGTTAAGGATGGCATCATTCCTATAGAAAACAATACTGATTTTATTGTTAAGGATGGCATCATTCCTATAGAAAACAATACTGATTTTATTGTTAAGGATGGCATCATTCCTATAGAAAACAATACTGATTTTATTGTTAAAGATGGCATCATTCCTATAGAAAACTATACTGATTTTATTGTTAAGAATGGCATCATTCCTATGGAAAACAATACTGATTTTATTGTTAAGGATGGCATCATTCCTATAGAAAACAATACTGATTTTATTGTTAAGGATGGCATCATTCCTATAGAAAACTATACTGATTTTATTGTTAAGGATGGCATCATTCCTATAGAAAACTACACTGATTTTATTGTTAAGGATGGCATCATTCCTATAGAAAACAATACTGATTTTATTGTTAAGGATGGCATCATTCCTATAGAAAACAATACTGATTTTATTGTTAAGGATGGCATCATTCCTATACAAAACTATACTGATTTTATTGTTAAGGATGGCATCATTCCTATACAAAACTATACTGATTTGATTTTGATAATGATAATATGAAGTTGTTTTTGTACAAAGGTAAAACGTATTTGGTACTTGCTTGCTTGTTTTTATGTAAAGCATTTGTATTGATAATATGTGATGGTGGCCGTTTTAGAGATCGTAAGATGGGTGCAATGGCCTCAACAGGTTCTCTTGGACTTATATCATCAACTGTATATAAACTATTTATGTACATGATTCTAGTTTGGTAGCAAGATAAATCAGGGGAGATAACAACCCTTATTGAACAGGGCTATAGGCCTGTGATACCATAATGATGGTCGCATTATGTGGATTTAGTAAACAAAGTCCATTCGGTTGATGATTCTTCATAGATGTCATACATCATTAGTATATATTATTTGTATTATCACGTAGTAGTTATAGTTTACCTATAGTATGTACAGTTTCATATTTTTGATTTTACCACACCTTAAAATATCACTTTATGTGATTCTGATTGCTCCAAATAAGCCCATGAAATTATTGTGCAGTATTCTCTTTACTGATTGGATGGGATCGTGAAAGAACGTTTTTAAGCTAGCCTTCTGGAATATTTGTTTTGAATTATCATTATCGGCTGCCATTTGTGAACTGGAGTCGCGAAAGGAAATTGAGGAAAATTATCTCGGCTGTCTGAATATGGATGTGTTACTCCCATAGGAGGTTGTAATGTCATGTTATACAATATTGAAATGAGAAAAATGGCGTAAAACTACAAGACAAGAACAACAATGAAACGTACAACTAAGGGTATTGCTTATTTGATGGCGGTGGAGGGGGGGACAGTGGTACATTTGTAAAATATAGAATCCAATGTATATACAAGCGTGCGACAGTAACAAGGAACATTATATAAACAGTGTTCATACGTCAAAAAAACAATTTGATTATTTTGGGATAAATTATACACATATTCAGTTTTGAAAATGCAAATACTTATTTCTGTCTATTTTGCTGCCTAATTGATAACAAATTTTAAGATTTGGTACTGGTTGTTTCCATATTATTATTTATATATAATCACGTGAACACCGATACCATATCAGCTGTTGTACACAATTTCATTTTTGATTCACGTCGACTGGGTGGCTGTCAATATCCAGTGCCTCATTATTCGCCGATAGCAAGGAAATTATCATTTCCAAAAGCAACAGTGATCATGTGAACATGCAGTGTTCCACAGCTAACAATACAAAATAGTTGGGTGTATCTAATCTTCACTGTGATTGTCAGAATTCACGAAGAATTTAGTGAAAAGTGATTGTAATGCCTATCCCATCACAAATCCACACTCACATATACTGTATATTAATCCACACTCACACTTAGTGTACATTAATCCACGTGCACGGAGACTATAAAAATCTACACTCATATTCATCCACACCACTCATACACACTGTAAATTAATCCACACTCACACATATTGTATATTAATCAACACTCATACATACTGTATATTAATCCACAATAATTCTTATTGTCTTATTGCACAGTCATCCATCATACTGTATATTAATCGACTCATACATACTTTAGATTAATCCACACTCATACATATTGTATTTAATCCACACTCACACATAGTGTACATTACTACACACTAATACATACTATATATTAATCCACACTCACTCATAGTGTACATTAATCCACACTAATACATACTGTGTATATTAATCCACTCATACATATTGTATATTATTCAACACTTATACATAATGTATCTTAATCAACACTCATTCATAATGTGTAATAATACACAATAATCCTTACTGTATTATTTCACAATCATGAATCATAAAGTATATCAATGCACACTCGTACACATGCATATTTATCCACACTCATATATACTGTATATTAATTCACACTCATTCTTACTGTATATTAATCCACAATAATGTTTATTGTATATTAATCCACACATTTGTGCTGTATATTAATCCACAATAATGCTTATGTTATTAATCCATACTCATACATGCTGTATATTAATCCACAACCATAAATACTGTATATTAATCCACACTCATACATACTGTATATTAATCAACACTTATACATACTGTATATTAATCGTAAATCGTACATACTGTATATTAATTCACAATCTTACATACTGCATATCAATTCAGAATAATGCTTATTGTATATTAATCTACACGCATGCATACTGTATATTTTGATACATTGTTAAGACTTTAAGAGGCAAAGAATTTGGATATTGAAGTCATAAATGAAAATGTGAGAGGAACTTACAGTATAACAATGAGAATGCAGATTAATCCTGATCAAATTTTATGAAAGCTCTTAAACGAATGAAATGTTCTGTATAATTTCAAAAACCAGAAATGTACTGATCCGCCTAGGTTCATGATGTTGTCATGATGGTATCGCCCAGAATTCTTTTGAATAATTCACAACAGTTCCAGTATAATTTGAAGTCCATATAATAAGCACTTTCTTTTTCCGCTTACAGGTCCAGACAAATGTTCCTTTTAAATCATATCAAAGTACAGCATAAAACAACGTCTGCAGACTTTCGCTGTCACTGCTTTGCTTAATTGAGGTCAGTCACTTGCAACATTGTTGCCAATGTGTAGTACCGTGATGTCATCCACCTGTTTCATTCACATTGTCCCAATACAGACCCAATATGTTTTTACCCAATACAGGCCCAATATTCCTATGTTAAAGTCCCGTTGCCCCCATAGTGCCGGTCCTGTATTACCCATGTTGAATTCCCATTGTCCCCAACGTGTCCCACGACCTTTTGGACTGAGATTTCCAATGTATGTGAATCGCCGTGAGAAGCTATCATGCTTGGTGGGGAGAGGCATATAATTTATATAACGCCTGGCGGAGCGGGAAATTAAATTTTATATAACGCATGGCGGACATTGTTGTCAATGTCCAGTACAGTGGTGTAATCAATCCTATTATACCAATACAAATCCAATATTTGTGTCCCTATACAAGTCCAATATTGTCCCCAGAGTGCCGGCTCTGTATTTTCCATGTTAAATTCAAATTGTCGCTGGATAGTCCCAATCCATTGTCACTCTACATCCTTTTGTTAAATTCCCCTTTGTCCCTATACAGACCCAATCCATTAAATTTCCCTTGTCCGTATAATAATAATAATAATAATAATAATAATAATAATAATAATAATAATAATGAGGACTTTGTATAGCGCCTAATCTTTAGAAATTCTAAACGCTTTACACCAATATAATTGATATGACTACACTACAGAAAAACAAACCAGAACCAGACAGAAATGAGTTACAATAGTCCAGTCTTGAAAGTACTAATGAACACATGAGTGTTTTAGTGGCATCAACTGAAAGATATTTACGAATGGAACTGATGCGTCTCAGTTCAAGATATACAGCCTTGCATATGTTTATGACATGTTGGTGCAATGTGAGAGTACTGTCTAGAGTAACTGACTGTGAGAATTTAATGTTGGTGTTGCTGATATTTATTGTCTGAGGTAAAGGATGTGAATGAGAAAGTCTTTGTGTTGTAATCCGAATAGCCTCAGTTTTATCATCATCTATCTGCAGTTTGTGACATGTCATCCATGATTTCACATCAGAAATGCACATCTCTACTCCGTGGATGGTAGCATCAACTTCAGTTGGGTGGCTAGACTTGTATATTTGGGTGTCATCAGCGTACAATTGGTGCGACACTGGGAGATGATCTATGATACTTGAGAACGGCTGAGTGTATAACATACGTCAACTGGGCTGGAATGTATTCCATTTGCAGATATAATTTGTATCCTGTTGACTAAGTAGGACTTGATCCACTGTAAGGCTATATTCTGAAAGTCGAATACATGCTGGAGACGGTGAAGTAATATATCATGGTCTGTTGTGTCAAATGCTGCAGATAAATCCAGGAGAGTGAGGACTGTAATCTGTCCACTATCCAAAGCAGAGAGAATGTCATTTAATACTTTCAGAAGAGTAGTTTCCGTACTGTGGCAAAGGCGATATGCAGACTATACATTGCTAAAAAGACTGTTTGAATTCAAATGAGATACAAGTTGGGTTAGAACAACCTTTTCTAAGATTTTGGATATAAATGGGAGATTAGAAACTGGGCGATTGTTCTTTAAATCGTTATGGTCAAATGTTGGTTTCTTCAGCAGTGGCCTTACGATGGCAGTTTTGAAAAATGATGGGAAATCCCCCCCCCCCCCCGATGAGAGAGAGAGATATTAATAACATTAGTTAGTGAAGGCAATATTGGGTCTAAGCACTCAAGCAGCATTGCTGTCGAAATTGGATCAAGTTCACAAGACTTTTGTGCACTTTTCATCACGATTGTCCGTACTAAATCAATAGAAACAGGTTCAAATGCTCCTAATGGTTGTCGCTGAAATTCTGCATCATACCTGTATGGTGACGAGTCAGTTGAAATTCTGCTGTCAAGCGAATCTCTAATGGTTTGTACTTTGTCATGAAAGAAATTTGGAAATTGGTCCGGAAGGTCTACTGGAGAGAAGGTTGTTGGAAGTGGTGTACATTTGTTCCTCGACATTAGTTTGTTACTTATCTCGAAGAGCTCTTTGCAGTTGGAACTCTCCGTGATCTTAGTACTGTAGTGGGATAATTTGGCTAAATGGACTATGTTTGCGACGTTCTTCTTAGCGGCTTCATAGATTTGTTTATGAATAGTGAGTCTGGTGGAAAGCCAAAGCCTCTCTGCTTTTCGACGATGTCTTTTAGCAGTGCGAAGCTGGTCCCTAACACTGCTATACCATGGAGATCACTTTTTCTTTTATTGATACTCTGCATTTGGTGGCTGGGGAACATGTAGTATACAGGTCCAACCTATGTTAAATTTGTATTGTCTGTAAAGTGGATATAAAATTCCCCATGTTAAATACCCCCTGAGGCTAGAGTGTGTATATATATATATATATATATATATATATATATATATATATATATATATATATATATATATATATATATATATATATATCCATTGTCACTATGTTCAATTCCCCATTCAATCCATGTTAAATTTCCCCATGTTAAATTCCCATTGTCGCCAAAGTGGATATACCCATTTTAAACATTAAATCGTCAATGTAACCCACTTTACTACTATGATTTATAAACATATGCTATTCCATCTCATCTCAAGAATCAAACGCTATATAGGTCACAATTGGAAGAATCAAAACATGTCTTAAATGACGAATTTCCTATGGCAACAGTCTTGATACCGTTTGCTTGAATATCAGAGCTTACAGATTATTTTGAAATACTTTTGCCCCTAATGATTAGGTGATACCCCATACATTATGGATTTACTGAATTTTCACCAAACCGTGTTCTTGGTATGTCTGTGCAAAATATTTTAAGGAAAAACATCTTCACATTTAACAATGACTACATCACATTATAATCTTGCTAATTATAACCCGTGCCAGCCACACATGATACCAAAGTATCAATTAGTTTTCTATAGACCTTAATGTTATAGACTGGTTCAGTAGATATACATTATATTTACCTTAAGCATGCGTGTAACACATAGAGAGTAATGTTATTTGTCAGTTTGACATGCACCGATCAATGAACTCCATTTTTCTATGGCGATAATTCTGCAAGAATTTAATAGGGGTAAGAATTACCCAGTCAAAACAGATACGTTATATGTATAACATTTTGTTTTGAAAATGGTATCAAATACAAAACCTAAGAAAACACTCCAACACGTACGTCACGCGTCAATCAGTGCGTATATCACGCATAAATAACTGAATATGCTCCCCAATTTGCTTGTTCCCTTCTACCGAGTTAAGAAACGACAAGCACAAATAAGATAAAAGATGCATATAACTTACTTCATTTATTGATTTATAATTTGAAACCTGATTACACACCGGGTGTGGGTGTGTTTGTGTGTGAGTGCTAACACCATTATGGTCTACGCGTTTTATTCCAAACGGAAGTTACAGCGTAAAAGACTAAACTTCTGATGTTCCTTTCCAGTTCCTGGACAAGTCCATTTTCAGCGAAGGTGTGTATGTAGGACTACGCATGTACGTACACAGAAGGGAAAGACAACGTCGTCAGCTTCCGATAATTACAGTGTCGAAGCAGCAAAGAAATAGAATATCAACTACAATTATGCCTTTTACGTGCATTTAACAAGCGGTTCTTGTCTGCAAAGCTATATAACTCTAACCTAGCAACATCATAGTAATTAATGTAATAATCGATAGTTAACGAATATGTTGAACAACATCACTCCGTTGTATGAGCAAAATAATAGCCCATAGCGATCAGCAGAGACGGCGAACAGTCCTTTTGCTGAAACATCATTTGCTTAAAAATAAAGCTCCTACGAAAATACAATAATAAACGTAATAATGCCAAACCGTAGCCTTTAACTGACTCAGAATTTCTCTGTGTTAGTTTAGTTCGTTACTTTACCCGTTGTTAGTGTTTTTAAAATATGTATGTATGTTCATTTTACCCACTTGACGTTTTATATAGGTCACACCCTCTCTTCAACTCTGTAGGTTTTAAGAAATAAATCAATATTGTACCAATAATATGGCACCAGCTATGGAATTTTATACATCTAGAATAACTCGAGAGCGACTAGAGGCAATCAAAAAATATCTTTCCATCCGTGATTCTGTCAGACTAAATTTACAAGATCGTCAGGAGTCTCAGGATGAATTTGCAGAAATATCAGAACCATTATTTAAACTGATTGTCGAACCAAGAAAATTGTTACAGCAACTGAGGCAACACAAAATCTCTTGCTATTGCTGGTCATCTTCAAGCAGGTAACCTCGCCCCCAGCAACCTCTTCAACCACAACCCAAAGTTAAACCACAACCTCTGCCAAGAGCCAAACACCAGGATAATATATAGATTTACACTTGAAGGTATTAACGATATCAAAGAGACAGACCAATTACTTAATGTTGCCACACTTGAAAATCAAGAAAGAGACAAATATGTACTACATTGAGTATGTTCAAATTCTAACAGCTGCTGATTGGGTCAGGTATATATATATATATATATATATATATATATATATATATATATATATATATATATATATATATATATATATATATATATATATATATATATATATCATTGCTGATACTCAGCAGATCAGATCTAAAGAAGATATTCATCAGTTTAATATTTTTAACACAGTTTTGGTCCTAAACTCCCTTTTAGTACCCTTTGTAGGTGAAGTCCACATAATTAATTTACACAGTCTTTGTTACAAGTTGTCAAGCCTATGATCAGCCACTTACAGATATTCTTTGTTATATATATATATATATATATATATATATATATATATATATATATATATGCCTTAATTATAATATGGAAGAATTTGAGATATCATGTACAATCGAGACTTCTAAGGCTACATTCGATATTGACAGAAGAACCCTGATTTGCCCAGGAGAGCTCTGGTTTAAACTCTGATCAAAAGTGTTCTCGAGGCCAAGAAAGAATTTCGCGATGACGGTGCATCAACGTGTGGTCAACATTCAGAAGTATGTGTAACACCAAAGGTGTTATCGATGCTGCAATGAATAAACTTCGATGCTGCAATGAATAAAGTTTTATGGGAATAGCAGCAATACTTACTAATTATCTCGTCAATCAAAGATATTTTTTCAAAGTAAAAATTATTGTGGCTGTAGATAATATCGCAGAAGTATGGTTATTTCAGAATTCTGAAAACGACGATGAATTGATTAGACAAGACAGAAATAATTTTGTCGAAGCTAAGTTTGATCAGATTGTAAGACATAACGGTGAAATATATTGAGCATAATATCACCACGATAAAACGAAATATATTTGCGCTAAAATATACCAATGATGATGCTGAAACGTTTCTCTGTAACTGTTTTATTATTCAGTCAGTCGGCTCGTTTTGCTCAGAAAAAATCTCATGGAAGCAGGCCCGGACATAAAGACACAGGGTCCCTTGGCAGTTAACAGGGTCGGATCCCCTTTTGTGTAATTTTGCAAAAACACAAGTGTCCTCAATATGTACCATTTCGGCCCCTGGACGGGGCCCCCTCCGAAGTTGGGGCCTAGTTTACATCTGCCTAATTTATCTAGGAAGAAGTTTACCGCTGCATGGAAGCAAACACGATTGGAATTACTTGAAGACATGCAGCTGTACACAGCGGATTGTGGAACACTAACTATAATTATAAAGATGTTATCTCGATCGATATGGTTGCATGTTATCCATGACGTTTTCTTGGAATAGAAGAGTTTTCGTAATATTTTAAACGATTTGGGCATCTATAACACGAGATGACCAGAGTATCGATAAAAGGACCTTGCCGGATTTTGACTTAACTGGATTTGCGTGTATCGAGTCAATTTATGTTTACTGAAGATCTCCATATGTTTTGCTATGTCGGGTTTGGCAAACAATTTTTCAGAAAAAAATGTTGGCACCAGTAGTATTATTATAATATATGCTTGATGTAAGAGTACTGATATAAAGTGAAGCAATTATATTATATAGTTCGCATACACAAGTTTGGCTACCTGAACAAAAGAAATATTCTCCTGATGACAATCCTGATAAATCTGATTTTGAGAACAAAATTGCAAAAGATCTTGGCAGAAAAATAATTGGCAAATTTACTCAAGGAGGATCATATGATCATAAAAGACATTGTACACGACTGATTAGAGAAAATCATGCACTCGATTTTATTATTGATGGTACAAAAAAGAGAGGTACGTTTATAAGTCGAAGTAATAATTACTTGTCTAACGGAACTAAATTAGGTACACTTGTTAGTTATATTGATGGCGAATCACCGCAGTTTAATTATTTAAGATCTTCAATGCTCGTGTAGGTTTCGATAAATCTAGTAACGATGATAGTTTCTGAGCTTGCTGTAATAGTTGGTACAGATTCATTTAATATATAAAAATTATGCAGGATTGTTGGAAAAATGGAATTTCGGTACTTGTGATTCATGGGTGAATGGAGAATAAAACAAGAAAAGATGATTATTCTGAATCTACCGACGCAGCGTTTAAATACGCCATCAATGCTATTTATTAATTTAAAAATTCAAACATTAAGATGATCATCTTTGCCATCGGTATAGGATCCTGTGACTAGACATTATACAGTCTATCTTTATGGACCTGGAAATTCTGGTAAAACAACTCGTGCCATTGAATCATTTATATATTTTGATATGATCGTTTTAAACACTACACACAGACTAGCGAGATAAATGTAATAAATAAATGTTAAATCGCGCATAAATTATTTCGGAGGAAAGGAGATAAATGGATTCCTGATCAAATGGGTGAAATATTTTTATTTGGGATGAAATATGTACTGTGTCGCTAGAAAGGTTAAAAATATTTCTCGATTGGTTATTAACAAATAAGTACCACTGTTATCATGTGCGGCGATTACAGTCAACCGCCACCCTTTGTTGGAATGTCTTCACAGGGATGGCTAAAAACTGCATAAATTATTATGAAGAAAAAACTGATGATCATAGAGCACTTGCCCCAATTAAGAGAGTTAAAGAAATTAATCAGACTACAATAAAAAAAACTCAGTGTGAAATAATGCGCGAGATAATTTAACAAACTCCTATAAACTATTTTCTGCAAGTGTAAAGACCAGCTAAATTGATAGTTGCAAGTTGAAAGATAGTTCTGATACACTTCGGAAACAATTACTGCATTTACACAAAGAAATGTTTTCAAATTTACTTGTACCGTTGTGTTATCAGCCAGCAGATACTTGACTGCAAAATAATTAAGCTGCTATACCAGGAGACTTGACGGAGCCAAGGAGGAAACCAATTCTTGTGTTGAATGGTATCGTTTTTTATCTTGTCAGTGTTGCTGAGAGCGCAGTGGCTGTGGACATAACTCCATGGACACTAGAATATGCTAAAAACAATTAATTCGTCACAAGGATTAACCATTTCTGACACAAATATTTGGAATAATGATGACCTTATCGAATGGTCAAACTTAGTTTATATCGTAGTGCTTGAGTCAGAAGAATGTCTCAACTTCGGAGGTTTATCATTGCATAAAATAACTAAAATACTGGCAATGGCGATGATGAAGTAAGAAAATAAATTAGTATTAAACTATTTGACATAATAGTAAGCACAACTTGGATCTTGATGTTGCGTTCATCATGACATTAAAATAATTACAGAACAATCAGTGTGCGAGCTGTAACAGTAATGTTGTGGCAGTATTCAAATAATTATCCAACACAATTTACCGTAGATAGAATTGATAGTAGTCTTGGTCACACACGTGAAAATGTGATCCTCACATGTCTTGAATGTAATCGACGTAAGGGTGCTGACGTTTTGCAAAAGTGAAGACGGTGGTAATTGTGTATATTCAGGAATTACTTATAATTGTTCACGTACAAAGCCGCGTTGAGGAGCAGTTGAAAGTCTTTAGATTGCAGGACTACCGATAGATCTTACCACGTTAAAAATTGTATGTGTAGTTACACTCTAGATAGGATCAGTCACGTTAAAAATGGTATGTGTAGTTACATTCCAGATAGGATCAGTCCCTCTTTTTTAACCACCTTCAAGTTCACCAGATTCATATAAATATCTTACGGTATCACTGCCTAATAATGGTTGTTTTGAAAACTCATGTCGTAGTATTGGTATATGTCTTTTTTAAACGCAATAATGGGTCTCATAGAAATCGCACGACTAATTTCATTATTTATTGCAACTATCACACCCGGTAGTCTAGAAACCTATTCGTGAGATCTCATATCTTTTTGAACTTTGTTTATGGACTTCCTTTGCATTCGGATATCCAAATAACTGCCCAGAAAGTGTTCGATTAAATCGCTCAACGATTGCCTGATTACGATGAATTACGATGTGTCCTAATTTGACTTTGACGTAATGTTTTTTCATCAGACATGATACTACACAGAGAAATTAATTGCCATGATCAACCTATCGTAGTTGTGGCCATCGTAGACCACCTTTTGGTCCAGACCCTCGTTGATAAATTCGTTCTAAAGAAGATGCAAATTCGGTTGTTGTTTTATTTGATAATAGCTCTGCTTCTTTATATCTACTGGTAACGTCAACAATAGTTTATGCATATTTGTATGCGTATTGACGTCTATCATTTTTAATAGTACCGTGTGGTAAAAACAAAATATCTGCTTCATCAACTTCATTAGGAGCGCTGACATAAACATTGAAATATAAAAACTGAATTTGTTTAGGTGGTGATAGAAAAATTTGCCATATTGTCGGTCGTGATAACCACACTACAGCAGCATAATGTGTTAAATTTACTGTATCTGCGAGTTTACAAAACGCTGCTCTACCTCTCCAATATCCTCTTGGGCTATATTAAATCGATTTAATAATAATAATAATAATAATAATAATAATAATAATAATAATAATAATAATAATTGGTTGATTAATTACCTGCCCCTAATACTAGGTTACCCTTTATAGGAGATCATAACAAAAATAGTTAATGATACTCTAAGATTTTGTAAATTTATTGATAAAATGTAACGAATGAATCAACGTCACATCTGCAATATGTTGTTGTTGTAAATCTTTATTCTGATATATTTCACCATGAACGTTTCATGCTTGATCAATCTCATTTATTTGATACTGTCCAGGTTTTGGTTGATCTCGCTTATCAAGTTAAATATAAAGTCGAGTTCCATGACCACAATAATTATACTCAGGCAAATGCTTTTCTCCTGGATAATTGTTGTAATGAAGATGCAATGACACCACCTACTGTTGTAAAGAGAGACAAATTTGTATCTTTTGTACCACATTTTACACACTTGTCTGTAAGTGCATGTCTACGATTTTTTGGCATGATTATTGTTAATCCACTTGTTAGGTTTGGATGCTCTGCATCGAATACAATATAAATCCATATTAGTTATTATATTTGTACAACATGGATGTCATTGATTTCTCTGCGACAGGAAAACAAGAACTAGTTAAATTTCATTCGGCTCTACCAAAACTCAGAGCAAATATCATAGGTCCATCTGGGTATGGTCAGACGCAATTATTACTTAATCTAATAATGAAATGGTTTAAGCAGGATAAGTTGTATTTAGTTGAAACCATCTGTAGATGATCAACGATGATACGATGTGCTTAAAAAATTTATTGAAAACGCAAAATTGATGGATAAAAATGGTGATTATATTATTAATTTCATTAATGATATTGATGAAGCCCCATCTGTAGATGACATCGTTATATTTATTAATAATCTTGTAGTATACGATGATGTGATGATGGAGAAGCAATAAATAATAAGCACGAATATTTTCTCGAGGAAGGCATAAAAACACAGATATGATTTATGTTACTCACCGATATACACAAATACCTTCAGTGATCATAGATAACTGTACTATTCAAGCTGTGTTTAATGGAATCGATACACATATTCGGCGAAATATTCATTAAACCTGTTGTAGTGGTAACATGGATATAATTAAGTTCAAAAACGTTTCACTCACGCAAGTTACCAAACACAGTTTTATAATGATACATTTACATGATCCTCGATCGCGATATCGCAATGGTTTTGATAAAATATTTGGATAATAGCAGCATAGAGGGCTCGATTTCAATGAAACGTTCTATGTGTAAACGAACATATATACAAATTTAAAAAACACTAACGACGGATAAAGTTACAAAATAAACTAATCTAATTAGAGTAAGTCTCGGTCAGAGGCTTCGGTTTGGCGTTATCACGCTTATATTTTTTATTTTCGTAGGAAGCTTTATTTTTAAGCAAATTACATTTCAGCTAAAAGGTCTGTTCGCCGTATCTGCTGATAAGCGTAAGCGATAAGCGCCGTGTTGTTACGAAAAGTCCGTTAGGCATGAAAGGCGCAGACGATGCCAGTTTTATGGCCACTCTGGTCACAGTCAGGTTAGAAATTATATCTCAATGAATGCACACAATTATGTGCACTTTATCTCGCGTTAACTATTTCCATTACTGAAATCGGGAGAAGGGTACAAACAAGCGGGGAGGTATATTCCGACTATTTTGCTCTTTATTTCTGAATACCATGACCCTTGCACATTACGCGCTGCCCCCAGGTACACAAACTCCCGATTTGCGCAATTCTAATCGTTATACCACATTACCATATACATTACCCTCTTTTGAATTTTACTTCCTCGACACATGAAGCATTCTATTATTGTACTCTTTTTAAAATTCAAACCAATCCACGATATGCACTACAACCCGATTTGTCCCAAGTATCCAGTGTTTATTTATACCAACATCGTATTTCTGTACACTATAACATTTCTGTCTCTTCTCGTGTCGGACTAGTCTACTTTTCTAACGCTACTCGATAATGACTTTAATAGCTTTTTTCAACGATTTGTTTTGTATTATTTAAGACCAATATGTTAAAACAAAGAGGCACATTTGCATGTACTGCCATACTTTGATGCAGCAATAACGTTATGTATAACTTTCAAATACGTGTGTGATTATATATATATATATATATATATATATATATATATATATATATATATATATATATATATATATATATATATATATATATGGTGAATAAAAGTCCTCTCAAGTGTAAGGGATCAAGTATATCATGGATTGATTAAGATAATTGCAAGAACAGTGAAAAACTATAGTCTGAGGCTATATCCCCGTTTGTTTGTACCCCCCAGAGGCGTAGCTAGGGGGGGGGCAGGGGGGTACATATGTCCCCGGGCGACATACTAGTGGGGGCGCCAAAATGGGCTTTGAAATAGGTTGTAACGGGTAATGGTGATTTTATTGATGAAAATAATGGGTTTCAGAGTTGAGTGGGGGGGGAGGAATGAATATTGTCCCGGGGCGCCAAAGACTCTAGCTACGCCTCTGGTACCCCCATGCCGATTTCAGTAACGAAAAGCATAAACAAGATATAAAAAATCAATAAATCTTACTCAGTTCATTCATTGATTTATAATTTCTAACCCGATTGCGACCAGGGTGTCCATAACATCTTCATCGAATTCAAAATTCTCTAAGTAAGGTTTCCATGAGTACAAACTATTGATACCGTTTAGTAACATTGGCATGATTTGTCATACACCCACCCCACCCCAAGGCGCCCCTTATTTGACTATTGCATCTCCACGAAATTCGTCAGGACTTCTTTCTTAGGTGGACCCTATTTCCTAGAGATAAAATATCATTCATGTCAAGAATATACAGAGGGGACGAAATGGACCACATATATAGACATATATACAATCTAACGGCATGTGATCTGCTCGAGTTTGTTACAAAAGAGGTGCAATGCACCAAATAGCGAGAGAAAAATAGTCTTCTCATATCGCTATGTTGATGGACTCTGGATGAGGAAAAGGTCCCGGAGGTCGGCCAGTCGATGTCGTAGATGGATGTCGTTTCCGCCCTGGAACGCCCTAGCCATGCTTATTTCAAATTCAGTCCGGTTTTGCTAATGGACAAAATAAAACCAATAACGTGTCAGCCACCTATGCAATTGTGTCAAATTCTATAAGTTGTAGAATTTTCCTAACACTTAACATACCAATATTGCTGGTACATAGTGTACATATTGTAAGGCCCTAACAATTTTAAAACTAAAATGTCTATGCGATATATATAGTTGTGTCACTGTTGGGTTGGAATATGTTGTAAATTTTGAGGCATTGTTTCAAAAAAGATCGTGTTAGATTTTTCAAAAGAGCTTGTTCAAAAAGAGTTCTCTTGCCAAATGAGAGTTCTATTAAAATAAATGGCAGTGATTGAAGCCCTAAAAAGGGCTGTTGTGCAGCTGGGTAGAAGGTGCCCCTTCTGTCCTCTAACTCTGCGATGTAGGCAGCTGTTCTTTCTTCCTCCCTCGTTACTCTTGGGAAGTATAGCCCGTGAAGGGAGGCGATGTGCTGCGCAACATTGTAGAGGTGGTGAAGTGGTCTGTCTTCAAAGATATCACAGTAATAGCTCGTCATTAGTTTGAGGGCGTAGTTCCATTGGTTAGTCCTGGGCGGCGATGTTTGCAATGACCTGAATCCTATATATGTAATGGCATTCAGGAAATTTCCGGCTTTTTTTTGTATATAAGTAGTTTAGAAAGCCCCAGGTCATTGCACTGTTTTCCCAAGATTTGGTCCTTGGCCCCTTTTTCATTCTGACGATCATTACTGGTGACTTAAATGATTCCTCCTCCTGTGGCGAATGCGAGGCAGCCTCCAACTTCTTGTCCAAGTTTACTGCCAAACCTGGTGACTGCGTAGGGATAGGTGTAGTTGGTGTGCTGGTTTTAATTACCTTCCCTTTGGTTGCCTTCCCCTTTTCTGGTGGTGGAGGGGGGGTGGCGGTGGTGTAGGTAGATGCTCCGGAATCGTTGAGGTGGCCACGTCCACAACACCCGTCATAAAATGGGCTTCAAGTTGTTGTGATAGCGCTGCTATCTGGTCACGTAGTAGTTGCACTGCATCCTCTTGTACAGGCGCACCCATTGCAGGTGCTTTAAGGGCAGTTTCCGCGTTGACCGTAGGTGGTGGGGGGTGGAGTGCTGCTGGCAGGTCGCCGCTGCTTTTTCCCTCGATTTCTCGTGTACTTCGAATTCCCCCTGTTTTCCTCGTTATCTTCTTTGTCCCAGACAAGAAGAGGTGTTGTCCTCTTGTCGGCCGCCCTGAGGCTCCAATTTGTAGCCTCAGTAAGCCCTACACCAAAAATGGCGCGAAGGACTTGTGCTGGAATGACTTCCACCGCTAGCGTACTCAGTAATGACATGCTCGTTGCTCGTTCGCTGCAGACTAAATATCATTCATGTCAAGAGTGTACAGAGGGAACGCAATGGACCACATATATATACATGTATATAATCTCACGGCATGTGATCTGCTCGAGGTCCTTTCTTTAGTTGCAGGTTTTTCGAAATCGGCTCGACGAATTTTCTTAAAACTTTCTCTACTGTTAGAAATGGGACTTTTGTCGAAACAGTGTAAGAGGCGTTGAAATCAAAATTCTCTAAGTAAGGTTCCCATGCGTACAAACTATTGATACCGTTTGGCATGATTTTCTTCACCCTCATTAGATTTCCTTTCCGCTAGCCGTTTATGTCATTGACATCAAGTTAGTTACTTATTCCTTATTCCCGATTGAATACGGAATAAGTAACCAGTTACCGATTGAATACTTTTCTTTTACTTGACTAGAGACAAATCACCGACTGTATGGAGGAAATGGGTTAGGATATTGATGGGTATACGTGATTAGTAATTGGAGATAGGATTATTAGTTGTGTTAGATGTTGGTATCGCGTCCTGTTGTGCAAGCCGCGATTTATTATTATTATTTGTTTTCGAAAAGATTTCTAATGACTCAAGTAAACGTGAAACCACAACAAAAACAAAATCCATACGAGTGTGAAATTGGAGATTTCTCTTATGTGTTCATAATGTGCTTAGAGAAATCTTCGGGTTTAAAAAGCCTTCAGATGACATCGACTGTTGTCTTGAAGTCCGTGGAACTGGGTAAACAAGCATACGGGTAGGTGTATGAAACATTCTCAGTGTGAGTCAAATCCAATAATACTTAGTGTGAATTAAACCCGTACCTCAACGATTTCGATTGCAAGTTCTGCTTGATATTTTATATTCATGAATCTGTTCCAACATAAGCCAAATTTATTTAATAAATTTGTTTAACCGATTACCAAACATTGGGGCTACATTAAGAGGGTGGGTTTGGGGGGTTGGATACAGCACGTACGGCACGACAATAATATATTACTTATACAGGTGGGCCAATACTTCTCTTTAATAAGTTTTGACAAGTGACGTTTCACAGACATTTTATCTCTAAGTGATATTGTCGAGCCAGTAAAGAAGTCCTGATGAATGTCATCGAGAGGAATCAGCCATAAAAGGGGCAACCTGTGGGGACCGGGTATGAAAAAGATCCACAATTTGGATCGATTAAATAGATTGTAATTATTGAACCCCTAACTATAATATATAGATTTCAACGCCTCTCGGACAATATGCAGTTAGGTATTTCTCCCAAATACAGAAAACGTTTTTTAAAAAATCGTGTAGCCGATTTTTGGGAATCCATAGATAAATATAATGTAATAAATTTGGAGCATGTAGAAAAGTTGAATCGTGAATAAGTAACTGGTTACTTATTCCTTATTCAATCGGGAGTAAGGAATAAGTAACCAACTTGATGTCAATCTTACCTAGCTGCTCTTACCCGCTAAACTAGCTGAATTTACCCGCCACCCACGATTTTATGTCACCTCACTTATTCCATTCCTGTTAACTCTATACAACAATCCAACTTTCCTTTGTACATATACAGATCCAATATTCCCTCTGTTGAATTTCCCTTGTCGCTATACGTGACATGGGTGGGGGTCTGAAAAATCTTGTAGGAATTGTGTAAGGTAATTTCCCTTGTCGCTATACGTGACACGGGTGGGGGTCTGAAAAATCTTGTAGGAGGTGTGTAAGGTAATTTCCCATTGTCGCTAAACAGCCCCCTTCACTACTCATGCCCCTCTACAACTAATTAGCCACAGTCACAGTAATAAATTTAAAAAATGATTAGTCTTCAAGTGCATACGATTGTCTTAATATTTACGTTGTTTTCATGGCAATACATTAAGAAATCTAAATGAGATGGTCTCAGTAAATGTGCTGTTAGCACCACCGCTTATCTCTGAGAATGGATGTTTAAAGTCTTGAAACTTCCAAAATTTCCACCCAGTCACCTTATCCTGACACCAGGCCGATCATTCCTAACACTAACCTCTTAATGCTGAGCGCCAACCGAGACAGCTGTTCGTGCCATTTTTGTAAGTCTGTAGTACGACTCGGCCGAGGATCGAACCCACGACCTCCCGCTTCCGCGGCGGACGATCTATCCACTAGGCCACCGGAGCGGAGATTCTATCATGAATACGAGATAAATTTGAACTACACAAATGAATCTGTCAGTGATGCATAAATTATACAGCACGCATAACTTTAGTTTTTACGAGAATATAGTCTTTCAAGATTCATACAGTCACAGAGTTTCGTAATCGAAGGTATAGCAGTTTTTATAGTGTACATGAAGCCTGAGATAAACGTACAAGTTAAACGAAAAGTACAACGAGTCTTAACTATATTTACCAATTAGGCACCTTGTAATATGATATCCACTCAGTATTGTTGCAAAGGGCGAGATCATGTTTGTCATTCTATCAGTGTAAATGATTATATACGGTTTTATTTGCAGATGAAAATGGCAGAACCAGATCTAAACTGTTTTCTAGACGTTAACTAATAAGTAGAAACATAAAAAGAAAATGCCTTCAACAAAATAAGATTCATGGCGTTAAATATTTATGTAGACACTAAGTAGGCCAGTCTGATTTGGATAGATGCCTTCGGACATTCCTTTTAGAAATGACCAGTTTTTCCAAATGCGGTATTATAAAACTTAGTGGATTTCATTTCTAAACATACTTTATCTATTTATCACTGTTAATTGAACATATTGAGTCATAATTTACAGATACCTTTTCTCTGAACTTTGCGTAATATTTAGTTCTCTTGTATTTTAATGGTCCCATTATGCTTTCAGCTTTCAAACCATCGACATGCATCCTACAAGAGGCAATATCCAAGTGTGTCTTCCATTTTAAAACCTTTGAATAAGCCTCTTGTCATCCGATTCAAATCACTAAATCATATGGCACCTGTTCCTACCTATTAAGCGGTACTAATTATGATAATCTTAGGAAAATTGCTTACTCACTCAACTGTAATATTATGTACAGGTCATGGTATGACTGCCAGTCAATTATCTTTGATATGTGTTCTATCTTTATGCCAAGTCACGTGACTGTCCAGTGATGTTTCGAGTCCATCAGTTGTTTTTATATTTGTATTATTTATATTTCAACAATTTTCTGCTACAGGCTCAAAACACGACATTAGATTTTAAGTCAAGCAAATTATTAGCGTTCATTCCAAATACGGGCACTCTTCAAGAGTATGTTAAATTGCTATTTTTTAGTTATATTCAGATAATTTAAAGAAAGATCACAAGAAACAAGACATGTTTCAATACTTAATGGCAGATGTCTTAACATTAAGTGGAAATTGCTGGACAACATGAACCATTGTGCAAAGCTGGTGTTGATAGGATGCCACCATTACGACCGATTTCGTGTATTTTAAATGAGTAACAATATGCACACCATTACGAACCATTTCGTGCATTTTAAACAAGTAACAATATGCACACCATTACGACCGATTTCGTGCATTTTAAACGAGTAACAATATGCACACCATTACGACCTATTTCGTGTATTTTAAACAACAATATGCACACCATTACGACCTATTTCGTGTATTTTAAACAACAATATGCACACCATTACGACCGATTTCGTGCATTTTAAACGAGTAACAATATGCACACCATTACAACCTATTTCGTGTATTTTAAACAATAATATGCACACCATTACGACCTATTTCGTGTATTTTAAACTAGTAACAATATGCACACCATTACGACCTATTTCGTGTATGTTAAACACGTAACAATATGCACGCCATTACGACCGATTTCGTACATTTTAAACGAGTAACAATATGCACACCATTGTGACCGATTTCGTGTATTTTAAACGAGTAGCGATATGTACACCATTACGACCTATTTAGTGTATTTTACACGAATAACAATATGCACGCCATTACGACCCATTTCGTGTATTTTAAACGAGTAACAATATGCACACCATTACAACCTATTTCGTGTATTTTAAACGAGTAACAATATGCACACCATTACGACCTATTTCGTGTATTTTAAACAACAATATGCACACCATTACGACCTATTTCGTGTATTTTAAACAACAATATGCACACCATTACGACCGATTTCGTGCATTTTAAACGAGTAACAATATGCACACCATTACAACCTATTTCGTGTATTTTAAACAATAATATGCACACCATTACGACCTATTTCGTGTATTTTAAACTAGTAACAATATGCACACCATTACGACCTATTTCGTGTATGTTAAACACGTAACAATATGCACGCCATTACGACCGATTTCGTACATTTTAAACGAGTAACAATATGCACACCATTGTGACCGATTTCGTGTATTTTGAACGAGTAGCGATATGTACACCATTACGACCTATTTAGTGTATTTTACACGAATAACAATATGCACGCCATTACGACCCATTTCGTGTATTTTAAACGAGTAACAATATGCACACCATTACAACCTATTTCGTGTATTTTAAACGAGTAACAATAGTTTAAGTGCTTAAATTCTGTCGTTCTTGTTATTTTCCATAACATGCATTAAGAAAAGTTTGTAAATGAAAACATCGTACCCATCGGATACATAGTAAATCACACCCCTCCAGGAAAAAGGAAAGATAGGATATAATTCGGTCACGGGTCTAAGTTTAGCCCGTTAAGAACTTTTAAAACAAGTCGCCAATATACACATCTGTACGTAGGTTTAGGCCCTTTGAATTCTAGTCTTTTCCGTGTGTAGACCAGACGTATAGTGTGCGGGTTAGATTTAAAATATTAACAGACAAGGAGAATACGATCTCCAGTGATCATCTGGATCTAAAGACTAGTTTAACGCAAATGTTCTTTGTCACCTCTCTTTCATAAGAATCATTACACTGTTAATCCATCACACTAAATCCTTCGGCACTTTTCTTTCAATCATGAACCTCATTCTGAAAAAGAGCGCCAAGATTGAAAGATTAATTATGTCTGCCATAGGAATATAAACTCCCATGTTATTAGTAATAAATCTATTGCATCCATTAAAATAGGGCATTAATAGAAATGAAAAGGAAGAATATGATTAGAGTTAGGGTTTAGTGTATTAAAATATTTTGGTAATTACATTTATTGGATAAACATGATATTTCATACATCAAATTCTGACATGAAAAGACTATTTAATTCGGATAGACATGAAAAGACTGTTTAATTCGGATAGACATGAAAAGACTATTTAATTCGGATAGACATGAAAAGACTAATTCGGATAGACATGAAAAGACTATTTAATTCGGATAGACATGAAAAGACTATTTAATTCGGATAGACATGAAAAGACTATTTAATTCGGATAGACATGAAAAGACCATTTAATTCGGATAGACATGAAAAGACCATTTAATTCGGATAGACATGAAAAGACCATTTAATTGGGATAGACATAAAAAGACCATTTAATTCGGATAGACATGAAAAGACCATTTAATTCGGATAGACATGAAAAGACCATTTAATTCGGATAGACATGAAAAGACCATTTAATTCGGATAGACATGAATAGACCATTTAATTCGGATAGACATGAAAAGACCATTTAATTCGGATACACATGAAAAGACCATTTAATTCGGATAGACATGAAAAGACCATTTAATTCGGATAGACATGAAAAGACCATTTAATTCGGATAGACATGAAAAGACCATTTAATTCGGATAAACATGAAAAGACTATTTAATTCGGATAAACATGAAAAGACTTTAATTCGGATAAACATGAAAAGACTATTTAATTCGGATAAACATGAAAAGACTATTTAATTCGGATAAACATGAAAAGACTATCGGATAAACATGAAAAGACTATTTAATTCGGATAAACTTGAAAAGACTATTTATTTCGGATAGACATGAAAAGACTATTTAATTCGGATAAACATGAAAAGACTATTTAATTCGGATAAACATGAAAAGACTATTTAATTCGGATAAACATGAAAAGACTATTTAATTCGGATAAACATGAAAAGACTATTTAATTCGGATAAACATGAAAAGACAATTAAATTATGATAAACATGAAAAGACAATTAAATTCTGATAAACATGAAATTCCATAATCTAGATAAATTTGGATAAACATCATAAGTTTGGACAAATATGAAAATACACAAAGGAGTTTTCATGAACATGAAATTCCGTACTCAGATTAAATTGGGATAAACATTACATTCCATAATTAAATCTGGATAAATTCCACAATTAAATTTGGATGAACATTAAATCCCATCCTTACATCTTGATAAACATTGAATTATTAATGAAATCTGGATAAACCTGAAATTCCATAACTAAATTTGGATAAACATGAAATTCAGTAAATAAATTTTGGATTAACATGAATTTCCAATATTAAATTGGGATAAAAATGAAAGTCCACAATTATATTTGGATGAACTCCGTAAATAAATTTGGATAAACATAAGACTTGATTATAATTTTAATGAGCATGAAATTCAGTTATTAAATCAAACAAGAATATTCACGATACATTTCTTTTACTCCATATCCCACTTCAAACAATGTCAGTACCATGTCATTTAAACGGAGTCTATAATAAATTACCGAGAAACGATACCAGTATTGATGTATATTTATAAGTTTTAAAAGCTTTTAATTTAAACAGGTGGGGGTATGTCCTATCGTGCAGTTTGTTCGGAAAGGGGAATTTTCCCGTAAGGAGAATTCAGCTTGGGGGAGGGGATGAGTGGATTTTGTCCCACAGTCCTTACTCGTGGACTGTTGGTATACATACACATACTCTCAGCAAGAATAAAAACAGTTTCATCAAATGATGAATGTATGTCCGACTATCCATGTTAGAAAAAGATCCATTTGAACATTAACAAAATGTCCGATATGCAAAAAGACACTTTATAACAAAAAACACGTCATGGTAGAATGTGTGACAAACAGACCGCAAAGAGTAGCCCTAAAACACAAATTAGGGAAACTCATCCATGCAAACAAACAAGTATACAATATTTAGACTCCGAATGAAACAATTAACTTGTTATACAAAATCGTTATACAAAATCACAGACTAGAGAGTAGATACAGGGCATGCGGACAAATACTTATTGAGAAACAACTAGAATAGGAAAACTTTAAGTGGGAACAGGAACCCTCAGGTGGTAAGTACGGTTTTATAACGTCATGGGGCTAAATCACATGGTGCTACGCCTGTGAATGTCTGATAAATACCCACTTAGAGAGACAAAACAATATAAAAAAAATTTAAATGTATGTATTAGAATAAGGATGAGCTAAATAAGTGCTTCCGAACACGCATGCCCAACAAAGAAACTAGAAACAAAAAACTAGATTAATTTAGAATCGCTAGGTTTTTTTTTCATTACCTGTACAACTATGAAAATTCTCTCTGTAGCTCCGGTACTACACAGAGCACCCTCCTTAAAGTGCTAATAAACAATTTAGAAAAAAATTGGAAAGGAACATAAATAATAAATAGAGACTAGCCAACAGCGGGCCGGAGAAGTAAAATTATAATGGAATTAAATATAAACAAGGCAAGAACGACACAGGAGAAGCAAAAAAAGATTCATTAAGTTTGTTGAACCATGTTGACCCTAGGGGAGAATAAGTCGTTAAAAAAATCTGCCTGACAAAATGACAGTTATGGTATTTTCAATGCATGAACGGAACACCTGTTAAATACCTTGGGAAAATTATTGGAGGTTTTCAGTGCTTGCATATTGTTAGTGTATTCAAACATCAGTGTCCATTAACTTGTTTCTACGAGCTAGTAGGATACAAGTTTTAAAGTGCATCATGGTTAACTCTGGAACACAAGGAAAATATCCTAGAAGGAAAATTTGTGCAGATTAAAATTTCAAGAATCTGCGAATCAAAAATTTAAGCCCTCTGGATCAACAAGTTCTCTGATACGTTTTGTTAAGAATACCATGACAGAAGCTGAACATAGCAATCATATGCAGTGTGCATGTTTATGTACATGTTCATTATCAATTACGGTCTACAGGTTGTGTAGTTGTTCAATGGAATTTACTTGCTACCTAGATTGGGCTTACAGGTTGAAGTTCCAATCCATCTGATATCAATATTCAGTAGCAAAATTCAATTAAATCCATGCTATCATCTATTTTTCTTTCAGGATTCTAGACAATACAAAGCATAAACATTTGGTCATGAAGTCTTAGTCCAATGCCTGCAAAGATGACGTCAGATCCAGACAGAGCAAATACTAAATCAAAGTAGTATGGAGTCAAAGCAGAGAATACGCTGATCCTCGATCTTGTGATAGAAACTGGAGGTTTAGGGAAGAGAGGGATTGGGACCAACATGGACCAAATCGGAGGGGAAATCCATTAAGACCCGATAGGCATGTAGTAGTTTCGTGGAGTGGAAAGAACTGATTGTTCAATCAAAATAAGCGCAAGGAAAACCCAAATTTTCAGCCATCCGGAAAGCTCTCCGAGGACACTAATATTTACAGAGGTGTTGTTATTAAGTATAATGACCCTCCGGAGCCACGAAAGCCCAAAAGAAAGGAAGACTGCCTTATCAAACCCGAGTAATGCAGAGTGAATATTTAATAGTTGGGGATATACTTGTAGCTGACGTTTATACAAGTATATATTTTATATACGGTACACTATTCTAAACGAAGTTTGATGTAATGATAAGACATATATTGCAAAATACATTGCAGAGTAACATTGTATTTTGGATTTAGCAAAACTCGTATAGAAAGATATAATAGAAAAATATTATCAAGAGTTGAATTTATACGAAATATACCGAGGCAAACATGCTGTTATAACTTGGAATATGGTACATTCTGGCATTTTTGTATTTGTTAATTCGACTTTACATAGTGTGCATTTGAATCTGGAAAATAATGTTTTAATTATTTGATAAACACTTTCTGTGCTTTATAAGTATGGGAAAGTACGTGTTTAGAGAAGTAGTATATGATCATTTATATTTCTCTTTTTATCTCCCTTTTTACGAGATATATAACGTTTCTCAGTTGCAAATTAAACTACATGTAAGATTAGCTATACTTGCTAGATGAGTACGAGTATGGAATTTGGACAAATACAAAATATATTAATGCAATTTATAATCATAATTTGAATATATACACGCATCGTCGATCTTCACATGTAATTATTACGTAATATGAAACTAGTGTGAAATAAAATATGGTGCTTATTAAAAATATACGAGATATTTATAGTTTTAAACCAAACTGATACTGAAGAGGGTGTTTTGATAAGCTGCTATTTAAGTATTTGATTCAATGAACCCCATATTAGCAAGATGTGAATGATTCAGTTCACAATTATAAGGGGACCACCAATTTGCTTTTCTGGATGGTGTGGTGTTTTAAAAAAAGTCAGTCTTGCAGAGTGGCGGAATTTTAAATTGCAGAAAGTGGATTCTTTAAAAGAAACTACTACCAGGAAGAGTAGTCAACAAATTGTGCGTTACCAATCAGCTACCAATCACACTGGTCAATCAAGCAGTCAGTATTCCAGGTGGGTCAATCAAGCAAATATGCGCACATTAATCTCTGTCACAACGCCCAATCACCTGCTACTCGACCAGCAACACTATTCAGCTCTACGATTGGTATGGTTCTGCTTCACAGCTGCTATGGTCAACATCTATTATTAGCTCTGCAGCTGACACCACGTCGTCCACTCTGATCACTCTAGTCAGCTTTACAGATGATCCTCCCTTTCAGGTATCACTTCGGTCACTCTGGTCAGCTGAAAATAAAAACTATAGTGTACTATGCATGACACTGGCATATGCGATGAAACGTCATGACGTTATATATATTCAAGCTACAGTTACATTACCGGCACAATTACAAAACAATACAAAAGTTCAGAAGTGAACCCAATCGTGCCCGATAAGAATCTTACAGTACTAAAATGTCCTTAAATTTTAACTTTGCATTGGCAATATAAATCATTTGCAAAGTCATAAACAAGAATAGAAAATAGTTGTATTATAATACGTGAGCTTAAACTACATAGACAATATATAAACATAAATGTGGTTGTACAATATTTATAACTTTTACACAAGAAATTAATAATTCATACCTCTGCAGCTTAAGATGTGCAAGTCCTTAAAGTATTGCGACATTAAGCCTAGGAATTAGCAGTGACTGATTTTCCAAAAATGTGACGCGATGCATGATTTCACTATCCTTCAATATGTTAGTTACAATGTTGTTAAATAAAAATAAATATCTTGTATAATAAGTAATTTCATCAAGGTTATTCTTTGTTTTGTTCACCAAATTGTAATAAGAGTTTAGTTATCCCAGTAAAGGCTTGGGTGGTTGCCTTTGGTTGGGCTGGTAGTGGGCCTGGTTTCTAACCTCTCTTGCTTCAAACTTACAATAGTACTACCCTCCCCTAGGACTATCAAGTCCCAGTGTAGAGTTCCTCTCCATTGATCCCCATTTTTGTGACTCTGCCAAAGTTAGGTTTTGTCCTCGTGTGTTGTGCAATAGTGATGCTTGTTGTAGTGGCTACCCTTTTCTAGTTAAGACAGCTCTATCTAGATCAATTTTATACCGGTGTTTTCCTTATCTGTACCCATTTGTATCAAAACAATTTTAAATGAATATTTAAGCAGAATGATATTATCTAGCATTGAAAATAAGGTGTCTTATGTGAATGTACTTTGTTTTTGGAATGGAGGTTTTGCGTTGTTATTTCTGTTTGATTTGAACTATATGCCTTTGCATACTGTTTTCAAATTACGTCACGTTTTAGTGTTGCACCTTAGCGCCAAAAAAAATATTGAAATTTTAAAAAACATGGTGGCTCTGAAAGGATAAATATGTATATTTACATGTTCCAGGAACAAAGTTCATTTGGTAGTTCCTTCTTATACAGTGCACATTCATAGATACATTTGCCCATAGAACGTTGCCCCAGTATTTTCAAAGTAACACTAGTTACTGCCGTAGTTTTATAATTTCATTCGGGATAAAGGTGCCCTTATTGTAGTTGGCACCTCTTGGGAGTGTCCCCCACTTTCCAACATTTATGGCATTTCATATAGAAGATACATCCTTTGTACCACGTTTTTGCTATAAAAAAAAACGTATAAAAAGATTACTTTCTTGATGGTATATAGTTCTTCTCTTTCTATTTACAGTATTCTGGTACCGTTCTTTATTGTGCATCCAGGAACTGTGTCCATTCTCATTCTAATTAATTTGGTTTGGAATTTCTGTTAGAATTTTTTACCGTGGCTTCTGGTGGAATTTCCATTCGTATCTCCGCTATGTGTATTTCTCCTGTCCGCTTAATTATTTTCCATAGAAATGGCTCCGGTTCTTTTATGATAATCGTTCCTGATGTAATTGTTTTCTCCCCCATATGGCATAATTGGTTCAGTCCCTTTTGATATAAAACCTCTATTCCCATTCATATTCAAACTGTCTACTAGGTCTATAAATTCCCTGTTCATTATGATTAAAGATGCCATCACAATATTCATTGTTGGTTTTTGATCTACCGGTGTTCTTGAGGAATTGATTTTTTTAGTTCCGTTTTTAATATGAACATTTCAAGCATGATCCTTCTGTTTATATCAATTCTTTCAGTATCAAAGTCATTTTCCAGTTCGGTCAGTTCTGTTTCTCGGAATCATTGTTGTTTGCTCGCGCGACTCGTGCACTGCGTTTTGGTACAGCTTACGAAAACATTTAGTTGTACTGTTTCCGTCCTGAATTATTTGTAATTTGTATCTCGTATTATATGTGTTTATACCTTTATATATAATGTTCTATGGATTATGTTGACTCTTGTAGCAGTAGATATTCACCTCACATTCCTCTGTACTTTCTGGATGTGGACTTACGCAGTTTGTTTAGTTCTTGCCATGACAAATTTTTGTAAGAATCAGTAACAATGCATTTGTGTAATGAGACATATTTAAATATATATATCGTCATCCTAAAAAAGAAAAATTGTATCAGTAATATACATACACAGTAAGTACACAAACACACACATATATATATATATATATATATATATATATATATATATATATATATATATATATATATATATATATATAGTTTATCTAGCTATAATAAGATTTAATGTAACGCCCATTTGTCTCTGAATTTAAATATTATATCATTCGTTTCTTCATTCCCCCATATATTGTAATTACATTGTGAAAAATAAAGTCTTTTAGGCAAAATCATTTCAGTGCTCACATAAATTTTTTGTCACACAGTCTTAAGGCTTGGGATTTTAAAAATGAAGTTATACATCAAATTTTACAAGCTCTGTCGCCAATTCCAAATGTAAAACAAAAGAGCTCTATATGTTTTTAAATTATTCAAAGAGCTCAGATAAATAAGTACTTTCAGACACAGACTCAAGAAAGAATACTTTTAAAAAAATACTATCTCTGACCCAAATTTCATTAATCACAACGTCAATTCCATGTACCCAAAATGGTCATATTGTTTACAATTATTTTGACATAGTTGAAATTGCTGTATTTTTAATTTGAAAGAAAAAACGAAATCACATTAAATTGACTCTTTAGTTTATTCGCCTCTCAAATTAGTTCACGTTAAACTATTATTTCCTCTAGCTCCTAATGTCAATCATTGTTCAATAGCTCCAGTATACAACAAAACATTTTTTGAAACCTCATCCTGAGACAAGTAATTTTTAATGAAAAACCACTTGCCCCAATTTATCATTCTCTTACTCCTCAAGACCAGACGTTTTACACATCCACACCATCCCAAAAAATTAAATGGTTGCCCCTTTTTAATTGTGATTTTGTCACAAGATTGAACCATTATTCACATTCCAATAATAATGAGTTCATGGAATCATAAAAAAAATCTTAAATTGCAGATTATAAAACCACCCTCTTCAGTAACACTATGTTTGGTTTGAAACAAATTTTAAATTCTCTCAAATCATTTTAATAAGCACAAATCTTATTTCACATGAGATTCATATTACATAATAAATAGTTTCATATTACATAATAAATACATATGATGATCGATATTGCGTTTATATGATTATATAATATGATTATAAATGGCATTAATAACATACACACATGAATTAGTCTTTATATGCAGCTACATTGTTCAGCGTTTAAAAGAATATTGCGTTTTATATCTGCTTTGCACGAATCAAAATTGATGTTAAAGTGTTCGAACAGGAATGAAAGAATATGGATCATTTGTATTTTAAAAAATTTGCACACCTTAAATTTATACGCTAAAAAAACATTTTGCTTAAACATCTAGCTTCTGATATGTAGAGCATGTCTGTCTGTTTGTGACGTAGATTTGTAACGTAGCTTTAGCAATTTTTCACTCATATCGCCACGATGTCTGTATTGTGGCAGTTCATGCTGATTTACAGCATATGATGACGCACACAAGTGGCATCATGTAAACCTGATACCAAGCCGACCTGTCCTAAACGTAACCTTCTAATGCTGAACGCCAAGTAAGGCACACACAAGTAAGATTTTTATAAGTCTTTGTTATGACTCGGACGGAGCTCGAACCACGATCTCCAGATATCGAGGCAGACGTTCTAACCACTTAGGCCACCCGAGAGGAAAACACATACATACATAAATACATACATACATAAATACATACATATGTACGTGCGTGCAAGTGTTCTTACATACATAGATACATACGTGCGTGCGAGTGTACCTACATACATAAATATATTCATACTTACATACATACACTTAGGACATGTCACTAAATGTAGCTGCTACGTGCAATATTTAGGAAATATTTATATATGCTTTCCATGAATGATAATTTGTATTAAAGTGTGCGGAAAGGAATGATAGAATATGGGTCATTCTAAAAATGTTACACCCGTGGCTGCAGAAACATAAACAGATATCACCACAGAAATAAATGAAATAATAACCAGGATTCATGTGATTGGTGTTTCTGATCATGATAAAAAAAAATAGCAAAAGTAAAACAAGCCATTAACAAAGTTTCTCAATTAGAAAGACACTTCACCCTCCCCTTATAATAAGCATGTCTTCTATGTCAGCTGGAACAGTTCGCATGGCAGCATGGAATACACATACCAATTCATCTGAGAAAATCTGACATACTTGAATTATTGAGACCCATATTTGTATTGAATCCACCACTGGTTTCCACTGCAGTAACAACTACAAAAAACAACAGTACAGCAACTAAAACAATTTGCACCTGAGCATAATATCGGAATACACAGTGTGGGAAAAGCTGACATCATTGCAGTAGTAAAAAAAAAGTATGAACAAAACTGTCATCTCGTCCCTGATATCACTATTTACGTGGTTGATTATGTTTGTGAACAAACACAACAATCACTAGTACCAGAATCCAAATTTTAAAAAATGAGAAGTGGCAAATCAGAAAATCAAGTGACAATTATTCCAACCATATTCACAATAGGCAAAGACTCTTAACAGCTATGATTCTTTGAATCGTAACGGTGTTACAAAGCTTCAATCCCGCTGGGGTCAATGAAGATACTGTTCTGAAAGCACATCTGGTTAGAATGCTAACTAATGACAACGCTGAAAATAAAACTACTACCAACTTAAGATTTATACTGGCTAGTGCATTCAGCGTGTCAAAACAAAATCATGGTGGCAGTTTTGTATATGCTGGAACGACTTTCTGTTTCACACAAATGCATAACTTGGAGGTTTTGGCTACCAGGTGATGATAGCCCCAATCTGTAACATGTTGGTCGTCTTGGACCATGAATCCGTTCCTAGCCCATGAATATGTCAACTGACCATAATGAATCAGTGGCAAGATGTTGTGCACACCTTCGAACTCTCCAGGTGCATACAAAGATAAAAAAAATTTGTCCCTGAGTGGTTGTAATGGTGCACTTTGGAATCACCATGATACATCACAACCGACTCGAGAAACGTTTGGAATTATCACTGAGTCAAATGCCCAAATTTTGACTACAGCAGCAGATGTAAAACCTCTCCAGGATTGTTTCTACCATGGTGAAGTGGCATTCACTGATGTGCACACCCTGGTTATGTTTACCAATGAATATTTTACACCAACATTGACTTAGCTGAAAGAGAAAGGATGCACTTGATCGGGTAACATTTATTGGACATCCTTATGAGTATTAAGTTGCTAGCATAATTGGTGTGTTTTAAATGATCATGTTGTCACCAACGTTACCTCTAAGCGAATGGTTGATGTGCGTGCAGTGATTGCTGCACTGCGCAAGCATTACGGTGACGAGCAAAATTTAACGTTGGAATGAGCAAAAACTGACAATTCAGATGTGGGTGGATGCTGCGCGCGCGCTCAGCTGAGAGGGAACGTTGATTGTCACACACCCCGATTTCACAATTAATGGAGATTTAAATATGATTATAAAGTTGTCTCACAACTTACGACTCAAACAAAAACCATGTGTCTGAGAACATAGAGTGCACAAAAAATTAATTTTAAAATTAATTTATGAGGTCGCAAAAAATGCGGTATTCAAACATATACAATACAGTATACAGTACTTAATGGCTTTAAGACAGAAACACTTTTATGAAATAAAATACAAAATTCAAAGACATAAAATCAGTTGCAAGCATCCAAACAGACCTGAATATTCCTATTTTTCCCGACCCGCTAAACTGTATGCATTACTAGCAAATTGCACAAAAGCTCAGCACCCCCATACCCAACATGAAATGTGAGCTATTTAAAAATGCATATTTCATTTTCTTAACATAGCAACCAATGGTATGATGAAAGATGGGAGCATGAAGCTTGCCATAGTCATTCCAGTGATGTTGCCAAGAAAAATTAGTTTGAAATTGGATGAAGGTTCATGAAGGTCAAAGTTTAAAATATTTGCTTATTTTTTCGATTACTAAAATATGGAGGAAAGTGAACTTGGTTTGTCATCATTTATTTCTTAATCTCATTATAAATGAATGGAAAAGAGCATTTTCAATTTATATTTCATTCACTTAATGTAACAGTTTTAAACTTAAGTTTACTTCACTCCTGTGATTTAAGACTTCTAATTTCACTATAATTAAGGTCATTGCACACAATAATGACACACTAAGCAAACATTTTATGAAGGATTTGTTTGTATAATGAGACGGTTTCAGCTCAAAAATGAATTATGTTAATGTTCAGAGAGATGCTAATATTCATGTATTGCTCCGTTCTTAACAATATGTTCAGATACAAATTTGCAAGAGAGGATTTTCTATGGAATGTGTTCTAAATCATATGTATATAAGTCATTACCAAAACAAAATTTTAACTAAGTATCTGATATTGTAATTACACAATATTTGTTGCAGTTTTATTATCATATGAGTGTTCTGCGTTGACACATCGTTTCCCAGCGCTGTTTTTGTATACTCGAGCAAGGTCTTTCCTTCTTTCTGTCATCAGCCTATGTTTATCAGAATAACAAGTTTGTAATCTTTTCTTTCTCAATTGCATCAATTATACCTGTAAGTGTTCTATCGTTTCCTCCTCGTTTCAATGTAAAACATAAAAATGTTGTAAATTATATCAGATTGCTAAGATTGTCTTATCATGTGGAACAAAACGAAACATATTTTTCATTGTATTTTTTTGTTAAATACTAACATTATTTTTTATATATAGATACGAACATGATTTTAGCCTTATTTTCCTCTCTTTACAGTCACGTGCTTATACTTAAGTTAAAAATAGTTGACCAGTCACGCCAAAAAAGACATAATTTTATTTGATATATTCCATAATTGAGCTTACAATTTTGGGAACCGTTTAGAACAGGACTAATATTTTATTATAATAAAATGTTTCTGAACCTCTGTAGGTTGCATGATTTCAAGAAAGCGCATGTATCAGATTTCACCATTATTGGTGTTACTACGCTTCATATTTTGCGTGTATTAACGGATGCAAGGCAAATTTGCTTTCCATCATTTACAATGTTTTGCAAATAGGAGTTTACAAATACATCCTTTACTACCCTCAATAAAACAAGTCCTTTCAGCTGCAGTGTCAAATATATTTGTAGGTACCCCATTGATCAATGACTAATGGCAAATATATCTGTAGGTACCCCATTGATCAATTACTAATGGCAAATATATTTGTAGGTACCCCATTGATCAATTACTAATGGCAAATATATTTGCGAGTATTTCAATACTCCCATAACATATGAACCTAATATGATAGGTCTCTATCTGAACGATGCATTGATTTAATGCAGTATAATTAAACTTCGTGGAATTCTTACTGTCAATAAAAAAGACTCATAGTTTTACAGAAATTTGTTCTCTTACCTGTATATGATATTTAATTAACAGTGTCCTTCCACGGCCATGTACTGAAATGGTCCCAGTATGCCATCGTTTCAGCTTCTAAACCTGATGGCATGCATTTCACAAGAGCAAGTATCAAGTGATTCCTCCTTTTTTCTCTCCAAATATATCTATTAAATAAATTCAAAACAGCAATTACTCAAATGACACCTTTTCCAACTCCTTCAGTTTATATGTGGACACTCCTTAGTCCATCCCAGCATAGATAGAGGTGCCTCTTCAATAAACATCCAAAATGTCCGAAGGTTCCATTGCATTATTTCATAAAAATGTTTTCATTTTTTTTTTGTTCTAAATATTCAAGTGTTTTTATGGTGGGTGTTTTTGCTATGAGGTTAATGATTGAAATGGAATACTTTATTTGTGCCATTCGTTATGTTTGGGCTCTGTATGTCAAATTTTTCAAGAGATATTGTTATTCAGTTGTCCTATGGATTTTGTGTGTAGCGCTCTCTTTCACCTTTCATTTCTACCTTTATATATGTCTTTAATTGGATCAAGTTTTTGATGGGTTTTATTCGGGAAGGGCGTAATAATATTGTTAGTATTATAAATGTATATCTCCTCTAATTCCTCGTCAAAATGTACCTTATATTAAATTTGTGCTGTTTTTTTTTAAATTTTTGTTTCTTTCGATGGTGTTTTTTTTATGGTAATTTGTGTGTTTTTCCAATTCTTGATGTCACTTTGGGTATTTCGGGTTCTCATTGTGCCTGTTATTTAACCACCCCCGCTTCTGTTGGTAATTATTTTCTAGTTCGGGGCGCGGCCGGGTGCTTTTCTTGTAAATTCTCTGTGATTCATTGTTCTCGGATTTTATTTTTGCAGGAAAAAAACTGTTACCTAGCTCATATGGATTCCGCTTGTATATCTTTTCCTTCTTCATTTCGCATACGGCGTTTGTTTGATGTGTGGCCTGTATTCCCATAATGTTTATTTATTTTTAAATATACGGTCTTGCAACCACCTTTTGACTTGAAATCCGTGTAAGAAGAGTACGACTCTCTCTCTCTCTCTCTCTCTCTCTCTCTCTCTCTCTCTCTCTCTCTCTTAGAATGTATCTCTCGTAGAATGTATTCGCTGTTTCTGCGTTCCATCTGGGTATTTACATTCAAGAATGGTCTATTTTCTGTTACTATTCTTCCGATTGCAAACTATGTTTCTAGTTCATGCATTTTGCTATGTTTTCCCAGCTAATTTCTTATGGCACTACATGGACCTCGTTTTACCCAGGTTTTGACAAGTATTCATTCAGTGTTCTTTTCGTATTTCCTATTTCCGTCCTTTAACTTCTTTTTTCGTATTCAGATGACAAATCCAAAACCAAATAGAGTGTTGTCTCGCCGAAAAGTGTGTTCCCTTCTTATCCGTCGATTTTCGCAATGTTTCCTTGGTATTTGCCATTTTGTGAGCGGTCAAAACAAAATTACATCTTACCACCTGCACTACTAGGAAGCCGTCCCGAGTCGCTTCAGGGGCGCTCTAGAACTTTGTCTATTTCATAGAGGTTAGATCTTTCCAGAAAATGAATTTCCGAGGTTTTCCTCATTGGTTATAATGACCTTTTAAAGCAAAGACCTTGTATATCATAGACATTGTTAAAGGAACTTTTAATTTTATTTATGACTGATGTTTTAGACTTGTAGAGATTACAGCTTGCCTTTACTTAGATTCTCACCTGTAAAAACACCTGTTAGCTCCGCTCGATCATTTTCACTTTCTGGACTTCTGGTATTCTATTTTGTATTTCGTTCGTTGCGCTTTCAAAGTTGTTATCGTCTAATCTGGCAAAATTCGTTTTCTCTATTTAACTAACTGCTAAAAATAGTGTTCTTTAAACTAGTTCAGTCTGATCGGTTGTCCCTATTTCAGTAACTGCTCAATATAGTGTATCTTACACTAGTTTAGTCTGGTCGTCTGCGCATATAGGAATGCTGTTACTACTGCTTGCTAAGGTTCTTTCAGTCATAACCTATTCTGGTTTCGTCTGGTACTGGCTTGAGGTGAATTGAATGTAGCATTTTATTTTGGTGTTTGTTTTGATTTTTCGGTACAACAAAAGGCTAGAAGGACAAAAGAGATTCATAATGAAGAATAAAGAAATGTATGTTATTTATGACATAAATAAATACAGAATAAATTATGTGTTACTTTTTATTGTGTTCTCTTATTTTATTTTTCGAATACTGACAATATCATAAGTACATTGACATACACAATAATAATTTTGCTTCATGACCATATATTTATTATACAACATAAGCAAACAAGATTATTTGCTTAATACCCAATTTTTCATGTATGCTTTAAGAAACATCAATTTTAGCATAATTTTTTTATATACAAAAAATTATAAACTAAGGTTTGATGTTATAGCATTAAAGTATAATCCTATTGTAGAGACTGGTAATAACCCCAAAAATATAAACTATATAAAACTAAACCTTCAAACATAAATCTGGGCAATTCCGAAATTAAGTTAATCCCAAAGTAGAGTAAAATCTGGGCAAATCCTAATTTTGGACAAATCAAAAATTTTTATAAACAAATCTGGGTAAATCCGAATTTTGTCATTTTAATAACATAACACTTTCAGAGAGGGTTTTTCTTCCTGAATAAAATTAGTCATGACTGATGAAAATTTGGATTTAGAATTTTGAAGTTATGGTCCAAAAGTAGACAGTCGGTTCTCATTTATACGATGTCAGTCTCTCGTCTGCAACGACGGGGAGCTGTCTTTATATTCTCTGTACGCTTGGGGAACCTCTAATATTTACACAAATAATTAACGGAGACATTCGAAATTCTCCGATTTGGGTTAGAAACGGGATTGGTTCCACCTCACGCTCAGCAACATGGAAGATGGGGAATAATAGCGCCATTACCGAGTATCGGAGCGCATTCAGGGAGGCACTACGTGATTAAAAGACACTGTAAGCAAATAAGGCAACATAAAATATCGTCATCAAGTCATACATACGTTTCTAACAGTCACTCGAAACATAGTGACAAGTGAAATAATCATCAGAATGGATGAAATGAGTGTCGATCGATCTCATTCATAGCCAACATGTTGCTTTCAACGAGGTACCGTCTCAAGGCAACGCAATAATTGGAAATAAGGTACATGTACGCAACATTTTAAATAATCGTACTAAACATATAGATAACATGAAATTGTGAGACTGGTATAGCAGTACTCATATTGGTTAACTGATTATTTCGCGTCTTCAGTTCTTACACTTCCCAGTTGCTGATGACACCTGCCAAACCCAATTTGACAGCTGTTCTTTCCTCCAGTGACGATACCCTCTTCCTCTTTAGCTGCAGTAGCAACTGCTTACAATGTGCCTGCCTCCTAAATCAAAGTTCAAGAGAGATCGAGCATATTACAGTGTTTACTGGATTTATCCAAGTAAGAAGGTCCGAATTTAGTCCTTTGCGAACCCCATGACGACTCATGATGTCTATCATCACGTTTCTACGACGTAAAGACAATCAGTGGCGACGCATTCTAATGCAAAAGGCCTGAGGGAAACGATGGGATCAGTGTTTTGAAGTCCGGAACTCCCAAAAAGAAACCTCAAACCAGTGCACCCACCATTACCACCTGCTTCGTTCTTCAGTCCAAAAGGAAAAATGAAAAAAGAACTTAACAGCTTCGCCATTCAAAACCTCCTATTCAAACATTGACGTCACCCTCAGAAAATATCATATCGTCCAAGGAAAAAGAGAATGATACAAAGGGGATGATTGTTTGACGTATAACAATGCACCACACAGTTACATCCTAATCCTCATTTGATTGAGATCTCGCGAGTACAACACGAATTGCAACCGTTGATGGATTGCAAAGATTGTCAGAAACGGAAAAGTCGTGACGGTAAGGTTAAGTGGTGCACAGAATGCAACTCTTTCACCAGAAAGCTGTAGACGAAACAGCTCAGTCGATTCTGATAGATTTTAAGACACTGATGAAACGCCCATCACCACTAGCCCCAGCGGTCACGACAAACGCAGCCCCATGGATGCCAGAGGAAGAACAATTCTTTTAAACGCCGTCAGCAACTCCCATCCCTACACAATTGCTGACACGTTCAAGGCAGCGTTTGGCAAACCACTTAACAGAGCCACAAAGGTGCAAAGGGTGAATACACACTGGCTCGTCGCTTAATAATGAAATTTCAGGATACCGAAACGTTGTCCGTCAGGTTTAGTGGTTGCTAATTTCAAATTTTGGGTGGACATCCACAGTTGGTTGCACATAGTTCGAGTCCGAAGATCAACAGCAATATGGTGTTTTACCGGGCTCTTGGATGCCCTGTAGAACTGAACAAAGGATTAAATTTGATTTTTGTGTGCTCTGATGCGGTGGATGACAACGTGGTGGTACACCTCCGTACCATTATTATTTCAACGTAGAATTCTACCACGATCATTGACGAGGAAGGCAGAAATACCAATTTGTACATCCTACCTATTTTTATGTTAATAATTCGTATTTCTACTATGTCATCATTGCTATAAAAGAAGATTTGGGACACAATATTTTATTCTCTCAAGGGAAAGTGACAATACACCTCCATGTTTGAAAACGATTATATAACGAGTTGAGAGTCATGTATCCAGTGTACCAAAGAGCCAGTCGACAGTGAGGACGTGGTTTAGAAGACATCTTAAAGTCCTCTGTTCGAAACAGATGGTGACACGAGGATTGCACACCTGGAAATATGCCGCATTGACGCACCACAAAGAATTACTCCAAAAATGTCATCATCGACAAACACGACCCAAAAAATATCTTTTTTTCAGAACAGGCAACAATGTCTTGTTTTGAACGGACAAAGATAATTTGGTCGGCGAGAAATGTCCTGGAAGCTGCAGAGTCAGACATTCCTGCTTTTCTGCCACAGCAAGGAAAGGGCAGAAAGAGACGACGAAGACACTCATTCAGAAGACTTCGCATTAATAGAGCTGGAAAGACTAAGTAAAGAAGAACTGTTCGATTCTTAAACGTTTTTGATTATTAAATACATCACAGAGAGAAAGAAAGAATGAAAGATATTGATGCACCTTGAGTCATGAACCTGTTACAAGTCGGAACTGGACCAGTTTACCATGCCGCTCACCATCATCACGATGCAAAAATCCTAATGGGTCGAATTTCATCCCATCTCCTCTTTGACGGCCTCAGCTCCCATCAAGTATGAAATCAAAGGACATCCCAAAGATTAAATGGATCGGAACATCAGTTACTTGTACCGGAAAATCAGTGACCGATACGAATTGTAGCGATCTAGATGCCAATGAGGCAGTAAATACCCTCAACAATTTCATGCATTCCTTGTTCAACGAGGTTGATTTGTACTTTTATAACAAGCTGGTCAGCAGCAGCATGGATACGTACCCTTATCAAGCGTACCAGGAAATCTCTTGACGTATGGAAAAGAAGCCAAAACAACCAATAATGGATAGTTATGAACCAATATCAGCCTCGGCATATAGTATGAAAATTGTGCATAAGGCTACACGTCTGGGCTTTTGATTTCGCTTTAGACCAAAGCAGCGACAAAGGACATTTATGCTCTAAAACATAAGTTTCCTAAAGCTCTACCCGAGACGGTGAACATCATCTTTTATGTAGAGTATGATAATACTCTAAAATCAACAGTTTCAGAGAATTCATTCTAAGACTTTTTGGAGCTATGGAAGACTGTAATCCCACTTTAAATAGTGGAGAATCTATGAATTTGGTATGGGACGATTCCGTGGAATCAGAAACCCAATACAAAGACGAAGATGACAGTGCTGAAGTACAGATGGCCAGAATAAGAACAACATTAAGTCTCCTGTTTTGCCAAACACCTGACATAACAAATAACGGAATTTGCCATGAAAGATTGTCAAAACAGTCATCACAGTCAAATGCAACACGATAAATATATGATGATGAGTCAATACGAAATACTGGACTAATATCTGGAGAACGCATGGATCTCATTTCGGACGAAGCAGTGTTACGTTAGTGGTATACAGACTTGCGTGATCATGTCTCCTTTATATTGACTGTTCTAGAGATTTATCATATGAAATATGTCTTGGCTTTCTGAGACGAAGTGAAGAAACGGTTACTTGTCAGAGATTTTTAAGCAACAAGTTCGGATTGAACTGATGACGTATCATAACCTGTGAAAAAAGCACGAAAAAACAACAACATAAAAATCTGATACAGAGGAACTTTATTATTGTACAACAGTTCGTACACTGCTTCATGGAATCTCATCGTGTGTGCTACAAATGAACTGCCTCGTCTCAAACATCATGACCATCAAGCTTATGTCATCACCACAGACGACAGTCATCTACCAGGAACCCACTGGTAGCTGTCTACTTCCCTAACGAGGGTTGTATGGAGTATTTTCATTCATTTGGATTATTACCTTTGGAGGACGACATCGACTTTATGAGAAGAAAGTCCCAGACGACACGATTCAATAATCTAAAATTACAAGGCACCGACACAATGGTGTGTGAACAATATTGTGCTTATTTTCTCAAACAAAGCATATTATTGGTAATATGGGAAGAAAATAACTGGATAGGTGGCAATATAAGTAATTGAAGAATGCGCCCCCAAAGAAGATCAAGACAACGAAGAAAAAATAAGGCATCAAAGAAGGAGTAAACGTTATAACTTGAAACCATAACTACCGCACGGTGATTCCCAGTCCCTGCATTACAATGGCTCGCACGCACAGAATGACATCAACAACTATCAAATCACCTCCAACTCTCCAACTACATATAGGAGGAGCAGCTGAGATCTCAACAAGAAATGGAAAAGAGGTCGAAAAAAGGGACATAGTGGTGAGCACAAATCATCGACAGGTGGAGCGAAGTCAATGACAATAGAGGGCACGGCAAATGAGGAAAAAAAAGAGGAAATTATTAATTTAATCATTCCGGTACCGCAGGGAATTAATAATTCAACAGCATTAGAAGATGTGTAACAACAGCATTACCATTCATAATCCAGCATATTGACTCTGGTTCATCAACCCCAGTAGTAGCAGTACTTACCGAATCACCTAACGGGACAATTGCTGGAAGTAAATCTACCAATCATGGGAAACACAGCAACAATAACAATAACTATAACAATCTATGACTTTCCTAACAGACGTACATACAGCAACGTCATCAACTACTGGTACCAGACAAAAAACTGGAACAACACGAGATAAACTCTGCTACGAAAAGAAAGACACCAAAGAAACAAAAGGCACCAAATCCAAAACAAGAAAAAAACCAACTCAACAAACAGACGTGAACAACTTTTTGGCTGAACAATTTGATGAATGGGGCCTTGCATACTACAAATTGCCAATGCACTACATACTTTACTGACTGTACTCTAGACAATACTAGAGACCCAGTAAAAATCAACTAGGATGGATCACTAGGAAAGAAATTCATGAACAAATATGAAGATGTAAATGAAGCCATTGTACTCATCAGCACCCGTGGAAACGAATTGTGTGACTGCCTAATACTAATCCTGGCGATTGATAAAGGTGATTATATCATGAATATGATATAATTTAAACTACACAAATGAATCTGTCAGTGATGCATAAATTATACAGCACGCATAACTTTAGTTATTACGAGAATATAGTCTTCCAAGATTCATACAGTCACAGAGTTTCGTAATCGAAGGTATAACAGTTTTTATAGTGTGCATAAAGCTCGAGATAAAAGGTACAAGTTAAACGAAAAGTACAGCGAGTCTCAACTATATTTACCAATTAGGCACCTTGTAATACGATATTCACTTAGTATTGTTGCAAAGGGCGACATCATGTTTGTCATTCTATCCGAGTGTACATGATTATATATTGTTTTATTTCCATATGCAAATGGCAGAACCATATCTAAACTGTTTTCCAGAGGTTAGCTAACAAGTAGGAACATAAAAAGAAAATGCATACAACAAAATAAGATTCATGGTGTAAAATATTTATGTAGACACTAAGTAGGCAAGTCTGATTTGGACAGATGCCTTCGCTTCGGACATCGGAATGACCAGTTTTCCCAAATGCGGTATTATAAAACTTAGTGGACTTCATTTCTAAATATACTCTTTCTAATTATATACTGTTAATTGAACATATTTAGTCATTATTTACAGATACCTTTTCTCTGAACTTTGCGTAATATTTAGTTCTCTTGTAATTTAATGGTCCCATTATGCTTACAGCTTTCAAACCATAGACATGTATCCTACAAGAGGCAATATCCAAGTGTGCCCTCCATTTTAAAACCTTTGAATAAGCCTCCTGTCACCAGATTCAAATCACTAAATCATATGGCACCTGTTCCTACCTATTAAGCGGTGCACATTATGATAATCTAGGAAAATTGCTTAATCACTCAACAGGTCATGGTATGATTCATTCAATTATCTTTGATATGTGTTCTATCTTTATGCCAAGTCACGTTACTGTCCAGTGATATTTTGAGTCCAGATGTTTTTATGTTTGTATTATTTATATTTCAACAATTCTCTGCTACAGGCTCAAATCATGACATTAGATTTTAAGTCAAGCAAATTATTAGCGTTCATTCCAAATACGGGCACTTTTAAGAATGTTAAATTACCATTTTTTTAGTTATATTCAGATAATGCAAAGAAAGATCACAAGAAACAAGACATTTTTCAATACTTAATGGCAGATGTCTTAACATTAAGTGGAAATTGCTGGACAGCATGAACCATTGTGCAAGGCTGATGTTGATAGGATGCCACCATTACGACCGATTTCGTGTATTTTAAACGAGTAACAATATGCACACCATTGCGTCCGATTTCGTGCATTTTAAACTAGTAACAATATGCACGCCATTACGACCCATTTCCTGTATTGTACATTAGTAACAATATGCATACCGTTACGACCAATTTCGTATATTTTAAACGAGTAACAAGATGCACACCATTACGACCTATTGTGTATTTTAAACAACAATATGCACGCCATTACGACCGATTTTGTGTATTTTAAACAAGTAACAATATGCACTGCATTACGACAGATTTCGTGCATTTTAAACGAGTAACAAATATGCACGCCATTACTACCTATTTCATGTATTTTAAACGCGCAACAATATGCACACAATTGCGACCGATTTCGTGCATTTTAAACTAGTAACAATATGCACACCATTACGACCCAGTTCGTATATTTTAAACTAGTAACAATATGCACACCATTACGACCCATTTCGTGTAGTTTACACAAATAACAATATGCACACCATTACGACCCATTTCGAGAATTTTAAACTAGTAACAATATGTACACCATTACGATCTATTTAGCGTATTTTAAACTAGTAACAATAGTTGCATTGCTTATATTCTGTCGATCTTGTTATTTGCCATAACATGCATTAAGAAAAGTTTGTAATTGAAAACATCGTACCCATCGGATACATAGTAAATCACACCCCTCCAGGAAAATGAAAGATAGGATATAATTCGGTCACTGGTCTAAATTTAGCCGTTAAGAACTTTTAAAACCAGTCGGCAATATACACATCTGTACGTCGGTTTAGGCCCTTTGAATTCTAGTCTTTTCCGTTTGTAGACCAGACGTATAGTGTGCGGGTTAGATTTAAAAGATTAACAGACAATGAGAATACAATCTCCAGTGATCATCTGGATCTAAAGATTAGTTTAACGCAAATGTTCTTCGTCACCTCGCATTCATAAAAATCATTACACTGTTAATCCATCCCACCAAATCCTTCGGCACTTTTAACCATGAACCTAATTTTAAAAAATAGCACCAAGATTGAAAGACTAATTATGTCTGCCATAAGAATATAAACTCTCATGTTATTAGTAATAAATCTATTGCATCCATTAAAATAGGGCATTACTAGAAATGAAAAGGAAGAATATTATTAGAGTTAGGGTTTACTGTATTAAAACAATATTGTTCTATTTTGGTAATTACATTTATTGGATAAGCATTACATACATCAAATTCGGATGAACATAAAACACCATAATTTAATTCGGGTCGACATTAAAAGACCATAATTAAATTCGGATAAAAATTAAAAGACTAATTTAGATAAGTTTGGATAAACATCAACAGTTTGGACAAATATGAAAATACACAAAAGGAGTTTTCATGAACATTCCATACTCAAATTGAGATAAACATTACATTCCATAAAACAGCTTCCGATTTCACTCTAGCTTTTCCATTTACTCAAATCAGGCTTCTGCTATGGGCTAAAATCTCTTAACCCAAAGTAGAAAAGGCACACAATTAGAATCTTTGAAGAGCTTTTGATCAATATATAGTATATAACTATCCAATGGCTTTACTGTCTGTGGAAGGAGCTAGGAAAGTTTTAAATTAGCCAAAATTTAGCTATGGATTCCTGTTGCCATACTCAGTGAGGCTGGTACACAACTAATGTCCTTTTAGCCCAGTTTGGCTAATTCCTACAAAGCTGTTAGAATCAAAAAGCTTAAAAGCTATAGAATTAGAAACATTTGACCATTCACCTAAGTTTCATTCCATACTGTTGTGTAAATAATATATGTCTGACTATCCATGTTAGAAAAAGATAAAATTGAACATTAACAAAATATCCGATATGCAAAAAAAGACACTTTACAACAAAATACACGTCATGGTAGAATGTGTGACAAACAGACCGCAAAGAGTAGCCCTAATACACAAATTAGGGAAACTACCATATAAACAATCAAGTATACAATATTTAGACTTCGAATAAAACAATAAACTTTTTATACAAAATTGTTATACAAAATCAGACTATAGAGTAGATACGAGGGCATGCGGACAAATATTTATTGGGAAACAACTAGATTAGGAAACCTTTTTAAGTGGGGACAGGAACCCTCAGGTGGAAAGTACGGTTTTATAACGTTATGGGGCTAAATCACATGGTGCTACGCCTGTGAATGTCTGCTAAATACCCACTTAGAGAGACAACAATATAAAGTATGTATTAGAATAAGGATGAGCTAAATAACTATTTCCGAACACGCATGCCAAATAAAGAAACTAGAAACAAAAAAAAAATAGATTAATGTAGAATCGCTAGGGTTTTTTTTTCATTACCTGTCCAACTATAAAAATTCTCTGTAGCTCCGGTAGTACACATAGCACCCTCCTTAAAGGGCCAATAAACAATTTAGGAAAAAAAATGGAAAGGAGCATAAATATTAATTAAGAGACTAGCCAACTGCGAGCCGGGAGAAGTACAATTATAACGGAATTAAATATAAATAAGGCAAAGAACACGGGGGGTGGGGGTGCGGGGGGGAGTCATTAAGTTTGTTTAACCATGTTGACGCTAGAGGAGAACAAGTCGTTAAAAAAATCTGCATGACAAAATTACAGTTATGGTATTTTCAAGCCATGAACGGAACACCTATTAAGGTCCTTGGGAAGATTTGAGGTTTTCAGTGCTTGCATATTGTTAGTGTATTCAACAGTGTCCATTAACATGTTCCTACGAGCTAGTAGGATACAATTTTTAAAGTGCATCATGGTTAACTCTGGAAACTAGGAAAATATCCTAGAAGGATAATTTGTTTAGATTAAAATTTCTAGAATCTGCGAATCAAACATTTAAGCCCTCTAGATCAACAAGTTATCCGATAAGTTTTGTTAAGAATACCATGACAGAAGCTGAACATAGCAATCATATGCAGTGTGCATATTTATGTACTGTTCATTATCAATTACGGTCTAGAAGTTGTGTAGTTGTTCAATGGAATTTACTTGCTCCCTAGATTTGGTTTACAGGCTGAAGTTCCAATCCATCTGATATCAATATTCAGTAGCAAAATTCAATTAAATCCATGCTATCATCTATTTTTCTTTAAGGATTATAGACAATACAAAGCATAAACATTTGGTCATGAAGTCCTAGTCCAATGCCCGCAAAGATGACGTCAGATCCAGAAAGCAAATACTGAATCAAAGCAATATGGAGTCAAAGCAGAGAATACGCTGATCCTCGATCTTGTGATAGAAACTGGAGGTTCAGAGAAAAGAGGGATTGGTCGGATGAGAAATACATTAAGACCCGATTGGAGTGTTGTTTCGTGGAGTGAAAAGAACGCATTGTTGAATCAAAAATAAGCGTCCAATGAAAGCAGATCAAGATACAGATAAATCAAAGAAATATTGGGTCAATGCCAGATAAGATCCTAATCATCGATCTTGTGATAGAAACTGGAGATTTAGGGAAGAGAGGGAATGGGGACCAACATGTACCAAATCGGAGGGAAAGTCCATTAAGACCCGATAGGCATGAGTAGTTTCGTGGAGTGGAAAGAACTGATTGTTAAGTCAAAACAAGCGCAAGGAAATCCCAAACTTTCAGCCATCCAGAAAGCTCTCCGAGGACACTTAATATTCACAGAGGTGTTGTTATCAAGTATAATGACCCTCAGGAGCCACTAATGCCCAAACGAAAGGAAGACTGCCTTATCAAAACCGAGTACTGCAATCAAAACTGCGTACTGCAGAGTGAATATTTAATAGTTTGGGATATACTTGTAGCCGACGTTAATACAAGTATATATTTTATATACGGTACACTATTCTTAACAAAGTTGGATGTAATGAGAGTCATATTGCAAAATACATTGCAGATTAACATTTCGTTTGCATTTAGCAAATCAAGTAGAAAGATAGCGATAAACAACTTGCTATTGGATGTTATGGTCATGTGATAAAGCGAAAGCCAGTGGTACTGCAGAGTGAATATTTCATAGTTGGGGATGTACTTTGTAGCAGACGTTTATACAAATATATATTTTATATACGGTACACTATTCTTAACGAAGTTTGATGTAATGATAGTCATATATTAAAAATACATTGCAGAGTAACATTTCTTTTGCATTTAGCAAAACTCAAGTAGAAAGATATAATAGAAAAATATCATCACGAGTTGAATGTATACGAAATATATAGAGGCAAACATGCGGTTATAACTTGGAATATGGTACATTCTGGCATTTTTGTATTTGTTAATTCGACTTTACATAGTGTGCATGTGAATCTGGAAAATAATGTTTTAATTATTTGATTAACACTTTCTGTTAGTTACATGTATGGGAAAGTACGTGTTTAGAGAAGCAGTATATGATAATTTACATCTTTTTTATCTCCCTTTTTGCGAGATATATAACGCTTCTCAGTTGCTAATTAAACTACATGCAATATTAGCTATACTTGCTAGATTAGTACGAGTGTATGGATTTTGGACAAATACAAAATATATTAATGCAATTTATAATCATATTTTGAATATATACACGCATCGTCGATCTGCACATGTAATTATTACGTAATATGAAACTAGTGAAATAAAATATGGTGCTTATTAAAAATATACGAGATATTTATAGTTTTAAACCTAACTGATACTAAACTGAGTGTTTTGATAAGCTGCTGCTATTTAAGTATTTGATGATTCAATGAACCCCCTATAAACTAGATGTGAATTATTCACAGTTCACAATTATAAGGGAACCACCAATTTGCTTTTCTGGATGGTGTGGTGTTTTTAAAAAAAAAGGTCTGTCTTGCGGGATTTTAAATTGCAGGAAGTGGATTCTTTAAGAGAAACTTCTACCAGGAAGAGGTTTCAACAAATTGTGCGTTATCAATCAGCTACCAATCACACTGGTCAATCAAGCAGTCAGTATTCCAGGTGGGTCAATCAAGCAAATTTGCACACATTAATCTCTCGTCAGCAACGCCCAATCACCTGCTACTCGACCGGCAACACTATTCAGCTCTACGATTGGTATGGTTCTGCTTCACAGCTGCTATGGTCAACATCTATTATTAGCTCTGCAGTTAATACCACGTCGTCCACTCTGATCACTCTAGTCAGCTTTACAGATGATCCTCCCTATCAGGTATCACACCGGTCGCTCTGGTCAGCTGAAAATAAAAATCTCCCGTGTACTATGCATGACACTGGCATATACGATGAAACGTCGTGACTTTATATACGGCAAGCTACAGTTACATTACCGGCACAATTACAAAACAATACAAAAGTTCAGAAGTGAACCCAATCGTGCCCGACAAGAATCGTACAGTACTAAAATGTCCTTAAAATATATTTAACTTTGCATTGCCAATATAAATCATTTGCAAAGTCATAAACAAGAATAGAAAATAGTTTCATTATAGTACGTGATCTTAAACTACAAAGACAATATATAAACAAATGTGGTTGTACAATATTTATAAATTTTACACAAGAAATTAATAATTCATACCTCTGCAGCTTAAGATGTGCAAGTCCTTAAAGTATTTTGCGACACTTCTAAGCCTAGGACTTAGCAGTGACTGGTTTTCCAAAAATGTGACGCGATGCATAGTTTCACTATCCTTCAACATGTTAAGTTACAATGTTGTTAAATAAAAATAAATATCATCTTGTATAATAAGTAATTTCATCAAGGTTATTCTTTGTTTTGTTCACCAAATTGTAATAAGAGTTTAGTTATCCCAGTAAAAGCTTGGGTGGTTGCCTTTGGTTAGGCTGGTAGTGGGCCTGGTTTCTAACCTCTCTTGCTTCAAACTTACAATAGTACTACCCTTCCTAGGATTAGGAAGTCCCAGGGTAGAGTTCCTCTCCCTTGATCTCCATTTTTGTGACTCTGCCAAGGTTAAGTTTTGTCCTCGTGTGTTGTGCAATAGTGATGCTTGTTGTGGCTACCCTTTTCTAGTTAAGACAGCTCTATCTAGATCAATTTTATACCGGTGTTTTCCTTATCTGTACCCATTTGTATCAAAACAATTTTAAATGAATATTTAAGCAGAATGATATTATCTAGCATTGAAAATAAGGCGTCTTATGTGAATGTACTTTGTTTTGGGAATGGAGGTTTTGCGTTGTTATTTCAGTTTGATTTGAACTATATGCCTTTGCATACCGTTTTCAAATTACGTCACGTTTTAGTGTTGCATCTTAGCGTCAAAAAAAATATCGAAATTTTAAAAAACATGGTGGCTCTGAAAGGATCAATATGTATATTTACATGTTCCAGGAACAAAGTTCATTTGGTAGTTCCTTCTTATACAGTGTACATTCATAGATACATTTGCCCAGTGAACGCTGCCCCAGTATCTTCAAAGTAACACTAGTTACTGCCGTAGTTTTATAATTTCATTCGGGATAAAGGTGACCAGGTGTTTTAGTTTGCGTGGGTTTGATGGTGGAGTCTGAAATTCCTGATTGCTTCTTTTTGTGTAGGTGTGATCAGTGTAATTTAGTTCTATTGGTTTTGTTATTTTTGCCCTTTTCTTGGCTCCATTTATTGGGAGTAGTAAAGATGGTAGTTTTTTATTTCTAAAAAAAGTTTCATTACTGTGTTCAGTTTTTTTATGGGGTTTTTCTTCTGGAGCTCTATTTTGTATTGTCCTATTTTTGTAGAGTTGGTGTTCTCTAAGCCAACTTTGTTTGAAATGTATCTGTTATCGGTGTTTTGAGTAGTTTCCGTTTGTACCGCACTTGTAGCGATTTGCTCTTGTGATTGAGCGATTTGTAGCGCTTGTGATGGTGTTGGTGTTGTAAGAGTGATGTTTGCTCTGCCGATTGTGATTTTCGTGGATGTGAAGTTTCATCCCTTGACAGGTTTCCATATATTGTATTACTGTCAGTGCATGTGTTGTAGTTGGTTGTGTGTTTACATCAGTTTCCAGAGGTTTTGTTATTGCCATTTCCAGTTTTTGCAGTACCATTTCCTGTGTTCACTGATTTCTCAACCATCACACGTCCTTGTCATGTAACAGTTGTGCAACTAGGTCTGCACCGGTATACCATAGATTTTGAAGTGTGAACGTATTTTCGACGCTTCACGGATATTTACTGTAGTTATGGTTTTAGCATAATGAAGGCCCTGAATGGTCCTAAAGTATCACTCCGGACTTTGTAATCTTTACACTAGTTCTCACTTAGAAACCCTACTGAAAAACCTTCAGGGGGATCTCCATCGGAAACTTTTGAAACAAATGTCAGTACATTTTCTTTATATTAATCTTAGTCATGCGGGATGGGGGGGGGGGGGGTCTGTCATCCTGGCCACCTAGTCTTTCCAAAACAAGATTGCCTTAAGGCGACATTCTTTAGCCAAGATGTAGAGAAGGATAAAACCTCTCCCAATGTTGTAGTTGGTATCTTACATTTATTACGTTTATCCCTTTATCCGCCTATGTTGCCCAAACTGAAGTACGGCCTTGTTCTATTTCTCCATCCTCCGTTCTGAAGTATTCTTTGAGGAAATGTTCCCCATAATTGTGTGGTGGTGTTAGCGTTGTCGTCATAAATTTCGCGCGAAAGGGCGCGGTAGCTCTAAAAACAAAATGTTTGAACAATACAATCTAAACTACAGCAGATAAGCGAATTCATGATTTAATGTTAATTGATGATTTAATGTTGAATGTTCATTTTTAACTTGTGTTTTGTTTGTAAAAGCAGAAAGAAGAGGAAGTTACCTTGCCTGTTATCACTGTATTCCAATCCAAGTCCATAATGTAGACCACGCATTGACAAGACATTCCAGGATGTAACGATTTAGTCTTGTGGTGAGTTATTTATACATATATATCGTTTGTGTGCTGGAAGCATTCCGTTCTTCCCATCGAAAGCACTTGGCACGTGCGGCATAGGATGAACCGAACTCACTATTTCGAAATATTGTGTAATATACATACATTTCCCTCGTGAACCATTGTACACAAAAACCAAAACCCGAGTACTTAACTATAATCTGTTGCACCTGTCATGGCATTTCTGCCAGGTCATGCCCAATGATACAGTTTATACCTTTACGACGATAATGTTACATAATTGGCCAGTGATGATACAGTCCATCCCTTCTTTGTGTTTTATGTTACTTATATTTCATTATATTTCCATTACCAGCTCACAAATGTGACGTATAATGTATATTAAGTTAAGCAAATAAATGGTATTCATTTCCAATATGGACCCACCAACCATTAATACAATTTCAAATAACAATCAACAATCTAGAGCATGAAACATTCTTAACTTTTATTAAGATATTACAAAGAAAGATCATTAGAAAGAGAAGACATATTTATATTCAGAATAACAGATTTCATGTCCTTGAATGGTAATTGCTGGAATAGATGCCTTTATATTATTAAACTTTCAGTTAGATCAACTTAACAATTGGCAAGACAGGTCATGATTGAATAGAATACTTAGCATACTCGTCATAAATTAGTTTTGTTTTTATTGCAATTTATATTTTGATATGTATTATGTGTTTGACATATATTTAGTGTAATTGTTTATTTTTAAAATATTCATTGTAATTCCAGTGTGTGCATATTGACCTTTTGGATTGAAAGACATTTCTGGGAATATTGTGAATTCATTCATAGACATTCTGGATTACACCATATTCAATCCTGGAATTATTCCAGACCAATATACACTTTTAGACTTATGACAAACCTTTTAGGATTAGTTGGGATTTGATTCAGAAAGTAATTATAAAGTAATGTTTCAATAACTAGATTATTATAAAGGGAAGGAAATAAAAGCAGGTAGATTTACCAAACTATATGAAACTGCAGGGGGCTTATATAAAAGGGAGGAATTAAGAAGGGGGGGAGAAAAAACATTAGAAAGTCTAAACACGGGAAGGGAAATACTAGAAGACAAAACTCAAATACTAGATTACATACGGAATTACTATAAGGACCTATATACTTCACAGAGAATAGCAGACGAAGATATAGAAACATACTTACGAGAGACAAATTGTGAAAAAATTACCTCAGAACATAGAGACAAATGTGAGGAATTTATATCACAAGACGAAATAATAGAGACAATAGGGAAATTAGGTAAGAATAAATCACCAGGGAGAGATGGACTTTCTGCGGAGTTCTACAAAAAATTCTGTAGAGAGTTGTCGCCAATTTTAGAATGGTTATACAATAATATTGCACTTAGGAATAGCAAAATGACTAACACAATGAGGGAGGGTATGATAACAATAATATATAAGGGAAAGGGTAATAGGGATGAAATAAAGAACTGGAGACCCATCTCACTCCTTAATGTTGACTATAAAATTATTAGCAAAATCTTATCGGAAAGGGTCAAAAAGTGTCTTGACCCAATTATAAATATAAATCAAACAAGTGGGCCAAAAGGAAGAAACATACAAAATAACATTTTAAACATTAAAACTATAATTGATCATATCAATATAACTGGTAATACTAGTGCTATGGTACTACTTGATCAGGAAAAAGCCTTTGATAGAATTGAACAAAACTATATATATAAGACACTAGAAAAATTTGGATTTGGAGCAAATTTCCAAAATTGGACTAAAATTCTGTATAATGATATAAACTCGATTGTACAGGTAAATGGAGCAAAAACGGAAAAATTTGAAATTCAAAGATCAGTGCGGCAAGGTTGCCCACTATCGATGCTATTATATGTAATAGCAATAGAAATTCTAAGTATCAAAGTAAGAAATAACCAAAATATTGTAGGGATTAAAGTTCCAAACATCAAAGAAGAACTTAAGATGCTACAACATGCTGATGATTGCACGAACTTTATTCAAGATGGAAAATCCTATATTGAACTAATAAAGGAATTTGACAAATTTGGAAAAGTTTCAGGATCTAAGATAAATCCTGATAAAACGGAAATTTTATTAATAGGAAACTGGAGAGGTAAGAAACATGGTCTGCCTGCTCTTCTTATTAAAGATAATATAAAAACATTAGGGGTAAATTTTGGGAAGGACGAACTTAAAAACAATTTAAAAGAAATCAAAGAAAGTATTAAGAAAAATTTGACAATCTGGGCACCACTGCCACTATGCTTAATGGAACGAGCACAAGCTGCTAAAAACTATATGTATGTGCACTTAAATTACAAATTAAAAACAGTAGACATAAAAAATGCAACACTAAAACATATAGATAACGATATTATTAAGTATTTATGGGCTTTTAAAATCCATTATACCAACAAAGACACTTTATATAGGGAAGGGAAGAGGGGAGGTCTAGGTCTCCCCCATCCCACCCTAATTAAATACACCAACATTTTAAATAGATTTAAGGAGATTAAAGTTGAGCCCAAAATAGCTTGGCAAGGGCTTTATATATATTATTTCGGTTTCTCTATGAAGCAGAAAAACGACATATATAGGAATAATAAATTAATTAAATTATTAGAAGTGCCAAGGAAATTAAGATCAATAAAAGATTTATTATTTAAATATAGAGATGTTAAAGAATTCTGGGACACTGATACAAAAGGCACATACATATGGCTAGTACAAAACACAATAAATAAGGACAAAAACAAGGTAGAGCAAAAACACATAAATATTAACTGGGATAAGGCATGGGGAAACTGGGTCAAACTCAGATCCCTTAAAATACAAAGTACCTTGTTCAAATACATGCATGATGCATGGTTGACAGGGGAAATAGCAGTGCGACGGCGTATGATCGTAGTGTTGCCAAAATGTCCACTATGCAAAAACTTCTTTTTTACCAAAAAACATATTATCACTGAATGTCTAATAACTTTAAATGATAGAAACAAAATTGTCACAAATATTATACGAAAACAAATATATGACAATATACAGCTTTTATACCTAGATGGCATATTTACAAGGAAAATTTTAGAAGAAATATCGGGCTTTATTATTAAGTATATGATAGCATGCGGTCCATTTCAAAATTATAGAGAAAATGTTAGATAAGGAGGGTTCAGGGAACTCAGGAGGAGAAAGTACGAGCAATGAGAGCACGGGGCTATATCACATGGCGCTACGCGAAGTGGACAGGCCCGTGAAAGAGTTTGGAATAAAACTCACCTGAGACATATACACTACAAAACAACTCACGGATTAGATAGGCTCTTTAGTTCAGATCTGTTTCCTTTTTATTTCTTTTCCTTTTCTTGAAAAAAAGCATGCTATCATACAAAATCACTGGTGGAAAATGTTTTTACTCTGTGGAGATTGTGCAAGTCTACACAGAAAGCCCGTTTAAAGGGAAATATAAAATAATCTTTTGGAAAAAAATAAGGACTTAATGATAAATAAATAAAGATCACAAATAGTATCGAGAAGGGTGAAGTGCGAAAAGAATAAAGAAATTGTACGAATCCCATTTCGATCAAAGTGATCTAGTATATAAATAAGGAAATTACAAAACATGGAACATAATATCATAAACAGTAAAACAATAGTTTGGTTTCAACCAAATTAATTTAAAATTAAGACACCATGGTTTGTACAAAATTCAAAATTAATAAAAAAATATATTAACTAAATGAAATAAAAAAAGATATATTGGAATAATTACCGTTTAGAGGTAATTATATGGTTAGAAAACTGGGAAAATTGACAAAGTATGGCTATCCTTACAAAATAATACAGTATTCATATGAATACATATAGCAACACACATATAGCACAACACAAATAGCAAACACAGGATACAGGAAACCCCTAGCCAGGGTTAACTTTGAAGTATGAGACAGACACCCATGATGAGCCCTTGTGCTCGGGTGGAAATGTCATAGAAAAACACTAAGGATAAAAATATCTTCCTATTATTATATAATCCCGATGGGAAAAAATTAAGGTTAGTTTAAATTAAATGAAATTTCATTAAAAAAAACACCCAACTACATATCGGGGGAACACACATACACATAAACTTTTTTATTAGTTTTTTCAATAGGGAGAGGGGGCATCTGTCTGGTGCCCCCCAAAAAGAAAAAAGTTTATACCTTTACGACGATAATGTTACATAATTGGCCAGTGATGATACAGTCCATCCCTTCTTTGTGTTTTATGTTACTTATATTTCATTATATTTCCATTACCAGCTCACAAATGTGACGTATAATGTATATTAAGTTAAGCAAATAAATGGTATTCATTTCCAATATGGACCCACCAACCATTAATACAATTTCAAATAACAATCAACAATCTAGAGCATGAAACATTCTTAACTTTTATTAAGATATTACAAAGAAAGATCATTAGAAAGAGAAGACATATTTATATTCAGAATAACAGATTTCATGTCCTTGAATGGTAATTGCTGGAATAGATGCCTTTATATTATTAAACTTTCAGTTAGATCAACTTAACAATTGGCAAGACAGGTCATGATTGAATAGAATACTTAGCATACTCGTCATAAATTAGTTTTGTTTTTATTGCAATTTATATTTTGATATGTATTATGTGTTTGACATATATTTAGTGTAATTGTTTATTTTTAAAATATTCATTGTAATTCCAGTGTGTGCATATTGACCTTTTGGATTGAAAGACATTTCTGGGAATATTGTGAATTCATTCATAGACATTCTGGATTACACCATATTCAATCCTGGAATTATTCCAGACCAATATACACTTTTAGACTTATGACAAACCTTTTAGGATTAGTTGGGATTTGATTCAGAAAGTAATTATAAAGTAATGTTTCACTTTTTCTTTTCCTCTCTTACTTGTTACTGTTTATTCTCTTTCGTGAATATTGTTATCTCACTAATGTAGTTTTACTGTTGTACTTGCGACCACTCCGGTAGCCTAGTGGTTAGAGCGTCCGCCGCAGAAGCGGTAGGTCGTGGGTTCAATCCCGGGCCGAGTTATAACAAAGACTTACAAAATTGATACTAGCAGCTGCCTCGCTTGGCGCTCAACATTTAGAGATTACAAATCTGCGGCATGATGCCCAGTGTGCTAGACATTACTATAAACTGCCTCACTGCAGACATCGTAGCGATGTGACTGCAAAATTGTTAAACTTACGTCAAAAATCCTAATCACACGCACGGTTGTACTTGCTGTTGTTTTGTTAGTTATTGTAGTTGGCACCTCTTGGGAGTGTGCCCCACTTTCCAACATTTATGGCATTTCATGTAGAAGATACATCCTTTGTACCACGTGTTTGCTAAAGAGCCGTATAAAAAGATTACTTTCTTGATGGTATATAGTTTTTCTCTTTCTATTTACAATATTCTGGTACTGTTCCTTATTGTGTATCCAGGAATTGTGTCCATTCTCATTCTAATTACTTTGGTTTGGAATTTCTGTTAGAATTTTTGACCGTGGCTTCTGGTGGAATTTCCATTCGTATCTCCACTATGTTTATTTCTCATGTCCGCTTTATTATTTTCCATAGAAATGGCTCCGGTTCTTTTATGATAATCCGTTCCTGCTGTAATTGTTTTCTCCCCATATAGCATAATTGGTTCAGTCCCTTTTGATATAAAACCTCTATTCCCATTCATATTCAAACTGTCTACTAGGTCTATAAATTCCCTGTTCATTATGATTAAAGATGCCATCACAATATTCATTGTTGGTTTTTGATCTACCGGTGTTCTTGAGGAATCGATTATTTTTAGTTCCGTTTTTATATGAACATTTCAAGCACGATCCTTCTGTTTATATCAATTCTTTCAGTATCAAAGTCATTTTCCAGTTCGGTCAGTTCTGTTTCTCGCCATCGTCGTTTGCTCCCGCGACTCGTGCTCTGAGTTTTGTTACAGCTTACGAAAAAATTTAGTTGTATTGTTTCCGTCCTGAATTATTTGTAATTTGTATCTCGTATTGTATGTGCTTATACCTTTATATATAATGTTCTATGGATTATGTTAACCCTTGTAGCAGTAGAGTCTCACCTCACTTTCCTCTGTACTTTCTGGATGTGGACTTACGCACAGTTTGTTTAGTTCTTGCCATGACACATTTTTGTAAGAATCAGTAACAATGCATTTTTGTAATGAGACATTTTTAAATATAAATATCGTCCTCCTAAAAGTGAAAAATTGTATCAGTAATATACATGCACACTAAGTACACAAACACACCCAACCATATATATATATATATATATATATATATATATATATATATATATATATATATATATATATATATATATATATTATCTAGCTAGAATACGATTTAATGTAACGCCCATTTGTCTCTGAATTTAAATATTATATCATTCGTTTCTTCATTCCCCCATATAGTGTAATTACATTGTGAAAAAAAAAATCTTTTAGGCAAAGTCATTTCAGTGCTCACATAAATTGTTTGTCACACAGTCTTAAGGCTGGTGATTTTAAAAATGAAGTTATAAATCAAATTTTACAAGCACTGTCGCCAATTCCAAATGTAAAACAAAAGAGCTCTATATGTTTCTTAAATTATTCAAAGAGCTCAGATAAATAAGTACTTTCAGACACAGGCTGAAGAAAGATTACTTTAAAAAAATCACTACCCCTGACCCAAATTTCATTAATCACAACGTCAATTCCATGTACCCAAAATGGTCATATTGTTTACAATTTTTTGACATAGTTGAAATTGCTGTTTTTGTAATGTGAAAGAAAAAACGAAATCACATTAAATTGACTCTTTAGTTTATTCGCCTCTCAAATTAGTTCACGTTAAACATATTTCCTCTAGCTCCTAATGTCAATCATTGTTCAATAGCTTCAGTATACAACAAAACATTTTTTGAAACCTCATCCTGAGACAAGTAATTTTTAATGAAAAACCACTTGCCCCAATTTATAATTCCCTTACTCCTCAAGACCAGACATTTTTTACACATCCACAACATCCCCAAAAATTAATTGGTTTCCCCTTTTTAATTGTGATTTTGTCACAAGATTGAACCATTATTCACATTCCACTAATAATGAGTTCATGGAATCATAAACAAAATTTAATTGCAGATTATAAAATCACCCTCTTCAGTAACACTATGTTTGGTTTAAAACAAATTTTTTTAAAAAAATTCTCTCAAATCATTTTAATAAGCACAAACCTTATTTCACATGAGTTTCATATTACATAATAAATACATATGATGATCGATATTGCGTTTATATTATTATATTATATGATTATAAATGGCATTAATAACATACATACATGAATTAGTCTTTATATGCAGCTGCATTGTACAGCGTTTAGGAGAATATTGCGTTTTTTATCTGCTTTGCACGAATCAGAATTGATGTTAAAGTGTTCGAACAAGAATGAAAGAATATGGATCATTTGTATTTAAAAACATTTGCACACTTTAAATTTATACACTAAAAAACATTTTGCTCAAACATATAGCTTCCGATATGTAGAGCATGTCTGTCTGTTTGTGACTTAGATTGGTAACGTAGCTTTAGCAATTTTTCACTCATATCGCCACGATGTCTGTATTGTGGCAGTTCATGCTGATTTACAGCATATCATGACGCACATATGTGGCATCATGTAAACCTGATACCAGGCCGACCTGTCATAAACGTAACCTCCTAATGCTGAACGCCAAGTAAGGCACACACTAGTAAGATTTTTATAAGTCTTTGTAATGACTCGGACGGAGCTCAAACCACGATCTCCAGATATCGAGGCAGACGTTCTAACCACTTAGGCCACCGGAGAGCAAAACACATACATACATAAATACATACATACATAAATACATACATATGTACGTGCGTGCGAGTGTTCTTACATACATAGATACATACGTGCGTGCGAGTGTACATACATACATACATACATACATACATACATACATACATACATACATACATACATACATACATACATACATACATACATTGATACATACATACATACATACATACATACATACATACATACATACATACATACATACATACATACATACATACACTTAGGACTTGTCACTAAATGTAGCTGCAACGTGTAATATTTTGGAAATATTTATATATGCTTTCCATGAATGATAATTTGTATTAAAGTGTGCGGAAAGGAATGATAGAATATGGGTCATTCTAAAAATGTTACACCCGTGGCTGCAGAAACATAAACAGATATCACCACAGAAATAAATGAAATAATAACCAGGATTCATGTGATTGGTGTTTCTGATCATGATAAAAAAATAGCAAAAATAAAACAAGCCATCAACAAAGTTTCTCAATTAGAAAGACACTTCACCCTCCCCCTATAATAAGCATGTCTTCTATGTCAGCTGGAACAGTTCGCATGGCAGCATGGAATACACATACCAATTCATCTGAGAAAATCTGACATACTTGAATTATTGAGACCCATATTTGTTTTGAATCCACCACTGGTTATCACTGCAGTAACAACTACAAATAACAACAGTACAGCAACTAAAACAATTTGCACCTGAGCATAATATCGGAATACACAGTGTGGGAAAAGCTGACATCATTGCAGTAGTAAAAAAACGTATGAACAAAACTGTCATCTCGTCCCTGCTATCACTATTGACGTGGCTGATTATGTTTGTGAACAAACACAACAATCACTAGTACCAGAATCCAAATTTTAAAAAATGAGAAGTGGCAAATCAGAAAATCAAGTGAAAATTATTCCAGCCATATTCACAATAGGCAAAGACTCTTAACAGCTATGATTCTTTGAATCGTAACGGTGTTACAAAGCTTCAATCCCGCTGGGGTCAATGAAGATACTGTTCTAAAAGCACATCTGGTTTGAATGCTAACTAATGACAACGCTGAAAATAAAACTACTACCAACTTAAGATTTATACTGGCTAGTGCATTCAGAGTGTCAAAACAAATCATGGTGGCAGTTTTGTATATGCTGGAACGACTTTCTGTTTCACACAAATGCATGACTTGGAGGTTTTGGCCACCAGATGATGATAGCCCCAATCTGTAACATGCTGGTCGTCTTGGAATATGAATCCGTTCCTAGATCATGAATATGTCAACTGACCATAATGAATCAGTTTCAAGATGTTGTGCACACCTACGAACTCTCCAGGTGCATACAAAGATAAAATAAATTTGTCCCTGAGTGGTTGTAATGGTGCACTTTGGAATCACCATGATACATCACAACCGACTCGAGAAACGTTTGGAATTATCACTGAGGCAAATGCCCAAATTTTGACTACAGCAGCAGATGTAAAACCTCTCCAGGATTATTTCTACCATGGTGAAGTAGCAATCACTGATGTGCACACCCTGGTTATGTTTACCAATGAATATTTTACACCAACATTGACTTAGCTGACTTGATCGGGTAACAATTATTGGACATCCTTATGAGTATTAAGTTGATAGCATAATTGGTGTGTTTTAAATGATCATGTTGTCACCAACGTTACCTCTAAGCGAATGGTTGATGTGCGTGCAGTGATGGCTGCATTGCGCAAGCATTACGGTGACGAGCAAAATTTAACGTTGCAATGAGTAAAAACTGACAATTCAGCTGTGGGTGGATGCTGCGCGCGCGCTCAGCTTAGAGGGAACGTTGATTGTCACACACCCCGATTTCACAATTAACGGAGATTTAAATATGATTATAAAGTTGTCTCACAACTTACGACTCAAACAAAAACCATGTGTCTGAGAACATAGAGTGCACAAAAAATTAATTTTAAAATTAATTTATGAGGTCGCAAAAAATGCGGTATTCAAACATATACAATACAGTATACAGTAATTAATGGCTTTAAGACAGAAATACTTTTATGAAATAAAATACAAAATTCAAAGACATAAAATCAGTTGCAAGCATCCAAACAGACCTGAATATTCCTATTTTTCCCGACCCGCTAAACTGTATGCATTACTAGCAAATTGCCACAAAAGCTCAGCATCCCCATCCCCAACATGAAATGTGAGCTATTTAAAAATGCATATTTCATTTTCTTTACATAGCAACCAATGGTGTGCTGAAAGATGGGAGCAAGCTTCAACTTGCCATAGTTATTCCAGTGATGTTGCCAAGAAAAATTAGTTTGAAATTGGATGAAGGTTCATGAAGGTCAAAGGTTAAAATATTTGCTTATTCTTATAATACTAGAATACGGAAGAAAGCAAACTTGGTTTGTCATCATTTATTTCTAAATTTCATTACAAATAAATGGAAAAGAGCATTTTCAATATATATTTCATTCACTTAATGTAACAGTTTTAAACTAAAGTTTACTTCACTCCTGTGATTTAAGACTTCTAATTTCATCATAATTAAGGTCATTGCACACAATAATGACACTTTGCATATTGTGTAAGCAAGAGCAAAATAACCATAATTAGCTTATTTTCATGCATAAGATAATGTTTATGTACCATTTTGTTGCAAATTTCATACATGATACATGTAATATGACAATAAGAAAAATAATTGCACACATTTTTATTTTATTTTAAAGTGGTGCCTTACAGTTTCAAATTTTGCATAGGGTCCGATCTGCAAAGAAAAAGAATTTTCCTCAGCTTTCCTTGCTGGTTAAACTGACGATATCAAAACAGACCTTCTTCTTTATCTTAGGTATTGTTAAAAGAACTTTTAGTTCCCATTGTTTTAAAGATGACTGATGGGTGTAATATGGGTTATAGGATATACTTGAAGATGATTGATGGGTGTAATATGGGTTTTAGGATATACTTGAAGATGATTGATGGGTGTAATATGGGTTATAGGATATACTTGAAGATGATTGATTTGGTGTAATATGGGTTTTAGGATATACTTGAAGATGATTGATGGGTGCAATATGGGTTTTAGGATATACTTGAAGATGATTGATGGGTGTAATATGGGTTATAGGATATACTTGAAGATGATTGATTTGGTGTAATATGGGTTTTAGGATATACTTGAAGATGATTGATGGGTGTAATATGGGTTTTAGGATATACTTGAAAATGATTGATGGGTGTAATATGGGTTTTAGGATATACTTGAAAATGATTGATGGGTGTAATATGGGTTTTAGGATATACTTGAAAATGATTGATGGGTGTAATATGGGTTTTAGGATATACTTGAAAATGATTGATGGGTGTAATATGGGTTTTAGGATATACTTGAAAATGATTGATGGGTGTAATATGGGTTTTAGGATATACTTGAAAATGATTGATGGGTGTAATATTTGTTTTAGGATATACTTGAAAATGATTGATGGGTGTAATATGGGTTTTAGGATATACTTGAAAATGATTGATGGGTGTAATATGGGTTTTAGGATATACTTGAAAATGATTGATGGGTGTAATATGGGTTTTAGGATATACTTGAAACTGATTGATGGGTGTAATATGGGTTTTAGGATATACTTGAAAATGATTGATGGGTGTAATATAGGTTTTAGGATATATTTGAAGATGATTGATGGGTGTAATATGGGTTATAGGATATACTTGAAAATGATTGATGGGTGTAATATGGGTTCAAGGATATACAGCCTGCTATTACTTTAGATGAGTATCTCAAAACACTGCTAGCTCTGCTTAGTCAGTTTTTACTTTTTGGACTTTCTTATAAATCGTAAAATGAAGAATTGATAACCTTTTTCACATTTAAATATTTGGTAATTCATTAAATGCATTTTCAGGAACAGCTATTGTCTACTCTAGCAACATTTTTTCCTCATTGGAATAACTGCTAAAGATACTGTACTTTAGACTAATACAGGCTGATTTTCTAAGTACATGCGAGCAGTCACATTAATTAGTTCTGTGCTAAAATCATGTACAATTTCCAAAAGTATAATATCCAAAGAAATTTGTATAGTATATGAAAATAACTTAGATGTATGCCAAGATTCTCTCTAGTGTGCATGTTGCAAGTACAAACAACTTCACCCAACATCTGTGAAGTTCATAATATCAGTAGAGTGCATTCCCTATCTGTCAACATCTAAGATCAAGAAGAGAGGTAACTCTTAAGAAATATTCAGAAATACATGTAGTTGGCCAAAAACATGATACATTTTATATACTAGGCAACAAGGAGATAAAGATTAGAAATATGAATCATCATACAACCATATCATTTCACTAAACACAAAGTTGTCAATACTTAGGAACAAATGAAAGTAATTATCAAAGAAGTTAAATAATTATCGACCAAATTCACATAAAAACCTATGTAAAGTCATACAGGCAAATACACAGAAATACAATAATGGTATTATGACGGATTATTTGTTTCTGCATATATTTCCTACATAGTAAACTTAAAAAAATCATTTCTTTTTATTTGAGTTTCATTACAACTAGGTCACACATAATTTCTGTATTGTTTAGAGCAAATAATGCATATCCATGTCATTACTGGATACAAGATATTAATGTTGTTATTTATGCACATGTACACATAAATGAGGTTTTTCACACTGTATAAAAGATGAAAAACAATGCCAGAATATTAGGGTGATTCTCCTGCTTCTCCAGCTTCTCCAACTTCACTTGTATCTGACCTTTCATGTAACAAAACATATTCACGACTGCTGTACCCGAATTTGATCACATCCCTTTCAAAAAGCTCCACATAACGACGTATTTCTATCTTCTCATTATTCACATATGTTCCATTGGATGAGTCTAAGTCAAGTACATATGGAGCTACTCGTTTTCCAACAGTGCCATCCTCACGTTTTAAGTCAACCATTCTGTATTGAAGCACTGCGTGTTGTTTAGAGCATGAAGGATGGTCCACAGGAATGTCAGCAACAAGTCTATCTCGGCCTATTAAATGTGCACTCGGTCTGTGAACATGCAGCACTTGCAAAGCGTCATCATTTTTGAATGGATAGAGCCTCCATCTCTTTTTCGGCTTTCTAGCCTCTAGGGGTTCATAATATCCAATAATAACACCTCTGAAAGTGTTAGAGTCATCAGCAAGTCTACCTGAAAGCTGAAAATTAGGTTTCTCTGCTGGCTTATTTTCAGCTTGTGAACCATCATTTTGGCGTCTTTCATACTCTCTGGCACCCTGAAAGTAAATTTTACAATACGATGATCAGAAAAAAGAATCCAGATTTGCAAGGAATGAAACATATTGTTGTGTTATATAAGAATGATATCAGATGGACTACACTTAAACCCGCAAACCTAATATCCCAAGGTGGGTGATAAATGCATAGACACTTTCTTAATTCAACTGAACATCCTCGACACTGTTTCATGTACATTTATAATGAATGCATGTATATATATATATATATATATATATATATATATATATATATATATATATATATATATATATATATATATATATATATATATATATATATATATATATATATATATATATATATATATTGAGTTTCTGTCATAGTAGGGTAAACAAAATTTATCAGAAAATGCTAGCTTGAGGGCTTACATCTCTTTTCTTCCCAGATTCTAGCAGGTTTAATCCACAAACAAATATTGCTCCTAGGCTTATATTTTTCTTGAGTGCATAATTAACCAAATGTATTTCCCAACTCAGATAAACGTTTTCCTGGGCACTGATGTAAAAATGGGAAAACATTCAAAACCTAAACTAAACAGTCTCCATAAGAAACTTAACTGGTCTACCACTCATACTAACACCATACATGTCATTTTTTCAGGCAGATTGATTCTAAAATAAATTCCTGCACCAGTCCAACACGATACTATTTTATTCTGCATTATTTGTCTGAGGCTATTTCTCCACTAATTGCTACAACAACTGTCAACAATGATAACTCAATAAGGCAGAATTGCCAGATACCTGGTAATCAACTCACATTGACCTTCAACATCATTTTGAAAGACCAAAGTAAAGTCAGCACTGATTGGATCTGCCGAAATATCATTTCATCCTTGTCATAATTCAAGGAACATGAAATATGGGTGACGTAGACTTCTTTTAGCAAAAATGTTTGATAACTATTTAAGATGCACCCACTCACCACGTTTACTGAATCTAACTAGAGTAAGCATATAACAGGACAAAATCAGTCCCTGCCAAAAACTCTGTATGATCATTACCTATTAATGCAACAACTTAATCTAAGCCAGTAAATTAAACCAAGTTTTTTTGTGTATATCAATCCCTCAGTACATCACAGTGCAATTTAACTGTTTTGGTTAATTTTGCCATTTTATTATATAAAAAAACATCAAAATACAGGCAGTTCCATCTTACTGTAGACCAAAAAAGTAACACTATGTTACACCAACATCTACGTAAAATATTAAAAAATCATCAATGTCAAATCTGCATCAAATATAAAAACTCTATGCATTAAGGTGATACCATGTGCATTTTTTGGATGCAACAAGGTTCTACTTTGCAACTAGCAGTTTGATGTATTTAATAAATATGCCCATCTCTTCAACAAAGATCTGTAGTTGCTTTTATGTTCACAAAGTATCCTTAGTATCCTTAGTAAGGTGAACTGACAGGTGTGGCAGTAAATTAGATGGTGAGGTGAGAAACTGACTTGTCTGTAGTTCACTAATTAGTATATTTTGCTTTCAGCAAATACATTAAATAGTTTTAGACTCCATTTTCTACTTCACAGGGATTACATGTTTGGGATTTTTAACGTAGCTTTAGCAAGAAAACAATAAACACATATATCTATGGTATTTTTTATTACTCTGCACGATTTTTTCTCTTTAGGTTATTGTTTTTTATTTCACACAAAAGCTCGCGTCCAGCACCTGTGGTAAGGTCGTGGCCCCGAGTGGCCAGGTTTTTGCCTCTGGCTCATCCAATGTGGGTATATGAGTAAGCCTGCTGGTAGCTTCTGTGGGTCGGTTCTTTCCGGGATTTACCAGGTAACTTCCTATATCATTAATACTGGCCGCCATGTATAAGGTATAACGGTACCAATTGTGCAAGTCCAAGTGGGTGGAGTTTAAAGTGTAGGGAACATTGCAATCAGAAGAAAAAAAACAACACTACCTATGATTGGTGGATTATGTAAGAGCTGTACTTTCTATTAGGCTTAAAAAAAACGTTTAGCCTCTTGGCAACATGTGAATTTATGCTAATTCCTAAATAGATCAAATTTTGTATATTTTATAATTTTTTGAAAATGTAATACACATGACTGAAAATATGTATGTTGTGACTAGATAACTCATACCCCTGTCTAGTTCAAGCAGAGTTATCTCTCTTAAATGCAATGGAGTACCTGGTTTTGTCATCGTCAAATTGACAATCTAACATTGTTCTCTATAAAAGTGTATGAGATGCACGCTAAATTAGGATAGAAAACATATTTATCTCTCCAAATATTAGCATTGAGGTCTATGGAAAAACAATTGGTACAGTGATACCATAACCTATCTTGCGCTGAAAAATGGCGCTTAACCCTGTAAAAACAACAACCAGCAAGCTCCTCGTTAAAGTTTAAAATATTATGTCCTCCCTTTCTCCCCAGTGAAATGGTCAGGCGTAAGCATGATATATATTCATTTTTTTTTATAATTACAGGCATATCTCATAGTCAGACTGCATTAAATCCAGTTCTGACAATGCTAATGTTATTGTTAGTGTTGTCAAAAACAAAACTTTAAAACAAAAAAGGTGGAGAACAATTTATTGGTCTACCTGTAAAACGGACAAATAGTTCTAAAATACGTTATAAGAATAGCTAATAAACAAACCAAATGTTCAAGACTTTCTGATCGTTTGTGTGGTTCATGTTTCTTTTTTTAACATCCTCGACACTAGTGCTACTACTACTACGATGTATGTGCTTTGGCTTTACCATCCTCGAGTATTCTGTGCGAAAACGTGATGGACTCACAAAATAAGAAACGTACAAAGATTTAGTCTGGTTCCCTAACATTGTTCTGCTCCGCTACTCTTCGTTAAATAACTGGAAAGAGGTCAGAGAACCAGGAGAGAGAGAGAGAGAGAGAGAGAGAGAGAGAGAGAGAGAGAGAGAGAGAGAGAGAGAGAGAGAGAGAGAGAGAATATTTCAATTGGTTGTTGTTGGAACATCTCGCATCTTTTCATATACCCGATCAGTGGCGAAAATACCCGACCCGAAAGATTAGTATCTTTCAAATTGTTACGTATATTTAATATAAGTCATTTATACTTATTTTTATTGTCTATCTGTTAGATTTAAGTTTGACATTTTGGATTAAAAATTCTTTCATTGGGAAATTTTATCTATAAATGGATAACCTATATACTTTACAAGTAAACAACAGATGTTAACCTCATTTTTTGACCTTGCTTTAGAGTGTAAACAAGCTTCTAAAATGATTGGTTGATTCCAAGGACATTAGAGCTTTATTTAAAAATGATTGGTTGATTCAAATGACATCTTTCTAGATCATGATGCTTGCGTGATTTCTTGAACGTAAGATTGTTCTGAGAGATTCTGGAAGGTCGTGACCCCTTTCCTGTTTACGTAAAAACAGGTATTTAAATTATTGTTTGGGAGAGAACAGTTCAGTAGAAGTTGGGCTTTTATAATATTAAGTTGTGTCTTCTTTTTGAGTTATTTTTAATTACCGTGTACTGGAAATTGTGTCAATTCGTTTGGAGCAAGAGGAATTATTTTATTATTTATCTGGAAAAGAATATGTGCTCATAGATTTTCATTAACAAGAACTGACTAAATCACGTGACATCGTCGTTCATATTGGATTACATCGTCAAGATTCGAACCGGGAACTATTAGGACATTTTATTATCAGGACTCTTGCAATTCCACTAATGTATTATATTGTGAATTCTTTTTGGATAGATTTTTGAACTTGATTCTCTAAAACCGTAAGTTTATTTATTTTCTTTTATGAACATATTTGTACTCAATAAATTGTTTGTTAAATTTTACAAGCTTGTTATTTTCACTTCTTTCTATGTTGCTGCTTATTTGAGCCTAAGCACGTAACAAAAATACTCCCGAACAATATTAAAACTTTGTTCCGGTATTAGAACGGTGATTCGCAATCTATTTAAATTAAGATATCAACTGTCCTACGTAAAGACGATAGGACAGTGGAGATCTGAATTTATTCAAATTGCAGTGAATCATATCTACAAATGATGAGACAATGTATTACAAATCATATCTTTCAAACAGCATTAATTATTCTGATTTGTGAATTAAAATTGTGAATCAGTGTTCAAATAGGTGCACAGAGCTTTGTTGATACAGAGCAACTGCTAACTGTGGATTGTTTTAAATAATTATAAGAAAATGTTCTGCCAAGAGCCACTAAAGACAATTAAGAACGATCTTCATTAGTTAACTGTTATTATCTTCTCATTATCTTCAGAATAATTTAGTTTGGTGATTTTTTTCACCCCTTTGATGTGAGATAGTCAACATTTTATATTGTTAGTAGTAGTAGTAGTAGTAGTAGTAGTAGTAGTAGTAGTAGTAGTAGTAGTAGTAGCTTTCTTGCTCGTATTATGCCTCACAATGCCTTACAAGTATCTAATTTCATCATCACAGCATTTATCAAAATGAATTTTGGAAAATCTTGGATATATGTTTCAATGTCATTGATTATAAATATTTAGTTTTCAAACAAAAGTAGCAGGCTTAGAGGATTTTCTGCACTCTCAAAGACAAACGTCTCAACGGATAAAAACTGAGTCATCGTCTACAGCAGCAGAGGGGGCGAGCCGGACAACATTTTTAAACAAGTTTTCAATGAAATCAGGCTTCTACGGCCAAGATGTGGTGAATCGGATACAAGTTTTCATGGATTAGGATGAAATCAGTCCAAAAAAAAATCAATGATCAGGCAAAAAATTATGAAATCAAAAAAATGACTAAGCCTCCATTCGTCTTCAACCGAATATTTGATCCAATCCGATACGATATCGTGTTCGAGGGTCATGTAAATTTATTGTTACAAATCCGTGTGGGGCAGACTGAGCATGACTAAAGAAATTTCTAAATTGATTGAAATCCATATCGGAGCACCATGTCTGCCAAATATTTCGTAGCGTATGTGTATCAACTCCATTAAACACACACAACACATTACAATTATCGCGAATCACTTTTGGAATCTGAGTGTAGCGTTGAGTGACATAGATCACATCCGTGTTTTTGTGCCTGCCTCGAGAAAATATCCTAGCTGGGTTTTTTTGTTTATCTAACATTACATTGTCGTATACAACTAAATTGTTGATACTTCCATCGAGGTCTTCTACTGATGGTGCCTCGTCAATATCGGTTATAAATTCAATAACATCCTCACCAGCAATCTCTGAAGCGTTTTCATTAAAATCTTTTAGCACTTCATAGCATCGTTGATCATCTACGCTAGGGGCAATTAAATACAACTTATCCCACTTCATCCATCTCATTATTAAATTGAGCAACAATTGCGTCTTGCCGGATCCAGATGGCCCAATTATAATTGCGCGGATAGAGTTTGGTAGCGCTGCATGATGCTTAACTGGTTCTCTTGTTTTAGTCGCTGAAAAATCAATTATATTCATATCTCTATACATAAATTATGGATCTATATTGTGTGAAGTGTAAAAAACGTACTGGCACAGATGACTTGACGACGATTACAACTAAAAATAACCGATCAGCGCTTTCTGGTAAATGCGTACAATGTAGTACAAAGAAATTTAGATTTGTTTCTAAACCCAAGGAACCTTTAAAAAAAAACGAGGAGGTGATATCGCTGCCAAATTAGCAAAACTCCCTGGAACCCCATGGGCAAAATACCCCGGAGAAAAACACCTTCCAGGGTATAGCTACTGTGGACCGGGAACAAGACTTGATATCAGACTCAATGATCAAAATCAGCCCCGACCCGGTGAGGAACCAATAAACGCTATTGATAAGGCCTGTCACCTTCATGATGTTGCTTATAAAAGCAATAATCTGCAACACAGGCATCTAGCAGATGTGAAATTAATTCATGCGTTAAATGCTATTCCTGATAAATCCTTCAAAGAAAAGTTGGCTTTATTTTTGATAAAATCGGCTATGAAAAGCAAATTGATGTTAGGTGCTGGTAATTAATAACAACATGGAATCTATTTATTATTCCCCAAGAGGATACTGGAGGGGTAAATCAGCAATCCATAAACTCGCTAGCGCTGCAAAAGTGAAAAAAACCACTGCGGCTCATTGGTTATCCAAACAGGCACTATGGCAAATTTATCTACCACCGCCTAAACAAATTAATGTCTCGCATTTTGATGTGACCTTTCCTAATGAAGTTCATCAGGCTGATCTATTATTTTTGCCACATGACCACGGTTACAAATACGCATTAACCGTAGTTGATATTGCAAGTCGATACAAAGAAGCAGAACCGTTAAAAACCAAATCGGCCACTGAAGTAGCTTCTGCATTTGAAAAGGTTTATCGAAGGGGCCCTCTGCACTGGCTAAATCTATTACAAATTGATCCTGGCAAGGAATTTCAGGGTGCAGTGTTATCTACAATGAAATATCACAATGTCACTATCAGACGGGGGCATACTGCACTGCATCGTGATCAGGCAATTGTAGAACGGTTTAATAAAACCCTTGCTGAGCGGTTATTTGGATATCAATACGCAAAAGAATTCATCCAAGAAAAAAGATCCCGTGAATGGGTTAAAAGGTTACCAGCTGTGATTACTGCACTGAATAACGAGATTACTAGAACAATCAACATGAAACCTATCAATGCGATTAAAAAGAAGTCAATATCTGAAAAACCACAAAAAGATTTCAAAGAACCAATTCTTGGTAGTAATGTCATTGTGAGGTACTTATACGAACCAGGAGAGCTTGAGGGTGGCAGAAAAAGGGCTACTGATCCTATATCGAGTGTTACTGCACACAAGATATCTAGTGTAACACGATCTACGGGTAGACCTCCAGTCTATAAACTGGATTCAACTGCCCCTCAGCGGGTTTTTACTAGACAACAATTACAAGTGATTCCTGACGATACTCAATTGCCACCCCATGGTCTTAACTAGCACCGTTGCGTCTATTGCACTCAAGACAAGTCAACATCACATTATTTCTGACATGACCGAGATTGTTATTTTTTCTGTCAACGGTGAATTGGCGAGGATCCTTATCCGAATACTGCCAACGCATTATACAATTGCAACTTGCGCAGTGATTATTCTGTTGTTGCTTCAAAGTGATTATTAATTTAGCATCAATATCAAATTCTCGTTGTGTTTTTTTTTGTCTTGTTGTTTGTAACCGGAGAGTTTTTTATCAATCATTTTAATATCAATATCATCTATTGTGGTGTCATTATCATCACCAATGATTTCATCATTGAAAACAATTCTTCGAAGTTGATTTATTTTTCGTACTCTGGATACTGAAAGATAGACTAAATTTGACCATTCGATGCGATTATCCACCATCCAAACAATTGTATCCGATATAGTCAATCCCTGTGAAGAATGTATTGTTGCTGCGTATCCTAGCGTCCACGGGGATTTATTAGCACGCAATGCATCTTCAACGACATTGATATCAACCAGCACAATATCATTTAATACAAGAATTTGTTTTTCACTTTGTCCTGGAATATCAACTTCAATGTTCTGTTTTCGTGTATCCGATGGCCTATAACAAAGAGGCACTGGAAGTGTTGCAAATTTTTGTTTATGCAATTCAAATAACTTCATCTGAAGTGTATCCCTGACTATTTTTCTACTTGCAATGATCAAATCGTTTGGTCTCCACATTTCCCAGAAATCATTCATTGGAGTTTCCGAAATTATTTCACGGGCTATTTCACACTGGATTCTATCCGGTTGTAATCTAATTAGTTTCTTAAATTCTTTTAATTTTTCATCAAGTGATCTATGATCGGTATCAATTTCTTCATAATAGTCTACAAAACCCTTTAGCCATTCATGTGGGGATGCACCGACAAATGGTGGTGGTTGGCCGTGATCACCGCACATGACGATTTTTGTATTTTTTAATAACAACCACTCAAGAAATATTTTTAATACATCTTCTGACACTGTGTCTATTTCATCCCAAATCATGATTTCAGGAATAAATTTCTCTCCCATACGCTCAGGAGTCCATTTATCTCCCTTCCATCGGAAAAAGCTGTGATAGGTACAGGCATTTACCTCTCTCTGTATCATTTCTCTTGCAAGTCTGTGTGTTGGTGTTAGTACAATCATTTTTGTGAAATCCGTAGGATTTTTCCCACGAAATAACTCAATTGCCCGGGTTGTTTTTCCTGACCCACCACAACCGTTTAAATAAACTGTTTTATACCGGCATATTGGATCAGAAATCGGTGGTGCATTAGAAAATTCTGAACACTGATTGCTTTCTAAATAATTATTTTCAATGGTAACATCAGCTGATTGAATATAATCATGAATCATTTCTTTCTTAATTCTCCATGACCCCCAATTCTCGTTGCCAGTAGCCTTAAAATCAGCCATTTTGCTATTTATGTAAAATGAATCAGTGGCAACTCTAACTGCGGTGTTAGGAAATTTATTGATCATTGAAAACAGATTAATAGAAGCATAACCAAGCATAGAAGCTCTCAAATGTGTGTACTGCGGGTTGTATCCATCATTGTAAGTAACAATTGTACCCAATTTGGTTCCATCGGACATAAATGCGTCCTTACGATTGACATATAGGCATTTATTCGTTAAATCCGCGATTACAAAATCGTATTCAGCATTGTCTATAATTAACCGTGAAGAATATCTCGTATTGTCGTATTTGCCACCTTGGGTAAATTTCCCGATTATTCTTCGTCCAAGATTTTTTGCTTCATTGTTTCTGATTTCAAATAACTGTTTGGACCAATCCATGATTTGTTGTTCATTAAAATCAGGAAACAGTTTTCGCTCTTCGCTAATTATTTTTTCTAGATCAGGTTGGGGTAACCACACTGATTTCTGTGCTCGATAGGATATAATTGCTTCACTGACAATTAATGATTTTAACATCTTACAATCAAGCATATACCGTAATAACACTATTGGCATCCAGTGTTTTTCAGACATGTGTTTACCAATCCAAAGATAACTACACGGATGAAGTCCTGTAGCCATTTCAAATGATACTACACAAGCGAATCCGGTTAAATCAAAATCAGGCAGTGGTCCATTAATAGCAACACGGGTCATTTCGTGTGTGGGGTGTCCAAATCGTTTGAAATATTTCTCGCATTCTCCATACCCGAGAAAACTTCCTGGATAACATGCAATCATATCAACTGAAATAACGGTATCAGGGTCGTATTTTGTATTCCATAATCCTCCATGGCCGTATTCAAGACAGGACAATTTGACATCTGATAAAAACACACTTCGTGTTGGTTTCCACGCGTTTTTCTTTCTAGCAAAATGTGCTGCAATTGATGGTACTGTAAAACAGTTTGCTAATAATTGATCGTTGTCTTCCCCGTCCCCAGAAAACTCACTAGCTAGTTGTTTCATTTGATTATGCAGTTCTTCAGTACGGTATAATTCTCCGTTGGGCCTTACAAACTGATCAAATCTACATTCTTCGTCTGAAGTACTATGAAATAGCCACATTGACACGGGATCGTTTTTACTCAAATGGTAAATAGCATCAAATAATTTCTGCTCTGAAAAAAACTCTTCTGTTTGGGGGATATATTTTACGGTTCTATCCCGTGGGAATATTGTTACTGCAGATGACCACGCGTGTTCATTTTGATCAATAATTTCAATTGGGTTTCCTTTTTTTGATTGATATTTCGGTTCTTTTAATACTTCTCCGGTGATTGTTCTTACTGATATTGGAAATCTCAATGATGTTTCTAATTTAATTATATCCTGAATTGTTGCCCCATGCTCTTTTACCGTTAATTCCCACTCGGTTATTTTTTTTCGTCTTAGATCAGTTAGTTTATTTCACCGGGACGCATTTGTGAAGTGTTCTATTATTCGTTCTGCTACACAATTGAGCCCTGTCGAATATTTCATGGGTGCTAGTTTTGCAATATCAGGTTTTTCATTGAGCGGATAGATCCCGTAAACAACTGCTGTGACAGGATAAGATCTTTCGTAGTAGGGTTTATCAATTCCGGTCAAAATTCCTGGTTTGGAATCCTGATTCACGGTGATAGTTTTTTTGCCCTTGAGAATTGGTTCAAATTTATCCCTAATAATCCATTTTCCATCCTCACGGATAAGGAATTTTATTCGGAAAAAATGACTTTTTTCCCCAAGACGTGAAATTATCACTGCTGCCTTTTCATCATTCATGGTAGCGTCAACAACACCATCAATTCGAAATGTTGACCAACAATAAGATGCTCCATCACGCTTGAATTCATTAAAACAGTCTCTGATGGCTTTATCAAGAATTTTATTCTTGGGTGTATTAGAAACTATATCAAGATTGAATTGAGCATCTTTCCATGGTAATTTCTTGTTACGTTTTTTAGGTCTATCGCGATTAAATCTAGGATTAATTTTCAATAATCTCTTAAACTCTCTCATGTTTCTGTCTACTACACGTTTTTTGGGTCTATCGCGATTAAATCTAGGATTAATTTTCAATAATCTCTTAAACTCTTTCATGTTTCCGTCTCTTGGACGTTTGTTACGTTTTTTGGGTTTATCGATATTAAATTTAGGATTAATTTTCAATAATCTCTTAAACTCCTTCATGTTTCCGTCTCTTGGACGTTTGTTTCCCTCTCTTGGACGTTTGGGTCTATCGAGATTAATTTTCAATAATCTCTTAAACTCCCTCATGTTTCCGTCTATTGGACGTTTTTTGGGTTTATCGAGATTAAATTTAGGATTAATTTTCAATAATCTCTTAAACTCTCTATCAGTATTGAATTTAGCATTTTTCGAAGTCACTCTCTTGAACTCCCTCATGCTATACTAAAAACAAGTGTCTAAATGAAAGATTTATGTATAATGAATCACTGCAAATGGGTCAGTCATTGAATTAGACAAATAGTATAGTATACGAATGACCCAAGAATTCAGACCACACCCAGTGATTACAAATTATGAAGCATCCAGTGATGGTGTTGTAAGACACTGTATACTGAAGAACCCAGTTGGTGCTGACAATGGTATGGGGTATTTGGTGTTTAATGTTGGAAAGAAGATATATCGCAATCATCGTTTCGTATTTGAATGTTTTAATGGATTGATCAAAGATGGTTTTGTTATTGATCACAAGGATTCTAATCGAAAGAACAATTCTTTATCAAATCTGCAAGCTATCACACAAAGTGAGAATACCAAACGAGGAAAGACTGGAAAATGCTCAAAAAAAACGAGACCAGTAAAATCATTGAATACAACAACTAACGAAGAGAAAATATTTAAATGGATATATGAAGCCGGTAAATTTTTCGATATTTGTAGAGCCTCGGTACAAAAAGTTGCATCGGGAATAACCAAGACGGCTATTTCAAAAAAGAGCGGACAGAAAATTCAATTTAGTTATGTCTAATACTTCATATTTTTCAATTAGAGATATGTCATTGCTATAGAATAATGAATTCTGAAAACATGAATAGCATCATAGTTGAAATAGCAAAATTGAAAAATCAGGATATCAAACTATCAGATGGATTAAATCCTGATCAAATTGTGTCTGATTTTCAGGATATAGAATACGGAGTTAACAACAACAAGTATATGCTGCCCAAGAAATATGCACTCATCAAAAGAATTCAGAATTCTATTAGAGACTCTCTTGCATTTTCCAGTGACATCAGTGTGTTTGTCCCGTTGTATTCTATCGTAGAACGAATACGAAAAGAATTAGGTAACGAATACGAATTGAAAAAAGAAGTCAACTCTAAAATTAGAAACCTTCGAGCATTAATTCAAGAAAATTGATTGCCTGACCATTGATTGCCTGACCATTGATTGCCCCGACCATTGATTGCCCGACCATTATCATTTTTTTTAGCCGACCTTCAAGAGAAAATGTCAAAAAATCAGTGATAGATGATCAAAAATAGAATGAGGGAAGTGACAGTATTATTTATTTTATATACAATTTGGACACTTCCCTCAAACATGATAGAAGGTGTTTTATGATGAAATAACACTTCCATGGTGGTGTTAAAATCAGTGAATAAAAAATATTTCACATACACTGAATAAAAAATCGATGGACGATCAATGGAAAAGTGAGGAAAGTGACAGTATTATTATTTTATATACAATTTGGACACTTTCCTCATACCTGATAACACCCTCAGAATATCAAAATAAGACTTCCATGACCGTATCAAAAATCATCCGACATGTCAAAATAGAAATGTGGAAAGTGTCAGTATTAATTATTTTATATACAATTTGGACACTTTCCACATCAATGATAGAAGGTGTCTCACGATGAAATAACACTTCCATGATCGTGTTAAAAATCATCCGACATGTCAAAAAAGTGGGAAAAAGTGTTTTACAATTGAAAAATTGTTTCTGATTTCAAATAATGGTCAATGAAGCATTAACAACCCGATTGGCTCGTGAACGATTAGATGCAATTAAGAGATTTGTACCAATTCGTGACTCTGTCAGGAATAAACTGCAACAACGACAGAGTTTACAAACTGATTTTGCTGCGGGATCTGAAGAGTTGTTTAAACCAGTAACCACAGCAACGAAGGGGGTAGAGCGTGCTATACTGGGAGATGATCCTGACGGTAAAAGAAAAAAAGAGGGTCTTATTTCTGTACTTGAAAAACTAGCAGCGAAAACTGAACAAACTGAACAAACTGAAAAAACTGAACCACCTACTAATCCGAAAAAAACGACTGTTTCTCTGTTGAATAAATTTACTGATAATGCTAAAACATTAATAAAACAATTTAATTTATTCAAACCAAAGGATTATCGAGCTTTTGGTGATTTTGCTGCTCAAAGCTATAATTCAAAAAAAGATTTTTTAAAGGACGAGTATAAGGATGATAGAATATCAAGTAATGATTGGTCCGATAATTTGTATAAACTAAATAAAGGGATTGTAATTATAAAAGAGAACAAATAGAAGAGCGACAACGAGAATTAGAAGAACGACGTCAAACACCAACACGTAGACAAACAAGAAGACAAAAAAAACAAGAAGAACCTGATGATGATGATGATGATGATTTAGAAAAACTAGATGAAGCAGCTGGTTATAGCGGAAGTGGATTAGGGACATGTCCTGATAGTGTTATCAATGATATATCACGATTAGATGTTCTTGTAGGAGGGTTCCGAGCTGGAAATAATTCACCGGAAATAATTAATGAAGCAGCTGATATCTGTAGACGGTTATTTGCCGGCGGTATCATGGATATCAAAACATATCGAGATTTCATTGACGAGTTAGCAAATGGGTATCACAGCGATTGACAAATTGTTTTACAATTGAAAAATTGTTTCTGATTTCAAATAATGATCATACATTACAATCATGATAAACCAATCCCCGTCTATGTAGTTAATTCACGGTTTCCAGTTTATAAAGCATACTATGGAGATGGTTTAGGCAATACCATTTTAGGATTCTTTTCAAGAATGGCCCCAAAAGTGATGCCGTTAGCTAAACAGTTATCAATGAAAGCCATTGATGTTATTCGTGATAAGGGTATTGGTGCTGTTGGAGATCTTGCCGGAAAGGCATTTTCAACTGCGAAGAATAAAATAACATCATTAGTGAGGCGAAAAAAGAAACCGTTACCGTCTACAGCAGAAATGCCTGCAAGTGTTAGTAAAATAATAAATAACGCAGTAGATGAAAAACTAGCGTCGATGGCTTTAACTCCCGACCCAAATATGATAGCGGGAAGTGGCTTTAAAAAACTAAGTAGAAAACGCTAGCGTTTTTCACGATGAAAATCCGTAGGATTTCACGATTTAGACTCTGATAAATAGAATAAAATGTTCAAAAAGTCACCTGATCCAGCATTTGATATAGACGCCCCAGTTGGCAAGGATGATTCTGTACGCGATTATCAATATTACGCCTATCATGCCATAGACCCAAAGAGTCGATCAAGAATTGATCTTCAAGTCCATGATACCAGTAAATACTTTTTGCCCTGTGAAGCGTTTATTGAAGTAGAAGGAGAAATTATACGAACAAATGATACAGAGTATCCAGCTGGTACTCAAGTCGGGTTTGTCAATAATGGTAGTATGGCGTTATTTGAGAGTGCAAAATATCTCATTGATGGAAAAGAAATTGAGTCGATAGATCGTGATGTTGATGTGGCTACAACAATCATAGGACTAGCGAGATATTCTGATGATTATACAAGATCAGCAGGACCTTCTATGATGTTTGCAAAAGATGTTACAAATACCGCTGGTGGAAATCAATTTATTATAAGACGACCAAAGAATAATGCTGGCACCGCTAATATTGATGCCGAGGATATGATTATAAACAAAGATGCTAATTTCAATCTAGGAGCTGCAACACGTATTTTAATGTTGGAAGGGCGGCGTAAATCATTTTCATGCGCGATTCCACTGCATCACATATTTGGATTCTGTAGAAACGTCAGAAAAGTTATTTATGGAGCGAAGCATACAGTATCGCTTGTACGAAAGAGTGATGATAATGACGCAATTTGGAGGATTCCAGCAGACAATGCAGCCCCCAATGCTGATGCCGGTAAAGTCAATTTAACAAAAATATCATTGTGGATGCCAGTGTTGACTCCAGCAATCACCGCAGAAGAACGATTACTATCATTTATGGACCAAGGAGGAAAGTCGTTGTTGAGTTGGTTATCAGTGAGTACAGATGTGAAGCAATCAAATATCAACGGGTTATTCACGTGGAATCTAGTATCAAAACAAGGTGTTGCTGCGCCACGTCATATATATTTATTGCGTTACAGGATAACACACGAGTTGGCAATCAACTCTCCAGCCATATGATATTTGATCAGTTAGGTGTGAAAGACGTCTCACTGAGAATAAACGGCCAACAGGAACCATCTGAAGATATACAACTTAATTACACAGAAAATCATATTGCACGAGTTTATCATAGATTGTTGTCATTTATGGCACGTGATCAAAATGTCGATACCGGTCTACAAATATCACAATATGATTTTAAAAATCTGTATCCAATCTATTACTTTTCATTGGAACATCTTGATTTAACAAGACAATCTGTTGTTGATATACATTTTAGAGCTAATGTGACTCGTGGTGCTATTGCTGATTATAGAGCGGTTGCTGTCATTCTCAGTGATAAATCAATGCTACTTGAGGGTGTCGGAGGAAGAATGAGAGTGGTAGATGCCCCAGTAGAAAATCTTTGAACGATTTTCTCGATTTTTCATTGAAATTGTAAACGATTTAGAATCAATCTATTATGTATAATGTCATATAGTGTTATTAGTGTTGCGTTAACTCCTGGTCAAATCAAAAAATTGCAATCAGAATCGGCTAAAAAATGTGGAACCACAATCACGTTGAAACCTAATCAAATGACTGGTGGTGCAAATAAATTATCGCTGACAACTCGTCAAATAAAACATTTCAATGATGCACTTGTAGCAAAAAAAGGTGTCCAGATTACTCTTTCTGCGGCTGCTATCAAAAATATGATTAAAACAGGCGGTATATTTCCATTGTTAGCTGCAATACCAGCATTGATTGCAGCAGCAGCCCCAGCGGTAGCTAAAGCAGCAGCGTTAGGAGCCGTTGGTACTGCAGCAGGAATGGCACTAAAGAAGGCAACTGGACAAGGATATATAAAAAAGGGAAAGGGTCTAAGACTACCAGGAACCCCGTATTCATGGTACAGCGGAAAAGGTCTAAGACTACCAGGAACCCCGTATTCATGGTACAGCGGAAGGGGTCTAAGACTACCAGGAACGGTTTATTAATTGAGGAATCTCTGATGGTTCCAATGTCCAATTTTGATTTAATGGATGCTGCTAAAAAACTGGCGATTAAAAATTTCAGAGGTGTCTTTATGAAAGATCAATTACCACATCAACCAAACAAAACTGAAACAGGTATTATTAATCTCGATAACAGCACCGGACCTGGTACTCACTGGGTTGCATACGCTATTGATCCACGTGGGATTGTCTATTTTGATTCATATGGATTAGCCCCGCCAAAAGAATTTATGCGTTATATAAAAAAAATTTCAATGAAGACTTGGTATTCTACCCTACCAACACAACAAATCAATGACCCACCAATATGCGGCAGTGAAGTATTAAATGTCCTTGACGCTATTTCAGCATCTAGAAAACCACCACACATTGTCGTAAATGAATACACTAGTAGTCGCTGGAAATCGAAACGATTTTAAAGAGAGAAAGAGTTTTACAATATCATGATTGATATTTGGGGGAGATCTTTGAAACGCAAACCCGATGACACTGCAACCGGTGATATAAAAAAAAAAATTAAAGATGAAATCGCTGAGACGTTAAATTTAACAAGTGTTGACCCGAATGAAATAGTTGTATTTCAGGACAAACAGGGTAAATTGAAAACTAGTAATATTTCTCTGGATGATATTTTAGTTAAACAACGACACGCAATCGAGGATACTATCGCGTTATTTTCGGATCAGGGTAAACTCAAACCGGGTGTACTTTTTTCGACGATTACAGATCGATTTAAAACTCTCAACGATTCTGCTTTGGAACTAGCAACACTTCAATCTAAAACCGAAGAACACATAAAACAGTTTACCTCATTTCGTAGAAATATCATTGATAAATTTATTGGAACTACATTCGATAAAATTGAAATAAAACTCCCTGATATTAAAAAATCCATCGATGAGACGAAAATCTTCACCGAGGCCATCAAAAATGATTTTTCGAGGATGATAACAATTATTGAAAAAACAAAAATTCCTCATGAGAAAACCAACAATGTAGTATACACTATCCAACACGGATCATTTGCCTGGACACCTACAAATAACAAATTAGATATCACTGCAACCGTCAAGGGTATTTATCGATTAACACTAGTAACACCATTGACTCAATTTAATATTTCATCGTCCAGTTCATCCGGGGTCAATAATACGATTTCAACGATCATCGACAAGAATACAACTGAAAAGTTCACAATCACAGCTACTGATAAAAATTTGGTTAGGGTTTCAACAACGTGGTATGTGGAATTCGTAGCGGATTTAAGTTGAAAATTGAAAGGAAAATCCTTCGGATTTCACAATTGAAAACGCTAGCGTTTTTAAAATAAAAAATGATTTCATCATCGCAATATCGCTATGATCAGGTCAGAGAATATCAAACTAGACTCAAAACCCTGTCTGAGGAGTATGCAATGAAAATTAAAAAATATCGCAGGAGAATTACCGCAATTGATGTTACCGTGTATTCAGTGAGTGGTGTAATCGCCGGAGCTGGTATTATACTGTCTTCAGTGACAATGATGGCCCCGATAGCTGTTCCAATTTGCATTTCTGCGGCAACAACAATCGCGGGAATAATTTCAATAATCACAAAAAAAATATCATCATGCAGCCAACGGAAACTACAAGACTACATAATTCAATTTCATGTTGTGTCCACTGCATGCTCGCAATTATCCTCATTGATATCGTCATCTCTCGATGATACAATTATATCAGAGAGTGAGTTTTCAGCGATGGTAGATATATATGATTCTGCGATGTCAAAATTAGAAATACAAAAACATGAGTATAATAACAATGACAACACCGATAGAATTGGAGAACACAAACCCGAAAACCAGAATGATCTCAATAACCTCAACGATATCAGATAGTGAGTTCTCAGTGATGGTACGTGTCTATGATTCCGCAATATCAAAATTAGAAATACATCATGAGTATAATAACAATGACAACACAGATGGAATTACTTCAACAAATAGTGGAGAACACAAACCCAGTACAAACCAGCATGATATCAATAACCTCAACGAATCCAGAATTCAGTGTGAATTTCCCCTCTCCGGTCCCAGTGAAGGAGATAGCGCTAGCAAAATTACGAGTGTATCACAGTTGGCCTAATATCAGATCAAAATCATTTGGTGGTCAACAACCCAATAATTCCCTGGTATTTGCAAATAAGAATAAAGACGACGGTATCCCAGACTGGAACGTTGTTTCCATACCAACCGGATCATACCAAATTGAACAAATCAATAATGAATTCGCGCGTAGAATAAAATCGATTACTGGAAAAGAGTCAAAAATAGCTAAGTAGTATATGGGGACACTCTAGCGTCAAGGGAAAATCCAGTCAAAAACAGCTTGGGACGGTCTAGCGTCAAGGGGAATTTAACATGGTGGGTCTATCTAGCGTCAAGGGAAATTTAACATGGTGGGACTATCTAGCGTCAAGGGGAATTGAACAGGGTGGGTCTATCTAGCGTCAAGGGAAATTTAACATGGTGGGACTATCTAGCGTCAAGGGGAATTGAACAGGGTGGGACTATCTAGCGTCAAGGGGAATTGAACAGGGTGGGACTATCTAGCGTCAAGGGGAATTGAACAGGGTGGGACTATCTAGCGTCAAGGGAAATATAACATGGGAAATAAAACAAGGGAAAAAAAGGGTGGCAATGAAAGCTACTATCTTTTCGAGACTTATGAGTGGCCCTGAAAAGGGCCTTTGGATACTTCTTCTTCTTTTATTTTCTGCCGTTGTTCCACCACCTTTTGATTTTACCAATAATTCCCTTCTTCTTCTTCTTCTTTTCTTCCTCGGGAATCCAGTCAGGATGTCCCATAGCTCTAAACTTCTCTTGTATCTTGATCCAATTGTTATTTAATCTTTCAAAGTCCTCTTTCTTTTTTTGGTTTTCATTGTCCTTTCTTTCCTTTCTCTCCTTACTCCAGTTATCTTTTATCTTCTTCACTTCTTCTAATAGTTCCTTTCTCATCAGTTCTTCAGCTTTCTTGAGCGGGTCCAAACCCTTTTGGACATGGGGGTACTCTGTCAAGATATTATTCAAAAAACACTTGACGTTGTCGACAATATTTATTACTTGCTTCAATGTCCCCACTCTAACATAGGGTGGATTAATGCAGCCTCGTAACTTTTTAGCTTCTTCTTCTAGGATTCCTCCTAAGAGCTCCCTGGCTATTTTCAGTCTTTTTGCAAAGTCCAAACTCTTCGCAATCTTCCATTTATGATGTAGTTTTTCCACTTCATATTCCCCGTCTAATATCCAGAAATAGCTGTGTCTTAAATTGTTGAATAAACTTGATGCTTTTGCCATCTTCTATGGTTATTCCGTGGAATGGTTCTAATGTCAGTCACTTTGAGTATATATATCTTAAGCACGGACGTGAAAGTAAACACCCCCTACATTCACTTGTCATATTAGATACTATTCACAAACCCTATTATATACTATCCAAAATCACACCCTATACTAACCACACACACGGGGAAGCAGCCAAAACAAACCCTACTATATACTATCCAAAATCACACCCTATACTAACCACACACACGGGGAAGCAGCCAAAACACACCCAATTATTTACTATCCAAAATGACACCCTATACTATCCACACACACGGGGAAGCAGCCAAAACACACTCAATTATTTACTATCCAAAATCACACCCTATACTAACCACACACGGGGAAGCAGCCAAAACACACCCAATTATTTACTATCCAAAATGACACCCTATACTATCCACACACACGGGGAAGCAGCCAAAACACACTCAATTATTTACTATCCAAAATCACACCCTATACTAACCACACACACGGGGAAGCAGCCAAAACAAACCCTATTATATACTATCCAAAATCACACCCTATACTAACCACACACACGGGGAAGCAGCCAAAACACACCCTACTATATACTATCCAAAATCACACCCTATACTAACCACACACGGGGAAGCAGCCAAAACAAATCCTATTATATACTATCCAAAATCACACCCTATACTATCCACACACACGGGGAAGCAGCCAAAACAAATCCTATTATATACTATCCAAAATCACACCCTATACCATCTAAATAGAGTCAGTGTTTATAATCACACTACTCCTCTCTCACACCCATTGGCAATTGACATAGTATTTCTTTTCTTGTTATTTGGGTAGCCCTGAGAAGGGCTGTTTTTTAAACTTCAAAATACACCTGGCTAATGCTGACATCTCCCAGGTCTAGCCCCACACACACATCTTCTACTCCAATCATTCTCCCAATTCACTCTTGTGCTTGGGAGCGCAGAGGGAGAATGAGTGGCTTCACTATCCCAGTCTTCACTTTGTGGGATAGTGAAAACTTCCCTATCTACTCTTCTATTTTGCAACTGCAGTTGAATCTGTGGTTGTTGCGGCTGAGGTAGTGGGGGCTGCACCTGTAGTGGACTAACTGGTTCTGGTGAAGGTGTCCTCACTATTGGCTTCACTTCACTAGTTTGCCTCATCATGCGGTGAGGCAAAATTGACCTTTTCATTTCCTTCTCCTCTTCTTTCTTTTTCCTCTCCTCCTCTTCTTTCATTCTTGTCTCTTCTTCTTTGACTTCCATAGCCAGTTCGTCCAGGAGACGCCTAGCATTCTCCAGGTGCATCTGAAGTTCAATCAATTTCTGTACTCTATTCATCTTTGGTGTTGATGTGTCAACGATGGGTAGCCAGACTGACGAGTGCTTCTTAATATATAGTTCAAGCGCGGACGTGATGGAAAACACCCCCTAGATCCAAAAACTTACATTATCCCTATCATTACCAAAACACGCTGACGTGATGGAAAACACCCCCCCCAGATCCAAAAAAACTTACATTATCCCTATCATTACCAAAAAAACAAAACACGCGGACTTAAAAGAAAACACCCCACACTTTTATACTTGACTCCTATTAATTATACATTGAATAAGTTATTTTGAAAAATACGTTGTGCTTATAGACGCACTTCAAAACAAAAGTAAAAAGAGACAGTGATTATAGACTCACTTCTATTTTTTTCTAACTTCCTCACATACCATAAGCAAATTGAATGATTAATTCTTTTCGAGAATATTGGGTAGCCCTGAAAAGGGCTGTTTTTTTGTGTTTGTGTGTACAAGGAAGGATGACAATCTTTTATCGTCTAAGATTGCGTCCTCGTTTGGCTACACGATAGGGTCTGCTTCTTCGGAAAGAGAAAGAGAATTCTTTCGTGTCCACACGACAGTCGACAAAACTTCTGTCTGGTTCCTGCTGCTGTTGTTGCTGTTGCTGCTGCTGCTGCTGCTGTTCTCTCTGTTCTCTCTGCTGCTTTTGAAGTCGATACTTCTCAGTCCATTCTTCTTTGTCTTTTTGAATTTCCTCTCTGAAGAGTTCTTCTATGAGGTTTTCCGTTTCTTGTAGCATCCTCACATTCTCTATCTCTTCAGGCTTTGGCATCAGATTGTGTCTGATACGATGTAGAGTGACGTATGCTTCGTTCAGCCTAGCTAGTCTTGAGCACATCTTCGTAGAAGGATGAGTCAAACAATGGATGGTCAGACTGGAGACTACCCCTGCTTTATATGCTTCAAGCGCGGACGTGATGGAAAACACCCCTCTGCGGTTTAGGGTTTTGAAACGTTGGGATAGTTTGATGTGAGGGATAGAAAGAAAAGTCAAAGAGCATTTATAGGAATACAAAAGTAAAACAAATGACAGACGCATAGGTTTCAAAACACAACATTTTTATTCAAATAACAAAATAACTCACAAAACAAACATTTTTTCAAAGAACAAACACAATTTTTTCAAAGAACAAACATTTTTTTCTTCCATAACACTAATACATTATCTTTGACATGGTTGACAACGTTGTGAATTAAATTGAGATTTCCACTGTTGGAAGTCATTGGGCGATTGATGTACACTACGTTTCCTAGCTAAAGACAACAGATAACCATAATGGTCACAAAACCATCGATCTACTTTGTCATCGTTTCGAGACGAATGACGATCAAAATAAGTCACTAAATGTTCTAAAGAATATCCAAGACTGCGATGATGCAGATAATAGATACAATATTGTCCACACACCATAGAATCTGTGCTTTGTAATTTCACATTATTGAATCGTGTCGTCTGGGCATTTCTTCTCATAAAGTCAATGATATCATCTTCGAAAGGAGGCAATCCATACGAATCAAAATACTCCGCACAACCCTTTTGAGGAAAGTAGACTGCTACCCAGTGAGTTCCTGGAAGATGACTGTCATCTGTGTTGATGACATAAGCTTGATTCTCTTGAGGTTTGCGATGAGGTAGTTCATCTTTAGCACACACCACAGGATTCCAAGAAGCAGTGTACGAACTACGGTTCAAAAGATAATAAAGTTCCCAAGTATCCATTTTTTGGTTGTGTAGCCTTGTGTTTTTCTCTCCTTTCTTCACAGGTGATGATAAGTCATCAATTCAATCCAGACTTTTTGTTTGAAACGGTCTGACAAGTAACTGATGGTTTGCTTCGTCTCTTTACTTTTGGCCAAGAGAGCTTCGATGCGATCAATTTCTCGAGCAAACAATGGAGGAGAGGAATGATCACGTAAGCCTTTATACCACTGAAGTAACACGGCTTCTTCGGAGATGAGACTCCAAGCTTCGTTCAGATAATCATCCAATTTTTCTTCTTGACTCATCATCATACATTTATCGTGTTGAAGTTGACTGGGATGATCGATTTGACATCCATAACAATCTTTTTTAATCAGGTCCCTCATTTTATCTTCCAAGTGTTGTGCAAAACAAGCCACTAATTGTTGTTCCTGTTCTGGCCATCTGGATTGTATGATCACTACCTCTTCTTTTTGGTCTTGGGGATCTGCTTTTTCTGTAACCTCCCATTCCATGGATTCTCCACTATTCAAAGAAGGACAAGGGTCTTCCATAATGTCTAATAGTCTAGAATGACTTCTCTCAAGCTGTTGATTTCTATGGTATTATCGAATTCAGCATACAGAATGATATTCACCGTTTCGGGAAGAGGTGCTGCAAACTGAAGTTCCACACGCAGTTGCCCAGATTTTATAGGGTGAAAATGTCCCTCGTCGCTGCCTTGGTCTGGAGTGAAATCAAAAGCCCACAACGTGTAACCTCTTGCATAGTCGTCGTAGGAAATACCGTGACTGGTGTTGGTTCCTAACTGTCCTGTGGCTTCGTACAGTGACAAGTACGACCTCAAGTAATTTTTCTGTTCACCAAAGTCGGGTTCGAAGGGTCTGGTACACAACGTTTTGCCATCGCGACTGACTTCGATTTTGGATACTCTGCAGTGCTTAAACTGGAAAGGATTTTCATTGTGGGCACCATTGAGGGCTGCATTGCTGACGATACCAATGAATAAACGTTTGGGTAACTGTCCTTGGAACAGATGATCTTCGATCTTAGATCGGAGTCCAGCGGCAATGGTGAACGTTTTGACTTCCACGCGTCGTATCGGATACTTGGCTGTCGTTCTGCTCAAAGTGTGACTGATATCATTTCCCACTTTAGGTAACACTTCCACGCGACGTACGTATAACCTGGCTTCTTGGATAATGGTTTTGTATTCGTTGGCATGAGCCATCAAATGGAAAGCAGTACTACTTCGATTCAGTCTCAAGCGAATATCTACTCCGTTCAGCAAATACTTCTCTTGAAACCACATGTCCAAATGCAAACGATCGAACAGTTCTAAACTACGTCCTTGCAAAATTTTCTTTCGACGCTCGTTAAAACCTTCATTGTGAGGATCGGCAGGAGCGCTGCCATCAGCAGCTGCTGGTACGGGCAAGTCTGTCTCGTTAAACTTATCTGCGGTGTCAGGTTTCCATACCACGCAAGCATCTAGATGAGTGTTCTTGGCTTCTTTTCCGTACGTCAAGAGATTTTCGAGGTATGCTCGGTAAGGGTAAGTATCCATGCTACTGCTGATCAGTTTATTATTCATGTACAAATCCACATCGCTGAACAAGGAATGCATGAAATTGTTGACAGGAGCTACTCTATCATTGGCTCCTGGATTGGTGTTGTCCGTTTTGGCTACTTTCACTTTCAAATACAAGTAACTGTTGTTGAGATCGATGTAATCTTCGGGTTGTCCTTTGATTTCAAACTCGATGGGAGCTGAATCCGTCAAAGAGGAGACGGGATGAAATTCGACCCATTGGGCTTCTTGCATGGTCATCATCGTGGGCGGCATGGCAAAGAGATCCAGTTCCGACTTGGAACAGGCACAAGATTCTTGGTGCATCATTTTTTCTTTAGGTTTTTTTTCTTCACTTTTAATAATCAAAAATGTCTAAGTCTCGAGCGGTTCTTTTTTTCTTTGTCTTTCGAACTTTTGAGGTACGGAGACTTTTGAAAGGGTGTCTTCGTCGGCGCTTTCTACCTTGTCCTTGCTGGGTCGTCAGGGAAGTAGGAATGTCAGATGTGGTACCGTTCAGAGCATTTATAGGACTTTCTCGTCGACCCAAAAGCTCTTTACCCGTTTGAAGCAAGGTATTTTTGCCTGCTCTCAAAAAAGCTTCTTTGGGGTTTTGTTTGTCAATGAGAACATTGTAAAGAAAATCTTTGCCGTGAGTCAATGCGGCATCTTTTAAGGTGTGCAATCCTCGTGTCACCATTGGTTTTAAAACAGGGACTACGGAACGAAAGGCTGATTTAAACATATCTCCTAAACCATGTCCTCGTTGTCGAGTGACTCCTTGGTACACAGGATACATCACTTTTTCAGTTGTTGGAGAATCGTTTTTGAAAATGGAGTTTCACTGTGACTTTCCCTTTGGTAAATGGAATATTTTGACCTAGTTCTCCTTTTATAGTAATGTTGACACTGTCGAAATACGACTTACTGACGGGTAAATAATGAGGATGTACAAATTCACGGTGAACGTGATAGGTATTGCCACCTTCTTCTTCAGCGGTAGTGGTATCCACTTTGAAAGGAATGACACGCAGTAACGGTACAGAGGTGTGTCCTACCACGTTGTACTCCACCACATCGGAGTACACAAACATCAAATTGAGTCCTTGGTTCATTTCTACAGGGGATCGAAAATATTTGGTAAAATCCAAGTTACTGGATATGCCTGGTATTTCTTTTTTGTTCGGGAGTATCTTGAGGTCTCCACCTAAGATATCAAACAATTCAGGACAAAAGGTAATGGCTATTATTTTCTTCTCTGAAAATTTGATCATGAAGCGGCGAGCCACTTTAATGTACTCAAAGGTAACACTTTCTCTGATTTTGTCCAGGGGTTTCCCAAACACAACATTGAACCTGCTTGCAATCGTAGTCACTAAATGTTGACCGCTAAAATAGTAGCCTGCAGGAATGGTCAACACATGAGTGGACAGTTGTTTAGTTAAGGATCCATCTGATTTCTTGTTGTCAATGCCAGTGATGCCTCGTTCATCTAAGGCTTGTTGCAATGGCTTGTCGTACACTTCAACTGTGAAAAAGTTTTGATTTTCGATGATGTTTTTGATTTGTGTCGGGTGTATTATTTCCACTAAAGCTGCTTCCCAATGATCATCTTGATCCAAATGCATGGCTTGAGGTAATTTAGACGTGTAACAACACAATGTGTTGTTAGGAAACACCTCCATGGAACTGTCACTGGGTAACGTTAAGTAAAATTGGTTAATAGTGTTGTTCATATTTCCAATGTTCTTCTGTCCGAGGAGTCACTCGAGGTTAAAGGAGTGTCTAAAAGAGGATTGTGATTGGAAGGGTGACTGTCAGGAGAAGGACTCACGTTGGACGCAAGACTCCCAATATTGTTACTGTTGTTCCCGTTGTAAGAGTATTTCAGGGAAGGATTGGGAAGAAGATACCCGATGCAACTGCTGAGTAAAATGGTCCACAATTGTTTGTCTCCTTGTTGCAAACTCAAATTAGCAATGGCTGCACCAATGACACAATATACCACAAAGATTTGACAGAAAAAAACGATTTGCGTTTTAGGGACACGTTCTCCACACCACACCCACAAGGGTTGCTTTTGTAAATCTTGCAGAGATGACGTGGGTGAAGGAGGAGTAGTCACTGTGGTTGCTGAAGCTGTATTGAAGGGCATGATGGTCACTTCTTTTTATAGTCGATGACTTGCGAAGCGTCAATCCAAGAATCAAAACTAGGAGGATATCCTTTCCAACGTACTTTCACTTCTTTGACACGACGTTTTCCTACTTTACGGGTTCTTCGTTCGAGAATGCTTTCAATGTCGTACACGTCGTCTTCTTTTTTGGTAACACGTTGTAACTCAGGCAAGTAAAACGTTCCTTTTAATACTTCTCCGTTCATGTCTTCCAATTTATAGACGGTAGGATGACGATCGCGCATTCGTCCAGTCACACGAAACAATTCGGTAGTCCAGTTGGGTAAGTAACCTTTGTCGAAAGTGCGTTTGGTTTTGCCAATGCGTACCCAATCTCCTAGGGTTAACACTTCTCTACCTTTCTTGGGGACAGCCTTCGTCCGGGACGTGCCAAACAGACGCTCAAAAACAGTGACTTCGTTGTCAGGTGTCACCTCTTGTGGGGCACGTCCAATGCTTCTATGGTAAGATTGATTGTAGGCTTGGACTAAGTGTGGTAAGACGTCGATGTACTTGAGAGTGTGTTGATGTGTAAAATATTTCCACATGCGTTCTTTCAAGGTGCGTTGAAAACGTTCCACGATACTGGCTTTGGTTTCAGGATTTTCGGTAGTGAAAAAATGAATGTCACGTTTTTTTAATTCTCGTTGGAAAGCTTGGTTCAGAAATTCGGTACCTTTGTCGGTTTGCCATCGAAGAGGGTGACGACCACTTTGTTTCAACACCAGTTGCAAAGCTCGTACTAACTCTCCGCTCGATTTGGATGTCAATGGTACGACCCAGGCAAATTTAGAAAAGACGTCGATGACACAAAACAAATATTTGTAGCCACGATTGTAGGTGGCTAAATGAGAGACATCAGCTAAATCGGCTTGCCATTGATGATCGATGCCTTCCACTTGAGTGCGACTTCTGTGAAATTTTCGTCGAATGGGTTTGTGTAAAGTGTACGTCGCTTGTTCTTGTAACCATCGTTGTACTGCTGGTAAACGGAGCTTTTTCAGGCGAGTTTTGGCAGCACGATACAATTTCTGAATGCCTCCGTAACCTGCAGGGTGAGCTGGATCGTAGTAAATGCTGGCTAATACCTTCTCCATGGTTTGTTGTTAATAAGGGACCCACTCTTCGAGGATATTGCTTTGGGTGGGACGAAATGCGGGTTGTTTGGAAACGGTTTTACGTGTCCGATGTGCCACAGGAGTTGACGTCGAGGGTACTGGTGGTGGTGGTGGTGGCGGAGGTAATGGGATAGCTTCTTTGGTCTTCTTTTCTTTTCTCACTTCTGGTTTCCTTTCTTTCTTTTTCACATCTGTCGAAGAAGGAGTAGCCATCATCTTTTTAACCCAAGTTTTGAGTTCTTCTCGTGGGGGAGTGGGGGAAGGGGTCAACAAGGAAGCGGCAATCTTACTCGAAATGGGAGTAGTAGTAGGTGTTTGAAAGAGATCATGGGGTTCTTCTTCCTTGGGTAATGGTGGGGTAACGTCTGTTTTAACTGCTGTAGAGGGTAAGGGTGAGGGTGACGGGTTATTCATGAGAGCCTTAAAATCGGACAAAGTGGGTTGAGCTGTTTGTTCCACAGCTTTCTGATGAAAGAGTTGTAGCCGTTTCAAGAGTTGACCGTACTTTTGTGATTTTTCGGTTTCGGATAAATCGTGGCGATGGATCAAGGATTGCAATTCGTGTTGTAATTGCGACATCTCAGCCAAATTGGGATTGGGTGGTAAATGAGGGGATCGTTGTTCTTGCCAATGATGGTATTCCATCCATCGTTTGTAAGGAACCAAAGTTAGTTTTCGTCCTTCCATGGGCTTTCAAAGGTTATGTCTGAGATTGTGGTGCTCCATAGGGTCCTTTTATCTTCTACCCATTCCTTGAGTGAACCCTTGGGTCATCCCTTGTATCAAACCTGGTATTAAGCTTGTCAACATAGGAGCAAGAATGGGTAAAAATCCTCCGCGTTGCACCAACATCTTTTTCTTTTGACGGACGGATATTTTCTTTTGAACCATTTGACGAAGAACGTGTCGATGTTTGGCGAAGCATTTTTTCTGGTGTGGAGACAAAGGTATCGTGCCTTTCAAAACATTCAAACAACATTCACACACGGTATCGATGACATCTTTGGAGGCTGTTTTAATGATTTGTTTTCGCATGGGTGGAGAGGCTTTGGACAGGACGGACAACACGTCTCCGTGTTTGGCTAAACGAGGAGGTAGTCCTTTCCTTTTCTTTCCTTTGTGGGGTGAATAAGAATGTTTTTTGCGAGGTGACATCTTTGTTTGTTCGTTCCAGAAATACACTGATGTCAAAGACTTGATACACACCCTCTTTTATCTTCTTTTTCTATTGGTTTCTCCAAAAGGTAACGGCATGCTTCGCTAAATCCTCAAAAGCAGGGCTAAAGATGCCAGTTCGGTTATTAGCTGCTTTGTCTAGTTTCTGCATACCTTTAACAAGACCAATAAATATGCCTCCCCTTTGGTGACTTCTCTTTTTCTTTGGATGACTGTGTCTTTTTACGGGAGGACGTCGTTGTTTGGTTTTTGAGCGTTTGGTAGGATGACGAAATTGTCTTTTTCCTTTTCCTTTTTGGACGGTAGAACGTCGAGGGTGGTGGTGTGCACGTTTTTGAGAAGGCATCCTTGAGTGTTCATCAGTGGTACAGAAAAAATACTGATTGACGTCGTGGTCCTCAAGTCATATTTTTATACTGGAATGCGTCGCCACTGATTATCTTTGCGTCGTATCAACTTCATGGCAGGTAACACACGTCGTGAAGGAGTTCGCAATGGACTCAATCGGGACAGTTCTTGTTTGGACAAATCTAGTAAACTCTTTAACATGCCAGATCTTTCTTGGACTTTGACTTTTGGGGCAGGTACTTTATGAGCAGCTGCTACTGACGCTAAGGTGGACGAGGGTGTCTCCGGTGGAGGAGACGTTTTGGGAGACGCAGATTTCCAATGTTTCATCAAATTAGGAAAAACGGGTGTCAAATTGGGTTTGGCTGGCATCACCCGCAACGGAGAAGAAGTGGCAGCCCCTGAGGCTACTGGCAACGTAGTCCCTGCCAAACGTCCTTGTAGATCTTTTCTTACAGGTCGTGGTTGACGAAGGTAAGGTTGTGTCCTGGCCGAAGTGCCTCTTTTGCGGGTGACCGCTTTTTTCTGTGGACTTTTCTTTTTCTGTGCTTTGGTCTTGGTACCCTTGTTCTTTTTCTTAGGGGATTCTTTAGCTTTTTTTGTTTTCTTCTTGGGGTGAACTTTGGGAGTATTGGGATCCCATTTTAAAAGGGAACGAATGATGACACCTCCTAGAGAACCACTACCTCCAGGTTTCAATATGATTTGCTTTTTGGTGTGAGTGTCAATGCGAGGATTGGCCAGTTGCGTCAAGGCTACTTTGTTTCTGTCAAAAAAGCGTTTGGTTTGATGTGGAATGTGAATGATGCCTTGCAGTATTTGACGTGCTGTCACCGTAAACCATCGTAAGACTTCTTTGAGACTGGCTTCTAAGACGTGAGCACGTCTTTGTGGATTTTTTTCGCGACTGATGCCGTACAAGGCACGAATCAATTTGATGGGAAGATGAGACTGAAGGGACGTCATGTTGACGATGTATGAGACCAGGTCAAAGTAACCCAAGGTTTTTATAGACTTTTTTAGTGCTTCATAGTGTTATGTCGACGAGGAGGACGTGTACACGACAGGTCCTCCGTCTTGACACCAGTCGTGAAACAAATCGGTACGAAATCGCAAATAATCAGGGGTAGTGGGTTTTAAATCCACGAGTAAATAGGCGTGTGGCGTTTGAGTGGCATCATCGTACGCATGAGTTAGCCAAGGTGTTCCTAACTGTTTGGCTAAAACTTGCACTTGTGATTTATCTCGAGGACTTTTAAACAAGACCACGTAATGAGCATTAAGACTAATGGTACGATGGGCTTTACTTTGTTGAAATAAATTTTGTGTAATGTAAATGACACTGGCATTACGATGATGTCCTTTACGTGTAAACCACAGTTTAATTTCTTCTTCGTCTTCTCCTAACATGTCGTCAAAAATAACCCAATGAGTTTGACTAGGGTCAGACACGATCCCCTCGTCTTCTTTAGGAATGCCTGCTACAAACACAATGGAATCACCTTGACTTTCTTGCAAGAGGCTGTATGCTGATTGCCACTCTTTGTAACACCACACGATGCGTTGAGGTGGACGATCGATCAAATGATGTTTATGTTCAATCAAACGTTTGACAAATTCGGTTTTGCCTGAACCGCTCGGTCCAGCAATTAACATGTTAAAAGGATGACGAAGATACAAGGCTTTCCAACTAGCCTGATCTAAGTGTTCGTCAATGACTTTGAATGTGGAGGAGGAAGGAGTAGTAGAAAGAGTAGAGTGAGTCATAGTCGTGTAGTGGTATGACAGTATTGACACAAAAACAGACAAGACAAGAGGTTTTTATACTTTTTTCAAGACACGTTTATTTCAATGCATGTTTAAATTTGAACAACACGAAAACATAAAAGCCAAATGGATAAATACAGGAATAAAATACCTAGGCAAACGATCAAAGTGGCAAATAAACAAGTCCCTGTACAACATGGTTTGGGTAACGAAGGTGTCCTAGAGGTCGTGTGTAATGTTCTTATAGTCTCCTCTACAGGAGGTACAGTCACATAGGTGTCTTCTCGAAAGGGTTTTTGTGGGGGAATGTCTATGATGACAGTTCTGTCTTGAACAGAGGGATTGTCTTGGGTAATAGATTCTTTTTCTTCTTCTTCTGGTACTGTTACTAACACAGGATTAAAAGTGACTTTTTTCACACGACGATGAATGTTAGGAACACAACGCTTGGGTATAATGGGATGCTTCATTTGTCCAAGCCTCAAAATCCCAACTTTTCCAGTCACGTACATCTGTCCAATGAGGGTGTAAATCACAAGCTACACACACATCTTCGTACACTGCTTTCGTACGTAAAAGTTGACGAATCTTTTTTTCTTGGAAAGGTCGAGACGTATCCAGATGAAAGCGTAAGGCTTTGAACAGAATAAGTCTCTCGTGGACATTTAAAGGAACCACCATACTGTCTTATTTTTTTGATTGGTAGTGTTCATAAAGTGTCCACAAGGAATCGGCAGGTAAACGAAATCCCAGAAAGCAAGTCACTAAAACACACACGACACGTCGGCCCCAATTCATAGGGTATAGTTCTTGTAATAAGTGTTCGTAATCTTTCACCGTGTGAATCTTCTCATTGATATCCTTCCACGGAATCTGTTGGATCACCACTGATAAAGGTTGTGGCATGGTCGTTCTCTTTTATACTTCTTTAGGTTAAAGATCATCAGTGTAGATTCAACCCAGAATTAAACATAGAATTCAATTTGCTCCAAAAGCGAAAGTGATTAATATAACGTGTAATTTCGTCCCACTGCCATTCAGGGTAACGGTTAAGAAGGATCAAAGCATCTTCAGAGGTAAACGTAGTAAATTGGTAACAGAGCAAAAAAATACCCTTAATCCAGAGAAATCTAACACGTTGGTTAATTTTTGTCACTTGCCTCTTGTGAATTTCACGACACAAAAGTTCTACAGTCACCCCTTGAGATTTTTCTTTCGCAAGGCTTTGCCAAACGTCCTTGTAGATCTTCTCTTGTAATTCTTGTGGTAATCCTTGAATATAATGTTTTAGAGAGGGTTTATATACTGGTCTAGGTGTGTTACACGACATGGAGCAGTAGTGTCACTTCCAATCATTAGGTCCCACTAAAGGTAGGTATTGACAATTCGGAGACCATCGAGCATGTTCCAAGTAAGCGGAATCTTTATGTTCCCACTCGTAAATGGATACACCACAACTGAAACACTTGACTTTATCCCCTTCGCCCAAGTAGAAAAATCCGGCTCTGGCTAATTCTTCAGGAGTTGGTCCAGGCAGATATTTTGGCCATTTATCTTTGAAGGTTTGGAATCGACTTTTAAAGTGGCAGTATTCAGGCAAACTCGTCGGGAACGAATATTCGACTCTCCTCACTTCAGTTCGATGTAGGTACGGTGAAATTCCTAGGAGTCCACGATAACGTGTCGCACCGCTTTCGCATCCCTCAGGTTTGACACGCACAGCATCACTTTCCAGGGTAGATATAGGGGTAGTAGTCATAGCAAAGTTCCCACGATATCCAGCTGAATCGCTAATGTCACAGCGCCTGGCATCTCTGCAATCGTAAGGTTCACCATCGCCCTCTGTAACGCAATTACAGTGCATACCGCAAGGACACTTACAGTTTCCTTCCGGACAACTTCCGTTGCAATGCATGGGTCTTATCCATCCAGTACTTTTCACACTCTGGAAAGGTACATTTGTTTTACAATCCCCAAACTTGAATGATGTATGTTTAAATGGATTCATCTTCTTTTTGCTGTGACGTTGTAGTGACAAATGAATTATTGGTCTTGGACGATGTCCCTTTTTATATGCTGCCCAATGTCGGCGTGACCGTACGGGAGAGTGAAGTGATTGGGAAGTCGTACTCTCTTTTGGTACACGATTTGGTAGACTTTTTCCAAAGGTCGGCTAACAATTTGGTGTGTGGGTAAACGGACAATCTTGTGCGGTTCGTGGGTAGTCACTTGAAACGTTTCATCCTGTCCCGACTGTAAGGCTTCTTGTAGTACGTTAAAGTTCACCACTTGACTGGTGCGATAATTGAGAGTCAATCCTTTCACTTTACATTCGGTGTGCATTTCTCCTTGGGGGTCTCGGTATTCGTAGCCGTAATTTTTAGGACCGCCACTTGCAAAACATAGAATCTTGTCGTCGGGATGTTCATCGGTCCAGGCTCCTAAATGGTCTCCTTCGATGACAGGGTTACACTGGTTCGGTCGGTGAATGTAAATGCAACTGTCCGTGTCAAAATACAACACACGATCTCCTAACAGTTCTAACACTTCGTACAATTTTAAGCGAGCGTGGGCTGTCACGTAAGCCGCAATGATGACATTTCCAAATTTGTCGGCTTCTACAAAGTCTAGTTCTTCTTCGTAATTGACTAAGATCAAGTCCTCACGAATGACGTCCACGTGTTTCATGACTTTGGTTGGGTCGTGAATCATCTGGAAGTAGCGAGACGGCTCGGACAAATACTCCGTCTTGGGTAAAGACGGACGTTGTGCCATTTTACCCCACAAGCAATTGAGCATCACTTTGGCAAACGATCGCCTTCCTTCATTTTTCTCGATGTGGTCTAAAGTGATACCTTCCTGCTCCCGATATTTTTCTTTGAATATCTTTTGGTCTTCGGGAGTGTGACACCAGGAAGGATAGCCACTAGCTTCTTGTTTTAGTTTTAAAAAGGCATCCACGTAGTCTGCAAAAATACCTTTCTGTCTCTCGTCGCCCTTGCGGTATTGTTGTGTTTTGGGAAAGTGGTAAATTTCGTACACTTCTAACAGTTGATATCCCAGGTCCAGAGCTTTAAACAATTCCACGCTCACCCACGTTCCTGTCAAGGCACGTTCTTCCTGAGTGTGATGACAAGGTTGGTCTTGGTTGCACGTTTCGGCACATGTGCGACACAAAGGAAACATCAGTTTTCCTTGGCAATGGTAAGGTAAAACGGGATGGTACAAGTCTGTGGGAGGTAAGACTTTGCACTTGATTAATCCTTCGTACTGACGAATGTGGTCCAAGTCAATGTGTTCTGTCATCAGTTCTGGATGTCCTACGGGAAAGTGACAATATTTGCAGACGTACGGATACAGCGAACACACGTCCAAGTATTTGATTTCTTCTCCCTTCTCCTCGTCCGCTTGGTACAGCAAACAAGTAGCATTCGTTCGTCCTCCGTACAAACTATTCCGAGGGTTCAATGGGTCCACCCACTTGTAACTTTCTACGATGCGTTTAAACTCGGGATCGGTTTTCAAACGCTGATCGTACTCGTGTTCCCACATTTCCACCACCTGGTATCCTTGCTGTTCTAACTTCAAACGTCGTTGACACGTGGTCTGGTACAAATCTTCCATAGTCTGTTGTAAAAACTGATTTTTGGTGTTACGCTGAGGGTAGCATAGGGGACATCCGTGAAATAAGCATCCGTTAAACTCGTACACAATCTGAGGGTTTTCTAAGTCCCAACCATCTACCGAATACGTTCCGATGGTCTTTTCGCCTCCTCCGTTGCGAGCGTGTTGGATCCATTTGTCTTCCTTGTCGCACAAGTAATGGAGCCAGCGTAGGGCTTTGACCGAGTATTGACGTTTGACAAAATTTGTCGTTTGAGGACTGATGACTGCTAGAGTATTTTCAGGCATAAAGTGTTTTCGGTACACTAAAGAACACGCTTTGGCGATGGTACAAGCTTCTTTCAAAGGATCGATCCCTCCGTACTCCATGAACAATTCTCGAAATTTTCCACAGCAACGTCGTAAAATGTCCACGTCAGATCGACAGTACTTTAACATTTCTTCTTGAAAGTCAAAAGGGTCCGAGGCGTGAGTCTGGTACCAAGCGAAGAAAGCTTCTCGTTGTTCGGTGCGCATGTTGTCGGGGTCGTAATAGTGAGCCTCAGGCAAATGGGAAAGAACGGCATGTTGATTGGCTTCGGTATTGAAAAAGTGTGGAAAATAACCTTTAACCAATTCTGTCATTCCAAATGTTTTAGGCATGCGACTCAAAGGCATGGCCAAGTAACACATCGAATCTTTAAACTGTACTTGTCCTACTTGCATGTAAATGATTTTGGCTCCGTTTAAAGTCACTTGGGGTCGTTCGGTACTTTGTTCCGCATAGTATCTGAGCAGAAATTGCCCATCGTATCCCGAGAAATTGTGAGCCATGACCGTGGCATGGCAATGACAATTGCCGTAACGTTCGATGTCTTCTGGACTCCACGTTTCATCGATGGGATTAAGGATCCATTGGGCAAAATCGGCTAACGTGTTTGACCCTCGAAAGATTTTTTCACGTCCTCCAGGAATCTTGTTGCAGTAAGGGCAATAACTAAAGATAGCTTCTTGGATGCACTGCTCGCACGCACGGTGAGCTACGCAGAAATTGGGAATGTGAATACCGGTTTCTTGCATGCATTCGAAATCAAAAAAGATAAAATTCCCTTTCTTCTGGGTATCTTTTGGTTGGGGTTGATATTTTTGAATGAAGCATTCGTGTTCCAAGTCCACGATTTGATGACAAATATGACATCGTTTCTTCCCTCGACAAACGTGAAACTTGGTACAATTGGTACGTATGCCTTGTCCACAAGTAGGGCACAATCTCAGGAGTTGACAAGCGTTTCTCTGCTGTGAACCTTGCATCTTCAAATGTTGTTGGTAACAGGTAAGACTGACAAAAGTGCGCTGACACACAGGGCAATGCACTCTTTCTTGTCCTTGGTCCAGACAAGGTTGTGAGGCCAAACATCCCTCACATTTTGATCCACAATGCTTGTGTTGTTCTCGATTGTTATAACCATAGTCACATTTTTCACAGTAGTAACCGTATCCCAGGAATCCAGTGATACTGGTAATGGTATCAAAATGCTCGTCGTGATGATAGACGTGAATGTATTTTCCGTCTTTGAAATCGGGGCCTCGAAACAAAAGAGGTCCACGCACTTCTTGAGGGTGTACTTTCAAGGTGTAACGTGGAGCCAAGACGTCTTGCAACTTTTGCATTTCTGGAATGCCGCTAAGGGTGTCTTTGGATATCCCCGCTTGCTGTAACAGGAGTTCTGCTTCACTTCTTTGTTTGGCTCGGTCCGATTGTTGAATAGTTTTCCAGGCTCTTTTCCATTCTACCGTGTCGTTCTTGTTGGCATACGTTCGTCCCACGACGACAGCACGGGCTAAACACATCTGGTCTTGAGGATTGTTAATTCGGACGAGGCTTAGTTTGGTGTTGCGAAGGTTGTCGATCAATAATACTTTTTTGGGTCTGGTCCCCTGGGGAGGAGACACGTGGGTCATGAACAGTGTGGCTTTTCCATCGTCAATGTGAAACTTGTCGTTGGATTGTTGCACATATTGAATTTTGTCAATGACTTTGGAAGGTGTTAATTCTGATGGACTAGTAAATTCGATCCAAACGGGAGACTTTAAATTATCGTGATGAATAGAAAGTCTCAAGCGATCGTCTTCTTTGGCTTGACATTGCTGTTTCAGTGCAGTTAACACAGAATCCCACACCTCAGTAATGAACCCATCTGTATTCTCCAAAGGTACATTGGACTTGAAATCTTTAAACTTTACGGCATACGTGTAAGCCGTTGTTCTAAATTTTCGAGAGGAACGTTTTTCTGTCTCTCGAATGTGATAGTAATTTTCAGGGTTAACTAAAGGTGGTGTACTTTGCTTGGACGTGGATTGTCTGGGTGTAAATTCGGGCTCACTCATGTCATCTTTAAAATCACTGGCATGAATTTGAGCCAAGACTTCAGCTACCGTGCTAGGCGATACATTACGTTTCTGTCTCTTACTGTCTTTTCCTTTCTCCACAACATGATGTGGTCTTTTCATCTTGTCTGCAAAAAGTCAAATGACTACCTTTTAAAGACCATAGCCCCTATATATTCATGTCCGATCCGTGCATATATATATAAAGGCTAGTGTCTAACGGTTCAGTATTCCTTTCACTCTCACATTGACCAGAACGATGGAAGAACCTACACAAGTAGAACTTCTCATCAGAGCTTTACGTGGGGTCATACGAAAGTTTTCTTCAGACCAGCCTACGGCCTACTCTCCTTCCTATCGAGATAAAAGTCAAGATACTTGCTATATCTGTAAGAAGAAAGGACATTGGGCTACAGAATGCTCAGATCGTCACAAAAATAAAAAAGGTACCAATAGAGACAAAAGTCAAGATACCTGTTATTATTGTAAAGAGAAAGGACATTGGTCTCCAAACTGCCCTAAGAAACAACAGGAACAGGAGGAGGAGGAGGAGGAGGAGAAAGAGAAGGAGGAAAGAAATTCTGAACAGGAGGAGGAAGAGGTACCCTCCCCCAAGGAAGAACCCCGTCACGTTCACAAGAAAAGAAGACGAAATGAAACTGACGAAGAAAAAGAAAAAGCTGTGGCAGTAAAGAAAATGAAAAAACAGAAAGAGTGAAACAGAAGAAAACCTATGAACTTTTTAAAAATGGTCTTGTGTTATGTTATGTTGTGATATTGAATTGTGACGTTTGTACTAGAATAAACTAAAGAGAAAAAACGTAAGTGTCTCTTGGTTTTGATTTGATAGTATAATTACCTACACTCACACATTCATTCACTCACACGTACATCATGGGTTTTTAAAAAAATAAAGAACTTTTGAGTTTTCATTGAAATAGGCAATTGACATAGTATTTCTTTTCGAAATAATTGGAGTGGTCCTGAAAAGGACCGTTGGTGTTTTGTGTGTTTAAAACAAAACAAACTCAGAAACGGGATGAAATCATCTTGAGCTGTCTTAAGCCTTTGCCACGGCCAAGGCCTACTTCGGGACTGGTGGTTCCTGTCAATGATTTGGTAGAAATCACTAACGGTGGTAAGGTAGACGTAGTCACAGAGAGATCGGGTTGTTTCGCTCGAGAAGGTCTTTTTCTCTTCGGTCGTGATAAAGAAGTCTGATACATTTGTTTCAGACTCCTTAACTCAGCTAAAATATCTAAAAGTACCGTCGTAACCGTTTGATTTTCACTATTTTCTTTCTGTCCTTGGTCTTCATTCTTCTCCGTTGCTGCTGCTACTGCTACTGTTTCTTCCTGGTGTTTTCTTCTTGCTTCTTCTTCTTCTTCCTGCTGTTGCATAAGAAAAGCTTGTTCTTCTACTTTCTGTTGTTGTAAAAATTGCTCCAATGCTTCTTTTTGTCTTTGTTTAAAATCATCGACGTGTCCATAAGAAGATACAGAAGGCAACGAAGGTTCCGGAATAAATTCTTGCGATGTTAAAAAATCCACAATATCCCAGTTAAAATCCACTTCTTCTGGATGTAGATTTGACATGACTTTAGTAGTCACTGTTGGTCCATGACTTGCTGTCTCTACTCCTGGCTCACTCCAATTCATTGTCTTCTTACTGTCCGCCATGATTGACAACTCTCTTGAATCGATGGACTGTGCACAGGCGCTAGTACCTCTATATAGAAAAGGTGACGTCACAGACTGCTCTCTTCCAATTGGATGGCTGTGACTGACTTTTGTAACGCACGTTTGGATTGGTGGATACACTCAATCCGTTTCAATCCGCTCTTCCCCTATAAATAACCGCAGTACACGGCATTCGATTCACCTGTTCTCATCAGAAGATGTGGACTAATGTTGAATCGTCAACCCTTGTGTCAAGTATGCTGTTTAGGACTGACATACCCATGTATGTCAGATCATCATGGAGTGTCATTCATAGGACGGAGACAGCCTATTGGAAGAGAAGAGTCTATGTGGAAAGACAAGGTTGTTTGAAGAGAGTTCTCTTCTATGGACCCACAGTAAGGAGAAGTTTAAGGAAGAGAAGAAGATCTGTGAGATGTCCTCTATGTTAACAAAATACTGTTAACATTACATATAACGGTCCTTTTCAGGGCCACTCATAAGTCTCGAAAAGATAGTAGCTTTCATTGCCACCCTTTTTTTCCCTTGTTTTATTTCCCATGTTATATTTCCCTTGACGCTAGATAGTCCCACCCTGTTCAATTCCCCTTGACGCTAGATAGTCCCACCCTGTTCAATTCCCCTTGACGCTAGATAGTCCCACCATGTTAAATTTCCCTTGACGCTAGATAGACCCACCCTGTTCAATTCCCCTTGACGCTAGATAGTCCCACCATGTTAAATTTCCCTTGACGCTAGATAGACCCACCATGTTAAATTCCCCTTGACGCTAGACCGTCCCAAGCTGTTTTTGACTGGATTTTCCCTTGACGCTAGAGTGTCCCCATATACTACTTAGCTATAACAGTTCATGAGCCAACACTATCATCTGCCATTGAAATAAGCACAGAGGGTTATGTTGTAGATATATATCAGAGTTCTATTAGAACCGTACTAGGATGGCCTGAAATCCCACCAGGGGGAAAAACCGTTGATTTACCAGAACCACAAAAAACCGATTATATCACAGACAGGATAAAATCTGATAATCCAATAAAGAGTTATAGAAAATACAGATTTGTTAGAGATTTTTTTTTTAAACCGAATCCAACTAACTGAGGAAGGGAGTTTAGAGGGATATTTTTTTATTGACGAACCTAAAATCGTTGAAAACTTCACAGTAATGAAAAATGATTTTTCACTGTTGTTAATATCTCTTAAATCCGGCGATCTCACCCGGGATGAATTTATCAGCGTCGTAGAAACATGCAACAGAATTATCGACGATATGGAAACATTTAATTTGCAAATCATTCAAGAGGTATTAGATGATAATGATCCCATATCGAGAGCCGACACTGCAAAAAGATTTAATATCTCCGTCAAAGATATTCCGACATTCAAACTACCAGGATATAACGTACCAGAACTAAAAAAACTTCTCAATGATGCCATCGATGTTGGTTTTAAAATAATTCATGATACGTGGAAAAAAACAGCATCACCGGAAATAAAAATCCTCAAACACAATAATGACCCAGATGGTGGCGGCAGGCATATTGCTCCGTTCAATGTGAATATTTCATCGGTGATTGCGCTCAATTTAGTATGCGATGTTATCGAAGGAAGCTATCAAATTAATCTCGAACGATCAAACCAAGCTCAGCAAGGATATATTTTGTATTCATTTGCACCAACAGCCCCTCCAGGATTTTTAATAATTGAGTCCCCGGTGAATCCAGTCTATATGCGATGTCATAATAATTCATTAACCAGAATTAATTTCAAACTCACTGACCAGTCTAATAATCTAATTGATCTACAAGATGAGGTTTTACAAATTAGTCTGTTTGTGAAATCCTAAGGATTTTCATCCTAAGGACTGGATCAAATATTCGGTTGAAGACGAATGGAGGCTTAGTCATTTTTTTGATTTCATAATTTTTTGCCTGATCATTGATTTTTTTTTGGACTGATTTCATCCTAATCCATGAAAACTTGTATCCGATTCACCACATCTTGGCCGTAGAAGCCTGATTTCATTGAAAACTTGTTTAAAAATGTTGTCCGGCTCGCCCCCTCTGCTGCTTCTACTCATCTGAGTTTGATAGCTATTTGACTGGTTGAATACCAGGGATAATTTCAAAATTATCAATTCCATCATCAAAACAATGTCTCCAATTTTTCAGTTACAGCTTGAATAAGCCCTCAAACTTTGTTTAACTTAAATCCACACAAACAATTTATGTTTACACATTATTAGTTCTGTGCAGTATCGAATTTAGAATTAAAGTTGAATGTGGCGAGCTTCGAGATTTTATCACATTTAGACCAGGAGAGTATTTGGAGGAAGGGTCATTTGGACCTTTATTCTTAAATGTCTGTCATGTCGGTGTTAAAACTTCAAAGAGGCCAGTGTTTCAATTCAGTGGAAATAGGCGGGATATTCTTAAACGGGTTTGAGTAAGAGAAAGGTGAATTTCCGATAGTATTAATAGTCAATCTTTAAAGGGAAACGTTAAATAACGTAGTTAGAGATTCTTACTGAAAAAACAAATGTTAGTTTTAGGAATTTTGTTTTAGAAATCACTGCTTATGATTGGCCGAGTGAATTTAAGGCGTACACCTTAGAACTAATGGGCATTTTAAAGTGACAACTTGGTGGGACTTCTGCAGTCAAGATATTTCCTGAGAGAGATATATATTGTTTCCGGGGAAGCCTAAGAAAGGATAGTGTTTTCCTCGTTACACAAGGGATTGATTAGGTGTTTCTATTATAAGATAAACATGGTTCAGTGCCGGATGCACAGGTTCTAAAGGGGTCCCGAGTGGTCAAGTGCTCCAAAGCGCTCTTCGTTACGGATCACTGCCATCTCACCTCTTCGTGAGTTCGAGTTTCAGATTCGGCCAATGTGGATATGTGAGAAAGCTTGCCAGTAGCTTTTTTTCTCGTGGGTAGGTGGTTCTTTCCGGGGAGGCGGGGGAGTCCCGGGTTATTCCTCCACCATTAATACTGGCCGCCATGTATAGCCTATCGTGTGCTGAAAATAGGCGTTAAACCCTACAACAACAACAACAACAACAACAACAACAACAGGTTCTAAAGTTAACGGTTTTATGAAAACTTTTATGAGAATGTTTTTCATAAAATCATAGATGTATTAATTGTGGAATCGGAAATCATAGAGAGAAGAGGAGAACGAGTTCCTTAGAAAAGGTGTCACAAAGATGATGAAAACGTCTTGGGGAAGAGTACGGAATCTGATCTGTAATGAGCGAGACAAATTTTTTCTAGTTTCAGGACGAAGGGAACTTTATTAAAATAATCAACACACATACAGTAATACATTCTAGAAACACATCTATAAACTTTATATTCAAAATACACGAACATCCATATAAAATTACACTTTCCTTTTAAGCTTTCCAACTTTATTCATTTGTATAATTTCTGCATTTTAGAATATAATACGAATACTTAAATCTCAATCAATTTCATGATAGCCAAGGATTAAAATGTAATAGCTGTAATTAAGGAAACAATCAATTTAAAGAAATGTATTTTACTCATTTTAAAATAGAATATGGATTTGGAATATGTTACTAGATACTATTCTTTGTTACTTAAAGAATACTTTATTTCAACATTAAATCTAAACATTAAGTTGGTAGCGAATTTGTCTTTTACAATAAAAATTACCATAAATAAAATTAAATATGAATTCTTTAAAACAATTAAACATTCCATTGCAATGTATTATAAATAAAATAATTCAGTGAACAATTTTCAAACAGTTGAACTTTACCATTAAAATCTCAAACATTAAAAGTGCTTATTTCTTAAAGAAGTTTTACGAACATAGACAGTTCTTACCTGTAATAAGAGATACAAATCTGTTCTAGCTTCAGGACGAAGGGAACTTGCCTGGGCGGTTTGTGAGCTTATTTATATGTATCTAGGCACAACGGCAAGACCAATTATGGCCATCCCTCGGTATACCGATGTATACTTCATCCTAGCTATAAAGATGCTCTCATTTCTATTACATAAGAACCATATTGTTTTTACGTCATTTGACAGAAAGTTTGCTGCATTAGCACTTTTCCTTGAAATTATGCCAGTGTTTAATCTTGTGGCTTACTGACCATTACTGGGTTTATAATACAGCACAGCAATATAAATGTACATTGCCTTTTGCTTGTAACAGCATTCACTTTTATTCCATTAATATATACTTGTGATTTAGAAATAATTGAAATTAATCTTAATATATTTTTTAAAAATTACTTTAATATAAACGAGTGAAACATTACTTTAATACAATTAAGAGAAAATGTCAATCTTATTACTTTTACTAAAAATTCTGTCCTAATAACATCATTGAGGTACTCAGTTTTAATTTCACGTAATATTCTGTTTGGTTGTTTGTTGCATGCAACTTGCTGGTATGACTAGGTTCCATATTATGTATCGTTTATTCAATTTCATAGAAATGTGTTGATGCTAGAGTTGTTATGCAATTTTTTAAAATTCAATTTCATGGAAATGTATTGATGCTTCAGTTTGTTAAGCAATTTATCTTATTCAGTTTAATGGAAATGTTTTGATGCTAGAGTTGCTATGCAATTTATCTTTTAATTTTACAGTTATTAGTTCATTAGCAGAACTGATTGCATGTGATCCAATATAGTTCATATGTGCAAGATTTATAGGGTTATATGAATAAATATGAAATAATTTCCTTTGTCTGTTAGGACGATACTGATTGACGTGAGCTAACGATAACTACCTATTATTATTTGCTTTGTAATGTTTACCTAATCTGGAAGTGAGTAAGGATCTGTGAATTTTAAGCAATAGTAATCGACCATGTTGTAGCATACAGTAAATTAATATGCGAAAGAGAGGTCACGTGGTAATTTAGAGCAACAAAAACAAAATACCATAGGTAGACCTTACACAGAGCCTGAATGGAGAGTATTCTGAGTAACAGAAATGAAGCTATTTTGTATACATCCAGAAAGTGGTACACATGGTGATTTAGGGATAATTTTCCGAGGGGGAAGGGGACTAGACAGTCCGGAGACTGGGTCCAAAACATAAAAGCAAGAAAAGAGGGGAAAGTGATGAGTGATGTCCGTTAGGGGAAAGGACGAGGAGAAAGTAAAATCTGGGACGTCCAAGAAGCACGAGACAGTCGGAAAGGGAAGGCACGAGGAAATAGGAGCGTTGTAACAGAGTCAGCGGGAAGCTGCTTTAATCAATCGTGAACATTGCGGTCTTTTCACCGCTCGTTATGATGATGTAATAAATCCAGATTAGACACTGCTAATAAATCACGTTGATATCATTTAAGCTGAAAAAAAATTAGCATTATTAATTCGTTTGATTACATTTGTTATTTTTCGAGTCTAAGGGGGCATTATATTTTTCATTATACTCATGCCCAGTTCTCTGTTGACATTCTATCTTTCACTCACACCAGGTCATAATATCAATGGAAGTCATTCCCTAGATAACGTAGCTAAATCCACTTAACTACCCCTATTACTAAGAGGGGGAGCCATTTTACATGTTCCCATTTTTCCATATCGGTTGTACCGCGAGTTCATCAATGACGACGTCTGCCGGATCCTCTTCCTTTGCATCTACGTGTTTGTGAAAACCAGTCAACACCTACATGGGAGAAAACTCTTGTGTAATTAATTTGGAGACTGGTGGAAAGATAGGAAGAGAATATGGAAGAAACAAGGACAGTTCCTACTGTTGTACAGGGAGAGGCACCCGAATCTGACGAAGAAGTCAGCTCTAGCAGTTTAATTCCTGTGCAAAAAGTAGCTACAAATTTTGAGTCTTGAATTAATAGTGCATTGAAATTAAGTCTAAAGTACAAGTTAAACTCGCACTGCCGCCGTTCACCTCAATTGAAAGATACAAATTGGGAAATTACTGTTTACACGGCCACCGTGTACTTTATCTGGAAAGACTATTCACACGGTTAACGTGTACATAATTTATGTATAATTAACGTCATTATATTCGTATGGCATCCCCGTGTGTGATCTGCGAAATATACTGATATTTGCAACTGATACCCTGAATTCCATATTGATGAATCGTTGTTGTTAAAGATTGTACGGTGCTATGCAGTACTCTTTCACCGGTTACTGGAAACCGGTCTCTCAAAACACCCCAGGACACCCCAAGACCACCCCAATAATGCATATATTAGCACCAAATCTCGCAAAAACGTACCAAGAAGTGGAAAAAAAGAAAACACATACGGACTTTGTTACTATCAATGATGTATAGTATTGGTTGATGGCCCTATTTCTGATAATCTATGGAAATGAACTCTATGTATCAAATCTCTTTAATTATATATATATATATATATAGTAGAGCATCTTTAATCCGGACTCCTTTTTTCCTCAACGTTAATTTGCTCCGTTAATCAAGAAATCCGCATGCTAGATCCGGAAACTGGTGACCAAAGTGTAAAATTACATTAAAACTTGTCTTGATAATCTGGAAATAATCTGTCCAAAACAAGAATATTCAAAAAATTGTATATGAAAATACATTCAGTAGAATAATACATTAAACACAGTAGTGAAGCCCTTGAAAATCTATGGCCACTATCAGTAACTAAGTATCGTGACCATATTGTAACCAGCGATTGTATAAACAATGTCTGTTTTAGCTAGTCGCCAAGAGGAGTGTTAATAATAAAATAAACATACTGGGATCAAATTGTCCATGCTTTTTGACATTACATATGGTAAATAAATTAAAAGTGTCATTAAACCTCTTTGTTGTTTACCAATTGTATGTAACAATCACAGTTTATTGATGGCTGTACAAATACAGTTGACAGATTTAAGCTGTGGACAGTATAGGGCTTCATTTTCGAATAAAATGGGGACGTCAATTATTAGCAACAGTAACAGCTGTAAATGGGGCCTTGAGTGGCCTAGTGGTCTAAAGCGCTGTCCGTTACGGATCACTGCCATCTCACCTCTGCGTGGGTTCGAGTCTAAGATTCTGTTAATGTAGTTATGTGAGAAAGCTTGCCAATAGCTTCTCGTGGGTAGGTGGTTCTTTCCAGGGGTTTTCCGAGTTCTTCATCCACCATTAATACTGGCTGCCATGTATTGTGCTGAAAAATGGCGTTAAACCATACAAAACAAACCAAAAAAATAGCTGTAAAATACGACTTATAAAAATTACTGCATTTGATTAGTTTACCGTAACACATTTAACTGCGAGCTAACAGTTTGTATTTGTTGTACTTTTTACATATATTATGGTGACATTATCAAGCAAGCTTATATTTACTGTATAAGTTTGTTGAGTCCTACATCTCGAAGACCGATTGTAACAAAGTGAATAATGTGGAGGAACTGTGGACAGCTCTGAAAGATGGTCTGCTTGAGGCTGCAACTGAAGTATGTGGTTTGTCAAGCAAGCATCAGTGGCGAAAGGAAACTTGGTGGTTGACTGACGTCGTGGATCATGCGGTTCGTGAAAAGAGGCGATGTTTTAAGGCATGGAAGAATGGGGGCAGTAGGGAAGACTACTGTGCCGCCAAGCGTTTCACAAAGCAAACTATTCATCATGCCAATATATATATATTACACAATTTCCTTATTAAATGGCAATGTACACATGTACCATACTTCTCATTTATTTGAATTGTTCAGGCTCCATGTTAATAATTGTCAAACTAAAGGAATGAAGGAATAGTTATATTGTTATTGAGATAAACAAATAATTTTATATACAATAAATTTTCCATTTTGTTTAACTTTTTTAACGACTTATTTGTAGTATTGCTAATTATTTATAAATGTTGATTAATATTCACGTAACTGAAATGGAACACTCTTCATCAAAACGGGAGTTATTTCCCTTGGCACATTCTTACCTTATTAATTTTTCGGTTTCACAAAATATTGCTAAATATTCGCAGTTTTTGTTTGTTGGTTTTTTTGTGCTGTTGTTGAAATTTAAAGTGAGTATTATGTAAAGTTTAAGGTGTTCTTGGAGAGTCTTGGGCTGTTTAGAGAGACCCACTGGAAACACCTAATTATGCTCAAAAACTGAAATATACACCAAAGTACAATTTTTTTTACATTTTATGGGTGTTTGTATTGGTTTACACCTATATATTATGGACCACTCCTGTGGACAAGTGGCTATAGTGGGGTCCTACTAGATAGTGCTAACCTGACAAAGCCACACAAAGTCTGACAAAGCCATATGAAGGTTCATAAAAAAAAAATATGTATTTATATTGTTAATTAAATTGATGAATAAATAAACAAAGCCAATAAACTAGTTTTAAACATAAAAATGTAGAATTAAAAGACCAAAATTTCGATGACCGAGTACATTTTCGAAATAAAATAATTAGAAAGTAATAGCAAAGTATTACACTATTGTACATTATTACCCGAACATTATTAAGTTAAAGATGATGCCCTAAATTTTCATGATTGTAAATATATATCTAAATAAGAACCATGCTGTTAAACTTGTGCATAGAGTTTTGTGAACTAGTGATAGATGACATGTTAACCTAGATAGAGCTGACTCAACCACTGTCAATTATTGAATTGGTGTCCAGTTAAAAATCTGATGGTTGTTTCCATACTCACTATTTTGAAAGTACATGCATTGGAGAAAAGATAAATTGTAAAATCATTTGAAAGAACATAATAGTCAGAAACTGTCATAATTCGTTGTTATAATATGCAGTTAATCAAATTTGATAGTTAATTCTCATTCAACATTCATGAAAAGTGAATTTTAAATATTGATTTTATTTTAAATGATATTCTTATAAGTTGGTGGAATTATCTAAGTTCTGAACATGGATTATTTCTTGATTCTCTGCAATAAACTGCACAAGGCATCTATTTATTTGTATTTGTAGCACATTGTGTTATGCAAAAGAATTGTTTAGTACCTCTGACCTCTTTATGTATATTGTAGGCTTCATTTTGTGTTTCAGTGACTATAGTTCATGTATTTAATAAAAGGTACATTTTGACAAATGCCAGCTTTAATGGTCTGTTACAAATGCCCTTTGTGTGTAATCACTTATGAGTCCAACTGCAAACTGTATTGACTTAGGTCTGCAGAGTAGATCTGAGTCTGTTTACGCTTTGACCTGACACTTTAGTGTGTATATATGGTACTTGTGATGTGACAGTTCTGTTAGAACATTGTATGTGTATTTTTTTTATTTCAGTCGCCTACTCATGGTGTAGTTGTGTCTGGGGAGGCCTCTGAATCCGAGGATGAAGATGACATAACTCAGCAAAATATACCTCCTTTAACAGGTACCACAGTTGTCGGATTACAGGCAGTCTGTTTATTGTTGTATCAAAAGCTTACATGGGGACCAATGTTCTAGGTTTTACCTTGTTGCCCCAAACCATGAATTTTAAGACCCTAACAAAAAATTAGCCACATATTTTGTTGTCCACTGCCACCCATTTTTTTAATGTTGTATTCCTTTAGATTAACAAACCTATATTTGATAATTTAATGTCAATACTGTAATCTTGTTATACAGTATTAGCTTTTACATATTTGTTTTATTTTAACACTTGGAAAAACTTATAAAGCCTTTTTTATTGTTTTAGTAAACACATATCATAAAGGTATCTGGTAGCTGTAATTTACACCCACTGCCATAATTCAGAAAAATAGAAAAGTAAGGATACAGAGAAATGAGGAAAAAAACATAAAATATTTAAATACTAGTAACACTGAAAATGAAAGTAAAAATATTAATCAATCCTTCATTTGAGTACATCTGTTATAGGAAATTTCAATTTCTCTTTTATGCTGATTTCATTTTATCCATGTATTTTTAGTCTACAATAACAACAAGCCAGTCAAAAATTAGGTCTCTAGCTTGACATGCTATTATTAATGAAACACTATGTATATACACGAATTACAGTGGAGTATTAGATTTTCCACTTCACTGATTTTCAGACCAAGCCACTATCAATATCTTCTCAAGGAAGTCTCATGGTATCCGGGAAATAATACCCAAATTGCAGAATGAAATGACTCTAGCATTTTTAAAACCACTTATGATTAGTAGTTGTGTGTTCTTTCACTCATTGTCATGTGGAATCATTGATTCAGCATGAACTGGTTTGATTAATGAGGTTGCAAAGTTCTCTTTGCAATGCACTGATTTTCCTTATTAACATCTTTTTTCTTGATCACATCATTGATCTGTTCAGCATATCAGTTGTGGTAATATGATTTTAGTTCTTCCTTGCACTCTTTAAAGAGTGAATCCACTGTCTTGCAGTTTAATTATCATCTTCATACTTTGGTGGTGTCAGCTTCCATTGTTGTTGAGTACTATACTTAGATGAAAACACAATGTTAGTGACTAATGATGATTAAAGTGGTGGTAGAATTGATTTAATGTCATAGTCTACCTCAGCATACATTGACATTATTCACTCAGACAAAACATGGTGTAAGCAGGGCCTCCCTTGGAAATATTTTTCTTTGCACCATGAAATTTGCCAAATTTATAAATTTGGAGCAACCTTTCAACCATAGGAGCCATTTTAATGATATGATGCAGGGACTCAATATATGCATCATATTATATTGTGCCCATGTTTAATCTATATAAATAAGGCAATAAAACAATTTTTACATGTTTTTATTACATTTCAAAGCACAGGAATAAATATAACAGTACCATTATGAAAATCAAGAATGAATAAATATTCATCAAGATCCAACTCATTTTTATCCCAGACCATTTTTAAATGCCTTCCTGAAATCAAAATTCTCAACAATGAGCCATCAATGGCAATTCTCATTAATTTTTTCAGACTAAGTATACCATTAGAGTTAAGTTTGTTTTGATGACAGATTCTGGCAACTGATCCCCCCCCCTCACATTCTGCAGTAAAAATATTAGCAACAAGTAACCTGGTGGCTGCCTCAGATGCAGCTGGATATAAATCTTTCTTTTGCTGATTAGACTAGATTAGCCATATTCTTTGAACTTGATACAGACTTGTGTTATAAAATAAATATTTAATTTTTCATTGATATAAGTTACTTGGGTCATTTACAGTCCAACAACTGGCATCCTTGTAGTGGCATCCTGTGTTACTCAGCTAAGTTCAGACCCCAAAAACATGTTATCTAAGTAAATAATCCCTAAAAGACTAAGCAATCCCAAATTCATCTCACACTACAGTTTGCAGTAAACATAAATAAAAAACACTTACAAATGACGCTGAATCATTTTGCTAACCTGTTCAACAGTAGAGTATATATCCCAGTCATTCTTTATTTCCTACTAATCACATTTATTGCTTCTCATAATAGACCGAAAGCTTGCAGTTAGCTGCAATCATGTTCGAATAATGTGTTATTTATCATCTACCGACATGAGCCACTAACTAATGAAAATAGTCACTTATATCAATGAAAAATTAAAAATTTTAGTTTATAAAACTTTGTTGCCAACAACGTTCTCCAGTCAGTAAACAATAGTGCCATTCTTTTACATTTGGTGACAAATGTGAAGCCTAGCGATGGCCATCTGTAAGTGTTAAAACATGCCAGGTCTTTGATTTGTCTCTATCCATATTGTATTGTTGTAGTATTGTTTTAACTGATCTAACACTACCATTTGCATCAGCATATTTTTATTATTTTGCATTGTTTATTTTAGGTATTTGTAGAGGTTAAACCATTAAAAAGTGTGGGGGTTTTGTAATGAAAGGGTTTTCATTTGAGAATATTGCAGACTTTGTTTAATGAAATGCCCATACTTTCTACCAGAAGTTTGTTTTCCTTTTTTTTTTTTTATTAAACTAATACCAGTGCTATGGTCTGGCTCTTAATTACTATTAAACACTTACCAGTCTGAGAGCAGGCTGGTCACAGATTATAAATATTTACAACTTTTGTTAGAAGGGTAATAAAATATGTTCTGGAAAAGAACTTCTTACATGATCAAATTTAGGATGTTAACATCTTTTATATTTCTGTAATAGCTAGTTAAGTAAGAATTTATTCTGGGTAAACAAAAAATTATGGTACTTGCCAGACTGGGTATTTTTTTTTAAAAGAGATTTATCAAACCCTGCTCTGGAATTAAAGAGTTTTCATTACAAATTTACAGAAATAAATTTACAATAAATTTGTCACAGATTTCTGGATTATTTTAAAATGATTGATTGTTATATGTTCCAGTACATTTTTCTGGATTGTGTTTGTTTTAATATCCTCCACAGTGATTACTCTAAGATTTCCATTTAGCATATGACTGTGTTAGCTTGTGTACAGAGAAAATACCCATTTGCACCCTCCATTTGCAATAGATCTCTTTAAGATTGGGTACAGGCCCCTGTTAGATTGGTTTGTATAATAGACAGCAATGCAACCTCCAGTTGCCATAGGTCCTTTTTAGATTTGGTAAAGTATGCAGAATAAGCCGCAATGGAAAGAACATGGGCCATGGGCCCCTCTCAGATTTGGTGTGTAGAATATGATCCAATGTTGTTTGGGGTAACAAATGGAGGCAACCATTTCTCACTGAGATGAATTCCAGTCTTGCTCCAACTGAGTATTCTTGGACATCTTGAAAGAGTGCAGATATATAAAAAATTGAATTTTTGTTTTTAAGTATTTACACTTTTTTTGGCTTTATTTTTGTGTGTCTTACTGGTAGACCCAAACTTATTAATCATTGTATAACCAGTGATGTATTTATGTGCCATGGAACACTAATCATGCATATATACCTCATCTGTTGGTCATAAGGTACAAGACTATAATAGATAGGTAAATGTAACAAACATGAACTCTGAAAATGCCCCACAAGGCATGCTATGAAGGTTGACTTTTTAAAATATATGAACTTTGGCACATCTGTTTTCAGTCCACCCAAACAGTGAAGGTGATAAAGCAGATATAACTAACATAGGACTTTCACAATCCTCTAGCAGCCCATATCAGGATGCAATGAAACCAAAATATGATACGTAAGTACAGAAACAGAAAGGGACTAAAAGGAAAAAAATTCATGTTAACTTTTTCTGTGTTTAATAGATTCTATTTTTGCATTCAGAGGCAGTCTTTGAGATTTCTGAATCATTGAAACATGGAATATGGATGATGATAGTGAATTAATTGTGCTGTCACATTTGGAACGTTAATCTCATCCATGGAAGTACAGCATGGAAGTACAGCATGGATCTAACCGAATAGGATTATAAAATAAAACTTGTCAACAAAAAGTGGTTTCTCAAGACAGATAGTAGACCACTCTGGTGGCCTCTAGTCTGATTATGAATCCCTGTTCATGTTAGTACCCCCAACCGATTTCAATAACAAAATACATTTTATGTGCTAAAAAGTGCACAGAAGTCAATTGAATCATTGATTTATAATTTCTAACCTGACTTTGACCAGAATAGCACTAATACTTGCATCCCATGCACCTTCCATGCTTTACAGATTTTCCATACTAACTCTGTGCCATATTGCATACATATGGGCTAGTTTATTTACATCAGACAACATGATGACATTTCATCCTATTTGGTAACTGCTGATTATTCTGTAAATTACCATAACATTGAGAGTTTGAAATTATATCCATTTGCATACATGAACAATAAATTAACCATTTGTTAAATCCACGTGGAAGACAAATTTGTTGTCATTCATTTCCAGTGTTTGATTCGACATTGTAAATATTGGTAGCAGATGAAATATTTGTACATTTGTAGTTGTGCACAGACCCCTTTGCTGAAAATGGATTTGTCCAGGAACTGGTAGATCTTGAGCATGTCCATCTATTATATTGAAAACTTCCATCAATCAAATGTTGATAGTGTTAGGTCCATTCTACTCAGTCAGGTTAGAAAATATAGATCAGTGAATGAATTGAGTTTACTAAGTTCCTTGCACTCTTTATTGTAGCAGTGTTTCAGTTACTTATGACTGATCAGCCATAAAAAGTTACGTTAATTTAGTAAAGTTGTAGAACAAAAGTAACACACAATGTAATATTATTGTCAGATTAAAGTATACATGAGATTACTCCTGTACATTTATAAACATATTGAACTCTTGATCAAAGATATAACTGTTTAACAAAAATTAAAATTTGCTTTTATTAACCGATTATAACCGATGATCAGTTGGTTAAGGGGAACCGACTGTCGATTATGAATTTCTAACCGATTCCCATCACTATCAAACCTTTTCTAATAATTATATCCTGACAATGAAACTCACTTATTAAAGACAAGGACAGATATCTCATTCTCCCAAGTTATTAGAGATTGAATCCAAAAAACAAATGATATACTTGAATGTTTTATCTACATTGCTTAAGAAGACTTCTTATATCATCAGTGTTTTGAAGTTTTTCACAAAAGATATAGCATCATTGCAAACATTTTGAACTTTGTACATCCCTTTGAAGAAGAAATGGCTAAGCATAATTTTGATTTATATGATTTCAACACTACATTGGCAGTTAATGACATGTACTTTAGTTTTTTTACTGCTCTGGTGGCCTAGTGGTTAGAGCATCCGCCACGGAAGCGGGAGGTCGTGGGTTCAATCCCCGGCCAAGTCATACAAAAGACTTACAAAAATGGTACTAACAGCTGCCTCACTTCGTGCTCAGCATTAAGAAGTTAGTATTAGGACTAGTCAGCCAGGTGTCAGGATAATGTGACTGGGTGAAACATCATGCTACATGTTTGCGGCATGATGCCCCAGTGCTAGACATCACTATAAAATGCCTCACTGCAGACATCATAGCAATATGACTGAAAAATTGTTAGAGCTACGTTAAAATCCTAATCAAACAAACAAACTTTAGTTTTTATGGTCTGTGGCATATGTTATTACCTGCATTAAAAAACTGCTACTATTGTGGTTTGTTTAGAACAAACCCTTCTAACTGTTCATGATGGCAAAGGATTAAATTAAGATCAGTGGTGTTTATCTTGTAATACTGTCATTAAAACCAATGTTTTGAGAAATCAACATTTTGTCTGCAGACCCATCATAGCTGTCATGGTTACAACTATTAAATAAAGGTCAGCATGTTTATTTTTGTTTGGAAATTCATCGCAGTGTTGAAAGGCATCTTTTGCCCAAACTTGTGATCACTGATTGCATAGTGCAGGTGGTTTCTGTTGACAGTGCATTTATATTATTAAATTAATGCATTCAAGATGAGTGTAGCCATAAATGACAAGTAAATGCTTTCTAAAGACTGATTTTTCTTTCTGTATCTTTGAAACAATTGAAATCCCCACACCTTAACATGCATTCTTTTGCAAAGCTCGAAAATGTAACGTCCTTACATATATAAATATACATATAGATATATACATATATACACATATATATACACATACATATATATATATATATATATATATATATATATATATATATATATATATATATATATATATATATATATATATATATATATAGATATATATAGATATATAGATAGATGGAATTTATTAGTAGTAACCAAAGATTGCAACAGAGGTATTTTCAGCCCTCTGGATTTAGTCTCTGTGTCTCAAAAATTATAATGATTTGCATATGTGTATGGTTAAATGAAATAAAAAGATTCATTATTATCATGATAAATCTATTTACACTAGAAAAGCTGTTTTAAGTTACTTAGAAATGAGATCTCTTCATCTGTCAATTAATGTTTTCATTTCCAGAGGAGCATCCCTCTAAAACTGTTCAGGACCTCCAGAGCTGTGAAACTAGACAAAACATATTAGATATCGTTTGTTATTCATAAATAATAATATTAAATATTTGTATTGATTTTTCTCTTTTGCCTGTCCATCCACACATTATCCACACTTTTATTTCTGGGAAAACACTTTAAAATGATTAAATATACCCATATGAAATAGTTACTTATTTTAGACTAGTGATGTATTCACAATTATATAGTTTTACTATCTTGTACTCTACTGATTCATTTTTAATGCATTTGTCCATTTGTCTATTCATCCATCCATAATCCACTTTTGTTGCAGATGTTGGACTTGTGCATAGGTGCCTGAGTTTGTTATGAATTTGTTCATGCATCCATCAATCACAATTTCATTTCTTGAGCAAAGATAAAAAATAATGTAAGACAATTCCTTGAAACTTGATACACATATTAGATTGTTGGTACATTTCTGCCTTGGTACACATATTTGACCAGTGATCCCAATGTGCCTTAGTACACATGTTACACTAGTGTTTTAGATGTGCCTTGGTACACATATTAGACCAATGTTCCTAGTGTGCCTTAGTACACATGTTACACTAGTGTTCCAGATGTGTCTTGGTACACATATTAGACCATTGATCCTAGTGTGCCTTAGTACACATGTTACACTAGTGTTCCAAATGTGCCTTGGTACACATATTAGACCAGTGATCCCAATGTGCCTTAGTATACATATTAGACTAGTATTTCAGATGTGCCTTAGTATACATATTAGACTAGTGTTTCAGATGTACCTTAGTATACATATTAGACTAGTGTTTCAGATGTTCCTTGGTACACATATTAGACCAGTGATCCCAATGTACCTTAGTATATATATTAAACTAGTATTTCAGATGTGCCTTAGTATACATATTAGACTAGTGTTTCAGATGTGCCTTAGTATACATATTAGACTAGTATTTCAGATGTACCTTAGTATACATATTAGACTAGTGTTTCAGATGTTCCTTGGTACACATATTAGACTAGTGTTTCAGATGTGCCTTAGTATACATATTAGACTAGTGTTTCAGATGTTCCTTGGTACACATATTAGACCAGTGATCCCAATGTGCCTTAGAATACATATTAGACTAGTGTTTCAGATGTGCCTTAGTATACATATTAGACTAGTGTTTCAGATGTACCTTAGTATACATATTAGACTAGTATTTCAGATGTACCTTAGTATACATATTAGACTAGTGTTTCAGATGTACCTTAGTACAGTGGGACCCCGCTATAACACGGTAGTTGGGAGCCATAGAATCCGACCGGGCTATGAACCGAACCGTGTTATAAGCAACCATGTACAATACCAACACATTTTTGGATTTAATTGGGGGGGGGGTTACATAAAGACGGGTGCGAAAATGCATGGCACAATTACCATTTTTGATCAATATATATTAAATGAGAAAAACATTTCCTGTGGTAACAGAAATTGCAGATATAATATATTACTTTATTCAGAGAACCATGCATTGGTACATACACGTGTCTAATTTATGTATACATGTATAATCTATTGCATGAAAAGAGTATCAACACCGCGTACTCACCAGCGAATCTTGTAACATACATTGAATCCATAATACAAATATTTCCATCGAAAATATCCACACACGGATGTAAAATATTCAATAATTTTGTCACAGATCATTATGTGACTGAATTCAATGAAAAGAAAAAAAAAATTACGTAACGGGTGTACGTAATGAATGATGAAATAGTACATGTCCATAGATTCAATAATAGAAGCTAAAGTGTATTCTTATAATAACTACATGTACATCTCAGGATCTTTCTGTCTCTGAATTCAGTCATTGTAAATTTCAGCACATTTTCCCATCCAAGCTGCTAGTCAAAGTCCTTTGAACTTGCCGCCCAGTTATTGCGTCATGTTCTTTTGATGTACTCTAATAAATACAGCAGGCAGAACTGGCTTTATTTTAACCACTGAATTATGTCACTGTTTAGCTCGGCAGTTCACTTTGATGATAAACAATGTACTTAAATTAATTGATTTATACATTCTGGTGAGAATCTTTTATCAACCGCCGCATTGGCTGTTGCTTAGTTGTGTATGAAATTAAGAGAACATATATCGGAGATTATTTGAGCAACGATTGTATTCGGAATGCATTCAAGACAAACACAAAGTAGACATGATGGCTTCATTACTCAGGAATCAGTAATTATAATATTGACACTTATGAGCTATAATTTTTTAACAATAAACAAAGATCAAAGTTCTCAGTAGGCCCAGCAATTGGTTCGTATTTCTGACGTTTATTTTGGCACAAAACTAGAAGAAATTTGATAATACATTTTCTACACGTTCTTTTTCGCACTGTTTAGACGAATATGAGAATGATAATTAAACTCTTATTTTTTTTCATACTTATTTTTTTTTTTTTGGTCTTTGAGAAAAATACCTGTAATAAATTACTCGAAATTTCGGGAGCCATGCCACGACCGGGTTATATCCGAATTTGGGTTATAGCGGGGCGGGTTATAGCGGGGTCCCACTGTATACATATTAGACTAGTGTTTCAGATGTACCTTAGTATACATATTAGACTAGTGTTTCAGATGTTCCTTGGTACACGTATTAGGCTAGTGTTCTAGATGTGCTTTGGTACATATATTAGATTAGTGATCCAGGTGCACCTCAATACACAACATATTAGACTAGTGATCCCAATGTGCCTTAGTATACATATTAGACTAGTGATCCCAATGTGCCTTAGTATACATATTAGACCAGTGGCCAAGATGTGCCTTGGTATACATATTAGACTAGTGGCCGAGATGTGCCTTAGTATACATATTAGATTAGTGATCCAGATGCACCTCAATACACATATTAGACCAGTGATCCCAATGTGCCTTAGTACACATATTAGACCAGTGGCCAAGATGTGCCTTATGCTATAGAGAATTCTTAAATTTCATTGTTTTAATGCATTTCTCTTTTGGTCTGTCTGCATTCGTCATTAACACTTGTATATGGAAACTCCAGAACTGTTCAGTATATCCCACACTTAGTATCTGACCAGTATTTTGAATGTATCCCTTCAGGGTTTCAAAGATACTTAAAGGGTTTACTTGCATGACATAGGTTTGTCCGATTCTACTTGACTGTGAAATTTTCCCTCCCAGGCTTCAGCTAGTGGAACTTGTCAGATCTGGTATCCTGAAGATTTGTTCATCTCTCTTTGATACCCTCAGTCATGTACCCTTTGATTTCTTGAGAATTTTTTTAAAAAATTCTAAAATACACATCAGCTTCTTGTTTCTTCTTGAAATTCTTTGGATATACACTGACAATTACATGCAGACTTGAACTTTTGCTGTGGTCCATCCATGTCAAAACAATTTAAATTTTACAAATGCATTGATACAAATTAAACAAGCACATACACACACATGATGCCTATCACACCACTGTATACTTCATAAGTACAAAACTTCATCAATAAGAAATTGTTGACAAATTCATCAATATCCATCAATCTCCTAACAGGTACTTTGATGGGGGCGGGGGGGGGGGGGGGCAGGGAATGGCCGACTCATCTTGTTTTATTGGCATTTTGATTTATTGCTTATATGTTCAGATATCTCATTATTAACTACATTTTACATTTTTCAAATTTCACTTCATTTAATGAATACAATAATAAAAGTTCTGCTTTTATTTCAGATTGCTGCACAAGAAATTGAGTAAGTCACATTTAAAATACCGGCAGTCAATTTGACTACATGGTGGGGGTATGGATGTTTGTTAATTTTATGGTTGTTATATTTTAATTTATGAAGCAAAAAATAAATTCTTTCCATCTAAATGAGAACACAGACAAGGACAAATACGGTACCATGCACATCTTAAAGGGGCATCTAGTTTTTTTAATGGATTTTTTTCGTACTATCATCACTCACGGTTTCTTACAACAATCCATTGATAGGATAGGATTGCAAATTAAACCATTTAGTATTGTCTACATACTGATATGCATTGGTTTTATGGTATATGCTTTGTTGTCTGGTGCTCGAGTAATAAATGTAAACCTACTATTTGTCTTACTTCAGAAAGCACCTATATCCATTTATTATAACTACTAAATGACACTTGATGCCATCCAATGAAATTTGCAAACATTTGAGCAATTTAAAAGCATTAATGTTCAAGAAAATAAAATGTGACAGCTTTTTGCATTTTACAATGATTCTGATATTATTCATTTCCAGAATAAAAGAAGTTTTCACTAGATACTTTTTTTAAAAATCACAAGTACTATCTGAGAAAATGGAACATGAGGGAAAATCTTATTACCAATTAAGTTGCATACTTATTTGCTGAAAACAGCTGATATCTCAAAACCCACTTTATACAATTATGTTCATCTGAACTGATAATTTGCCGTAAGTGGAATTAATCTAATTGGTATTAATTGGCTTCAAGACTACTTGGTAGCTTAAGTGGTTCAAGCATCTGCCTTAGATGACAGGTCATGGGTTCAAACTTGGGCAGGAACATACCCAAATGGTTCTAGCAGCTGCCTTGCTTGGTGCTCAGCATTAAGAGGTTAGTGTTAGGTCTGGATCGGTCTGATATCAGAATAATGTGACTAGGTGCAATGTCATGTTGCATGTCTGCGGCATGATACCTTAGTGCTAGACATAACTGCCACACTGTAGACATCATAGCAAATGACTAAATATTCATTAAAGCTACCTTAAAAATCCAAATCACAGATGCAGAGTCTCATTTGATTTTCATTGCATGTAAAAGGATGTCGGTATCTTTGATTCAGATCTAAGTATTTACGCTAATTGTTGGATGTTAATTGAATGATAGTTTAATCTGTTCGATCTGTATGAATTGTATACATTGTCATTATGTATTTTATCACTTTTTTTCTTCTTCTTCTTAATAATTCTTAATAATAATAATAATATTATTATTATTATTATTTTTATTATTATTATTAAATTGTCAAGACCACAATATTATTTACCCACAAATATACATTTTTAACCAATCAATGAAATTTATGCCCACATTATACTCAATATCCATATGCCTAAATTAGTGTAGCAAGCTTTTGTGTGGCCATTAGATTATGTAAGGATTTAAACCTAGATGGAGATTCAAATTTCCAGCTGACCATCTTAATTTTTGTTATGTTATTATTGACTGACTATTGCAACTATGTTCAAGGGCTGAATTTTATTCAGTGAATATTTATTCTGTTGTTTGAAGAAATATCCTTTTTAACCCTAGAGTAATATGAGATAATCCACTTGTTGTAGTGGTTGTCTTTTCATTCTAGAACAGAAATAGGTCAGAGTGACTAAGTTACTGAAATCTCATTTCTCCATAAAATACATTATAAAATAAATTACCCAATCACATTAACTTTATGAATTAGAATTAAAACTGACAATATCCAGTAATCAGAGTGTATACAGAGGTAATCTGTAAGAGTTACTTCCATTTGTCTACACAAGGTATAGAACGACTACCTTTTTCCAGTCTATGGGAGGGCTGGATTCTGGAGGTAGGAAAAATAATTCATAATGTCAGTTTGGTTGGATAAGTATTTTTGGAGAAAGAGAATTTATTGCACAATTTCTTTTATTTCCCATTCCCGAATAAGTTCAGTTATGTTTCTTACCTAATATTGAGCAATTTTATGATTTTTAAATATATTTGTGTAATAAGTACCATATACTTGTTTATGATTTTTAAATATTTTTGTGTAATAAGTACCATATACTTGTTTATGATTTTTAAATATATTTGTGTAATAAGTACCATATACTTGTTTATGATTTTTAAATATATATGTGTAATAAGTACCATATACTTGTTTATGAGTTCATCTGCAAACTGCTTAGACCCAGATCTGCTGTCATATAATGCACCAGCAGATCTTTGCATTGCTAGGTGTAATTGGTAGAACAACATAGACCCGTATCTGCAGGTGCATTATGCTATGGCAGATCAGAATCTTTGTTGTTTACAGTTTTCTTCAACTTATAAGTGAGTATCGATGGTAGTATCAAACACAAACTTTGTTCTCTGTGCTACGTTTCACTGATAGAGTCCAGCATACCTATCCGTACTCACCCATCTGTACATACCAGCAAGATACTTACACTCCACTTCTGACAATTGTATACTCGTTATTCCCACTATTAAAACGAAGTCATATGGACAATGTTCTTTTGCATACCAGAGCCCAGCAACTTGGAATGAATTGCCCATTGAAATTAGACTCACCTTTTTCGACTGCAAGAACAAACTTAAAAACCTAAAAATGTTTCCTACCTTAATTATTTTCTACATTTTTTTGTTTTCCACTTTCATGGTGTGTTTTTTGTGGTTTTTTTTGCGTGGTATTCATATCATTATAGATGTAAAGTGCTTAGAGCTTCTAAAATTTAGACACTTTGCCAAGTCCTCATTATTATTATTATTATTTAGAATAATCATGTAAAATTACCTGGTTATCACGTAAATTGTACAGATTTTAGATAAAATTAATGTTTGTTTTATTTTTAGGAGAGAGAAATATTGCTTTCCGTCGACATCTTGTGGACACAATATTGCAGACATACACATTGTCAGCTAGGGATCTGCATAATAACACATTACAGTTACTTAAAACACAGGGAACCTTGCAGGTAATTTTTCTTTAGATATTATCCATTCATATGCAGTTTGAGCTATAAAGACAGCTTTACAGATTTAGTTTGTAAATGTTTTCTCCTAAATAAAGAAGAAAACAAATTTAATTAATGTTATAAATGTTGATATTTGATAGTTTTGCTGTAATACAGATAGTTTTTTTGTTTAAATTTTTGTTTTTTTTTGTGACGTAAAAAATGCTTTCTGCAATGTTTTTTGGGGGATGACTGCTATTTCACACTGGCACCTATTAGGCATTGTCTCCTTAAATACACATTTCTGCATTCAATAAGATTTTAAATTACCTTTTTATGGAATTTTATTGGATGTATTTTTTTTGTTTGTTTAAGAATGAATGATTGAGAATATAACAAACATAAGACCGCTCCAGTTGCCTAGTGGTTAGAGAATCCACCTCGGGTGCAGAAGGTTGTGGGTTCAATCCCTGGCCGAGTCATACCAAAGACTTATAACATTGGTACTAACAGCTGCCTTGCATGGTGTTCAGCATTACGAGGTTAGTGTTCTGACTGGTCAGCCTGGTGCCATGAAAATGTGACTGGGTGGGACATTTGCGGCATGAGGCCCCATTGCTGGACATCACTATAAACTGCCACATTGCTGACAAAATAGTGATATAACTGAAAGATTGTTGAAGCTACATTAAAAATCAAAGTAAATTTCTTTTATATCCTGTTTGTGGTCGATTGGTTGATTTTTAAGCACTTTCAATTCTTTATTGGTTTTAAGTAAGCATTGGAAATGTAAACTAAGTGCTTTCCAAAGAATACACAGAGGTTGCCAATATGGCATGTATTGATCCAGTTTCATGTGCTGTACTACCCTAACCCTCCAACCCATGTATTCACAACAATTTGATATTTTTCTTTCAAAGAAGCCATGTCTTTCAGTGTATTCTTTGCAGTTCAAACAGTGACATTACATTTTAGCATCATGAATGTTTAGTTGAAAAAGTGACACACCCACCCCGCAATATGGAGATGGAGAGAGCTGCTGCTTCCTAGTCGAAATCCTAAAAAACAGTGAACTGTTTATATCCTTATGTAATTAAAATGTCTACGAATTCTGTAACTAAATGATGTAATTTGAATTTCAGGATATTGCCAATCACATGCGTGTCCTGACCAATGATTTGTTTCACCTGGAAGATAAAGTGGACACTATATCAACATGTACAATTCTTCCAGAGATCACATTGCCACCTGTTGCTATGGGAGCCTTGGCTATGGACAGAGTTCAGACCCCTTGATTGTGGGGATAATTGTTAAATTTGTTTAAAAAAATCATTATAAGAAGAGCAAATGAAAAGTGTTTCCAAATTATGTCAACTTTGTAACAAATCAACAACATTCCTTTTATTCATATACATGTCTTCCCTCAGTCCTTATATTTCTGCGTAAGAGGGTAAACTAAAAGTTATACAACCATTGTGCACAAATTAATAGCTCTTAAAAATTATTAAAAGATTCAAAGCCAGTATCATGACATTAACAAAAGGATCTTCCAGTTCCTAGTTCCTTAAAATGTATCAAATTAATATTTTTGGGGGATAGTTGCTGGATTTGTTAAACCAGAAGGTAATAGATTCTACAAATTAGAATTGCAGACTTTTTGGATTCAGGTTTCTTCAATTTTCTTTGTATGTGTGTTTCCAGTTTTAGTCGTAATGTTGTCATGCACATGGTGTATTGTTTTTTCAGGGGGTTATTATTGATAGAGGGAGGGAGAGAAGTGCAATATGATCTTATTGTTCTCATGTGTTTACTAAATTGTAAATTATGTAATTTCTGGTAGCTTCTTATTTTACCTATGTTATGAATCTATAAAACAATTATTGATTTTTGTACATACATTTTCATACTCATAAGCTTGTTCTATTATGAGAAAATTAGGAGTTTTCCTAGTGTCAAGATGACCTAGATTGGAAGATAAACATGTTTGAAAATTAATAACTGAATACAATAACTGTACATAAAGATGGCTACAATAAAGATAATGTTGACATTTTATAATGTGTTGTACACTTCTCATTTGAAATGCTTGAAAATGTTACATTTGTTTCTTTTGAGGATTTTAAACAAAGACCATTGTGAAGATATCATCTATTTTCAAGGGAATACATATTAAACTGATAATACTACAAGAACGTTAGCCTTTTTGTACATTTGAATCATCAATTTTAAATCTATCCAGTCATATTTAAATAGTAACTGTATCATGAACTCCCCTACACATAGATATGATAGGACAGGTTATTTACACAACAATACTTAAGATAGGACAGGTTATAATCAATCAATCAAGGAATGAAGACAAACGGTGGACAATACACAACATCACATTTTCTGACATATAACACTAGTAATTCTCACACTCACAATATAAATACATGATGAAAATAAAATGATAACTGAAATAACAAGATGAATAGAAACTGCTGCAAGTCCTATTATGCAACTCTCTTAATTGTACCAGCCACATTATTGTACTACATTAGGAACCCTCCAAAATCAGTTTTTCCACTTGTATCCTGATCCGAATATCACTCTATAAATTGGCTCCATGAATAAAAACAGTTTATCATTTTATCAGTTTATCATTCATAAAAACCAATATATATATATATATATATATATAAACACCTAAATGTGGCCACAATTCAACACCACACCAATCCTTGTTCCAGAATTCAACACTACATCTTTGTTTTTCCTGCTTACAATTTTTAACCTGCCCTTCACTGACCAGAATACAAATTAATAATGTTCATTTCCAATATGGACACACCACTCTTTAAAAAAAAAAATAAAAAAAACAATCAACAATCTAGAGCATGAAACTGTGTTAATTTTTATTAAAATATTGCAAAGAAAGAAAGATTCTGAATAACAGATTTCAGGTGTGAGTGGTAATTGCTGGAATAAATGTTTTGAACTTGTTATCAGATCTACCTACAAATCGGCCAAGACAGTTCATGATCTAATTCAGTACTTAGTGGACTATAACCATCTATTCTTTTTTTATTGCAATGTATATTTTAATATGTATGGTGTATTTGGTATATAATTTTATTGGAATCATTTATTTAAAAATATTCATTGGAATTCCAAAGTACTGATCGACCTTTTGTATTAAAACATTTCTGGGAATATTATGAATTCATTCAAAGACATTACAACATATACAATACTGAAATTAATTCAGACCACATTAAATTTGTAGACTTATGGTATGATTAGTTTGGATTTTAATTCACATTACTGCAAGTTCTCCATACATTTTCACTTAATAGAAAGAAAAAAATTGATTTGTTAATGTTAATAAACTTGTTGGTTTAACTTCTTTCAGTTACTTAGTTTAAGAACGACAGTCATCACACTCTACCAGTATTATTTAATTTGTGTACTTTGGATAGTGTCATTCTTTTAATTTTCCATAATAAGTCATTAGAAAAAAAAGTGCAATAAATTAAATCGGTATGTTACCCAACACTTGTTCTTGTGTATGCACTCTCAGCAACAATTAAAATAGTTTCACCAATAAATTATTTTTTGTCTATACAAGGAAAAAGAATAATCTTAACCTTCAAAATCTTCACAAGTTTTTAAAACATGTAATTAAAACAATGAATTAGTCCTACATTTATATTTCAAGTATTTTTCCAAAGATAAATACATACTATGCAAATTGTTGACATTGTGTGCATCAGAGCACAGGGTCAGGTTAAGTTTGTATGTGAAGGAGAGGTACCATATGTAAAAAAATCTTTATATTACAGAACATCTTGTCAGTGAGCATTCTACTTGAAGGACTTGCACATCTTCAGCTGTAGAAGTATGCTAGTTAACAATTTCTTGCTTACGTTACAACTATTGTACTACCATATTTATGTTTGTATATTTTCTATGTAGCTTGGCTTTCTATGAATAATGCAAATATTTTATATTCATGTTTGTGACTTGGCAAGAGATTTATATTGACAATACAGTTAAAATTTTTAGGGAATGTTTAGTACCATAGTTTTCTTATCGGGAACTGTTTGGTTCACTTCTGAACTTGTATTTTGCTTTGTTATCATTGTGCCGATAATGTAATCTGTATAGTTTACCATATATAACATTTTTATAGAATATGTTCTTGTCATGCATAGTACACAGCATTAGATTTATTTTCAGCTGACAAGAGTAATTAGGGTGATCAGAGTCACCGTGGTATCAGCTGCAGTCAACCCTATAAGTCTACCACAGCAGCTGTGAAACAACCATAGCAACTTGAATAGAGCTGAATAAACAGTGATGTTGGTCGAGTAGTAGGTTATTGGACGTTGCTGACTTAGATTAGACTAGGGCTGTTTGCTTGATTGACAAACCTAAAATACCGACCTCTTGATTGGACATTGTTACTGGTAGCCAAATGTGCTGGTCCTGAGAGTATAATTCCATACATGTACTCTTTTAGCAGTGAAACTAATTTTTGGAATTCGTAAAATCCAGTGTTTCGAACCGCAGTAAGGATAAAGGATTATCACACATGGACAAGAGTAAGAAATGTTCACCCTCTTTTTCAGATTTTTTTGTAATAAGAGAAAACCGTGCGGATCAAGGAGCTAAACAGCCTTTGAATACAAGTACATTTATACACTACCAAAACCCTGATTGGGAATAGTTATCTTAAACAAAACTGCAAACATTAGACAGGTACAAAATTGACCAGTTTATAAATTAAATAGGGAACTTTAGAATTTTCAACCTATTACGATGGCTTGACCTGCTTGATTTTTAAATAAAATGCAGAAGGAAAACAATGAACTGACGGGTAGTGTGTGATCCTTGACAGAACGACAGGACGGACGCAATGAAAAATGAGCAAATATGGAGCATGAATGGGCAGGGAAATGCAGCCAATGAAGGAATGAAAATGCCACCCCAAGAAGTATATAAATTGAACAATTATTTCAAAACCTCGCTCCAGCATAATGTTCCTGGCTTTCCACCCTCAGGGATGCCAACTACTTTATTTTGGAGAAACTGGCAAGGCACCCAGACAGACGGAAATTCTGAACACTCCAAGCCATGAAAGTAGACATAGGAAAAATCGAGGCACTCCAGAATGCGGGGATAAATAAATATATGATATACCCGAAAGATCCCAAGACGCCCCTGCTAAAGATTTAAAAGTACTTAAGGTAAAATGCATGAAAGCGGTATTAAGGGAGTCCCCACCTATTGACCCAAAATGGTTGATGTACACGTGAATGGCCTGCCTTGGGAATAATCATGAAAGTAAAAATAAAGCTGAAGGCAACTGTAAGCCATCACATGATGGCAACAGTCTGGGGCTTCGCGTCAACAAAAACGGTGGGAGGATACTGGCCATGACAAGGGAAAAAGCTAAACAAAATCTCATGTTCTACGTGCTTGGATTCAAGTTAAGGAGCTTTGTACAGAGACTGAGGAGGACCGGAAGTGTCCCAGATGCGGACAAACAGGTCATGGCCCCTGGAACTGAAAAGGAACTCCAAAACCAAATGAAGGGCCCAAGACGTATGCGGGAGCGGCAGCAACATTAAAAGTGACGAACATACAAATTCCACCCACGACAGGATAGAAAGCAACAATGGAACAACACTAATCTAGTCGTGACCATTGGAGACATTAAACCAAAGTAACACTATGGCAAATACGCCTGAAAAAGAATCAGTAACAACCGGAAACACATTTGCGGCACTGGGGGACAAAAGAGATATAGATCTAGGAAAAATATCAGGGATAATACCACTGACCACGTCCACTCCAACGGTACAAAGAAAAAGAAATCTAACAAAAAAACAAAAAAAGGCGAGCAACCGCTCAACTTATTAACAGAAGAGAGAATAAACACAGGAAAGAGTAGGGACAAAAAGAATAGCGGAAGGAACAACAGATAGAGAAAAGGTTGGAAACAAAGTTGATCAAAAGAAAAGAGGATATCGAAGAAGAAGAAGAGGAAGAAACTGAGGAGGAAAGTGACGGAGAACCAGATTACGACAGTGCTACGGATGGAACAAAACTGACCGAAAAGGAAATAAACAAGACACTCTACTCGTCAAACATTACAAGTGACTTTTACCAGTCGCGATGTAGTAACGAAACATTAGGGGAAATAAATATACCACCCCTTCCCCCCCCCCAAAAAAAAAAAATGTACGGAAATTACAACAATTTTTTTTTTAAAAAGTTGCACAATAAAAACTAAAACCACTAAACTCTTGAAATATAATGCGACAACCTAGGATAGACAAGAAATGGAAGGCACAAACTTATGTTTAACCTTGATAAACGCAAATGGGATAAATAAAATGAATTAAACATACAGGAAACGCACAAAGGACTAACAGACGATTTAAAAACAGAAGGGGAAAGGGAGATAGCATAATTATGAATAACGACTTTATAGGGAAAGACGAGAGGTGGGTGGCTGTCTTGATGAAAATTAAATCGGGGGTTAAAGGGGAGAGAATAGATGAGGGGAAAAGATTAAGGGAAGAGAATAGACGAGGGGAAAAAATTTAAGGGGAGACTCGCACATTGTAATGGATGGGATAAAATTTCGTCCATGTGTACATTCCAACCAACAGATATAGAAAACAATTTCATGATGAATTGGCAAAATATCTAGAAAAATACACTATGGGTAATTTGATAATAGGAGGAGATTTAAACTGGATAGGGGATAGTATTGACAGAACAGGACTCCTAACAACAGAAGGTTGAAAGACAAAATGGAACAATGATTTCTCAAAAACTGATTGACATGTACAGAAGACTTGATATGCCTAGGGTGGAATACACTTTCGATTACAAGAAAAACAAGGGGGGGGGGGTAGGATATATAAATGTTAGGGGACAACTTCGGGTTCCATTCAATACATAAAAGCAGGAATTACAAACTACAAACTATCAGATCAGAAACTAATTAACACTGAAATAAAGCAAAATAAATAGGATAAAATGGGGCAGAGGGCAATGGAAAATTAATAACAAAATAATAGAGAATAAAGGATTCGGGAGGGAAATAAAGGAAGAAATATAAAAATTTAAAAATAAAGGGAATTTTGATATTATAAAAGAATGGGATAACCCAAAAAGGAGATTTTAAAAAATAGAGATACACTTGGCCAAATTAAGGATTGGGAAAATAAAACAAGAAAAAGAAAATTTGGAAAACCTAATAAAAACATGTAAATCGCTAAACAAAATATAAAAGAAACAGGAAAAATTAATGAAAATAATAAGGGAGGAAAACAGAGGGAAATAAAAGCGGGAAAATTCACTAAATTATACAAAAATGCAGAAGGGTTATACAAAAGGGAAGAACTAAGGAGACGGGGGGGGGGGCTCCAGAATCTTTAAACATTGAAGGGGAAGGAATAATAAAAGACAAATATAACTTTAAACTACTTAAGGACTCCTACGGAAAATTTTATACTTCACAAGAGACAAGCGACAAACAAAGTATGAGGGAAGGGATCGTAACAATCTACAAACGGAAAGGAGATAGGTCAGATTTGAAAAGTTTTTGAAAAACTGGAGTCCCATCTCCCGAATTTTTCCTGTGTCATGAACAGTTTTGTTCTAATCTGTCAAAGGCTTTTTACTGATCAAATAGTACCATGGCACTTCTTTGACCAGTACCGGTAATATTAACATTCTCTAATATCGTTCTAATGCTAAGGATATTGTTTTGTATATTCCTGCTCTTTGCCCCACATGTCTGATTTATGTTTATAATCTTATCTAATCCTTTTTTTACCCTTTCTACCCCCCCCCAAAGTAAAACCCAGTGTGTGTTTGAGACTTTTTCAAATTATTTCACATTAAGCTATTTATTATTTCCTCTAGCTTCTAATGTCTATCATTGTTCAATAGCTCCAGTATACAACAAAACATTTTTTAAACCTCATCCTGGGACAAGTAATTATTAAAGATAACCACTTGCCCCAATTAATAATTCCCTTATAATTGAATTTGTACACAAGACAACCCTCATTCACATTGTGCTAATAAGGGGGTTCATTGAATCATAACAGACTTGCATCGCATCAAAATACCTTCATCAGTAACATTTTGGTTTAAAATGAATAAACTTCTCATTTTTAATAAGCACAAATTGTATTTAGTTTCATATTAATACTTACATATGATCAATTATTCGCGTATATGATTCGATTATATAATTAAAAATTGCATTAATATTTGTTATTTGTGAAAAATCCATACGTTCATGCATACTCATCTAGCAAGTATAGCTAATCTTAAGTCTAGTTCAATTAGCAAATGAGAAACTTCAGATATCTGGCAACAATGGAGAAAAGAATAGAAATATAAATAAATACATAATTTCCCATACCGGTACTTATAAAGCACAACGTATTTATCAAATAATTAAATAATTATTTATTTATTTACCAATGTCACATTGCACAGTATGTACAGTCGAATTAACAAATTGCATCAGACTTCGTTATGAATAGAATTTACCGATTACCATATATGCTCATTAATGACAGCTACAAGACTATCTGAACAAAATTTACACTGAATATGCAGTACTTGCAAAGCCTGAATTGTGAATGGACAGTCTCCATTTTTGGGCTTTTGGGTATCCGTAGGTTTATTACACTTAAAAACAACACCTCTGAAAGTGTTAAGTGTCTTCAAGGAGCCTACCCGAGAGCTGAAAATTTGGTTTTTCTTTAGGCTTATTTTCAGCTTGTGGACAATCAGTTCTTTGAACTCCACCAAACTACATGTCAGTCAGGTCTTACTGTATTTCTCCGATTTGGTTGATATTTGTCTCAATCCCTTTCTTAACTGAACCTCCAGTTTGTACCACTAGATCGAGGATTATCTTCTCTGGCACTGACCCCATAATGATTTCATTTAGTCTTTTGTCGTTTAGTCTCTCGCTCTGTCTGGATCTGGTTTCATCTTTACAGGCATTGGACTAGGACTTCTTGAACAAATATTTCTGATTTGTATACAGTCTAGAATCCTGAAAGAAAAATAGATAGCATGAATTTAATTGAATTTTGCTACATACAAGATATTGATATCAGATGGATTGGAACTTCAGCCTGTAAACACAATCTAGGTAGCAAGTAAATTTCATTGAACATACACAACCTCTAAACCGTAATTGACAATGAACATGTACATAAACATGCACAATGCACGTGATTGCTATGCTCAGCTTCTGTCATGGTATTCTTAATAACGTATCAGAAAACTTGTTGATCCAGAGGGTTTAAATCTTATATTCGCATATTCTAGCAACTTTAATCTGCGCAATCGTACGTCTTCTAGGCTTATGTTTTCCTTGTGTTCAGAGTTAACCATGATGCACTTTATAAAAATTGTATCATCCTAACTCCTAGAAACAATATAATGGACACTGTTGAATATACTAAACATATGCAAGCACTGAAAACCTCTCATCTCTAAGGAATTTATCAGACGCATACAATGAAAATACCAATAATGTATTTTCTTTTAAAAGACAGATTGCATTTTCTTATTAGTTTAGAGTTAAATAAGGCTAATTCTCCCCTAGAGTCAACATGCGCCAACAAACGATAACCCAATTAAGAGAATAAAAAGATAACTCACAATGAATATGATTTAACAAGATAACCTGGCGGGATTTCGGATTTAAAACGGAACATGTGAGAGAAAGTAATTAGGATTTGATATATGCGTATATATGATCCAAATATTGGATCAAATGACAATACGCAAGGAATTAATAAAATCCAGATAAATGACCTTACACAGTAAAAAGAATGGCGAACGATTCAGTGATTTCATAACGAAAAGAATTTGGTTTTACCAAAATAGTAAAATTGTAGTATTTTACAAGTATAGTAAAATGTATTCACTGAAATAGTGAAACTATGTAAACAAAAAGGATCATGCATACAAATTATCTTTACAGTCCCCAAAACACTAGATATTACAACAACACCCCCGCCCCCCCCCCCCTCCCTCCCCCAAAAAAAAAAATTAGCTCACGGATAGAATATTACGTGTATGGAATTTCTCACTGCACGACCAGCACACTCGGCTACCAGTCACATTGGTCATTCAATCAATCAGCACCCACTAATCTGAGCAGCGCCCGATAACCTGACACGCGACCAGAATTACTTGATTCAGCTCTATGGCCGCTAGGGTAGACTTCTCCATTTAGCTCTGCAGCTGATACCTCGTCGACTCCGATAACTCTGATCACCCCGATCACTCTGGTCAGCTAAAAATACATTTAACGCCGTGTACTATGCATGACAAGGGCATATACGATAAAACGTAACGACGTTACATATGGTAGGCTAGACATTACATTTATCGGCACAATAATTACAAAACAATACACAAGTTCAGAAGTGAACCGAACCGTACCCGATAATAATCCTACGGTACTAAACGTTTCTTTAAATTGCAGTTTTATATTGTTAATATAAATCTCTTGATAAGTCACAAAGAAAAATAGAAAATGGTTTCATTATACTACGTAAGCCGAAGCTATATAGAAAATATACAAAGACAAACACGGTAGTACAATAGCTATAATTTATCTACAAGACAACTCCAGTACCTCTACAGCTGAAGATGTGCAAGCATTTAAACTATTTGTTGCCACCTCTTAGTCTCATCTATGCACGTACAGCTGGTTAGAATTTGGATGCGACACCCTGGTTTTCCAAAAAAAAAAAGGACGTGATGCGGGGTTTCCCTGTCCTCCCATATGGTGTTAGTTGCATTGTTGTCAAAACAGGGAAAAGAATAAATGTACTTTTATAATATAAGTAATTTCGTCAAAGGTTATTATTTGTTTTGTTCACTAAATTATAGTTTTTAGTTAACCCAGTAAAAGCTTGGGTGGTTATACTTTCTTCCCTTTGCCTGGGCTGGCAGAGGGCGTGGTTTCTAACCTCCGTTGCTCCGCTGACCTAGTGGTTAGAGCGTTCGCCGCGGAAGCGGGAGGTCGTGGGTTCGATCCCCGGCCGAGTCATACCAAAGACTTACAAAAATGGTACTAATAGCTGCCTCGCTTGACGCTCAGCATTAAGAGGTTAGTGTTAGGACTGGTCGGCCTGGTGTCAGGATAATGTGACTGGGTGGGACATCATGCTACATGTCTGCGGCATGATGCCTCAGTGCTAGACATCGCTATAAACTGCATCACAGCAGACATCGTAGCGATATGACTGAAAAATTGTTAAAGCTACGTTAAAAATCCTAATCAAACAAACAAACAAATTGAAACATGGAATAGTACTACCCTCCCTTAAGACTTTAATCCCAAGGTGGGGTTCCTCTCTTTTGATCATCCCCATTTTTGTTACATTTGAATGACTCTGCCAAAGTCAGTTTTGTCCTCGTGGTGTGCGATTGTGAGTGTTTGTTGTAGTGGTTACCCTTTTGTAGTTAGGACAGCTCTATCGAGATCAAATTTTATACGGTTGTTTTCCCTATCTATACCTATTTGTGCATTTTTTTAAAAATTGAATGAATATTTAAGCCGAATAAAAATGTCTATTGAAAATAATAAGGCGTCTATGTGCATGTATTTTGTTTTATGAGTGCATGTTTTGCGTTTTGTTATTTGTTTGATTTGAACTAGATGCCTTATCAAATTACTTCAGTATTTGAGTGTTGCACCTTAGCGCAAAATAACGGGACTGACATTTTCAAAAACAGTTACTCTAAAAGGATAAATATGTATATTTACACTAGCCAGGAACAGAGTTCGCTTTTGTAGTTCCTCCTAAGAGGGCACATTCCTAGATGGCTTAACAACTACCCAGAGAACCCTGTCCCTGTATCTTCAAAGTAAAATGAATTACTGGCGTGGTTTTATCATTTCGATAAAGGTGGCCAGGATGAATTCGCATTATGAAATAATGTTTCCACCTCATGAATTCTATACGAGATAGCTCACCTTATGGCTTTTCCGTGTAGGGATTGGAATTGGAGGTAATCATGGGTTCAATGGCGAGATTGGGAAAATGTGTATATTAGTAGTCATTATTTTAGTGGTATTGCCTTCTTTTTGGTTTCTAGCATTGGAAAGTAGATTTTATTGTTTACGTTTGTTTCTGTGTCTTTTCCCGTTTCTCAATTATCCGTTTCCATTAAGTGGGGGCATGTCATTAGGTTGTTGAAATGTTTTCTTTAGGGATTTTGTGTTTCTATTTGTAGAGTTTGTTTCTCTTGGTACAACTTGTGTTTTAGTTTGCGTGGGCTTGGTGGTGAAGTCTGAAATTCTTGCTTGTTTCTTGAGGTGTAGGTGTGATCAGTGGCATTCAGCTTTAGTCCAGTTTGTTTTTCGCTCTGGTTTTGGTTCTGTCATTTATTGGAAGTCATAATGATTGTCATTTCAGTTCTTTACAAATTCGTTTGATTTTTCAATTGTGTTTAGCGTATCTTCCTTCTGGGATTCTCTCTTCTGGAGATCTTTTGGTGAATTGGATTTTCTCTTTATTGACTTCTTGTGTTTCTTTGATTTTGTGCGAGATGCAACACTTATCAGTGTTTTAGTAGTTTCGTTTCCACCTTACTTGTAGGTGTTTGCGTGATTTGTGGTGGTCGTCATGGTGATGGTGTTGTAATTGTGATGTTTTCTCGGCTGATTTATGATTTTTGTGGAGATGATTTTTGTGGAGGTGAAGTTTCATCCATTGACAGGTTTCCATGTATTGTATTACTGCCAGTGCAAGTGTTGTAGTTGGTTGTGTGTTTACATCTGCTTCCATGTGTTTTGTTGTTGCCGTCCTTGTTTTTGCAGTACCATTTCCTGTGACAGTTGTGGAACCAGGTCGGCACTGGTATACCATAGATTTTGCATTGTTCAGGTGTTTTCGGCGCTTCATCGATATATACTGTAGTTATGATTTTACCATTATCAAGTCCCGGAATGGTCTTAAAAGTATCCCTACGGAATTTGTAATCTTAACAACAGTTCTCACTTGGAAACCCTCATAGAAAACCTCCAGGGGGATCTCCCTCGGGAACTTTGAAACGTACAGTTCAGTACATTTCCTCTATTAATCTAGTCATGAAGGTGATGGATATGTCCGTGGCCACCATGTCAGAGATCAGAGGCTTTTATCCACATATCTCTGTATGCCTTAAAAATCCTGCCTAGTTCTCTTCCTCCTCAGTTCTGAAGTATTGTTTAAGGAAGTGTACCCCATTAACATGTGGTGATGTAAGTGTTGTTGTCATGATGAATTTGGTGCGAAAGCGCACGGTAGGTTTAAAAAGAACTGTTTAACAATGAAAATGAACTTAAAGCAGTTAATCGAATTTGTGATTTAATATTAATTGTGTATTAAAACAATTGTTTGTAAAAGCAGATAAAAGAGAAGTTACCTTGCTTTTTATCACTGTATTTCCATGCAAGTCCTTTAAGGAGACCGCTCACTGACAAGAAAGACATTACATAATGTAAACATTTTTTTTTAGGGTGAGGTATTTATACACAGATATCGTCTGTGTGCTGGAAGCATTCGGCTCTTCCCATCGAAAGCACTTAGCACGTGCGGCATAGGATGAACCGAACTCACTATTTCGAAATATTGTACAATATACATACATTTCCCTCGGTTACCGTTGTACACAAAAACGATACCCGAGTACATGTATTTAATAAATAAAAAGATTTATTCAATTCCGTGACAATACCACAACCACCACCACCCCACCCCCGCTTCAAAAGTGGTAACAATTCTTTTTAAACATCACGGAATGAGAAAATAAACAATTATTAAAACATTCAATTTTTAATACTGAATGAAACTGATCTGCAAATTACACCCTAATTGAAAAATCAGCAACCATATTTTCCGTTCCTCGAATCGTCTCGATTTGGAAACTATATGGTTGCAAAGACACCACCAAACTCATCAATCTTGCATTGGCAATCTTTACCTTGTTCAAGTATAAGAGCCGCTGATTGTTCGTTTGTAAGGTAAACTCTCTCCTGAAAAGGTACGTATGGACTTTTTTGATCCTCCATACTAAGGCTAGGCACTCCTTCTCAATCACTGAATAGTTTTGCTCCCTAGAGAGCAATATCCTACTTGCATAAGCAATATGCAATTTGATATTGCTCCTGTAGCAAAACAGCCCCAAGTTCCGTATCGGACATATCAGTCCTCAGCACAAAAGTATTGTTCAATTCTGGCAAATTTAAGATTGATATACTTCACTAGTTTCTGTTTTAAAGCATTAAATGCTTTTTCCTGGCACACACCCAGGGAATTTTGTTCGATTGCCCTTTCCTAGTCAAGTCTGTTAATGGGCTGGCAATAAACGCAAAAGTGAGGACAAATTTCCAGTAAAACTGAATCAAACATAGGAAAGATCTTACCTGTTTCTTAATTTCTGGTCTAGACGCATCTCTGATTGCTTCTGTTTTGTCCGGGTGAGGTTTCAACTGGCTTAGTCCACTTGCAAGATGCCCCAAACATTCTCGATTAAAATACTCTCTAAAACATTTGGTGGGCCTAGCTGTACGATTGGCAGCGTTAAGTCTTATCAAACAGATCCCTTAATACCTTCTACGAACGCACGACGCACAGGCGTTGACTAAACCGAAAGGTATGACTTTAAATGGATAAAGACCTTTGGGAATTGCGAATGCAGTTAACTCGCAGGTACTATCAGCGATCGGTATCTGCCAATATCCATAAGTAAGGTCTAATTTGGAAATGTATTAGGACCTGTTAGCTTTGAAAATAGACTTTCTATGTCTGGCCTTGGTTCTGCGTCGAACACTGTGTTGTTTTTTTTTCGTTGATTGTCTCCCGCGCATTAAAGGGTATCGGATATCCTTTAATCCTCATTGGTACTAGGGTAATCAATTTCATTTCGTGTTGAATCAATCCAGTATGGCCTGGTTTGACTGTAAACACGTCTGGGTGTTGGGACAAAACCTCCAAGATCTGCATACGCTCACCGTCAGGTAAATCCGGGCATACATTGATCTGGTCTATACTTTTTTCCCTACGTCAATGGGGTATTCAAGGTGCTAAAGTCGAATTCCGATTCGTCACACGATCTATTATTTATCACCGCTATACATTCTACATTTAAGACCCATTTATGGGTCCTCAAGTGGCCGAGTGGTCTTAAGCGCTCTCCTTTACGGATCATTGCCATCACACCTCATATTCTTGCTCGTTCAGAAATTCCTCGAGGAAGATATCGGTAATGGTTTCCGTTACCTTTAATTTACGTAGAGGTTTGTAATCCTCCTTTGCCTGCGCTCTGGATTGCACTGCTTAGATGATCGGGAATCGGAAGTCGGACATGGTTGGGGATTTAGACACCTGTACATACCTGTACAATATAATTTATTTCGTTATAAATATACATCTGGTATTGGTTCCTTTATATTCAACAGGACGTTTAGCCGTGTGTTTATGTGACTACATCGTTTAAAATATATTTAAAGTTAAGGTCTATGTATGGAGTCGTAACCATATAAGACTTTTAGTGCCTTAACGTACTCTTTAATTGGGGGAATCCAGGGTGACTGCCCCTCCAATTCCCAATTAACAGTATCTCCGTTTTATTGTGATTCATGGCAAAGGCTGAGGCTCTACCAAAAATAAAATATTCCTTATTCAAGTGTTGAAACGAATCTCCATCACGAATAAAATTTGTACAATCATTCGCATGGAGATGGGTTTTAACTTCCCTCTACATGTTGAGAATCCTTATACCTTATATGTTATATTATTATTTGTTAAAATAGTTTTATTGAGCGCTTCAATCGCTAAGATGTATATAAGCATGGACAGAGGGCACTCCTGCTTCACTGATCTTTCTATAGGGATCCCTCCCGTCAATGCCCATTAACTACTACTCTAGATGAAATTCCATTACACATGGCTTGGATCCAGCTGATACAATTTTCGCCGAATCACATTTAATTAAAATTTAAAAAATAAAGCCATTGTCATGTTGTAAGAATTAACCAGATTTCAACATGTGTATGTTAGACCCCAAGGCTATAATTTCGTGCGCGTCAAAATGTATGAAGGTCAATTCGGTAAACAAAAGGAATCCAGCCAGTTAATTGCCATAGCCATAAAACTAGTGACGCGCGCTTTATTTTTGCCAAAGCCAGCTACGTAACATTGTTCACAGGCAAGTGGTGGAATTCTTTGCTCGGAACAAAGAAGGGTCGTAAACGAGCCTGACAGACTGTTGGGAGGGGGGCAGTGTTTGATCATTAGATCGGAATTGGGCAAGGCGTGGCCAAACATTAGAATCGCAAGTTTAAATATATTATCAATTGTTTATTCTGTGAATAACAAGGACCTTCAGTACAGGTCAGCGATTATTTGTTCGATTATTGTAAAATATTACTGCAAAGTAAGTGTACGTTGATTATTGCAGTATGTATACTTTAGTACATACAACTGCCATTTGTAGTTTGATTCATTCATTGTGTTTTTTTGTGTATGCTTTGCAGGAGTATCATGTGTAAAAATATATCAGCGCATGGATATGTGCATATCTGTGTACATTTGTAGAAATGCAATGTACAGAAATGCGTCTGATTATATGATATTGTTCTGTACAATAAGATTGAGAATATATATACCATGTATCAGTAAGAATGTGCATTTTGATGGACACGAATGTGTGACCAGAACCAGTAATGACTTATCTGATAATATTAATGTTTAGTGTAAGTTTAGGGACCAGAGGGAATTACCCCAGTGCAGTTGGTCAGAGTCTCTTAAGGATTTCCCAATAAATGAGCTGTCTCAACACATAGAGTAAATATGGTATACAGTGAATAATAGCCTTAAGACCTTCAACAGAGAAACTCTATTGATGCTATAAGAGACATAAAAGCAACATTCAAAGACATAAAAAAATTAGTATCCAATGGTAATAATTATATATATATATATATATATATATATATATATATATATATATATATATATATATATATATATATAGTTGCAGCCATACATTTTAAACATGAAACTCATTTTAATATATATATTTAAGAAAATGACATAGAGTCAAAAATGGTGAACAGATGACAATAATTTTTAGGTCAAATAAGAATGGAGTTGAATGAGTAATATAGGTACTAAAGTTAATACAAGTTTGCCTGTATGCAATATCAATCAAAAATATATTCATTCATGGAGTGAGTGTATACTGATAACACCATAAGCATGCCTGATTAAGTAAACTACAGAATTTTGTTTCTACACACAACAGAGTATATGTTTAATTACTCAAGTAGCATGAAAGGTTGCAGTTTAAATCTTCCTGGGAAACCCTAATATTGATACAATACTATACCCCACAATTGGCTCACTTAATGACACGTGTGTTTGCAACCCTGCAGAAAAACTGAAATTGATAAATATCTATCGCTTACATGGGGGATATGTCTGGTATGGTTTCCAGGGAACCCAAAGGGTAATATATAAAGACAAAACAGACAGTTTTATAATGCTACAACCATATGAAAAATGAGATGCAAGTTTTCAACAATGGATAGGAGCTCTTATGTTCAGTACATGTGTGTAAGTGACATTGGTAGTCAGGTATTCTTTTCAGAGAAGCTGTATATACAAGGACTAGCAAGTCACCATTACCGAAAATACTAGCGTTAATATAATTATTTCTCACAATTATACAAGGGTCAAGGGTTGTGAGGTTTTCAAAGTAGATTATTACTTGCAACATGCCAACAACAAAAATTTAAATATTTAAATAAAATAGAACTACCTGCAAAGATCTTAACACATTCTGATTGTGACCAGGAAGCTACAAAATATATTTTAATGAAATTTTGATGGTGGGCATTGCAATGTACTTAGATAATGTTAGAGCTACATTTCCCAAGGTAATAACAGTGAAAACCAAAAAATGACAATTTTACATGTGGATCATATTCATTATTTGTCAACCTAACTGAAGAGCAGGTAGTTATTTTTCATACATAGAAACCATAATATGGATTTGTGTCAATATAAAATTTGAAAATATCTAAAACACCTTTTTTTAAAAAGTGTTCATGTGGAATTTGAGGAATTTATTTACACACAAACTTCTAAAATTACATGAGGATTAAATCTGAACTTGTGATTTATTGTTCTGAACAAAATTGCCAAGCCTAAGCAATTTGAAAAAAAATGTGATTCAATATTAGGAATACAGTGCCAGGGCTATGCAATTGTCCTTACAGTTGATTTATAATTATAAACACAGTGACAAGGCTATTCAGATTTCCTCACAAGAAATTATTCTGTAAAGAAGAGCAGTGAATTAATTTATTAAGTAAGTTTTTGTTTTTTTATGGTTTAACGCCATTTTTCAGCACAATATATAGGCTATACATGGTGGCCAGTATTAGTGGTGGAGGAAGAAACCAGAAAAACCCGGAAACAACCCCCGACCCACGAGAAGCTACGGGCAAGCTTTCTCACTTAACTACATTAGCCGAATCTTAGACTCGAACCCACGCAGACAGAGGTGAGATGGCAGTGGTCCGTAACGGACAGCGCTTTAGACCACTCGGCCACTCGGGGCCCCTCTATTAAGTAAGTGTTTTGGCATTAGTTTATGACATCAGTTAATAACAGTTTTAATTGTAATCACAGAAACTTTATTAATCTGTTATGTAACATCATCCATTATTATCATTAATATTTGCAAAACCAGGGTTAAAGACCACATAAGTATTATTGTCTGATTTACATTAAAGTTGCAAGCATCAAAACAGCTTCTAAATAATTCTTTTTTATTCCCAAACACAGAACTGTATGCATTACTAGCCAAATCCCACAAAAAGCTCAGCATCCCCATCCCCAAGATGAAATGTGAGCTATTTAAAAATGCATATATCATTTTCTTAACATAGCAGCCAATGGTGTGCTGAAAGACAGGAGCATGAAGCTTGCCATAATTATTCCTGTGATGTTGCCAAGAAATATTAGCTGGAAATTGGGTGAAGGTTCATGAAGGTCAAAGGTTAAATTATTTGCTTATTCTTCTAATCCTAGAATACGGAAGAAAGCAAACTTGGTTTGTCATCATTTATTTCTTAATTTCATTACAAATAAATGGAAAAGAGCATTTTCAATATATATTTCATTCACTTAATGTAACAGTTTTAAACTAAAGTTTACTTCACTCCTGTGATTTAAGACTTCTAATTTCATCATAATTAAGGTCATTGCACACAATAATGACACTTTGCATATTGTGTAAGCAAGAGCAAAATAACCATAATTAGCTTATTTTCATGCATAAGATCAATGTTAATGTACCATTTTGTTGAGAATTTCATACATGATAATATAACAATAAGAAAAATAATTGCACACATTTTTATTTTTATTTTAAGGTGGTGCCTTACAGTTTCATATTTTGCATAGGGTCTGATCTGCAAAGAAAAAGAATTTTCCTCAGCTTTCCTTGCTGGTTAAACTGACCATTTAAAAACAGACCTTCTTCTTTATCTTAGGTATTGTTAAAAGAACCTTTAAATCTCAATGGTTTGAAGATGATTGATGGGTGTAATATGGGTTATAGGATATACTTGAAGATGATTGAAGGTTGTAATATGGGTTTTAGGATATACAGCCTGTTATTACTTTAGATGTGTATCTCAAAACACTGCTAGCTCTGCTTGGTCAGTTTTCACTTTTTGGACTTTCTTATAAATTGTACAAAGAAGAATTGATAACCTTTTTTCACATTTAAATATCTGGTAATTCATTCAATGCATTTTCAGGAACAGCTATTGTCTACTCTAGCAAAATTTATTTTCCTCATTGGAATAGCTGCTAAAGGTACTGTACTTAAGACTAATTCAGGCTGATTTTCTAAGTACATGCGAGCAGTCATATTGCTTACTTGTGCTAAGATCACATACAATTTCAAACAAAAAGTTTAGTATCCATAGAAATTTATATAGTACATGAAAGTAACATAGAGGTATGTCAAGATTCTATGCATTGTGCATGTTGCAAATACAAACAACTTCACCCTACACCTGTCACTCTCTCAGTTCAGAATATCAGTAGAGTGCATTCCTTTCCTCTCAACATCTAAGTTCAAGAAGAGAGGTAACTCTTAAAAAATACTTTCTTTCAGAAATACATGTAGTTGGCCAAAAAGCATTATATATTATGTATACTAGTCAACAAGGGAGATAAAGATTAGAATTATGAATCATCATACAACCATATCATTTCTCTAAACACAAAGTTGTCAATACAAATGAAAATAATTATCAAAGAAGTTAAATAATTATCGACCAAATTCACCTAAAAACCTATGTAAAGTCGTACAGGCAAATACACAGAAATACAATAATGGTATCATGACAAGTTATTTGTTTCTGATATATTTCCTACATAGTAAACTTAAAAAAATCATTTCTTTTTATTTGAGTTTCATTACAACCCAGGTCACACATAATTTCTGTATTGTTTAGAGCAAATAATGCATATATCCATGTCTTTTCAAGATATTAATGTTCTGTTTTTTATGCACATGTACACTAAATGAGGTGTTCACACTGTATAAAAGATGAAACACAATGCCAGAATATTAGGATGATTCTCCTGCTTCTCCAACTTCACTTGTATCTGACCTTTCATGTAACAAAACATATTCACGACTGCTGTACCCAAATTTGATCACATCCCTTTCAAAAAGCTCCACATAACGACGTGGTTCTATCTTCTCATTATTCACATATGTTCCATTGGATGAGTCTAAGTCAATTACATATGGAGCTACTCGTTTTCCAACAGTGCCATCCTCACGTTTTAAGTCAACCATTCTGTATTGAAGCACTGCGTGTTGTTTAGAGCATGAAGGATGGTCCACAGGAATGTCAGCAACCAGTCTATCTCGGCCTATTAAATATGCACTCTGTCTGTGAACATGCAGCACTTGCAAAGCGTCATCATTTTTGAATGGATAGAGCCTCCATCTCTTTTTTGGTTTTCGTGCTTCTGGAGGTTCATTGTATTTTATAACAACACCTCTGAACGTGTTTGTGTCCTCAGTCAGCTTTCCTGAGAGCTGAAAATTGGGTTTTTCCACTGGCTTATTTTCACCTTGTGAGCCATCAGTCCTTTCAGTTCCACCAATGTCCATTTGGTGTCTATCAGGACCTAATGGATCACCTTTCCGATGTCGCCGAGCTTCAATACGCTTCGCATCATTTTGGCGTCTTTCTCGATTTTGAGACTTATAATCATCTTGTGGTTCCTGTTTTATTATCCTATGTGGATCATAATCTCGGTGTCGTCCATCATGATCACGATCCCTATCATCTCTGTACCTCTGGTCTCGATCAGAAACTCGAAGATTAATATCTCTGACATTGTGCCCATAATGCTTTGATTTACCATCTTTCGATCTGCCTGGATCTGGTTTCATCTTCCTCATAGGCTCTGGACTTGAACTTCTTGAACCAATGTGCTCTTGTTTTATATACCCTCTGGCATCCTGAAAGTAAATTTTACAATAAGATGATCACAAAAAATAATCCAGATTTTCAAGGAATGAAACAAATTCTTTTGTTATATAAAAATTCGTCAGATGGACTATACATCAAACTGTAAACCAAATGTCCCAAGGTGGGTGATAAATACATAGACACTTTCTTAATTTCACTGAACAACTGTACAACACCCTCTATGCTGTTTAATGTACATTTACAATAAATGTATGTACATGAACATGCACAAGGAAAACGAGCTGAGCTTCTGACAAATCAATATGAAAGCAAAAATGTAACACGTCAGTGAAATATACAATATCGCTGATTTAAAGTTTTTATATTTTATATTGGATAGTATGCAAAGAACCTGCCAAAAACTTGACATGGTCATCAGCTAAAAATGCAACAACTTATCCTACGCCTGTAAATTAAGTCAAGATTCATGATACCAAGTTTTAAAGTATATACTATCAACCCCTAAGTGCATCATGGTGCTATTTGCATGTTTTGGTCAATTTTGCCATTTTATTATAAAACACTTAAAATACAGGTACAGTAAAACCTGTCTTGAGAGACCAGAATCTCCATGCAGATTTATTCATTATATAGTGTTATGAACTGTTATGAGAGACCACCTGTCTTGAGAGACCATTATTTTTTGTCAGAAGGGGTGGTCTTTCAAGACAAGTTCTACTGTACTTACTGTAGACAAAAGAGTGACACTATGTTAGAACCAACATCTACTTCAAATCATCAATGTCATAACTGCATAAAGTTTGAAAACTATATGCATAAATGTGATACTGTGCATTGTTTGCATGCATCATCTGATACCGCTCTGGTGGCCTAGTTGTTAGAGCATCCACCTCAGATTTGGGAAGTTGTGGGTTCGATTCCCTGCAGAGTCATACCAAAGACTTATAAATAAAAATGGTACAAACAGCTGCCTTGCCTGGCACTCAGCATTAAGAAGTCAGTGTTAGTACTGGTTGGCATTGTGTAAGGATAATGTGACTGGGTGGGACATCATGCTAAATGTCCGCTGCATGATGCCCCTGTGATAGACATCACTATAAACTGCTGCATCGCAGACATCGTAGTAATATGACTTGATTTTTTTTAAAGCTATGCTAGAAATCCAAATCACATGCACTCACAAGATGGTGAGTGGTCTGACTGGTCAGACATAAATGCATTCATTTATGATATTGAAAATGAAAATGAGGAATCATGTTCTAAAAATAATTTTAACAATCTCACTGATGATAAGGGACATAGTGAGGATGACAGTGTTTCAGAGAAGGAAAAGGCCAGTCTAACACACCAACCATAACATATTGTGTCACAAAAAAAACACAATTTGGACACACAAAGCCCCCAATATGGCCGTGTTTAAAAATAACTTGATTGCAGGAATCTTAGCCCAAAGGTTTTTGCAAAGAATAATTTCAAAAAAATTACTTCTTGACCACCATGTTATAGGCATGTAATTTTTAGTATGTGTATGACTATTAATCAGTCCTGCTCAAAAGCTCAACTAAACCTATCCTTGAGTCATACAGGTCATATAATGCAATTAAAATTTATGGCAGTCAGATTCAAACAACCACATTTCAGAGTACTTATCTGAATGAAAATAACTAGGGTATTGCGTTGTCAAATTCTCCTTTGGATGAGTCCATCTATCTAAAAGCAGCATATGTAAAGTACAAAAGTTGAACAACCCAATTTATCTTTAGTCAAGTACATCAAGGACACATGCAGAAGGACATATTTTATTACATATCCCTGCCCTGTACAGAATAAGAATGTTGAGGCCAGCTTTAATATAGTTTATGATCAGCGCCATGTTTCTCTGAAGTTGCATATCTACTCCGCAGTTAAGAAGCAAAATATGACTATTTCAGTTGTCAGAATAACGTTAAAGTGCGATTCATGTCTGAATAATGCTATCAGCATAGCCCGGCAAAATAGATATAAAAACTCCAGGCTGACAGAGTTAAAATGGAAGCATCACCGGCATGTAGCTTTTCTGACAAGCTAAACTTCAACATTTTCTTTATTTATATTCTTTATCCTAATCTTCTTAAAATACTAAATATTAATTGTCCCATGCTTTTGAGGATGAATTAAGCCATAAATAACTTGACTGCAAGACAACAAAAAGCACATATTCGTGTTTGTATAGTTGATATGTGTTGATAGTGTTAACATCCACTGTATTAAACAGGCATTTATTACTGCTGTATTACCAGAAAGACCTCCATTAAACTGTACAGTGTCGCTCACAACAAAGTGTTTATATAATCAAATCAATTCAGGCATTATGATTGTGGTCAGAAATTACAGTTGGCTGCTCAAAGCAGATGCCACTCAAAACAGCTTTAACTGTACAGTGACTGTGATTATTTTTGTCTTTAAATTATTCTGAAACCAGACCTTGGAAACTGGTCCTTTTGTACCAACCTGTTATGAGAGACTGGTTTTTTGGGGGACAGAAGGGGCAGTCTCTCATAACAGATTTTACTATGCTATCATCCTTTTGTCTTTGGCAGTAGTTTTATTAGCTCTTTTGTAAGATATAGAATCAAATCATAGCCTCAACATCATAGCTAAAGGATCACCAGCCTTGAAAAGATGACTCCAATTATGTAATTAAAACATATCAGGGTCCATAACTTAAGCTGTGAATTAAATACTGTCCAAAACCTAGCATGGAAGAAAAGGACAGTAAAGTCAATCCATTCAGCTAGTTGGAATGTGATGATAGCCAGGAACGCCTAAATAAGATTAGGCTGAATATTTTTTCTTAAACAAAAGAATTAAAAAAATATATACTAATATTGAACAAAGTGTTTTGTCTTAGTTTTGTTCAAGATTTTTATCTTCCTTTTAACATAACTTGAAAACTGTTGTGTCTGCTTGTATCAGAATTTGACCCCATTAGGAAAAAGGCATCAGTACAAGTAAAGTCAGACTAAAGCAATATGGCCCAAATTTATGAAAACGTGTTGATATGGGATGGCAAGTTATGAGATAAGATATTCGTGAAACTGATATCTCAGTTCTCCATCAGTCATCCGGGGAACACACTATACGCTGCCATTATTTAGGCAGCAAGCCATTAACCTAAACATAAATACCTGGGGGACATATTACAATAAAGGACTATGTGTGCTAGTACTAATATTAGTACCCCTACTTCTTGGACAGGGTACTAACATTAGCCTATGTGTATTAACGGAGCAACAAATACGTTATTTAGTCAGTAATATGTAGCACCAAAACAAAAATAATGTGATCTTTCATTGTGGGACTAATCAATACTGTAGTCCTACATGTAAAACCTCAACACTGATATGTTGTTTTGGGTGTCTGGGTCTTACTGCCTAACTAACAGCACAGCATGGTTTCATGTTAACTAACAAGGTAACAAAAGTAAACTTTTTTGGGAATATCTCACACAACTGGCAACCAATAATGATGCTTTTCAACAAAGTAAAGTCATAATGTTTAGGTAATACTTTGTTTACTCTGATGTCTTTTCTCTAATAAATTCAAATTGTCACAAAAGAAATGGACCTGTTTTCAAGTTTTGTTTCTTTAATGAAACAACTGAAAAATATATATGCCTATTGGAACTGTAAGCATTCAAGAATTCAATCCCCCACATGAACCCACTCCGGCATATCTTGGCTATCGTCACATTTAAATAAATTCAACTATATGTCAACAGAACATGATAATGCTTGCTAGTGTCAGATTTTGATTCCAACAGGATCAAGACAGCACAGTATGTATATGTATGTATATTCACATTTAAATAAATTCAACTATATGTCAACAGAACATTTTAATGCTTGCTAGTGTCAGATTTTGATTCCAACAGGATCAAGACAGCACAGTATGTATATTCATTACATATCAATTTGTGGATGAATTTTGCTAAATGTGTGATATATGCCTGAAACTAAGAATACTCGTTCTGATGTCAGTCGATCTGATCTAGTTTTACAAGATTATTATTTGGGAAGTAAGATATCACTAAAACATAAACATGTGATGTCTTACATTGTAGGACTAACAAAATTATAAATAAATATTGGTGATATTTCTTTTAGAAAACTGAATATGTATCTTAGTTGAATCAAGATATAACATTTCTCGCTTGCGTTCCTGGTATATACTTGTTATTATAAACATTGATTTCTTATGTCGATTCTTATTTGAGGCTTTTAATGTTTCGGAACGCTGACTCGGCCCATGTTGGTATGTGAGAAAGCTTGCCAGTAGCTTCTCGTTGATTCTTTTTCCACCATTAATACTGGCCGTAATGTATAGCTTATCGTGTGCTGAAAAATGGCGTTGAACACCACAAAAACTAAAAAGCAATATCCTTTTAAACGGACAAACAGTTTGAAAATAGGCTATAAGCAAAAATGGCTAATAAACAAACCGAATGTTCAGGACTTTCCGATCGTCTGTGTGGTTTATGTTTCTTTCTTTTAACATCCTCATCACTATCGCTACTACTAGTACGATGTCTGTGCTTAGGTTTTACCATCCTAAAGTATTATGTGCGAAATAGTCACGATCGTACGTACATACGTAGCGTATACTAACAATAAACTTGTGATTTGTCAATCGGAGCATCTCGCATCTTATCTTAACCGATCTATGGCGAAATTACCCGAACACATTCGGGTGTTTTCGGTTTCAATAATAACTACTCCCGAACAATTTTGAAACTTTGTTTAAATTAAGATATCGTAAAGACGGTCGGACAGTGAAGATCTGGTTTTATTCATATTGCAGTGATTCGTATTCACAAATGACGAGACCATGTATTACATATAATATATTAAAAATATTAAATGTTCTGATTTGTGAGAAGAAAAAAACATAATTTTGTGAATCAGTGCTGAATTAGGTGTACAGAGCTTTGTTTTTTTTAAAAACTTTTTGCAAGCTGTGATTTTTTAATAATAGGAAAATGTTCTGCAAAGAGCCCACAGGTACTTAATTATGGGTCAATTAATGTATACACTCACCATATAACATGTTATATGGTGAGTGTATACATTAATTGACCCAGAATCAATCCTCCAAGTGATAGCCTATTTCATCTCGTGATTCTCAGTGTGAGTTCGATTTTCCACCCGGCCTTTGGTTGTACTCATCTATTTATTCGATCCTCTCACTCCTCCTGGATTTCACCCCTTCCGACTTCTCTCCTTCCTCCTATTTCCTTCCGTTTCTCTATCGAGACTATTGGGACCACTTTCACTGGTCTGTCCCCCGAAGCTTCCTCTCCTGAATTCCCGCTTTCCTTCTCTTCCTTCCGTCTCTATCGGAGATACTGGGACCACTATCCTATTCTGTCCCTCGAAGCTTCCTTTTATAAGCTACACTTAGAATTCTGTTCCTAAGGTTTTCCCACCAATTAACGTATGGCTGACCGGAGTTCCTATTCACGGGTAAGTTCTCTGTAACGAACTATAGCAACTAAAGCTTGCTGGCAGGTTTAAAGATATTATACTTTAAAATAAATCAGGGTCCCATCCCTATCTCGATTCTAGGGCCCTATCCACTCGACTAATTCAATCTGGCAGTCAGTCAGCGTATCCAGAAGATAAGGCATGCCCACTCCTTCTGGCAGCTTCTTTGATGTACAAAACATCCTTCCAGCCCAAGGTGCTAATTACACTTCTGACGGCCTTGGTCGGCATCCTATCCTAGCTATGGCAAACTTACGTAAGGGATGGTGTTAGCCTGCGGTCATGTTTAACAATAAACAGTGGCTTGTCCGACTTACTTGATTACACATGGTTCTAATTTAATTTTGGGTCGGGCAAAATGCCACAATAACCAACAGCATTTTTGGATCTACATGAGTTTGAAACTAGTGTTTACAATTCTCCAATAAAAAGTCAGGTGCTAATTTCAGTTATAAGTGTTCCAAACTCGTCTGTTAAAGGACTGAATTTAACATGGCTACAACAAGATTCATACCTGGTTCTAGTTGGTAAAAATATTCGGGTTTCTTAGGTCTTATGCCTCATTTTGCCTTACAAGTGTCTAATTTCATCATCACAGAATTTCTCAAAAGAATTTTTGGAAAACCTTGAAAATATGTTTAAAGAAATTTTTTTAAAACTGGTTATAAATATTTAGTTTTAAAGGACAAAAAAAGCTGGCAAGAAGGATTTACTTCACTATCAAATACAAGTGTCTAAACAGATATCATCACCTACTCAAATGAGTCAGGCATTTAATTAGTTAAATACCAGGGATGATGCCATATCAGAATTATCAATTTCATTATTACAACAATGTCTCTATTATTTCAGTTACAGCGAGAATAAGCTTTAAAAAAATTTAATACTTAAATCCAACTTTAATTCTCAACCAATCACACACACACACACACACACACACACATCGTTATGTTTACCCATTTTAATTCTCATTTTTCCATATCTGTAGTGAGTTCATCAATTCTACACATTTGTGCAAACCTGAGTCAGCACAGAAAAACTCTTGTGTAACAATTTGGAGAGGTAGGTATAACAGTACCAGTTTCATTGTGATATCACTTCATGTCTGTGATCAAAAGATTTTTGCTTTGAATACCATCTCTTAATGTACTTTCTTCATTCTATCTCACCCATTGCATCAGTGTAGGTCTCTGCACATACAAAAGCATACACATATGTACAGTCACGCTGCATTCTCAGCCATTCAGTCTTCCTAGGTCCTAGGTAACTGATTTTAGTTTGCCACTTGTAACTTTTGTACATCCTGTACATTGTACTGGACCAACATCTGCATTTAGCATATGAATACACTTATATTCAGAATCACAAAACTTGGTAAGAGGATGCGTTCTGAGGAGTACCTACATTTCAAATTTTTCCAGCCTAGATTAAATGTTTGCGTTTAGCTCATGACCAGTTGTATTTTTCCAACTGTGTTCGTAATCTTGAATCATGAAATTTGGTGTGAAGCCTCTTGATGTGCACTACATGCTCATACTAAAGTAGGTCATTATGGATCATTTATTATAGCTTCACTGACTTTAGTTACATTTTTTGTTCTCATTGTATTTTTAGAATCCACTGTTCATGCTCAAATCATGAATCTTAATAACGTGCATCTAATACCATGGTCCTACACACAAAAAATGCAGGTCCCTGGCCTTGATTATTCATTTGCAGTTAGCTCATGGTTACATGAAAGTTTTGCTATATGCAAATTAACCTATCCAAGAGTCACGAAACTTGATGAGGGGATACATCTAATACTTCCATATTAAAAATTAGGTCTGTAAGACCTACATATCATTCTTCAGTAACTTTGTTGAAATTTTATATTTGAAGTTCAGTTATCAAATGCTCTTGCTATTAAAGTCATCAAACTTGATAATGGATCCATACTGTCAGTATTACACGTCAAAGAATGTCACTATATTTTTTGCTTTACTCGCATTGGTAAGGTATTTATGTTTAGCTCATGGCCATATAGACTTCTGCATGCTATATAAATGTACATCTAAACATATACAGAAGACCGTTTTGACCAGTTAAGTTCCAAGTAGGGATAAATGTTTATTATAAATCTATACATTTATACCCAAGAAAGAGCTCAAAGTTTGCTATCATTTCCTGGAAGTCGGAAAACAATCCTACTGTGCTGCTTTGTGTCTTCTTTCTGTTTTAGTGGTGCATGTCCTTATATAGATGGCCACTCATACATGAAAGTGCTCATAAGCCTTTTGAATATTTTGTACAACATTACAAGATTTTCAAATACAATTACCTGCACAAACAGTGAAATGTCATTATGATCATATCTCATACTATTGTATGAGATTAAGTGATTAGAAGCACTGAGCTGTGTGTATTTTTCACTGTCATGGCATTATGTTCCCACAGCAAGGTCATTTCAGATTGACCAATTAATTGCAATACTGTACCTACCATTTCATGCTTTGTTTATCAGAATACTTGTACAATCAGTCTTGTCTGTAAACAGTCTGAATTCAAATTGTTTGGGTTTTGTTGTTTCATGAACATAAATTGTCAGGATTTTAGATGTTCATCTACATCACCACCTGACCAGGTGTATGGGGCATTATGTTAAGATTTTGTTGCTTCCTGAGCTTTACTCATGTTCATTCACTTAAACACAACATATTTGCACACACAATCACACAGACTGAAATATTGTACAACAGAACCACTCATTTAGAAACCAAAGTATTACCTTGCCTGTTGTTTTTTTTTTTATGCACAAGAAAATAAAATTACTTTTTTCTCAGACATTATAGTAGTGTGGTGACATAGTTACTCAATATTCTTTATATGCCCCTCTCAAGTACATAATGCAATTTGTATCTGGCTGACTTGTCTGAAATTCCATCAACAATATTTTTGTTTTGTTTTCCTGAGCACAACTCTGAAAGCCATGCAAGATATTTTAACCAAACTTGGAACATGTTAATTAAATTGCCATGAGGTGTCATTTGATAATAGAATTTTCTGTTTTTAATATTTATATTACCATGGAAACAAAGTGCTGCAGAAGTAATATGTAAATTGAGAGTGGTACACTAGAGAACATTCTATAACAAGCAGTATATAAATTGAGACTGACTGAGCATAGAGTAATTTCCATGAGAGTTTTGATATGTATGTAAGTCTAGAATGAAGTGTATCTCATCTATTGTGATCTTTGCTGGACACAGTTGGAATGTGTTCATCTGAATCATCTTAATGTTTTTAAGACATTTGATTGATTTCAAGAGAATTGGTAAAATTCAATACCACTACCTTATAACAATATTGACAAAAAATGACACAGGATTATTACAACTCAAAGTTAGAACAAATTTCAGATCAGTTCCAGTAGTGTAGTATTGTGCCTTACATTTTGGAATTTAAATCAGTGTCCATGAATTCAAGAATTATTATTGGATTACACATTCTGTTAGACAGGTTTACATGCATCTTTAAGTTCTTAAGCTTGAATAACAATGTTATGGAGGCATTCTTGTTAATCTTAATTGTAGGTAGAATTTATTATTGTCCTTGATACAAGGACGTTTACTATCTGGGGCAGCAAAGTTTGATGGCTGCAAAGTTGATATAATAATGAAATTATCTGGACTCTTAGATGCACTGGTGGAGCAAAGTGAAGTTTGTTTCATGGCACTAAATCTTTTGATAATTTCAGTTACTACTATTTTATATATTGGTGTGTAGATTCATTTTAGGACTGTTCAACTGAAACATATTTAAAATCCAGGGAAAGAATTTTTTTGGTAATAAAAGGCTGGGTACTACACTGATAAAGGTCATAATAAAAAGCCGGGTAAAATTCATATGAAAATTTGTACCTCAGTGGGCAAAAACTCCACATTGAAAATGCCTTCCACAGTTTAATTGCTAAAAATATGACTCGTGTGATTTCTTTGACCTGTGTGTGTTTGGAAATAAAAGGTAATCATCCCTAACAATTAACTACCAGGAGATTTTTGTTCAAAGCATGGTTGGTGTTTAGGAAAATGTATGAAACACAGGTGACATTTATGATATGTTGTTTATGTAATAATTACAGTACCGGTAGATGTGATGTATACTGCTATGCAAAAAGTTAAAAGGACAAAAATAAATGTCCTTAAATCATTCTCAAATGTTGGATTCTCAGACATTTTGATGCATGTCATCAAGTTAATAGTGACTACATGATATTCTTAGATAAATTAATAAAATAAGTGTTCACGAATCTTTAAGTTTTGAGTACAAATAAATCATTAAAAACAATCTTGATTTACTTCTCTCTCTCTCTCTCTCTCTCTCTCAAAAATAAAAATATTTAAAAAATCATTTGTTTTTAACCAATCTCTTTATCTGTCTATACATGTATATATATATACCTGGCTGCTTTTTGCTTCTCCATTTATATATATATGCATTCTAATTAGCTCTTTGTATTATATATATATATATATATATATATATATATATATATATATATATATATATATATATATATATATATATATATATATATATATATATATACTTTTAGCTAACTTCAACTATTGGCATATGGTTGTAAGGTACCAGCAGAGATACAAAGAAAAGAAACGTTTCATTAAGTGATCTCCTTAAAATTTACAATATTTTAACTTATTGTTTTATTCCTTTTGGGATATTTTGTTTGTGGCAAGCTCATATGTTTCAAGGGCAAGTTCAATTTTCCCATTGCTGACTTATAAAAAATTTAAATCATTATTTCTCAAATGGATAATGTTATCTTTTTCCCGAATTCATATTTGATCAATAAATTTTAATAATAATAGTACAAATATTGGTAGTACATGTATTTGTAGCGACAAATAGTTCGAGAAGGAGGGGCCCCGAGTGGCCGAGTGGTCTAAAGCGCTGTCCGTTATGGACCACTGACATCTCACCTCTGTCTGCGTGTGTTTAAGTCTAAGATTCGGCAAATGTAGTTATGTGAGAAAGCTTGCAAGTAGCTTCTCGTGGGTCGGTGGTTCTTTCCGGGCTTTGTCCGGTTTCTTCCTCCACCATTAATACTGGCTGCCATGTATAGCCTAAATTGTGCTGAAAAATGGCGTTAAACCATTAAAAAAAAAAAAAAGTTCCAGAAGGAAATATTCCCATGATTGCAGCCAATAAGTAATGAGAATAATGTGCAAGAATTTCATAGACTTGTTTGGATCAATCAGAATTACGTAAGAGATACTTTTACAAGTTGTTATGCGATGTTTTATGTGCCAGTGACTTCATTGGTAAGTAAGAGCTGCAGATTGGACTACTTTAAATGAAAAGAGAGGGTAGTTAAAAATGGAAAAAAATAATTTTTAAAAAAAAAAGCATTTGACCCCGACGTGATTCGAACACGCAACCTTCTGATCTGGAGTCAGACGCGCTACCGTTGCGCCACGAGGTCTTGTATAATGTTTTACGAAGCTAGTTTCTATAACTAAAGCTTTCATATCCTGTATTTGTACTTTTTAAAATTTTAATTACAGAGGAATTTATATTTTATAGAATAAAATATATTTATACAAAAAAGTGTCTCTTATTCAAAAGCTTGATAGTTATCAAGACCGACGTTTGCACAACATCGGATTTCGTATTTGTTTGCTAACTTTACCTCTTCAAAAGACCCGTATGTTGGATTCAGCTTGTATACTACTTGCGTCTTTAAATGCAACTTTAATAAGATGGAAACACTTCTTGAGCAACAGAGACGCTATCATGAGGAGAGGGAGAGGTTGATGGATACCATGAAGAAGGAAAGATTGCATCCCGTAAAAACGGTAAGTATACAGAAAGTGATAGGTATAACAATGATCGCATGTAACGTGTTTTCGTTATATAACGTTACACGTGAAAACACTGTAGTCCGAGTTCCTCTGACCCTTGCCACCCTTTCTTTTGGTTGATATTTGACATTTATGTTGGGCTGTAAGTTCAGAGTCCCAGCCTATTGAAAAGTTGGAATTCGCCGACACCATTTGGTGCCGGGATAGGGTAGCTGTAGTCCTACATGTAAGGCATAGCACATGTTGATTTTGTTTAAGTGCTATGTCTTACGTTCCGAATAACGGCCTTGTGTAGTCTGTTCCGATGTCGTCGAGATCGGAACGAGTAGTGAAAGTTTCAGGAATATCGCACATACTTGGCAACTTATATCGACACTCTTCTACTAATTTATATTTAATTAATATACTTACTGTGCTGTTTTTATCCTGGTGGAATCAACATCTGACATTTGCAAACGGACGCATTTTCTTGTTCAGTTGACATACATTTGAATTTGTTGAAATGTGACAGTAGTCGAGATATGCCGAAGTATGTTCGAGTAGGTTTCAATCAGAAAATGTTTCTTAAACGAAACGAAATGTTGCTTGCTGATCATATACTTGATACTTTGATACTTTCATTTCGTTAAAATAAAACGGCCTTGTTGAAACCTACTTCGACATTCCTCAGCCACCATCGCATTGCAACCAATTGAAATGTGTGTCAGAGAACATAAAAATGTGTTCATTTGCTAGTGTCAGATTTTGAGTCGATTACAATCAAGACAAGAAAGTAAGTATATCAATAACTCTTAAATATGTGGATGAATGTTGATATTTATTCCCAAGAATGTGATAATCATGAAAATTTCACCTCTTATTCTCCAGTCAGTAGAGTTCAAAACACACTACACAGTGCTGTTTTTTAGGCAGTAAGACCCTGATGCCCAAAACATAAATATCAGTGTCAGGTCTTACATGTAGGACTAAGGGTAGCTGCTAAGTAGCTGGCCTAGCAAATTTGAATGACCTTTCATCAAGATATTCCTGCATGAAGTTAATAGAAATTGCGAGCATAGCATTTGTTAGATCTTTAATCTGCTGACAGGCAAGATGAAAGTACATCTTTGCTGAAATTTGACCTGGATTAAGCCATTTGCATTCAGAGTCACATGACTACAAATCTTGCAACCTACATGTCAGTGACATTAGAGGCCATATAGTTACGTGATATCAACAATAAACAAATCGCTAAAGTTGTTGTACATGGAATTTGAACATAATATATAAAAGTCACATAATGCTTGTAAAAAATGTAATGCACACTTAATTCTCAACATATTTATTCTGAGAACATTGAAGGGGCCCAGAGTGGCCGAGTGGTCTAAAGCGCTCTCCCTTAACAGATCACTGCCATCTCATCTCTGTATGCGTGGGTTCGAGTGTAAGATTCAGCTAATGTAGTTATGTGAAAAATCTTGCCACTAGTTTCTCGTGGGTCGGTGGTTCAATCTGGGGGTTTTCCCGGGTTCTTCCTCCACCAATGATACTGGCTGCCATGTATAGCCTATCGTGTGCTGAAAAATGGCATTAAACCCTACAACAACAACAACAACAACAACTGAGAACATCGAACAGATACCTGTTGGTATCACATGAGAGTTAAGAAAACCATTTTCAAGAGAACAGAGTATGTGTCAATGATGTTTTTTGTTTGTCGCATGTACCACATTGACACATGCTCTCTGTGTGGTGAATTAGGTTTTCGTCATATTGTTACAGATTTTTGGTCATTGTTTTCACAATAAATATTTTGAAAAGTTTGTTTTTCATTGTTCTATAAAAATTACATGTCATTCATTTATAAGTTTGATTTGTTTTCCTACAGCAACACTAGAAATAGTTTATTGTTGATATCACATGACTGTATGACCAATGCTGTCATTGACATGTAGGTTGCGAGAGTTGCATAGTTATGTGACTATAAATGCAAACCAGATCCAGGTCAAATTTCAGCAATGAAGGACTTCTGTCTCAAGTCAGTGGGTTAAAGACATACAAATGCTATGATAGCAAGTTCTGAGAAAATAAATCATTCATATCGATTTCATGCAGGTATATCTTGAGGAAAGGTCGTTCAAGTTTGCTGGCCCGGCTAGTTGGTAGCTACCAAATGGTGTCAGCAAATTCCAACTTTTTGATAGGGAATTGACTCTGACCCTACACCCCAACATAAATGTTCAAACATCAAAAATGGGAAGACATGTATGAGAGGAAACTCTGACAGAAGACACTGCAGCGATGTTATCTACATCTAAATAATATGCTGATATGGTCAGGCTTGACTGTTAAACAACAGATGTTGCTTTGTCAGGATACTTGCAAATATGGTTGTGACAGTTCAGGTGTGATAACAAAGTGAAAGATCATCAAGCTACATTTTCTTCCCATCCTACTGAGACCAATCCATCTCACAGGGGCTTGTATTACTGCTTATAGTTTACCTGTCATACATGTGCTATATAATAACTACAAGTTAGGATACTATTCTCCATTTTCACATGAAAATTTTAAGAATAGACGCTGATATTTCAGGCTACTGTTCACATAGCCTAATAAATTTGATAATATGAGCCCCTGTGGTTCAGCTACGATTTCGGTGAAGAGATAAGTATACCTCAGCTGGCATAGACCTGCTATAAAACTTTGTAAAACGCCTTACTGCCTAAAGAAACACAAAACCTGTATTGGTATTGATGGGTAGATGTTATATTTAGCCAAGTTTAGATCCTTCCAGGTTTTGTAGGGAGCCTAAAAAAAGTCTTAAGATTTTTTTTTTAACCTACAAAGAACCTTTAAAAAAGCCTAAATTTTGATAAGAAACCTTATAAATTAAAAGAAAACCTTAAAATTCTTCAACATGAGTCAGCAGAAAAAGGTAAATAAAAGTTTATATATGAAAAAGTCGGCACTGCACGATTGAGGAAAAAAAACATAAGCTGCACCTGAAATCAACTATAGCTGTCATACATCCATGTTGTCAGTAACTTGCACATCCAGTATATCCTGACTTGCTGTAATGGCGAGTAAGACACGTTTTCAAATGAGTTGGCTATCCAAACCTCAGTACACTCCTTGGTTGGAAAAAGATGAAGATGTGTTTTCAGCTAAATGTAAATTGTGTAAAAAAAATTGTTTAATATTAAGAGATCGGGTGAAAGTGGCATACGAATTCACGCAAAAGAAATAAAACATCAAGCGAACAAGAAGAGCATATTGTTGGCACCTAAATTGGCATTCTTTATTGCACTTTCCAAGCATGTTGAGCCCTAACTTACAGAATACCAAACTGATGCACCCATGCTACAATTTGCTCATCATGATATCATGCAATTGCAATAGGCCTCCTTAAGAGGTTAGTTATCCCAGAAAAGATTGAGGAAATCAAAACAACAAAAGACATTGTTACATTTGAAGTGACTGACCCATTATATCATGTAACCAGACACAAGATTGCTGTTGGTTTTGTAGCAGGTTCCACGATATATGAACTAAAATAAAGCCAAAAAAGTGAGTGAGCTACAAATTTTAGTCTTCAAGGATGCAGGCAATAGTATTATTGTTTGTTTTGCTGACAAGTTCCTTACAGAATCTCAACTTCATTATGGTTTAGTGAAAGACATGGCATGCCTTGACCCTGCTGCCATTTTAGAAAGTAAACAGAGGCTAAGTTGAAGAGAATCATGCATTCTTCAGTCAGCAAGAGAAAGTTCAATATCAGTTGTTGTGATGCTGTTATTAATGAGTTTTCAGCATTTGTTGACTCTGCCATTAGCAATGGCTCACTTGGATCTTTTTGAAGAAAAAAAGAATGTATTGACACTTTTTTTTTATGACAGGCTTGCTCATCAGCTGAAATACTCCAACCTTTAGCCAGTTGTGAAGACCTTGCTGATCTTCTCACATGGGCAAGCCACTGCTGAAAGGGGATTCTCAATAAATAAAGAAGTGGAAGAAATAAATATAGCAGAAAGAACTTTGATTTCCAAAAGGGTCATTGTTGATGTCATTAGAGTTGCTGGTGGAATCAATAAAGTTGAAATCACACCAAGGCAGCTTATCAGTGCCAGCAGTGCATACAGCAGGTATGAAGCATTTTTTCAACATGAGAAGAGAAAAAAGCAGACAGAGAGAACAAATCTGAAAAGAAAAGCATTGGATGAGGAAATAGTGGATTTGAAAAAGAAAAAATCAGTGTTAACTTATGATATAGAAACATTGAACAGTTTAGCTGATGAGTATGCAATAAAAGCAGAACATCAGAGGAACCTTACTTTCATTGGCTCATCAAATAGCTTAAGGACATCTGTGGAAAACTGGAAAAAAAACTGGAGATCAGTTGGAGCTGGACAAGCAGATCGATGATAAGCTTAAAGCATTGAAATATATATGAATTTTGCATGACACTGCAATGTACATTGCTCTGCTTTTGTGAATATATATGATTTAATCTTTCAATTCTTGTTCATTAAGTTTATTTAGATCTTACCTTGCTAAGGATGTGGAAATAAGATCAAGTTATATTATTAAAAATAATGTAAAATTTATGAGTATGCCATTATTTGTGTGCATGAAAGCCTGAAAACTGCAATTCTTTAAACCTACATTTTTCACAAAGGCCTAAAAAAAAACAACTTAAAAAAGCCTAAAATTTTTAGGTGAGGAATTGCTGCTAACCCTGTGGACCTTTGGAATATTTTGAACTTGACACATTGAATGGTAACCATGTGGATAGTCTTTTTTACTGTGAGCACACAGTGGCTGTGTGAATAAGTCTTTCCAGCATTGATTCCTGACTGACATGCAAATATAACTTCCTAAAGAGAATTGCGGAAGATTGTAAAATGTTTGCTTTTATTAAGCTATATCACTTAAATGCATGCAGTATAGATTGGTGACATGTAGGATATAATGGATGTTTGAACTTGTTCTTATTCTTGCGGTAAAATATATATTTAGACTTTGAGAGTGAAAAAATAGTAAAGGAGGTCTGTCAGGCTCATTTTCTATGGCAAGCTAAATTTGATATAAATGTTTTTCACTCATGCGATACATAGTTTGAATAAGACAAGCATCTAAATTTGGCACCTTCAAGAGATCTAGTCTGCAGGCTAAACCAACGAGTCTGGTGGTCAGTGTCAAATCCATGGGCAGTATCTTTGATACCCACCCCTACAAACAAGTTTAAACGATTCTTTGTGTAAGGCCAACAACAACAAAAAAATGAGTTTCCTATTGCACTGTGTTTAAATTTAGGGTAAGTGGGTAATTAGTTTTTAACCATTATATAAGCACTTAAAGTACATGGCTAAACCTGTTCAATTATATGCACAAGACAATTATGGGAATTGTAAAACAGATTTCTTTCAATTTATGATTAGAGTATACTTATCACTTAATTAGTTAATTAGCTTAATTAGCTTAACCAGCTCAGTTAGATGTACAAAATCAGTTTTTTGAAGATTTTTTTCTTCTTCTTTTTTAAATTTTTCTTTTTTTAATGTGGGTTGGGAAGTGCTAAGGTCAGCAATGAAAAACAGGGATTGTTAGTCAACAAAAGATGTACTTTTGGGGCCTAGTTTGTTTCTTTATCATGGCAAGTCATTGTTTTGGCAATTAAATTTAAAAATGAACACAAATTTAGCTTTGGAAAAGATAAATTGTCACAAACACATCAGCCCACACTTATTGTTGAAGAGCATGCAGATCAGAAGCTATGGTCAGCTTCACTTTCTTTCTGACCTTACTGACTCCAGTTTCATTAAAGACATTATGAGAATGTGTACATCAGCTGACTATAGCTGAGATTGGCTTGTGCCAAGTTGTAGTTCAGTCAGAAAACTCTGCTGTTTGGCTTTATGCGTGAAGTACTTTGATATAGGGTCTTTGTTTAACAAATGCATGTATACTTTCTGTTGGCTTAAAAGTCATTTAACTTGGTCCAATGGCAACAAAGTTCATCTGACTGATTTTATTTGTCTGACTTTGTATACTACAAACTGGTTTTAATCTGTTTCATTGAAGAAAATAGCATTTAACACTTCTACGTCTTCACATACGTTTACTATATGTGGTTTCAAGTGGCTGAGAGATAAACACCATTGAGTAACCTGACCTTTTCATAGACTTTCATGCCTTTAGATTCTGCTTTTGATTATGAATGCTCAGTCAGATATCTTGAGGAAAAACTTGTTGGAAAGAAGCGTACATGGAACCAGCAGCTTTATTCCCTTACATAGCATGTTCATTCAGGGAGTGTGGCCACACTGAAAGTTAAATAAAATAAAATATTTTAAATTGAAACTGTAGAGACTCAGCAAGATCCTGAAATCTGTCCATTATGTGGTGGCTTGCTTGCAATATGAAGATTTTAATACCATTGTTATCAGCAAAGGTTATTGGTAATAGACCTTTCATTTGGATGTCGACTGCCCCAGGGCCAAAGTGGTTAGCATGTTAACCTTGTGGTAGGTTGCAGGTTAAAATCTCTGCCAAGTCATACCAAGGACTTAAAGACAGTCACCAGGTCTTGCTGTCTTGGTATGGAGATGTTTGTACAGTAAATTTAGTCTTTGTAAAATCATACAGCTGTTTCTTAGCTTGCCCACATTCATCTATAAGACCTATTTCAAATGTATGACTGTTGGCATTTAAAGTCCATATAAAAAGCTGTTACAGGCCTTCTTTTCCCGACTGCATTTAATTGCCTCAATGTTTGAGTACATGATCAGTTCACTGGCTGATCTTGTCAAATGCTAACTTAGAAATTGGTCTATTTTTGGTCTGATGTTGTATAAACCCATTACTCTTGAAATATGTTTTATGTTCCACCAACTCATCGACATTCAGAACAGATAGTTACAAAGCTGTGCTTTGGTTACAATATGCAATCCTCAGAATTTCTTGCCAGGCTGCTATTTTGCATCAAGAATAATAAATAAGAATAATAAATAATTTAATTCAGGAAAAAATAATCTTTTCAATTTCATACAATTTTTTTCTCTTATTTTTATTTCAGGCCAGAGAGCAAATCAACTCGGACCATAGAATGAAGCTGCTGTTAGATGTAAGTATCTTACAATTTATGATTTATGGTAAAATATTGTATTCATATTAGCTATATGTCTTAGGGTTATCGACATCAGGTTATATCAGAAAGGCTGGAGGTATGGAATTAATTTGATCCACCACCGAGTCATAGCAAAGACTTACAAAAATGGTACTAACAGCTGTCTTGCTTGGCGCTTGTCATTAAGAGGTTAGTGTTAGGACTGGTTGGCCTGGTGCCAAGATAATGTGACTGGGTGGGACATCATTCTACGTGTCTGTGTTATGATGCTCCAGTGCTAGGCATCACTAGAAACTGCCACAATGCAGACATCATAGCAATATTACTGAAAATTTGTTAAACCTATGTTAAAAATCCAAATCACTTACATGAAGTACCATGTGCAAAGATTTGTAGAAGAGCTTGTTTTCAGTTTTACTCTAAAGCCATTTCTACTAATTGACACAGCAGAACTGCTGGTACAGTTTTCTCCATGATCCAAGAAGCTTTCTTATCTTATCTGTGTGAAGTGCACGAGACCTTATGCTGTGGTCTTGGTGGCACCTAGATAATTTTAGCTGTGCTGATATTTACAATGACAGAATTCACTCGTTAAAATACCCCCAAATATGCCTGTTGTATTTATAAGAGTACATCAAAAGAACATCGCAATAGCTGGGCAGCAAGTTCAAAGACTTCGACTTGCAGCTTGGGTGGAAAAATGCTGAAATTAACAATGGTTCAGAGACCGAAAGATCTCAAGATGTACCTGTGGTTATTATAAGAGTACACCAGAACTTGAGCTTCAATTATTGTGTTCATTTCTGATTGTAGCCAAATAGTGCGTGCAACCTCGAAATCAAGACACAACAAGACTTGGACAAAATGTTGTTTGCAAATTTGAATAAGTATTTTGGGGTTAAATGGCAAACTGTCAAAGATTTTAATGAGATTCAGAAGATTGCTGCAGTTGGATGGAATGCTAGCCAATTGTAAGAAAGTATGTGATGCCTGGCTTAGTGTTTGGAATATGACCATTCCTTGGATTGACAAAATTCAGTCACACCCTGAAGGACTAACAAGAGTTACACTGCTGTCAGGTTTTCTACACATCTAAAGTCACCAGTATTGGCGTGAAACCCATGCCAAATTCAGTTGATGAAGAAAAAAAATCTGCATTGCTTACCAATTGAAAAGCGGAAAAGCTGCAATTGTCACCAGAATAGTATATTCAAGATAATACTAAGTTTGGACAAATGGGATATCACCCCTGTATTCACGACTTGAGATATGGTAGCCTAATTTTGCGCATGGATTTGAAAAGTTGTAATGTTCAATTTGGCATGTCAGCCAAAAATTTAATTTTCAACCAAAACAACATGTGATCCATTGTTTATAGAAATGATGTATCGTTGTGTAGAATTACCAGACATGCCAAATAGGCTGACATGGTTCTACATGTCAGTGTTATAAAGAATGTGGAAATTAAACTCGATGGCACCAAAAGTTCTTCTGATCTGCAAAGTTCAACATTGTCTGGGATGGGACTGCAACTTTTGCTGGTGGGACTCTTATTTTTACCAAAATGTGAGTCCTGGACTAGGTTTTAAAATCCTAGTGAGACCTCTGAGCTGTGGGATTACATGTATGCAAGCAGGTTAGTAATAACAGGCCCACTTTGACCTCTCCTGATATATGGGTGAACTCTAGGTATTTTAAAAGGTTGGGACAAAAGGGATTTTATGGTTGTTATAACAGTGCATGAAAATAAAGCCCTTCATTACAATGTGGTTCAAATATCTTGTGGGACCAATATGGACTCTGTGGTCAAAATTACAGAGTTGTGCTTGAATTAGTCTAAAAGATATATGACATGGGTTGAAAGAAACCATTATTATGATTATTATTATTATTATTATTATTATTATTATTATTATTATTATATCTTTGTCTACTATTTTGAGACATTATCTTGCAAAGTTTTAAATGCAAAATTAGCTTGAAGTAAGAAAAATTTATAATAATACACTTAATTTACATAGATTTTTTTATTAATATATATTTGACATTTTATTTATATCAATCACTCAAAACACATATTTGCAATCATTTAATTTTTTCTTCTTCATATTTTCAATGTGATCCAGTACACAATATGACCAGGAATAATGGATTACAACTAATGCATTGTAACATAAGGAGGGCTGTATCATGATCAGGTGAATGTTACCAGAAATGTTATATTCCAAGTAATGTACTATGTTGCACTAAGGAAGGTCTTATTAGGTATACAATATGAACAGCAATATTGAAATTGAACTAATGTATCGTAATGAGGGCATGTTGTATCATGATCAGGTACACAACATGACCAGCAATATTCGACTGCCAATTAATGCATTATAATTGTAGTCTACTATGCTCCAGTATACACTCTGTCCAGGAATAATGGACTTCATCTAATGTGTTCCAGGAATAATGGACTCCATCTAATGTGTTCCATGAATAATCGACTTCATCTAATGTGTTCCATGAATAATCGACTTCATCTAATGTGTTCCAGGAATAATAGATTCCATCTAATGTGTTCCATGAATAATCGACTTCAACTAATGTGTTCCAGGAATATTGGACTCCATCTAATGTGTTCCAGGAATAATGGACTTCATCTAATGTGTTCCAGGAATAATGGACTCCATCTAATGTGTTCCAGGAATAATGGACTTCATCTAATGTGTTCCAGGAATAAGGAATAATGGACTTCATCTAATGTGTTCCAGGAATAATGGACTTCATCAAATGTGTTCCAGGAATAATGGACTCCATCTAATGTGTTCCAGGAATAATGGACTCCATCTAATGTGTTCCAGGAATAATGGACTTCATCTAATGTGTTCCAGGAATAAGGAATAATGGACTTCATCTAATGTGTTCCAGGATTAATGGACTCCATCTAATGTGTTACGATGTTGGAGGGCTGTACTATGATCAGGTATTAATGTGACCAGCAAAGTTGGACTCACGAGTAATGCATTATCATGTAGGCATGCATGATCCAGTACGCACAGTGAGTGGCAGTATTGGACTCCATCTAATGTATTATAAAGAGGATGGGCTGTGCTTGGACCTGTTCTTTTTGTTCTATACACTCGGCCACTCTCAAGTGTCATTGATCATCACCCAGTGTCTCACCAATTGTACGCTGATGACACCCAAATATACAAGTCTAGCCACCCAACTGAAGTTGATGTTACCATCCATAGAGTAGAAAGGTGCATTTCTGATGTGCAATCATGGATGACATGTAACAAGATGAATGATGATAAAACTGAGGCCAATCTGATCACAACACAAAGACTTTCTCATTCACATCCTTTACCTCAAACAATAAATATCAGCAACACCAATATTAAATTCACACAGTCAGTACGAAACCTAGGTGTTACTCTAGACAGTACTCTCACATGACACCATCATGTCATGAACATATGCAAGGCTGCATATCTTGCTGATCTTTATACAGTTATTTTCTTTATCTTTTTCAGAGATACCTTGAGAGTACAACTGAACTAAAAGATCTTTATGAAGACAAGGATGGGTGAGTTTAAAGTCCAACTACATTTGCATTAATTGTAGCAGAATCAATTCACTTTCTACATGATAATATATTATATGTTATTGTTATTCCATGTATGTGTTTGTTCTTCTGAGGCTCATCCATTTGTAACACTTGGAGAATTTTTCAATGAAAGTGTATCATACTTACTATATGACTAGATATTTCATGCCAGAGACCATATATATGTTACTTGTGTATATGAAAGTGACAAAACTAATTGCTGTTATCTTTTTAAGAATGAGAAAAGAAGAAGTGCAAGCATTGTCTGGGCCAAATGAATTTTCGGAATTCTACTCAAGACTGAAACATATTAAGGACTTTCACAGGAAGCATCCCAATGAGGTAATTTCAAATATGGAAATTTGATGTTATGCACTCTAGATCAAAATAATTAAGTATCTTTCAGTTTGAATATTTGAATATTTCATAAATTAAACAGAATAGTTGAACATGTTGTTCAATTTTGCTTGTGGACAGTTTTCGTACTTTATTGTATACTATAAATTTACTTTTTCTGCTGAGGTTGCAATTTTTATTCATTTCGTGGTTGTTAAAACCATGAAATTTAATGACAATTATTCATTATGTTGAAGTTGGAGGGCACTTCCCCCCCCCCCCCCACACACACACACACACAAAACCATGACAAATTTACTCCCATACAAATAAATTCACAATTCCCTTGAATCATTGCCTGCTGATAATGTCATGTTCCCTGTCATGTGACCTAAACATGTACAGTATTTGTAAAATTTTCTATTAAACCCACGGTAGTTCTATTCTTATGCTGATTAATTGTTTAACATGTATATGAACAATATTTAATAATCCTAAATCCCATATCACTTCCTCACTCCACCCAGTAAAATGTTTTTGATTTGCATTTTAGATAAGCATCCCAATGTCTGTTGAGTTTGACGAAATGAATAAACTTAGAGAGAGTGCCTCAGATGAATTCACAAGTAAGTAATCTTTGAGAAGTTTTTTTATTTCTCTGTAGAGAATATTTAAAATCATTTCTGAGAGGTCTGGGCAGTGTTCCAAAAGGCAAACATTAAGCTACTGCTAGGTTAGCAGTGCAAAGGTATGGGCTGCATTCCGTAAGACTAGCATTAAGCTAGTGCTAGGTTAGCAGTGCTAAAGTATGGATCGTGTTCCATAAGACTAGCATTAAGCTACTGCTAGGTTAGCAATGCTAAGGTATGGACTGTGCTCCATAAGACTAGCATTAAGCTAGTGCTGGGACAACAGTGCTTTTGTTACAGAGAGTCTTAATGCCAGGTTCTCAAAACGTTTGAGCAAGAAACTCAAGCACAAGCTGAAAATCTGTAAATCGGATATGATGTATCTGTAAGAGGGCATAAAAGTTTACTCACTTTGCTCCTTGGAACTGCATGAAGGTTTATGAATGGGGTTCAAATGGATATTTTGTGTACCCAGTTCTCAGTTTGGCTAGTATCATGTGCCAGATAAATATTTCAGATTGGTAAATTGCTTTTTGTTTATGTCATCATGTATTTGACTCAGTCTGCTGATATTTGGGAGTGAAATCCGGGCCGTTGTCACTAGTTTCCTATACTGTCATTTTCTGATTTATTGATCCACTTCCATTGACTTTACTCATATGATGTCAAAACTGACTTTCAATAAACAAGGAACGTGCATTTCACCTTATGAAGTTAGGATTTTTGTTATAGTGGATGTGTCTTTCTCAAAAGAATAGACCCATTTCATAATATATGTCTGAAGAGTTGATTTTTATTACAACGTTTACAGTTTTTGATAGAAGTGTAAGAATTGGATGATCTGCATAAGGGTAAGGGGAATAAATGTGAATAAATATTAATAAATGCAAATTTTATTTTTTTAAACAAGATTGATAGCCACCTCACTTAGCAGAGTTCTGGCCTGAAAATAGAGGGACCTGGGTATAGGACTATCTGATTTTATTAGCACTGCTTTGTTTCAAATTTTAAAACATCCATTAGAAAATCAAATATAAGTCATCAATTTTTTTAAAAATTTCTGAATACCATTTTTGCTCACTGGATACACTACTTTTTTACATTTTTGTCCATGGTGAAAACTATTGTCTCTGGCTAACAGACTAATATTAATTTCAAACCTGCCAAATGTGTTCATAAACATTTCAGAATCCTGGATCTGAGTCGATAATCATTTGAACATGGGCAATTTTAATTTAAAATAACATTCTACTATTATAGTCTGATTCATAGTTTTGGTGTTATATTCTATTTCGTGGATGCAATCACTTTTGCACTTGCACAAAGAAGGTCTCTTACCCTTCAAGCAATAATGTCACTGGCATGCCCTTAAGCAAAAAAATACACATGCACAATATATTTTTTTAATAATTTTTTCATTTTGTCACTGAGGAGTCAAACCTTTTTGTTTTCTCTAATAAATGTGATGGAAATTAGTTTCTGGTATATTTTTAAAATCTCATGTTAATGCATCATTTTTGGTAATCTACAACAAATGGTAAAATGCTGAATGTCCAGATAACACTCGCTCTTTCTTTAAATGCCTTTTTTTTCACTAATGAAAGCATAGCTACGCTAGTGTGGTCATTTGTACACTAAACTGAGACTAGTGTGACCATTCAGCAGGCTTAAGATTTCTTTTAAATGTTTCATGGTTAGACATTATAAAACCTCTAGGCTTTAATTGATATAGTTTTCATGATCCAACATTTTGATTGTTTTTAATTCTCCAAACATTGATCTTTTTGTTGTGAGATTTTGCTTGATAGTGCAAGATTATTATTTTCAGATAGTGCCAAATTGGTCTATTGCGTCAGTGTACAGTTATATTGTTTGATGGCCTAAAATTTGATGTGATATTGCAATTTCATTTTGTAAGGTATTTATTCTAAACAAATTTTAATGGATTGTTTTCTTCTGACCTCAAGTTACTTACAAATGATTTAATACTTAATTACATGATGTGTTAAGTTGGGGTTAATGTGAATAGGAATATTGCAATCACAGTCTGAATTTTATTTGCACTGTCATATGTATCGTTTGTGATTATACAGGATGAAGACAAAAGTTTTTTTTTTAAAAATCTGTACACATCTTATTCCAAAATTGATAAAAATCCAAAATATAAATCTTGGAAAGTTTACTTTGAGTGAAATCTAATATTTTTTATGATCAGTTCATATTTTTACACAACATTTAAATAAATTTGCAGTCTGTCATTATCTCCATGTACTCTTCTCTCATCTCATAGTGACAGTCTATATGCAATTTATATTAAGCAGCAAATATGAAGTGTTCATATTTCTTTGGTTGAAAACTTTTTTAAAGAAAAAGCCATTCTATGTTCTATGAATTTTGTCAATAACTTGACAAAGTAGCAGTCTTCAGACAAATATGCAATTGTCATCAATTCTCGCCCTCATTTTGCATTCAACAGACTATTGTAGTTCTGTTATTTTGCATGAAAATAATGTATTTTGTGAAAGCATATTTTCAGATATATCAAAACCATTGTAATGTCTTGTTGCTTTGATCAAATAGATCTCTCGTTTAGTTGCAAAACATTTTGTATCAATTATCAAACAAGGTTTATGCTATTCTTACTTCATTTGCTTTTCAGTGATGACAAGTCTATTATATGGAATTCTGGTTGAATTACTACTGTAGCTTCTTGATCTTATCAATTATTTTTAGTGTCACTCACAATGACAAGGTGAAATCTACATACAGTGTCTCAGGTAACTTTTAAAGGAAGTGGGCCCTAGGTTTGCATAAGTTGCAATAGACGTAATACTGTACAATATATTTTTGGATATGTATGTTCAGCTGAGAATGGAGTAACTTCCTCTTCTTACATGGAAAGTTACCCCTTGTTTATGCCAGTTCCATATCAGCTGCTTATTAGTAACCAAATTCTATGAGAGGTATAAAAATTAATATGTTTTGTTTTCTCTAGATCTGGCCGACTTTACAGATGAGGAGGGTTATGGAAAGTACCTTGACTTGCATGAATGCTATGAAAAATTTCTCAACTTAAAAGGAATGGAGGTTTGTTTTCTTTGTCTTTTTTTATGCCTTATTTCATCTAGCTAGCTGAAGGTTAGTTTGTCTGTCCATAAACAAGTTGATATCTGCAACATTACTTTAGTTTTACTGTGTTTTTTTCCTTCACAAACCATATTTGGCATAGGGGACATCCGTTTAGTACATACACAAAAATCTGGCATAGCTTGACCCCTCCCTGTACACATGCATACCTATTTACACCCACCCGAATTCTACAGAGCAGCCTATATTTAATCCAATGATCAAGGATTAATAATATTAACATATTTAAGAAAACAGATAGCCCACCGATGTTGAATGGCTGTTTGCATCAAGAAATTAGCTGTACAACTTAACAAAATTTGTCTAGTGTCCACTAAAATTCAAACACCGACTGAACCGGATTGAACAGGTTACATATTAGACAAATTATTATCATGGCTTCACACCCACCCTTATCAGTAGACACCCCCCATATGAATTTTGGTCAACACCCCTACTCCAGAATCACTGGAGCTGAAAAGGTTTTTTTTAAATCCGGTTTCATTGGCCATATTTTGTCAATTGGCTGTGGTTTTTACAACCTTGAAAAGTTCTTGAATTCTAAGTGTTTGCCTTGAAAACTCCTTGAATTTGTGTGAAACCTCATTAATTTTTCTTTTAAAAAATCATTGAATGTATTCAGGAGAATGTCAAGACTGAGTAAAATATTTAACTTTTTAAGTTAAGAATTTTTATTCATTATGCATTTTCCAAAAATAACAAGTAAATAAAAAAAATGTGATAATATGGGTGAATCGGATATGACAGGTAGCTACCCAGTGCCATAGGATTCATTTGCTGAAGTGGCACATTAATTATTTGCTTCTTTTTCATAAGTGTTTATGCAATGATAAGCATTTGTAGTGTATAAAAAAGTTCGGTTTCCATAAGAAAAATAAAATTCTCCCATAGAAACAACTTTTTGAACCATGTTCTCTTTGGTAGTTTGCACTTGGGCAGGATACCACCCTATTAATTCTGAGAAAACTTGAGCTTGCTTGAGCCAACATATTTTCGTGGTTTCCGAATGAACTGTCAGATTTTGTGATATAATTTTCATTAAACTTCATGTTTGTTTAAACTTGGGAAGAGTCACCTCCCCATTTGTTGTTTTGGATTTGATGGCACAACAAGGAAAGATTATTTAGTGCCAAGATAATTAAAATGTCTTGGGTTACTATGGTAATTGCTCAGGACCAAACTGATAGTATAATAAGAACCTATTCCCCTTTGGTTATGAATGTGGTGTATTCACCATGGTGCCACCACAGCTTGATTCTCGAGTCCAGAGGTCAAAGATACAAGAGAAAGTTGTTTCGGGGTGCTCACCAGTTATGTAGTGCATTTGAGATAGTGACGTATGTATGGTGAAGTTGTTTGCATTTAAAGCATGCACAGTGGAGAGAATGGTGGGATATCTCTATGCTACTTTGATGTAATGTGGCTGACATTTCTTTGGATATCAGGGAACACTGCTAACTAAACTGACTGCGCCCTTGTGCTACAAAAATCAGCCTGAATTTAAATTATTTAAATTAGAGAAAATGAATTTTGCCAGACTAGACAATACCAGCTTCTGAAAGTGCAGTGAATGAAGTACCAAATATATAAAATGTAAATAAAAGGTATCATCTCTTTTTATTACAATTTACCTCTGAAGTTCAGGAAGTGAAAATGACCAAGTGGAATGAGAACTCTGTTAAAAGGTGCACATCTGGAGTAAGTCCAAGCTGTATCAGAGGTCTTGCTAGGATTTTAAAACTAGGAGTCCAGGACTCCCATTTTAGTAAAAATAGGAGTCCCACCAGCTAAAGATGCAGTCTTATCCCAGAAAATGTTGAACTTTGCAGATTAGAAGAACTTTTGGTGCCATAGAGTTTAATTTCCACATTCTTTATAACACTGACATGTACAAATGTGTCAGCCTATTCTACGTGTCTAGTAATTCGGCACAACTTTGCACCATTTCTGTAAACATTAGATCGCATGTTGGTTGAAAATTAAAATTTTTGTTGAAATGCCAGAAAGAGTCCAAAGTAATGTATTTCATTTCCATAGCCTGATGCACAAACATTACATATTTTCAAAGCCATGTACAGAATAGGCCGCCATATCCAGTTGTGCAAACAAAGGGGCAATATCCCATTCGTTCAAACTTCAAACTTTGTATTATTTGGAATATAATATTCGGGTGACAATTGCCGCTTTTTAATTGGTAAGCATTGCAGAATTTTATTTTCGTCAGTTGAATTTGGTACTGGTTTTGCTCCAATATTGGTTATCTTAGAAGCGCAGAATAACCTGACAGAGGTGTAACTCTTGTTTTGTCTTTCAGGATCAGACTGAATTTTGTCAATCCAAGGAATGGTCTTATTCCAAACACTAAGCCAAGCATCACACACTTTATTACACTTGGCTACTATTCCACGCAAACTGTCAGTTCTAGAAACTGCAGCAATCTTCTGAATCTCATTAAAATCTTTGTCAGTTTGCCTTTTAACCTTAAAAAACTTATCCAAATTTGAAAACGATGTCCCATGCACTATTTTATTTAGCTACAATCATAAATGAACACAATAATCGAAGCTTAAGTTTTTTTGTACTCTTATAATAACTATGGTTACATCTCGGGATCTTTCTGTCTCTAAATTCAGTCATTGTAAAAATCAGTACATTTTCCCACACAAGCTTCTAGTCGAAGTCTTTCAACTTGCCGCCCAGCTATTGCAACATGTTCTTTTGGTGTACTCTTATAAATACAGCAGGCACATCTGGGTTTTTTTTAACTACTGAATTCTGTTATTGTAAATATCAGTACAGCTAAAATGATAAAGTAATCAACATATTCTCACTCAGTATGTTGTTGAAGTAGGATTGGCAAATCTTTGAATTTGCCACCCATCTATTTGCCTGCATACGGAGGACTCCTGCATGGGTGATTTTCTGCATCCCATATCAAATATTCATCAAAATACGCGTAATTAAGCATTTATGAGACCTCTGTGTATACTATATAATCCATATTACACCTGTCCATTATACAACAAAAAAAGGGAAATAAAGGTTTTTCTTTCAACAATACCTAATCAAGATATCTTTTTAAAATAACCAGTATAGCCAGTGAGGAAACCAAGGTAAATTCTTTTTTCTTTAAATTCTTATCCCCTCCCCTTTTCTGCATAAAATATTTATTAACTTCATAGTTGCATTATATCTGAAAAGGAGTTGCTTCCTATTGAGTATGTGCTTGATAGATCGAAGACTATGGTATCTGGACATCAAATTGCAAAATTTTGTTCATTTTATATTTGTAATAGGTACAGTCTTTCAGTGTGGGTATGTTAGTAGGAATCAACATTTCCTGTTATGCTGTATATTTTTCTTGATGGGAGTTAAGTTGTTATGATGTTCTTTCCCTTCCCATCCAACTTACAGTTAAATTTCATTTGTGTGTGTCTTTCTGCATTATCATTATTTAGTTTTGTTGACATGATACTTTTTGTTTAAGTAGTTAACCCTGAAAAAAATAGTCATGAATTAGAATCAGTTATTGTAAAAATAGGAGAAAAAAAACTTGTGTGTTTCAGAAGGAAAAGAGATTTGCTCTCGCCTTTGTAGACATGGATTATTACATATGCAAATATGGGTGTGTGAACCACATAGAAAATATTAACAATAGGACTGAAATGTGATTATCATTGCTTTAGAGCACTGGGGAAAATGATTTATAATTGTTATCCCATCTTCTGGAGGTAATGCTTTGGATTGGGAGGAAGTGGATTGAGAAGTACATTGGCAAGCAAAATGCCAGATAGTTGCTGATTATTACAGCTCTTTAGTTCCATGTCTTCAGGCACTTTGCACTAAGCATGGCCTTTTAAAATGGTCATACATGTATAGATAAAGCTTACGACACAACAGTGCTTGATCCATAATTTTAATATTTCATAAATGGGATGCAATTAGATGGAGACTTAAACAATGATTTTTTTATGTATTCATTACAGTTATGGCTAACAAAATCCTGCTAATAAGTATATAGAGATACAAAAAGTACAGATTGATTGTTCTGATTTTTGCAGGTAAAACCTAATTAATAGGACAGTTACATGGTGATCATTTTATATGAGCACTCACAATAAAGATAATGATTAGAACATTACCCTTGTCCATCTGTCCATTGTTTGTCACTTCCTACATCATGTAGGTCATTTGAGGCATTGGTTGGGCATCTGTGTTCCATGAACACATTTCTAATGCTACTGCTACTCAAATCATGATGATGATGATAACCATGAAAAAAGTGTTTATCATTGTGGTGTTGATGTTAATAATAATAATAATAATAATAATAATAATAATAATAATAATAATAATAATAAACACCTTAGAATTCACTCAATTTTTTCATACTTATTTTTCTCATATTTATTTTTCAGAAAATTGACTACCTTACATATCTTGCCACATTTGATCAGCTGTTTGACATTCCGAAGGAAAGAAAAAATGCTGCATACAGGGAGTAAGTGTAAATCAAATGTCCTGTCATGATGATGAAAATCTGCATACTATTACACATATTTTCATAAAATTGATGTATGTGTTTAGAATGGCACAATCATACAATCAGTCTTTGATAAATTAAAAAGTGTTGGAAATGTGCTACATGATGTATGTGACCTTATTATATTCTTGGGAACATGCACTTTTGTACTGTAAAAGTATGAAATGGTCTGCTAAACTGTGTATCATTAAATATTCACCAAAAAAAACATTATTTGGGCTTCTTATCATCATTCAGTAGTATTAATAGATAAATTGTTACCATAATGTCAAGGTTACATTTAACATGTTTTCAGCATTCTACGTGCCCAAGTTCAACTGTTGATACCTGAATTATTATGACATTTTGGTCTTGAACTGGGTAATAAATAGAAGCAAAATCAAGTTTGGTGAAAATTAAATGATTTAATTCTCTAAGTTAAAAATATTATATTTTAAGAGGAACTTAACTTAACCCTTTCATCACTAAGTACCTTTGCAGGCATAGAGCCCTAAACACAAAGTAACTTTGGACTTGCAAAGTAGAATGACTTGTGGACTTTGAAAGAACATAACTTTGCAAACTGCCTGAATTTGGTATTAAATGAAAGGTTAAAAGTCAACTTGTATGACTAATTAAATAAAATGTGCACATCTGTTATAACTTTTAAAATACAGGTGCAAACAGGTAAAACAACAGGTAAAATGAACAAGCAATTATTTATTTACCACATTACATGCATAATATTTTCAAACACTTCATCTGAATCAAGGATTTCAAAGTATTCAAAAGATTTTCTGGAGCCATCTAATGCTTCGGCGGGTCCAACTCTATCAGAAAACTGAAATCAATCTCTTTGGTTCGTCGAGAATAAAAACGTGGAGTTTACACTTCATCTGGTTCAAAACCTTCAAAAGTCCTCTTCATCATTATCACTGTCGCCCACAAGCACATTAATCTCCAGATGTTTTCTCTCATTTTCAATCAACTGTGTTAGGTCACAACAGCTAAATATTTTGATAATTCACAATCTGACACTTCATTCTCATCGTGCTTCAAACGCCACTTTTTTGATTAGAAATTCACCATGCGGAAAACATGCTTAGAATGTGCCTGCTTGCCTTGAGATTTCTAGCTAAATTCAAGCTTAACTCGCGAGATAATACAAGTATAATAACTACATTACAATAAGGAAGTTCTTAGAGATATCCCAAAATGTATGTTGTCTGGTACTATGGCTCTAAATAAGCACTCTGCCCCAGACCGGTAAAGTGGTACATATGGTTTACAGGCTTACTTACCCTAGTCCAGAAAACCGGTCTGTAGTGATGAAAGGGTTAAGCATTGTGAACTAAATCCCAAAGTATTCTAAAAGTTCTTACACCGTAATTAATGATATTCAAGAAAATTTTGATCAATGAAAATGTCATACATAGTGGAGGCAGTACTTTAATAAAGAGATGCCAGTTAAATAAAAAATGTATCAGTTGAAATTTGTGTTCTAGTTCTATCTATTAGTTCCGCTTAAATGGTATCATAAATGCAGTGTGTCCTCTTATAATTAAATATAAAATGTGTCAATCTAACGTAACAGCTATGTCCGTGAGCATTTCTCCGGGAACCTAATTAAGGGGTGACTTTGTTTTAATATCGGACTAGCAGAAGCATTTGTTGTATTGTTGCACTAAATAAAATACGGGCCTCTTTTTCCGTTATCACATTAATTACATCCTTTGAATCTCTAATAAAGGAAGTGGAATAAACAAAAAAGTTAAAAGGCATATAAATCCTACATGCTTAAAAATCAGTGGCCCCAGTCGTATGTCAGGTAACTCATTTCAGTTGATCAGTTATACAGTGTTACAAATTTTATTATATACCTTTAATTAATTTACTCAGTCCTCACTGTGAATAAAGATAACAAGGCAACCAAGCAAAATGAGTACTTTGTAAGATAAAGAACCTTGTTTCACAGATACAGACTGTTGTGGGAAAAACATGTTTCAGAGAATTCCTGAATTAGCACATAAGAGATATCCTCAAGGATGATAAGAGGTTTCACTGTTACTTGCAGTGAAATCATAGCACTAATATTTCACTAATTGAACAATTCAGTAATTGAGTTTTGACATAATATAAAAAGGAATTTTGTTTGGTAGTGTATAAACAGTTAGCCTAGTTCCCTGCTTCTTTGACACCTTTTCTCGCAAAATACTTCGTACACCAATCTGGGAACCAGACTAACACAAAACAAAAGTCATGATGTAATACACAAACATGTTCATGTACTGTGTTGGTTGTTGAAACCAATTGGAATCATGCTATTGAGCTTTCAGATGTTTGACATTTTGAAAATAAATGTAATTTAATGGACAATAATTCTCAACACGATTATTAAATGAGGAATCATCAATAAACAGCCCAGCCCACCAATTACTACAAGTTTCTTCATGTCTTAAGAACGTGTCTTTCAAGTTAACATAACTTAAGAGCTGTTATTCTTAAACTTGAAATGCAAGTAGGGTATTGTTGACATGTACATGACAAAATCTTTCAGAAATGTCATTTAAATCTTTGTTCAAAGATTGCATGGCATTTTTAAAAAAATTCTTTCCATTTACTCCATTTTTCCACTGCTGCAGAATATTCTTCTTAATTTTTCAGCAAGAACTCGTGAACTATCCCCATTGTCATTAGGTCAAAAAACTTTTCTTCAAAAGTATTAATTCTCCATTTATCTGATGACATGTTAACATTTTATAATGATTTATTCCAATGTTGCTAAATTGTTCAGTTCTGCAACTTAATTATGCAGATGAAACATTTGTAGAGTCATCAAAATGCTTTGTTTATAAAAAAAAAAATTGATACATGACTTTTTTTGGTCTTCGTTTGGTACCATGTTTTGTTCGAAGTTAATTTCTCTCACTGTGTTAATCCACAGAATCTTTATTTAACCTATGCTGACCATTGTTATGATCCTGACATTTACATTGGGCCATAATCATGAAAGAAAATAACTAAGCCACTATGTGAAGCCATAAAAAATTTAGTATTATCTGAACTTCTCACCAAATAGGTGTCCTTACAAAAATGTGCCAGTGATACAAAAGTGCTGCCACAATGGCCATTTGGAAAAACTTATTGTCACTAATCCCCCTGAATGGATGATCATGTTGACATGGTATGGTTTTTAACTAAGCAGTTAGACTGATCTGTACTTGGTTTTAAATGAAAATAGTTTGTATCTAACATTTGATATATAAACCAGATGCTCTGATTTGAAAATCATAATATTACTGAAGAATATCATTAACAATTTGAACACTTGGCAGTTCAAATGAATAAAAATGTCTTTATCATGACTTGCTGGAAATTCTTTGTTGCCAGTTGAGTGCCAGTCCTAATGAGGGATTCTTGTTTTTATGTTTTTTTAGGGATTGTGTGCTTGAAGTAGGTGACTTGAGAATTTCCAACCAAGTACAAGACATGCAAAAATGGAAAATTAGCGAAAACCCTGAATATAAATTATTTAACAATAAATGAATTCATGGAAAAAAAATATTGTGATTTAGAGTAATTCAAGTAGTTAAAGGACATTATTATGCCAAAATAGTCCCCTAAAGAAGTTCATTATTTTAGAAATATTTCTGAAAAGTGACATAATATTGATGAAAGATATAGATATAGAAAAAACACATTGTACTTTCCTTCATGTGGGGCAAGGTAACTAATTGAAGCAAAGCCATGGTGGCTCAATTGTTAGCATGCTAGACTTGTGGCCAAAGGGGGGGGGGGGGGTTTGAATCTACCATTGGATTATCTAAGGCTAGTTAAAATGGTGTGTTTGCTTGGGCAAGACACTTTGCATTGATTGCATTGGTACAAAATTACCTACATGTTGCTTAGCTTTAAAACACCAAACTAAACATATATAGTACTGTATATTTACAAATTGTACGTATATTTTCAGGTACCTTTTGTTTCTGTTGGAGTATCTTGAATCTTACACACAAAGAGTGAAGCCTCTTCTTGATATCCAGCAGGTAAATATTGGAGATGCATTCAGTCCAAGAGAACAAAGAAAACATTATTGATATTTTGACATTGTATCTTTTTTATGTACTATGAGTATTTTTAAATTTCATATTAATTGGCTATATCTACCCAAAGATGTTTTCAGTCATTATTTTAATTGCTTCTGTATCAGTATGGGAAGCAAAATTTCTTTAAGATTCATATCCAATGTAGCCATTGGTCTGGTTATGTGGCTAATGAAATTATCTTCATTTTCTTGATTTACCATTTTAGTGTTTGATTTTATGCATTAGCGAGCTAAAATATGCATGTGTTCTTTAGTCTGTTTCTGTATCTATGTAACCTAAGTAAACTTTTCTGCTCATTTCATTTCATTGAAAATTACTGAATAAAGCAGATAGTATGTTTAGTATAGAAGTTGCTAAGAACAAATAGTGTATAAACATGCAGACCTTGAGATAATTTTATATGCCTGCCATGTGGCAGCATGTGTTATGATGTTGATCTGACCATCAGTCAGCTACAGCATTGTTTCTTTACGTTAACTAGTCCCCCATCTACAGTTCACAAGTGTGTTGGATGGATTATATTTGGGGTAAGGAATAACCTTGTTGTTTTTAGGGTATAAGGCTTGAGAGTTATGTAATTTGGTTACTAAATAAACAAACACGGTTTCTGCACAATTACTTGAGTTTTCCACTATCTAATGTTACCAGCCTTTGTGAATGCCTTGCACATTGGGTAAGGCAGAACCATATTTATTTTGGGGCTCAAAGTTAATTTAATAATTTCAGTCATTCATCATCAGATTTTCTGGACTGATCACATTTTAGGGAGGAAGTACTCAGTTAATATTGGAGTCTAAATCTTGATGGTTAAGATCACTTGGACCGAAATGGTTTCTGCATTAGTTTTACAAGACATTTTTAAATCAAACTTTTTGGATAGCTCATACTTGAGTAAGGAAGACACTTTTTACTTTTGGGGTCAAAAGGTCAAGGTTCAAGTTTAACTGGCAGAATAAAAATGGTTTCTTCGAAATGATATTAGTTATATGTGACAGGTCTAGACCGGTCTTTGTGAATGGCATGCTTCTGGGAAAGGAAGAAGTCTATCACTTTTTGGGTCAAAAGGTAAGAGGTCAGTGTCACTGACTGAAAGAAGGAAATAGTTTCTGCGCAAAAAATTCATGTATCTTCTTAATGAAATATTATTAAACATGGAACTAGCATTAAATGTTTAATTCATTGTAATTTCGTCAACATAGGCGTGTATCACTATTTGTGATCATTTATGGGCTTTATATTTTTTTCTCTTTTGGAAATGTGCTGTACCCATCAGATACAGGGTGAGGGTCGACTCAAACTGCAAATGTCATGAATGTCAATCATTATCATAATTTGCAACAAAACATACATAAACTATATATGCATACAAATTAGATATGCGATGATTTGTGTCAAATGGATTTTATCAGAATGTTTTAAGATTTTTTTTTAAAAGTTAAAAAAGAAATTAAGCTTTTTATTGGTGAATCATATAATTAATTTTGTATATTATCTAGATCCAGATTTCTGGTGCTAACATTATAAACAGTACAGTAGAACCTGTCTTGAAAGACTGCCCCTTCTGCCCAAAAATAATGTCTCTGATCTCTCATAACAGGTCATATCACTATATAATGAATAAATCTGTGCATGGAGATTCTTGTCTCTCAAGCCAGGTGGTCTCTCAAGACAGTTTTTTTTTTTTTTGCTGTATTAGGATTTTGTATATTTGTATATTGTGTTTTTATCAAAACCCATGTTAGAATGTATATTTTTCAAGATTTGTATGCTGCCTTGCAAACTGACACTTTTGTTGTACAGTCCTTAAATATCATTTTTGCACCACAATTTATTTTGAACCATTTGTTTCCTCTTATGGTTCTTGGAATGCCAGCATGATTGGTACAACAATGATCCTAGTACTTTGTGTTATTGCTGATCATTCCTTCATGATTTTTTTCTTGTACTGTCTATGTTTAAAGTCCTGAAATGTTTTATTTAATCCCTACAAAGTCCTTGAATTTTTCTTGTGGATATTCATACAAGTCATGAATTCTACTATTGCTTGCTTTATATATATGGTGATTTCTGAATTTTATAATCCTTTCATATTATTTTCTTCTGACTTAACAGAAGTGATTTACTCTTGCAGCCAAACAAGTTGTTACTATTTTTAATTTTTTCTGTAGGAGATGGAGAATGTGAGAGCTGACTTTGAAAAGAAACTAGCAGATGGAATTTTTCCAGGATGGCCGGTTAGTTCTGTCTTCATATACAGTAAATGCAGTTTTAATTATCAGTTAAACTGACAGGGTCTGAATGAAGTATGGTCATTTGGAATAAACTAGTTAAATTCAGATTTTACATACAAGGTCTGAATGAAGTACAGTTAGTTGGAATAAACTATAGTTAAATTCAGACTTTTACATACAGGGTCTGAATGAAGTACGGTTACTTGGAATAAACTAGAATTAAATTCAGAATTTTACATACAGGGTCTGAATGAAGTACGGTCAGTTGGAATAAACTAGAATTAAATTTAGACTTTTTCTTTCTTTGAGATTGAATCCAATTTCACTGCAATGCTCAAACTTTTCTTCTTAAAATGAGATTTTACATTAATTTGCTGATGAATCGCAAGATAATGTCAGCATATCTGTCAGAGGTAGAGACATTTGAAGGAATGAGAAGTCAATTTTTAATTTTAAAATTTAACAAGCAATTTTCAAAATTCATGAAATTGTCCTGATTTTCAGAGCAGAAATAATTTGCTAATTTCTGACCTGTTTAATTGTAGTCTATAGCATGTAAAAGTTAATGATGTTAATTAATTAATCCCTATATTTTACATACCTGACTCCAGCTGTCAGTCAAGAAGTTATTTGTTGTACAATTATGCAAGATGCAGTTAGCTTGACAGCCAGTGCTGTCATGTGATTAACTTAATCATTTTTCATGTGTTAACATCTTGAGATCTAGACAAGCTGGTTATCTCAGTTTTTGAGAGTCATAATTTCTGTCCCTGATGTTGCACATTGAAGTAGCCACATCTGGAGATCTAGACAAACTGGTTATCTCAATTTTTGAGATTCATAATTTCTGTCCCTGATGTTGCATATTGAAGTAGCCACATCTGGAGATCTAGACAAACTTGTTATCTCAGTTTTTGAGATTCATAATTTCTGTCCCAGATGTTGCATATTGAAGTAGCCACATCTGGAGATCTAGACAAACTGTTTGACTCAACCCATTGCACTAAAATTTGGTTTGCAGGCAGACACATCAAACGAATAACTGATAATAAAAACCTCAATAGGTTACTGCACAACAAAGGTCTGCTCAAAAAGACAGTTTACATGTTTGTTACCAACAATTTTATGCCTGATGATGAGCTAAAGATAAAGGTTTTTCATGAACATGTATCTATTCATCAATTTTCATTTATACTGAGAATTTGTTGTATCTCAGTGGACAAATGATATATGACATTGTGGAAAAGGGGTCTTTAACGTGTACCCTTTTTTGAATTTCAGAAAGAAGCCATGGGAGCATTGGCTCACACAGGAGCTCACTTGGATCTCTCAGCTTTCTCATCCTGGGAGGTATGTTTTTTTTTTGTTATTCCTGGCATTGTGAGACGCAAAGATCACTTGGAGTCATTAACATTGCATTTTGTGATAATGTTTTTGCAAGGCAGATATGGGGGTGGGTAAAAATAGATGTGTCATTTCATGTATATAGGTGAGACACTAGGTACAGCTGAACACTCGCTTTTCAAGGGGGTTTTTCTTACAGAATTTAACTTAGTGTATCAAGATACACTAATTTAAAATTACAGCTGGCTAGTCTTTAAATTGTGCAGCTTATGGTATTCTTCTTTTGCTGTATTCATGCAGACATTCCATCACCAGATCGATGCATGCCTTAATTCTTTCACATCAAATTCTTTTCTATTTTTTTTGTGGTGCTTTACAGTACATCAGTACAAGTAGGCTATTTAATGCTAAGGCACTTGGAGTAGACTTTGCCCAAGGACACGCTGAGGTAGCTGACCCAGGCTGGTATGATGGTAGGAATCAAACTTGCACACTTTTGGTTGTAAATCAGGTACACTAATCTTTGAACCACCACGGCTCCATCAAATTCTTCAAGATTCTGTTTTTATCAGTTTTACAGTTCAATGTTAAAGGCAATATTTTTGCTGCCCATTTTTGGTTTAAAACACTACTTGATTAATGCTTTAAATTTTCAGGAGTTGGCCTCTCTGGGTTTGGATCGTTTGAAATCCGCTTTAATGGCACTCAACTTAAAATGTGGAGGGTAAGAGGTTTTCTCCTTTATTTTAGTACAGCATTTCATCAAGGCAGAGATTTGTTTTATAAAAGTATTCAAGTGCTTTTAATTTTAATTGTAATATTAATGATGGTCTTTTCTGTGTTTCATATAAGTATGATATTTATCTTAAAAGAAGCTTTCAGACTGAGTAATGGGATATGACTGATAGATGCTTTCAAAAAGCTCATCACTGGGTCGATCAGATAACTCTTGTACTTGAATTTAATTTGTTATTAATGATGTTTTACTAATACTTTATGTGTATTGTTTTAAGGTGAAATAAGTACTTGACCCATGCATGGTTATTTAACCATTGAATTATTCTTGTATAGCTCACATTTAGTTTAATCATGTTGATATTGTTTGGACATCTATCCAAAGTCTATGGCATAATGTCTAATGGTCTGTTACTAAAAATAGCTTGTGTTTTCATATTTAGTTGTATTGGCCTTTTTGGCCTTCAAAAGCCAGACCAGCCTTACCAGAGGGCAAAACAACAATGCTCAGATTCTAATTCTAGGATGAACACAGAGTATCTACCTTCTTTGATATATTTTGACTGCCACAGTGCAGTTGTTAAAATAACATACAGAATCATTTCCATAGAAAATATGATTATCAGTATCTTACAGTTTATGTTCATTTGTTTGATATTTTTTGATGTATCACATTACCTGAATCCTTCAGGCCATGAAAAATTTCATGCACATAAAATGAACAGCCATTATTGCTCATTGTTCTGACAAGTAGCTGTGCAATTAAAATGGAGATGATTCCAGCAAATGCCTGATGATTATTATATATTTTTGTCTCATTGCTTAGTACCTTAGAGGAGAGAGCTCAGAGACTATTCAGTACCAAAGGGAAGCGTCTTGAAGACTTGGATCCAGCCTTGTTTGCCAAATCAAAACCTGGTAGAGCAGGAAAAAGCAGGTATACATGTCAAATAGTTTCTTTTAATAAGCATCATTTATTCACCCAGTCAGTGCATGGTTACCTGTAAAGGTAAAAAAATGAAACATTTGTTTAGTACATTACCTGCTATTATTACTTTGTTATATCTATCCTGGCACTAGTCCAGCATAGCTGCCAACTGTCCCGTTTTTTCCGTATTTGTCCCGTATTTTGGACCTGAATACGGGTGTACGTTTTTTTTGTGCAAAAATACGTTTTTTAATTTAAAAAAATAATAATAAAATTTCTTTGGAATTGTCAGTTTAGAATGCGCTCCCGGTTCTATTTTGACAGAATATATCACCTGTATATACAAATAAAGTTCTACAATACGATTGGTTCATTCGAAATCCAGGCTACTAGGCCTGTCGTTATCCGCCATATTGGATTTCGCAATAGTTACCGCTGTTGCTGTATTTAGTCTAAGTAATGTTCAGCTTCTAATCATGATAAATTGGAAGGCAGAATATTCAAAATTTTCTCCAGAAGAAATAGGAGACAACGGAAAGGATATTTGTGCCGTCTTGTATAGATTTGTGAAACCATATAGTACAGGAGAAAAACTGACGTTTTGTGAATTGTGTAACGTGATTTCGCTATTGGGCACGGAGTCGCCCATGCAATGCAAGAGCACTAAAAAGTTAATAAACATCAGCTTCCTGCTTCATCACACACAACTCAGCCTGAACTTACGACGTAGATAAATGACAGAGAGAACCTTAATGTACATCGATCGAAATTTTATTTTTAAATTTCTTTTAGAAATAAACCTTCCTTTTTCAGTTACTAGTGTTGTTAGCGATTTATTTTGCACAAGTTTTTCAGACATTAAAATGGCAAAAGATAATTTTTATGCTTGAACGAAAACATTTCAATACGAAAATTACAGAATAGAGATAATAAAATGAAAATTGGTATATTCGAATCAATGATTTAAAAAAAATAAGGTGTGGAAAGGGCTCCTATAAATAGCTTGTTTTTAAGTAATGGGCACCTATATGGAACGCGTGCAACTCCAGAAGGTACAAATGTGCAACATGTGCATCTTTGACATTAAATAATTATGTTAGGCACTGTCCAACTTTACTGATGGTTGTATATGTTGTAAATAGATACATATGCATTGAAATTTAAAAATCAGTATTTGTTCCTGAAAATCAGTATTTTTGTCACAAGTAATCAGTATTTTTGCACTCGGGGGTTGGCAACTATGGTCCAGAGGACAAGGTGAAAATTCCCTCCTCCAGTTACAAATATTACGTGTAGAACAAAAACTTTATTCAGTCTAATACCTTGGTTCTATCATTGCAGAACATATCCCTTCCTTAGATTTCATGAGGATCTCACCCTTCTCAGGGTGCTTGATGATTTCATTGTCCATATGGTCTTTTGGTATATCTTCAGTCAGTCATATTCATTTTTGTTTTGTAATTTATATTTTCTCTCCAGTCCTTGGATACATTTTGTTTATCTACATCCATTTTAATTCAACTGGGGGGTGGTACAAGCAAAGCAGCGTTTTGTATTTTATCCCAGTTTTAGTAACTGGCGTTAGGTTAAGTATAACCCACCAGTTATACATGCCAACCATTACACTTTTGGCGTAATCATTATGCTTTTTTTCACTAAATTACGCGTTATGCTTAAATGTATATGGATTACGCTTTTTTGGTATATCCACCTCCCCAAAAAAATCAATTATTTGTTTTCTCGTTATTATTAATTTCCAATAATCCCATAGACTGTATTTTAGAAAAAACGGCTTTTACATAACTACAATATAAAAGTATGTTTGACTATGGACTTTCCTAACAGTATCATGTTCTATTTAAAGCTAACCTGTTTATAGCATCTGTATGCTTAGTTAGAAGAGAGCAGGCTGGTTTTCTAAATTTAATCTTTACACGCAGATTCCATGTTCTAATTCATATATGCTGCAGAACCAGTCTAAAGATATTTTGGCGCTAAAAAGTATATTTTTTTTAGTCTATGCATTTATGTATGCAAAAATATCTCCTTTCAAAATTTCCCAGAAATTAGAAAAAGGCAACCAAATAACTTAAAATAAAATATAACAGAATACTCTAAATATTAAAACAAGAGTGCATCATCACGTGACATCTATTTCCGGCCGTGTGGAAAGAATTTTAATTTTTGGCGCTAAAAGGCTTATGATGGTTACTAGTTGATGTGTGTAAAGCTAAAAGTGCTACATATGAAAACTTGAAACAGTAAAGGATGTTAAAAAACAAGATGGGCAAATAAATCATTGTTTATTAAAATTATAGCATGTTATATGTGGATTACGCTTTTTCTGCCTGCGCTTTTTGACCACTTCGATTATACTTTTTCCTCATCAGGGGTTGGCATGTATGACCAGTTTCTTGTTCTGGATCATTAGTTTTGTATTTCAATATCATCAATTTGTGGGTAAATATTTGGTATGTACATCATGGACACACACAGACAGATGTCCTTGTCATGTTCTTTGACCTGAGGAAGTGTGGGACATGCATCCTCCTCTTTGTCACTGAAAAACCCTTTCTAGGGCACTGGATGTATGGAAATCACCATCACACATAAAAGAAGGTTGCAATGCAATTTTAATGGTACAGAAATCACCTGCTTAAGCAAGGGATGGATCACTGACAATTCCAGAGGGAAGAAAGTTTTCAGAATGAATCATCAGCACTTCTAATAAAGGAAAGTCACCAACACCTGGCAGTAAGTTCTGCCTCCCTGGCACATTGGAAGTACAATTGTTTCTCAAGTTAACCTATTTGCAGAGATAGGGATATCATTCATAAGATTCAGGTTCCTCATGGAGAGACTTCATCACCTTAACTGATCTTTGATCATTGACCTGGCACTGGGTACTGGGCATAAGGTACAATAACTGGATTTCATCACTTCTATATGGATACCACTCTCGAGACATACAAGGTTTTGCTAGAGCACAGTAAAAGACATTTTGAGGCCACACTGCATCATGTGGAGACATTGTTCAGATGGTTAATTCCTACAGTGGTCATGCACAATTTTAAGGATCAGCAGCTATGGTAACTTGGCATTGAGACATGTCCAGCTAAAGAAGTGAAGAGCGATCAATGGGATTGATTTAGGGTTTTGGTGGGGGCAGGAATATTAAAACTAACTAATAATATGTAATACTTAAATGATATTATTACCTAATTTCCCTTCCTCTCAGACTGCTTCAGTGTCTTAAGTGGTTGTAGCATCTGCCTCAGATGTGGGAGGTTGCAGAGTAGAACCCCGGCAGAGTCATACCAGTGACTTATAAAATGGTAATAGCAGTCGTCTCACTTGGCACTTTGCATTAAGAGGTTAGTGTTAGGACTTGTCAGCCTTGTGTCAGGATAATGTTCCTGGGTTGGACATGATGCTTTTTCTGCATGATGTCCCAATTCTAGACATAACTATAAACTGCCACACTGCAGACATCATAGTGATATGACTGAAAAATTGTTACAGCTACCTTTAAAATCCAAATCACGCACACTCACACACACACACACACTTCTTCCTTCCCATTCTGTTATCCTTTCAACCTCACTCCATTTAAAAAGACACTTTTGTCTAACACTTGTAACTGAACTGTTATCATTTAGAACTCAGTAACTTATTGGAAATGGGATTTCTCACGTTGGACTTGAGACTTTAACTGAAAAGGGGATTTATTACCTTGGACTTGAGACTAGTTTTGTGTAAAGAGGTAGCAAATTATTAACTGAAAAAGGGATTTCTTACCTTAGACTAGGGACTAGTTTTGGGAGCAGAAATAGCAAAGTAATAAACAGCAGGAATTTATCATTAATTAATCATTCAAATTATTATCATCCAGATCCACATACACGCACACTTGTATTGGACCTGTTTTCACTTAATTGATAAAGAAAATTAATTTTGTCACATTGGTGTATAGCCTTGAAAAACCATTGATAATTAGGGGTTCCATTGAAAACTCGCTGAATTCTGGAAATGTCCTTGAGGACTTGTTTCCATATTTCACAATGAATTATGACTAGACTTTGTATTTTGCTGGAAACTTGTTGATAGTCAGCACTCAAACCTTGATTTCAAGGTGAAAGGTCATGGTTTTTATCAGTGATGGTTTGTGGGTGTGGGTGTGTGGTTTGGATTTTTAACATAGTTGACAATTTTCCAATGATATTGCTATGATATCTGCATTGGGACAATATATAGTGATGTCTGGTACTTGGACATCATTCCACAGACATGTAGCATCATGTCCCACCCAGTCACATTATTCTGACACCAGGCCGACCAGTTCTAACACTACTCTCTTAATGCTGTTTACCAAGCAAGGAAGTTTCTAGTAAATAATGAAACATGCAAGAAAATGCTGTTTGATGCTTATGTCTAGTCATGTTTTTTCTGAATTGTTACAGGGAAAATGAGAAACAGAAGGAGATGGCCTCATTGGAGGCCCAGGTGTACTATTTCTCTGAGCTTTTGAGTGCACAGAGAGCAGCTACTCGAGAAAACGTGACGAGAAAGCAGGCACGAACTGGAGAAGAACGAGAGGAGTCAGATGAGGAGGTTTTGGATGAAGAATCAGAAGAAGATGATGAGGACATTCCCTACAATCCTAAAAATCTCCCATTGGGATGGGATGGGAAGGTATGTTAACTTGACTTGGGTACTTAAGCATCAATTTTTATAAGCCTGCTGTAAGGTGAATCTTGTGTTCTGATGCTGTCAAAATGTCCAACTGTTACCACTTTCCTTTCTACCATCTACAGTCACCACTCTTGGGGGATGACTTGAACTTGGGGTAGGCAAGACCATCGTCAAGGTCACTGACTGAATGACAGCTGTCCACCACAGATAGTTACCAAATATTGTGTATGGCTTGCACTTTGGATAAGAATAAATCCTTCGATATGGGTGCCAAAAGATTAAAAGTCAGGTTCACTGTGACTGAAAGAATAAAAATAATTGCAACTCCATAACTTAATGTTGTCCACCATCTACAGTGAGTCAACTTTGTGTATCGCCTGCATGATTTAAGAAAGTCTATTGTTATGTTAAGATCACTGTGACTGAAATAATAAATCTTGTTTCTGCACAGTTATATTAGATTTACATGTCATACCAAGACTAAATTCTGAATGGCTTGTACTTTGGTATGTAAAGAGTCTATTAATATGGGATTAAAAAGGTCAAAGGTTACAGTCGCTGTGAATTCAAGAAAATACAAAGTGCTTAATCGTGTGTTTTCAAGGTAGTGGCTGGCATACACGGTGAGTAAGAAAAAGTCTGTTATTAGGTGTCAAACATTCAACATCTCTTTGGCTGAAGAATAATGTCTTTTTGCATTTAATAACTTTGACCTAGACTACATACCTTAACCATTGTGTGTGGACATATAAACCTTTTTGCAGAGGTCCATTGATTTTGAGGTCAAAGGTTAGGGTCATTGTGCCTCAAGGAAAAAGGGGTTTTTCAGAATTCCTTTGTTCAAGAATTAGTTCCTTGACCAAACTTTGTGGATGGATTAAACTTAGGATAATAAAGAAACCAATATATTTTGAAGTCAAAAGGTCAGGTGTCACGTTCAGGGTAGGTCAATGAGACCATAATGGTTTCCCCATCAGTTACTCCGAAACTCAGTTATCAGCTGAAAAAATACTTTAAAACATGTCTTTCTGATATACATTTTCAAGCTCCATTATCTTTTTGAAACTTTAGATCCATCTCCATATCTCAGAATCTTTATTCATGGTTGTTCAAATAAAACATACTTGGGACCCAGGGAAAACACTTTCATTTTACAGTAGTCATCCATAGATCGTGTTTTGAACTTCATAGTATGTTCTTATGAATTCTTTATTTTTCAGCCTATACCATATTGGCTGTACAAACTGCATGGTCTCAACATCAGTTATAACTGTGAGATATGTGGCAATTTCGTATACAAGGGACCAAAAGCTTTCCAGAGGCACTTTGCAGTGAGTATGAATAAAATGTGAAAACAATGGTTTCCTTACAATTCAGTATTGCACTTTTTTAAAGTTATGGAATGACACAAGACATTTAACATTTAGCACCAGTAGATAGAACCAATCTCTTTATGTCTCATATCACAAAGCTACTTTCTCCATTGAAAATACATCCCCTAATAACATGAACGTTAGGAAATAAACTCTACTACTTACTAAACCCATCAGGCATGGCAAAATGAAAAATGTTTGAATCTCTCTGTCATAATGAAGAAAGGAAGAAACTCTTCATAACCCTTCTTTTTACCTCCCCTTACCACCAGTATTTGACTTTAGTTGTTGACTCAGATTGTAACCCTTGCTTGATACAACAATCGTATCTCGTATCACGTACAGAATCGAACTTAAATTTGTGGATTATTGACGATCCTTCAACGAACTTTGTATAGTATTGAGTGTAAAGATATTTACTACATTTTTCATTCGGATGTGACCATGCAATGCTCCAGGTGCAAGATATTGCATGGACAAGGAAGTTCATGATATATGACTTTCATGTGTAGTGTTTTCTCACTGTTTTTATTGTTATACTTGAACACTTTTTGTTTATTTCCAATTTGTTTGATGTTTTGGTCATCCATGTCGTTTCAGATTAAATAATAATGTTATGTGCCAAAGTCAATAAGCACATAAATAATATGTGTAAAACTAGCACAAAGTATTCATTGGCATCTTACTATGTTGTATGTGTAAAGTGGTCAGTAAGAATATCATCTATGGGTTTGCGACAGAACTTGAAGAGACGGGTAAAGTCTCGGGAAAAGGAAATACTTTTTTGCTTGAAGTTAAAAGATGAGTGTCCTCCATTATTTCAGCAGCCCAGTTGGTATGAAGTCATTTAGTATTTTTTGGACATGGAGAATACTTTTTACCATATGTTCAATGCCATTCCAGCTGCTGACCAGCCAGTCCTGTAAGAGCTGAGCCAACTGTCCAGCCATTAACCAGGCTATCTGTCCATCCAACAACTGTGTCAATGGGCATGAATGCTTACCATCAATTTACACTGATAAGACGAACTCTGGCACATGCCAGGTTGCTGATTCAACTGCTAGCTAAATTCTTTACAGATTACCTGTTGGGAAGATACCAAACTATGTACTGACCAGTTATATATCTTTTCTTTTGGCTCTATGCTATATACTACACATAGAATAATGCCCTATTAAGGCAGCTCCCTTACTGAGTGCAGGAATGATTTAAGTCAGTTACAATACTCTTTCTCACCATGAATCATACAGGGTTTTAGCTTTTAAGTGACTGTCAATTTTAAGTTAAGTCACTAATCTGAGTACCCAACTCCACGACCTGTAAGTCAAGCCTATAATGTAAAAGTTTAGGTCGACTTGGAAGTTGAGGACAAACATACCTCCTCCCACCTATTGCAGAAGTCTGGAAGGAATCAAGAGATCTCTGCTGGACAAAATCAAGGATTCAGGGAAGACAAAGGCTGTCTTTTTAAAAATTCATGATTGTTCCTGTCATGCTGGTTCACACTCATGTGGACATGTATAGAACCAAGTTGTGAAGTTTGAAAAAACTTTTTAATATAGATCTTATAGTGTTCCATTCCACTTCTGGTTAAGTGTGGAATATGCTGGAAAAATGTAATAATGGGGAATGTGTAATGTTTAGTCATTTAAAAATGAAATTTATCCAAGCAAACTTACCTTGTCACATTAATATAAAACTCTCCCTCAGCTTCACAGAAATGAGAACTTTTTTTTATTGAGGTATCTCTCAAACTAAACCTGGATAAAGAACTGTAGTCACCTAGCATGGCATGGTGAGATAATAGGTATGGTTGGGAAGTATGTCCATTGCCTGTATGATACAGAGAAGGGAAAGATTAACATTTTTCATCTATTTGCAATGCTGGATTCAAGAGGTAGAGTAGTTTTGTATCTAAATTAATGTCATGAGAGTATTAACAGAGAAACATAATTTACTATAGAAATTTGCTTTTTCATCAAAAAAGATGAGATAAAAAAAATCATTGTCATCCTTATTACCCAGACATTGAATCTGAATAAAATGTCACCTACAACAAGTTTCAGATCGCTCCGATGGCCTAGTGGTTATAGCGTTCGCCACAGGAGCGGGAGGTCGTGGTTTCAATCCCTGGCCAAGTCATACCAAAGACTTACAAAAATGGTACTAACAACTGCCTTACTTGGTGCTCAGCATTAAGAGGTTAGCGTTATGACTGCTCGTCCTGGTGTCAGGATAATGTGACTGGGTGGGACATCATGCTACATGTCTGTGGCATGATGCCCCAGTGCTAGACATCACTATAAAATGCCTCACTGCAGACATCGTAGTGATATGACTGAAAAATCCTAATCAATCAAACAAACCACAGGTTTCTTATGATTTTGTGATTATTAATATGAAATTAAGCATCCTTTTACATATTGTATTTCCCGTTCTTTCATGGCATTGTATCATACTTTTAATAGGTGCTTACAGATAAGTTATATAGTAATTGAATAATTCTACATGTTCACTTTTTTATGATGAGAGTTTGATAAGGAGACAAACTGAAGTATAGAATAGTAGAAAAAGATTAACAAAACGTGTTTTATTTCACACATGAACTTTATAATATGCTAGTTAATGTATATCTGTTACACAAAGTCACATTTTTACCAATAATTGTGAATGAATCATGGTTCTGTGTTTTATTTATACTAATGTAATAATGATGGCTTTTTGCAGGAGTGGCGTCATGCACATGGGATGCGCTGCCTTGGAATCCCCAACACAGCTCATTTTGCTAATGTGACATCGATAGAAGATGCTTTAGCTTGTAAGTTGCTGACTATAATCAATAATTTGGGCTGTTTTATTCAAAGAAATGTCACAGTACAGTTTTCAAATTATCCCATTTATTGTCAAGAAAACAATACTTTCACAGAATGAATTTGTTAAAATGTACTTTTATCTCCACTGGTCATATACCAGACAAGCTTTTGGAATTACCTCTTGTTTGATATCCATCATCTGATGTCCATACATTCATTCATTTGTACAATTTTTTTTTTTATTGCTGCTCTTCCTAAACTGCTTGGAGGAATGCCATATAACTTTAAACAGATTCATCCCAATGGTTATATATAAAAATGGTGTTGCTCTGGCATCCAGCATGGCTGTCACAGCAACCAGCTTTAAAATTAGGTTATTTCTACTTCTTTAGAATTTAAAGCCATATCCGCATAGAATTTTACCAGAAGACTTTTTATGATGTCTGGTTACTTATAAATGAAAATCGTGCTGATCTGACATTCATTGTGGACTTGACAGAAGTCATCTTGAAAACCAAGCTTTATCTACTGCCCTTGACTGGAAAGTCATAACATCATGTGGTTTTCACTGGATAGGATTAGTTTATATGAGAAAATATTTGCTCAGATATCCAATGTGGTATAAATATGGCAAAATCTTACTGCTACTTCTAGAAAGTCATGTAAACATTGAGTTTTCACTGGAAGGCTGATTGTAATGTATTGTTGGCACTAAATGAATATGGTGCCAATCTGACATCCAGTATGGCCACTATGTCAGCCATTTTAAAAGTCTTGTTACATATTTTCTGCAGTCATGTCAACATAGTCCTTTCACTTGAAGACTTGTTATGATAACTAGTTGGTCCTGAGTAAAAATGTTGTTGATGACACCTCAGATATACCCACCACAATGAACATATTGAAAAATCTTAATGTTAATTGAACTGAATGGATGGTCATATCAACTTGGGATTTCGCTAGAAGACTTACAAGGATGTCCGGTTTGTCCTAACTGAAAATAATGCTGGTTTTAAATACATTATTGCTGTATTGGTTGCTAATTTGAAAATCATGTTGCCCTGGAATAAGTGATTGTTTCAAAAATAATGTTTTGATTTTAGATCTAATTGAAATCATCAGATGACTTGCATGGTCAACTTTCTTGAGTTTCTTGATCTAGCATCATAGAGATCTTGTTGCCACCCAGACAACCATCAGATCCATTTAATTTCAGTACAGTTTTCTCATGGACATACACTTGGTGCTTCTGATGGATTCAACCAGATTTTTGTCTCAGAAAATATAATTCATTCCTCATTACCCATGTACTGACATTGTGTATTGCACGACTTTTGCATCTGTTTCCTTCGTGTTGGGGTGGGAGGGGGAATCCTTCATAAAGGCTACAACCATGTTGCTAAGGTAGAGAGGTTGGCCATTCATGCATTTCCTCCTACTGTTAATTTTACCTCTAATATTGATGTGATCAGAAAATATATTTGATAGAGAAAGTAAATTTTATTTTGTAAATTCTTTTTAACTGAGAACACTTACCTGATCACCTTATTTAAAAGCTCACAATTCTCTGCAAAATGTGAGCACTGATGTTGCTAAGCAAACTGGCACCACATCTGATTGATGGGGGTGGTAAGGGGAGATAATTAAGGACACTTTCTTTCATCTATTGTAATAAAATTGCATTGATATTATAAACACAAATTATCACAATATATTTGCAGTGTGGTCCAAGATCAAACAAAACAAGGAGACAGAAAGATGGAGGCCAGACACAGAGGTAATATCATAGTTTTCTTACTTACTTGCACTTTAAAAAAAAAAAAATATTTTTTGTGGATTTAATGTGTTAAGAAAAACACTATTCACATTGAAACTTCTTGAAATTATCAGTTTAATATACAAAAGAAACAAACAATGAAATTTTGTTTTCATGAATATATTAAGGCTGTTTAAATAAAACATGCATGGTATCCAGGGAAGACACATTCATTGTTGAGCAGTCACCCATTGAGGCAGTGTAGAATTTTGTTATCATTTTCATATGCACTCTTTGAGTAATAAGCATACATGCCAACCATTACGCTTTTGGCATAATCATCACATTTTTTTCCACTAAATTACGTGTTACACTTAAACATATATGAATTACGATTTTTTGGTAGATCCACCTCCCCAAAAAATCAATTATTTGTCTTCTCGTTATTAACATTCCATTAATCCCACAGACTGTATTTTAGAAAAGACAGCTTTTACGTAACTACAAATATAAAAGTGAACTTGACCGTGGATTTTCCTAAAAGTATCATGTTGTATTTATAGCTAACCTGGTTTTACTGTCAACCTCAAATTCTACATATAGCATCCGTATGCTTCGTGAGGAGAGAGCAGACTGGTTATCAAAATTTAAACTTTATGCCCAGATTCCATGTTCTAATTCATATTTGCTGCAGAACCAGTCTAAAGATATTTGGCGCTAACAAGTATATTTTATTTTAGTCTATGCATTTATGTGAGCAAAAACATCTCCTTTCAAACATTTCCCAGATAAATTAGTAAAAGGCAACCAAAAATAAGCGAAACAAAACATAACAGAATCCTCTTAATATTAAGACAAGAGTGCAGCATCACGTAACATTTATTTCTGGCCACGTGGAAAGAATTTTAATATTTGGCGTTAAGTCTTAAGATGGTTTCTAGTCGATGTGTGTAAAGCTAAAAGTGATACATATGAAAACTTGAAACAGTAAAGGATGTTAAAAGACGAGAAGGGCAAATAAAAATTTGTTTATTGAAATTTTTGCATGTTATATGTGGATTACGCTTTTTCTGACAAGATTTCGCTTTTTGACGACTTGGATTATGCTCTTTCCTCGTCAGGGGTTGGCATGTATGAATAAGAGTTCCCGCTCATATATTTTTTTATAAACTATCTTCACTAGTGGTATATTTAATTTGAACTAATTGTATAGTAGTATAGTATAACAAATTGCCAATAAAGCTGCTTTTAATTTAATTCTGATCCTTGAAAATATTATATTATGAGTAGTGAACTTTGTGAATTAAGAAGGTCACTCCTAGATTAACCTATATGTCTGAATGGTCTTCTGAGAATTTTGTACTCAATTCTTTCATGGATTTCACGGCACTATTCATAATAGACATTTTGTTAGAATTGAACCCAGACACAAATCAACACTTCATAAAAAAAATTTGGCATGATTAGGGGGGCCCCCCGAGTGGCTGAGTGGTCTAAAGCACTCGCTGTTATGGATCATAATTAAAAATGGTACCATTCTGACAGCCAAAATATACCCACATCTGGTAATTTGAAAATCTTGCTAAAGAATATTAGAGATACTTTAAATACTTTACAATTTTAAGGAGAAATGGTAATATCATGAATCCTAGAAATTCTTTTTGTCAATCCTTTCAGTGAGCTCTTGCTTAAAATATTATATATTAATATTCCTTGCCGAAAACAGATGAATTAGATGAACATGTTTTAGTAACAGGACTATGTTTTAACAGAAATGAAATATTGAGTGGGATGTAAGTACATATTCTCAAAGGACTTTAACAATTATATATCTTTGTTTTACAGGAAGAATATGAGGATTCAAGTGGAAATGTAGTTAACAAGAAAACATTTGAGGATTTGAAGAGACAGGGTCTTCTTTGAGATAAGATGTGGCAGCCTTTCATTTGAGAGAAGATTTCATTTGGTGTGTTTTGACACCAGCACTGTACAAACTGTATGCTGCTGTTATGACAAAAAATTCACAAGTAAAACTCACAGAGAATTGAAACTGGAAGCAGACATTAAAATGGCTTGCTTCTGATGACAAAATCCAAATCTAGTTAAATATTCAGCAAAGCACAAAGGAAAAAACAATTTGTAGACTTTTATAATTATGTTAAAAACTTTAAGACTACAGTTTGAAATTAGTGTATGTAATGTACAGTTTGGATTGTAAAAAATAACTTGCTGCTTTCATTTGTATTAAATACCAATTTGGAATCTGTTTCTGTGAAAAACAAATATAGCATGTTGAAAAAACTTCGCACATTTTGGAGGAAGAAAACTTTTTGCCTGCTATAATTGTTTATTCAGAAGCTTGAATGGTATCATTTTATTATGTATGACTAACATTCTTGAAATGTTTAAAAAAAGGAGAAAAAGTGGATTGAGAGTGATGAATCTTGCATGGTAGTATTAAGCTACAGATTGTACAAAACTCGTGCAACAGGCTGTTGGACAGATTTAGATTGTAAGATGAATATTTTGATCTGATGCTGGTAGAGTTCTCATCAGTTAGATGTCAGGTACCAGTACTTATGGTGAAGAAAGCCAAATTCATTTATACTAGGTATACATTGCATAAATAAATGCATCCCATCAAAATACATTTTTTGTTTCTGTTACCACTTATAAAGATTTTATGACCTTGCCAGAAATGTGGCAGGCCATAGAGTGCTACCATCATTGTTTGGTCTATACTGGTATATCTTTTGTACAATCATCATATTATGCATTGACATACATGCCAACCATTATGCTTTTGGCATAATCATTATACTTTTTCTCACTAACTTACGCCTTACGTGTATACGTATATGGATTTATAGGTATATCCATCTTCCCCAAAAATAATATCTTTAGTTTTCGCGTTTTTATTAACATTCCATTAATCCCGCTGACTGTATTTTAGAAAAGACGGATCCTTCGTAACTTCAGTACAAGATTACTCTTGTTCATGGACTTGCATGCACTTTCCTAACAGTGTCATGTTCTATTTATAGCAATTATCCTATTACCAAAAAACAGCTTGATTCTACTTTAAAACTTTTGACCTCAAATTCTATTTATAGCATCTGTATGGCTTAGTGAATAGAGAACAGACTAGTTTTCTAAGTTTAATCTTAATGTGCATTCTTTGCCCTAATATTTAGTGCAGAACCAGTCTAAAGATATTTGGTATTAAAATGTATATTTTATTTTAGTTGATGCATATATGAGAGCAAATATATCTCCGTTCAAAAAATTTCACAGAAAGATTTAAAAAAGGCCCTAAAATAACAAAACAAAAAATAACAGAATCCTCCAAGTATGAAGACACGAGTGCATCATCACGTTACGTCTATTTCAGGCCATGTGGAAAGAATTTTAATATTTGGCATTAAAAGTCTTATGATGGGTTCTAGTTGATGTGTGTGTAAAGCTAAAAATACTACATATGAAAACTTGAAGCAGAAAAGGATGTTAAAAGAAGAGAGGGGCAGATAAACCATTGTTCATTGAAATTTTAGCATATTATATGTGGATTATGCCTTTTCTGCCTGGATTCCACATTTTGACCACTTGGATTACGGCTTTTCCTTGTCAGGGGTTGGCACATAGGCATTTAGGTGAATTTCTCAGTTTAGCTCCAGAAACATGCAGTATTTTAAAATATGTACCATTCTCATCACCAAAAGTAGTTTACTGTGAAGAAAGCTTGCCAGTAGCTTCTCATGGGCCGCTGGTTTTTTCCATGGTTCCCCCCACCGAGTTCTTCCTCTACCAATAATACTGGCCGCCATGTATAGCCTATATTGTGCTGAAAAAAAATGGCGTTAAACCCTACAATAACAACAACATTCCTCTTTGGGGAGAATATGCATGGAGATGGTGGTGATCCTGTTAGTACAAAATGTGCTTTTGAGTTGAAGCATTTAGCCTATAAACTGCATTAATTCCCACTTGCGACAGACATTTTGTGTGAAATGCACACCAATGTCAATAGAATTCCACAGGTAATTACTGAAAATGCAGTACAATCACACCAAAGGCAGCTTAAAAAAGTTATCTGATCAGATAGTCAAATAAACCATATATCTATATGTATATATATATATATATATATGAAGTGGACAAGCAACTTTTGATTTTGCTTCTGCTGGTTTATTTCACTGCACATTTTGATCCATGTGTTGTCTGAAAAAATATTGCTATGTGATATTTGCGAATAAAAACAGCACAGTAAGAATTTATAGTTTTAGATACATGTTAAATGCTCATAAAACCTTTGTATAATGATGTAGGTAAATATTTGTTGTTATATTTTTCCATCCAGTCTGTTTTTTATGCTTACATGTATTTGACTGTGTCCTTGTGCATATTTTGTGGTGCCAGTATATGAAGCAGTGATCAATGTCTGTTCACTTCCTAACTGAATGAGACATATTTCTTTAAATATGTCCCCTAATGACATTAACGTTTGATATATTAGTCTGCTACCTTACAAAATATTCTTTTCTATCTCACATGGACAAAAAGGCAATTATTGTTGCCCATTATCACCCCTTGCCATTGTCAGGTGTCACTAGTTATTCAGCTTTGCTGCTGTATTTATAATGTTGTACATTTTACATCTGACAATGCAAGCCATCAAAGTATCCATCCTTAATTTTGGATTTATTTTGTTGGACAATCGGTCTTCTACATGTATACCTATTTTTACAGGTCTATTTACAACTATGTTGTTGTTGACCACAAGCTGCCATTTACGAGTTAGTGTGACTGATTATTTTCTCCTGATTAGTTTTTTGTTTTTTTATAGGCTATACATGGTGGCCAGTATTAATGGTGGAGGAAGAAACCGGACAAACCCCGGTAAGAACCACCGACCCACGAGAAGTACTGGCAAGCTTTCTCACATTACTACATTTGCCGAATCTTTGACTCGAACACACACAGACAGAGGTGAGATGGCAGTGGTCCGTAACGGACAGCACTTTAGACCACTCGGCCCCCCACCTGATTAGTATTGGAGATGGTGTTAGCAAGTTAGCAAAATGCTGAATTGCTAATTTATTCTTTTTCTTGTGTTGTTTCATTAGAAATGCCAAAATGCATAGCATGGTCTAGAAGTCATCGAAAATGTGACAGTGACTATTTTTATCAACTCGATTAGTAACAGGGTGATATTAGTGAGTTAGTATCATGCTAAATTATGCTGGAGGCAATTTTAGGCATCAAATGCAGAAATCTACATGTGTTTGAGATATTCTCCAATTAACTTCGCACTGATCTTCCTGTATTGCCATAAAACAATGAATCAAATTATTTCAATATTTTCATTGCAATATCAAAATCAGTCACCATATACTGGACTGAGTGTTCTTTGTCTTGAAATCTTTGCATCTTTTATTTGTCTGTCTGCTCACTTAATCCTGAACATTTATTAGCAAACCAGGTCATTAAGGTATTTAAGTTACCTGCCAATAGACCGTGTTGTTTACTGACAAAAACCCACATTAATGGGAAAAGAGATAAAGCAATCTCTTTCTTGCCTGTGGCATCGACAATTTGTAGAGATTTTGGTTTTTCACTGATGTTTTCAAATGATTTATCGATTCTCATAATGATTGCATTAATCATTATAAGGTAAGGCAATTCATTCCATGACATCATTATTTGTTACCTTTACATTGAAGTCAAGGTCAGTCAGAAAATTTAGAGAGGTTTCGATTAAATTTTTTCCCTTTGCCAATTTTTACTTCATGTAAGTCAGCCTGTGGGGTATGTCACATTTTGCACCAATGATTCAAAAAATTATTGTAGGCTGCACAACTCGAATGAAGCAAAACCATTTCTAATAAACCTTAAAAATTTAATTATCAAAGTTATAAATACAAAATCTGAGAGGAACTTAAAGTATTAAGTGAATCCAGACTAGTCCTTTTAAAGCTCTATGAAAGTTATAAATGAGTGAAAAGTGTCATATAAACTTAAAAACCAGAAATATACTGATCTCCCAAGAACTGGAACCTTGTCAGCGTGGCATCCAAAAATTACTTAGAATAATGTATACCAGGAGTGTGCGTGTGTGTGTATATGTATATATATTTCTTACTCTAGCAACCTGCGAAGCTAAGATATATTATTTCAACAGAATTATTACTCTAAGAACCTGCCAAGTTAACTGTCCCAAGAGTAGAGACATGCATTTTTTTAATTGTATGAATCTAGTTGGAAACCATTATGGTTCATTTTGAAAATGTGTAGGACTTTATAGACACTGTGAAAGTTAAGACTTTCAAACACTACAGACTTTTGTAACGACAGCAATTACAAAGTGTGCCACAAATGGCTAGTCATATGATAGGTCTTCCGCTTGAAAGTAGAAGGTGGACTTGAAGCCTTGGCCTCGCACAAGGAAAACAAAATCTGATGTGCCTCCTTGACAGCAATTTTGGAGAAACTGAGTGAACTAATATGTATTGAGTGAAAGAGACAAAATGCCCAGAAACATCCCAGACAAACCTCTCAACTATATGGCTTCCTACTTCACCAGTACAAGTTTAATATACCATAAACCATTTGTTTGTACTGTATGTATATGCTTTAACAGCACTTCAGCATAATCTCAGATATAAAAATGCTATTTAAATAAAGCCAAGTTCTAAATGGAAAGGTACACATTTTTATACACTCTTTAAGAAAATGAACTCGTCAAATAAATGCAAATATTTATTGCCATTGGGTACATGATAAAAGGTCGAATTTATCAAATCTTTTATAGGGTACATAAAAGAGAAAAAATGTAACAAGAGTTCCTCAAATATTGATGACTTACCGGTCAAAATGAATTTCTAGTATTCCATGACAATGTCTTTCTCTTCTGTCATTTTATTCTTCTTAACTATAAGGTATTAAAACCATCAACAATATTTTTTTAAAACTTCAACACATCAAATTCGGAAACGAAAATATTCCCCATCAAGTTAACAGCTTCACAAGTGCAGTTCAAAATTATTAGCTATGGTCTTTGAACTTGATCCTGGTATGAATAAAAGATTATTGAACTCAATGTCTGTCTGGAAATATGCCTTGTCTGATTAAATCTGTAGCTCTTTTCTGGAAAACAAATTTTGTGACCTGACATCATGCAAAGCATTCATCAGATATGCCGATAAAATCCATTCTCACCCATGCAACAAAAATCCAGCTGTTTTGCTAAGCTTATGTTTCTTACTTTGGGTCATCTCAGTCATGCAATCCACATGCTTGTAACTACTTTAAAAAAAGATGAAACTTTGTTGTTTTCTGCTGTGTCTGATGGAGTTGTATAAACTAACAACAACATATATTTTTTTAAAAAAGGAAATTTTACCCATAATGCAACTTAAGATTTCTCTGACTTTGGTAACAATACAAAACATTTTGAGAGACCATGCACTTGAAGCCAAGATATTTGGTATTATGCTAGAAACAACAGTTCGTTCAACACAGCATTGTGAATGTTATCCTATCTGTAACTCGGAAAATATTCAGGTCAGCATCATCAAATATAGTTAAGAGCACCAAATTTATTTTAAATAATTCATGTGAACAAATTACGTACTTTTAGCAATATTTAATGATGCTGACCGGAAATTTTACTGATAGGATAAAATTCACAATGCTGTATGAAGTAAACTATAACAAAACACTTCCAGACACAGTGACTATATACAACATTTGCTAAAATAAATCCCGAAAAGACCAGAGATGTGTTTCTCATGGATCTTTCAAGGAAGTATTCTTTTCATGTACTATGACTTTTCAGTAGGCAGTACTTTGTTAATCATTGTGTAGGCACCAAACTAGAAAAGAAAAAATCACATCATACACCATCATACCAAATAGACATTACTGCATCTGCCAACTAGACTTTTAATGAATAGCCAATTTTGATACGACCATCCTTTCAAGAGTAGAAGAGATAACACAATTTTCAAGCTGGCAATGATGCTGGTCATACTAGGTGTCAAAGGAAACCACTTTCATTTGGGATCATCCTTAAACTGAACGAGTTTTAAACGTGTCATTGCAATCCTTTCAGAACTTCAGCAGTAGTTATAACAAGCTTGCACAACTGGATATCTGATGATAGCTCAGCCATTCATCTAGTTTTATACCAGACAATTCCGTTTTCAGCTGTTTGTCCTCTTTTTAATGTGATCATTTTTGTGTCTGTGCATATGAGTGTCCAGTACTCTTGCATTCTATCAGTGGACATCCTAGACAAAAGGCTATTACACAATATCTTCCATGATCAGGTGGTGCCAAGTGATATAAAACGCTCTATGTTACAGATCACTGCCATCTTACCTCTGTATGGGTTTGAATCTCAGATTTGGCCAATGTGTGTATGTAGATAGCTTCTCATGGGAAGGTGGTTCTTTCTGGTGGTTTTCCCCAGGTTATTCCTCCACCATTAATAATGGCCGCCATGTATAGCTTATTGTGTGCTAAAAAATGGTGTTAAACCCTACAACAACTTCCATGACCACAGTGTGGAGGAAATGAACAAAATTGTAGCATATCACAATGCCAAGACTTGCAATAATAGTAAGCAAGTGATGTTGGCAGCACATGCTCACATGCTTTTTACAATTCAGCTTGCCTGACAGAAAATACTTTTGACATTTATAACAATGTTGCCTTGATAATTTACACCAAAATGAAAAATGCAAGGACACAGAAACCAACAAGAGCTTTATTAAAAAAAAACAAGTGCAATACATTTGCAGAGTAATAGGAAGCATGAACCAGCATTCAATCCTGAATGTTTCTGAAAATAAAGAATATGACATCTAACTCTGTCCAGTAATGAGTAAAGAAATACTGGAAAAATAAATTTTCTCTTTCAGTGATCATATAAACTTTCAATATTACAAAGTAAAAAACAGTATAAAAGTACAAAAACTACAAAATATGTTACCCTGCTAGTTGCTGCCTAAATTGGCTGATAAAGCTGCATATAATAATTAAAACTTTAAGAACTGAAACTTTACACATAAATCAAATTCAAGATGAGTTGTATGATCCCTCTTGTAAGCAGTGTTGCAATGGGTATCTGAGTAGAGTCGGGCACATCTTGGAATCCAAATCTGGGACAATACTTGAAAAAAAACAGAAAACTTGAAGAGAAAAAGAAAAAAAATTATTCTACTTTTCCAACATGAAATATACTAAATATATGGTCAAGCTTTATCAAAAACTGAATATTATTTTAATTAGAATATTAAGAACTGTCTTAAGACAGATGGGTAGGCACATTTCTGGCCTTGCTAGAGGTGAACTAAATTTTGAGTGTTAAAGGCCAAATCAAGTATGCATCTTTGAGCACTCAATTTGGCACCTGCTTGCAATATCGTTTGATATATCAGTGATCGATCTGGATTCGAAAAATGGAGAACACACACTATATGTACTATGGCAAATCTGTACTGACCCAGTGTTCTGAAACTTAAATTATGCAAGTCAACCATGAACTAAAAACTACCAATTAAAATGTATTTTGGGATACATTTGCATCAATAAGATTTAGAAGTTTCTTAAAGTAATCAAGGCATAAAACGTTTTAATATACTACACTTATTTCAACAGATCCAGAATGTACTGAGTTCCTGCTCAGAGTGTTTTGAGAACAGCCTGGCACAGTTCTCCCGCAATATAGTGCGTTTCGTTATAATGTGATTCCTGATATAACACAGTATTGCTATGCACCTCATTACCAAAATCATACCAATGTATAACATTATGGACTGAAAAACAACCATCCTAAGCAGTGTTATAGCTTTATTTCCTCTTCAAAATCCCATTATTTCGAAAATTCATGGCCATCCCTGCTATACCTTGGTTTTGCTATCATAACTGTGTTCATAAAGTGGTTCTCACTATAACATAAATTGGCATGTTATGCACTCGACGGTTATGAATCGTGCCTTATCATTTCATAATGAGAATTTACAGTAATATACCTTTTAATTATGAAACTGAACTGAAACTTCCAAAACCAAATATAATACAGTGCAACCCCACTATAATGCGAATTCGGATATAGCACAGTTGATGCGTGGCTCCCGAAAATTCGTATATTCATTCGCACATGAAAAAATATTTATGGGTTTAAAGTTTATTATTATGGGAAGAGATCGCGTATGAGGTTGAATTTAATATGATCGTGGTGTGGTCCCTGCAATTTTGATTATATGTATGTGTTTTTTTCTTTTTTTTAATACGAGAAATAGTGTAAAACGTTTATTATCATTTTGGGGAAGAGTTCTAGTATGAATTCGAATATAATACGATCATGGCGTAGCTTCTGAAATTTAACAATTTCACCAGTTTTGTGAAGTGTTATGCCAAAATAAACATCGGAAATGTTACTGGTTACTGATCCTCGAGTAAAGCCAGTAAGTCATTTTTGTGATTGTCTTCAATTCTGTATACAATCGTTGCACAAACAATAACCAACATGTGTTTTTTTTTCTTCTTTTCTTCACTGCATACATCTACACAACCAAGCAGAAAGTATGAAAAATAAAGTGCAAAACGTTTATTCTAGGATCGCGTAGGGCTTCGCCAATGTCGCAAAATGTGATTTTATTTTCCTTATTGGCGGCAAAATATACCATCTGGTGACTTTTTTATTATCGACATTGTTGGCTGTCTAAACTTGTATATACAACCATTGGTTTGGAGTGGAGAAATTCAAGGGCCCCATGAAAGGTAACTGCACACTTTATATAAAATGCACTGAAATTTATGTATTGTTACATAAACAATTTCTTTGTGTCTATAATGACAAACCATCTTAACAGTGTATTGTTGCATCATAATCCGCTTATGCTGACATCGAACATCGAGCATGAGTACTGTGTGTTTTGAGATGTTTGCTTTTTTTTGTTGTTGACATTTCTGGTAGCGGAGATCAACATTGTCTCGTAATCTAACTTTGTCGGATTTTCCGCCGCTCACTAGTAATTAATATATATTTACATAGACTGATATTTATATGTGGATGGTAGGTAAAATTCTCTTCTTTCCATTCCGAATTAAATCCTTCAGAACACCCCAATTTTTAAAAACAATCCATGTCATCAGACCAGAGCACATGCGTCTCTATCATACATTGACCCTTTGTTAAATTTCTGATGCATGAGTGCACGGTAGCATCACTCCGCTACCACAAATGTAAAAAAAATAAAAAAAAAATAAAAAAAAACATCTTGTAGTCTATTCAGAAGGCAGGAGGAACTGTAACTACAATCTACCAAACGACAGCCACTTCACTTTTAAAAATGCACCCAGATAAAATAGTTTGCTGAAATTTCAAAGGAAACATTACCTTTGAAGCACCGATTGTTATGAAAAGGTACTCAGCAAATGGAAAGAAATTTGCCTCAGTCATGCAATACAATTATTTGATGTTGCCGCCACAATAAGAAATGGGCAATTGTTTGGTTCTCCAAAGTTATCCTTTAGCGGTGACTTCAATAACGCATTAACCCGTCATCAAAGAAAGCCGACTACAATCTTTCAATAAAAACCAAGAGCTTTTATTCAAAGTTAGTCAGTATCAAACTTAAATAAACGTGATGGAATCTGATGGGTTTTTGTATTTTCCAACATGACAGGAACATGTTAACTGTGCCGTGAAAGTTTCCTTTTTGTTTGGAAAACGTTTATGCTTATGAACGCTACCAATGGCTGCTAAAAACGCAAACTAACTTTTACCGGCTTGGGACGTACTGAAAAGTATATGTGCTTCGTCATTCATTACGTGAGTGTGCTATGTTTTCCCACTGAATTCAGACCAATATGACCTGTGACAAAATTATTGAATATTTTAAAACTGTGTGTGTGTGCATATTATCGATGGAATCACTTGTATTGTGGATTCAACATTTCAGCATATATGATGAGGTTCGATGGCGAGTACACGGTGTTGATACTCTTATTCATGCTATATGTTAGACATGTATATATAAACAGTATTCACATATATGTAACAATTTGTGATTCTCTAAATAAAGTAAACTATTTATGTCTTCACTAAAGGTGTATTTCTCGTTTAATATTCATCAATTTAATATGGTAACTGTGCCGATCAAGCACGTATTTTACTGCCCTCATTTATTACCTACCCCACCCCACCCCACCCTGCACTTTGTTGGAGTACATGCATAATTTTCTTCAGCTAACTGACCTGGTTGTTTATAACACTGTTTGGTCTATAACGCGGTTGATTTCTTTGGCTCCCGAGTACCACGTTATAGCAGGGTCCCACTGTACATCAACTTTTTCTAGGTAGTGTAATTTAGCAGTGAAGGAAATGTTAGAAATTCCATTATTCTACATTGTTGTTTTTATTGGTTGCACTTAAGCTCAAGGTAAATAGTCAAAATAATCTGAAAAGACATGACCAGGCAAGACCAACATATTGTAATGTGTACTACAAGTTTACTACAAGACTTCAAAAAGACATGACCAGGCTAGACCAACATATTGTAATGTGTACTACAAGTTTACTACAAGACTTCAAAAAGACATGACCAGGCTAGACCAACATATTGTAATGTGTACTACAAGTTTACTACAAGACTTCAAAAATACATGACCAGGCTAGACCAACATATTGTAATATATACTACAAGTTTACTACAAGACTTCAAAAATACATGACCAGGCTAGACCAACATATTGTAATGTGTACTACAAGTTTACTACAAGACTTCAAAAATACATTACTAGGCTAGACCAACATATTGTAATGTGTACTACAAGTTTACTACTAGACTTCAAAAATACATGACTAGGCTAGACCAACATATTGTAATGTGTACTACAAGTTTACTACAAGACTTCAAAAATTGAAACTTGAAACAAGAAAAGTACAAAAATTATTTACATTATGAAAGCATCTTCTCTGACTGATAAAACATGAGGTACAGCAGCCCATTAAACAAAAAATTAATAAACTCCACTCAGTAATAAAACGAAAATGAATGAAATGACTGAATTACCGTACAATGATGTATTATCCGTTTTTGTAGACTTTCTGCATTGACATTGAGGTCTATTTAGTATGCAGATTTTATTAAGTGGTGCCAGACAAAAACCAATTTTATGGATATTAGAATTACCCATGGATTCTAAATATCATGTAAGAATAGATTTTTTTTGAACAACAGCACAGGTTACAATTTTCAACAAACATAATTATCATGCAGAATTCACAGGAATTGCATTTTGTTTGCTATGCCATGGACAAATATACCTACAAGCAAAGCACAAGTTAATAAAAAAAAAAGCTGCATGTGCTGCAGTATTACATAGGTTTTTATTATCATAAAAATCCACTTACAAGTCAGTTTCAATTACAAACTGCATTGACCCAGATCTGCTGTCACACAATATACTGGAAGAGCCAGGTCTACATAGACCATGATTTGCTGATGCATCATGCACCAAAAGATCAGGGTCTATGCTGTTTGATCTAACTGACAAGCAAGTAAATACCGCAAGTTAAAGTGTCACTGTCAGTGGGGGAAAAAATTGCCTTGATTAAAACAGTCACCACAACTGGGTCAAATAAACAAATATCTTTTAAAATAATGGATCAGTTTCAATGTTCATCTAACAAAACAATTTTCATTCTGCAAGACATTTAACTTCATATAGGCATTAGTACATCATATGCAGAAAAATCTTTTCTTTTTAGACAACACTGCAATTCACCAAATTTGTGTGTTTGTAGCAAGCAAACCAATGTTTATAATTTTATTTTTACAAATATTTTGAGATGCGCATATCTGTATAGTTTACATGCTAAAACAAACCACACTTTATCTGACATCTTGCACAGCAATATACATCAGTTTGGTTAACATAGGTAAAACCACCAGTAACAAGTAAATTTCCCCATTTTTATGTTGCATATATGTTGATATTAAAGATTATTTCAAATTTAATGATGATAAGATATTGTAATTTATAGTATTTATCCAGTTTTACTTGTCGTATGTATTCAATAAATCTTCCTCCACTTGAAATTATTCTTCCATATTAATTTACCCTCCAATATAATCAGCAAACATCATTTCAGTTAATTCAGTTTTGAAACCTACCAAGACTTGTACATGTTTTTGCCAGTGTGGTGCCAGTTTTTGATAGATTTAAATGACAGTTACAAATACAAAATTTGTATCAAGTGAAACAACAAATTTTGAATTTTTCAGGATATCAGCAAAAAATGATAGAAACATTTAGCCAAAAACAAATGCAAATAAAGAACAATTAAACTCTGACTCACTACAATGTCATGATCATGCAATAATAAGCATCTTAAAAAGAACCATATTTAGACCCGTCTTTGATGGGACATCAACAAAGGTGACATTTCTGCTACATTATTTTATTATAGCTGTTGTCCCCAATGTACAATCCTAATGGTAACATTGTGAATCATATACTCTGTCCTTCAATCAGTGCTGCATTCTTGGCATGAAGCTGAAAGTCACAAAGATTTTCTTACAAGATTCCAAATTCCTGTACCTCATTCCAAGAGCTGGGCTTTATAAGCACATACCAGGAGCTTTGTCTGAAATTGAGAAGGCATAAATTTTCATTGTAACTTCATGATGTTTCTGTCTGAAGTAATACCAACGTATATTTGCAACAACTGAGAAAATTTTCAATCATCTGATACTTCCCATCAAATTCTAATCTTGTATTGAAAATTTGAGATGTTAATGGTGTTTGCAAATAACCACTTGGTCTACTTTAAGAAATTATCAAAAGAATACAACTTGTGATATTAACACATTAACCCCTGAGCCAAACAGCTAGGCAGTCCCCTACAGTATACTTGCAGAGATCACCCAGAGCAGTGTTAGCCTTACCAGTGCCTGTATCCCTGAGACTTGCTGTCAATATTTGGCTTACAAATTTTTTCAGAGAGAGCTATACAAGTAATAAATGTTAATGTCTCATTTATTTTCCTTTAATTAAACTACAACTTTACACAGCAGTTCTCAATAAAATTGCATATAAAATGGTATGTCATGTTACATGCAGAAATAAAACTGATGCATACAGATAAAACTATTTCCTTACCAATTTGTTCCTCTTGCCAGGAATAATACATAAAAATCCTTGATGAATTCACACTGAATAATTAACACTATCAACACGTTAAATTCACTCCATTTGATGTACATACAAATTCCACTTGTCATCTCTATTGCAAACCCAACCTCATGTTAATACTTCATCAGTCTATTAAATTAATCAATTAAAAGTCAACTTTCATTAGCTGATTCTCATAATTTTCATTTTTCTCTAATTTCCCACTACTTTTGCTGCTATCAAAGTCAAATTTTTTCCCTTTGTTCAGCAATGTTCACTATATCTATGTAAACTTTCATTTTATTGGTGAAACTGAATACATTATTAGGAAATTAATTCAAATCAACCAATAGTTTGTGCTGATTTAACTCATCATGCAGAATACAGGCATAGACAAATACTGCCACTCAAACTTGGCACCCGGGATACAAGCTATGTAAACTTAGCCATGTTATCAAGGCACTCAGGGAGAAGAGGGAGGTAAAGTGTGACGAGTTATCGAGGCAGGAGGGGTTACTGTGTTAACACCATGCTCACTTGTTTTAGAATGCCTAGATAATTTGTGAACACACTTTTGACATGGAGACAAGTGTGGATCAATTTTTTTCTTACCAACAAAAGTCCTTTCCATGCAGTCTGATATTCTACTGGATGAAAAATACTTTTAGGAATTCATGACCAATTCTTCCTTTTAACTGCCAGTGTTTAAACCATCTCTGATAATTTTCAGCAATGACAAGATTTTTAAATTAGATTTTGTAGATGCTTTCATTGAAGATCCGCAAGACGTAAGTCTTCTAGTGGGAAATAGTTTTTATTTCATAATGATTCATTCCAGAATCAACAAATTCCTGTTCTAGTCTTTATGAAATGCCGCAGAAGCGGGAGGTCGTGGGTTCAATTCCTGGCCGAGCCATACCAAAAACTTAAAAAAATGGTACTAACTAACAGGTGCCTCGCTTGATGCTCAGCATTAACAGGTTAGTGTTAGGACCCTAAAATCAAATGGATGGAAGAAGAATGAAAAACGAATTTGTATGTCAATATATTAAGATACAATATAAAATTTTCACCTGTGGACTTTTAATGTCAAAATATTACATGGAAAAAACTGTTCCAATTTGTGAAAAGATATCTAAAAAAAATGTGCAAAACATTTTAATAAAAAAGAACAAAAATCCCAGAGTTTACCTTATAGGTAACCAACTAACTTCAAGGCCAATTCTAAACAGTCCCTAAAACCAGGTTTTTTTTAAATTAGTGCATTCCCATTAGGTCACAATCTTTAGTAGCCAAATTCACCTTACAGATGCGGTTTGCAAATAGATAAAAGTGTAAACATCATTTCTTTTCTGTTATGTGGTAGCTTGCTGCTGGGTTTCAGAATAAATAGGTTAATGAATGGAGAGACAGACAGAAATACAGCCGGGACATAAACAGGATGCTACAGTTGCAAATTAATACAAACCTTAGACTGAGATGCCTTCATTGTCTTGATTACTAGTTGATTGTTCCCACCAATAACAGGATTGAAAGAGAATACAAAATTGCCCTCCTGTAAAGTTAAAACAGCTAATTTAGAATGGCATGGATCTATTGGTATTAGGGATTTTTAGCTGTGTTTATCATTATAGTTATGTACAAAAGTGTGAGCAATGACCTTTGACTTAGACTCCAAGGTCAATCAGGTCTCGTATTGAGAAGAAAAAAAACTTCAGAATAGTGTGGGTAATTACTTTGGTGGTCAAATTTGCACAATTGTATTCTGAACCAATGAAATATTTCAAGTCATTTGTTTAAACAAAAACACATCTATGTGACCACCCTTTTGGGAGGTCAGACCAGCATAACATTGCTTTAACAGCATTTAAGCAAAAAAAAAACCATGCATTTTCTTTGTAAAAAAAAAAATCATTCTCATTACATTGTAAATAACAAATACAATGAAAAATGAGATGTGACATGAGATTGACAGCTTACAGTCCCTCCTACACACTGTCTCACATACTGCTCCACTCTGTTTGCCTAAGCGGTTAGAACGTCTGCCTCAAATGCAGCATGTTGCATGTTCCAACTCTGGCCAAGTCATATAAAAAAGTTATAAAAATGGTACATGCAGCTACTAAACTTGGTGCTCAGCATTAAGAGATTAGTGCTAGAACTGGTCAGCCTGGTGTCAGGATAATGTGACCAGGTGGGACATGATACCTGTGGCATGATGCCTAAGTGCTAGACAACACAATAAACCAAAGAGATCATAGAAATATGACTCAAACTGTTAAAAATCCAACAAATATATATATCAACTCATAATTAGTCATATTTTGAAAAACATATTGCATATTTGGAGCTCCAATGTTAACTGGCTTTTCAACCAATTGCTTTAGTCAAACAATTGTGCTTTTCATGTTATGCCAGTAGAAATGGAGTCATATTTTGAAAAACATATTGCATATTTGGCGCTCCAATGATAACTGGCTTTTCAACCAATTGCTTTAGTCAAACTAAGCTTTACTTTGAGGCTTTCTTCCTCACTAAAAGCAAACCCTTAATCAAGCAGTTGTGGTTTCAAAGTATTTTGACCCATAATTCATGTCTGTGATAAAAAGTGGTTGCAGCTGAATCACAATTTTCTCCCAACATAATAAATATATGCATATACAGCCTTGCCAGTTTAGTCACATTGTTGATCTGTTCTTATATCCAAAATTAATGGAGTTCAAGTGATTTTCCCCTGTTAGCAAAAATGTATCCCCTCTCTGCAATGTATTATGGTTTCATACCAAGTCAACATAACAGTCAGTGTCTATGGTGGTGATTAAAAATTAAAACTTGTAAATATATAGAACTGTAAAAACAAATATGTTAGTCAGATCAATGTAGTACCAAGAATAAAATTGTGCTTTTGAATGGCTTTGCAATGTGCATAACAACAATACCCCACATGCATTTCAAGATCAAGAACTAAGAACTATTAATCTCGTGTATGCTGACTTGAAACATATCATTTCTTCAACAGAAAGAAGCTTTTAATAATTAATGTTACTTTTAAAAGATATAAAATGCTTTAAAATTATGTGTAGCTTTCTCACTACATACATTACATTTACTGTTCATAAAAATTTAGTCCCACAAATGGAAAGGCCACCCATCTTAAAAGGCTGCTTTTCTGGTTCAGAATGGGTGGCCAAATAAAAGGTGTACTACTACATTGTTTAAATTGTTCTCCAGTTTTGTTGGTATTGTGTGCAGGGCTAGCCTATGGAACAGCTTGTAGGAGAGCAGTAAGATGTCAATGCCACCTCACCACCTGGGTCAACAACTTACAATGTAGGTCAGTGCTGGTAGTAAAACTGGATCAGTTCTGTACCAAAACAAGGAATATTAAATCTGTCCACATCTGTATCACTAGTTCTTTTATCAGTTTGATCATAATCATTATGAAAACTAAATGCATTTAAAAAGAATTTTGCAGAATGAAACATCTCACCTGTTCTGCTAGTGTTGGTTTATGTGACTTTATCTTTATTGTGATCAGCACCTTCTACAACTATACCAAAGTTTCAAAATATGTGCTAAATGCCCAGTCTTAACATAATGCAGACCTACTAACACTACCTAGTCCATCTCAGTAAGGCAGCTGATTTGTTTCCACAGGGCTGACCAGTTTTCATTTATGTGTAACAAATAGGGCTTTCAACGGGTACCCGGGTACTCGAACGTAGCGAAAAACCTGGGTATTGAAAATTAATAACGAGTACCCATTCACACAAAAAAAGTTGTCGATAACACTATCAAAATATCATATATCAGCAGCAGCACAGTGGTCTGAGTAGCTTAGAGTTTCCTCCCTTGCCATCCCATTTTTTATATTTGGACATTCTTGTTGGGGTGAAGGGTCAGAGCACATTTCCTATCAAAAAGTTGAAATTCACAGACACCATTTGATGTCGGCATGGGTAGCAGCTTACATGCCGGCCAAGCAAACTTGAACAATCTTTCATCGAGATATAACAGCATGAAATCGATAGGATTATGATTTATTTTCTCAAAAATTTTGAGCATAGCGTTTGTTATGCCTTTAATCTGCTGACAGACGAGATGAAAGTACATCATTGCTGAAATTTGTTCCGGATCTGGCTATTTGCATTTCTAGTCACGTGACTACACAAATCTCGCAACCTAGGTCACACAGTCACGTGATATCGACAATAAGCAAATTTCCAAAAGTTGTTGTACATATAATTTGGACATATTATATAGTAGCCACATAAATAAATATAGTCTGTTCTCTCCTCACTAAGCCATACAGATGCTATAAACAGAATTCGTGGGAAAGTAAAACAAGGTTTGCTATAAATAACATGATACTGTAGGAAAGTACATGTCCACGGACAAGAGTACTCGTAGATTGTAGTTACGTAAAGCGGTCTTTTCTAAAATACAGTCTGTGGGATTAATGGAATGTTAATATACATGAGATTTATGGAAGGTGGATATACCGAAAAAGCGTAATCCATATATGTTTACGTGTAACGCGTAATTTAGTGGAAAAAAAATGTGTTGCTCAAGGGTTGTACATGTCTTTCATGTTCTAATGAGTACCCGGGTACCCGTTAAACGGCTCAACGGGTACCCAGGTCAGTTTTCTGTGGTTTTTGACAGCCCTAGTAACAAAATGTCATAAACTGCTATTGTCAAGCCAGAAAACATTATTAAAAGTTTGGTATTTAAAACATGTAGCGATGATAAACATTATAATCAACTGATATGTTTGTAAAGTAGGTGTAGACTTTATTTACCACTAGCACAGTTGCACAAATGGCTTATTACCATCTCTCAACTTGACCTAATTTGTGAAAATTCTTTTTAGATTTCACATGATGACAGCAATCATATCACCAGCCACAAGACATACCATATTTTCGTGCATTTAAAACGCACCTAATTATAAGACGCACCCATATATAAGACCGGGTTTTGACGATTTGTGTAAAAAATATTTTAAATAAGACGCCCAAAAATATAAGAAGCACGTGGCCTAGCCATCTGCTGAACTGAGCAATTTATCTCCAGTGGTTACCTTTCCTTTATCATAAATGAAAATTTGTCCAATGTTCCATCACCCGTTGGATGTAAACAAGGCTTCATTACCATTTTTAGTTGAGATCAAAGAATTGTCTGAGGCAGAACCGTACATAGACCAATAAATACCCGATGTAAGTGGTTAGCATGTATAAACGTGGGAACAGTCTCTTGTTATATATAAATGAGTGATCAATTTGCTTAGCATTTTTTCAATTTATAAAATTGTCACGATGCCGAAGCGAAAATCATATAAGGCCGACTTTAAATTAGACGTCATCAAGTTTGCCATGGAGCATGGCAACAGAAAGGATTTGAAATTTGAAGTGGCCTGCATTGGATTGGTACACGTGGTAATTACTGAACACTTACACGATTGTTTTTACAAATAGGAATGAAAATCGTGAAATGTGAATATCAACCGTAATAATCGTCCTTCAATATCACACACTGTACCGTTCGTTCGTGTTAAAAAATACTTGGATAAGATGCCCATTAATATAAGATGCACCCTGGGTGCAGGGTACGTAAAATTTTGTATAAGACACATGTTATATATGCGGTATTCAAACAGGCATGTGATGTCTAATAAACATAACATTGTCCTTTCCAGAGTTTATTCACAAGAATCTGAATATTTCTTTTTATTCTTCTGTGTTAAATATTAAAACTTTTCTAGAAGCTTATTTTCCCTTTTGTCTTAAACATGCATCACTTGCTGGATCCCATTGTTAATTTTTTTTTATAATCAACAGTTCGATCATGCAGGTGCTTCACATGAACAACTGGGTGAAGTTTAAAGTGTCTGATGTTCTGCTGTAATAAAGTTAGTCTGGTTACCTAATTTCACTAATTCTAATATGAAAGTTCACCTGGATTCAAATAAAACACAGATGAACCAATTATCTGGAATTTTTGGAAATGCTAGTTTTTGCTTTTATGCTGACAGTCCGTATTTTAAGGGTAATTTTCATAAGACTTGTGACAAAATTGTAAGAGTTGGCAGGTCTGAATTATGTATATGCTAACAACAACATGGACAATGCCATAGTTAACTGTGATACCAGTATGCAGGCAAGACAACACAAAAGAAGCAAAATAATTCTAATTACCTGTGTCATTGATGTTTGTTTTACTTCGTTCAAGTACACTGATATCACTGCACATGGTCCATAGAACCTACAGTGAACTTTATCTGGTAAAAACATGGCATGAGCTATGAACAGCAGAAATCCTACTCCTAAAAAGAAAGTTGATACAGAATGACAGAATATACAACAGAGCAATACTAAATGAGTGTGGAAATGATAATAATAATAATACATAATACTATATCTTGGGGGATGGGGGCAGAGTGTGGAAATGATTATTAATTGTATCTGTGATCTGTTTTTGGAACCAATTTTCTCCCAAAAACGGTACACTGCTTCCTCAATAACTCACGCCCTGATAACTCATGAACCCGTTTATAATGTGGTATCTGGCGTGGATCCCGATTTTTCTCCAAAGAAAAACTATTTAAAAATTCTTTCAAAATATGCTGAACGTGAAAAAATTACGATAAGAATTGGTAAAGTAAACCTTTATACATTTCTCATTTTATCATAAAAAATCGTGATTAATGCCCATAAAGATATCTCAGATTATGTTAGGGTTTATTTGTTGATAAATAGTCATCAATACGCCGTAAATAAACAGTCTGGTGAAATATCAATCAATGAAAATGTCCGGTAAATGCTAACAGGTGGCAACAGATAATGAAATGAACAGCAATTAAATATCTTGCTGTGTGACAACCACATTCCAATCCTTTATTTCCATTTCAATGTAAACATTATAATTGCAACACAATTCTTTTCTATAAAAACATGAAAAGAGTCAATCAACCGTCACATGGAAACCCATGAGTACTTCCGTGAGAACCTAATTACATGCCTGCTTTGTTTCGATCAACAACTTGGCGAAGTGTTTGTTGCACTAAAATAATCCATTAAAAGAGACTGTTGTTTTATCATGTATGTCTTATGCATCAAATCAAGCAAGGGACGATTTTGCTCAGCAGCAGCAAAATCAGTGAGCAAAACAAAATTTTTATTTTTTCAAAAAGTCTAATCATATGTCAAGCATATCACAAACAGCATTTTTATTATCGTGTTCTAATTTACATTGTTTTAAATTTTTAAACCCACTAAATTCATGTCGGTAATGATATATGATCGATCAACATTGTTTCTTGAAAAATAGAGTCGATCTTTTGTATTACACAAATACAGTGCAACCCCCACTATAACATGCTCTGCTATAACGCGAATTCGGATACAACGCAGTTGTGGCATGGCTCCTGTAATTTCGTATATTTATTCACATGAAAAAATATGTTTGTGTTCAAAGTTTATTATCATTATGGGAAGAGATAACATAAGAATTTGAATTTAATATAATCGTGGCATAGTTCCTGCAATTTTGGTTACATGTACGTGTATTTTTCTTTTTTGAAGTAAGAGGAATAGAGTGTAAAACGTTTATTATCATTTTGGGGAAAAGTTCAAGTATGAATTCGAATATAATACAAATATAATAGCTTCTGAAATTTAAAAATTTCACTAGATTTGTCAAGGGTTATGCCAAAATAAACATTATCGGAAATGTTACTTGTTACTGATCCATGAGTAAAGCCAGACAGTCATCTTTGTGACTGTCTTCAATTAATTCTGTATACAATCATTGCACAAACAATAACCAACCTGGTTTTTTTCTCTCGCTGCATACATATACACAACCAAGAAGAAAGTATGAAAAATAAAGTGTAAAACGTTTATTCTAGGATCACGTAGGGCTTCGCCAATGTCGCAAGTTGTGATTTTATTTTCCTTACTGGTGGCAAAACATACCATCTAGCGACTTTTTTTTAATTGGCGACATTGTTGGCTGTTTAAATTTGTATATACAACCATGGGTTTGGAGTGGAGAAATTCAGAGGCCCCATGAAAGGCAACCGCAAACTGGATATAAAATGCACTGAAATGTATATATTGTTACATAAACAATTTCTTTGTCTATACAGTGGGACCCCGCTATAACACGGTAGTTGGGAGCCATAGAATCTGACCGTGTTATGAACTAAACCGTGTTATAAGCAACCTGATGTACAATACCAACACATTTTTGGATATAATTGGGGGGGGTACATAAAGACGGGTGCGAAAATGCATGCGGCTAAAACATGGTATTGGTGCTGAGAGTAGTCTCACTCACTTAAAAAATTGAAATGTTTGATAGAACATTTCAATGAAGCTCATTATATACCCTAGGGTGTCCCCTAGTCAGATCAAGTTAGATTTAGCTTGAACATGCATGCGATTTTGTTTAACCATTATTTCAATTCTGTGGTATAACAACAGTTACAGACACTACACTTGGTGTATAACATGCAAGAAAAACAGCATGAAAACTTTAAAACTTTATTTTTTTTCACAGTAACATCAGTAACAGGATATCAACATTTAAAGTAAACAACATAACTGGAAGTGGTAAACAACTTAATAACAAAATCAAAACATCTATGACAAAGGTATCACTTAGAAAAAAACCTAACCATGAAACTTTTGCATAACAAACATAAAAGACATAGAATAATCTTATTTAGGCATTTATCTAACACCAAGAAGAATATTTAAACAAACAAAATCATTAATACTGGCCAAAAGTATTGCAAACTTCCATAAGAGTCAGAAGTACATTGTCCATAAAATTGGTTACAGACACTACAAAACTATAGCATTTCAATACAGCTGCAGAACCATACATATCTCCATAAAATTCACTTCAAAAATAATTCAACATGAACACATTGACTAGAATTATTCATTAAATGAATGTTGATTAGTTACCGTATTTTCCGCCCTATAAGTCGCTCCGGGGTATAAGTCGCGGGAGGGGGAAATCCAGATAATTTTGGAAAATTCAACAGATAAGTCGCTCCTGCGTATAAGTCGCTCCTGCGCACTTACCGTAATCACGGTTTTGATACTGCCGGCCATTGCATACGACTTAGTAATTCCAACAACGTGTAAGTATATTCTTGTTTGAAATTTTAAAAATAGAAATATAAGCAAATAAGATTTATAAATAATGTTTATTAAGTAAATAATAGCGCCACTGCACGATTTCCGTTTTCTTTCGCAAATGCTACGACGTTTAACTTAAATTCTGCATCATAACTTTTTCGCGTGGTAGTTTTTGGTGCCATGATTAAACTGTATTGACTTACGCTAGCATAACAATTTTAAATCATACAACGTTATTGTGAAACTATCTTTTTTTAATGCTCCATGGTATTTATATACCGGTCAATTCCACAACCCGAGCGAACTTCAAAGGCACTTTATAAAACAAATGAAGTTGTTCGCCAGCCTTCCAGTTTTTTTTTTATTATTACTTTGAAGTTCTCTCAATGAAGCCAGTCTCGGTATTCCGGTCAATTTCCACAACCCGAGCAAACTTCAAAGGCACTTTATAAAACAATTGAAGTTGTCCGCCAGCCTTCCAGTTTTTTTTTATTACTTTGAAGTTCTGTCAATGAAGCCAGTCTCGGTATTCCGGTCAATTTCCACAACCCGAGCAAACTTCAAAGGCACTTTATAAAACAATTGAAGTTGTCCGCCAGCCTTCCAGTTTTTTTTTATTACTTTGAAGTTCTGTCAATGAAGCCAGTCTCGGTATTCCGGTCAATTTCCACAACCCGAGCAAACTTCAAAGGCACTTTATAAAACAATTGAAGTTGTCCGCCAGCCTTCCAGTTTTTTTTATTAATTACTTTGAAGTTCTCTCAATGAAGCCAGTCTCGGTATTCCGGTCAATTTCCACAACCCGAGCGAACTTCAAAGGCACTTTATAAAACAATTGAAGTTGTCCGTCAGTCTTCCAGTTTTTTTTTATTAATTGCTTTGAAGTTCTCTCAATGAAGCCAGTCTCGGTATTCCGGTCAATTCCACACCCAGAGCGAACTTCAAAGGCATTTTATACGACAACTGAAATTGTTCGCCAGCCTTCCAGTTATTTTTATTAATTACTTTGGAGTTCTCTCAATGAAGCCAGTCTCGGGTTAATCCAGAGTTTTTTTTTTTATAAACTATTGAAGTAAATTATGAAGCGCTACCGGTACATTTAAATACATATATTGTAGCGGCATCTGACCAACACTTTGATTGAAGCACGTGGTGAATAATAAAAGGAAAACAATCGCAATCGTAATTTCAATATTTTTTTTAATTAATAACAACAAATTTTAACACATATATATTATAACTAAATAATATTTGATTATTTAATTTGATATTCTTGTAGTCTAATACTTACGTGTATGTAAGTTTCGAGCAATTGGCTTGCCGGTATACCGTAGATGCATTCGCTATAACACAGCATCACTGTGCATCAGTCATATCGGTCGTTATAAAAATTTATTTATCGTATAAGTCGCTCCTGCGTATAAGTCGCACACGTCATTTGAAAGAAAAAAAAACGAAAAAAAGTAGCGACTTATACCCCGGAAAATACGGTAATAAAATGATAAAACCACATTGTAACAGGTATATGTCCAATACTTGTGTTAAAATTATGAACTGGTAAATAGCACTTGAAAGTTTAATACTAAATAGTGTTTGTAAGAGTAAAATATTGAAGTATAATGAATGTTCAATAAATCATAGTCACTAAAGTATTGTTCAACCCAAGGTGCTGACTCAAACACAGACCCATATGTGATTGATCTTAAGGTTACAGACACTACACATTAAACCTTGACTTTATATTGTCATTTCAAATAGAAGTACTTATGATTTTTTTCCAGATTTGACTTGAGCTTAGACAATTCAGCTGCATTAAAACTTGAAATGACCCCTTTCACTGACTATTTGAGGAGCTTTTACCCTGTACAAGATAGCATCTAGAGCCTCTTGTGAATAATCATCTTTTTCAGGCCAAGCATACATGTTGCCAGACTTTCTCATGTATTTAAATCTAACTTCGTTATGAAGAATGTCTATTACTTCTGCTAAGTATACATCTAGAGGTCCCTTCTTTGGCTTAAGTCCTACAGCAACAAATTCTCCAGGGTGGTATTTCTCTATTGGTTTCTCTGTGTTGGTTGGTGCTTTTTTGTCAACTTTGATCTTCTTTGTCACAATGTTTTGTCTTTCTGTTGACTTCCGTTTCTTATTAGGCTTTTCGCTTGTTGCTGAGTTATGATCTTTCTGGTTACTTCCTTGTTTTCTTTTCTTGTCATTATTTTCTATTGTTGATGGATTCTTGTCTTTAAGTTGTTTTCCTTTCTGACTTAAATTATCTTTAATGAGTACTAACTTTCTCATTTCCCAGGCATTAACATTTTTGCTGAAGTTGCATCTCCCGTCAACCTTCATGCATTGCTCACAATAACAGCTCAGATTTCTTATGCTCAGTTCATATTCATTGCTTCCTGACTTTACAGCATGTAATTTTCTTGTACCTTGCAGTGTTTGCACATCAGTTTCTTCTCTATTTCTCTCAACATCTTTAACAAGGATGAACTCCCTTCTCAAAACTGTTTTAGCTTCATTATCTGTATTTTCCATTTTCAGTTTCTCTGTACAGAAATGATATACGTCTTCTGCACAACCTATCACCTTTCTAATGCTGATTACAGCTCTGTAGCAAGCATTCTTGACTGTCGCACCGAGATCATCGCAAACACTCTTTCCATGTGATGTTTCGAAATAATTTCGTGTTACAGATGGCTTTTTCCTCAGACTTATGTCAGCAAAGGCTTTCTTCCCCTTATACTGGGCAGCACAGCCATCTGTCCACTCATGGATCTCCTCTACTTTCACACCTTTCTTCTTCAGAATTTCTATAGCTTTGTTCTCAAAAGTGATAGCTAAGTCTGCATCATGTTTGGTTTCTTCACTGATGCCAATAATGGCATGCATTCTTTTTCTCCCTGTTTTTCTGTATAGTAACACATGATTGGATGTATTGTAACTTGGTTCCTGTCGAAGAATCCAGATTGTACTTCACTTTGAAAAACACACCCATAGTTCTCACTAAAGTCCATGACCATAGCAATAGAACCCTCACCAATTCTATCAACACAAATTCCCATCTGTTGCTGTTGCCATTTGGCCCTGAAAACGTGCTATGGATACTCTTGCATGTCAGTTTCTAAGCATGTAATTAATGTTTTTATGTCTGTTTCTTTAGGCACACAGGAGACGCAACGCTTTACTTTATCATCTTTTGCTATTTCTATACTTTCCCATTGATGCCATGATATCTGCCTGTCACTATACTTTTCAACAAATGGTTTAAGGTAACTCTGCAAACATTTCACACCGCAATGTTTGCATTCTCTTCTTAAACATTTAATAGCTGGATTGGTGTCGTATTTACAAAAAGTAGCATCACTTAAGCTTTTCTTATCTACTGAAATTTCATCCAAATCTCCATTTTCTTTCACTGCTTTTTTTACATTTGTTAGTGCCTCACTTTTTAGGGCCAGGTTACAGCACTTTTGGCATAAGCATGATCTTCTGCTTGTTTCAGACACCTTTTTAACATTCACTGGTTTCAATTTAGAAAATGAAGTTAATCCTATTTTGTGACTAGGGTTCCTTAACTTGTACTCTTTGTAGGCTTCTTCTAATGTCATAGTCATCACATGTTTTTGAAGTATTTCTTTTTGACCACCTTTTCTTACTTTCACAGTTTCACGTTTATTAGGCACTTCCCTACTGATTTCTGGACTTATAAAAAAAATCTTTCATAGATTTCTTTAATGGAGAGTTAAGTGCATCCCTTCTTCTTTTTCTTTGTTTCGTCTCCCACCATGTAGAACTAGGTTTTTGCCCTTTCACTGATACTTTGAAATACTTTTTTAGTCTGTGTCTTTTATATTTCTTCAGTAATGCATCACAAATGATGTTGTATGCATGTTTCTTTGCACCCCCTTTCCTTGTTTTCACTTCTGAAATGCTCTCTGACACAGATTGTATAACAGTATCTGTCAATTCAAGTTTTTTTCTGCAATCTGGTGTCATTATCATTTTATTCCTATTTAGAAACTTTGATGTTGATGGAGATTCAATTAATTTACTTATGATGACTGCTTTTCTCTTTGGGGTATTTGGTAATACTTCCTTAACCTTTTTTAATTGTCTGTACAGAGTTGCTTTAGGTAACACTTTATTCATTGGTGAATCTCTGGCTGACCCAGTATTTCCTATTTCACAATCAGTCAGAATACACTCTTGCTGTATACTTTCATTCAGTTTGATATGCATTCTCCATGCTTGGGTTCTTTTCACAGCTTCTTTCTTCTTTCTACTTAATTCAGCAGTTTTCGGACTTCTTAAATCAACACTCTTATTAACTGATAATGCCAGGGCTGCTTTTTCTTTCTTTTTCTGGCGATACCTTTTCATTTCTTCACGTTTTTTCCTTCTTAATTCTTGTTGAAGATTTGAATCGGAAAGTGATTGCTGTTTTTTTAGTAGTCTTGCATCTTTTCTTCTTTCTCTATCAACCTTTTTTAGCTCCTCATGTTTCGCCTTATTTTCCCCCTGTTTTTTTCTCCAGGCTTGTACCTTTAGCCTCGTCTTCTCCCTTCTAGCTTTAATCTTCTGTTCATCTTCTTCTGGCTTATCTTTGCTTCCTAAAAACAAACAACTTCATTCTCATTTTTGTTCCTCTATGTATACGGATGAAATTTAGACTTTACAAAACATACTTGTAATGAGTACGCAATATGCTTTCATACATAAGCAAACTGGAATAACCTGTAGATTCTTAAAGAAAAGTATCTGATTGAAAAAGAAATAGCATAAAACCTGATGATTATTCAATGTTCTAGCATTTCCAATGATTGCACACTTTCCTTAATAATGTAAACAACAGTCGGGTCAATTCACATGTCTAGTAGTGTCTGTAACCATTTGACAATATCAGCAATGTATCCAATACTAAGTCTGAGCTCATTGAATTCTCATAATATTTCTGTTTGAATTTACTAGTCTAATGATATGGAATGCAAAAATACTCAGTTTCAATTGCATATTATAAGAAATCACTGAAAATGTTGCCTGTTATCTGTTATCTAGATGAAAGAAACTATAAATATACCAAAATATTACAAATTGCAGACAGACAATATGTCGAAATTTAGCCTTACACATCAATACTGTAATAGGAAACATAATTTGGCTTCATTTTTTAAAAAAAAACAGAGATAAAGTCATAGACAGTATAAAAAGGGGATATTGGTTACAGACACTACAATTTAAGAGTGTGGTTTACCAATTCAATACAAACTTACCAGAGTTGTTCCCAGAGGTTTGCTTTTGTCGTCTTCCCATGTCTTAGGGATGTACCATGGTAAAGAACAGAAAAAGTAATTAGGCAGCTTCTTCTAGGATAAGAAATTCAGCTTACATTGTCTTGTAGTAAATTACTCAAACAGACAGTGCTGCAAGAATGATGCAATATTCAATCAAGAGAGTTATTGCATCACTTTTTTGCTCTTGGCTGCAGAGATAAATAAATGATGCAACATTACATCACATAAGATGGAACTTTCTATTGAGAAAAACAATGTTTTAATGACAAGTAGAACAATACTTTTATCTTTCATTTTTATACCTGTTTGTGTAGTGTCTGTAACTTTTTTTTATTGAGTTGCTGTTTTTTAATGGTACAATACAGCACCACCAATTTTGGCCAACTTGGACATCACATGGATACACATGAGCCTTTGTAGGACTTTTCCATAATGAAACAACAAAATTATTGCCATATAAACTTGTAAAGGTTACAGACACTACAAAATTTAGAACTGGAAAGTTTGACAAAGAACAAGCTCTCATTCGAATATCTTGGCTAGCCATGTGATTTAAATGGTTTTACTATTTATTATAATATAAAGTCGAGTTCTAGATGTCAATAAAAGTTATAATGAATGTTATTTTGTACAAAATGTTGGCATATAACAACAGATTAGTGTTTGAATTTCAGTGTTGAAACAAAACTTGTAATGACGGTATTTTGCTTATAAAATCCATAATATTTTACCAATTTCTTTAATTCAAGAAGCAATATTTGCAGGATAGAATTCTGCATAAAACCAGACCAATAAATGCATAATTTCAGTATGATATTTAGAGAATTCTCTATTTTATATTCAAGCTTTTTTCGAGTGAGACTACATAACGCTCAAAAATGGCCATTTTTAGAGCTTGTTTCCATGCTTATCTCAACAATGGGTTATACTAACCTCTTGAAATTTTCAGGAAAGTAAGAGAGGTATATGCCAGGCTTACCAATCTTTAAAATTGGTTCATATCTTGTTTAATTTTTCTATTTCATGCATATAACATGAAAATTCCGTTATCAGCACCAATACCGTGTTTTAGCCGACGGCACAATTACCATTTTTGATCAATATATATTAAATGAGAAAAACATTTACTGTGGTAACAGAAATTGCAGATATAATATATTACTTTCTTCAGAGAACCATGCATTGGTACATACACGTGTCTAATTTATATATACATGTATAATCTATTGCATGAAAAGAGTATCAACACCGTGTACTCACCAGCGAATCTTGTAACATACATTGAATCCATAATACAAATATTTCCATCGAAAATATCCACACATAGATGTAAAATATTCAATAATTTTGTCTCAGATCATTATGTGACTGAATTCAATGAAAAGAAAATAACAAAAATTACGTAACGGGTGTACGTAATGAATGATGAAATAGTACATGTCCATAGAAATGGAATCTAAAGTGTATTCTTATAATAACTACATGTTATCAGGATCTTTCTGTCTCTGAATTCAGTCATTGTAAATTTTAGCACATTTTCCCACCCAAGTTGCTAGTCAAAGTCCTTTGAACTTGCCGCCCAGCTATTGTGTCATGTTCTTTTGATGTACTCTAATAAATACAGCAGGCAGAACTGGCTGTATTTTAACCACTGAATTATGTCACTGTAAATATCAGCACAGCTAAAATGATAAAGTAATCAACACTAACTTTGTCTCCCAGCTATTTGCATGCGTACGTAGGACTCCTGCATGGAGTGATTTGTATGTCCCAGATCAAATATTTGCATTCAAATACACGTAATTAAGTGTTTCCGAGACCTCTGTGTCGTATACATTTTATACCACTACATTTCTCATCTGTCAATAGTTATTCTTTGAAAAATTCTGATTTTTAGCTGCTTTCTGCAAATATCATGTTTGCTCTTGACAAAGTTAATTATAATTCTCAGTTGCAGAATTCAAATTTACTAGTCAACAGATTGCATAAAACAACACCGCCAAGCCACGCACACATGTTGGCGGCTTTTGTTTCTTTGATGCTGTATAAATCGTTTCCCCTGATTTGAACAAGTTTAGCTCGGCAGTTCACTTTGATGATAAACAATGTACTTAAATTAATTTATTTATACTTTCTGGTGAGAATCTTTTATCAACCCCCGCATTGGCTGTTGCTTAGTTGTGTATGAAATTAAGAGAACATATATCGGAGATTATTAGTGCAACGATTGTATTCGGAATGCATTCAAAACAAACACAAAGTAGACACGATGGCTTCATTGCTCAGGGATCAGTAATAATAATATCGACACTTATGAGCTGTCATTTTTCAACAATAAACAAAGATCAAAGTTCTCAGTAGGCCCAGCAATTGGTTCGTATTTCCGATGTTTATTCTGGCACAAAACTAGAAGAAATTTGTTAATTTTTGAAATTTTAGGAGCCATACAACGATTATTTTATATTTGATTTTGTGTGATTTCCTCCCCAAAATGATAATACGTTTTCTACACGTTTTTTTATCACACTTTTTAGACGAGTATGAGAATGATATTTAAACTCTTGACGTATTTTATTTTTCATACTTAAAAGACATTTTTTTGGGTCTTTGAGAAAAATACCTGTAATAAATTACCTGAAATTTCGGGAGCCATGCCACGACCGTGTTATATCCGAATTTGTGTTATAACGGGGCATGTTATAGTGGGGTCCCACTGTACTGACAAATTATCTTAACAGTGTATTGTTACATCATAATCCTCTTATGCTGACATCGAGAATGAGTATGGTATGTTTTGAGATATCTGCTTGTTGACATTTCTGATAGCGGAGATGAAGCAGACGAGGCATTGTCTCCTCATATATTATCGTCGTATTTTCGGCCGCTCACAAGTAATAAATATATTTACTTAGACTGATATTTGTATGTGGATGGTAGGTAAAATTCCTCTTCTTTCCATTCAGAATTAAATCCTTCACAACACCCACATTTTTTGTAGTAATCTTTGTCATCAGACCAGAGCACATGTGTCTCTATCATATGTTGACCCGTTGTTAAATTTGTGACGCACGAGTGCAAGGCTGCATTACTCCGCTACCACAAATGTAAAAAAAAAAAATTTAAAAAAAAAAACATCTTGTAGTCTATTCAGCAGGCAGGAGGAACTGTAACTACAATCAATCAAACCACGGCCACTTCATTTTTAAAAATGCACCCAGATAAAATAGTTTGCTAAAACTTCAAAGGACACATATTACCTTTGACACACAGATTGTTATGAAAACGTACTCAGCAAATGGAAACAAAATTCTTCTCATTCATGCAATACAATTATTTGATGTTGCAGGCACAATAAGAAACAGGCATTTGTTTGGTTCTCCAAAGCTATCTTTTAGCGGTGACTTCAATAACGCATTCACCCATCATCAAAGAAAGCCAACTACACTCTTTCAATAAAAACAAGGAGTTTTTATTCAAAGGAAGTCAGTACCAAACTTAAATAAATGTGATGAATCTAATGGATTTTTTTATTTTCCAACCTGCCTGGAACACGTTTGAAAGTTTCCTTTTTGTTGGGAAAACTTTGATGCTTACGAACGCTACCGCTGTCAAAACGCAAACGAACTTTTACTGACTTGGGATGTACTGAAAAGTAAATGTGCTTCGTCATTTATTACGTGAGTGTGCTATGTTTTTCCACTGAATTCAGATCAATATGAACCGTGAAAAAATTATTGAATATTTTAAAGCTGTGTGTGTGCATATTTTCGATGGAATCACTTGTATTGTGGATTCAATGTATATGATGAGGCTCGTAGGCGAGTACACGGTGTTGATACTCTATTCATGCTATACATTAGACATGTATTTATAAGCAGTATTCGCATATATGTACCAATTTGTGGTTCTCTAAATAAAGTAAACTATTATATGTATTCACAAAAGGTGTATTTCTCCTTTAAGATGGTAACTGTGCCGATGTAGACATATTTTACCACCCACATTTATTACCTATCCCCCCTCCTCCCCTTGCAATTTTTTGGGGGTACATGCATCATTTTCTTCAGTTAACTGACCTGGTTGCTTATAACACGGTTTTGGTCTATAACGCTGTCGGATTTTGTGGTTCCCAACTACTGCGTTATAACGGGGTCACATTGTATATCTAATTCGGATAAAATAATAAGACAAGAATGTATCCAATTTAGCACAAAAATTTGTGACAAAATAGACAATGTTTGAAGTGGTACATGTGTTAAACAAATGGAAACCACATGAAATAATGTTTATGATTAACTCCTCAATATACGGTAATTTATCCTGAAATTAATGTTACACTATGAAGAAAAATTAAACTACACCGTTATGAAGAGATATTTAGTCACAGTTAATCACAGCATGATTATAAAGTGAGTATTCAAAAATAGAAATCTGCCACCCACCCACCCTTTTGCCTTTGTATCGATCCTTTTATTGCTTTTTTATTATTATAGGTCCCTCGATAACTTGCGCCTCACTTATAGTGCGGTCAATGGTTTTGGACCCCCAATGTGTGCGAGTTATCGAGGGGGTGGTGTATTTGGAAAATATTTTCACAAATCAACAATATTATTCTTATTTGGAAAATATTTTTGCTTAAGATGTAAATACATAAAAATATTTCTATCCAAAAGTTGTAGATTTTATATCGGTCCAAATTAATGAATAATAAGGCTGTTTTCAACATTTAAAATGAATGGTACATACAGCGCTTTCATTTAAAAGTTTCAATCAGGACTTTTACGTTAAGACAAATACTTTTAATTCATCTTTAATTTTTAAAAATGTGATCACCACCTGCCTTTGTGCTTCATGTCAGTTCACAAGTTACAAGGGCATGCTAAAACTAGCAGTGCACATGTGTAACACAAAATAAGATCCATTTTTTTCAACAAGGTGTGAATTTTAATCCAAAATTCTTATAGAGGAAAGGGGTAAAGACTACTTCAAGTCCACACAAAAAGTATGCCATTGCCACTTTTAAATTATTTTGCTCAAAAATTTACCGTATTTTGGTGTGTATAACGCGCACCGATGTATAACGCGCACCCCGATTTTCGACCCAAATAAGTGGAAAAAACGTAGTTCTGCCATATAACGCGCATGTGATATAATGCATTTTAAAATTGTGACTACCGGTATTTCGCTCCGTGTGTGCGTCGCCGAATTGACAAATCGTTCCGTCGTAAAAATGCGTAAGCCCAGCTCACAGACCCCTTAAAGTCGTCTATTTTTTTCTGTTTGGCAATCAATATTGCCTGAAAGCGAATCTCTGTCGCAAATATCGCAATTCCCCGTTTTCTTCTATCCATGACCCATTCAAGGACTCCACTCTCCACTTCCGGATACTTTGCACTTGTCCCTCTCTCTGCCTGTTTTGTTCGTGGCATTTTCTTCAGTCTTTCTTTCATTTTTCTCCACTCCCTAATAGAAGACTCTCCAACATTAAACTCCCTCCCAGCGGCACTGTTACCATGTGCTTCTGCATAGGCAATGATGATTAGCTTGTCTTTTGAAGTATACGAATTTCTTATACGACCCATGTTCGTTTAGATTCAAAATCGAATACAATATGATATGTGAAAGTTTAGGTCCAGTATTTATACTTATTTGGATTATCATGACACCTCTAAAATATAAACATATGTTCAGGCTAGAATTTACCAAGACAATGCATTGTAATTATGTATTATAACAAAGAAGTACTGCATCAAATACTGTTATTTAAAATGAGAAATAAAACAAAGAAAGAGATTAGCACATCAAAGCTTTAGTCGGTACCAAGTACCTTGAAAAGACCACGCCGAGTCAATGAAGCACTGATCACCATTAAAAACACCGAGCTGAATCAATTAAAATACTGCTCACCGAGACAAAGCATTGTAACTATGTTGAGCGCATTAAAGTTTACCTGGCGCCGATTACCGTGAAAAGACCACACTGAGTCAATGAAGCATTGAAGCCACTGATCACTGTATAATCGCAAACTAAGTAACAAGCTTATTTTCCAAAGAGGAAAAAAATGTTTTCCGACTTCATACATTGATTATTTTGTTCCACAACGTATTAGTGTTTCCGTAAGAAAGAACCCGTAGTCGCAAAAAATGTCCCCAACAGATGCTCTGATGAGAACATTAACACTAGTTGAATTCTACACATATTATGTTTCAATTCAACCAATAATAAATGAAGAAAAATTCGATTAGATCAACAGTTATGGAATACGGTACTGAACATTTACGGAGCAAGTACGGTAATCCGCACAGTGGTATTTGTTCCGCTCCAATGCGGCACTTTGCACAGCTTTTGAACAAATGGCCAGTCGTTATGTACATGTATTTCCGGCCGTGGCACAGAAGAAAACCTGACACAGTGACGTGAAATGAAACCAGTTTATTAACATAAGCAATCAAAGAACAAGACTATTTGTAAGCATTATTTATTTATTATTTCTTTAATACGGCTAGTACCGGTAAACATTTTAGTTACAATGCAATGTACAATGGATTTAATATTTCACAAGTAGTGAGTGCCTTCATCCTCTTCAGATCGACCTGGAAAAAATCTTTTTTTTTTTAGTTCTTGTATACAACGCGCAACCCCGACTTAAGATAAGAAAATTAGGTAAAAAAAGTGCGCGTTATACACAACAAAATACGGTAGATCCTGGTAATACAAACATTTTTAAATTAAAAAACATTTAGTAACACATCTTTGTCCCAATGTGATATTTACCTTTTTTTGAAATTGGCACACGTTAACTCTTAAAATGAACAACAGAAATTGCAGTAGAACAGACTTTTAAAAATATAGTAGATAGTATTATCTATGACCTGAAACAATCTGTTCTTTGCTGGTCAGATGAAAATATCCCATTATGCAGAAACTTGCATCAATTATAAAGAAATAATGTTAAAACTTAAACGAGAAATCTTAGGCCTTAAATAATGAATCTAGCGTCGTGTATAACTAACCTGGTTTTAAAGCTTCACTCACATGGCTAAACTTGACAATGAACTCTGTCCCTTCACACAAATTGAAACACTGAAGGGGAAATACAGTGCTGACAATCTTGGCCGTGTTGTTCAGTGTGATGGACAAATGTTTTTCATATTCCGCTGTTATCCTGCAGAAAGTAAATTTTCAAATAAATTATGTTCTTCCTGGAATACTTAATCACATTAGCATCAGGAATACAAACCAAACAACCTCCTGAATCCAGCCCTACCAAAAGACACCAACTGTCTTTCTGGTCTGTGTTTTATTGACAAAAGGAACTCTTGCTGATTTGCCAATGCCTGGTGCTATGTTTAAGCTGAGTAGAACAAGATAAACATGATGTTCACATTGTGGGGAGGATGGGGGGGATATTAAAGTAAGTATTCTGGAAAATGACATCATTTCGTGACAAGTTTGCTTTCTATGAATACATTCACTGGTCACACTGACACAAGGAGAATAGGCAATACACAAAAGGACTGTTGAGCATCCTAACTGTATTTCAGGTACATGTACCTTCAAAGAAAGAAAGTTGGAATACCTCCACATGACCAATCTTCCTAACTTTAAAGCAGCACAACCAAAAGAAATGTGGTTGAAGTCTGAGAACAAGAAATAAATGATATCTTATAAAACCAAATTTCTAGGCAAATCCAGAGAAAGTTGCAAAGGTTGCCCATCCAGTGGTTCAATAAACACCTAGATGACTGAGACTGGACTTACCGGAGTAGAGTTAAATTTTCTCATCATGGTCTATGTGCATGCCAGCCAGAAACAGCCTCAATGATATCCTGGATTGAAACATTATGCTCAATGGAAAGGCTTGCAGATTTCTCTGATGTCATGAGCAGCTTCGTTCTGGTGAGATATCAGAGTACACCATCCATAAAACACACTACAGCCATGAATTGTGGGTTTGAGGGGCTGTCTCCTCCTTCCCAGGTTTTAAATGGAAGAAACATTCCACTTAGGAAACAGTGTGAGTGATATAATCCTATGCAAATTAAGCTGGTCTATCAGGTAATAAATGTCTTTTTTATTAACAAGATCTTCACTGCCACGATGATGGAAAGTGTCTGATATCACAGAGTGGTAGCCATTAATAGCATCTGGTGCTTTAGACAGCCAGGTAACAAAATCAGCTACTTATGGAATTGATGCACTCAAAAGGGATAATGTTACTGACTTTGCACCAGTCCCTAAAGACATGACACTTTCCCTCACAAGACTTTGGTGTGGAGGATGATCTTGCTCATGCAAATAACTTCATGAACAAAGGGTTAAACTGTTTTTGTTGTATGACTCTCCTGACAAGAGACAGTCATGAGAAGTTAGTCTGAGAAAATATGGAGCAATTGGGCCCAGGACTGTGTGAAGTCTGAGAAAATATGGAGCAATTGGGCCCAGGACTGTGTGACAAACTTTGGCCTGGCCAAAGTCTTCCTGGATAGATCTATTGCTAGAATAATGAGATCAATTATCAAGGACTTTCCCAGCAGAAAGATTCAACATAATCATTTTGTGCTTCTGGTCCCTAAAGTTTTGGAACCAAGACTGCTGGGGTAGGCAAAGGCCCAAAGACCCTTTGAACTGATAGAAAGGGCATCAACATTGTGTTGGAATCTGGTACTGTAAGACAAATGTGGACAGAGAATTGGCAAAGATATTGAATCCGCCAGTGATATATTGGATCTGGATGTTGATGCTATGCTATGATGTGTGCAACAACAATGAAACTACCAGATACTATCACATTTTTTTGAACATAAAACTTCAAATTGTTTTGGCCATCCTATTTGTTTTTTTTGTATATAAAACGATCTACTGTGAAAATTTACTTTTTCCAAAGTGAAAAAAAGTATTTCCCTTTAAATTTTACAGCTAAGAATGGAAGATAAAAATCATTGTTTTGTTGCATTTTTATTTATCTATTAGTTTTATTTCATTTTGTTAAAATTGAAGACAGGTTCTCATTTCGATTTAGGTACATCAAATGACCAGGGTAGGTATTGTTTTGCTAAGCAAGTTATGAATAGTGACCAACATTGGGCACATTCTTAACTGAGGTATCAAATAGTATTCACGCAATATAATAGTCATCGTTTATAATCATGCATGTATGTCATTGATAATTTCTTTTTCTTTTTATTGCATTTGACTATATATTTTTATGTTTTTTTTTTGCATCATGTTTCAAACAGCATCAGGAAAAAAAACCAACTAGTTTATTCTCTGCTGAGTATATCTGGTATAATATCATATGAGAAACATAAATATTTGTTTCCACATTGAAGCACAAACCCCAAGTTATCTGCTATCTTTGCATAAACGTGTATACGAGGCATCTAATAATCAAAAAGAAGAAGAAAAAAAACTAAAGAAATATTCACCTATTATAAGTGTGTAGAGAGTCTTTTGCTTTGCTTACTCAAAAAGGGCAACTTTTGTTAACTGAAAATCTATTCACATTCATCATATTGCCCATCTTTGTATTTGTATCGGCGAGAAAATATAATGATGTATTTGTTCTGCTGGTGTCATTACAATATATACCGCTATTCATTAACAGATAGACAACATTGTTAATGAGCACTCTGTATTGCATCAGTCAGTATAACAAAGAAATACACTCATTTGAAAATGAGTTCAGAAGCCATTTGAGAATTTTTTATCCAGTAAAAACAGTATCTCAGTACAGGATGAAGTGAAGACCACAGACCATTTGGCAATCAATCTTCTTGTCTCCATATTGTAATGCAGTAAAAACTATAAAATCCCAGTTAGTTTTAATCACAAATGAAAAAGTCATTGACTGTGTAAATTTTATTTACATATAGGTAATATCTTCAAAGATCTTGGACTGTGTGTGCTTGGACATGTCTTCATTATTAGGTTTCTTCAAACCCCTGCCAAAGGGAGAGACTTTATCCTGCCACCACCTAAATGCACTGAACCACCCAACAAAAGGGAGAAAACTGGACCTGAATGGCCCAGAAAAAACAAAGGCGAAGCCCATCCCGTCTTTTACTGCAGTTACTGAGATCGCCAATGAAAAGGGTAATGCTGAACAGCACAAATCAAATACTGATGCAGCAGACAATGACATCATACCAAAAGATACTGAAACAGTGTCTATTGTAACAGTTGCTGAAGAATTGCCTGAGCTTGCAATAGACGAGCTTGATTATAGCAAAGATATCGGGGATATAAGTTAGTTTCCTGGTACTGCAAAGTTACCAGTAAGAGGAAAGTATAAGAAATGGGACATTAACAATAAAAAAAGAATTGCTGAGGAGGCAAAAATATGTGGAATTAGGCACATAGCTGCAACGTACTACCTTTCACCAAGTATTTTATCAAGCTGAACGAAAATGGATTTTTCGAAAAATATTGAAAGGACAAAGAAAGGATCCATTCCAAGTTGTGGCTGACCCTGATGTACTTACAAGAAATGGAGACGAAAATTTTACTTACTCCGTATTCTTGACCATCACGTGTCTGTAACAATTAAGATGTTGCAACATTATGCTAATGCAGTTATTCATGAGAAAAATCCAATGTTTCTGGGCTCAAGAGGACGAGTTGATAGCTTTTTCAAGCAAAACAGACTTGTACTGAGATGCAGAACTACAATATCTTAAATACTACCTAGATACCTAGAGGAAAAAATATACTGTTTTACCAGATATATAAGAACTCTGCAGCAGGAGGAGTAATCTGATGAACATCTACATGGAAATATGGACGAAACATCTGTGCATTTCGACTTGGTTCCAAGGAGTTTGAGATTAGGATTTTTAACTTAGCTTTAACAATTTTTCAGTCATATATTGCTACAATGTCTGCAGTGATGCAGTTTATAGTGATGTCTAGCACTGCGGCATCATATCGCAGACATGTAGCATGATGTCCCACCCAGTCATACTATCCTGACATCAGGCCGACCAGTTCTAACACTAACCTCTTAATGCTGAGCGCCAAACAAGACAGCTGTTAGTACCATTTCTGTAAGTCTTTGGTATGACTCAGCCAGGGTTTGAGCCCACAACCTCCTGCTTCCACAGTGGATGTTCTAACCACTAGACCACCAGAGCAGTTCCAATTAAGATGACTGATAAAGTTGGGACAAGAGAGGTGCATATTAGAGGTACTGGCAGTGACAAGTTACCATTTAATTTCTGCATTAACATGCTGGGCATCTGGTGACTTGTTGCCACCCATGTTAATGCAGTTCCAATTAAGATAATTGATAAAGTTGGGACAAGAGAGGTGCATATTAGAGGTACTGGCAGTGACAAGTTACCATTTAATTTCTGCATTAACATGCTGGGCATCTGGTGACTTGTTGCCACCCATGTTAATGCAAAAATCCCAAACAAAAATGGCAGTATTCCCTGGTGGATGCACAAGTAAACAGCATCTACTGGATGTATATCGAAATAAACCTTTCAAGGGACTGCTGCAGAAAAAATGGCCAATGTATATGAAGGACCAGGCTTCCAAAACTATTGCAACCAGGGAAGCTGGTGAGAAGGCAACCAAACAATTCTAACCCCTTCAAAGCAGAAGCTGACTGACTGGATTTTTTTTAAGCCAATGAAGAATTAAAGAAAAAGGACATGATAATCAGTAGTTTAAAAGTTAAGGCATTTCAAATGCAATAAATGATCAAGAGGACTACTGCATAAATAGTGACAATGAAGCTCCACTGTCAAGTCTTTCTAGTGACCATGAATGTGAATGCTTTGATGATTTTGAGCTGAAAAACTTGTAAAACTCTTGACAATTTTGAATTTGTCAGTACATAATGTTTCTGCATTTGTTTTGTGCATTCGTCCAATGTTGCAGTACAAATAATATACTTGAAAATAACATGATGTTTTTTATAAAAAAATTATTTTCATACACTTTACTTGGTTATTCTCTCTCTCTCTCTCTCTCTCTCTCTCTCTCTCTCTCTCTCTCTCTCTCTCTCTCTCTCAAATTCATTTGCCACTTGTTTCAACTGGCTTCAGCACAAATATCAGTAGACTAATATTGTTTTTGAGCAAATGGGCTTGTCGTACACATATTCAACACCCCATGGATAGCCTCATTTCCCTAAGTAAAGCCTCCTTAATTTGATCTGTTGAGTGAATCTGATCATCCAGTATTTATTGTGAATATTCAGTCACTGGAACACAAACATCAGTTTCAATATAGTTAATACTTGACCTCAATAAAGATGCTAGGTACCAATAAACACTGATTTGAATTATCTTGTTTATCACATAGTTCATGTGCAAGAATCAAAACCATATTCTAGTAAAATGTTATTCACAGGTACTGATGCATAAAATAGCTATTTTATAGTCAAATGTGACATCATCAGTACTTGCCTATAGGTCATATAAGGTCATAAGAAAACTAACTGCGATTTTAAGACTTTTAAAGGTTGATCATTTTTTTGTCATGGTCTTGTCAGAAGAAACTACTTTTTAAAAACTGAAATTTTGAACCAAAAAGGGGCCTCAGAGTACCTACTCCTTTGACAAATTTCTCTATTTAAAAGTTTTTCTACTTTTAGTAACAGGATCCTTAAGTAATGATGTACAACATCAAGGCATTCATGCCCGGGAAAATTCTGTCTAATGTGGTGTACTGAGAACAAGTTATTTACAATACCCTATAAACTCGCTTAAAGTCAAGTCAAACTGTGAACAACAAAGATCCTAATCTACCATCGCATAAAGTGACTGCAGACTAGTATTTTATCTGTTCTACTGTGTACTCCTTACAAACTGCATGGATCCAGATCTAATGCACATTATGCGATGACATAACTGTGCCATTTGCAGTTGGACTTGACTTCCAGGGATTTTCTCAGGTTCTTCCTTCACCATTAATACTGGCCACCATATATAGCCTATCATGTGCAGAAAATGGTGTTAAACCATACAACAACAACAACAACAATTGTCTCCAGTAGCACCTGCTATAATTGTTTTTATGCTATGTGTGTAGAGCCATCCAGAATGCCTAGAGTGTCTAAAGTGACCAGAGTGTTCGGGGTCAACGTGGTGCAAGATGTAAAGCCAACCAAAGGAATTAACCTTAGCAGTTGTGAAACTAAACTGTAGCAGCTGTGAAACTGAATAAAATATACTGATGACTGAGTGTATCTCCTTACATATAATCTTGTAGCTAATTCTGGGGTTCATAAAATCCATTGCATCTTTTGGGACTGTCAAGATAAGTTGTATATCTGTCCCTTTTTTAATCACACAATTTCACTATTCGAGTGAATTCATTTTATTACACAGGTAAAATTCCACATTGTTACTAGGCGAGTAAGCTGGATCCATCTTTTCATTGTGTAACCACTGTGAATCATTCACCCCTTATCTTTGCATCTTGTAAAGTAATTTATTTATTTTATTATTACATTTGAGTGTTCTTATATTAATTAATCCAATATGTGGAATATGTATACACGAATATGTCTCAAAACAATCAATTTTTTGTAATTCCAGAGAGCCACCATGCAAAAGTATCCTTCCATATTTATTAACCCAGCATATAAAAATAAATCATTTCATCTCATTTCCTAAGGTGATGTTTGGTTGCTCTAATGAATTTTATTAAAAAAATTAATACTTTAAGAAAAATTAAAGACTTTTTTTCACACGCTCATGTTTACATATAACCATAATCTAGTAAACAGTCAAGATTTTGATAGCCTCATGCCTAATCATCATAGAACACTATCACCCCTGGACAGTTTACAAAGTTAAATAAATAAGGTAATTTAACCCTTTAGCTACTACAGCTATTTTGTAGTTTCACTACTGCTCTGTGCTATCATATCAGTTACTCAGACTACTGAGGCTGTTTGCTAGGCTGAATACTAGAGCATCATCAAGGCTGACTACAGAAATTGACAATAAAAACATGGTTACATTTATATTCATTATTTCAATAGTTTTTACTAGATTTAAGTGAAATAAAAAAACAGCTTACCTTGTATAGTGTCTGTTATTCATATATTTCTACTTTATATATACTCCTATATCCCATCATATAAGAAATCCCAGTCACATAAACTGTTTTGAATTCCATAAAATAAATCCAATATTTTCATATGTACATATAAAAACATGAATGAAATCCACTCTAATTAAAATGTTGCAATTGGCACCTCTCAAAACAGTAATTATCCACACATAAATGACGATGTTATCAAGTATATTATAATATATGTATAGCAAAATTACCATGTTCTATGTCTTACATGTAGGACTAATGCCCACATGTGATGCTGATTTCATACCATTTCATGTCTTGCTTTTGGTCCCCTATTTTCTTAACAACATTGTTTGTTTCTTTCACAAGATTTTCTACCAGATATTCAGGAATTAATCTGAGTAAAAAATCTTTCATTCACTGGTCCAAGCTTGATTGTTGTCTGTTGAACCAACGTAAGAATCAAAAACATTGATTTCGAATACGGTGAGGTCGTCACTCCATTGTACAATTGAAACTACGTCCGCCTTGTCATCCGATTAAAAATCGTTTGTATCTGATGTTAAAATCAATATCTGATCCATTTTCTAATTATGATCCATTAAACTTTTCGATATCACTTGCACTGGACCCGTTAAAGTTACTCATATCTGAATCGGAATCCATCTTTGTTCATCTCGAAAACACGTGTTTCGTAAACCGCGGAAAATTCATTTTAGTGTGTCTAAATTTAACCTCTCAGCATTCAAACTTGTATCAAAATGTCGAGTAAACAATCCTCTCATTGGTTATGATAATCAAAAATGTGTAATCTTTCGTACTTTCAACCAATCAACGTTTAGTTAACACGTACGTATTCTGCGCACATGAGCGTCGCTGGTACTGTGATTACTGGTGAACTTTACGCATCTGTGCGACATTGGCTTGTAAGCTAGGTTTTTCGGCACTGCAGATATGCGTCACGGGTATTCGAGAGCTATTTACAGTAGACGCTTCGATGCGGCAGTGGTAGCGAAAGGGTTAAAAGTGAAGGAAGAAAAGAATCCAGAACCACCATTCTACATATAACCTAAATGAATGACAACAGCAAAGGTAATTTGTAAAGTTAGCATATTTTCCACACACACAAAAATCCCAAAAGATCACTTTTCAAATCTGGATCTTAAACTTTTCCAAGCAAAATAGTATAAAGCACTTAATCAACTTTTGAAATTTACCAAAATGTCTTAAATTAAGATTTAGAGTTTGTGAACCTACCTTGATATATGTCTGACTATGGCATTCTCAGTCTCTGAAAATTTGGACATCTGAGAATATATAAGAGCCGTTACACCATCTTGGTTCTCTGCAGAAAAGTTGGCTCCATATAACAACAACTGCTTCACCAGTTCAACATGCCCCTGTCGAGTTGCCTGCAAGCAATAATGCATCCCATCATTTAAATGTTGCAAAAAAAGCAGAGAAGTAATGAGCACAGCCAATCAAAATTCTTATTGAATATACAAGTGACTAAACTCAGAATCACGATTCCAGAAAGACCTATCATTATTACTTTCATTTGTCTTGATATTTATAGTTATTTATCGATTTGTTTTCAAAAGAAATTCACTGTTTGGAAAGAAAAGCAATTTTCATAGACTAAAGATGGTTTTCAAGCATTAATTCACCAAACTTGAAATTAAAGCATTTTTCAATGTAACCATTAAAATTCAAGAACTTTTGATAGTAGGAAAAAAATATCATCAAATAACAAATGTAACTGGATGGATGCCACATGCTGGAAGCAGAACAATACCAGATACCTGTCCTTTGAGCTGAGAACATATTACTGCACTGGGTCTTTTGGCTGTAAGATCAAACCTACAAGGCTACAACATCGTAGCTAATATAATACATGCCATTATTACAGTACACTATATGAAAAATATAAATTTATTTTTACTACAAACCATTCTGCAGGCCAAACAACTTGGCATAAATTTGCAAAATACATGATAATTACAACCAGAATACAAACACAAAACATGTTGAATTTTTTTTTATACATTCAATGCTCATTTCAACTATTCTACATGTCGAAGAATCATGAAGTACACAAATCCTCCAATATGCATTGCATCACTTTCATATATTTCTTTATAAATATAACACTAACCTCTTAATGCTGAGTGCCAAGTGAGGCAGCCATCAGTACCATTTTTATAAGTCTTTGGCATGATTCGGCCAAGTATCGAACCCACTTCTGCGGCAGATGCTCTAACCATCGGACCACCGGAGTAGTACCATTTAATGAATATCTTGTTCAAACCAAGGAGATAATACGGACTTTGTTCAGTCCTAAACATGCAAGGAAACTCGTTGCTTTTATATTCTCCCATGTCCTCAGCCTTAAGCCTTGGACAACAAGTTTACCTGCTACAGGCTGTTTAAACCTCATATAAAATCAATATAAACTGACTAATCAAGACTAAACTTCACCCAAACATAAGCATTAGAACTATCTAGAACTGCTGCTTGTAGGAATGGATATCACTGCAAACAACCCTACCTATTCAATTTTCTCAGTACCAATTTTCAGTGCAAAGACGAAGTGTACGGATCAAACAGGTATACAGGATGCTAAAAATAAAATGAATTCACAATCTTGTAAATATGGAGCTCTCATCAAATGTGATTGAAATCTAAATAAAACAGAGACAAAAACGAAATGTGTTTCAGAAAATCAGGAGCACATAAATAAAATATGATGGCCGAATGCTGACAATCCAATTAAATTGAGGTTTAATTAGTAAAGAATTCCTTTCTTATTCTGCTGTCATTGGATACATTAGAAACTACCTTCCTTGTTAGCAGGGAGAATAATGTACCAAATAATGCAGCAATAAGACTGTTCTAAAAAGCATTTTTTTTAAAATTAAAATATTAAATCATATGAAACTTGCATTATAATTGGTTCCCATTTATCTAGAATAAAAAATAAAATGAAATAATACTTGATAATAATGATAAAATAAATCTTGACCAATTTAATGGCAACAATGATAATACAGTGGTCCCCAACTGAATGGCTCCTCTGACTAGTAGCCACAGACTTTATACTGCCAGAATTCCATGGCAATGACAAGTTGGTCACCAAACGTGGCCCACTTGAATGTTCACCCCTCTAATGTGACCACTGACCAGCATTTTAGAACACAAAGCTATCAAATTTACCCCTCACAAGCAGCCAGATAATTATTGTTTACAGATTGAAGTTCACACTAAGTTTGTTAGTTTCACATCTTGATACATTGATGTTTGTTCCAGCATGCAAATAAAGTAACTTTGATTCATATAACGAGGTACGTAATCTGATTATCCTTACTGTTTTGTGTTCCTTATATGATAGGCTTTGTCACCTGGACAATTACTGGCTTAATATTACCAATACTAATTATTAAGATGACAAAACATGACTGTAGAGAAGCAAATATTAAAAGCAGGATCTAAACAACACCCTGTTCATCAAATACAGATGGATTTATTTTAAAGAGCCAAACTATTATCTTGCTGACCCCACACTAAATTCAGCATATTGTTAACTTTAATTAAAGCAAGCAAATAGTGGCATATACAAGTAAAACCAGCTGACAGTAAAGTGGGCATTATGAATTAATATGAATGCAAGAAATAATTACAGAAATGTCTTTTTACCAGAAATATATGATAATTTACCAGATACAACTTATAAAAAAGCTGATACTAACATGAATTTTAAGTATTACTAACAATTAGAGTATAAAATTAAGATGGCTCCAATTGCTTATACAATGAAGCATTGACAAAGTGCAAAATGTTAGTCTATAATTACGAGAGAGCTAACTTCAGTAAGAATACTGATGTAGTGTACTTTTCAGTAATGGGATATTTTTAAAAGCTTAAAAAAAGAAAGATACTGCATTCAGCTTATTGCTTACCAGGACAGCTAAAAATGGTAAATAATGACTGATTGTCTTATTATATTTTAGCATTTGTATTACTAAAACAATTCAAAGGTTTCACCAAGGTTTCTTAGTCTTAAAAATTCTAAATTGCAAAAATCTGCTATAAAAATTCTTTAACAACATTTTAAAATAGGTAGCACCTTTGGTACTTACTAATGTGCATTTCAAACCATATTTTTTATGTACAGTGGTACCATGACTTACGAGTGTCCCAACTAACGAGCTTTTTGAGATACGAGTCATCTCTCGGCCAATTTTTTGCTTTGAGTTGCGAGTTAACATTCGGGTTACGAGCCAGCTTCAGATACCCCACCGCTAGTTGGCGCAGCAAACGTCACAGTGAAAGCATCAACATCCGCCAAGCATCCCGTGTCTCACTCGTTCACTTTAAGCTGTCAGCTCGCAGTGGAAGCATTAGTGTTGTGCTCGCATTTGTGCTTGCAGTTATTTTGCAAAGAAGCAGATGATATGCATTGAATTAAAGAAAGAAATTATTGAAAAACATGACCAAGGTGTGCGTGTAGTCGACTTGACGAAGCAGTATGAGCGTAGCACTTCCACGATCTGCACCATACTGAAGCAGGAGTCAATAAAGGCTATCACGCTAGCCAAGGGCGTTAAAATAATTAATAAACAGCGGACATCTCTCCTTGAAAATATGGAGAAGATGCTGATGGTGGGTTGACGGAGAAGCAGCTCGCCGGAGATACCGTGACGGAGGCTATAATCTGCGAGAAGGCACGAGCTATTTATGCTGATTTGCTGCAGGTTCTCTACCTTCCACCAAACATCACCCCTATCCTGCAGCCCATGGACCAGCAGGTGATTTCTAATTCAAGAAGCTCTTTACCAAGCACCTGTTCCGACGTGGATTTGAGGTGACGGAGAGCACAAACCTCAACCTTAGAGAGTTCTGGAAGGACCACTATAGCATCAGGATATGCTTCAGAATTATCAATATTGCTGTGTTTTTTGGAGGTCCAGAACGGATTAATTCCATTTCAATTCATTCCAATAGGGAAAATGGATTTGACATACGAGTAATTTGAGTTACGAGCTCCGTCACGGAACGAATTAAACTCCTAAGTCAAGGCACCATTGTATTAAAATGCAATACCTAAACCAACTGCAAATACTTCTAACTTTGCCCATACCATCATCAAAGCTGTCTCACCATCTCCTGTCTGACGATTGACTTTTGCACCAAGCTTCACCAGAACATCAACTATTGATGAAAAACCCTGAAATAATAATATACTTTTGTACTGAAGACTTATATAAATACATTGGTGTACAGATTTCTCTCCTAATTGCAATTAATCAAAACTTCATCAAATCAGAACAATATCAACCTTGCTAATCTGGTCATTTTCATGTAGAATTATTTCAATAATACACATACCATAATGGCTATGTCTTTGGACTGGAACAAAATTATTTGTCATGCATCATGAAAAATCCTGGCTCTCTATCAATTACCATGCCAATAAACTGTTACAAATTACAATTATTTATTTCATTTATATTTTTGTGTGCATATTTTCTGATTTCTACAACATGAAAGACTTCAAATTCAATGGCTGCTTAGACTTTACCATTAGACCTGTAGTACAGCATAGACGCTGCCAGGATTTTATTTAATGGTGGGAAGATCTCCCCTTTTTGCACAAATAAGGGGGTAGGGGTAAGAAGAAAAGCAAACACAACATCCATCTCTTTCTTCCTGTTCAACCATGTTTGAGCTCTAATAATATTAAAACTTTAAATGTCAACTCTAATTGTATAATCATTCATCTGTTCATTTTTTTATGTGGTTAATCTGTTCCTGATCTGTTTTAATATTATTCTGTTCTAAGGATCCACTTTCACATCTCTGAAGGAACGTATAAATAGCTAATTTAGTCACCTGGAACACGTTGGAAAACTTGGTTTTCTTAAGGTACAAATTTCAGCAGCTCATCAGTATCGTTTTTTTAAATTTATTATATACTTCTGCTCCAAAATAAGAGATTTTATTAACAATTCCAGAATGTTTGATGCAGAATATGCTTTATTCATTTTTTAAAACCAAATCTCAATCTTCCAGAGTAATGAGAGCATGTTTTAGCCATTTTTGTTTTGATTTACTTTGTTTGCTCACTATGTGAATTGTATTGCTTAAAATGGGTCAAGTTTCTTTAACAGACTTTCTTACTGAACCATAAACAACACAAGCATAATCTAGTTAGGATCTAATTTGAGAAAATTTAGGAAAATTAACATTTGTTTAAATATACAAATTTACAAACAATTCCATGCAAACATTCATAATGTTGGTTGCTTTTTGATCATGGATTAATAGAATTATGATCAATAAATAATCATGGATTATTTTATTATGAAATAGCATTAATAATCAATCAATAATCATTAAATATGTAAAATGAAAATTAGAAAAACAGATTTTTTTCCTCAAGTGTCCTAAGACTTGAAGTACATGACAAAATTATAAAACTCAATGTCTCGGTTTGTATAGCTAATAAAAAAAATTAGTTTTGAAAATAATTAAGGGTCTCCCACGATATGCCGTAATCACAGTACACAAGAAGACATACAATTATATCAAAATGTGCTTACCCAAAAAAAAAAAAAAAACATCGTCAAACATATACAAGTTTTAAGTCTGCACACGAGTCACACGAGTGAAAATGAAGCCTGGGAATGATTTCAATTAAGAACCTGAACTTGGCCTTAAATTAAGATCTTCAATCCATTTAAGTGATTGGTCAATTAAAAATCCGTCTTAAATTTCAGTCAATCCAATCTTGGGGCTTAATGCTGATAAAGCTCTTGACAGTATTTATAATTAAGCAGTAAATGTGGATATTATGGTGAAAAACATCAACAAGCACAGACACTCAAGTCAAGGATTTTATTTCTGCAATCAATTCACTCCGTGCCGAGTCGGACTATAGAAAACTTTTTTCTGTAAAATGTCATTTTCCTCCAAAATAAGTGACCGCTGTTTATTTATAAAACAAAAACAGAAGATCAGCAAATAGCCACTATTAGGCACCTATATGTATTTATGAGAGATTATTCAAGAATTCTAAATAATCAATTAACTTCAGGCCTGCAAGATCTTAGACTGATGACTTCTAAAATGCAATGTCCCCATTCTGAGCACTGAGGAATGAAGGAGAGAAGAATTTACCTAATTTTAAAGTAAAAGACAACACAGACAAATGATGTCTTTATTAATTATTGACTGAAGCTTTGCATAAAGTGGCATTACACCAAGGTTATTGTCATGGAGTTTAACAATAATTAGCAAGAACTTTATCATATATAATAAATATAATAAAATTATTTATGGCTAGTTGCCAACCTTTTCTTTTTATTAAAAACAAATGAAGTGTACAGTTGTTTTTGAAAGAAAGGAAATAGTATAAAAAGACAGTGATATAGAAGCCTGATTTGACAATGATTGATTCAAAAGTATTTGAAGTCTGAAACTGCTATTATTTGATGCAGTAATTAAAAAATCCAGAACCCAATTTGCTGTGAGCATAGAGGTAAAAAGAATAAAACTTAAAATGGGCTTCTACTCTTCATGAAGAAAAAATGGGGGGGGGGGGAAAAAAACGACTTCTGTATCTGTGTATGGAATTGCATGTTTTCAACTCAGGAATCTGAGTAAAATACATAACAAACTGATTTTAAGTTGTGAAAAAAATGTATTCATCCTCTGAAGTAATGCAAGTGATGAGTATAGGCTGATAATGGTATGACTACGAGAGAATGGGAAGCTCTTTGGTGCATTGTACATTTGATGCATCGATGACACTGATGAATATTCAATTTGTGTCCCTTGATGGGACTAATGCTCAGCTTGGTTAAGAATTTCCTGCAATCCATGTTACATCCATTTCTTCCATTTTTATTCTCTGCAATTGCTAAGTTTGGAAAACATCAAATTTGGTAACAAAAATATTTTCTTTCATGTTTCAGTAAACATATTCACAAAGTACATGTAGATGCAGCACAGATTTCTTTATCACCTAACTAATCTCATTCAGTGTAAAGATATATATATATATATATATATATATATATATATATATATATATATATATATATATATATATATACACACACATATATAAATTGGCCTCATTCTAGGTATCTTTTATTATTTTATTATCCAGACAGTGTTTTAGAATAATATGTTGTTGTAGGGTTTAACACCATTCTTCAGCACAATATAGGCTATACATGGCGGCCAGTGGAGGAAGAACCAGGAAACCCCCCGGAAAGAACCACCGACCCATGAGAAGCTACTCGCAAGCTTTCTCACATACCTACATTGTCTAAATCTGAGACTCGAACCCACGCAGACAGAGGTGAGATGGCAGTGATCTGCAACAGACAGCGCTTTTGACCACTCGGCCACTCTGGCCCCTGTTAGAATAATATCCATTCATACTTCTTTGCATTATTATGCTTGCAAGCCCATTCAACGAAACCTTCCTCCTGTGGGCCAAAATTATTTACCATAAAATCAATGTCAATGTACTAATTCAAAATTCATTTGTAAATGTAAAACTCAGTTTTCGTAAGTACAATGAACAAAAAAAAAAATGCAAGAAATGACCTTTGACCTGACCTCAGGGTCAAGTAAAATGATTTTCAAACTCCATCATAACAATGTAGATAATAATAATAATAATAAGAATAATAATAATAATGACTCGGTGTAGCGCCTAATCTTACGAAGCTCTAAGCGCTTTACACCATCAATAATGATATGACTACACTACAGAACAAATGACAAAAACAATGAAATTGGAAAACATAAAAACATGCTGAAAACATATAAGATACAAAACATGATTAGGTCGCTAAGTTTGTCCCTGCAGTCGAAACAGGTGAGTCTTAAGAGCACTCTTAAAAGGGACCGCTGTGTCTTTGTGTCTAATTTCAATGGGCAATTCGTTCCACTTCGCCGGGCCCTGGTGTGCAAACAAACGTTGTCCATATGACTTTGTTTTCACCTTGGGATAAATGAGTATACAATTATCAGAAGAAGAGTGTAAGGATCTAGCTGGTGTATACACATGGGCGAGGCTGGATAGGTATGTTGGACTGGAGTCTGTCATTGAAACATAGCACAGAGAACACATAGAACATAGATGTAATATATGCACCATTTTCAGAACCAAATTCAAATTGCAAGAAGTGTGAAATGAAATTATCTAAGTGCTAATATTCATGCAAAAGGAAAAAGTGACTTAATAAAAGTGCTGAAGATCAAATGATATTTCAGTTAAATATTATCCTCATGGTTTCATGAAGCTATCAAAATGACCATTCATTCAGGAAAACTGGCCATAAAAACATTTTTTTTTTAATTGCCATCAAAGCAGTGATATTAAGGAAGGATCAGGATATAGGAAAAACATTTAATGCAGACAGAAGTGTTTCTTTTGATGTTTAAAAAAGTTAATATGACCATCTTTTCTGAAGAAGTAGCTTAAGTAGATTTTTCAAATAAGCATTATTTCACTGCGGACCAACTACGTTTAGCAAGAAGTGGTTTTAGTCAATAAGAATTCTCATCAAAGAGGAAGTGGTCCGATTTTTAAACTGATACCTACTTGATATTATAAGAATTCTTTTTTGGTGAAAGTTCAAGGTCTATATGACCATATGTTAAGCGAAAACTTAACACTAAGATGTTAACGATGTTTACTACTAGAAATATGGTTGTACAGTATAAATTTATGACCATCTTTAAGTGAAAACCCAAAGTCAGTGTGACCATCATTTAAAAGAATCAGAATAAACACAATTTTTAAAATGGCTGTGCCAGCCCTTCTGATTTCAGATGGCACTATTTTTTTTTTTTATGAATATTTTTTTTATGATGGTGGCAATCTTTAATTTTCAAGTAGCTACATTTTCATTTAGGATCATCTAGACCTTGGGATCAACATGTGTTAAAGTTTCATGGTAATCCACCAAAAATAGTTGATGTGGAGTACCAAAAACTAACTAATGCTAATGGAAAGCTAGATGAATGGATGGATGGAAAACAGATGACAGACCGGTGTACAAGCTCTTCTGGTATTTGATTAGTAAAACTAAAAAAACAGATCTACTGGTGTTAATCTTAAAAAAACTGGGAATTCCTTATTATGGTAAATAAAATACTGAATCAAAGACTTAAGCCGATCTTTATGTGAATTTAAGGCCCTGCGATTTTCAGACCCAGATAAACCTTTCTATATCATAAACAAAGTAGGAAAAATAGAAAGGTACAAAGAAAACAATATTTGCCATCAGACCTTCTGTGCAGCTAGCATTAAGGCAGAAGTTCCATCCTTCATCTGAGCATCCACAATTGCACCATTCTCCAACAGGCACACAGCTAAATATTCAAATCCTAAAATGATAATTAGACAAGCAATTTATGACTTTCAATTTTCACAAATGGTCAAAAGTCAAATGCACTTGCTGGAACATTCTTGACAACAAAGTCATTCTGTTAACTTCTCAACATTATGGTATTTGTAAAATCATGGAACAGTAAAACAGGTTGTAGACATCTCAGTAAATGCTTATGAAGTCTTTGAATAATGTATTAGGATCAGTGACACATCTATCATAATGTTACTTCTAACCAAATGCATTTACTTTTTCTTGCTGGCATTAGTCTTAAAACAACATTGTTATCAGAGAGACAATTATTTTAAATCAGCATGCAATAAATATAAAAAACCAATATACAAGTTTTCAATTAGAAAATTAAAAAAATCATGGGTTTGGAATATAAAAATCACTACTGATTTTGTGTGGTTCCAAGAACTCTTTAAGCAGGATTACAAACATGAATTTACATAGCTACAATGAAGATCCCCTGTACACCAATGCTTGATGCTGGGAATGCAGGGAATGCTGGGAATAATCCTGCATATAAATGAGTCACAGTGGCCTACCTTTCCTTGTGGAGGAGGTATTTGAACACCATGACAAACTTCCATTTCAATATCATGCTTACTGTTGGAGACTTGCAATCAAAACGAGACATTTACCTTGAAGAAAATCTATAATAATGATCAGTGTATGAACAGAATGTCCATATAACCTACTTTCCACTGATATGGTTAAAAATGATGCAAAGAACGCCATGCTTCAAGTACTGATTGATGGTATCCATACAGTAAGAAACACGACAGAAATAGTACATTGGGTTCTTTGATAAAAATAAGTTAATATAAAACAAGTAGGTCTATATGATCAACCTTCACCAGGAATTTTTAGAATAAAGAACACCTGGACCAAGTCCTATTAACATACGTACAAATGGAGATCTACTTGTAAAACATTTACCTTGGGAATACCCTGACATTCCATGGAGTGATTCTCAATGATGCAAGAAACACAAACCAAGTGTTATGATAACACCATTGCTACTACTGGAGATTTACCAAGAAAACAAAACTTTTATATTATGATTAATCTTAAATGACAAAATCATGTGTACAATTTTCAGTGACCTACTTTATCATGGAGTGGATTAAAATGATACAAAGGAAATTCCTAACTGATCTCCATATAAACAGACTGTCCAAAACTTGCAGAAAAACAAAGCTTGTGTGCTGAATCTATCTGGGGACAATGTTATAGCATATTATCTACACTACTTCCTAAGGGTCAGTACAAATAATTTGAACAAGTAATATACAACCAATCAGAAATTGTTCTGCAAACAACATTTTATTGCTGAAACTTGAAGTACACATTGTGAACACAGTTATCAACAACATTTATTCCACTCTTATCAGTAGCATTCACAACAGTACTGGAGTATACCAAGGTATATTCCATCTATTACAAAGGTATTTCAAGAACATCAAATGGACATTGTACTAAATCTTGTATACTTCTAGAACGACCAAATGATGACACATACATCACAAGAAAAGCCAGTATACCATTTAATCAGCCGACAAGAAGCAAGTTCTTGACAGAGGCTCCAAATTGGAGTTGCGTATTATCATTCTTTCCTTTATCCAAACTTTTATTTCATGGAAAGCAATACAACATGACAAACAGGTGCCCCAAGTGGCTGAGTGGTCTAACTCCATTACGGATCATTGCTATCTTATCCCTGTCTGCATGGGTTCAAGTCTCAGATTTGGCCGATGTGGGTATGTGAGAAAGCTTGACAGTAGCTTCTTGTGGGTTGGTGGTTCTTTCTGAATGGTTTCCTGGGTTCTTCCTCCACCATTAATTCTGGCCACCATGTGTGCCTATCGTGTGCTGAAAAATGGCGTTAAACCCTACAACACCACCACCCTGAAAACAAATATGGCCCCATGAGAGTGTTTTATAGCACTTACTTTTTAAGAACAAAATCAAGGATTCTATCAACTGACATTAGCACAATAAACAATGTTTTGGTGAAACTCCTGAATCTCATGTCTCTGGTACTCTAATTGACTACTGTGAACAGCACATTACACACCTGCCCCTTGTTTAATGTAAGTAACTGATATTTCTGTGAAAAAAAACATTTTTCTGGTTTCAAAGTGACCTTGTACTTTTTTCTTTTGACCCATAAATTGATTCTCTTCTTCTGACTCATAGTGGAAATCATTCACAAATATGGTTGCAGTCTGCAATGCAGAACTGATGTTTTTGTGCAGAAATTATGGTTTTTCCTTCTTCCTTATACCAAAAAAATATGTTGAGGTATGTCATGCAGAACATTTTTTAATTTTATTACAATCGATGACCTTGACCATTGCCCTTCTGACTCCAAACATGGTAGGGTTCATCCTTACACCAAGTCCACCCAGTCTGGAAACCAAAAATGATAGAAAATTGTGGTTATTCAGCATATACCATTATTCTTCTTTCAGTCATAATGACCTTGTTTTTTACCTAATCAGCCTGCAATCAATACATTTTTTCCTTACCCCAAAAACTAGTCTTTCACAAAGTTTCACAGATGCAGATCACAGCAAACTAGAGTTACTGTGCAAAATCCATTTTCCTTCCATCAGGTGCATTAACGCTAATATTTACCTTCTAACTCTAAAATCGATATGGTACTTCTAAAGAACAAGTATATGCCATCCTCAAGTCGGGTAAATGTTGATGGTGGCGCTCACAAGTCATTGTGCTTAAAATGTTTTCCTTGCTTCAATCTGTTATACTGACCTTTGAGCATTTGAACCCAAAATTGATAAAGAGTTCCTCTTTATGCAAACTGCAAGCCATTTTCAAAGTTGGGTAACAACAGATGATCAACAGCTTAAGTTACTGTAAGAAAACCAAACAAGTAGTTGTTATTGTTCTTTTTTTCTCTTGTTTTTTTAAAGGGTTTAACGCCATTTTTCAGCATACGATAGGCTATACATGGCGGCCAGTATTATTGGTGGAGGAAGAATCCGAGAAAACCCCTGGAAAGAACTACCAACCCATGAGAAGCTACTGGCAATCTTTCTCACATGACTGCATTAGCCGAATCTTAGACTCAAACCCATGCAGACAGAGGTGAGATGGCAGTGATCCGTAACAGAAAGCACTTTAGACCACTCGGCCACTCAGGGCCCCTTGTTATTGTTCTGGGCTGAATGCTATTCTTCAGCATATAATAGGCTAAAAAATGGTGGCCAGTACAACTGGCAGATGAAAATTCCAGGACATCTCCCCATGACCTATAGGAATCTACTGGCAAGCTTTCTCACAAACCCACATAAGTCAGGCCAGAGACTCCAACTATGCAAATAGAGTAGAGATAGCAGTGAATGGTTAAGACAAGCACTTTAGATCACTCTGCCCTACCCCACCCCAGGGTTCCTATAACCAAACTGCTAACGGACAGAGCAGCAGACATCACAACAGGCTCTACCTTATGGCACGCATAAAAAATACTTCTATATCTAAAGTTTATCAGAATGGTGAGAAAGAAGAAAATAACGGCTCTACAAGGATTTAGTCCTTTCTAAAACCATGATTGGCTTACTTCCTATGCCAACCTAGAATGATTTTGTCATTTAAGATTAATGTGTTATGCATTCAATGTCATCATAAGAACATAAAGCATAAACTCAAACTAGCACCTACCCTTGTCAGCTGCCGTCATAAGCAGCGTTTTGCCAGACAAGTCACGACATTCAAGGTCATATTTTTCATTGCATGAGAGTGCCTGCTGAACCAAATGGAAGTTGCCATTCCAAACAGCTTTCTGAAAATCCTCTGAAAATTGGAAAACAATGCATAATTATAGAAATCTATCATCATATAAATTAAAAATTTGTTTATGAAACACAAATACCTTCCACGTTTGTAAACAAGCATACACAAAAGTGACATAATTTCAAAGTCATATATCATTGTGATGTTGTATGTTTCGCCATGTTATTTGTCCCTTTTGTACAAATGACTTCATTCCAATATGGTCCAAAAATAAGTAATAAGAAGGCCAATGGACTGATATTTCCCTAGCAGCCAAATACAAGAGCAGATGACCAAACGATCTGGGTCAGTCGAATGCTATTATTTGGCATTTTCATCCTATTGGATGTCTCATCAGCATCATTGTAAATTATTGAAATGGGTTCATGCCATGTTCAGTTAATAATTAAGTGATTAGTTGAACACATGTCTCAACCAGATCGATTCTCTCTTAAGAGTTACAATAGTAACAAATCTGGTCCGGGACTAGCAGTGACTAGATCCCTCCAACAGATGAGAGGGTGCACCTCCACATCCTTTTGATAATCAATTTTGAACAGTTCATGTAAAGTTCCTTTATGTCAAAGTTGGGTCAAATTCTGTGAAATGAGTTTTTAGAAGAAAGCATTTCAAGGTGTTTTAATTGTAGCATAGGCAGTCACATTTGATGGCGAATCAGTATTATTAGTATAAATTTCTTATCAAGTCAGAATACTGGATCCCATTTGGTCAAATTCTGCACAGTTATACGGGTGAAAAGGTCATTTACAGTCGACTCCGGTTAACTGCACACCCTCAGGCCCGTCATTAGTTTCGGTTATATTTTGTCAGGGGTATAACAATGTCCATACTACATAGTAAATCATTATTGTCTCAATGCCAAGATGCTACTAAACTGGTGTAATTCTTTTGAAAATTTCAAGAAAAAAGGTCTTTTAAATAATTTTACAGTAACATCAACCATAATTGTTGGTAAATTTTGCATCCTGTGTATAAATGTGAAAACCCTAAATGCCCAAGTAAATTCAAATTTTGTCAAATACTATTGCTTTTATGGCATTTTAATGGAGGTTTTGTTTCTGTATTTAGCAATAGTGTATGTATTGGACAGTTGGCAATATTTTTGCAATTTTTAAAGACTTGTAAATGAAGATATTTTCTTTCAACTCTATCAAAATTCCGAGGAGCAGTATTGCATTAAGTTGTCACAAGGTCTATTTTTCATACTGGCAGGCATTTTTTAAAGTTCACATCAGTATACATTTTTCAGGATGCTTTCTGCCAAGTCAAAAATATATTGTTAAGTTGCTATTATGACATTGATATTTTTTTTCAGGATGCTCTTTACCAAGTCAAACAAATATTGTTCAGTTGCTTTTATGACCTACAATGATTTTTCAGGATGCTCTCTGCCAAGTCAAACAAATATTGCTAACCTGCTTTTATAACATGTGATGTTTTTTCAGAACACTCTCTGCCAAGTCAAACAAATATTGCTAACCTGCTTTTATCACATGTGATGTTTTTTCAGAACGCTCTCTGCCAAGTAAAACAAATACAGTTAAGTTATTTTTATGACACAAGTCAAACAAATACTGTTAAGTTACTTTTATAACATGGTGGTTTTTCAGTATGCTCTCTGCCAAGTCAAACAAATACTGTGATGGTTTCACATGTGGTTTTGCCACAAAATATTAGACACAATATTACTGATAAATGCCAGAACCTAACATTGAGGTCACCCACTTTCAGTTCTCTCTCAGCTTCTTGAATCCAAAGAGAAATTAATTTGTACATATGATCCAGGTAGAAATGGCTCTACTCACTTTCAGTTTTATAGTGTCAAATGAACCAGATTAAAATATGTATTTGCAGGAAATTCAGACAAAACTAATCAATTAGATGACAATGGTTGCCTATGAACCTAGTTTAAATGGCTTCAAGACAACAGAAAGTATAATACAATAGGTAAACAAAGATTTCCCATCAATAATGCCAACCAGCAGAGTTCTCAACCTGAACCACAACTAGTACAGTTTTCAGCCTAGGCCAGTTGATGCAAACTTTCTTCAGAATGTCTTTGATACAACTGGGGTCAACAAGGCCCAAAAGGAGCAATGAGGGAGCCATTAATTAGCATCTGATCAGTGTTGCATTTGATTATCAACATGGACTAAAATTATATGTAAATTGTGCTAATAGATATAATAAATTCCATCCCATTAACTCGTCTGGTCTAAATTGAGTACAGAGAAGAATAGAGAAGAAATACTGAACATAAGACCCTAGAATCATCTGTGCAAGGATTCAACAACAGCTTTTACTACTGACTTACCAAAACCAATAAATGTGAACACAGAACACAATAACTGAAAGGATACTGTATGATAAACCAATTAAAAATGCAACCCCTCCTCCTGACCAGTGTATTAGGCTGATAGCTGACAACTATTTATATGTAAGCTATTAAGAATAGGAGTACTGTACCTTTATCAGCTTACAATTTTATAATTTGATCAGTCTCTTACCTCTTACTGTGATAGAATTCAGTTTGCAAGACATGTCATTGTTGAATATATCTAACAAAATAGGTCAAACAGCCCTAAAATAATTGCAAAATTGTTCCATATAAAGATAACTGAATTATTAGCTTTGCAAACATGCTCCAAAATGCACAATGCCTTGTACATTTCATTTCAGTTTTGTCATTCATGAATAACCAAATCTTTGAAATAATAAAACAGGAACATTTTAAAAATATAGGAATATGTACAGAATACCATACTATAGAAAATGATCAGAAAATACAGAACACATTGACATCCTACAAATGCTAAAGAACAGAAGTTCAATGAAAAATGGAAAACAGAATCATCTGGTCTATAATAATAATGAGGACTTTGTACAGCGCATAATTTAAGAAGCTCTATGCACTTTACAACATCTATAATGATATGACTACAGAAAAACAAAAATCAAAAAGCACGAAATTGGAAAACAAAAAATGCTGAAAACATTTAAGGTTAGAAACATTATTAGGTCTTTAACTTTGTTCTTGCAGTAAAAAAAGGCGAGTTTTGTTTTTGCAGTAAAAAAAGGCGAGTTTTAGAGCAATCTTGGAAAGGGATCACTGTGTCTTTGTGTCTAGTTTCAATGGGCAATTCATTCCACATTGCTGAGCCCTGGTATGCAAAAAAATGTTGTCCATATGACCATTTTCATAGTGGGAATAATAAGTATACATTATCAGAAGAGGAGCGCAAGTATCTTGCTGGTCTGCACACGTGTTTTAGTGGCATCAACTGAAAGATATTTGTGAATGGAGCTGATGCGTCTCAGCATAAGATATGCAGCCTTGCATATGTTCATGACATGTTGGTGCACTGTGAGAGTACTGTCAAGAGTAACACCTAGGTTTTGTACTGACTGAATTTAATTGGACGATTATCTATGACACTTGAATTTGGTTGAACAAAAAATAAACTGCCACAGCCTAGTGATTTGTCAATTTGCCAATCTTCAGGAAATGCCCAGAATTATATAGCAAACAATCAGAACATTTGATGGACAGAAGGACTTGTGGTTGAAAACAATAATGAATAGCCAGAGCAGAGTGTTAGAATGTGTTCAGAGTGTTACCACGGCAAAGCAATAGAAATTAAAGCACTCCTATTCCTGCTTCAAAAATTTTAATCCATGCTTTAATTTATTTGGTTTAAATCAAATTAATAACTATGTTTGTTTACCAAGGTACTGGCTTGGTATGAATTTTGCCCCTTTCTATTTATGAATGCCCATATGTCAATAAACCACGCTAAAGCTGAAGGCTTTCACTCAAACCAAGCCATTAAATTAAAGAGTTATGTGGTATAAATAAAGACCTTAGTCATCTATTTTATAATTGAACTTGGAAATTAAGTGTTAACAGCATGTACATTAAGTTAGTATGTGGAATGGAATCACAAGGTCTAGGTTTAATCTGACTCTCCCACCCCATTTTAGATATGCTTACATCTTTCGTTAGGGTGTGGGTCAGAGCCAATTGGCTACTGAAAAGCTGGAATTAAGCACCAGTTCTGTTTTTGTGTGTATCACATTACTACTCAATGACATACTCTCTGCCAATGTTCCCTCTAAGCGAATGGTAGATGTGCGCGCAGTGCTCATTGCACTGCGCGAGCATTACGGAAACGAGCAAAATTTAACGGAATGAGCAAAAACTGACAATTCAGCTGCGCGGGGATGCCTGAGCAGCTGCGCGCATGCACAGCTTAGAGGGAACGTTGCTCTCTGCCCTATGAATCTGGTTTACTCCAGGTTGCTGCAACAATTTTCTGGTCATTCATCTCATAATGAATATACTGAGAAAATTAAGTTTTAACATGTGTTTGGCGTGCTGACGGCAGTACTGCCATAGTAATGGTAATATTTAGATGGACAGATGTTGAATCAATAACATCCCTGGTAAGGTTAATATTCCATCGCTCAATTTGACCAGGCATAGAATGATATGTCACAGTGAGCCATGTGGTCAATGCACAGTATATATCATGAGCTGGATAGTTGGACAGCCAAGGTATCATGAAAAGTGAGGTTCAACTAGACGATATGGATCGAGAACCAGCTGGATAGTATGGTCGGCAGCCAAGGTGGCATGAAAATGAAAGTGCACCTGGATTTAAAGAAGCAAAGAACATGCTCTGACATACAGGAGAATTTGATTTTCCATGTAAATCTTCATTTCTTGGAGTTTTTCTTAGAACTGAGAGCCATATATTCTCTGGCCAATTGGTACATGTAGCTGACGATGTACATTTTGGAGATATAAGACGTATGTCATAAAATTTCTCATTGACTTTGCAGTCTTGCATTTATGTCACGAAATTTCTCATTGGCTTTGCAGTCTTGCATTTATGTCATGAAATTTCTCATTGGCTTTGCAGTCTTGCATTTATGTCATGAAATTTCTCATTGGCTTTGCAGTCTTGCATTTATGTCATGAAATTTCTCATTGGCTTTGCAGTCTTGCATTTATGTCATGAAATTTCTCATTGGCTTTGCAGTCTTGCATTTATGTCATGAAATTTCTCATTGGCTTTGCAGTCTTGCATTTAGCTTACATAGTCACTATTGATAATTCTGAAAGGTAAAATTAAGACAAGAAAAAAAAAAATAGATAACTGTGTAATGAATGCAGGATACATACATACTAAACAAGGTGGTAAAACAAAGCTGACAGTGTACATGAACACAAACTTCAACACAATCAATTACAATGTAGCCATGTAGGGCCATACCGGCAGATTTGGATCGACAGCTAATTCCCTTTATAAAAATTTACCCAGATAACAGAGGGTACTGAAATTTCAAAGAAAACTGATTAGATTTGAAGCACTGATTGTTATGGAAATGTTTGTTTTTTTTTATTTTTATGGTTTAACGCCATTTTTTCAGCACAATATAGGCTATACATGGCGGCCAGTATTAATGGTGGAGGAAGAAACCGGACAAACCCCGGAAAGAACCACCGACCCACGAGAAGCTACTGGCAAGCTTTCTCACATAACTACATTTGCCGAATCTTAGACTCGAACACACGCAGACAGAGGTGAGATGGCAGTGGTCCGTAACGGACAGCGCTTTAGACCACTCGGCCACTCGGGGCCCCTTATGGAAATGTACTAAGCAAATAGGAAATATTCAGTCTCAGTTATGCAATACAATTATTTGATGTAGCCGCCAGAATAAGAAACAGACATTTGTTTCGTTCTCCAAAGCTGTCCTTTAGCAGTAACTCCAATAACGCATACACCGTCCAAAGAAAGCTGACTACATTCTTCAATAAAAACAAAAAACCTTTCTTCCAAAGAAGTTATTACCAAACTTAATAAAGTCAATCAAATCTGAGGGATTGATTCATTATTGAATGTGACTAGAACACGCATACCGTCCTTTTAGCAGGAACAAAGTTTACACTTACGAATGCCTCAAAATGCAGCTTAAAACACAAACTAACTTTTACTGACTTGGGACTTACTGAAAAGTAAATGTGCTTCTTCATTTGTTACATAAGTGTGCTATTTTTTTTCCCCACTGAAGGCAGACCTATATGACCTATGACAAAATTATTTGATATTTAAATTCGTGTGTGCATATTTTGAATGGAATTACTTGTATTGTGAATTCAAAGTATGTGATGAGATTCAAAAGGTGAGCACACAGTGTTAATACTCTTTTCATGCTATACATTAGACATGTATATATAAAAAGCATACATTTACTTACATGTATCAATGTGTAGTTCTCTAAATAAAGTAAAATATTAGGTACGTCTCAGTTTTCACTACAGGTGTATTTCTCATTTGATATACATCGATTTAAGATGGCAACTGTGCCAATGAAGCACATATTTTGCGCCAACATATATTGCCCACCCACCCACTCCACACACACAATTTCTTTTGGGGGGAGTACATGCATCATTTCTTCAGGTGACTGACCTGGTTGCTTATAACAAGGTTTTGGTTTATAACACGGTCAGATTCTATGGCTCCCAACTAGTCTTATAGCATGATCACAATGTAATGGTTAAAATTTAAGCAATAATGAATACCACCTGTAGAATAATTCTTAATACATCCTCAGCAGAAGGGATGAAAAGTAGCACAAATTTATAATGGATTTCAGGAGGCAAAGTGAACCATATATTAAGTTCGCAAGCAAAAGCTTAAATAATGCATCACCTGTTTATGGCAATGGATGCCTTGACCTGTGTCTATATAATATAGACAGAAAAATTTTCATCTTGGGACATGAGGATTGGCATATAGTAGGTCTTACATTCCAAACATTAATGTGATCAGGGAATATATTCAAACAATTACAAACAAAAGGTATGCAAGGACTGGCAAATAAAATGACACTTATAACGCAGAAATGCACATGACAACAATAAAAAAAACATATGCCAAAAGACTATTGAGACAAGAAAAAAAAAAGCAGAATACCAGTGGAAGTGACAACAACAAAAGACCAAGGAAACTATAGACAATATTCCAAAACTGACAGAAGTTTACAAAGATATGTGATTAGGATTGTGAATTCTAATTTTGAACTCCAGTTACAAGCTGGAGATGGGAATACTATTAGCCTTGAACTGTGAACTAGCATCAGAAAAAAACGACAGCAATGCAATATCTATGACATGTAATGTGTTTATCCATAGTGAAATATCGCAACTATTATAAAATTCAATGCATTGATAAACACAAGTCTTAAGGAACTGCCTAAACTAATTGAATTTGTTCAAGGTGACATAATGTTATACTCCAAACTGCTGATACAGACATCAAGAATGGATTATAAAATGGGTGAAACATGCCCATGGTTCTTAAACATAAAAGTAAACAAGGCTTTCATCAGATATCTGTGAAGAAAATGTATTTCTGATTTCAATTACTTACCATCTGATAATGCTTTTAATCTGAGCTGAAATGAAAGAAACATGCCTCATAAATTATATATATCAGCAAGGGAATGATTACAGAGTATGATCAAATCCATTTTAAAGAAGAATTATCAAACATATAATTCAGTTTTTGCAGAGAATTTCAGCATCAACTATATAAACTCTTTTACCTACTGCAAGTACCTGCTACCCTGCCAACTAAGCCTGATAAGGAGCCTGGCTTCTAGCAACTGTTTGTAGGCTGAACCCCATTGCTTAGTAATGATTGCTGAGTGAGAGCTTCATGCGTTAGTGCACAAGATGTGTACATTCTCTATATCAATCTTGTCCCATGAACACCATGTAATTTAATAAAAACTAAAATTTCATACACTTACATAAGTTTTGTGTCACTTGTTTCCAACAACTACATATTAATAAAGGGGCACTATGCGCTGCCCAACTTGTCTAGTACCCATCAAATGTAAAAGCACCCCGATCATTCACTCCTGAAATTCAATTCTGTTCTGGCACCATAATCTTGACCAGTTTAGCCACAGCCATGCCCTTGGTTAACTTCGGTCTTATCTTAAAGGTTCATTTATGATGTGCACACAATCATGCTTATTATTCTGCCATTGTGCTGTGCAGTTCTGTTTTAGAAAATGCCCACCACAAAGAGTTCGTATTTCACTTGCCAAGATTGGATCTAAGCAAAAGAGGATATTGACAGAATATTTTTGGTATGTGCATTTTACTGTCAATTTATTCACGAAATCAAAATGTTTATTTGATACCCTGTCCTTGCATCGACATAAAAAACCATTGTCTTGGTAAACTAAAACCATTTCTGATGGGCATGTGTTGCTTTAATAAGAAAACAGAAAACCGCAACCTATTATGTGTATATAAAGGCATATTAATGATAAATAGCCCTCAATTTAATTTATTCTGTTATCATTTATATTCATCAATGATTCATTGCGCAACTGACTCTAATTTATTCAGAATGCACGATACATACATATATTTCTTTCTCAACGTCACTACATTGATCTAATGGTACATGAATGTTTAGTTGCCTTTATAATGAAATGAACATATCTGACAATTACAAGAAAAAATCATGATTTTTTTAATTATTTAATTTACATTATACAGAGACAGAAAGAAATTATACTTAAAGTTTCTTGGTTTTAGTTTTTGTGATATCAGTTTTCCAGTTATCATATACTGTGTGGACCATAAGGTCATTTACTATTATTATTATTATTATTACTATTATTATTAATATTATTATTACTATTATTATTAATATTATTATTATTGTTTTATTATTACTATTATTATTAATATTATTATTATTGTTTTATTATTATCACTATAATTTTAATCACAAATCTGAAAGTTTGAATGATATAAATATTAATGGAGCATGAAGAATAAAATGGTTATTTTTATTTGTTTTAGATTCTTTCAAAATCAACCTACCGAGGAAACCTGGACAGATAAGATGGCGACAGACTCAAAACTTGTAATCTATAACGAAGAACAATCATGTCTTTTACTGAAAACGCTTTGTAAATACAACAACCCTTTCTGGAGGAGTTACTACAACAACAGATCAATTTTCAAGATAGCTAACATGGCAACTACATTGATGTCTATAGGAAACCATTTATGACTAACTAGACATCATAAAAATTCTGTTAGTGAATCAGTATGACCATTCATTCAGTAGGAGTAGCAATAACCGTATTTTTAAGATGGCCACAGTAGCAGCCATATTGGATGTCAGGCCCTCACAATCTTCATGCAAGATCAACTAATTTATTTATTTTTTTAAAAAGATAACTGCATATCTTTTTTTAACCATCTTTTTTAGGATTAGTAGCTAGAGATAATTTTCAAAATGGCATTATTACATAAGTCCAAGGAGAACCATTTTCATCTAGTACCAACTCCATTCATACAATGGATGTGTTTGAAAAGTTTCAAGGCAGACTTACCAACAGCTGAGGAGAAACAGCAATAATACACTTGAGCTAACAGATATCATTTGAACTAAAAATGACAAAAACTCAGGATTTCAAGCAAATGCATGCAAGTTTAAGACTAGTATACAAGATGATTTTCTCTGCCTGGTCTTTGATGCAGAGTACAAATAATAGGGAAAAGGGAATTTGAGAGAGCAATGTCAAGTTTAATTCTTCCTAGCTTGATGATAAAACCATCCTTAGATAATGACTAAGTACCTCTTCTTCCAACTGGGCCCAGTCTAAATCATCCAGTTCTATATCAAAACCTTCATCTGCTTCTGAAATGATAATAAAATAATTTTAAAATCTTTAATGTAGTATAAAATTCCTTGGCAGACACCTACTATATAAATTCACTGGTAGAGACCAATGGCAAACAACACAGACTTTGATCTGCAGTCAAAAAATCCACCAGCAGGTCAGTCTTGTTTGTTTGTTCTATCCCCAAACCAAAATGCATGCTTACCACAAGCTTGCAACAAGCTAGTTGAAGTTGCACAAGCTAGTAAGGGTGCTCGCACAAGCTTGCAAAAAGAATTTTTCCAAGTCAGAAAGCTTGCTGGAAGCTTGCAAAATCTTAAGTTCAACCTTGCGCAATCTAGCAAAAGGAATTTTTTAAAGTCTGCAAGCTTACAAGCTTGCAAAATCTCAAACTCAAGCTTGCGAAAAGAATTTTCCAAGTCTGCAAGCTTGTAAAATGTAAAATTCAAGCTTGCAATAGGAATTTTACTCATTAAGTGTGCGAGATTGCAAAATCTAAAATTCTAAATAAGCCTGCATGCAAGTGTAGTAGCGCCCCTTTGGTGTTTCTGCGCTATGGGGAATTAGTCACAAGCATGAGGGTTTTTCTTTTCACACTGTAATGGATATCGGACACCTCTAGTTCTTCCTGCCGACTCCTCATTATGAATCCCCCCTTGCACTATGTTTTACCTGGCTTTCTTAAACAATACCAGTGGACTTCAGAGAAAGCATGCCCTGAATTTAATTCCTTGAGCCAAACCACTAGTCCAACTGTGTTAGGTGCAGATCCCTTATCTAACTATAACCTACATATAAAAATGCACTAAATCCAAATTATGTAATCTAAAATAAAGTCATATGTCTACTCTTCATACACAATCTTTTCCCACTGATACTGTATGTTAGAATTTCTAAAATATTATATTAAATAGGAAATTATTTGTAAACCTTATCCTTATGAGCATATTAATTTAAAATTAAACAATAACTACCTAACTTCATTTTAAACACTTTATACCTACTAAAAGAGGTTCAATTGAACAGTGACTAATGAAGAACCCCTAACATAGACATACTATTATTACATTTTTGTGGAGAATTTAGAAAATTGATACACAAATATATCTTTTCTTCTAAAATGTATACATATACCATAGCACCTGAAATAACTAAACTTTAGCCCTATAATAAATTTATTTAAAATTAAACAATAACTACCCAACTTCATTTTAAGCACTTTCTACCTTGTAATGAGGTTCACGCAACAACAGTAACAAACTACAAAACTACAACACAAAAGAACATTTTAAAAAATTAGTTTGCATGCTTGTTTGTTTCCTTTTTTTTTGTTGTTGTTGTTGTTGTTGTTATTGTTGCTTGATAGCCAAACACGCCAACAGTCACAAACGGGAAACTGCATAATTTACATTTGCATCAAAATAATTATTAGAATTCGATCAATTTATTATGATTACATTACTGACACATCATTTCCATACAACTATTTTTTCTATGACAATAAAAATTGTTTTTATATTTTTCCCATACAAGGGTGAATAAATAATTGAATACACGAGGAGATATCCTAGAAATATGCCGTACATTTGTTGGGAATTAAATGAGACCGTAATTGGCGCTGTTAAATACTATGCGCCGAGTCGGATGGCTTCGTTTGATAGGAACACACATTTTCCAAGGTGAAATTAACATTATATTTTAAGTTAATATTTTATAACATTGTTTAAAATAGCCACTGCATTGATCCTGCAGAACATCCGCTGAAGTCAAAACTTTATTAGGGAGAGGCCATTTCATGGTTTGTGTGCGTGTGCAATGGCATGATTTTTGAAACGTGTTTCTTGCTCGGACTTTTTTTTATATAAAGGACACTGTCACTTTCACTGTGCCATTCCTTTTCTTACTTTAAATAATTCGCGTCAGCTATAATGTAACATCTGGTATTTCAAAATGAGACAACAATTCCTGCCTTATAAGGCAGGCTAAATGTGGCATTTTATAGAAGGTGTTCAGCCTCCAGAAAAAAGCAAAAGTTGAATGAAAATAACATAAAAGAGAGGAATAATTCTTATGATAGGGAAAAGCATAATCGGACATTTCAGAAAACATGGACAGGTGGAGGACAAGAAAGGACACCTGGATCCCTTTCTGGAATTGGATCCAGATGATACAGAGAAACAATAAATGTTAATTGACTGACTGATGATTTGAAGTAGGATTTATACTTCTGTACCCCTGCATTTCATATGATAATGCTATTTATGAAACAAAATTGTTGTTAATCTCAATACAAGTGTGAGACATTGTTTTGTGGACAGGACTAGTAAATGTTTGGCAGAACTAGTAAATTTCTCAGTACACAAGTCCTTCTGGCTAATAAGAAATTTGTGTTAAATTCAAGCCCTGTATTAGACAAGCCCAAAAAATTGAAAAACATTCTTTAATGTCCATTAAGTACAGATACAAATTTGGGCATTGTTTTATTACAGGGCCAGTTGATAGTGCCTGCAATCCAATAACTGTAAAAAATTGGTCAGCCAAGATGCGTTAGATTATTGAGGAAAATGCTGTTGAAGTAAAAATAATGGTAAGTATAGATCCAGTATTTGTGTAAACCATTTATGAATTCCAGTTTTGCTTATAATATGACTTCTGAAGATGAACACGGCTTCTTGACATCCACCACCCACCCCAAAGCAAACGCAATATAATTATAAATATGAAGTATATAGAGTCTAGACATAAGAAAAACAATATATTGCTTATTTTTAGTCTGTTAATGTAAAAAAAATTCAATCCAGCAACAAGAATTTTATGATATTTGAGAATCACAATAAAAAAAGTTGCTTTTTAACATTCATCTAAGCATGATTTATGTACTCTTTATTAGCTTAATTATTTTTATTTTTATTAGGGAAGGTGCAAAAACAGAAAAGAGAAGAAAAAGAATAAGGCAGATGAAATGAAGAAAATGGAGGCCCAGAATAAAATATCAGAGGAAATAACCACTGAGAGTCGCAAACATGGAGAAAAAAGGTAAATTTCTCACCTGAACACTGACACGATTGAAAGTTTGAATGTGGCAGATATAACAGGAGCAGAGTCCAGGACAAGCACCAGTGATTATGGTCATGATTTCTTCCAGGCGCCAAATGAGGATGCAAGTGTTTCTTAGTTCTATCCACATCTGCCACAGGCGCATCAGAGCAGCCAAATAAATATGTACAGTAGCCAAGATGCCACACATTGCCCCTCTTTATATGTGTCCAAGGAGCCATACAACTACAGTAGGTCAGAAGGGAGGACAATATATCAGACAAGTGCCATTCATTCTCCATACTCATGTGAGTAATCTGATGGCTGGCCATCATGGTACACCCACTGAAGCACCTAGCCTTCAGCCCTTATTGACTTACAAGTAACTTTATGAGCGCACTCTTGTTCTAGAAGAAAACTTTAAATAAATATTTACGGGAAATGAAATCATTGAGATAACATCTAAAGATGGCAAGGCCTGCAATTGGTAAATTGTTTTCATTGCATAAAATATGACCTGGAAATGTGAAAATTGAAGGTGTATATATACCGGTAGCTAAAAAAATGTGTAAAAGGTGTGAAAGAGAATTTGACTTGTACCCATACGACTTGTACCCCCATTGTTTTAAATTTTGAAGTAGCCTAGAATTTTTTATATTAAGCTCATCTCTCATGACTAAAATGAGATGTATACTGAATGAAAATAAATTTATGTCCTAATTGTCTGAGCAAGATTATTACAGTAATTTAGTAATAAGGTCAAAAATAGGAGATCCTTTGAGAGAAATAAAAAGCATTTTACTTTTGACTTTAGAATATTCTTTGTGTCATATATTAGACTTTAGAATATTCTTTGTGTCATATATTTGCACTCTTCACATAAGTGAGGATTACATTTTTAATACTTTTTTCTAGATGTGGATGTGACTCGAGAGAAAAGTTAAGTTTTTGAAGCAGTTGTCCAACACATTGGAGGTTATTATATATATGGACAGTGTTAAGACTGGTTAGTCCAGTGTATAAATAATTTGGATGAGACATGTCAAGCCCTTGTGTCTGTGATACGTTGTTCCATTGTCGATATCTCTATAAGAGTCACAAGCATAAATAGTTGTGATATAACTGAAAAATTGTAAAAAGCAACATAAAACTCAAAAACATGCACAACTGAAAACATTAAGGACATGAACAAAAAATGATGCATCATCATCCCTGGAATATTGCTGAATAATGTAATGATCTTCATCATTATTCTATTTAAGATTGTATACAACCTAACAATGTTATTGGTTACATGCACTAATACATTGTTGTCATGCTAAGTACTCCAATAATTTATCAAAAGCTAGGATATAAAAGTTTGGGTAATTTATTTACATACTTGAAAGTCATTTATTTCATGCATCTGTGACTACAATTATGGTTGTAGGCATGAGAAAACACTAGTATGTTAATTTTTCTGATATTGGTATTAAAGAGTTTTAGCTAGAAGAGAAATATAATTAAATCATGAAATGCATAGATACATGTACAACAAACTTTGCCTTGTCAGGACTTCAAACTAAATGTTCTAGATTTTTATATCTTTAGCAACTGCAGGAATATTTTCATGAAGTATTGCATCTTGTAAATTGTATTTCAATGACCTGATAATTCATATAACAAATATTAAGAAAAAAATACTAGCCTGCATTGCTACAACAAAGTTTTCAAATCTAGTTATTTTTTTTAGAGATCTAGAGATCATGGAGATCATCCAGAATTCTGGAAGTGTTGTCAAACCAATCACAACTAGGCTGCAATTTGATTCCCCTTCATTTGATTCACTGACAATCCATTCTGCTTCCGAAACTCACGAAATTTCTGCTTTAGATAAGCCAGTTGGAGTTGCAGCAGACACACACAAAAAATGCCCATGGGAGGAAAACACTATGGTATTTTTTTTAATTCATGTTAACTAAAAGTTTCAAGTTGTCAGTGCACACAACATTTCTGGTAAAGTTCATTTTGGAATTTGGTCTTGACAAGGTGCAACTTTCTTAAATTATTTATTAATTTAAACTTGTGCTAAGGGCGTTATTATATGTAGCATCATTCATAACTTTACACAATCAGACTCATTTAAACTGTCTGAAATGTTCTGTTGATTGTATTTTCTTTGCTGCTAAAGAAGTTTGGCAGTAAAGGCAGTAAAGGGATTTGTTTTAAAACAGTCCAAGAAAGACAGTGGCAAGCCACAGGTGCTCGACGCGAGCTTGATGTGAAGAAAAAAATAATAATTTAAAGAAAAAAAAACATACAGAGTGAGAAAAATACCTTAGAGTACCCCCATGACCCATTCAGTCATATGACCCCCTCTATATTACTATATAAAAAGAGAAGGTTCGTAACTTCCGAACACTTGGTTCCACCCATGACCCTCGATTTCATTCTGCTTTTTCTTTATTTAAAAGCACACGACCATTCTCTATGGCTTGTTTTACTCCTGAGATATTTTTCTATTCATCAAGCCATCATTGACTGTTCTACGTTGTACCAAACTAAAGTTACGGCTTCCGAAACGTGCGATTTTCGCGAATTTTTCATCTGTGGACAAGTGCGAGCAACTTTGACAACCGGTGAAAAGAGCTAGATTTACCATGTTTGCGACTCTACGACGTATGCCTTCTTCAATTACAGAACAGTGGTAAATGCAAAAGTAAGTTTTTACTTACCATTAACTTGATTCAACTTTAGAAATCCTGTTCCATGGAATAATTAGACATTTTCTTCTTCACTGCACAAACCTTAAGCAGTCGACTCTATTTTCAAAACAGTTAAACTATGCGGCACACACGTCAACGCCGAAATATGATTGGCTCAAAAGATTATACTTAAATAACATCAATGCACAGCGTCTGTTTCACGATGCAGATTATTGTGTATCCCGGCAAAAATAGGTATTAGCATGTTCACATTATGTTATAATTAATTCGAATATGTTAACTTAATGAGAGTATAAATTTAGTATTGCAGATACTTATTTGCATAAATTAATTAACAACTTTGTCATGATGATCGTGTTTAAGTTTTAGTATCACAATCGGAATTTTCGGCACTTATCGACTTACACTGTTTTGGCATATCGCGGGATGCAGTCAGCTTTAAACGTGTTACAAAACTTGAAAAGCTTTGGTCAATGAATATATGCATACATTTTTTTGTGTACATCATATTTTCAGTTTCTGATCAAATTGTTTATTAGGTTTTCTTTTGACAAGACTTTATTTTCGTAACGTATGATTATAAATGCTTTCTGACGTATTCATTAGCAGACAAGATTGTTTCTCATCACTTGCTAAAGTTTGGTGTTTTGGAAGACAAGTCACTTCTTATGTTCTTCAAGAAAGAAGAACTGAAAAACCTCTGTAAAGCATATGGGATTAAATGTCGCGCTGCAGATGGAAAGAATAAAATGTCTGAAATGTTGCTTGAAAGAATAATCCAGTCAGAGAAGATGACGAATCCTGAAATTCTTGGTACAGCCACATCTCTTGAAAGACAGCATGTACAAAAAATGTATCAGAGCATATATTTCATGGCACAAATAAAACAGATGACAACACAGATACAGAAAATAAAGTAACTGACCAGCAAGTGAAACAAAAGGCAACATTAAGAGACGAGTGTAAGGAAACAGTAGCAAGTGTCAGTGAACCTGTAACAGGAACAAGTTATATCAGGCATGAAGGCCAGAAAGAAAAAGAAAAGGAGTTCAATACCATATTGTCAGACAGAGAAGATGATAATGAATCTGATGAAAGGGAGTTAGAAGAGAAGAATGATGAAATTTGCAAGCTGTGCCAAAAGGAATATGTGGAAGGGGAATTTTGGATACAGTGTGATGTTTGTTCTGGCTGGTATCATAGAAAATGTGCAGGGTTAAGTAATATTAAGAGATGGCAAAAATTCAGTAAGACTGGAATAAAATTCACGTGTTTGTGGTGTCAGTAGATACATATGCATTGCATGTCATGGACATTCATTAAAAGTGTACTGTATATTGATTTTACATTCATTTGGCACTGTCTTCTGTGTGCAAGATTTGCTATACAAGTTTTCATTTAAAGACCTGTCTACCCTTCCTATCACAGGTGATCAATCCATACCATTTATTTAAGCCTGTGTGCAACATTAAGATATTGCACTGGCAATGAACATTTAGTTTAGTAATTACATTTATTATTACAACTGGAAATGCACAATAATTGTATATTTCATTTTGTTGCTCATATTGTGTGTTTCACAAGTTTGTTGACCTTATGCGTTTCTTGTGAACATTTAATGTCATTATATTTAGGATACTATGAACAAACTTCATGCATATGTATTTTCATATATATCCTTCTTTTTTCCCATAATATTACTGCTGTATTTCTGTATCTTAGCATACAGTATCATGACATCATTTCATAACTTTGTTGCAAAAATAGTTGTAACTGGCTCTTATACATGAAGAAGCAACCGTGACTGCATCCATATTTTGTGAAGCTTGTGAACAATGGAATGATAAGATCAATATTGTCATTTCCTATCAATTTCCATATCACCAGAAATTGCCATCCTAGTATGAAGCATGAGTATCCCAAAGCTATTAAAATTCATTGCAAGGGAAGGTATTTGGATCAGCAGTATACAACCAGGAATAACTTTGGAATATTAGTTATTTTTGCATCTATAAGGTTTGCAAGAATTGCAGAACAGTTATTCTGTGTACAGACCAACATTGACTATGGGAAACTATGCATTTATCTATGGCTAGGGACATGCGATCTCACTAATAAGCTGGAAGGATTTTATTTTAAGGATTGAAGACTACAGAAAAGTTGTGCAGCGTTTTGAATCATAGTATGGTAGGCTCATTCAACTCTGCAGAAACGAAAACTGTAAAATTGTATTTCTTGAGATGCCTCATATCTCAGTCTATGAATTGAACATGAGTAGAGGGCATGATGACCCCAAACTATTGAAGGAGTAGGATATTAAGCTTAAGGAGCAAATTGATTTAGTAATTGAGCTGATACTGCATTTAAATGAGCGAAAAGATTCATTTTCACCTATATATAGCCTGGACATATAGAACTATAGGAACAGAACAAATAAGAAGCAATGGAGCTACAATTTCAGGCTATGCTTTGATGGTGTGCACCCAGGAGAAGTATTATCTACAGTGTGGTGGAAGAGACTTTATTCTTACATCTCTGCTTTTCTTAGTATAAACCATTACTGGGCTAATTAAATTCATTTCGGAAGCATGTTATGTGCTACATACAAGATGCCAAATTTTTTAAGTGTAAAACTATCATGTACTTCACATATAAGTGCTAGGCACCACTAACATTAATGAAGATTTTGATTGTTCAAGAGCAGACATGGCCCATTCAGTGTTTAAATTATATTGCCATTTGTTTTCTCTCTTTCTATCTCTTTCTCTCTCTCATATATTATATATATATATATATATATATATATGACAGAATTATTATTAATCATGTTGTACTTTAATGTTACAGAGAGATAATTAATGATTCTTTGTTTTAATCACAGTGGTGAAGGATTTTTATATGATTTAAAAAAAGAAAAAATTATGGTCACACCAATATATATTTTTTTTTATAAACAAATTTTGTATAACTGGATGAATAAATAGACTTTGTTTCACCCAGAGTATTATGAAGGAAGCACTAGCCATTTGACACATTATTATTTTATTAATGTTCAAAAGTAAGTTAGACTATACAGTGATTGGACAGACCCTATACTGGCTTTGAAATTGATATATAATAACAGCATTTAGTTATATGTCTAGCATAACATGGAATTCTGGATGGTGTCACCAAATTACCTGGCTGTAGAAGGAACAGACCTTTATCTTGTACACTTGGTTTGGAAATTAACAGGTCCTATAGATATGCAATTATATGCTTACCATAAAATATAAATGTATGATTGATGTATACAAATCACTTTATTGTGGATTGTTGTGATTGACCCAGTCAATCTGTGACATGTTTCAAAATACTATTGATTTGAAAGATTACAATAATATACTTTCATGTAGCTATATTTGAAATTTTATATTGCAAATGATTTTTACAGAACCAATCAATCAGTAAATTGTGCATACCTTAATAGTAGATCAATAACTGTACATTTCTTATTTTATAATCATTCTGGTTTTGTACATGTAAGCAATTTTGTAAAACAATAAGAACATTTTGTATGTCTATTACCACCACTCCACTGTTTACAAAATCACCCATGCTTGTATGGTCTTATCTTGAAAAAAGTAGTATATGTTGTGTATTACTTACAATATATGTTCCTTTTGTTTGATGCCTGTTTGCTTCTATGCAAAATGAACAATGTAGGAAAATAGTGTAAATTATTTTTTGTGAGAGGTCATATATGTATTTTTTTTTCATATAACAATCACTCAGTTTTGGTAACACTAGTTCTGTAAGTGTATTAATTAATCAGAGCAAGGTGACAACATTTCAGATTTGAAAAGGTTTTAAATAATCTTGTCAGATAACATTTACTGTACAATATACATTGAGTACAGTTTTCACTTTTGTGTTTCTTGTTTTTGTTGTACTTGCTGGAGTGAATATTTTATATGCATAATTGATATTATATGATCAGTTTTATTCAAAGTTTTAATGATTAATGTCATATTTCTGAATAATAATCAATGTAAAAGATGTTGGGTTTTTTTTCTTCATAAAAGAATAGGGATTTCCCTAACTTATAAAAACTAGAAGACCGTTGTGATGAGCAAATGTCATACTGTCTTATATAAAACAAAGTAAATTTCAGAGTAAATTAACTATATCAAATTTTAAACTACTATACAAGAATTTTAATAATTTATTTTTATAACAATTTCTTTTATTCCTTAATAATAATAATAATAATAATAATAACAATAATAATAATAAGTATTGTTATTGTTATTATTATTATTATTATTATTTTCTCATTTGTTAAAATATTTGGCAAACAGTAACAAGTTCAAATTATTTTCAATTCTTGATATATATATATATATATATATATATATATATATATATATATATATATAATTTTTAGAAAGCCTAACTTGCCAAGTCACAACAGCCATGATATTCTATCATTTAAACCATTAACCAATTTAACAAATTTCTGTTCTGTTTTATCTATTCCAGCGTCTGCAACTGACCCATCTCAAAATTTAAATTTCGCGCAACTTTTTGGTTGTGAAAGTGGGTCAATTCAGGGGAATTAATTAAGCTATGCATACTAACTATTATAAAATCAATAAAATAATAATTAGTGCACTACATTAAATTAAAATTTACAGAAATACGCTAGATAATGACTGAAAATATTTATTTGTCTTGTGAATTGATGTTATTTAAGTATAACCTTTTGAGCCAATCATATTTCGGCGTTGACGTGTGTGCCGCATAGTTTAACTGTTTTGAAAATAGAGTCGACTGCTTAAGGTTTGTGCAGTGAAGAAGAAAATGTCTAATTATTCCATGGAACAGGATTTCTAAAGTTGAATCAAGTTAATGGTAAGTAAAAACTTACTTTTGCATTTACCACTGTTCTGTAATTGAAGAAGGCATACGTCGTAGAGTCGCAAACATGGTAAATCTAGCTCTTTTCACCGGTTGTCAAAGTTGCTCGCACTTGTCCACAGATGAAAAATTCGCGAAAATCGCACGTTTCGGAAGCCGTAACTTTAGTTTGGTACAACGTAGAACAGTCAATGATGGCTTGATGAATAGAAAAATATCTCAGGAGTATAACAAGCCATAGAGAATGGTCGTGTGCTTTTAAATAAAGAAATAGCAGAATGAAATCGAGGGTCATGGGTGGAACCAAGTGTTCGGAAGTTACGAACCTTCTCTTTTTATATAGTAATATAGAGGGGGTCATATGTCTGAATGGGTCATGGGGGTACTCTAAGGTATTTTTCTCACTCTGTATGTTTTTTTTCTTTAAATTATTATTTTTTTCTTCACATCAAGCTCGCGTCGAGCACCTGTGTGGCAAGCCCCATCTTTCTGAGGCAGTCTTCAATGATGTAATAACAGTAAATGTGCCACAGCTAGACAAAGTCTAAAACAATCAACAAACTCAAGGATCTGAAGAATTTCATCCGATTATGGATTTAGAACATTATAGCTCTATTTCTGCTGTTTTTGTAATAACACTTCTTTCACATGCTGTTATATTTTTTTAATTGATTATTATTAAATGATTTGATGGCTACTCATTCACTGTGAGTGATATTGTGCTAATTACTTTATAGCAGATATCAACATTTTACTTTTAATATTTGATATAAATGGTAATTTCCACACATCAAGGGCTAGAAATATGGTGGTAGTACAGGCCATGTAAGCTTGCTGTATAGTTTCAAATCTAAGCTTGCAGCAAGCTTGCCACTACTTTAATAATAAGCTTGCCGCAAGCTTACACAACAAGCGCGCAATAATCTTGCGCAATCTTGCTGAGGTTTCAAATCTAAGCTGGCCGCATGCTTGCCACAATCTTAAAAATAAGCTTCGACAAGCTTGCAACTGGACAAGCTTGCAGTGGTTTAAGATCTAAGCTTGCCACAAGCTTAAATATCAAGCTTGCCGCAACCTAAAAAATAAGCTTGGTTTGGGATATCATTAGTGTGATGGACAGATGGACAGCTTTTTTCTAAAAAATAAGCTTGGTTTGGGATATCATTAGTGTGATGGACAGATGGACAGCTTTTTTCTAAAAAATAAGCTTGGTTTGGGATATCATTAGCGTGATGGACAGATGGACAGCTTTTTTCTAAAAAATAAGCTTGGTTTGGGATATCATTAGTGTGATGGACAGATGGACAGCTTTTTTCTAAAAAATTAGCTTGGTTTGGGATATCATTAGTGTGATGGACAGATGGACAGCTTTTTTCTAAAAAATAAGCTTGGTTTGGGATATCATTAGCGTGATGGACAGATGGACAGCTTTTTTCTAAAAAATAAGCTTGGTTTGGGATATCATTAGTGTGATGGACAGATGGACAGCTTTTTTCTAAAAAATAAGCTTGGTTTGGGATATCATTAGTGTGATGGACAGATGGACAGCTTTTTTCTAAAAAATAAGCTTGGTTTGGGATATCATTAGTGTGATGGACAGATGGACAGCTTTTTTCTAAAAAATAAGCTTGGTTTGGGATATCATTAGTGTGATGGACAGATGGACAGCTTTTTTCTAAAAGCTAGGTCAATCCATGTGTTGACCAGAGAAAACAGTTTAAGCAGGAAAGACAAATATTAACATGCTAATAAGACAAAGCTGAATCTAATACTGGACACAAATAACTGTTGTTGTTGTAGGGTTTAACGCCATTTTTTTAGCACTCGATAGGCTATACATGGCGGCCAGTATTAATGGTGGAGGCAGAACCCGGGAAACCCCCCCGAAAAAAAAAACAACCACCAACCCACGAGAAGTTACTGACAAGCTTTCTCACATACCCACATTCCAGGCAGAGGTGAGATAGCAGTAATCCATAACGGAGAGCACTTTAGACCATTCGGTGCCCCTCACAAATAACTGTCATGACACCAATGCATAAGAAACTTTGTTCAGGAGAAATTAACGAGAGAAAACAGAAAATTTGTTTTTAAAACTCTTAAAATGTTTTCAGTCAAAAGCCAATTTTTACAGACAGTTATATGATATAAAAACATACTACGTTATATAAAGATATTTTACAAGATTCAAGAACTATTTTTTTTAATGTGATGGCTGGATGGACAAACTGATTGCAGTACTCCAGTTTGTTTATGCCGGGTGGAGGTGGATTGGGTAATTACTGCTAATTTTTTGACAATGCACAAAGATATCTCTAACTGACAGACAGAGATCTGCATGTAACAGAAGCAAATTTCAAATCCAAACTTAAGCAGTGAAAACAAATTCTTTAGAATTATCCATCTCTTACCTTGCTTGACAGGTCCTGTTGGCACTTTGTGCTCTTCTGTTTTGAAAGTGCAAGGTATCATCATTTCCTTCAATTCTGAATCACAAGTCCTGTTGCAGCCATCATGTCCTTGGTTGTCATTTTCTCTTACTGTCCCCCTGATTTTACATGACATTATTAAAGAAGCAGATGGATAAGGTGTGGTTTTCATGGGAACACCATCATTCTTCTTAACATTATTACCTGGCGAAAATCCAGTTTTTGTATCATCAAACTTTTCAACTACATTAGATGTTGTCAAAGATAATGTTTTGCTGACTCTGCTAACAGTAGGCTCATCCCTTATCTTCACAACATCAACTGAAGCTGTTCTTTTCTTTGCACTATCATAGGCAGCAACAAATGATATCTTTCTCTTCGAAGACATAGATTTATCAAGACCAGTCTTTCTCTTAGAAGACACAGATTTATCAAGACCAGTCTTTCTCTTCGAAGACACAGATTCACCAAGAGCAATCAAGTCTTTTATGTCAACATCTTTCTTTTCATCTTTCTGAATATCAGAAGATTTGCACTCTGTATTAAGTTCTGTTAAGGATTCACAATGTTCTCCATTAATGCTTGATGGTCTACTTACTGGAAATGATAGGGACTCATCAGTATTTACTTTACATGATGGAGATTCATCACTATCCGTGCTACTGATGGAAAAGACTTCACTATCGTCATTTTTCCTCAACAGATCTGCTAGTGAAGGAAGAGAACTAACCCTCCTTTTTATGGGTCTGGCATGATTTGAAACCTGATCAGGACTTGTGTTTCCAATAGTGACACCTGTAGTAGGCATCTGTTTCTTCTGTACTGAATCTGACACAGGCACTTCTGAAGTCATTTGATTGTGACTAAGTTTACAAGATGCTGATGACTTTCTTTTCTTTCGAGACACTGACTTCATTGTTGAATTCTTGACAGTTGTCTCATCCTTATTTTTCATGTTTACTTTCTCTATTTTGCACTTGCTACTGGAATCATCCTTCAAGAAAGAAAAAGAAAAAACCAGTTAATCTTTCCCTCAAAGGAACCCCTCAATACAGAGTTAAAATTTTTAGAATCAAACTGTGTTAATTTAATATGCTACATGGATTATTTTGTTAATCCTATCCAATCTGAGAAAAGCTAATGTTTCTGTTACTTTAACGTAACCATCATTAAAGAACCTATAGAGTTTGATAAAAAGCATTTACTTCAAAATCTAAATAAATTAAGTGTCAAATTGTTCTCTATTTTCATTTACTACATGACAAACTAGTCTTAGTACAGCAGCTGGTAAAAATATTTGGTACATAAACTTAGCTGTATCATTTTTAGTCGACAGATATGCAGACATTAGAAAAGCATCCAAGTGGTCAATAATATACAACAGTTGTGGCCCTTGTTTGTACAAGTGAAATCAAGTCTTTAGAAAGCATGGAAAATATAATCAAACAGTTCACACACCAGGAAGTAACTGACAGAAATGGGGGTGAACATATATAGAGGGCTAAATTTTTCAAATCAGCTTTACTGATTGATATCTCCATCATTCATTAAATCACAGAAACATTATCAAATCAAGTTAGCATGTATTATTGTAATGGTGGTGCACAAAAGATAAAAGGCATACTTTTTTTCTTTTATCATTCACGATGAAGGGTGCACAAAGAGGTCATGATTTAAAGGCATGGGACAAAAAGTTGCAGAAAACCCAAAATCCTGTGCTATGGGTGCACATTGATGATATCAGCCATAATCCCCTCCCTATGAACTGAAAGATGATAGTCCATGTCCCATGTCCAAGCCCTCACTATACTTTGCTTTCCATTTTCATTGTGGGGAAAATTATAAGACTTAGAATCCTTGACATTCTATGGCAGATTACATGTTTAATAATCATTTGCCAATGCTTCCCATTTTAAAAAAAGAATAAGCTGAAATTGGGCATCAAAGCAAGGTCACTCATAGTAAAGTTTAAAAATTTAATGTTCAAGACCAATTTTATGCATTGATAAGGTGTGGACAAAAACTACTGCCAAATGTGGTTTATATAATTTTAAGTTTATCATGTATCTGTTGTACTGAAAGTCCAACTGTAGGCAAAATGTTTCTCATTGTCACTGATTCATTCATTTACTGTCTCTATAAGCAATTCATAGCCTTGTTTAACTTCTTTTTCATGATACAGACCATCCCTCCATACTGTAAGCTGTATACTTTATAGAGCTATGTCAGGAAACCACTTTTCGTCTGAGGTTTCTTTTCAGTTACATCATGCTAAATGTCTGTGGCATGATGCCCTGTGCTAGACATCACTATAAATTGCTGCACTTCAGACATCGTAGCAATATGACTGAAAACTACATTAAAAATCCTAATCAAACAAACAAACAAAAACTTTCCATTATATCATGGTCTGGTATATTATGCTATTCCCATTATATTATGGTTTAATATACTATGCTGTTGTTTTTATATCAAGGTATGTTATATTATACTCTTCTCATAATATTGCAGTTTTGTAAACACGTCAGTGCTTGTGGACACACTACTGCAATGATTTATATCAAATTGAAACTATTTGCTGGGTGGCCTTCAGTGCCATTTTGTCATTGTAAACTTCTTTAGTTTAATGAAATGACAATGTCATTCTTATAAATGTGAATATTAAATGATAAATATGTACTTTCTCACTATCCAAATTGCTGCTGTCAGCATTTCCAGTACTCCCATGACATTCTTTTGAAACAATATCACTCTCCTGATTATCAGCCATGACTACTTCAGAGGATGTGGTATTCCAGCAATCACTGCTGTTACAGACATGTGGTAAAGTAGACATGACTTCTAGACTGACTTCTAGACAATCTGATTTATCTTGAACTTCATCTCTATCAACAGAGACCTGGCTATGATCCATTTCACTGTCTTCTTTCCTTTTGGAAGATGATTTTATCCTTTTGCCTTTTTCATCCTCTCTGGAAAAGCTTTGGGTTTTTACCTTCCTCTTTTTGTCCTCTAAGCTTTCCTTATTAGCTGATTCCACTTGATCTGAAGTTTTTGCTGGACTGACTGGCATATGTTCTAAACGTTTCTTAGTTTTCACTCTGGAGTATATGTCAGTTGCGATGTCACTGATGTGTCCAGACTCTAAATCCTTCCAAAATGTATCTTTCTGGGTCTTTGAAGAACACTTTATCTGAAAGTTTATTGGATAAATTTCAGTGGCAACCGATAACTGTTTGAGAACAACACTTAGCTGATGCATGCATGCATACTTCAATCCTCCACACAAAGAAGTTAATTAACGTAACACTAACTTTAATTTGTATTTCTCCAATTTTACTATTTTCTCTCTGTCCATCCATCAATCCTTCTCTAGCATCCACACTTACATGTAGTTTGGGGCAGTGTTTGACTTTGTTACTGATACCTGATTACCAGTCACGAAACTCAAGAATGAAGATGCATCACAAATATTACACCATGCACATGGCTCGAAAAAGCCTCAAATTATCTACTTGACAAGTATAGAAATTTACATGAAAAAAGCAGCGTAAACTGAATTTAAAAATGAATACAAATGAAGTAAAGCTGACATTTCCTTTCCACGCAAAACAGAATGCATCTCCGCTACTCCCAAAACCCAAGCCCATCTTCCCTCAATAATCAAATTAATAGTCTGCACAAAGCAGTAAATCCTAAATAGTCATGTTATAAAACACGAATCTGTACTGTACGTGTTACCAGTAGACATGATTTAGTATTTTCCGATGCCCACACAGATTTACAAATTACTGCAAACATAGAATTAAATCTTAGCTAGTATAATCAAGTAAAATTCCATGTTTTTTGCCCCACCTCAAAACCAAATACTGTATCAAAGAAAAATGTTTTTAGATGCAAAAACTATCAAGAAATTAATGAGTTTTCCAATATTTTACCTAGAAAATGCAGCAGTATGAGTCTATTTTAACTGAAAACTACTGCGAAAAAAATATATATGTTCGAGGTTACTATATAATGTAATTAAAAATTAAAGTTAATCTGCAATTTTATGATTAAATTTAAAAAGTGCTGAATATTTTCATATAAAATTAGTTTTTTTTATTACTGAGTTTTCATAACCATGTGTTATTTATGACTAAGAATGATATTGCACGTCAGATTGATTTTGCACTGTTATGAGAGCTACTGCCTGCTAATCACTACCAGCATCAACAACTTTTAAGCCATTCTTTCACCACTGTTATCAACACCTGCATCGCAAAATCAGATACAATCTCTACTAACTTTCATCTACTCTACTGTAACTATATTCAACAATAGCAACACCACCACTGTATTGCATAGTCATGTATATCTCTCTTAAAGTTAACCAACAATAGCAACATCACCACTGTATTGCATAGTCATGTATATCTCTCTTAAAGTTAACCAACAATAGCAACACCACCACTGTATTGCATAGTCATGTATATCTCTCTTAAAGTTAACCAACAATAGCAACATCACCACTGTATTGCATAGTCATGCATATCTCTCTTTAAGTTAACCATTCCTTCTTTTAATGAAGTGATCAATGATCTTTTTGTGTTTTTTAACATATAAAAACTCAACCCTATACCAAAAATGATACGAGATATTTTCACATGACTGCCACTGAGCACATAGCACATCAAATACATCATTTGTCTATGAATTTAATATCTAATGAAAATGGGGGAGAATAGGTCTATTGTTAAATTCCTAGCATTTTTCGGGTGACATCAATCTATATCCATCTATTATTGTTATTCAGGGATAGGCTGGGATTTGACAATGTCACTTATTGGGATGTTTTTTTCCCTGTTGGCTGCAAAATATACCATCTTCAAAAGGTACCATGAAAGGAAGCCCTAAACTTATGACCCATACATTGTTCTACTATTAACACCTGAATAACAAAGTAGGATTAGTCTGGTTCTCCAGTTGTCCATTTCATTCATTTTTTCCTAACAAGATACAAGAAGTGCATGTTCTGGTAAACAAGTTTTTGTGTCACCATTGCCATGACAAATAACTGACTTGGGTTTCCCACTAATAAAAACTAGTCTATAAACGAACATGTGAACAGCTGCCCTGACTTGAACAGAATATACTTGCTCCAGGGCCAAACATGAGACAGAAATGGCATTAGTTAAACCAGACATTTAAATTGTGCTTTCTTTTATTTGAGTTGTAGTACACATTAAAATTTTATTTCATCGAATATTTCTTGATCAGTACTGTCGTTGTTGGCAAAAGTTACTAACCTAGTTAATGTCCTCGGGAATCTCAAAACACGCACATTTAAGTTACAGAAAAAATGGTACACGAACCATGGACAGGCATGAAGTTAAGATGGTCTGGCTTTAATTATCAGCATTGATTCATAAATAGGTTGTGCGAAAATTTGTCCTCCCTGTAATTTTATTTAGTAAATGTATGGTAAGCAAATTGTAAGCAACCATAAGAGCCTCTGTGGTCATGAATAAATGTGCACACAACACAAACCTCAAACTAGTTGTTATTCTGCATCTCGATCTGAACTTGTAATACTTTTTTTTAATGGGTACCTGGTTGTTCATTTTATTATAGTGTATAGAAAGACAAAGGTCATTTCTTTTTCCCTATTCTTTTCCTAAAATGAAATGACACACTTCCAAACTAGTAAAAGTTTTCATTTAAATATTTGATATCCTAGCATGTACAATTATTTATTGCAAAAGTACAAAGTTTATCTTATGTCTAGCACTGAAGTGCACAGGAGACCCAGATGTGCTTGAAGTTCCAAACTCCACAAATGATAATGATTTCCCCATTCTCAAAGAGGTGGAGTCAGCAATAAGAGTACTGAAAAATGGGTAGGAAGCTGGAGTAAACATCAACCCAGTTGAACTTATTAAGAAAAGTGGGGAATCAGTGATAGAGCTACTAAAAAAAATCTGCAACAAGATCTGGCAGACAGGTGAATGGCCAGCACAGTGGACCCAGTCACTGATTAAAACACTCCCCAAAAGAGGCAATCTCTAGCTGTGCAAAAATTACAGAACTATCAGTTTCATCAGCCATGCTTGTAAGGTGATGCTGAAGATCATCTTGAACAGACTGAACCTACAAGCAGAAGAAAAAATAACTGAAGAACTGGCAGGGTTACAGAATAGAAGCAAAACAGGACAATTATTCAATCTTAGGGTTCTATGTGAAAGGTACTCACAACATCAACAAGACATCTATCAAGTGTTCATAGATTTTAAAAAGGCTTTTGACAGAGTGTGGCATGAGGCATTATGAGCCACAATGAAGAAGTACAACATGGGTCAAAAGTTGACCAATACCATCAAGCAGCTGTATGCCAAAGGCTACCAGTGCAATAATTGCTCAAGGTTCTGTGGGAGACTGGTTCAAGACAACAGTTGGAGTACGGCAGAGCTGTCTCCCATCACCCCCGCTTTTCAACATCTACTTAGAACGCATCATCGGCGAAGCCCTGGAAAACCACTGTGGGATAGTCAGCACTGGAGGGCGTAACATCACCAACCTACGCTTTGAAGACAACATCGATGGGCTGGCAGGCAGTGAAAACGAGCTTGCCACCTTAGCGAAGAACCTGGATGAAACATCATCCAGATTTGACATGGAGATAAGCACAGAGAAGACAAAGCTGATGACAAATAGTGGCAAACAAATGTCAGCCAAGATTAAAGTCAGAGGACAGGAACTGGAAACAGTAGGCCAGTTCAAATATCTTGGTTCCATAACCACCAAATAGGGATCAAGAGCAGAAATTTTGTCACGAGCAGCACAAACAACAGCAGCTATGTCAAAGACAGGAACTGGAAACAGTAGGCCAGTTCAAATATCTTGGTTCCATAACCACCGAATAGGGATCAAGAGCAGAAATTTTGTCACGAGCAGCACAAACAACGGCAGCTATGTCAAAGCTAAGACCCATCTGGAGAGACAAGAATATGTCTGAAAAATAAAATCAGACTAATGAGAGCACTAGTCATCTCACTCTTTCTATATTCATGTGAGGAGTGGACCTTGACATCAGAATTACAATGAAAAATCCAGGCACTTGAAATGAAATGCTACAGAACCATCCTTGGCATCTCTTATATGGACCACATCACAAATGAAGATGTGTGTAACACCATCAGGCACAAAGTTGGACATTATGAAGACCTCCTCACCACTGTCAAAAAGAGAAAGCTGAAATGCCCATGTCACTAGAGCCAAACATCTATCCACAACAGTACCTCAGGGTAGTGTCCAGGGTGGCAGAAGGAGAGGTAGACAGACAAAAGTGGATTGACAACTTCACAGAATGGAGCAGGAAAAGTTTTGATACAGGCATTGGCACATGATCGAGACAAGTGGAGAGAACTGGTCAGATGTTCAGCAGCACAGTGCCTCAATGACCACACTAGGTCAAGAGACTGATGATAATAATGATAGCACTGAAGCATCATGCTGCAGACATGTAGCATGATGTTGCACCTAGTCACATAATCCTGACACCAGACCAACCAGTCCCAACACTAACCTCTTAATTGAGAGCGCTTAGCGAAGCATCTGTTGGTACCGATTTTATGTATCTTTGATACAACTAATCCAGGGCTCAAACCCTCGATCTCCAGCATCTGAGATGGATGCTCTAACCAAAAGAGCGGTCAATGACATTCTGGAACCATCACATACAAGTAATTACTTAACCTGAAGGAATGGGAAGAACACAGAAGAGCACTGCTAGAAGAACATGGTGCAAAACAGTCCCCTAAATTATCAAGACAGCAAAAATTACAACCAAAGAATTCAATGACTAAGGTATATTCACTCCATTAAAAAAAAAAATTAGAATAGCCTGCCAATATACATATTTAAACACAAAAAAGGGCAATTTTTCAAGAGTAAGTATTACCAGCATCATGAGCAAGAGAGGAAAAGTATTCCACATGAGCCATGATTTTGTAGTCAGATTGGTACTAGGCTCTCTCTGTTCTCAATTTTGAGCTAAGTAAAGGGATTTGGTGTCCCCAAAGGTAAGCATAGTAACACTGATAAGAAATATATTACTGCTATTTATTAAAATAAACCTTCGCCTTTCTATTCTCATCTTCCTTCTGTTGCCTTCTTTTCTCATACATATGAAGAAGGTCCATGCAAGACTGCATATTCCGCAGAGGTTCCCAGGTGTCATCTTCTGGGCCATATCCCTTCCAGCGGATCTTGTACCGAACCTCACCCTAAGAAAAACATAAAATATAAGCTTAGCATTAAACATCTGCAAGTAGTTGCCAAATTTTCCCTGCAAAATAGCTCTACTATTCTGTTAGGTTTCTTTTCATAATCTCCACATTCTCTGAAACTTTATATTTCAAAACTAATCAAAATTTGATTGCTAAAGCCTGCAAATTGGTATGTTCTTTTATTAAGAAACTTTATAAGTTTATTAAATATATATTTTACACAAACTCAAATATATGTAACAGAAGTGCACATCAGCAACTTCAAGTCAAAACTCTGCTAAAGACCCATAAACAGTTACCTTTTAATTGCAAAAATGCCAGTTTTCGATTTTGTAACATGGCTTCAACAATCTTTCAATCATATGTCCACAGTGTGTCCATTTATAGTGATGTCTAGCACTGGGGCATCATGCCACAGACATGTAGCATGATGTGCTCCCAGTCACATTATAGTGATAACAGGTTGACCAGTCCTAACACTAACCTCTTAATGCTGAGAATCTATTTATATGAATCACCACCAAAAAAAATTATGGCAACTGAAAGGGTCAACATAAATAAAGCATCTTCTGTGGTTTTCCACCACAAAAGTTTCCCCATTCTTTACTTATGCATATTGCCAACTGCCCCAAGTATTACTGGAGTACCTGTCATCTATCCCACTGTCTGTTATATATGTGTGGAGTATTACCAGTATAACAGTTTACCAGTGTTTTTCCAGTGGTATATACAATCGTACTTTATCATTGTACCTTCATAGTTCACGTTATTTTCTTTCTACTTTAATATTAACATCATGTTTTCATTTTAATGACATAATACTTGAAAAGTTTTTTTTTTTCAAGTTGTAAATTTTACAAATAATTTGTTTAATTTGCAGATATATTTATAATCCTTTAAATATATGTTTGACAATTGTTATATTTGCCAGCATGGTGGATAAATTAGATACTGTGAACAATATTCTTGGCAAAAACCACCTTTTGACAAGATTTTGGATTAAACAAAATTAATATATTTTATAGTTAATAACTAGCGAACATTATATTAATGTGTGAAGTACATGTATTCCTTTGTATGACTAAGAATCATTCTACCATTTTCAGGACAGTAGTTGTTTTGTGTATTAAGTAATTTCTCAAAACACAAATATTTTCTAGTTTGCCAAGTAAGAGTGTTTCATGTTTACTTGCCCTCTCTGATAAATATCTTGCCAATGTTTTGGCATCTAACATGCCAATTATATCAATGGGTGTTGGCTGAAGTTTAGTAACTGTTATAGATTACAACTTGTACAACAATTAACATAGCAAATCCACATAGTACATTAACGTACTATTTCATTTTTGGAGGGAAGAGGCAGCATTCTTTTTTATATTAAACTGTGATATTTTAACTTCTTTTACTTCTAGATAATTCATATTTTTTTAAATAATAAAATATATACATGATGTTATTTTGCCCTAAATCCTAAAAATATTTTTCCACTATTGATATATAGAAATTTATGAAAAAATAATTGTCACGCCCAGCTGTCTCAAAGCCATTAATTCTTGGTCCCTAGCGTATTTGCAGCATACTGAATCCTGGTACTCTGGGAAGGAGAGCCAAAAATAATATCCCCTGTTCAATATTACCAGTCTTTGGTATATCTCCATTTAGCACTTTAGATGAAGGTAAGAATTAAGGAATATGAGAGTCATACTGAGGGTATCATCATGTCTGAAGTTTAACAATATTGCCCCGACAAAAATATACATCTTGAGTTTCCGCTAATAAAAAAGTTTTGTAAACAAATGTGAACAGAGGCCCTGACTTAAACAGCTACCACTTGCTCCAGGGCTACAAACTTGAGCCAAAAAGGGCACTAGTTACACCATTTTAAAGCCATGACAATAATGTTAAGTCCTCAGCTGTAATCTGCTGATGTGGACACAAGTGATCCAATTCCAGCAATCCACTGCTGGAACCAATTTTCTGCTGATTTCTCTTCTTAGGCAACTGCAATTTGCGTACCAGAGCCTCACATTTGCAGGCTCGGTCTAGTTTTGATACTGTCAACAATGATTAGTTAACGTATTAATGGATGAGGATCTCAATTCATTTTTTTTTTTACTGTGATTCATTAATGGCAGCAACAGATTCCATGTCCAGCCTCTGGATAAGTTATATTTTGAGCTGGATCAGCTTGTCAGTAGGGAAGGTTAAGCAAAATTTAATAAATTGAATACACCATACATTGTCAATATTGAATTTAGTGTTTTTCTTTTTTTTCCATGTTTTATTATTTAAATCATTATGCTAATGCTGATATGTCTAGCAATTACCACAGTCATTAACTACATAGAAATTACCACAGAGTCATTAACTACATAGAAATTACCATGGAGTCATTAACTACATAGAAATTACCATGGAGTCATTAACTACATAGAAATTACCATGGAGTCATTAACTACATAGAAATTACCATGGAGTCATTAACTACATAGAAATTACCATGGAGTCATTAACTACATAGAAATTACCATGGAGTCATTAACTACACATTGCCTTTTTATTTGAAGAAATGTACCATAAGTTGGTTATGGACAGGACCAGACCTGCCAACCCTGAAGAGTCCGTTACAGTAAGGCAGTTGATTATTTTTCATAAGATTGACCAGCTTTTTAGTAAGGTATAAGAAAATATCAGTAACTGCCATTGTAAAGCTTGAAAATGTACATATAAGTTTGACAATAAACATGTTCAACTAAAAAGGTTGTAAAGTAGGCATTGACTTTATTTACCACTAGTATAGCTGCACAAACTTAAGTTCAAACCCTATGCAACTCAATGGTTTGATGTTATCTCTCAAAATGACAATGTTTGGAGAATTTTTTTCTCCATTTCACATGACAGCAGTTATATCTCCTGCCATAAGACATGCTTAAATTGGCACCTGATGTCCTATAAACATAATTGTGATTTATCCAACTTTTATTCACATGAATCAGAATACTCCTTTTTATTCTTCTGTGTAGATGAACACATTTCTAGATGCTTAATATGCATTGTTTTCTTGTTGCCATTTAAAAAATTATTTTATCAACAGTTTGATCATGCTTCACAGAAACAACTAGCTGCAGTTTATAGTGTCTGAAGAGCTGCTGTAAAGTTAGTCTGGTTCCCTGACTAATCCTAACATGAAACTCAGAGACAAAAAACACGGACGAACCAATTATCTGGATTTTTTTTACAATGATCATTTTTCTGTAGTTTTTGTGTGTATGCAGTAAGTCCATTTTTTAAGGGAAATTTTCATATGACTTGTGGTTACTGATCTAGTGAGCTTGAAGGATTGCCTTTTACAACCACTCACCTTGTGCCATTATTTACTGCCACATGACAATTATGCCCTTTATTTAAAACACTTTTTCCTCATTGTCCCTGTTACAGTCCATGAGCCCATACTGACTTCCAGAAAGATGGCAGCCATCGCTTAACCGGCTTGAAGCAGCTCTTCCATTTTTGTGCTGTTTTTTAAAAATGAAATATGTGCTTGTTGTCCATCTTTGTCTACATTATTGCGTTTCATCATGCATTGGTTGTTCAGTTCATATGTGTTTTTTCATCTCCTTGTTTTGGAAACTAGAACAATTAGAGATTTTCTCAAAAGTCTTGCTCCGTTGTTACGATGTTATTTGTTCTTGAATAAGCCACTATTATGTGATCGCCAGTTAACCCGTTTATGCTATGATGGACTCTCATTAATTGCTTTAAATGACCACTCCTTGGCTCTTCATACTACATTGTGCTAAAGATTAAATGAACTAGGACTACCTTCATCATTACTTACATGCAAATGGAAGCGAAAAAAGAAATTTTTGGTTTCAAAGCTGGCCGGCATATTGAAATGGAAGAATTCCATTTATATCCCTTTTGACCTTTCCAGCTAAACAATTAAAAAAATCAGCCATTAATTTAGATAATCTGGTGAAAATCCATATTAAATCATCAACCATTATGTCAACTATCCTGACAATACCAATACAGAATTTCTGTGACAACTCTTAGCAGCATTTTAACCTGTATATATAATTCTCGTATGGACAATCGTGATGAAGAGTGCACATAAGTCATGTGAACTTTATCCAAGTCAAACATCATTGCTGCTTGAGTGCTTGGATTTAATACTGCCTTCACTAGAGGCCTGAGAGGCTTAGTAGTCTAAAGTGCTATCCATTATGGATCACTTCCATTTCACCTGTCTGTGTGGGTTCAAGTCACAGATTCGGCCTATGTGGGTATGCGAGAAAGCCTGCCAGTAGCTTCTAGTGGGTTGGTGGTTCTATCTATAGTTTTCTGGGTTCTTCCTTCACCATTAATACTGGCTGCCATGTATAGCCTTTATTGTGCTGAAAAATGGCTTTAAACCATTTAAAAAAAAAAAAAAGCTGCCTTCACTAACTGATGTTATTAATACCTCTCTCATATCCAGGTTATTCTCATCATTTTTTAAAACTGGGATTGTAAAGCCTCTGCTGAAGAAACTAACACTTGACCATAACGATTTAAGGAACTGCCACCCAGTTTCTAATCTACTGTTTACATGAAAAAATCTTAGAAAAAGTTGTTCTAACCAAATTTATGTCTCATCTGAATTCAAAGAATCTTTATTGCAATGTACAGTCTGCATATCGCCCTTGCCACAGTACTGAAACTACTTTTCTGAAAGTAGTTTACGATATTCTCTCTGCTTTGGATAGCAAAAAGATTTCAGTCCTCCTCTTCCTTGATTTTCTCCAGCATTTGACACAAGTTTTCCCACATTAGATATTTACATTGAGATGTTAAGTCCAAATCACATCCTGTCCAGGTCATGCATAAATATTGTTGCTTTAACCTGAAGCAAGTAAACACTACCTAGCTGAACTAATTTAATATCATAGCTCCTCATTCAAAAGAAGTTTAAATATTTCATCTATTTAATAGGCTAACATTTAAGCCAAAAATTAGTATTTACAAACTGGACCTTATACAATGTCATTATGTTTTGTTATGGGATTCGAAACAGAGGTATGCAGTTTTTATTAATGTCAGATATCCAACAACCATATAATACTATATTCTATGTAGGAAAAGGGCATGCAATAATTAAATTGCCTTAAATTATGTAGCAACAACAATTTGTAATAACTGTGATAAGCAATTCTGAAAATAATAAATAATCTGGTCATATGTCAGATTTTAACTAAAATTATATTTTATTTCAAAGTTTGAAATGATTAATATTCTATGACTGACATTCAAACAAATGAGATCTGATACAAGTTCAGATAATTCTGCAAGCCATTGATAAAGCAACAATGCTTTTCACCTAACCATGTAATCTTAGCGAATCTCAAATTTGAAAAAGTGGATTTTGAAAGTACATGTATTAAATGAAATATTGCAATATACAGATTTTTCATTAAAAATAACAAATCATTCTTATCTTGTTTAAACTGAAACATTGCATACATTTGTGAAACCACTCAAAAGATTGGTACCATAATGCAAACGAACATGTTCTTGTTTGTACAAGCTCTGAACAAGTGCAACTCAAATTAAAAATAAATAAATTAATAGTTTGATCTGAAAATGCTTGCATCAAATATTCTGCATACTGCAACTGCCTTATTATTTTACCAATAACTTTGCTATAGAGTCCTCAAGTCTGGCCTAAATGAGAATTTTCACTGGGTCATACATACAGAAACCTAAGGTTACTGTCTTGGTAGCAGCATTATATCGGATTGGACAATCAATTTTCAGAAACATTAGTTGATATTTTTTGTATCTTTTAGCAAATAAAACATTTATGGCTTACAACAGCTGATTACAGTAATCAGCAAACAACACAAGAATAATTCCAAAAGATAAAACGGGTTTTCTTTTATTATGATATGCTGTCTTTGAAATATTTTCTCAGATACTTTCTGTATGGTATTTTTCTGGTAATGAACAAAAACAATGCTCACATAACTAGATTCACAATACAATAAATAAACATGTACAATGTTCCTCCAGTTTTGAACTGTTCAGCCATGTTAAATACTGCCTTTCACAGTTCCAAATATTTTGTCAGCAATCAATATACTGAGTACTGTGACTTCATTCAAGTCAATCCAGCCCTAAAATGAGAATGGACTCTTGCTTCCTACCAGTCACAGTCAATGTAACAAAGGTGGGGCCCCGAGTGGCCAAGTGGTCTAAAGTGATGTCCATTATGGATCACTGCCATCTCACAGCTTTATGCATGGGTTCGAGTATTGGATTCAGCCAATGTGGGTATTTGAGAAAGCTTGCCAGCGGCTTCATGTGGGTTGGTGGTTCTTTGGTGGGGGGGGGGGGGCTAGGTTCTTCCTCCACCATTAATACTGGCCACCATGTATAGCTAACTTGTGCTGAAAAATGGCATTAAACCTGAAAAACAAAAAGAATCTAACAAAAACTATTTCACTATATGTTTTCAATGCCTAAATTTTAAATTAGTTTACTTCCATTTCTAAAACAAACTACTGCCTAAAATCATATCACAAACAGCTTGTCATACTGGTCATTCAACTTCATTAAAGCAGATACCCCTACTCTGATTAACCAATCTCATTCTTATAAAAAGTGATGAGAGACCTGAATGATTTGTTTTATTTCAGTTTAATATTTTTATGCGTAATATCTTGGTGCTATAAGTGACAATTTATTAATGCACCATTGATCTACATGACAACGTTCATCTATGGCTGTTCAAATTTTCCCAGACAAATTCAAGTTAACACTAAACATGGAATATAGCATCTTTTTCACCATGCAAAGTAATGTAAAAAATAGATTCAGTGTAACTGAGGCCTGTTTTTTGAATTGACAAACTGATTTTGGTTGCTGCTTTTAAAACATAATGTGAAAGAGACTGGGTGAGTGTGTTTTCAAACTAAGAGACGTGATGTTTTTCAGTATTCTTAATAATCTGAATAGTTCAGTACATTTTGGAGTTAAATATTTCAGTAAAAACTGCTGTGTCCAATATTTGCTATGCATAGTTACAATATTTCTAAAACAATTTAACAAATAAAAAGGAACTCTTGTATGCATCTATTAAAAGATATAACTCCAAAATAAAAAGAATTGTTGAGATTATCAAAGACTGTGAACAACATCACATCTGTTGCTTAAAAATAAACAGGCCCAATTAAATATAGCATCCTGGTTTGATATGCAACACCAACTAGTTGGCAATGTTTGGGACCCCTTGGCAATAATCAGTTTAAAACTAAAAGATCTATTAATGAAAGTACTAAGTTTTGTGCATTATTTATATCATTGATACCTTGTTTTTTAACTTGCTTTTTGGGCGGGTACAAACAAATGGGATGGTGTGAGAATATTATATCAGGAGCTAAACGACTACTGCATGATGAAGTATTCCGAGTCCATTTTGCATCTTTTTACTGAAATGACATGCAAGGGACTGGGTCATCTAAGGGCCAGGAGGATGAACCTATGTCCCCAAAATGCTTCAAAAACAAACGTGTTGCTCCGTTCAGCGTTCTGCAGAAAAACACATCATTCAATATTATGATAAGAACAAAAAAAAATGCATACAAATATAAACTGTATACATAAACCAGATAGCACATTGCCAAGAATTAAATGCCCTTCAGTAAATCTTGAGGAGCTTCTTCCAAAGAAACTTGAATAGTACGTCATGGTTATTTTTAAAAAAAAAAGGGGGAAGTTGGGCGTCCAACCTGTAACGAAATAAAACATCTGTACCAATAATGACAAAGCTGGACCCTCTAGGCTAGCATTATATCCACTGACGAACATGGACAAACTAATGAGATAACTAAAACTATGTATAAAACAAACTACTGTACAAAATGACGGGATGCTATGTCAGGGGTGGAAGCTGCGACAGACATACAAATCCATCTACTTTGTTTTATCTCTAATATGCGGTTACATCTCGTTATCAGTATCGAAAAATCTTACATTTATTACAGACTTTCCAACGATAGTCTCCACTTCAAAGGTCTCCTCCTGCTCGCCTTCCACTACAATATCACCATTACTTCCAGCCATTGTGTTATATCCAGCACGGTCTGAGAGGTGAATTTTAGACGATCACATTATCTATGGGAAAGGGTAGAATTCTACCAATCATAACAGTTGTAGCTCGTGTTTTCTAAATGTTTCGTGTTATCCCAAAAAATGTACAGATATTTTCGTCAGGATGGCATCAACTAATCTTTGTTTATTTAAAAACTTGTAAGCATTTCGTTATATCTAAATCGTTTAATTTCAAGTCACGTATAATAGCTGTTACTCCCTTTAATAGGAATGGTTATATCCAATACCGTGTCGCGCGCGTTATGATGTAACTATGGAAGAGAGAGAGAGAGAGAGAGAGAGAGAGAGAGAGAGAGAGATGATTAAAAACAAATATTCATACTCTTTTCGCGACCTCAATACACAAAACTTAAATTTAATAATAAGAAGAATCGAGCGAATACGAAAATTCGAAATTAAACGGCAACTTCATTTCCTCGGATAAAATTATGGGACCTTTGAACATAAAAACTGGCCGTTTGCCATGCTTTTAAAATGTATTTCAGGAAGATCGCCGCAGCCAAGTTTGGATAAAAGTGGCAGAATTACCACTAGCAATCTCCAATGCGCCGATAACTATTTCATTTCAATGTGTGGCTCTTGAAGCATCTGCTCCATCTGATCCTCCTTTAATTGGACTTTGTCTACAGGGACGGAAAAAAATGGATGGAATTAGCATCGAAATTAACTAAAAGTTTGTTTTCACCTTTTGATCACATCATGTGTATATACTTACTAAACATGTCAGCAGTTTGCATCTTTTATTTGTCTACGCTCTTGATCATGATAACCGTCATGATTATGATAGTAGCTTATGTCACTTGTAAATTTTAATTTTAACAATTGTATCGCTGCCCAGAAGAATAAAAAAAACACACAACTAATTTCACACATCTGTAAAGCATATGTAAATAATGTATGTACATCTCATGTAGATACGAAGATATATTATTTTTCTATTTGGGCGTCGATGAAGAGAGTTTATATAATTTTGATTTGTTTTGTTTTAATGTTCGTATATCTGTTGATTTTGAAATCTTTCTCTCTTTTTTTACTGTTTGTGGCATATAACAGATCACAGATGTAGCATTATTATGTTGTTACATCCAGGTTCAAAGAACACACAAACACCAAGTAAGGGTCCTTTATGTAAAATCAAGCTATAATCTTTCACATAAATTAGAAACAAAACTGCCTGGTTCTACCACTCTGCTTTTGTTTTAGATAGGGTTATAGATAATGGATCATAACTGATTTAGCATTTGTGCCTTTTCAGAAGGCAGAAAGTCCAACCTCAGTTAGCCCTGGGAAGATAAACAACAAATTCCGAATCCGTTGACAGTCTCTGGTATCAAATATCTAGAATGCTGGGATTAATGTTCTGGACAAATGAAATGTCTCTCCTAACAGACTGGAATCTGATACAGAACTTAGGGGTGAAGACATACTTATAACATATGTATATTTAATTAAATTCAGTGTATTTGACACTTTCACATAAATTAGAAACAAAAACCATCATTTAGGGCTTCGCCTGTCATGTTTTTTTTTAATTTATAAAAATGATCATAAGCGATAAATAAGATATTTACTAAAATTTCATCCCCCCCCCCCCAAAAAAAAAAAAAAAAATAAATTTTTTTTTAATAACTTAGAATGTTTAGGCAGCAAACTTGTTGCAAATTTTGTGGAATTATCCGTCGGAAATTTAGGAGTTCTAGAACAATATATTCCATCGCAGGTCAAGTGGGATATGTACATAAAGAGGTATGGTAAACAATTATTCACTCATGTTTAATATCAGCCTTTGAAAATCTACGATCAGATTTTGTCGTTGTGTTCAGATATACTTCTAGAAGAATTAGTTACAATTTTCCATTCAAATGACAAAGTGCTCAACTACTTTTTGAACTAAAATACTACTTTGGGATTATTTAGAACGGTTTAAAAAGACATACAAAATTGCGTCATTGTAGTAAGTGAGCACATTTAAGACTATATATAATAATGAATTTATTCGGATGATTGTACACTTTTGGTCTTGTTGCAGGATATTTAGGATTATTTTTTAATTCACAATATTATACATGTCATTTTAATTTTCACTTTGTAACTTAGGAGAATAAATAATTTATTGATTTCGCATATTTTTTAGGTTTCGCTTCTTCTGTTATATAGATTAAGACTATAGAATCGAAACAGCAGTCATAAAGTTAATTGTTAAAAATAAGTTTTCTTCCGATTGAAAAGATATATGACAATCGAATACACCTGGCAGTTATCGTTATGAGATTGTACTGTGCGGCACAAGGTGTTATCATCGGCAGCAAGTATCAGAGTGTCATGCTGAAGGTGGTTATGTATATTTAATTTGTTTTGTGTATTAGAACTTAGTCCATAATTGAGGATAGAGGTTTTGTGTGTACCTGATATTTGTCTTGTTTGTAAATTACAAATGGCTTGTTTACTTCAATCTAGATATATGCTGACATCAATGATTTGCTTAAATTGGATTAAACCTTTGTAAACATTCTCACAAGTCTGGGATCAATATTCGTAAATGGCTTGCGTCTGAGGGTGATGCTATTTTTCTATTAGGCAATTTGTGAGTAGCTAACTAGGGGAAAAGTCTTCTCGAGATCATATTTGAGGATACGTCAAAACTCAAAGAAGCATACAGACTGAAAAAGAAATAAGCTTGGAAGGTAAAATCAATGTCCTGGGAAAACAGAGAAAATATGATCTGGCTATATTACTGGACTTAAATCTGTTCCCAATGCGATGTAATACAAATTTAAAAAGCTGAAACAATATTCCCGAAAGAAAGTAATTTTTAAAAAAAAATACTGACCAAAGAGAGCATATCTCAATGACTTGACAAATCTGTTGGAGGAATTGAAACTTAAATTTCTGAATTATAAAGAATTGCCATAATTGAGGATGACTTGATTTGTTTCATTAATACCGAAATAGATCATTTGCTTACTATTTTATTAACGGCTCTAAATCAAGAGAAGTTTGATGTAAATGTATGTACATCAACGAGAATCTCTGCTTAGACATATGCATTTCCTAAAATTGAAACATTTACAAGGAATGCAATCATTGCACGAAGACGTAGAATTCGGAACAAATTCGAAAGAAAATAAAAACAGAAGGAAAGATACAGGATGAGATCCATGCGAAAATGAGTTGTAAAAGGAAAGAATACAAATATTTATGTAATTTGGAAATTGTATCTATATAAGTAAATCAATGCTTACGCATGCGAAACATGGTTAAAACAAATTCAAGAAGATGATTGTTTTTACGAGCGAAATTGCTCACAAAAATCATTCTCTAAAGAACCGGCATGGAAGGTGGATATATTTCTCTACGACTATCAGTCACTCGTTTCCTCATCTAATGCTGATTTTGAAAGGAATACAAAGGCGCGACACAGAAACAGGGAACTCAAGACCAGTAAAACTACCCTTGAAAAGAGTTCCGATTCACACCAGAGAAGAAATCGAGAAGCATGTGAACACGTTTTAAAGAAAGGACTAATTTCACCATCTTCTGGTCCATTGTCATCAAAAGTGGTTTTAGTAAAGAAAAAAGATACCATACCGAGATTCTGGTCGACTATCGTGCCTTGATTAAAGTGAAAGCGAAAGACGCCTACCACTTTACATAGGATCAAACAGCTGCTCGATTTGCCATCAGGAGTAACTTGGTTCTCAGCTTTAGACCTCATGTGGCGATTTTGGCAGGTAGAAATGGGGCCTGAAGATCGGTCGAAGACAGCCATCAGACATTCACATCAGGCGAAGACTGCAGACCGAGTAGGACGGCTTTTCTGGAGCTGGCGACCTGATGACGTCACGACGGGTGCGAAAGCACATTTTCCTGGGCTTAACAGTTAAGGACGGTTCAACACGGCATCAACTCACTTCACTATGAAGAGAAACATTACGATGTGGAGAGGTGGACTACACCGCGGAAATATTTCGGAGAAGTTATAAGTCCCTTTAACAAGTGGCAGACGACGAAGTCTTATGGAAACTGGGCAGCCCACCACACCCACGTGGTGAAGAAAAATGGCGGACACTGAAAGTGGACAGCTCCTACATCGCAGTACTGGAACCACATTGCAACCCGCCATGGAAATTTAAGCAATGTGGCGGACCTGGGGCGCGCTGACTGGTGATATCAAAGTATTGAGTAACCCGCAGGCTGCCGTAGGATGATATCACCAAGTCAGTGAAATACTACCCTGGATAGCCAGCATTTTGATGCCATTACAGCTGTTTTCTGATGTGTCGCCAGCATCGGACTACTCGGATAAAGCAGTACAACGAAAAGATATTTGCCATTTATCTTTTCATTCGCCTGAATAATAGGGGACTCATTTGGTTACGAGTACCCCTTTTTGAACAACTTTCCGTGGCCCTAAAAAGCTAATTTGACCTTATTGGTATTGCCTCCAGCAAATTTAAGACCAAAAATACCTAACATTGACTACACTATTATATGTCGCTTAGACATTTTAATTTTCTAAATTTGTTAGGGACTTATTATATGTACGCTTATGTACTAGTTTTATTCGAATGATAGGACTGTAAATAATTAATTCTTCAACTTAAATATTTGAATAATTGCACAGGTGGCTAACACATTATTGGAAGTTATTTGTCCATTAGTATAACTGGACTGAATTTGACCTTTAGTATGACCTTGTTGTTTCAGGTGTGGGCTGCGTCCTTTGCTGTGCTGTCTGGCTGTCTGCGTGCTCTGGTGTATGCTGCTGTGTCAACGCCCACCTGGACCTGGGCCCTTTCCACCTCTGCTGCTGCCGCTCACCAAATTACTAGCGAAATGAGGAAACATTTCCCCTCGCTACCTTACTGCTTGATTGGATGATAGGGGTGGGTGTGTGTGGGTACTATTCCTACCCACCCCCAATATAGGCTTTCATTTCCCCTGATAGTTACTTTTTAGTAATTCAGGGGAACGCCTTAATTATAGTGCATTTAAGCACTTTAAGGGAGGGATTAACAACCCCTCCCACCTAAATGGGTGCCGACATGGCACCTATAAAAGATATACAAATGCCCCTAGTGGGCGGCTATATCTATAAAGAACTCATTAAGTAAGTAGGGTCGAAGACAGCATTTGCCATTAGGCAAGGCTTATACAAGTTCAATTTTATACCGTTATGGCTCTGTAATGCACCCGGGACCTTAAAAAGACACGTGGAGACAGTTAGAGCGGAACTGTAGTGACATATATGTTTGGTGTATCTCGACGATATACTAATCTTTGGATCTTTGTTCATCATTTCTCAGTCGTCTCTCTATGTCGATAACGATGAGACTCTGCAACACAGTCGGAGACTAAGTCGGCGAACGAAAGAAGACCCAGTCGGCGACTCTGCGACAACCCTGCGACCCAGTCGGTGACCAGAGCAAGACCAGTAGGTGAGTCTGGAACCAAGTCGGCAACAAGAGAAATACCAGTTGGCGACCCAGTCAGCGACTATGACACAGTCGGCGACTGCGACCAAGAGTGTGTCACAGTCGGAGACAAGAACCCAGGAATAAGACGGTATCCCGCTGGGGTTGAAATCTGTCAAACTCCCTGGAACGCCATTCCTCAGATAGATTCAGCGTTGTATCACACTAAATACAAGACCTAATCCTAACCGAGATAGCGAGACTCTGTGTAGTGTAGCCGAGGGAGTATTTCGCTACAGAATAATGCTGTTGTTATTATTTTTGTGTGTGTGTATATATATATATATATATATATATATATATATATATATATATATATATATATATATATATATATATATATATATATATATATATATAATTAAAAAACCACAATGGAATTTTAATTAAAATACCCAAGCTATCGAATAATATTATTTTAAATAAAAATTGTTTATACAATTGTCAGACTTAGATCCAGGTTTTGACGTGGGTTTATGTAGACATTTTTCAGGGATTGAAACTAGTCAGTTAGTTCGAGGCTAGTAGATTTCACTACAGGCTACAATCGTTGCATTGATATTTTATTTAAAGAGCAGTTTCGACAGAAAAGGTCGGGACGGGCTAATGTTTCTGATTTTTTAAGGATGTTGACACGTTGTAGAAAGAAACCAGATTTCAATATATATATATATATATATATATATATATATATATATATATATATATATATATATATATATATATATATCGATATCGTGTACGCTTAGCAGGGAGAATGTTTATTTCGATGGGCACGAATGCGTGACCAAAAACGGTAATATGGCCTATCTGATGATATTAATGTTAGTGTGAGTTACATAGAAAAGGAATATGCTTTGCTAATGTCCTTGTATATATTCTTTAGAAGTTTTTGAGACATGGGGGAATTACTCACTGCTGAGGTCCGAGCCTCTGGGGGACAAAAGAGAAGAAGTTTTATGGACCAGAGGGAATTACCTTTGCAGTTGGTCCGAAAAGAAAAGACAAAAGACAAAAGAGAGAAGAAAGAACAGAGGGAAAAGTTAAAGGGAGAACGGAAGGCGACAAAGGAAAAGAGAAGAAACATACAGATGAGTAGACCTCAGGACAGAAGGGAAAGTTTCACACACTAATTCAAAGGATGAAATAGGCCGTTACTTGGTCGAGTGATAGAGTTTAAGCTGAATTGTATTTGAGAGATTACTGATTGAATTATATTAATTTGTTATTTAAATTTCACAATTTGTGTATTCATTACTTTAACTGCCTGCACCGCTGACTGGGGGCTCAGAGCTTTTCATCTCTCTGTCACTACATACTTCAATTTCTGACAAAAACGAGTCAGGGCTAGTCTTCTGTATCAATTTAAATAAATTGGGAGCATCCCACCCCAAATCAGGAACGGTAACTCGTCCAAATTAGAATATGAAAGGTGACTTTTTCTTGGGTCTTAACGCTAAATGTTACGTATCAAACTGACACATACAGAGAATAAGGTCTGAAATTTGAAAAGATAGAACGAAGAAATGAGAAGTTATACTGCGCGTCGTACGAGTCACAGAATGCTTCTCTGGAAGAAAAAAAAAAAACAAGCGTCTGAATGGGCATTTTTATTTTCTTTTAAAATAATGTTTAGCGGTGCTTGTAACTATTTTCTATGTAATTATAGATGACATTGCGAGCAGAAATTTAAAATCAAATCCCATTACTTTCGTTAACTAATGATGGTGCTCCTTAATCTGAAGAGTGGGTAAGTGGTCAGAAAGTACTTTTTTCTTTTAAGAATGTCCCGGGAAGCGTTACCTCCCTTTCATCGCCGCGTTGCACTATAGTAAATTATTGGATGGACGAAAACGAGGTCACATATATCTAATCAAATCTGAACTCATTTATTCGTAGAAGATTATATTAGTTTAAGTCAGTACATAAAAATATACGTGTCATTCAAACGGAGTTCCAGTTGTTCACCCCACTGTACGAATATTGGATGTCAAGGTTTACGATAAAAGTTATTTCCTCGGTTACGAGTGCCGTAACATTGCGCAAGTAATCCGAGGTCACAGTCATATTGTTCAGGGTCTATGACGACGATGTGGGTTTAATTACAATTCAACAGAACTACAAGAACACTCTCAACAAAGAAAAAGTATTTGAGGTAAGTTAACGGATTTTTTTGCTGTACAATGGGTCGATACATGCAGAAGGATGCAGAAGGTTTTCACATTAAAGGAAGGCTTGGGCAATCGTCTTTGAAGACTATATCGCGTTGCGTAGAACCGTAATGCTTGTAGTTATGCCAATACAATAGATATATGCTATTCTTTTGTATACATTGACCTTCTGTGTCCGTGTTGTCCTCTTTTCCGACTAACCACAGGGCGCGAAAGTCTATAATTCAACTGGATTTATTGAAATTACTAAATAAATAAACAGAAAGGAGTTAGGGCGGAGACTCGAGAGTGCAGTATTCAGAATAATGAGTGCAAATATCGCTGCAGAATCGTACATGCACGCTTTCATAGAAAGGTTTAAGGAGTGATGGAAGTGTTAAAATTAAAATCAAACCAACCCCATCAAGGAGCAATGTGTGTATAAGTAGTGTACTTTCTACACAGCAAATTCAAATGTATCTTATTTTGCAGTTTTGGAAAAAGAAAGTAGAGAGAAAAAAATGTTGATATATCCATGTGTCTGCAAAGAGGCGAGGTGAATGGATTCACAAATAATCCTTTTTCGCATTAACAATACGTATATAGCCAGGCTTTAGGAATAACAGACAGGTGGACCGACTGAAGAAATGATCATATATAGTACGACTTGTGATGGTGTCTTCACTTGTATATTTTACCAACTAATGTAGGGCGTATATTTGTGGTTTATTGGTTTTTCCAGTTTGCAATATAAATCATATATCGTTACAGATACTGACCGCCTGTATTTGCATCGTCTGAGCATTTGTAAGCACACAGGAAGTCACCAGATAAGACGTAAGTACGCATATATTGCTTATTGTTTTGAAACAGCAAAATTTGCTTCATGCAACGGGTCCAAGTTTTGCGCACAAGGGGCTCGTATCGTTGCTTACAATCGACCGGTCATACATGTACTATATAATAACTCATTATGTAGTACATGTTTGACCGGTCGATGTAAGCAACGACACGAGCCGCTGTGGGGGGGGGAGAGGGCATACTTTCTTGATACGTCACACACACACACTGTTGAAATGAATAATAATTGGAAAATTGTGAGGATTCTAAGCAGCCTAATCTCATAGTATGTTGACTTCCTCTGTTATAAATAATTTCTTACTGTTGCATCTAGAAGTACTACCGCTTTAGCACGGTGTCTCATTCCGGTGGTAATGATCCGGGTTCCTTTTCACTTTACTGTTTGCTTCCATCCATGTGGGATGTACAAGAATAACCGAGTAATTTTTTTTTTACGAATCTAATGATGTAATGAAATTAGCGACATGTTTTTAAATTTCAGTTCAAAATAATTCCTTTTTTTGACATAGTTTGTTAAATAGATTTTTAATAATATTTTTACAAATATTATTATATTTATGAAGCTTTAATCACATGTTTGATAAGTGTCACGAGTGCCACGTGGTTGCCAAGTTGAATATTTTGGAAGATACTTGTCAAATCCAACTTGTGAAAGATAAATCAGCAATCAGTAATCTAGCAATCAGAAAACTATCTCGAGAAACTTATTGCTCCCAACAGTAACAGTTGTAATTCGCTAAGAGGGTTCTCAATGTGACATCTCCGGTCTCCGGTCACGAAAACTGTCAACGCTGTACATGCCATGTGGGGAATATTTTGACATGTACATTGACTTGTATATCTCGCTTACCGTTTATATCCTCGAGATGATTTGTTAGATTACACATGCTACATCATACTGAATATAATTTAGAGGCAAGTGAGAGGTAACTTTATTATTACTTGTTGAGAATCTACATAATGATCTGTCATATAACTTGGCTCCACGATTATTTGTTCTTATTTAAAGACCAATAGTTCACTGTACAGAAGATAAACATGCGTCGATTTGAACACATGTTTGCCCCGCACCCTCTCCAATCTTTGTAACATATAGAGAATATCTTCATTTGAGGGTTTGGAGTTGATATAAGGAAATGTTTGGCATGTGACGTGGATACATTGTATCGTCAAACAGTTATGACAATAGAAAATGTTTACACTTCACGAGTGAAATATTTCCTTATATCGACTCAGAAAACGCTCGTTCTTTTTTTATTTGTAAAAAAAAAATTAAAAACAAAAGCTGTCGATTGACATGTACCTTTCCCCATTTTGTGCCAATGTGATTAACGGCTGCGTTATTATATCGATAAAAAGAAGTTATGAAAGTTTACAATAATTTTAGGACAGCGACTTTTGTATAAATTTATTCTGACCATGTGTATTGTGTATTTTGTCAAATTGACGATGATTTTCATATGAAAATAAAGAGATTTTTTTTTCTCATTAGAACCTTTCTTGTGCGGATTGATACAGCGAACATATATTATTGAGGTTCGGGTAAAGTAGAAACACCACAGACATATTATAGACTTCAGAGCGTGACTTATTTAAACGAGAGATTTTCATGACAGCTTTATCATTCATGCGGTCAGTCAAATTCTAAATTGATTCAGTTTGGATCCAACATAAGTTAATCGACGTATTAATTTTAGTTGGCTGTCTTAGTACTTTGCATATTTTTTAAAGAGTCTGTGGTCCCTGAAATGACTGTTATGTAAATATCTCGATACATACTGAAAAACTGAATAAGTTTGTTCTGAATCGACCGAAATAACGAGCCTGATATGGCGTAGGGAATACCTCGAGGTCGTAGGGCTTAGACGTATTTAATATGTGTGTCAAACAAGTTCGTTAGAACGCTAATACGGTTTTGTGTTTATTGTGTAATAAATCTGGCATATGTGTCATTTATATATACGCCTCCATTTATATAGGATTATGAGAATTTTGTGATTAGTTGTTTGATTATAGGAAATCATTGCTGGGGAAATAATCCCCAGCGGAATAATTAGCAATGTGATAGGAGCAAAAGTCTAAGATTGCAGCGTTGATACAATTTCATGATAGCATGGTTTAGTTTCGTAGTGAGTTCAGGTAAGGGTCGCGTAAGTGGGCATGGAGCCAAGTTGTTCCTATTAAAATCTAATTGTTTTGACTGATTGTGTATCTCCACGTGAAGTATTTATGATAGAGGCTGATAATTTGTAGAGTGATTTGCATTGATTTTAATGGGTACCCAGGTTCTTTAGCAGTCACCAACAGTTTTGTGGATCCATTTTACTGCTACTTTGCATTCAACAATACCAACAAGAGAGTTATTTTCTTAAACGCCACCATCAGGCGATGCTACATTGAACCCATGCTCCTTATCTATAATTAAACCCAACTTTTGAATAGAAATGTTTGAACCCTCTTTAACTTCTCAGCAACATACCGACTGATAACTGTTGGCTCCATATCTAATCCATATTTCATTGCTGCGGAGGAAAAAGTAGATGGCTCTAATATTGCACTACTTATTGTGTTGTGATTGGACTTCATGTACAAAAAGAAGTTACAAATACGGCTAACAATAGAATCAGTTATCCGCAATCTTCACAAAGGAAACCAATCAGACAATCTGCTCCGTAGAAGAGTATTTTCTTGAATAAGTAGTTGTTCATCTTGGGTGACTTTTAAACAATTCTTTAACTCTGTTGTTTGGTCATACTATCTGAATGAGATAAATCTGTGCTATTTTAAAAAAAAAAAAGCTTTTTCCACAAAATCATATAATGGATTTACAGAGACCAGCGTTTCAACTGGATCATCTTGACATGCAACTGTATTTATTAAGAGCTGTTTACTGGAGTTGAATTCTTTACTCCATTGTTCTAATTCACAGAGGAATGATTCTGCAAAAGCGCTCTCAATGTCTCAACCTTTAAGCTTATAAGCCTCAGGTTGTTCTCTTTTTAATGGTCGGTTCTGTTTTCTTTTTTCCCCATGCTGTTTTTTTTTTGTAAAGTATATATCATAGATTGGAACTGCTGAAAGTTTAACTTAGCCTCGGCTTATTCTGTAATGTTATTTATTATTGAAGAATAACCATAGAAGGCGTTGTGTAGAATATATTTCCCATAGAACTTAAACCCTAGTGAATCTATAACACAAACCAGCTGTTGATGTGTATCATTTCTAGTCCAGTGTGAGATATCTGATTACATTTACAGTCAAGTAATATTTCAAAGCTAATTAGATTAAGGCTTACATTACATCTCCCCATCTGACAAGTTTACCATTAACACGAAACTTGATCTGATTGAAACTTGATCTGATGACCGCATTTCTAAACAAGCTCCATTAGCTTATTTTGTTTTCTACAAGTTCAGTCTCTCAGGTGGTTTCGATAACCTTCCCGAACGTGTGAAATATCCTTTTTGAGTGGCTGGCATTGCTTTGCTTTCATCTGAGTCAGTCAGTGTGTCAGGGTTTGAAGCAGTCACACTCTGAGAGGCTCTGATATTGTGGTAAACATTGGAATTAAATTTCTTCTATTACGCCGTATCTCTCTCTCTCTCTCTCCCTCGTCAGTTACTACCATGTATGAACGAGGTGTAGATGCCTGAGATTTAATTATCCCTGATGAAAATTGATCTTTAATCCATACTTTATTCCCTACCTGAAGTTTTTTCATATTTCGGGCGCGGTGTCGGCGATCATAATTTCTCTTTTGAGTTTTCTTTTGATAGCTTTCCGATTTCTTCAATTTTATTAAATCTGGCCATTTCGGCTCCAAGTTGTTTGGTGCCATTGGCAAAGTAGTTTGTAATTTTCTTCCCATCAATAATTCGGCAGGGCTATATCCATTTGGTAATGGTGTTGCGCGATATGTCAAAAGAGCTATGTAAGGGTCGTTTGCTTTTTTAAGCATTATTTGAACTGTTTGAACAGCGCTTTCGGCTAGACCATTGCTCTGTGGATATTTCGGACTACTTGAAATATGCCTGAATCCATAGCTTTTCGCAAAATCTTTGAGTATTGCGGATGTGTATTGCGGACCATTATCTGAAACTAATACTTATGGTATACCATGTCGCGCAAATATTGATTTGAGATGATTGACAATTGCTGTAGAACCTGTGCCTTGCAATTTTGCTATTTCAATGTATCGTGAGAAATAATCAATCACCAAGAGATATGTTTGACCATTCAGTTCAAACAAATCTAAAGCGACTCTTTGCCAAGGTCGACTTGGGAATTCATTTGGTATCATTGGTTCAGCTTGATCTCTTGAGTTTTCTATGCAATTTTGGCAAGATTTCACCAAGTGTTCTAGCTGAGTACTTAGTCCTTTCCACCAAACTGACGTTTTGGCGCGTTCTCGGCATTTCACTATGCCTTGGTGACCATCGTGAACTCTCTCAAGGATTTCTTTTTGAAGTGATTCTGGTATTACCAGGCGTGTACCTTTCATCAAAAGACCATTTTGAATTGTAAATTCACCTCTATCTGCCCAGTACGATTGTAGTTTTCCGTCCATAGCGGATTTCTCTGGCCACCCCGTTTCACAGAATTGTACAAGTTGTTTGCAAATCCAATCATTTCGATATTCAGACTTTATTTGTTCAAGTCGAGTATTTGATGCAGGCAAATTACTAACTATGAAGTCAACGTAGGCGTTAGTTTCAGCATGAAAGTCTCTGTTACTCTCAGAGTAATAAGTTAAAGGTGCTCTGGACAGAGCATCAGCAGTTAATAGATTCTTGCCAGCAACATGAACTATGTAAAAGTTGAATCTCATCAAACGCATTCTAAAGCGTTGAATTCTAGAGGGTAAATCTCCCAATATATTTGTGCTCATTAGTGGTACTAATGGCTTATGGTCAGTTTCAAGTTTGAATTGTGATCCAATTAAATAGCTACTAAAGCGTTCACAAACCCAAGTGATTGCAAGGGCCTCTTTTTCTATTTGAGCATAGCGTTGCTCAGTTTCTGACATACCTCGTGACGCGAACGCCACCGGTCTCAGAGTGCTACCGTACTGCTGCCGTAGCACAGCACCTAGTCCAAATGAAGATGCATCTGCAGATACAACTATTTTTCTATTTGGATCATAATGTGCTAAAGTAGGTGAAGATATAATTTCTTGCTTGATATCTCTAAAAGCTTGTTCTTGATCTGGACCCCAAGTCCACGAGTTTTTACCTTTCGAAAGCTCACGTAATTGTTTTGATTTTTCTGCCAAATTTGGACTAAATTTGCCAAGCTGATTTGCCATACCGAGAAATCGTCGTATCTCTGTTACGCATTTCGGTGTTTCCATTTCAGTTATAGCTTTTACTTTTTCTGGATCAGGTCGGCAACCATTTTCGTCAACAATATGCCCAAGAAACCTTATGGATGGTCTCGAAAATTCACACTTTTCAGCGTTCAAAGTGACGCCGGTCTTTTGAATTGATTTCATGACCATTTCTAGTCTTTCGTCATGCATTTTCTGCGTTTCCCCAAAAACAAGAACATCGTCCATGTGACAGAGTGTTCCATCAAGTCGTTCCAGAGTTTCTGACATCCTTTTTTGAAAATATTCAGGCGCAGAACTGATCCCAAATGGAAGGCGATTAAAATAAAACCTACCAAATGGAGTAATGAGAGTTGTAAGGTGGCGTGATTCTTCTGACAGGTTTATCTGCCAAAAGCCCGAGTTTGCATCAAGTTTGGTGAAAAACTTTGCACCTGCTAGTTTTGCAAGGGATTCTTCAACTGATGGTAGTGGGTGGTTTTCTCTTTTAACCGATTCATTCAGTCTAGTTAGATCCACGCAAATTCTTACCTTTCCGTTTGGTTTTGGAACAACAACCATTGCAGAGCACCACTCAGTGGGCTCATCTACTTTTGAAATAACCCCCATTTGTTCCATTCAAACCAACTCCTCTTGAACTTTATTCATTAAAGGGATAGGAACCTTTCTTGGGGTAGATAAGGCATAAGGTTGGGCATTTTTATCCAGAGTTATGTTATAGAACCATTTTGTTTTTCCTAGACCTTTAAACAAATTTGGATATTTCTCGCGATAGTCCCTATCTAAATTTATGGACTTATCCTGAATTTTGCTTGCATTTTGTGAGTTTAAATCTGAGGCATTTACGGAGGATATATTTACCTGTTCAATAATCTTAAGAGCCTGAATTGCGGGCCTACCCAAGAGTGCCTGATTCAGTCCCTTCACAACAAATATGTCTTGTACACTGAATGCATTGTTTGACTCCAGTCCACAGGTAAATTTTCCCAGCACTTTAAGTTCAGAGTTTCCAGGTCCATACAGTTTTCGATCAGACTTTGAAAGTTTTTGTTCTCCGATTTTTCTTAAATCCTTCTCAGGAATTACAGTCACATCAGCTTCAGTATCAATCTTGAATAAAAGTGTAGTGTTGTTCAATCTCACTCGCGTCATCCATGGTTGACCCTTCTTTGTGCTAACAGTCCCTAGAAATCCAGATTCCGCTCTCGATTCTATTATGCGAACTGTTGATTTTGACAGACCATTTTGCATAGTGTCCTCTTTTCTTACACTTATGGCATTCTGCTTCTTTTGCAGGACATTGGTCTCGAGGATGATTTCCTTTCTTTCCACGTCTCATGCATCCTTTTCTGTTGACATTATTTTGTTGAGCATTTGGAAATATTTGTTTCTGTTTCCAATATTTCAGTGAAGACGATTTTACTGCATCCATTTCAGTCATTCGTTCTCCACTTGCTCGTATCGTTGTTTGCTGCTTTTTCACAGCCTCATTTTGTCGAGCTTGACTAACGGCAGATTCTAGAGTTAGATTCGCATCTAACTGCAATTTTTCTGACAGTTTTGAATCTCGCAGCCCAACTACAAGTCGATCTCTGATCATTTCATCATGTAGTGACCCGAAATTACAATTTTCTGCTAACACATAGATAGCAGTAACAAAACTGTCTACTAATTCTCCCTCTTCCTGTTTTCTTTGATTAAATTTTGCTCGTTCAAATATTACACTCCTCTTTGGAATGAAATATCGCATGCATTTATCTGTCACAGGCTTCCACTTATTTTGATCTTCCTCTGTCAGGTTGAACGAAGACAAAATGTCATCAGCCTCACTTCCCATGGAATAAATCAAGGTATTCACTTGTATTTCTTCCTCTTTTTCACTACGTCCAGACGCTTGACGAAAGCGTTCAAAACGCTGAAACCACTTTTCCCAAGTTTCAGGTCTCGAAAAGTCAAATTTGTCCGGATTTGTAAATTGAAATGAAGCCATTTTCAACTATAATAATTTCAATCCTGTGTTTTTACCGCTGCCACCATGTAATGTTATTTAGTATTGAAGAATAACCATAGAAGGCGTTGTGTAGAATTTATTCAATACAATACATCTATACAGCTTGGAAGGGGAGTAAAGTCTGCCCTGAGAATATATTTCCCATAGAACTTAAACCCTAGTGAATCTATAACACAAACCAGCAGTTGGTGTGTATCAGTTCTAGTCCAGTGTGAGATATCTGATTACATTTACAGTCAAGTAATATTTCAAAGCTAATTAGATTAAGGCTTACACTACAAGGCCGCAAGTTTATCTAGACAGAAATACAAAAGTTAGGTAACAGCTAGGCTTAAGAAAATGAAATGGTATTTTTGCTACCATGCATCATCGTCATTGGCGGCTTAGTCTTGAGAGATCATGCGAAAAGCGCCCTTGGGGTGTTGACATCGTCGGTTGTGGCTGAGCAGGCCTATACGCGAGTGACAGTCCCTCTTGCAGTTGGTGCAGACATACTGGGAAGCCATGAGTTACTGTGGTTGCTGCATCATTCTTCTTTCTCTCACGTTTCTCTGCCGCCAACTGGCCTCTCCTCGCATCAACGACTGATATAGCCTTGCTTACCGTCAGTCCCCAGGTGCCTCGGTCCTAGGCCAGCACTTCCAAGCCATCAGGTGAAATATCGCATGTCTTCATGTCCCCCTTATATACATTCTTAAAATGGAGTGAGGGGCGGCCGACTCTTCTCGTGCCAGTGGCCAGCTGTCCATATAGGATATCCTTCGTCAGCCTCCCATCCTCAATGCATCGGAGGTGTCCCAGCCATCGAAGGCGACGTTTGCTCAGCAGGGTACTTGCTGGGGGATATTTACACGCTGAAAGATCTCGCTGTGTGGGACACGGTCTTGCCAGCTGATTTTCAGTATGCGTTTAAGGCACCGTTTATGAAAGGAGTGAACAGACCCTCTTGCCTCTTGTAGGTACTCAAGGTCTCACTTCCATATAGAAGGGTGCTGAGAATGCAGGCCATGTAAACTTGGACCTTAGTGTGCTCTGTCAACGCGTTGTTTTCCCACACCCTCTTTGTTAGTCGTGACATGATGGTGTTTGCCTTTCCAAGCCTTCTGTTCAGCTCCTTATCAAGCGAGAGTGTTGCTGATAGTTGACCCCAGGTATCTAAACTTGTTGACTGCTTCCAGGGTGACACCTTCGATTTTGATGGAAGGGGTAATTGTGGTTTCTTGCACGCTAACCTTTGTCTTTTCCAGGCTGATGATGAGCCCAAACTGCATGCAGGCATAAGCAAAACTGACCGCAGCTTCTGGAGGGCTTCCTCGGTGTAGGTCACAAGAGCCGCGTCATCTGCAAAAGGCATCCCCCTGATGAGCACAGCACTCACTTTGGTCTTTGACCGCATTCGTGCCAGGTTGAACAGCCTCCCGTCGGACCTGGTGTGTAGATATATGCCATCAATATACGAGTCAAAGACGTAGGAGAGAAGTTGGGAGAAGGGATCACATACTCCTCCACCTTGGAGGGGACCGACATCTGTGCATTGTTTATGCGAGGGCGTCCTTTTGGCTTTGAGCGGTGTAGTGTGTCTTGCTGTAGTCGCACCCTACTGCTCACGAGGGCATGGTCGGAGTAACAGTCTGCGCTGTTGTGTGTTCTGGTGTTAAGGGCAGAGCGCCTGGTGATCACCAAGTCGAGTTGGTGCCAGCGATGGGACATATGGTGTTTCCATGACACTTTGTGTTGTGGCTTACACTTGAAGAAGGTGTTTGTAATGCACAGGCCATGGTAGGTGCACAGCTTCAGCAGTCTCTGGCCGTTTTCGTTGGTCTTTCAAGTACCATAATATTCGAGGCAGGTATACGCCATGACTCGTGATCCTTACCTACTATGGCATTAAGCTGATCCGTGACGCACCTTCCCTACGCCAATCTGGTTGGACTTATAACCCGTAAACTGTAAGCTTCCGTGTTGTTTCCTCACTCAGTAGTGAGACTGGAGTGACCTCTCTAGGGCGCTAGCCTGGGCGTGGAATATGGAGATCCTGGGCTGACCGGATGTCAGGATCCTTCTTTCATCCTGGCTGTTTGGGTCCAACGGAATGCTGAGCATGACATTTGGCACCAGTTTGGATGCAGGAGCTTCCGTCATAGGGATCGAATACCGGTGACGCCGATATTCAGCTTTTTCCAAATCGAGTAAGTGGAGCTAATTAAATGAAATTTACATGTAAATTATCCAGACTTTCAAAACCAAATCCGACAAATTTCACATGAAACGCAATTTATTCCAGTGACGTTTCGGATGCATAGAAATAATTTGAACAACTTGTCAGGTTAAATTTGTTTACTTCGACACCGTTTTCTTACTTGCATGTACATGTCCAGATGTAAACAGCTCAAAGCTACGTTCTCCCGTATGGCTTTGAAATCGACCCTAGTTTCCAGAAAATAAGACAGGATGGTTCCAATATTACATGTCGTTAATATGTGCGTCATCATCGCTGTTGAATAGGCATTTTTTCAACTCGATAAATGATGTTGAAGTAGTTAGTGAAATTGATGCTGATACTGACGCGTCTGCCATATTTTTCCAACCACCTATCGAGTGGCTATTGTGGTCAGCTGACCACCCGCCACATGATCAAAATTCCGAGCAAATTACGAAGTTCGCCCAAGTCTGCATGAAATGGGCTATTGAGAAAGAATTGTTACATTATCTGGAAACATCTTTTATTGTTGCTATGATGGTAGATATGGTGCAGAGTTACATGCGAAATGATGATTAAAATCTTGATTTTACTGACCTAGGGATAAAGTAGGAATAGTTTCCTATATTTGGTGTTTGAGTTGTATTTATATATTCTCGGCGTGAGGTACTGACGTTACGTTACGGAAATGTAATAAGGAGAAACCGTGCAATTGCGAGGTAAATGCGTAGTTATGATATTTGTCGTCATGCATTGATTAGAGAAAATTATTTAATGTCTGGGCGCATTGGAATTTCCAGTAGACAACGATTGTTGTCGAAAAGTCGTTGGAAATAAGGAGACAACACGTCACTTCTTGCAGAATTCATGCCAAGGTTTTAATCGCTCAGTAAAGAGACAACTTTGGTTTATTACAATTGCATACCTTCCTTTCTAAATACTATTTAGCTATACTGTATAAATAAAATTCAGAGCAACTTGGTTTTAGAAAGGTTCGATTCACTCCGTATAAGAACTTGGAGAGATCGTAGGGTGAGCTGAAGTAAGCATAGGGCGACTTTGAGTTATCGTATTTGTATTAATTTGAAATAAAACATTTGAAAATTGGTTCCAATATTCGATCTAGGGTTGGTGTTTCATTTCACTGTTTGATTGCACGGCTTTATTTAAAATTAGGACATTATGGAAAAGCGCTTTAATCCTAATATTAACTAACATATTTTTTAAGCTATGTCTCACCCTATGATCACCATTCTCACTCTACGATTAATCCAGCTGAACTTATGTAGCTCAGCCTAAGATTACTTCACTTCACCCTGAAATCTCTCCAAGCTCACGGTACGATTAGTTTAGTTCATCCTACGATCTCTCTAACGTCACCCTAAGATTAAAAATGTTCATCCTACAATACTTAAAATCACCCTACGATTACTGCGGCTCACCCTCTAAATACTTCTGTTCTCCCTACGATATCTCCAGTTCGCCATCTCCAGCTCACATAACGAATACTCCCGCCCGGTGTCTCCCTGCGATCGCCCCGACTGAGTCATTTTGTATTATATAGATTCAGAAAGAGGAATCTCTATTGTTACGTTTAAAAGTTTATTTTGAATGACGGGTAATTTCATTTTTTCAGTGAAATTCATCTAATGGTTGTTTTGCTTGATGGTTTTTATACTGACCGGTTGTACTAGAAGAAAGACAGATATCATATGTTAAGCATGAGATATGATTGATGAATCAGATAAAGCTTTGTTATCTACCCATAAAGAACAAGATACGAAAAACCACAGATCTTATTATTGACAGATCAGGTTTTTATGGAGTCCAATAATCCCTATACTCCAGCCTCCTGAATACAGTAGGTACGCGTCATGATGGCAAAACACGGGTATGCAAAATCTAGGTATGTTCTATTTGTATTTCCGTTTCCGTTTATTGCTTGGTTAGATTTTAATGATTATTTGTTGATTATGGGAAGTGGGTGTTGGAAAGATATTCATGAGCTAGAGTAATTTCTTGGCGCAATGGTCTTAACGTGCAGCATTCACGAGACTTTATGATAGCAAAGATTAGTTTTATAAAATGGACCCACCCTAGTTTCTTAACATAGCGAATTAGGCGGAATTGTTTAGGTACACGTGATTAGTTATTGGAGGTAGGAATAATTCTTTCTAATAATTATTAGGGCCTTGTTTTGTAGTGCATGTCGTTAAATAGCAAAATTTCGCTAAACAAAATCGTACTTGCAAATCATACAAACGCGCAGAAGCCAAAATTGTGCGTTTGTGAAATCGAGCTTCGTGATTTGTGGACATTGGGTGCTTATGCAATCAGCAGCAGAGAGGGTGAATCAGACAACTTTTTTTTTGGTTATTTTTTATTATACCCTTAAAACGGTACGAATAGACCCTTCTCGCGAAAAAATAAGTCTCCGACCCTTATGATTGTTCGCGTTTTCGTTGATGAATCATAAAATGTCGCAACGTCGTTGTCACTCACCCTCTCTGCTGCTAAGGTTTACGGTGATTTTAACCGAATATTTTATCAAGTCCGATACGATATCGTGTCCTAGGGTCTGCTAAATTTATTGTCACAAATCCGTGTGGTTTTGACTGAGCGTGACTAAAGAAATTTCTAAATTGATTATGATTCATATCACCGCTGCACCAGGTCTGATGAATATTTCGTAGCGTATGAGTATCAACGCCGTTAAATACACACAACACATTGCAGTTATCTCTGATCACTTTTGGTATTTGTGTGTATCGTTGAGTGACATAGATCACATCAGTGTTTTTATGCCTGCCTCGGGAAAATATTCTAGCAGGATTTTTTTGATTATCTAACATGATATCATCGTATACCACTAAATTGTTAATACTTCCATCAATAGCATCAATGCTCGGGGCTTCCTCTATATCAGTAATAAACTCAATAAAATCTTCATCGATTTGAAATTCTTTTGCTTTCTCGTTAAAATCCTTTAGCACTTCATAGCATCGCTGATCGTCTACACTCGGGGCTATTAAATACAATTTGTTCCATTTCATCCATCTCGTTATCAAATTAAGTAGCAGTTGTGTTTTTCCGCTTCCAGATGGTCCGATTATAATCATTCTAATTGAATTCGGCAACATTTCATGATGTTTAATAGGTTCCCGTCGTCGGGTAGCTGAATAATCAATTATATTCATGCCGTTATATATAAATTATGGATCTATATTGTGTGAAGTGTAAAAAACGTACTGGCACAGATGACTTGACGACGATTACAACTAAAAATAACCGATCAGCGCTTTCTGGTAAATGCGTACAATGTAGTACAAAGAAATTTAGATTTGTTTCTAAACCCAAGGAACTCAAGGAACCTTTAAAAAAAAAACGAGGAGGTGATATCGCAGCCAAGCTAACTAAACTCCCTGGAACCCCATGGGCAAAATACCCTGGAGAAAAGCACCTTCCAGGATATAGCTACTGTGGACCGGGAACAAGACTTGATATCAGACTCAATGATCAAAATCAGCCCCGACCCGGTGAGGAACCAATAAACGCTATTGATAAGGCCTGTCACCTTCATGATGTATCTTATAAAAGCAGTAATCTGCAGCACAGGCATCTAGCAGATGTGAAATTAATTCATGCGTTAAATGCTATTTCTGATAAATCTTTCAAAGAAAAATTGGCTTCCTTTTTGATAAAATCGGCTATGAAAAGTAAATTGATGTTAGGTGCTGGTAATTAATAACAACATGGAATCTATTTATTATTCCCCAAGAGGATACTGGAGGGGTAAATCAGCAGTCCATAAACTCGCTAGTGCTGCAAAAGTGAAAAAAACCACTGCGGCTCATTGGTTATCCAAACAGGCACTATGGCAAATTTATCTACCACCGCCTAAACAAATTCAATTCTCGCATTTTGATGTGACAGTTCCTAATGAAGTTCATCAGGCTGATCTATTATTTCTGCCACATGATCGTGGTTACAAATACGCATTAACCGTAGTTGATATTGCAAGTCGATACAAAGAAGCAGAACCGTTAAAAACAAAATCAGCCACTGAAGTAGCTTCTGCATTTGAAAGGATTTATCGAAGGGGCCCTCTGCACTGGCCAAATCTATTACAAATTGATCCCGGCAAAGAATTTCAGGGTGTAGTGTTATCTACAATGAAAAATCATAAAGTCACTATCAGACGAGGACATACTGCGCTACATCGTGATCAGGCCATTGTAGAACGGTTTAATAAAACCCTTGCTGAGCGGTTATTTGGATATCAATACGCAAAAGAATTCATCCAAGAAAAAAGATCCCGTGAATGGGTTAAAAGGTTACCAGCTGTGATTACTGCACTGAATAACGAGATTACTAGAACCATCAACATGAAACCTATCAATGCGATTAAAAAGAAGTCAATACCTGAAATGGAAATTCAAAAAGATTTTAGCGTTTCCCAACCAATTCTTGGTAGTAATGTCATTGTGAGGTACTTATACGAACCAGGAGAGCTTGAGGGTGGCACAAAAAGGGCTACTGATCCTATTTGGAGTGTTACTGCACACAAGATATCTAGTATAACACGATCTACGGGTAGACCTCCAATCTATAAACTGGATTCAACTGCCCCTCAACGGGGTTTTACTAGACAACAATTACAAGTGATACCTGAGGATACTCAATTACCACCGCATGGGCTTAACTAGCACCCTTGCGTCTATTGCACTCAAGACAAGTCAACATCACATTATTTCTGACATGACCGAGATTGTTATTTTTTCTGTCAACGGTGAATTGGCGAGGATCCTTATCCGAATACTGCCAACGCATTATACAATTGCAACTTACGCAGTGATTATTTTGTTGTTGCTTCAAAGTGATTATTAATTCAGCATCAGTATCAAATTCTCGTTGTTTTTTTTTTGTCTTGTTGTTTGTAACCGGAGAGTTTTTTATCAATAATATCATTATCATCGCCAATGATTTCATCATCGCCACCAATGATTTCATCATCGCCTGACTCTGTCAGGACAATTCTTCGAAGTTGATTTATTTTTCGTACTCTAGACACTGCGAGATAGACTAAATTCGACCATTCTATGCGATTGTCTACCATCCAAACAATTGTATCCGATATAGTCAATCCCTGTGAAGAATGTATCGTCGCTGCGTATCCTAGCGTCCATGGGGATTTATTAGCACGCAATGCATCTTCAACAACATTGATATCAACCAGCACAATATCATTTAATACGAGAATCTTCTTTTCACGCCCTGACTCTGTCAGGCCTGGAATATCAACTTCGATGTTCTGTTTTCGTGTATCCGATGGCCTATAACAGAGGGGCACTGGAAGTGTTGCAAATTTTTGTTTATGCAATTCAAATAACTTCATCTGAAGTGTGTCCCTGACTATTTTTCTACTTGCAATGATTAAATCATTTGGTCTCCACGCTTCCCAAAACTCATTCATGGGAGTTTCTGAAATTATTTCACGCGCTATTTCACACTGGATTTTATCCGGTTGTAATCTAATTAGTTTCTTAAATTCTTTTAATTCATTATCAAGTGATCTATGATCGGTATCAATTTCTTCATAATAGTCTACAAAACCCTTTAGCCATTCATGGGGAGATGCACCGACAAATGGTGGTGGTTGGCCGTGATCACCGCACATGACGACTTTTGTATTCTTCAATAACAACCACTCAAGAAATATTTTTAAGACATCTTCGGACACTGTGTCTATTTCATCCCAAATGATAATTTCAGGAATAAATTTCTCTCCCATGCGCTCAGGAGTCCATTTATCTCCCTTCCATCTAAAGAAACTATGATAAGTGCAGGCATTTACCCCTCTCTGTATCATTTAAGTCTGTGAGTCGGTGTTAGCACAATCATGTTTGGATTGGAAACACGGAATAACTCAATTGCCCGGGTTGTTTTTCCTGACCCACCACAGCCGTTAAAATAAACTGTTTTATATCTACAGATTGGATCAGAAATCGGTGGTGCACTAGAAAAGTCTGAACACTGATTGCTTTCTAAGTAATTATTTTCAATGGTAACATCTGCTGATGGAATATAATCATGAAGCATTTCCTTCTTAATTCTCCATGACCCCCAATTCTCGTTGCCAGTAGCCTTAAAATCAGCCATTTTGCTATTTATGTAAAATGAGTCAGTAGCAACTCTAACTGCGGTGGTAGGAAATCTATTGATCATTGAAAACAGATTGATAGAAGCATAACCAAGCATAGAAGCTCTCAAATGTGTGTACTGCGGATTGTATCCATCAGTGTAAGTAACAATTGTACCCAATTTGGTTCCATCGGACATAAATGCGTCCTTACGATTGACATATAGGCCCCTATTCGTTAAATCCGTGATTACAAAATCGTATTCAGCATTGTCTATAATCAATCGTGAAGAATATCTCGTATTATCATCTTTGCCACCTTGGGTAAATTTACCGATTATTCTTCGTCCAAGGTCTTTTGCTTCATTGTTTCTGATTTCAAATAACTGTTGGGACCAATCCATGATTTGTTGTTCACTGAAATTTGGAAACAGTTTTTGCTCTTCGCTAATTATTTTTTCTAGATCAGGTTGTGGTAACCAGACTGATTTCTGTGCTCGATAGGATATAATTGCTTCACTGACAATTAATGATTTTAACATCTTACAATCAAGCATATACCGTAATAACACTATTGGCATCCAGTGTTTTTCAGACATGTGTTTACCAATCCAAAGATAACTACACGGATGAAGTCCTTCAGCCATTTCAAATGATACTACACAAGCGAATCCGGTTAAATCGAAATGTGGCAGTGGTCCATTAATAGCAACACGGGTCATTTCGTGTGTAGGGTGTCCAAATCGTTTGAAATATTTCTCACACTCTCCATACCCAAGAAAACTTCCTGGATAACACGCAATCATATCAACTGAAATAACGGTATCAGCGGTGTATTTTGTGTTCCATAATCCTCCATGGCTGTATTCAAGACAGGACAATTTGACATCTGATAAGAACTCACTTCGGGTTGGTTTCCACGCGTTTTTCTTTCTAGCAAAATGTGCTGCAATGGATGGTACTGTAAAACAGTTTGCTAATAATTGATCGTTGTCTTCCCCCAGAGAACTCTGGGGAGAAAACTCACTAGCTAGTTGTTTCATTTGATTATGCAGCTCTTCAGTACGGTATAATTCTCCGTTGGGCCTTACAAACTGATCAAATCTACATTCTTCGTCTGAAGTACTATGAAATAGCCACACTGACACAGGATCGTTTTTACTCAAATGGTAAATAGCATCAAATAATTTCTGCTCTGAAAAAAACTCTTCGGTTCCAAACAGAGTTTGGGATAGATATTTTACGGTTCTATCCCGTGGGAATATTGTTACTGCAGATGACCACGCGTGTGCGTTATGATCAATAATTTCAATGGGAGCTCCCTGTGATTTATATTTTGATTCGTATAATACTTCTCCGGTGATTGTCCTTACCGATATTGGAAATCTTAATGATTTTTCTAATTTAGTTATATCCTGAATTGTTGCCCTATGCTCTTTTACCGTGAACTCCCACTCGGTTATTTTTTTTCGTCTTAGATCAGTTAGTTTATTTCCCCGGGACGCATTTGTGAAGTGTTCTATTATTCGTGTTGCTACACAATTGAGCCCTGTCGAATATTTCATGGGTGCTAGTTTTGCAATATCAGGTTTGTCATTGAGTGGATATATCCCGTAAACAACTACTGTGACAGGATAAGATTTTTCGTAGTAGGGTTTATCAAGTCCAGTCAAAATTCCTGGTTTTGAATCCTGAGTCACAGTGACAGTTTTTTTGTCCTTAAGAATAGGCTCGTATTTGTCCCTAATGATCCATTTTCCATTATCACGGATAAGGAATTTTATTCGAAAAAAATTTCTTTCTTCCCCAACATTTGAGATTATCACTGCTGCTTTTTCATCATTCATGGTAGCGTCAACAACACCATCAATTCGAAATGTTGACCAACAATGAGCTGCCCCATCACGCTTGAATTCATTAAAACAGTCTCTGATTTTACTAATCAAGGTTCTATCAAGAATTTTATTCTTTGGTGTATCAGAAACTCTATCAAGATTGAATTGAACACTTTTCCAAGGCTTAATTTTCGATAATCTCTCGAACTCCTCCATACTATAATTAAAACAAGTATTTAAATGAAAGATTTAAGTATAATGAATCATTGCAAATGGCTTATGATTGGATCAGTGACACCGTGTAACAAATCATGCAGAAATGAATTCTGTTGGTATCATATGCAAAGCTTTCGTCGTGGAAGCCTTGGTCCGTTACCCTGTATTCGATGTGGAGTTGGGGTTAGGGGGAGGTCGCAATTATGTCTTAGGTGTGGCGGCAAACGATACAGGGAACTAAAACGCTATTATGATAAAAGAATAAAAAATACTGTCATTGACCCCAACGATGACAAAATCATAAAGACTCCTCAAGATTATATGCAGAGACTTATAATTAAACCAAACAATGAATTAGAAAAATAGTGTTATTATACAAATGAACCAAGAATTCAGACCTCACCCGTGCTTGTTAATTATGAAGCATCCCGTGATGGTATTATCAAAAAATTCGATTTTCGTATGTCTATAACACCAAGGGAGACAACTCTTAAATATAACCAATGGATATAACCAAGGGAGTTATCATTGTGATTTAGCGGCTGGGTATTGTTTTAGTGTTTAAGTCAAATATTCTGTCTCATTTAAATACCGTGAAACACCATTAATAAGTAATTCAAGAAAATAAAATAGCATACCTTGCGGATTGCTGTATTAAGTTACCTTGTGTATACTTTCTCCCTTAGATTGTGTTAACTTGTTTTATGGGTTATTGCGATTCAGCGGCTGGGCATTGTTTTGTAAGAAAAGAAATGTTTTCAAACAATTATATTCTTTGTTTTAGTGTTTAAGTCAAATATGCTGTCTCATTTAAATACTGTGAAACACCATTAATAAGTAATTCAAGAAAATAAAATAGCATACCTTGCGGATTGCTGTATTAAGTCCCTTTATATACTATATGAATACTTACAACATATATATGTTAAAAAACGTTATTCTTTATGGACGTGAACAGTGGTCTAACGGTATCGTGTTTGGCTTGTAAACCCAGACAATTATTCTTCACATGTTCGCGCCCCATAGCAGACAAATTGTCTGATGGTGAAACGGTGGATGTTTTTTTTTTCTATTTAATTGAGGGGCGGGAGGGCAACCCCTCTGTGTGCATTCACATAACATGCAAACCCATGCTTTCAAATTTATGGTAGCGGTGGGTTGTCGGTTTTTGACAACTTACGCAACCATGAATTTGATTTCATGGGTTGCATGTTGAATGTAAACACATAAATGCCCTAAAATAAATAACATCCATGGATGTAATTAGCTCTCCATCACATTTGGGTAGCCCCGTATGGTGTTCAAAATGAATTACCGGCAAAAAAAAAGGTTCGTGGATGCACATTGGGTAACCCCAGAATGAATTATCGGCTAAAAGAAACGGTCATAGGGTCATATGTCAAAGAGCAAAAACAAAAAAAAAACATTCTGATATAAAACAGAAGCAGAAAAATGCTCTAACAAAGGACCCTATGAAAGACACAAAGGCCTAATAAGGGACCCAATGACTGCAAATAGAACCACAGCGGCCTATATCAAGGGGGTCAAATGACTGATAACCGCTCATCATGGTTGATATTTATTTTTGTCTGCATTTATATTTATATATACAGACTGAATTTTTAAAAAATATATTTATATATACAGAATTAATTTTAAAAAATATATTTATATATACAGAATTAATTTTAAAAAAGATATTTATATATACAGACTGAATTTTGAAAAAGATATTTATATATACAGACTGAATTTTAAAAAAAGATATTTATATATACAGACTGAATTTTAAAAAAGATATTTATATATACAGACTGAATTTTAAAAAAGATATTTATATATACAGACTGAATTTTATAAAGATATTTATATATACAGACTGAATTTTAAAAAAGATATTTATATATACAGACTGAATTTTATAAAGATATTTATATATACAGACTGAATTTTAAAAATATTAACGGCTCATTTATTTTTGAAAAATGAATTAGAAATATGTATTATCATATATGAATTCTGAAATTATGAATAGCATCATAGTTGAAATTGCAAAATTGAAAAATCAGAATATTAAATTGTCAGATGGGTTAAATCCTGATCAAATCAAGTCGGATTTTCAGGATATAGAATACGGAGTTAGCACTAACAAGTATATGTTACCAAAGAAATATGCACTCATCAAAAAAATTCAAAATTCTATTCGAGACTCTCTTGCATTTTCCAGTGAAGTAGATGTGTTTGTTCCGTTATATACTATCGTGGAAGGAATACGAAAAGAATTGGGTAACAAATATGAATTGAAAAAGGAAGTTAATTCTAAAATTAGAAACTTACGAGCGTTAATTCAAGAAAATGAACTATTTTAATTGACCGACCCTCAAAAGATTTTGTCAGACAGTAAAATCTCCTTGAGATTTTCATTTTTTTGTCATTTTTTGATTGAATCAGTGAAAATATTTCACACTGCGAAAATAAAATAGAATCCTAACTTTTAAGAACTTTTCCCTATGGAAATCGACTACTTGACCCTACGAGGTTTTTTGATGAAAATCGATGAAAAATGACCAAACATCACTGAAAACAGGCAAAAATAGATGAAAAATGGCTAAAAATCATCAAAAATGAGTTTTAACAGCTTTTCCTTATGGAAAATCCCATGTAAAATCGACTACTTGACTGTAAAATCTCTTTGAGATTTTCAACTGAAAACCACCAAAACTGTCAAAAACAGGCAAAATCAATGGATAAAAAATAAAAATATTTCACAGCAATAAAAAATTGGACCGTTAGGATGGAATCATCGATGGGAAAAATTGTTTTACAATTGAAAAATGGTTTCTGATTTCAAATAATGGTCAATGAAGCATTAACAACCCGATTGGCTCGTGAGCGACTAGATGCAATTAAGAAATTTATACCAATTCGTGACTCTGTCAGGAATAAACTGCAAGAACGACAGAACCTTCAGACTGATTTTGCTGCGGGATCTGAAGAGTTGTTTAAACCAATAACTACAACAACGAAACAGATAGTGTCAACACTCTCTGAGCAAGGAAAAAAACAAGAAGAGACTTTTCTCCCTGTGTTAGAAAAAATAGCAAAAAGAACTAAACAAACAAAAAAGTCTTTAGAAACGCTTCCAGTGGATATAGTAGCTACTTCACGGCAACAACAAAAAAAAGAGCAAGTACTAGAAGAACTAGGTGCTATTGCAAGAAAACAAGAAGAGGAAGAAGACGTTACTATAGCAAAAATGTATTCACCGCAAACTATAATTACAAACTATGCATACAACATAATTAAAAGTTATAAAGATGACAATGATTTAATTAACTTTACCGCGCGGAATTTTGCACTCGATAAAAGAGAAATAGCTGTAAACAAAGGGTATAAAGAGTATATAAAAAACGACGAGAATTGGATAAAAAAAAAAGTATACTTGGCAAACCGTGGTAGATTTAGAATCACAGAAGGTAACCGCAATGATTTTGAGAGTTTTAAAGACAAAGTATTGAGTAAAATAAATCAAATGAATATAGTAGTTAAAGAGGATGAAGAGGAGTCAACTGAAGATAAGTATTTAGGTAGCGGAATAGTTGAAAACACTAGCGTTACTTGTCCTGGTAACATTCTCAGTGATATATCACGGTTAGAAGTCCTCATCGGAGGGAAACGAGCCGGAAATAACTCACCGGAAATAATTAATGAAGCAGCTGATATCTGTAGACGATTATTTGCCGGTGGTATCATGGACATTAATGTATATCGAGAACTCATTGCTGAGTTAGTTGAAAATCACAAAGATGCCCATGGTTATTACAGCGATTGATTACTAATTAAAAAACTACTAGTTTTATAACAAGATGATTATACACTACAATCATGATAAACCAACCCCCGTCTATGTAGTTAATTCACGGTTTCCAGTTTATAGAGCATACTACGGAGATGGTTTAGGTAATACCATTTTAGGATTCTTTTCAAGAACGGCCCCAAAAGTGATGCCGTTAGCTAAACAACTAGGAATGAAAGCCATTGATGTTATTCGTGATAAGGGTATTAGTACTGTTGGAGATCTTGCCGGGAAAGCGTTTTCAACTGCGAAGGATAAAATAACATCATTAGTGAGACGAAAAGAGAAACAGGTACCATTGCCATCTACAGCAGAGATGCCTGCGAGTGTCAGTAAAATTATAAATAACGCAGTAGATGAAAAACTAGCGTCGATGGTAAATCAAGAGGACCAAAATAACATGACAGCAAACATGATAGCAGGAAGTGGCTTTAAAAAACCACGGCGAAAACGCTAGCGTTTTTCACGATGAAATGGAAAATCCGATTTAGACTCTGATAAATAGAATAAAATGTTCAAAAAGTCATCTGATCCAGCATTTGATATGGATGCCCCAGTGCGTAAAGATGATTCTGTACGCGATTTTCAATTTTATTCTTATCACGCAGTACAACCCGATCTCCGATCACGAATTGAACTTCAAGTTCATGATACCAGTAAATACTTTTTACCTTGTGAAGCGTTTATTGAAGTAGAAGGAGAACTTGTAACAAATGATGCTGCACATAATGATCCTCCATATGACATTAGCCAAACTACCCGAGTTGGTTTTGTCAATAACGGTATCATGGCGTTATTTGAAAGCGCTAGATATCTCATTGATGGAAAAGAAATTGAATCCATTGACCGTGAAGTTGATGTGGCTACAACAATCATAGGATTAGCAAGATATTCTGATGATTATACAAGATCAGCAGGTCCATCTATGATGTTTTCTAAGGATATTACTGATCACCCTGAACACAACCAGTATTCTAGAGTCAAGGCAACACGAGTTACAGCAGTTGATCCAGCACCAGCCGGATATGTAAGACCAGCTGCTGAATTTGATGTCATAAATACTATTACTACTTACAATCTAGGATTTGCAACACGTGTAGCAACATTACAAGGACAGCGTCGACAATTTTCATGTGCAATTCCACTGCATCATATATTCGGATTCTGCAGAAACGTCCGAAAAGTTATTTATGGAGCTAAACACACAGTAGCGCTTGTACGAAAGGGTACTGATAATGATGCAATATGGCGTGATGCTGCTGTTCCTGATGGTAAAGTCGTTTTAACAAAACTATCATTGTGGATGCCAGTGTTAACTCCATCAATCACAGCAGAAGGAAAATTGTTATCATTTATGGACCAAGGAGGAAAGTCGTTATTGAGTTGGTTATCAGTGACTACGGATACTAAACAAGACAATGTTGATGGTACATTCACATGGCACCTGGCATCAAAACAAGGGGTTTCAGCTCCACGTCATATATTTATTGCATTACAGAATAATGCACGAGATGGTAATCAACAACGAAGTCATATGATATTTGATCAGTTAGGTGTTAATGAAGTCTCGCTGAGAATAAACGGACAGCAGGAACCATCTGAAGATGTGCAACTTGATTACGGTCAAAATCATATTGCACGTGTCTATCATAACCTGTTGTCATTTATGGCACGTGATCAAAATGTGGATACCGGTTTGCAAATATCACAATATGATTTTAAAAATCTGTATCCGATCTATTACTTTTCACTGGAACATCTTGATTTAACAAGACAATCTGTCGTTGATATACACTTCAGAGCCCGTGTAACCCGTCCTGTTGGTGCTGGTGCTATTGCTAATTATAGAGCGGTTGCTGTCATTCTCAGTGATAAATCAATGCTACTTGAAGGTGTTGGTGGACGAATGAGATTTATTGATGCACCAGTGGAAAATCTTTGATTGAAAATCCGAAGGATTTTTCCATTAGAATCAATCTGTATTTGTATAATGTCATATAGTGTTATTAGTGTTGCGTTAACTCCTGGTCAAATCAAAAAATTGCAATCAAAATCCGCTAAACAATGTGGAACCACAATCACGTTGAAACCTAATCAAATGACTGGTGGTGCAAATAAATTATCGCTGACAACTTGTCAAGTGAAACATTTCAGTGATGCTTTCAAGGATAAAAAAGGAGTTCAGATCACACTCTCTTCGGCTGCTATCAAAAATATGATAAAAACAGGTGGTATATTTCCGTTGTTTGCTGCAATACCAGCATTGGTTGCGGCAGCAGCCCCAGCAGTAGCAAAAGCGGCCGCATTGGGGGTAGTTGGAGGCTTGGGAACAAAAGCGGTACAGAGCATTGCTGAATCATATGAACCGAAGAAAGGTCAAGGGTATAAAAAAAGGGAAAGGGTCTAAGACTACCAGGAACCCCGTATTCATGGTACAGCGGAAAGGGTCTAAGACTACCAGGAACCCCGTATTCATGGTACAGCGGGAGATCCGTTCACGGATCAGGCCTGAGACTACCAGGAACGGTTTATTAATTCAGAAATCTATGGTTCCCAAATCTTCGATGGTTCCAATGTCCAATTTTGATTTAATGGATGCTGCTAAAAAACTAGTGATTAAAAATTTCAGAGGTGTTTTTATGAAAGATCAATTACCACATCAACCAAACAAAACTGAAACAGGTATTATTAATCTCGATAACAGCACCGGACCTGGAACTCACTGGGTTGCATACGCTATTGATCCACGTGGGATTGTCTATTTTGATTCATATGGATTAGCCCCACCAAAAGAGTTCATGCGTTACATAAAACAATTTCCAATGAAGACTTGGTATTCTACGCTACCAACACAACAAATCAATGACCCCCCAATATGCGGCAGTGAAGTGTTAAATGTCCTTGACGCTATTTCAGCATCTAGAAAATCACCACACATTGTCGTAAATGACTACACCAGCAATCGCTTTTTAGAGAGAGAAGGAGTTTTACAATAACATGATTGATATTTGGGGGAGACCTCTGAAACCCAAACCCGATGACACTGCAACTCCTGATTCTATCAAGGATATAAAAAAAAAAATTAAAGATGAAATCGCTGAGACGTTAAATTTAGTAAATGTTGACCCGAACGAAATAGTTGTATTTCAAGACAAACAGGGTAAATTGAAATCTAGTAATATTTCTCTGGATGATATTTTAGTTAAACAACAAAACGCAATCGAGAACACCGTTGCGTTATTTTCCGATCAGGGTAAATTGAAAACCAGTAATATTTCTCTGGATGATATTTTGATACGGCAGCGCGACGCCGCTGAAAACTCTATTGCGCTGTATTCCAACGACGGACGACTTAAACCAGGCGCACTTGTGTCTACGATCACAGACACGATTGCCACCCACAACAAGATGATTATCACCAACAACCGCATGATTGCCGACAACGACAACAAGATTACCACCCAAGACAACAAGATTACCACCCACAGCCGTGAGCTGGATGATCATATACGAAGTTATAATGCTTTTCGTAGAAATATCATTGATAAATTTATTGGAACCCCGTTAGATAAAATTGAAATAAAACTCCCTGATATTAAAAAATCCATCGATGAGACGAAAACTTTCATCGAAGGCATCAAAGGGGATGCAACGAGGATGATAACAGCCATTGAAAAAACAAAAATTCCTCATGAGAAAACCAACAACGTAGTATACACGATCCAACACGGATCATTTGAGTGGACACCTACAAACAACAAATTAGATATCACTGCAACCGTTAAGGGTATTTATCGATTAACACTAGTAACACCATTATCTCAATTTAATATTTCATCGTCCAGTTCATCCGGGGTCAATAATACGATTTCAACGATCATCGACAAGAATACAACTGAAAAGTTTACAATCACATCTACTGATAAAAATTTGGTTAGGGTCTCAACAACGTGGTATGTGGAATTCGTAGCGGATTTAAGTAAATCGTAATTGAAAACGATAGCGTATTTAAAATAAAAAATGATTTCATCATCGCAATATCGCTATGATCAGGTCAGAGAGTATCAAACTAGACTCAAAACCTTGTCTGAGGAGTATGAATTGAAAATTAAAAAATATCGCAGGAGAATTACCGCAATTGATGTTACTGTGTACGCTGTGAGTGGTGTAATCACCGGAGCCGGTATTATACTGTCTTCAGTGACAATGATGGCTCCGATAGCTGTTCCAATTTGCATTTCTGCGGCAACAACAATCGCTGGAATTATTTCAATAATCACAAAAAAAATATCCTCATGCAGCCAACGGAAACTACAAGACTACATAATTCAATTTCATGTTGTGTCCACTGCATACTCGCAATTATCCTCATTGATATCGTCATCGCTCGATGATACAATTATATCAGAGAGTGAGTTTTCAGCGATGGTAGATATATATAATTCTGCGATGTCAAAATTAGAAATACATCATGAGTATAATAACAATGACAACACAGATGGAATTACTTCAACAAATAGTGGAGAACGCAAACCCAGTACAAACCAGCATGATCTCAATAACCTCAACGAATCCAGAATTCAGTGTGAATTTCCCCTCTCCAGTCCCAGTGAAGGAGATAGCGCTAGCAAAATTACGAGTGTATCACAGTTGGCCAAATATTAGGTCAAAATCATTTGGTGGTCAACAACCCAATAATTCCCTGGTATTTGCAAATAAGAATAAACCAGACGGTACCCCAGACTGGAATGTTGTTTCCATACCAACCGGATCATACCAAATTGAACAAATCAATAATGAATTCGCGCGTAGAATAAAATCGATTACTGGAAAAGAATCAAAAATAGCTATAACGGTTCATGAGCCAACACTATCATCTGCCATTGAAATAAGCACAGAAGGATACGTGGTAGATATCTATCAAAGCTCAAAAAGGACCGTACTAGGATGGCCTGAAATACCACCCCGGGAAAAAACCGTTGATTTACCAGAACCACAAAAAACTGATTATATCACCGACAGAATAAAACCTGATAATCCAATAAAAAGCTATAGCGATTATGACAAATTGAATTTTTTCACTGAATTAGATGAGGGAGGGGAGAAATACTACATAACTCGACAGGATAAAATCAGTGAAAATTTCACAGCGTTCAATAACGATATTTCACTGTTGTTAATATCCCTTAAATCCGGTACTCTCACCCGAGATGAATTTATCAGCGTCATAGAAACATGTAACAGAATCCTCAGTGACATGGAAACATTTCATTCACTAATCATGCGAGAGGTATCCATTGCCAACACTAACACGAAAATAAAATTTGCGATGAAATATATAAGCTTAAAAAATATGTCCGAATTCCATCTACCAGGATATAATATCTTAGAACTACAAAAATCTCTCAGTGATGCCATCGATGTCGGTTTTAAAATAATTCATGATACGTGGAAAAAAACAGCATCACCGGAAATAAAAAAAATCCTCAAACATAATAATGACCCAGATGGTGGTGGCAGGCATATTGCTCCGTTCAATGTGAATATTTCAACGGTGATTGCGCTCAATTTAGTATGTGATGTGATCGAAGGAAGCTATCAAATAAATTTAGAACGATCAAATCAAGCTCAGCAAGGATATATTTTGTATTCATTTGCACCAATAGCTCCTCCAGGGTTTTTAATAATTGAGTCCCCGGTGAATCCAGTCTATATGCGATGTCATAATAATTCATTAACCAGAATTAATTTCAAACTCACTGACCAGTCTAATAATCTGATTGATTTACAAGAGGAGGTTTTACAAATTAGTCTGTTTGTGAAATCCTAAGGGGATTTTCGTCGTTGTAAGGACTTGATAAAATATTCGGTTAAAATCACCGTAAACCTTAGCAGCAGAGAGGGTGAGTGACAACGACGTTGCGACATTTTATGATTCATCAACGAAAACGCGAACAATCATAAGGGTCGGAGACTTATTTTTTCGCGAGAAGGGTCTATTCGTACCGTTTTAAGGGTATAATAAAAAATAACCAAAAAAAAAGTTGTCTGATTCACCCTCTCTGCTGCTCAATCTGATTAAAATCAGCTGTTACGTACTACGACACTAACATCTGAACTAACTCGATACGGGGTCATGAACAGGCGACCTTTGCATGATACATACTAATAAAAATTTCCACCAATCGGATTGGACCTTTCATACATCAGTTCGATAGCGAAGCAAGCTGGACTTTTGAGCATCCTTTTTGTGATGGATTTTCGTTTCGGCGAAGGCAGATTTAAGAGTAAAGTTTTTGAAACAGTTTCTGCGGATTCTTTTAGCCTTTTCTTTACCTCTAAAACTTCCTTTTCTGACCTCAACACTTTTTCAACTGATCTGTAACATTTTTGGCACACTCCACTTTCGTAATCTGCAGCGATTCTTACTTCAGTAACTCGCGCGGTGTTTTCCACTCGTTCCGAATTTATCTTAAGTTTTCTGTCCAGAAATTTCTTTTCAATCTCGCTGCCGTCTTCAAGCCTTTCTATCTGGATGAACGAAAACCCGCACAAAACACAAATATTTCCTAGAAAATACGTTTTTATTGGTGTTATGACTTGCACCGAGGGGGTTTCCATTTTCTATTGTCTTTCGATATCTCTCGGTTTCTTTCTATCCGACACGATGTCTGCGAAATACTGTTACTGGTTTGCCAGTCGCGTTTTGATTGGTCAATGCAAAGGTCGCCTGGACATGACCCCGTATCGAGTTAGTTCAGATGTTAGTGTCGTAGTACGTAACAGCTGATTTTAATCAGATTGGGTGCTTATGAATAATATTTTTTGTAGCGTTTTAGAACATTTCAGTTGACAACGACTGTTGTCTTGAGGTCCTTGGAACTATGGATAAACATGGAGTGTCAAGCCTTGCTCATGCAGTGTTTGATTTGATAGGTATGAAACTCAGTACGTGTAACACGATCATTTCGCTTTAGGGGAATTTCAGCTCGAAACAAGTCTTATTCTTTTCCTAATTTTTTTTACAATCAAAATCCCAACTTCTTGGCTGCTTTATCACAATATAATTGTGAATATCAACATTAAGCAAGCATGTGGTCACAAGAAAAAAATTAAAATATCCCATAGTCCATCAGGTGGACTTTTCCGTGCATGTAAACACTGTAATCACATTAAAAATTAGTCACTGTGTTAGATATAAACTTAGACTAGCCGATTTTCAGAGTACGGGTATGAGCACACTTCTCCATGGTAGCTACAGACACACTGAACCTAAAACATTGCTCACTTTTTCAGTGTAGTTTGAACCTTTAACAAATATAAAAGAAAATATGTTTAGATTTATTTTAGGAAAAGATTTTGATTCACTGAGCTGAATTTTTAGTCTACTTGACTTTTTAGCTCCTCTGAGTGAAGCATAAAAAAAAGAATTATTCAAAGTAGACTAGAAAGGACAATAGAAGAAGCGTGATAAATAATTGAGAAAAACGTCACATCCAAGCAAATGTTTGTATACTGAATGTGTATATGATATCCAATTAGAGCTACCCTTTTTATCTGATCAGACTGACTTTACCTGGCTAAACGCGAGAGATTTTGTTAAATGAACTGTACTCAAAGATCGTATTACAGTTTTGTTTGCGCACATTTTCCGTATTAAATCCCTCATCCCACACACATATAACCAAATAAACCCTACTTGTACTTAGCAGCTGATCATCAAAGAATAACTACCATTCACAATTCGCTATATTTAAACGTGTACCATATTAAGGAAAGACTTTGATCCCTCAGGTTCAAAGACTGCCCTTGTTTCTTTTACTTCTGGAAAACTTGCACGTAGCAAATGCTTGTATGATCCGTATATTTTACAAATAACTTGCATGTACTGTAAAGGATGTCCAATGTTGGATGGAGAGGGGCTTTGCTTTAACATATAATGTATAAAGTATAATTCACAGGACTAAGTAATCAGTAACATATATTGTACAGTCAGCAACAAAAAAGATAGTAAAGGTGAACCACAACACAAGCAAAAAGAAAAAAGAAAATACATCACCATTTTGTCATAGAACACACACACACACAAAATAAAAACAAGTGATATAAAACTTCCATTAAGACATTCAAATGCTGTATATCTTTGATTTTTACGACGAAAACACTTGCTCAAATTCAGCACGAAAACAGATCGTGGAACTACTTTTAAATATAAAGACTGATGCAAGATTAATGATTTATTACGTGACAATTTATTAATTATAAGCACTATTATTAATTCGAAACAATAATTCAGACGCAAATATACCTCTTATACTAAATTTGTGAAAATATCTTGAAACAGAAATACTCTGATTAGCAATATTAAGCTTCGTAAAATTTCATATTCTTAAATTATGACCAACAATGTCATGCTTTACAATTAAAAACGGTGTGCTTTATAGTCGAGCTTTAAGGCAATTTTAATTAAATCAAATTGTCCAAATGCATTTGAGGGTGTGAGGAAGTATGTGATTATGTCCTCTGAATTGGATCAGATAATTCAGCCAATAGCTAATTCGAAAAAGTCACGCCATAATAAGCATGAACACAACTTTTTTCCTTCTTCCAGAAAACATGTTCGAGAGAATCATAGCATTTGTCCTCTTTACCTTAGAGCTGTACCATGCCATTGGCCACCTGCTTGTCCTGTTTCGCATTCGTATGCTGCCGCGGAAAGATTTAGTTCGAATCCGGTTCTACTTTCTAGCCGATGCTTTGACAGTATTTTGTTCCTCCATCTTGTTTACGGGGATGTACCGATGGTTGGCTGTTGTTCAGATTATCCAGCACATATACTATGTTCTCTTTTGGGATAAGACATATCTAGCCAAGAAGGTAAGTGTCACGGGGTGGAGTGTGTTGGTGATGGTGGTTGTATATAAATAATAATATAAAAATATACTATATCCCACCCCTTTTGGTACTCGATATCTAGGAGATGACCGCCCTCGATATAATTACCCCGGTTCGAGTAAATATAAGTGGTGACACTTATAGATGGAAATATATAGATATCTGAGTAGATATATTGAACAAACAAATACGAGCCATCGTACAGATGAACAAACAGTTTAATCAATTACATTTAACAACTTTGAAAATTCCTTACATTAGGAATATACTCTGCTTTTAGAAATAAAAACTTTCACCGAATTACAAGAAAAAACAAATAGATTTAAATAAACCTGCCGATCTGTTACTGATAGCTTTAGCTCATCATAGGATCGAGTGAAACAATCGAAGTCAATGCTTTGTACGATTTCATAACCTGCTAGTCCTCATATTTCCGCTTCCTGTGTTGCAGTTCAGAACTTTGGATCTCAGGGATGATACTTTCTACCATCCGTCTCAAGATACACTATGAATACTGTTCAGAAATTAGTACGAGACAGAATTTCATCACAGGATGATACCTCTCACTTCTCTTCCCTCTCTTTTTGTTTCTCAGGGTAATGTCACATCAATAGGCCTCAGAAGCTATTTTCTCCCTTTTAAAAAATAGACAACCTGAATTTCCCGTTAATATATATGATACATGGGCGAACTTGTATTATCCCGCCTCGGTTTCAGATATTTATATGAGTAGTAAGAGTCTAGGACATCTCCCCCCGGACATTCCCCCCCCCCCCAGACTCCCCCCCCCCCCCCCCGACATATCCCCCCGGACATTCCCCCCTGGACTTCCCCCTCCCCCATCAAATAGGACTCCCCCCCCAGTCATTCCCCCCCCATTATCTTAAAATTTAATTCATATTTAATTCTAAAAACTTAAATTAAGTTATGTTAAAAGAAAAAGGTTATTTGAAATAAAGATAACAAGATTTGTAACAAGAAAACCGAGTTTGGGATTTCCTGATTAACAACAAAACACTATTGATGGTAATGCAAATACAATATTTAATGATATATGAAAATAAGGAAATAAGTATGACCGATACGTGCGTGTATGGGTCCAAATATTGGACGAATTAACATAATTAGCACGATCCTACTAATGCAACAAATACAAATGCAAACACGTTGTCATATACGATACCAGGACAACAAAAAAAACGAACGATTCATGGTATATCACAAAATGAAAATACGATTTTCACAATAGCAAAACAAATGATGTTTTCACTCAAAATAGCGAATTGATAGTTTACTCACTCAAAATAGTGAACTGACATTTCATTCATTCAAAATAGTGAACTGATATCAACAAAGCAGATATCTCAAGATATCTCTTCACCTCGAAAATACACACACACGCAGTAAGTAGTAAGTGTTAAAGAAAGTTAACATTTTCACATATTAAAAAAAATGTATTGTTTAAAAGTTAAAGTTGTAAGCAATTGCTTTTAAGTATTCTATGGTGTCACGATTGTCGAAATCGGCGACTATGTTTGCAATTTTCGAAGAACATTCTTTGTACTTCTTCTTTGGTTGTTCAGGCAAATGTCCACCGAAGATCTGATTTAGGTTGACATTATTTAAGCTCTGTTCACGTTTAAGAATCCGAAGGAAGCTCCAGATATTTGGATGATGACAGGAAACTGCGGACTGCATCTTTCTATGCCAACCTTCCACAGCATTGTTTGTTCTGGGCAAACTGTTGTAATCCTTCTGTTGTTTATCTTAACTATACCAAATATGCACAATAAATAAAGGTTAGACTGAAGCCTCTTCATACTTCAAAGAAACCTCCTGTTCTACAGTGAGTAAAAGCATGATTGTATGAGAGAGAGAGAGAGAGAGAGAGAGAGAGAGAGAGAGAGAGAGAGAGAGAGAGAGAGAGAGAGAGAGAGAGGGGGGGGTGTCAGGAAAGTAGATATTTTACATTTGATAATGCATTTATTTCAGGTGACAACAGTCATACTTATGCACTAACGGTGATGCGAGGTGCTAGTATACATCAAAGTTAAATGTTACTATATATAAAGTAGTATAAAGATAATGGGGGGGGGGAAATGACTGGGGAGGGGAATTCCTATTTGATTGGGGGGGGGGGGGAGATGTCCGGGGGGAAATGTCCAGGGGGGAGATGTCCTGATACCGAGTAGTAAACAGATGATAAGGCTATTAATCGACTCCACATGTCTTCAAATGACCGTATTTAGTCGAATGGCTAATTCGTCACGCATTAACAACACTCAATAATACAACCCACACGAGACCTAGCGGTTCTGAGCCCGCCATAAGTAATCAGTTACGTCATTTCACACACGTTCTAAATCATACGTGAATACTAAATTCGGTGAATTCACACGGATTCTCGCAATCATATTAACTATTGAAATGGATTATATTCATAGAACCTAGTATTTATGCAAATACGAAAATAAATTAAACAAGTCGTCAAACTTATCTAAGAATTATTGTAAGACTTCCTATGCATAACTCAGCATTGTTATAATTCAAAAGCACATTATTATACAATTGTATTAGACAAAATTCATGCAAAGACCTGTAGATTCAGCAAACAATATATAAATCACATAAACAAATTACATGGAATTGTCACACTACCTTTGTGTATTCGTCAATCCAAACAGTTTTGGTGGCTTGCCTGGACCACACTTTTTACGAATGAATTTATTTAAAATTCCACTCGGAGTCTGTATTGATTCTCTCTCTCTCTCTCTCTCTCTCTCTCTCTCTCTCTCTCTCTCTCTCTCTCTCTCTCTCTCTCTCTCTCTCTCTCTCTCTCAAAAATCTCTCAATCTCTCTCTCTCTCTCTCTCTCTCTCTCTCTCTCTCTCTCTCTCTATTTCTCTCTCTCTCTCTCTCTCTCTCTCTCTCTCTCTCTCTCTCTCTCTCTCTCTCTCTCTCTCTCTCTCTCTCTCTCTCTCTCTCTCTCTCTCTCTTATCCTCTTGCAGGAAAATGCTCAGACTGATTACAATCTCGATGAGGGCGATATTAAACCCTATGCAATTTTGTGCGAGATCACGCCCCTTATTTTACGTAACCAATCAAAATCAAAGTCTTTCAGAGTCTTCAAAGTCGGGTCAGCTTGACCTGGTAGTTTGAGTAATAGAATTTCTGCGATTTCTCAATTTTGATAACTTGCGCTTGTATCCATAAATCTAATTAATGGTTCTCTGGTCTCAACTAATGTATTCTTGATAGATCGCCAGAAATTTGCCCCTTCATAGTAAGAAGAAAAACAAATAAACGTCTTCTAAGTGATCTTAAAATTTTCGAACAATATGAAGATTTCATTACATATCGTGAATGAATGGGGAAAAAATCGTTTTATCCATATCAGTCCCTAGTATAAGCTTCTCACTTTCCTTCATGTCTTCAGACATGTCTATACTTTGTTATTTAATCAAAATGGATGTTATTTCCTTTTTTCCATTCCTTTTAGAAATAAATAAACTATTATTGTGATCGACACCTTGTTAATCTGTTATAGATAAACAGAAGTAATACAAATTCGTGTAATTTGCAATGTAGAACCAGATTCTAGATGTTGTACACTCGGGAACGATTCTTATATTGCTAAACTACTTCAAGATGTGAAATTTGTTTTATAGTGAAAAATAACATTATTTGGTTATCTTTAAAAATTTTGCAGTCTCATCATTGGTGTGGTTATGTTTTGAGTTGGAATCGGGGTGGGTTGGGGTAACTGCGAAGATACCTTGTTAAATGTTGGAAAAAAATATTTAAACTTGTACTTAGATGTTGTTTTCCAAATTTTCAGATCATTAACTGGAGTTCTCTAGATTGGCTGCGCAGTCCCCGGCTGAACCAATGGGAACTGGATTCAATTATCGGCACATCCTTTGACGTTGGTGTGCATATTTTGATGGCATTCTGCCTGGCATCATACCTCTCCACTGTACAGATTATGTTCGCGTTCGCACTGGTTCAGTGTAGTTCTTATTTTGTACTATTTGGGCGGTGGTTCGCGTGGGCTTCACCGTCCTACATACCAGACTGGGTTGAGAAACGGATCCAGCCAATTGAGACCACACATTGACAGTGAGCAGTGTTATAACGTTTAGCCAAATAGTACAGTTTTAGGTATACAACAAATGAGATAAAAAATCTTTTTTGATTTCATACTTTATTTTGCAGATTGATATCAAGGATCCGCGCCTTTCTTTCCACATAAATATTTTGAAATATGACGATTATACAGAGAAACCACCATCAACTTTTGAACTTAATTGACCCAATAGACAACCAAAAAGCGTAATCCATGGGATCTTTAATCATAGGTTTGGATATATATTTAGTCAGAACTAATACTGATAGTTTGCAAACGATGCAAGTAATAAATTAGATGGCGCGCATTTGGAACACTTCTCATGGCCTTATAGCAGGCATATACAACATACATCTCGCGACCTGGCTTTCTCCCTTTATTTATATCATAGAGAGTGGCTTTTAAAAATCGCTTATACGGCCTATCCATTTAAATACGAACACAAACACGAGGTGTTCCCAATACATTTTAAGTCTCTTCTTTTGATTTATGTTAAAAATGAAAATTCGACTAAACGCATGAAGCATGGACTCTTTGAAAATTATGCTATGTACACAGTTTGATATTTCTTTGATACACAGGGCGACAACATCAAGTGGGATGGAGATTCGAATGTATGAAAACCCGGTTTGTTTTTAAAAACAGTTGGATTTGTTGTTTTTTTTTGGGTAAATAGATATAAATGGTCATATTAAATTTTGTTATTATATAAATACGTAAAGGTCTTTATAGCTCTAGTACTAAAGCCTTGTTTCGGGCGGAGGGTGGTGATGGGGCGAAAGCTAGGACAGTAAATAGGTGCGGAAAAATAATAAATCCGTTGCTACTTAGATCTGTAAATTTCCGATACTACAATGTCGGTTATATAAAATCTATCTTCAAGAAACGTCTCAGTTTTGTTCTGCAATCATTTTTTAAGAACTTTTACCGAATAAGTAGGTACAGAGACGAAGTTTTCTGCTATCTTGCGAGACTATTAAATTCAGCGCGGAATGTAAAATACAAAATTCACCAGGCCGAGTAAATAAAGCTCGATTGTTTTTGCCGTACTGAGGAACCATGATATACGTAACCCGATTATGTTTTAAGAAATGGTTTATTGGTAATGCTTGGTTTTATTTTTTGTGTTTTTTTTTATAAAAAAAAAAACTATTTGTTAGTATAGCAAGCTTCCAGATCTGGGTAATAGAGAAATAATGTTACAGTTGTAATGAACCTTATCTATACATAACACATGAGAACCAAGATGTCGAATAGCAGTGTTGGGCACTACAGAACTCAATGTACTAATTCAGTTTCTATAGTAAACCTATGCAAACACCATGATATTAAAAATTCAATAACGTAAAATTTCTGAGCATTTATGATCAAACCTATATTTATCAGTTGAGATGAAACCTTGATGACAGCTTCCGTGTCGAGGAAAGGATATGAGCCGCGATTTTTTTCTGGACCTTCTGGTGCTAATTTTAGTAATGAGTGTTCCAAACTCGAGACTGTTAAAGGACTTAAATTCCATCAAAAACAATGTCTCTATTTTTTCTTTCACTTACAACTAGAGTAAGCTCTCAAAAGATTTGTTTCATAAAACAACTTACAGTATTAACCAATCCTGGTCAGCAACCCATATATATTACATTTTATGTTGACCCATTTCCAAGATGGTTCCTATTTTTAATAGCATTAGTAAAGTGTGTCCTTAAGTGAACCTAGTTGCGTATACGGATATCTGCCTTCGCGTTACTCGAGAGTAGATTTTGGCCTATATTGTTGGCAATTGAGTGCGTGTTGTACATATTTTAATACGGTCTACATTTTCTATAAGTCACACATGGCTTAATACGGCGTGGTTATCTGTCACACATGATTTAATGTATATGGATCTCCAATAAGTCACACGTGGTTTAATACGATATGAACAAGATTAACCACAACTGAGTGTATTTTATATACAGTTTTCACGCGCTGCACGTCCATTTTTTTACGTAAATGAGGTTTGAGTTTGCGGTTGAAACTTGTGTTAAGAAGGATATGTGGAGAGAACGAGTACACGTGCATTAGCAGTTCTCAAAAGAGAGGGGGGGGGGGGGGGCAATTTTCAAGACACCAGTATCCAGACATTACACATTTTCGGTGCTCATGAAAAGGTTCTAGCTTCACGACTGTCTTCTACTCGTATTTGATTCTATCCAGGCAACCATTTGTCCCGACCATAAATTAAGTCTTACGTGGTGTCTTGAGAATGATTTCTGATTCTAGAGTACCGTATTGGTTTGGTTAGGCCATTCACAAAGGCTCAAGTGTAAATAGTTATGTGCCATAGCAGTATCAATGCAATTCTTTTTTTTAATTTTATTTTTTTAGTATAAATAAAAAGAATTTAATTATTGTCTTGCTTTTAAGCAAATAACATTTCTGGGTTTTAATTCGGAAGAATGTGGAATCCCTTTAATGTAAGAATCCGGTGTCAGTGAATATCGAAAGCTCCTAGATTGGTCATGTTTCATAAACTGAACTTGCCTTGAAAGCTGCTTTGATTTTATCTCAAGGCAGACATTTCATTGCTGAGTTGCCAATAAATCAAATTTTGTTTCATTAGTGGCATAGAGTTTACGTGAGTAGTTAATGTTCTTTTATGAAAAGAAAGTTAACTACTCATGTCTCAACTTATTTTCTTTTATTTATTTCTCTATCTTTTTTTAAACAAAGAGAAATCTTATAGTCTTAGGAATATTTGTAATTCTGTTCGATAGGTGTATGTTCCATTGGATTTACTCTATGAACGTAGCATCAATGCAAGATTTTTGTGTATTGTTTTATTATGAACCAGTAGGGTTCCAGCTTCTTTTTTTAAATAAAAAAGGGAATATTTTTTAGTTTTGATAAGTGTCTGTTTTAGTAAGTTTGCACATCGAATGCAGCTTCAATGCACGCTGTTAGTGTATTGTTTTATTGTGAACCGGTAGTATTTAACTTTTTTTAATAATGGATTTTGTTTCGCTAAATTTCACTAAGTGTGTTTAAATTGTAAAAAGACAATGTACTAGGTGTGTTAAATTGCAGAATATATTGACAAGCTGTATAGATCGGTACAGGGCGCTTTCAGTTATGATCGATTGTACACACATTTTTAACATACAATTGTTTAAAATTCTCAATGTTTACGTAAATGAGGTTTGAGTTTGCGGTTGAAACTTGTGTTAAGAAGGATATGTGGAGAGAACGAGTCCAAAGAGTCTTGCTCAATCATGTACAGCTGTGTCTATATGGTTTTAGTTTTGCCTTTTAACATACATTCAACTAGTAGGATGTGTTAAAACACAACCTTGAAGTCAATCGATCACGCACTTTGTCTGGACGACTTCACATATGTATTTTCGTTTTCATTTATTTGCAGCACGGTAAATTTGTTTTTCCTTCGTAAAATGGATACAATAATTAAGATTATTTCAAAGATAAAATGACGTCTTTCCATTACGTTGCCATTAACTGAGAATCAAACTGTCGTTTAAAACGAAGTTGCTACAAACATAATACACGACAAGCACGGAAAGAGATCTATATATATACATTGACAAGATTTTTAAAAAATGGGGATGGAATGGTACAGATATACGTATCGGTAATAAATACTTTCTTGTCTTATTAAAATCGACTAGTGTATGTGGCTTCGATATATCATATCGCCGTCAGTCAGAATGACGCAAAGGAAAGTTAATAAATTTAGGTGATAAAAACTTTGTGGAAGACCGGTATGGAAACAGATTAGCAGATCATTATTCAAATGTACGAAAAATAAGAGTTGATTTAAAATAATGTGATTTGTTCAAGTAATTTCGGAATAACAGGAAATAACGTTAAGCTGAGAAATGTAACAGGAAATTAAGTCGTTTCAGCTTTGAATGATAAAATTGTACATGTTTATATGATGGTGAATGTATGTGTGTCATTTCAGTGCAGTGTTTTTCCTGTTGTTTTCAATTGTTGTCAATACTGTTTCGCTTGTCTGACTCGCTCGTACAAGTAAAGAATTTAAATGCAGACTTTTGTTAGCTTTTGTATTGAATCCCATAGGAAGGTCTTACTTCAGATTGCTATAGGTATACAAATTTACAAAATTAGAGCAATATAGATCGACAATTCTACATCCACACAACATACATACATACATACATACATACATACATACATACATACATACATACATACATACCAAAGTTTTACAAAAATGATAATAACAGCTGCCTCGCTTGGCGCTCAGCATTGAGATGTTAGTATTAGGACTGGTCGACCTGATGTCAGGATAATGTGAATGGGTGGGACAAAATGCTACCAGGGACGTCATTTGGGGAGCGGGGGGGGGGGGGGGGGAGTGGCAAATGGCCGAATTTGCATGTGCTGCAATATTGCTGTACCCTATATACAAAATTTAACAAGCCTGGCAAGTTTTGCACACACACACACACACACCTGAAAGTCATTTGAGACGACGTCCCTGCATGCTAAATGTCTGCGGCATGATGCGCCAGTGCTAGAAATCACTATAAATTATCACACTGCAGACATCGTAGCGATATGACTGAAAACTTGTTTAGACTACGTAAAAAATCCAAATTACACATGTATGCATACAGACAGAGAGATAGATAGACATCATATTTTTTGTATATTTTCTAATGCAAATAAATTTATTGAAACTAGTATTATTTAAGAGACATGGACACGTATTTTCGCGAACATTCAAAATCAAAGTTTAACAATACAATATTCCCAGCAAGACTAGGGAATATTTTAAGATAAAATATTGTATATCTGGAACATTGATATGTTTTCTGATAGACCATGTATAAAGAATAGGGTATTATTACAGAATACATCTTCGTAAACGAGAACATTAAACATCACAATTTAAACGGAATACTCAACCAGTCAGAAAGTGACTAGCAAATACGAATTTACATCAAACAGAATAATTGAGAGGAATGAGGTAAGGGAGGTAAATCTTTTAGTATGCTGTTATGCTCTTTAGAGTTATTAGCTTTGCTATTGTACAGGTCGAGTGTAAACGCAGGTATATACATATTATTATTGATACTGGCTTTGTTTTATTTAAAAATTTATTATTGTAAATTTAATAATAAATTTATTTAATTAATTGTTTTAATTAATTAATTGATTGATTTATTGGCAACTCAGCAATGAAATTAATTGATTTAATTTATTTAAATTTAATTAATTTATAATAAATTTAAAATTTATTTTAAAAAAACGTGTGACAAATTTACGTATTTAAATGCACCATGTCCCACTGACAATTAATCAGCGGTGAAAACAGGATATAAAGAAACTAGCATTTTCATTTACTGAGAACCGCTTCGTTTGTCAGCCCACTATAAAAAAATAAGTAAAAGCAAGCTTCAAAAAGGTTTGATATGTGCGAACACAATTAAATTAATGAGAACGTTGCCATTTGAATATGTGATGCAGTCGGCAATGTCAAAAAGACTAATAGGAGGGACATTTTTCTTGTCGATTCTGTACATATTTATTACAGTCTCGTATGTTTTTAATTGTTTCGTATATTTTAGCTTACTCAAATCGTCCAACCTTCGTTGTTTCATATTTTTCAGCTTAAAAAAATGTAACAATCATCATTTAAGAAACTTTTAAATTACAAAATTATATATGTTAATTTGTGTTATAAATAGAAGACTACATAAAGTTATTTGACAATCAATTAAATCAGTACAACTGTTTCATTTATGGTTTGTTATTTTTGAACCAAAGCGCTACTTGATTAAAAATACAGACGTGTCCTTACGAGTCGCTGTCCACTACCTATGGGGCATGGTGGTGTAGTCAACTTAGATAGGTACCATCTACGCTCGTGCCTCCCTTTTCACCATGTCAGACAAAATTATTTTGACCTGATCTGCGACAAATGATTGACCTATTGTTTTAGATCCCACGTTGATCCTTTAAGATATATTTAATTATATTAGAGTAATAAAGACAATGGAATTGATCAAAGATACACATTATCTCTTAGTCGTCGGCTGTTCAAAATCGTGCAAAATGCTCATTTTTGTGCATTTGAACACACACTAACGCACACACTTATATCTTGGTTTGATAACAAATATTCTTGCCCGTATCGGAATCAGAGTGCGACCATAAGACAGCAGAGTTTAGTGGTGCAACGATAATTATAGGTTACTGCATTTCTATGGGAAAATATGGAGTTTTTCTTTTCTTCAGAGAAATACTGCACCCACAAGATTGTGCAGTATTACTCAGAAAAACAATATTTCATATTTTTCCATAAATATACAGTAACCTTTGTTATTATATATTCATTTTGTGTTTCTACCTAAGGTTTATTAATAAAAACACTGCTTGAAAAAAGCTATTGTATTTATGTTGTATTCAAATGAATACACAGCCGTATTAAACAATGCACAGCATCAATATTAATGCGCACAAAACACTACCTCGCGACCTTTGAACCTGATCCCGCGCTCATTAGTTTCAAAACAATACTCGTTTTGGTCTACTTAAAATTGAAATTTATAGTTATATTGTGAATGAATGCCCATTGAAACAACACTTTTCAGTTGGTCTGGAATTGAACGATTTTCTTTTAATATCGATTCTACTCAGTTCCGCTTTTCAAGTTGCGATGGACTGGATTTAGTCGCTTTGTCAATTCCGTATGAAGTACATGTGATTTGAATGGTGGGCATCCACTGGAGGGACGAGCATTGAATCAACTGCATGTGTGTTTCAATTGAAATTGTCAAAAAGACGCTATTGAATACCACGTTGATTTAATTTTGAGTGTAATAAAAAGAAAGTGATGCAGTTGGAAAGGTAATCGAAGTAAAATTTCGCGGCTTGTATACAATTTTGGAACATATGCAGAAATAACTAAAATAGTACATTTTGAGGAATTTCAAGATGCAAAGACCTAAATATATTTTTGCCATTCTTATTACTAGCTGAAGAAGACACGGTTTTGCCATATCACTTGCATTATCTTTGTAGTGACCCCATCTATGTTTTGACATGCTAGGCATCTATCATTAGCTTAAATCCAAAAACATTTATCCAGCGGAAATAAAAATTCTTCGTCGTATTGGCTTGTTGTCTCTAAGGCTCTTCCTTTTCTAACAAACCTTAAGTTGAATTTTTTTCTCGATTTTAGTACTTTGACTTACAAAACGGTACGTCTCTGATAGGTATGCAATGCTTTTCTAAGCTTTTTTTGTATACCCCTGAGAGCCCAGGCCATAGTCTGAACCATTCCTTTCGCGAAAGGTTACGAACAACTGTTTAAATGATCATAATGGTATTTTCAAGTCTAGCACGTTTTGTTAAGACCAAGTGAATATCACGTTTGCTTGTTTGAAAGTGTCATTTGTAACTCAGGAAACTCGTCCACATCGTTACATTTACCATTTCTACTACAAACAGACGAAACAACTTCTATAGTTCATCCACATACCAATCTATTAAATGAATAACTAAGGCGTCTACTAATGACCGTACATTGCTAACAATCAAAGTAGTTCCTGATACACGATACTATTTTCAGAAATACGTGTCGTGTCGTGCAATATGAAGCTGCAAAGAATGGAAAAATACTGCACAGTTCTGAAAATGTAAAGTTAACGGAGAGAGAGAGAGAGAGAGAGAGAGAGAGAGAGAGAGAGAGAGAGAGAGAGAGAGTAGAGCATATAATAAACCGGTATTCCTGTACATTAATTGCAGTTTTCTGCTCTAGAAATATATACCGTAATACGATTTTCTCTACTGCAATTTGTCACGTCTTCTTCAAATCTGTGTATTCCTCACAATTTGAACAATTTAATTCAAGAGCGATGTTTTCGTTTTCTGCAAAATACTTACCACGAAATTGTAAGAGAAGGTAAAATACGATGTACATACGGTTATCGGCCAAATTTTATTTGGGTGGGGCTGGTGGGTAAGTCAAGACTAAGGGTTGTTTTTCCCGTTAAAAATAATACTTATAAACCTCACCTTATGTCATATGTTTATTTCCTTTTCCTAATGTTACTAAATGACATTCAGATTTCACAGATATTTTAAATGTTCAGCAATGTATCCCTAACAATGTTGGACGAGGATCCTTTGAAATGCTGGGATATATTAATTTTCCCAAAGAAAACTGTGCAGTGACTTATTTGAGGTCTTGCTAAAAAAAAGTTCGTCTTGAGAAATTTAAAACAATGCTCCTATGAAGTTTAAATGTAGACACAGTCAAGAAATGGCAGTGAAATGTTTATTTGCTGATAATGTTTACTACTTTGAGGTGTTTGTAGAATTATTTAATTGTTGTATATGTTCAATAAACTACTATTTTGAAGTTTTACAAATTAACGTCACTTATAGATGTATTTTTCAAGTAGCAAATGTCATATTGATCATGCTATTGTTTCCATCATGTGTTACTATATTGCCATATGAGTTTATTATATCGCAATACGGTTTGGTTGTACCGTTGATCTCCAATCAGACTGTGTAAAGCTAGTGTGTCACCACTGCTCCACTGGTGACTGACGCCAGCTTTTGGAGAAAAAAAATCAGTAGCCTGAGTGGGTGGGTGAGGTTTTATAACAAGTGAAAGAAGTTTCTCAGATTACACCTGCAATCCGTTCTGACACCGGACCCTATTTATCATAACTAAAAGGAACCTTTGTCACTCGGTGTGATGTTTTTACCTTTTGCTTGCGTCTGCGACCAGTGCGCTACTCAGGTATGTATAATTATTTGCAATGCGATTCTATTGTAGCATCATTTGACCTTGACCTTACAAGTGCTGATTAGAAGTTACTAAGGAAAGGATATGGGGGGGTCAGCCAACTGTTAAGAACTTCCCAAAGTATTTCCTGTTGATAACCATAAGTAGTTTCATCCATGAATTCGAAGCATCTCATAAAAAGATGTGTACCAGTTAGGAGAAAACAATATCACATTGCTAAAATAACATTTAAGAATGCAATATTTAATCTGTTTCATATAGATAAAAATATTTAAGTACATACTGTCTCGTTATAGAGATGCTGGTAGTTGTGATTACAGAGTGGATAAGTGGACCGATCATAGGCAATCGAACGTTGTATTGTATGTGCTCCTTGATACGCACATGTATCTATATGTGTGTAATACGTTACATAAAAAAAATCCTCACCATTTAATGTTTACCTGTTTTACGTCGTACGAAAGTCATGACGTTATTTTGTCATTTATTTGTTTATGTACTAAAACGTTAAATAAGTACTCTTTATACATACTCCCGTCTAACATATGTAAGCATTACGTTGTCTTTATATGACGCCCGTGTGTGGCCTGAGGTGTCAAATAAAGGTTATGTTCTTGTCGTTTTTGCTAAATGAATGGACATATATTGCCAACACTTTATTTCAATCCGAGTTCATAGACATGACCAAATCCTATGCATGAAGACATCGATTACGGCAAATAAGGTGAGAAAGTATTCTTTATTAATGTATTATAAAGCAAAACTTCAGTAAATGCCGAATTTCTAATAAAACTGACTTGTCTCAAGTTCGTTTTCCTTTCATAGAGCATAATTTATGTGTATATAATGAAAGGACAGATACCATTTAAATGAGAACATCTATGAACGATAAACGGCAAGAGAAGCATTCAAGGGAAATAACAAGGTCTCAGCAAAGAGCTTTGTAAAGAGTTGCTTCTTATTGATTCATTTTGTCATCAACTACGGTTCTAAAAGGCGGCCTGGAGTGGCCGGTTGTCTAAGGTGCTTACTGATCCGGATCACTGCCATCTCACGTCTGTCTGCATGGGTTGAGTCTCAGGCTCGGCTATTGTGGGTACGTGAGAAAGCCTACCAGTAGCTTCTCGTGGGTCGGTCGTTTTTTCCCGGGAGTTTTCCAGGGTTCTTCCTCCACCAGTTATACTGACCGCGATTTATATAGCCTATCTAGTGGCGTTAAGACTTCCAACAACAACAATAACAACGATTTTAAGAACGTTCATTGTCATTTCCCTCTTTCTAACAATATAACAATACCACAATCCCCCAGGTGTGTACTATTTTCATTAATTATACAATTTCAAGGCTAGATATATTTTTGAACATTTGCAGACTTCATGGTTTAAAAAAACAACTCGGTGTCTGTTTTAGAGGACACTGTCACATTAGAGGACAATGTCACTATAAAGTCATAACTGCTTTAAACAAGTGTCCGCAGCGATCCAGATCTTTCCCCAGTCTGAAAGACTGTATGCTGTTTGTGAACAGTCTGCAAAACTCTTGTTTTTCTTTTTCATTTGATAATAAATGGACCGATGCATACACATATAGCCTATAAAAGCACTCTTTAATGATCATGCAATACAAGTTAACGCCCAAAGTTGCAAGTTTGAGCAATTTTACAAAACCGGATTCCGCATTTCACTTCAGTAGACTGGCCAATCAGATGTATGCACAGCTGTCACATGAGTCCCAGATTACAAATACTCCAGGAAGACATTAAACATTTATTCGATAGCTGCTGATCGCATAAGACGAAATTTATAAGTTCTTCTGCAACATGGCGTCGAACAGAGCAAATAAATCGGGATTTGCAAAGGATATTCAACAAAAGGTAAGTTAAAATTCGGTAATAACTATATCATTCGGTATGCTACCTAACAATCAAGCTGTCGAGGGCTGTATGAGATATATATTCTTCTTTAATTATACTGGCTGGGTCCATACTAGTAGTCAAGTAAACTAGTCCCATGTAGATGAAATATTTAATGAATGTTTTTTTTTCTTTTTTCATAAGCGTTATTTTAAATCAAATTCAAAATTCATGTCGTGGCAAAACTTTTTATATTTATTTCGATCTTCTTTTTCTGTATGCATTCTTTATGAAGATTAAAACAAACCCTTGAAAGTATGAAGAGGGAGAAAAAGATAAAATAGCTCATGCAACCTTTCCATTACCGTTCTGACTGATGGCATGTGCTCCATTGACTGAATTTTAAATATTAACCATTTGTACTAATTTGTATCTATTCAGTAAAGTATACCTTTCTTTTTTTTTTTTAAAGAAAAGTTTTGCTTATTTTATAACCCCACCACACATACATGGCTTAGTTGACCAGTCATAAAAAAATCCGGATCTTGCATTATCTATAAACTTCCCGTTGATTTACTGCTTGCACTCTTGAGCCCAATTTAATTTGTTTCCAGCCTTCCATCAGTTAAAAGTTTCTGAATTTTAGATTGGGACAAATGTTTAGATCTGTCCTTGGATGATAAGGCCTTTACCTGATAATATTACCCAAAACCCTGGCCGATAGTTAGATGAGTCAGTCAGATACTGCTCTGAATACACTCATAACTTTGACGTCAGTCCTACGGAGCTTACCTCGAACGTCTATTGGAATGTCCTTTGCTTTTTCTGTGCAAGAGAAAATACATACCAGGCGTGCATAGTTGCCACTTTGAATTGCTCTCAATCCCATGGTTGTTATTACATCATAATAACTTCATAATGTAACAATGAACATATGACGTGTCATCATTAAAATATACAAAATGTTGTAGACATTTGAAACCGAATGTTTTCTTCAGTTTTCCATTATAGTTGCAGGAATAGCATTAAAAATTAAATGTGAATGTATTTTATTCATCATGGGTATACACGAATGTTATTCGTACATCTATCTGGATGTTTGTCGACCCAAAACTTATCAGTATGGACGGTATCAATACGATTATCTCACGTGCATAAAAAGATGATGACTCTCCAAATGATATGGTATCTGTCGATAGCTGCTATTCGGACTACTTCAGCTCATTACCTCATTACAAAGTAAAGATTTACAGAGAAGTTAGGATGTTATCGAACTATTATTTTATTTTCATACGGACCTTCTTGGTCAATCCTAATTTCAATTCATTCGTAGAAATAGTCCAAGTGGACCAGCTAGACTGTGTTTCTTTTCGTTCGTGGAGAAATTTATGTTGAGAAAATGTATGATTATTTTCTTCTTCTTCTAAATTACTGCGTCGACATACATCCGAGTTATAGATTTGCCTCACAGAAATAGCTGAGGTAGCTCCGAGTGCTCAGAGTAGTGATGAAAGTAGATGCGAGAATTCAGCGTAAGGAGCACTATCCAAAAGATGGCGATTGTAACTTGTTTGCTTTTCGCGCTTCAGTCATCGTCTTACAACTTGAATTGGGTCGGTGTATCATCATGTCACCTAATTGAATTACATCATGCATATTACAAAGAAAAAGTACATAACTCCGCGTAATTATGCTCACATTTAAATTACAGAAATATGCCCATTAAACTGCGACGTACGTACACATACACCAATGTAATCACGTGATAAAAAAATATGCTCTTAGTCGGGACGAACTGTTTGCAGATCCGTTAACTATCGATGGAAAGCTAAACTCTTTAGCTCAACCACTAAGTGGTTAGAGTGTTTTTTGTAAAATTCATATTTTTCAGCGGCCATTTATTGGATTTCTTTCTGTCTATTCTAGATTTATGAAAATTAAACTGGAAATACAAGTTTTACGGAAATGATTAGCGTTTTATTTCCGAATGTATCCATTAAAAATATCACAACAAGGGATGTTTTCATGATGTAGCTAGAGACATAACTTGTAATTGGTATTAATTGCGTTCATGGAATTTATTTTCGGGTCTTTCTTCAAAATAAAGGTCTGCTATTTTAATTATTTTTAAGCTGATCAAATATATCAAACCAATTTACTCTTCTTTTGCGTGACGAATATAAAAATATGATGGAGCTCATCTATGATAAGCCAGGCCTAAATTCAGCCCTACCATCTGTTACTAGAACCATTAAAAAAAACTGCTGAAAAGCGGCCGTTTAAAAAAAAAAAACGTATTGATTTATATAATGTTATAATATTTTACATGAAGTATAAACAGTGCTTAACATAAAGATTTGATCAGTGAAGGTCCCAAATATAGATTTAGTCGCACTATAAAATGTATAAACAATACAATGTGGAACTCCGGTGCTTGTAAACAACTGACGTCACTGTCGTACATGACGTCTAACCAGCCGGAACAAATGAACTCTGTATGCATAGGTTATTAAATGGTTATCAAAACTGGGACTGAAGTCATGTGACATAAGATGCTCTTGCGAGCTCCAGCATTCTACACCACAATAACAAAGACTCGTTTTTTTAAAAACAAATATTCAGCCAATAACCTTTTTTTTATATCTTTAAAACAAGCATATTAATCATTCGGTTATATTTTAGAATAACACAAGTGTAACAACAAATTATTTTCGCGTTTTATTCAACAGAATGGAACTTAACATTATAGTAAAATACACTACTCTACAGGAATGGAAGCGCGTATGTTTGGGTTGGTTCGCATTTAGGAATTCTAGAAACTAAATTTTGCTAAAGAGGATGAAATTTAATGTAGCCAAAGAGACACTACGAAATATTTATATTTGGAAAGATGCAATACAATTGAATAATTAAAATGAAAACTGAATATATCATTATGAACATATGAGCCAGAAATATTATGTCAAACTTTATTGCTGTGATCGTCGTAATGTTGTTGTCAAGACTGGTTGGGTAAGATTGGCAAGCAGTCAAGGTCATAGAGTTGTGGGAACGGCCTTCCATTACTTTATTGCGGTCGCCATTGTCCAGCCGCATCTGAGTAACCTGCGTTTCCTCGCTTCTATTCTGCCTTCTGTCACATCTTTATTGAGCACTACACCATTGAAAGCTTTTCATTCAAACTTCGAATAAACAACAAATAACTAATATCTGGTGGCATATAGCGTTCACGACAATCATGAAAAACATTGACCAGGCCCGCACCTAGGAAATTCTGGGACCCAGGCAGCTGACAGAGTTCGGGCCCCTTTCGTGTTTCAAATATGTGCGTACTCGAAAATGGGCGGGCCCCTATCTAGCTCGGGCCCCTGACAAGTGCCATGGTTGTCCCTCCACCCCCAGGTGTGCGGGCCTGCATTGACAGTTATGTTTTGATAGTAGATTCAGTGTGATACATTCGTACAAGTAAAACAGGTTTTGGGTCTTGAAAAACATGTATATCCTCTGACTTATACACACGGTCGTTGACACCGTTCAGAACACACAGTACACTACACCACATGAAACGTATTTGGGCCGTCAAGCATTTAGAAGGGGAAGTGACTCGATCGGTCTTAAGTGTTACACCATTCAATATGTACGTACCAGACTGCCGTTCAGTGATAGACCTAAGTTTTGCAAGCTAATATCAAAACTGTTTTTGTCACAGCAATACATTTTCCTGACGCTTTCTTGACAGTTCGTATCAATAAGTTAAAAAGGTTTTGTTGATCTAGTTATGACCATGTCTTACATAATTAAACTTTTTCTTATTAATGCATTCATAACTGCTTACTAGTAATAATTTAAAAGATTTACGTACCATGGAGCTTTCGCTTCAGTATTTCATGCAGGTAGGTGAAATGGCATTCCTGTTTTGCTTCACAGAACGGTGGGAAAGTTGTTCCCTATTGCTAAAATTACATTTATTTTATTCATCGGATCACTATGGTGAGGTAATATACCAGATCACACGATTTGTACATGTTCTGTCTGTTCCTTTTCTTAAAGATTGTTGTCAGATTGTCTGATAAAGCCTTTTTTGAAACGCTTTTTGCGTTAACACTTATTACAGCAAAACAGTTACGGATCTTTATCTTAGCTAAACATCTTACAGGTATATTGTCTGAACTAGGGCAAACGTTTGCTCCTTTTATTAAGGTATACGTACCATGTAAAGAGCTCATGGGAAGTCAAAGGAAGATTTTAAAACTCATACAAAACTATCTGGTTTAAAATCTTTATTGCGTTTTACTAGAAAGATTTATTTAGCAGATCATTTATGATCCTTATTCTCACGTGTTCAGTCACAATACAAAGAAATTAAAACATTCATAGTTTTTTAGTCGTGGAAAGAACTATGAGCAACATGAAAATGTATTCCGTTGGCCCGAATAAATTTATTATTTGTTTACGGCTGAAGTTTCAAATGTCATGTTTTAAATCAGCTGAGACCGATCTAATTTAATAAGGTGCATGTCTAACACTTAATAGCTGTAATGTTTATGTATTAGTACATTCCTGTTTCGCAGTGTGCCGGATCCATGTGCATTATTTACTGCCGTGTGTGTGTGTGTGTGTGTGTGTGTGTGTGTGTGTGTGTGTGTGTGTGCTTGTATGTATGTGGGTAGTTGACTGGATGTAGTAGTAACAATCAAACAGCCATATGTTATGTATGTATGTATGTATGTATGTATGTATGTATGTATGTATGTATGTATGTATGTATGTATGTATGTATGTGTGTGTGTCTGTCTGCTGTGTCTGTCTGTGTAATTCCATCAAAGATTACATTTTCACTAAGTCAGCAATCCGAATGCATTTATAAATAACGTATACTGACCGCAAAAGCACTTGATACACAAGTGTAGTGTTTGCTGTTATGTCCGGTTTGGTTTTAGACTATGACATTTTTCTCACTATAGCACTCGAATGAAATATGCTTGACTAAACGAAACGTAAAGCCAGCGATAAGTTCAAATTCCTTCCATGCATTCCAACTCCTCTATTTAGGGTGTGTGTCTATTTAATGCTCCGCCCAAATTATTTCACAACTTGATTCAGGTTGAAACTAAATGTTACAACTACAAAATTACACGGTGAAATAATATAGGGGGTCATACCCGGTTACAACACTTTACAGAAGAAAGATAAACAATGCAAGGTGGATCATGGGGCGTGGGGTTCATAACTGTGCCAGTTATTTTGGGGAAAGGTTTCTATAAGACAATGAGCATGCATGCAGTGTTTTGGTACACGTATTAGCAGATTTTTTAAAGATCTGAAATATAATTTTACTTGTTTAAACAGGTTAGACTGAGCGAACAAGCAGTGAGTGCATAATGCAGTGAAAATATCTTAACCGCCGACATATATTCATCGGGTGCTTTGCCTATAGCGTATGAACGTCTAGTGCAGGGATGCCTGCTTGCTACATCGACAGCTTTAGGCTAAAGCTGTTTGCATCATTTTAGTTAAATGGACGTAACTTAGGAAAACCAATTAATAAATAAATAATGAAATTAAAGATCGGAAATTTTAGCATGTCAATTTTTTTAATATATTTTAAAAATGTAACATTTTAGCACACAAATCTTACTGATCAGCAGGCTTTACAATCTGCTCTCCATCAAGAAGGTAATGATTTCGCAAAAGAAACATTTTCGAGGTTGCATCAAAACTTTCGATCTACGATCTAGGCGTAATATGTAGCTTGGGTGCAGGTATACACAACGAACACCGATTACACAGTCTATTGCGACGGTATTTGTTAAGGTGCACAACATACAAAATGAACAGCCATTGCACGTGCTGTTGAAACGTTGAGGGAGCTTTTGATATTAGCATAGAAAATATGAGACAGCGAAAGCATTATGGCAAAATTCCAACAATACATAACAGATTCAAAATCTGACCACGATACGGGTGGCGACTGTGTCTCTTCTTTACCTTACGACATGGCAGTGGTTAGAATAGTTTTAAACAGCAAGAAACTATCGACGTCACGTTTCTCATTGAAACTTTGACTAAATCCTGCCATCTGTTTTGAGGTAGCAAAGAACCTTATAGTACAGTCCGACATATAATCTTTGACAGGACGACATGAAATTGACGAGAATAAAGAAGACAAAAGTGAGTCAAAATTTGTTAAGAGGAGACAAAGTGAGTCACATTTATGTAGAAAGGAGACAAAGCGAGTCAAATTTATGTAAAAAGGATACAAAGCGAGTCAAGTTTATATAGAAAAGTAGACAAAGTGAGTCAAATTTATGTAGAAAGGAGACAAAGTGAGTTAAATTTTTGAAGAAAAGAAGGATTAGGATGATGATTGTCCAGCTGTTAGTTCTGCTAATGCTGTCTGATATTCCGACGTTTTTGCGACACATGATAAGTGTCCGCAGAGAACATCGATCATTAGATAAACAAAGAATATTATGTTTTGATATCAACGGTTTCATCAGCTGACGTGGTTTACATTTTGAGATAGGTTACTAACCACTAATTGTGCTATTCACGTAGGCTTTTCTCAGAACTACTCGTTGCTTTCTTTACACCTGTGATCAACAATGAGGTTAACAATCCCACGAGTGATGTGCCAAATAAAGTACATATTTAGAATGAAAAGAAAAGGTTTGTTCAGCACCTTTAAATAGCCAATGTATCAAACTACTAATAATATCAGGCGATGACGCTGCTTCCCTTTGCTGTAGATAACGTAAATAAATAATCGGACAAATTTTTCAAACCTTTTTTCATATTATCAAGAATAATTCTCATTGAGTTCAAGTTGGATATGGTGTTGGTGGAGATTGTGCAGGTCATTTTGGTGGCCAGTGTGCAGGTTGTGGAGAGTGTACAGGTGATGTAGGCGGAGGGTGTGCATCTGATTTAAGTGGAAAGTGTTCAGGTGGTGTAGTCTGAGACTGTTCTCAGTACCTGATTACCCAAATAGTACACCAAACACGTTTCTAGGTCACCAGAACAACAGGATGCCAGAAAAAAATTAAAATTAATTCTTTGAATGTCATATATTTGATCATTTCGATCTGCATGTACGAGTACTTTGATTTGGAATTATGGCAACACTTTTTTTAAGAAACAAAAGTTTCACATTTTGTAGGAAGGGGTGGGGGGTGGGGGTATCAAAATATTTTCAGTGATTAGGGCCCTGGAAGACCTTAATACGGCAATGAGAATGTGTAGGTGATGTAGATCTAAACGTTTGTTAAGAAAGAAAACAGCATTTTTATTTACATTATCTGTTTTCGTTGAAGTAATTGTTGATGGTGTTATTTCTATTAGTAAAATAATTTAAACAATTGTTATACCCCTTTCTTTAAACAACTTTCGGCTAATAGCAAGTTGTACCTCAAGTTTTAACTGATTATCTCATTGTTTTCTCTGAAAATGATATTCAACTTTGTCAGCTGCCGAACTTGTTAGGTCTTTATGTTTGCAACGTTTCCAAACTACTCTTATTTGCTTCCTTATTTTTCTGTATTGATGTCCAAGCTAGTTCTTCAGTCTGTCTTTGATACAGTTTAAGAACAAGGTTTATTAACTCTCATTTTGGTTGACAACATTTTCAGTATTTGCCCATCATTTAAATCATTCTCTTCCTTGTAGATAATAATCTTTAATTGTGAGTATCTACTTCCTTGTAGATAATAATCTTTTACTGTGAGAATAGTTTCTGTTCTCCTTAATTGCTCATCAAATATCACATTTGTGTGAACGCATCTCTGTTTCCTCGAGTACTTATATATGTTGTCCTTGTAGAACAGTATTTCCAACTATACAGTGACTGTTATATCCTAATGACCTTGTATAACAGTACCTAGAAGCTATATATTGAGTGTTAAATCCTCGTGGCCTTGTATGCAGGATTTTGATATTCTTTTAGTTCAAAATCTTTACTTATTTTAACTACTTATTAAGTTATTTACTAAGCAAATAGATGGACAAAAGCCAACTGGAGATAGAAGTGGGATTTACCGAAAATAAAACCCATAATATGACGATGAAGGTCATTCTTATTATCATCTTCTGCCTGGCGAGGTTTGGCCACCTTGGACAAAAAACAGTTTGTAGGATACAGAGTATCTTTTAATGCTGCCCATAGTTTTCATCTCTAGCTACTTATAATACCCTATAGATTTTATTATTGTGGTACTTCGTATATAAATATGTTATCAGTTAGTTTTTGCATTATTTTTCATCCCTGCATTGTTCTCATCTTTGTCTTTCTATACGGTTTGCACTATGTAAAGGCTTGGCTGAACCGGATTACGTTTTTAACTAATTGATATTTTGAACATATTTTTGTACCTCTTTACCTATTCAGTTATATTTCGAAAATTAGGTCAAACAAGCCACACTAACATCTTAAGTCATGGAATAATTTTTTCTTCTTCTTCTCATTCATATGTATTTGACCTATCTTGCGATTTCCTTGTCAAATAAATGAAGGTCAGAAGGTAAAAGTAATTAAGAACTGTAACAACGTTAAGTTATAGTTATTTTTACATTAAACTTACTTTATTTAAAATTTTCCTGTTCGTGTCACCCCTCTGAGATGGTGTCACCCGGTGCGGTCCGCACCCCCCGCACCCACCTAGCGACGCCATGACCAAAAAGACAGAAAATCAAGATTAAGACAAGGGGTGCTAACTTAGTTTACAAAAACCGAGAACGTCACGCTGATTTGAACTTTGGACAATTGGTAAACGTTCATAGAATTTTAGAAAAGGATAGAGCAAAAGTATTTTTAAAGAGCACAAAGAGTCAAAGAGGTCGATAATTAATCCGGAAAATCCACACGATGATTCACTCAATCTACGAAATGAAATAAAACACAACAATGCACTCTATTGTTTGATATGGGATAATGTAAATCCTTTGCTGATTTGGTGAAAATGTTCCTTGTCTTCTGCTAAGTGTTCTCAGATGAGAATCAGTATTGCATTTGTATAGGATGCTGGATTTAACAATAAAAAAACTGACAATGTATAACCATCTAAACCATACAGCTTGGGTTTATCTGCCTATACATCAATGCTAGAAATGTTTTAAGCGTCCGCGTGTCTGTCTGTCTTTAACGTTAACTTTATTGCTAGATATACATCGAATGTTTTTGTTGAGGTTGTTTAGAATAATGTATGGCGACTGAAACAATGAACCGAATAAACTGTGTTTACCATGCTACAGTTAAATCTGATCTCATTGTTGCATACAGATTACCTCAAAGAAGATGCCTAACATTTAAATTTAAATAAACCCATTTTTGAAACATAGACATTGTGGAAGATTTCAAATTGATAATTCCATTTTCATTAAGGTTCACACTTGACAAACTAAGAATTTTATCGAATAAGTTTTAACACTGTAGCCGCACAGGTGAAAGTTTATATATATATATATATATATATATATATATATATATATATATATATATATATATATATATATATATATATATATATATATATATATATATATATATATATATATATATATATATATATATATATATATATATATATATATATGTGTGTGTGTGTGTGTGTGTGTGTGTGTTAATGGAAAGATACTACAGTATCAATACAATTTACAATGCAAAATTTAACTCTGCACTTACTGTTCCTTACATTATGCTTTTGAAAAAGCAATGGAAGTTTACGATTGATCTACCATCAACAAAGAGCATTGAGGAAGGTTTCATGCTCATGGTTCCAGTTACCTTGATCCAGTTCATAATAAATTACCTGATTGCAAATGGCTTTTACCTGATAAATGTGTACCGTAATAAAGAGCAAAATTGAATATAATAATACAGCATACAAACGAATGAAAAAATTAACTAAATTATAAATTGATTAGTCAAGGAGCTCAAATGCTATAAAGGCATCAGAAAGAAATACAACAGTGTATACATTATTTTTACGTTGGATGGATTGGGGTATAGAAATAATTACAGTTATGATAGGTTTGTGACAGATGGGTTGAGTATATTACGAAGAGCTACCGCTATAATTGTTTAAGTAACCTGTATGGTATTTAGAACAGTGGTGATAGAAATAGTTTGTACAGATTTCAACGTAATAATAAATAAGATAAGTAAAGATAAATATATTTTTTTTCAGCAAGATGAAACAGCAACATTCGCCATTTCCAAGTCTTATCAAGGGACGACATCGCAAATACTGAAATTAACTATAAAAAGTGTCTTTTTGTTAGCAGTGAGTTCAATAAATATAAAGCGAAAATAAAATCATTAAATCAAGCTGGACATCAAATTCTCATAGAAATTAACCGATAGGACTTAGCAAAGCATTAGCTACAAGCAAAGGTTTCTGAAACGTGAAATATATCTTATCAGTCTAATTGATAATATAAATTGCAAATTTTCCATTTCATTACAGAAACTATATTTTAATGTTGGATGTTACAATGGCCACATCAGTTACAAGAATGAACTATGGAAATTTAAATTTATGATGATTATTGTAACATTGAAATATACTTTTTAAAAATGCCAGAGCGGAGATGAATGGGATCGATAATAATAATGAAAGCATTTAGACTGAATGTATAAAATACAACAACAAAGTGATAACCATCAACTATGACGATTAACTGCTTTGACTCAATACCAGAGATATATACAGGTAACACCAAAATAAACCCATGGCAATTTCTTGTGTTTATTTACATTTAAACATTACGTCAGCAATGAAGGCTTGTGGAAAGTAATGTCCATGTACGGATACCCAAGAAAATGTATATCCATGGTGCAGAATTTCCACGATGGCATGCAGGCACAAGTCCAGGACAATTGAGAGACATCTGAGGCATTCCCAACAAGCAGGGTTGTGTTCTGGCTCCGCCACTACTTAGTATATTGTGACTAATGCTTTCAGAGACGGCGAAGTTAAAGTCGGCATCAGATACCGTAGATTTGGAAAACTATTTAACCCCAGGAAGCTAGACGCGAAAACCAAGGTCATGACAGACATAATCAGGGATTTCTTATTTGCGGATGACTGCGCCCTCAATGCTGGCTCGGAAGCTGACCTGCAATGCAATATTGACAAGTAGTCAGGCTTCTGCACAAGCTACTTTATGCATGCGAAACATGGACGACGTACCAACGCCACGCCGGGATGCTGGACCACTTTCACAGGAGGACAAGTCTCAGGAAAATCCTCAACATCAAGTGGCAGGACAAGGTTAGAAACACTGAGATACTCGCACAAGCAGGACACCTCTGCATCCACACCATCATGATGCAGTGCCAGCTACGCTGCGCCGTACATGTTGTACGCGTGCCAGACCACAGGCTGCCTAAGAGACTCTTCTACGGCGAGCTACAGCAAGGAGAGCGACCCCATTGAAGTCAGAAGAAACGCTTCAAAAACAATCTGAAAGCTGCATTGAAAGCGTTCAAAATTAACCCTGATTCCTGGAAGCAAACAGCAAGCGATTGAGTCACTTGGCGTTCTTCTGTGCACAAAAGCTCCAAGTTGTGCAAATATAGCAGGACAGCGGCTGCAGAGGCAAGCCATAAGAACACGTGTCATCAACCCTCCTAGAGATATCCCACTCATCCCCTGCCCCTTATGCAAACGAACATTCTGTGCAATGGTTGGCCTCATCAGCCACCTGCGCACACACAGACCAGAACCAGCCCTCAAACCCACGGATGACTAAAGAGGTCCTCGTCGAATCGATAGACGAACAACAACCATAGAGGTTACCATTGAACACCCCTGGACAACCATGTCATACCTTACATGCAAAAGCAAAATGAATAACATTCTCTGTATTAAAAAATCGTATCCTTATGTTCAAACAATTTGTTCAGTCCAGTTGGAAATAACTCCCAAAAATTATGCTTTTATTCCCATGTAAAGTCTCCATCTGATCTTCCCACGCCGTTTTCAGCCTAGCCTGTGAGAGCTTTTCAAATCTTCCGTGATCCAAGTTTTGTTAACTGCAACATAACTGTAAATTGGATATACGTTTGAGTTATTGGTTGATATGTACCAAGGAGACGATACTTTATTTCTAATTGATTTGTGTTGAAATCTTTACTTGATCATATTGAAAAAGAAAGTATCTAACCAGATGAAGCATTTAAAGGTAGACATGTTGAAATATCAGAGGGTGCAAAAATACAACTCTGTAATAGAACATGTTATGGCAATATACAATTGTAGCCGCGTGCTAAAACATACACAAAGAAGCACTAGAAACTGTATTAGCTGACAGTTTTCTCATCACAGATGAATCATATATATATATATATATATATATATATATATATATATATATATATATATATATATATATATATATATATATATATATCTATATCTATATATATATATATATATATATATATATATATATATATATATATATATATATATATATACTCATAAACAGAACAAACGAAACAAGCTTTTACTGATACTCAAGTTTCCTCTTCAATACAAGGCCCTGTCCTGTACGTAGGATACAGAATGTAACTGTCAAAAACAAAACATGGTCGTCGTTATACCCATGTATTGCTTTGAACAATCTGAGCCATATCGTTTCTCTGAAAACTTGCTTGTGGTCCAATAAGCACAATCTCAGTACATCTCATATTTCATACTCATTCTAGTCATGCAGTTTGTTTTCCTTCTCATTTGCACACTTTCTATATTAATCAGTACGAGTCCTAAATGAATGCATTTTCATTTTGAGCATACATTACCTCTTAACACTTGAATCAACCAGCATATATTTTGTTCGCTTGAGGGATGTGTAAGATAGCATCGTTACGGTATTGACTTGTATCATGGAACTTGATGTCATCCTTTATGTCGTTACTAGCGCGACGTTAATTCACATATATTTATATCGTAACAAAGTAAAATTCTTGTTTTGCCATATTTATTCTTATGGTTGCCGTAATAGGAATCGGAGTCGGAAGTCAACCATTCGGAAAACTCTTATCACTTTAAAATAACATAGACTGATTGTATTTACGTCATCTTTTATATTTCATACTGAACAACACCATCTCACTAGCACTACCTTGTTCTCCGACTGAACGATATGTCTTGCTGTCTTGTTTACATTTGAAATAGGTATTTCAATATGACATCGTTTAATTGTTGTCCTGTTACATATATATATATATATATATATATATATATATATATATATATATATATATATATATATATATATATATATATATATATATATATATATATATATATATATATATATATATATATATATATATATCAGCCAAGGTTGTTGTTCAGAGAAGTCAACGTTATATATCTTTGTTAGTTTCAAACCTAGTTGCACATAGAAGAGTTTTACGTGTTTGTAATGTATCACTTACTTATATTTATTTATAATGTAATGCCCTTTATAATTCATTATTTTTCGAACCCTTGCAAGCATCAATCATTTTCTTATTGTAACTGAGATAAATCCTATCGGTATGACATCACTAGTACAAGGCCAATCTAAATAATTGTGTACATAACGACTAGTTTGACCAGGGCAAACTAAATAATGAATTACATAAGGACTAGTTAGATCAGCACAATCTAAATGATGGTGTACATAAGAACTAGATAGGCCAGGGCAATCTAAATGATGATGTACATAAGAACTAGTTAGACCAGGGCAATCTAAATGATGATGTACATAAGGACCAGTTAGACTAGGGCAATCTAAATGATGATGTACATAAGAACTAGTTAGACCAGGGCAATCTAAATGATGATGTACATAAGGACCAGTTAGACCAGGGCAATCTAAATGATGATGTACATAAGGACTAGATAGACCAGGGCAATCTAAATGATGATGTACATAAGGACTAGTTAGACCAGGGCAATCTAAATGATGATGTACATAAGGACCAGTTAGACTAGGGCAATCTAAATGATGATGTACATAAGGACCAGTTAGACTAGGGCAATCTAAATGATGATGTACATAAGGACCAGTTAGACCAGGGCAATCTAAATGATGATGTACATAAGGACCAGTTAGACCAGGGCAATCTAAATGATGATGTACATAAGGACCAGTTAGACCAGGGCAATCTAAATGATGATGTACATAAGGACTAGATAGACCAGGGCAATCTAAATGATGATGTACATAAGGACTAGTTAGACCAGGGCAATCTAAATGATGATGTACATAAGGACCAGTTAGACTAGGGCAATCTAAATGATGATGTACATAAGGACCAGTTAAACCAGGGCAATCTAAATAATGATGTACATAAGGACCAGTTAGACCAGGGAAATCTAAATGATGATGTACATAAGGACCAGTTAGACCAGGGCAATCTAAATGATGATGTACATAAGGACCAGTTAGACCAGGGCAATCTAAATGATGATGTACATAAGGACTAGTTAGACTAGGGCAATCTAAATGATGATGTACATAAGGACTAGATAGACCAGGGCAATCTAAATGATGATGTACATAAGGACTAGTTAGACCGGGGCAATCTAAATGATGATGTACATAAGGACCAGTTAGACCAGGGCAATCTAAATGATGATGTACATAAGGACTAGTTAGACCAGGGCAATCTAAATGATGATGTACATAAGTACCAGTTAGACCGGGGCAATCTAAATGATGATTTACATAAGGACCAGTTAGACCAGGGCAATCTAAATGATGATGTACATAAGGACCAGTTAGACCAGGGCAATCTAAATGATGATGTACATAAGGACTAGTTAGACCAGGGCAATCTAAATGATGATGTACATAAGGACTAGTTAGACCAGGGCAATCTAAATGATGATGTACATAAGGACTAGTTAGACCAGGGCAATCTAAATGATGATGTACATAAGGACCAGTTAGACCGGGGCAATCTAAATAATGATGTACATAAGGACCAGTTAGACCAGGGCAATCTAAATGATGATGTACATAAGGACTAGTTAGACCAGGGCAATCTAAATGATGATGTACATAAGTACCAGTTAGACCAGGGCAATCTGAATGATGATGTACATAAGGACCAGTTAGACCGGGGCAATCTGAATAATGATGTATATAAGGACAAGTTAGACCAGGGTAATCTAAACGTTGATGTAAATAAGGACTAGTTAGACCACGGCGATCTAAATGATGATGTAAAAAAAAAAGACCAGTTAGTCCAAGGCGTAGGTAGGGAACCGACAAATTACCCAAAGGAATAAAAAAGAAGGGACTCGGCAGATACCGTTTATGTCGCCATGGTGGCAAATGTGATGCAGACCTATTGCCGAAATTTGCCTGGAAAGCATCGATTAACTGGCCAAAGGTGGCGTAATTAAAATAGCTTCCTGTGCTTGGGGATATTTGTATAGTTTCTACGGCGTTAATTGCTGGCGGTGTCGAAACGTAACGAAGATAAACCATGCTGTGAGATATGTGGTCTTGCATTGATTAGAGTCAATTTTATGTATAGAACGAACACGTCGGGCTTTCTAATTTACAACTAAAGTTGTATGGAGGTCTATGGAAATTTGGGGTAAAATTATGACTTCTAGCGGGAATCGCGCCATGGTTTAACACCATTCGGTCAAGTAATGACCCCTGGCTTGTAACAATATCAAGCACAACACTTTTCATTGTATCTTTTGTCCACGTATGTTATTCACTATATAGCTATTTTTGTGCAATTAACATTTCGGAGTGGTTTTATATTCTGTTTTAGACAATGGATCATTATCAATCCTCATCTGGAAACGCATACCTCAGGTTTGACTTAAGAGTTCCGTAGTATATTTAAGATTTGCAAAGGAGAAGATTGAGTTCAAGCACGCAAGGAATGTTGGCATGCACAATAGTGTATTAGGTCATTTACAGTAGTATTAGACAGAGATATATGAATGTCAGTAGGTACCTATTATGGTATAAATGATTCATGTTCTCTCTCTCTCTCTCTCTCTCTCTCTCTCTCTCTCTCTCTCTCTCTATCTCTCTCTCTCTCTCTCTCTCTCTCTTGTTTTGAACCGAAAAAACAATTTTGTCTCTCTTCACAATAATGCAGTTTTGTTTGTATGTTTTCTACGATATCTGCAAAAGCTGCACAAAATCAACCATTAAATTATGCACTTAGATGGCGATAATGAACGATAGTGGATATACACTTTTTAGGGCTGCGTTAATGGTTTCTTAAAGAGTAAATATAATCAAACGATATGTATTATTATTATTATTATTATTATTATTATTATTATTATTATTATTATCAATGCTAAGTGTATTTATGTTATTTCAATATCATGTATTGTCTTCTTTCGTTAGTTATTTTTAATCGTCATGATTTTTAAAAAAAGTCAAGAAATCATTTTCTTTAACCAAGAAGCATTAAGTAAATTTTACTGATTAGTAGCAGATGCCTAATTAGTTTCAGAAAACCGGGTTTCACATCTCCTATCAATATTGATTTAACTGATTATGCATTTTAGTTAATATTAACTTACCTGGACTGGGAGAGTTTAATATTGACATGCAGTAAACTCAAGTTACCTGTCACTCTTTCTTCACTTACAAGTTGTACATGTTTTCTAAGACTGCTTAAAACATTAGAAATGTCAACATTAAATGAAATCAAACTGAAAACGGTTTTCTAACACCTTTGTGGTTCTTACCTGTATCACAAGAAGATTCTGTAAATGTCAAGAAAGATACGAAATGAAATGTTATCCCGGATTTATTTAACTTGCTCATTCCCTGACCTATGATGAAAGATCTTCCATATGCTAAATCATTTTCAAGAAACGGGTCCAAAAACGTCACTATTTTTGGATAACTTGACGTGAACATTTCACTCACTGTACTAATTATCTATTATTATGTCTTGTCTGAGTTATATACAGTTCTTAAAAATGAATACAACATAGTCACCTGAGAATAATTACAAGGAACTGAGTATCAATGATGTAAAAGGTGAGAAATGCATTGCTTCCAAAATACACTATTTGACGTTAGTTCAATTGTACCCAGTGGGGGGGGGGGAAATTTGCCAATAATTTCATGAACGACGATAAAACTTTCAAAACACTTAAAAAATACACTTTACATGTCTATAATTCATTAAAATACTTGTGATGCTGTCAGTTGTTGATGCATAGTAAGAAATAATATAATGCCATAAATAATTCGCCTCGAGGTATAACGTGTCGACGTAATTGCCAAAACCAAAACGTACTTATCACACGTGATTGACTTTTCTGTGTCAAGAGTGAAAGCAGTGTTCAGGGATCTAAATATGTTCTACAAAATACAGAACCTAAAGGAGATAATACGTACAATCCAACTGTGACGGATCGAGTAGATATTTCTGTCTTTCGGGTCTGTGAATTTCATTGGATGCAGTTAGGTTGGTCAAATTTCAACTCTATTTCTTACATGATTGAGACACATAACTTGAATGGACTAACAAATAAGGAATTACACATGTAATGGCTTCTCTCTGGTACACGGTCATACTTTCGATGTTAAACTTACATAGTATCTTTTTGAAGTCAGTTGCCTCCACCTCTTTTACATACAATGAACCACTGTTAGCTGACATCACATACTAATAGATTTCGCTAGGACAAAGGATTAAAATATCTGCTCGGTCCGTCAAGGTGTAAATAGGGTTAACATATCTGAACCTGGGCTAGCGAAGATATTTTGACATGTTTAGCGAGTATATGTTTGGCGATTTCACTCGTTCTGTTTTTGATCATCTGTTAATAAATTCGGCGTCCGTCTTAAACAAACCTATTTCAGCTTTTTTTTAAATGCGTATGATAATATAAATATCTTGCACTCTCTATCGAGTATCTTTATCAATCTGCAACTGCACAGCCACTACCCGATCACCATTTGCAGTTAGTGAATCGTCTTGCAGAACGTTGGTGATCTTCCATCGATTCTCGACCATCTTTATAGCGATAAAACGGTATCAGAATCGAAGAATATGAGGTAGAATTACATACATGAATCTGAACTATGTCTGCCTTGACATCAGTCAGTGTACCCCAAGCGTACCGGGATTTTACATTATACTGTATCCTTAGGTCTCACTGGACATGTTGTTTGTTTGTTGTTTTTTTTTTTTGGGGGGGGGGGTGGCCAAGTTTTTATCCGACATTGATCTATAGCAGAAAAATGATAATAATATTACATTAAAGACACACACACACACAAGAAAATAACTAATGATATTTGTTGAAATGATGCTTATAAGATTCTGATTGAGGTATTAAAGTTAATTCCTTATGCAACTAATGGCTTTTATACTGAATCAATACTGCCCCAATCACTCTTTTCTACATTCATTTTTTTACAGGAGAGAGCTATTTTGAATATTTTCCTGTGATAAGACAGCTAAAAGATTCAGTATGTGCCATATACATCAATACAGTTCACAAAACTGTAACAAATTAGCATACTTTTTATCACCCCTCAACCATCTAGATTTTTAGATACTTACCTCTGTAGCAGACACATGTAAATACACAAACCAAGTCCGCGGCTCATCTGAAGCCCAAGTTACGCATTTGATCTCCAGTACTAGTCAAATTGTGACAGGCAGTCACCAAGAAATCAACCAGTTTCCAAGCCTAACTCAAAATAAATCTAAACCACATTACAGATTTAGTTTATGTGTGAACTGAAAAATGCTAGGTTTGTGATAATTAGGCTCGTGCCTTCTGCCTTAAATATTACGGAGGTGTCAAAATCAAAACTATCCAGTGAGACCTACAAATCAGATTTGTCCTCCTTCCTCAACGTTATTACGCCATTGTTATTTACTTATGCTACGTAAAGCATGCACGTAGTTGTCTTTCTGGGAACAAAATGAAGATCCCCTCCCCACCTTTAACTATTTACAAAACTAAATCTTGGGCCGAATGAGTGCGAAACAATTTTAGCGTTTCTTCCAATTTTCTATATAGTTAGGTTCTTACGATAATGACATGGAACCGTTTAAAATGCCGATCCCTACCGGGTTCCGTCGCACATACCGCCTCGCCCACTCGTTTTACTCTTACCCCTATGCAAATGTTCTGGCTCCACCCATAAAATATTGTCGATTTGTTATGCTTTTACTTAGATATGCATACAGCCTATACTTGATAATGTTGGTTTTAAGCAAAGTATAAACAAACTCATTAACTAAATAGAAGCGCCCGTATAATAACCTTGGGATTTGTATTGATTTAAAGTCAATATAACATAAATATGATAATTTTGTTGTAATATTTCTTACGTCACGACTGTACTATTCGGGGATGAACAACGGCATTTCAATCCTTATTGGCTGATTAGGTCAGGCAGTATACTTGGGTTCCATGTCAAATATTTGTGATGGAATTAGGCTGACCACAACGTTATTATTTTGCTTTCGAGTCTGATCTAAAATACAAAACCGCAGGAAATTTTGTATCATAATATTTCCTTTTTAAGGTCAGCTTTGTGAAACCACACCCAGCAATAAGCTAAGAGAAACAGATATAACTACCACGTGATCCGTTTACGCAAATTATGATTCACCGTGTAGCAGTACTTGTAAGCGTTTGGAGGAAGTCACCTTTCATTCGCGTACTCCCGCTGTACAACTATATAACGAAGTAAAGACACCACATATTAACTAATTTGCCATATTGTAATATTCCGTACTAAAATGAGCAACCACAGAGCTGAAAAATCAGGTTTTGCCAGGGAGGCACAGATGAAGGTAAGATGGCATGTTCTCTTTTTAAACAGCATCTTTCTTACATATATTGATTTCAAAGCACGCAGTTGGGATATGAGACTTGAATATGTTATCTACTTTTCCATGTACATTACAACAGACTTGTCTCCCGTGATAATGTTGGTGAGGCTCCTTGCGGGTTTTGCAGCGTTTCTGTCTGCTATACAAGTACAAATACCAATGTATTGTTTGGCATCATTCCTCTCCGTTATTTCTTTTAGTAAAATTACTTCATAGGACTGTGCCGAATATCATATTACCTGAAAGGAAAGTTAAATTTTTATGAAATCACATTTTCTGTCCTTTTTATAATTAACTAGAACGCGGAATGTCATATAAATTTTAAGCATAGTTCAGAAGTAAGAGCCATTTTAATGCAACAGTACTCAAGACAAAATATTTTCATTGAACTTATAAATTCGGCAACGTTTCTTCGTCTCTACTTTTACCACCTACACTTATGTACGTGTCTACTGATCGTGTTAACTTTGTAAATTTATGTATGTATTCATGTGTTTTGTGTATAGTTGCAGTTTTAAAATATAATTGATAATTCTAGTCTTTGAATTGAAACAGATTTAATTTAAAAAAATTAAGTTTTTATAAAGTGTATTTCCAGACCTTGCAAAAGCCTTATTAATGTGTAGCTATGGAAAAGTTATTTCAATTAAAGGGCCATACAGTATAGCTTTATCTCACGAGCTTATCAATAGATTGTTTTTACTTTTGTTTACCACACGATTTAAAGAAAAACTTTACAAGTCAAAACATGGGAAGCGTTTCTCGCGTTTTGAATTCTTGACTTTTCTTTTCTGTACACTGCTATACACAGCCTAGTGGCTAAAGCGGCTGACTCACAGGCGGGAGGTCGTGGGTTCGATCCCCGACAGACACTATACGAATGGTACTAACAGCTGTCTTTCTTGGCGCTCAGTATTAAGAGGCTAGTGTCAGGACTGGTCGGTCTGTTGTCAGGATAATGGGACATCATGCTGCTAATCTGCGGCACGATGCCCCGGTGCTAAACATTGCTATAAGTTGCCGCACTGCAGACATCGTAGAGAAATGACTGAAAAATTGTTAAAGCTACGTTAAAAATTCCAAATCACACACATACACACACGCACACACCTATACCTTTTTGCGTGACGACAAACTCATGTTTGCTACAGGTTTGAACAACATTCACATACATGTATCTCTCCCGGCAGATTTGCTTTCAGGTTCAGTGCTCCGGACTTTAATTTTCTATACAGCTATGTATGACGACAAACTGCCTTAGTTGCTACAGGTTTGAAAAACATTCATATATGCCTGCCGGTTGATTTACTTTCAAGTCCATTGTTCCATTTTAGAGATACGAAACGCTTGATTGAGCAATTATATTAACGTTATTTATGATACACAGCATGTCTCGCAGTTGTTGTGCGATGGGAATACGAGTTTTCTTAACATCGGCGGGGGGGGGGGGGAGCGCAATAGGTCAAGTGTGTATAACTGATAATGCCAAAGAGAAAAGTGGAATGTTAAGAATTTCTTTGTAGAAAGTTCAGCGCTGAATTTAAAAATAGACGAGCGCTCCCAACTTCACCCTCTCCTCAAAGTGACACCCTAGCCTCCTCTCAGCCCTTCAAGAGCCATATCAGCCGATTTTCGTCAGGCCACTGAAACTCCATAAAAATTTCATCTTTAAGATCTTCTTGTCACCAATTCCATCATATTGAGTGTTTCAATAAAAGACTTCTGGTGATGTGTAGATGGTTCTGTGTGACAAGATCAAGACAATTTTATTACTGCTTCTTTTACATAATTGTTGTGATGTGTTGTTGGTCCTAAGTTATGATGGCGCCGATCAGACATACAATATGGCCGCCATGGTAGTCATCCTGTTTGTTGAAGCTACGTCTTATTAACAGGTGGTCAAGTAGATATAGCAATGTTAACTCTAAGAATTTATGATATTCGGTCATAAATACAAATGCCGCTTATCACTACTGGCCATCTGGAAACTCGTACTATTACTTATGTTGAAAGAACTGTTGTTTTGACATGGAGTTAATACTGGCCGCCATGTATAGCCATCGTGTGCAGAAAAATGGCGTTAAACCCTACAACAACTACAATAACAACGACATGTACATTTCTCACTAGTGACAGCGTTATCGAAACGAATGACTGTACCCACATTTAAAGGATATATAAACGCCAAAGATGTCTTTCTTGGCGTTATTTAGTTATTACTTTATTAAAACAATGGTTAACTAACCTCCACATTAACTGTCGCAATGACCAACACTAAAACCTAAATCTCTATGGTTCTACTTCTGAACGGAGGATCTTATTGATATGGTTTTTCACGAAAACGCTATTACAGGAATATGTAGCATGTTCGGAATGAAAATTAGCTCATCCAGCGTCCATAATAACATTAGAGCCACCACCTCTCAAATCTTGTTACCATTAATCTTCCATTAATAGTGCCATAGACTTGAGGTTTGATTAAAATGGTTCTTGCAGTGTTTAATTTCTACGTTTAAATATATATCATTGTTATAGACAAATCATTTTCATGAAGGGGGGGGGGGGGGGGGCGAGTGCCCGAGTGGTCTAAAGCGCTCTCCGTTACGGATCACTGCTATGTCACCTCTGCGTGGGTTATTTTGACTCGGTTTCCGTCAATGTGTGTGGGTGAGAAAGCTCGCCAGCAGCTTGTCGTGGGTCGGTGGATCTTTCTGGGATTTTCACGGGTTCTTCCTGCACGATTAATACTGGCCACCATGTATGCCTATCTTGTGCTGAAACATGGCGTTAAACCTACAAGACCAAGTAATTTTGATCATTTGTTAAATGCCCAATATAAACTAATTGTTATGGAGATTTAAACAGCTTACTGTGCTAAAATTATATGTCTTTGTTAGAGGAAACAAATTAAATCAGGATTCCGATCTTTTGTAACCCGATTCAAGCGGCGTCAAGAAGGCAGCAGTATTGTAGTTCTGCAATGTTTTGGTTCAAAAAGCACTTGTCACGCGTAAATTCAAGATTCGCCTCACAGCAGAAAATGTGGTTTTCGTATAATGGATTTATTTTCGTTTTAAGCTAGCATACAGTTTGCAGTCAATCGACGGTGACATTTGCAACATGTGTCTGTCATATGATACACGAACCTACTACAGTTTGTACCCTGCTTTTATAAGCGCATATGCCCTTAAGGTATAGATTATATTTATAGCCAACGAGTCTGCCGTGCATCGTCCGTCGTGCCTGGTCGCGCCTGTCAACTGTTGCTTGTTACCACTCTGACGAACATATTTCGGATCCGATGTGTGTGTGTGATTTGGATTTTGTTAGCTTAGCTTTAAAAAAAAATCAGTCATTTCGCTACGACGTCTGCGGCGTGGCAGTTTAGTGATGAGTAGCACTGGGGCATCATGCCGCATACACGTAGCATGATGCCCCACCCAGTCACTTACAAGACCCAACGCTATCCTCTTAATCTTGAGTGCAAAGCGAGGCAGCTTTAACCACTAGGCCACCGGATCCGAATTTCATCAGACTTGGAAAGATGACCATTTATCAAGACTTTTTAAATCTAAAATTAAGTTGATCTTCCAGTTCTGCCAAGGCTTTGTCGACCCTAAATCTAAAGTGCTCTTATTTTAATTTTACAAAGTGCATGCGCAGTCGGAGCTTGTGACCCATCGTTATGGGGTTAATTAATGAGCGTATGTTGTATGCATCTATATTTCCTTATTTTGCTTTGTGTTAAGAGTGGTCAGATATGTATACTTTTGCACCCCCACCCCTTTTTGCTGTTGGCGCTAAAGATACCCTCACTTATGACCGTTAAGTATCCTCGAGATTCATTTATATTATACGAAGGGAAATTTACCAGGATTCACCTATTCGGAGTGTCCTAAAGACCAATTTTCCGGTCGAAATGTAGGAATCCAGAAGTATTTGCGTTGCTAGATAACCGACTTTAATCGTATTTCATGGTGCTATGGGTTTGAAATACATTTTATACGTATCCATTAGGTGACTTAGTTTCATGGTGCTATGGGTTTGAGATACATTATAAATATATGTATATCCATTATGTGACTTAGTTTTTTTTCCGTATCTAGTTAGCGTCCTCTTCCATCCAATATTTTGCTAAAACTACAAAGCGTGTATAGTTTGTTACTTTGGCCCAGTTATACGTTTAACTAAGTCCTAAAGCCTAAAATGGAAACTCTATTACAACTGGCATTTCTTATCATTATGTGTCAAGTGGGTCGCATTCGTAATCTATGGGTCTGGGATTTGATACCCTCCCCCCTCCTCCGATTCGTATGGGATACCTCGGCGTGTCCTTGGAAAACAAGTACTTAACTCCCATTTCCTCGGCATAATTTTGCCAAAAGATTATTAATAGTGCCGTTAAAGCTAACAAAAGCATATATATATATATATATATATATATATATATATATATATATATATATATAATAAAGATTTGGATTCATTAGGTTTCCTTTAAGAAATATCTCGTTATAGGGTCTACACCTATGTACGTCCAAAATCCACCGACTCGTTATTGGGACTACAACTCGTTACTTCTAAAATCCGCCAACATTTGAGGGTGAGAAACCCTTCACAGAAAGAAATATTATGTAGAGAGGTGAGACCGTAAAATACAACAGACAAACATACACTATTTCAGGACCGTACATGCATGCGTCAACTGCACGCCATGTAGGATCCTTGTGTATGATCAATTTCGTTCAGAATCAGTACGTTTTAATCCGCATTAAAATAAATTATGCTTTCTTTGTGTTTTTCAGATGCAGGCAAAATACGACACAGAGCTTGCTAGTCAGTGCCTTAACTGGATGAAGACGCTTCTAAAGAGTAGAGGTGAAGTAGCTGATTTCTCCACAGATGGATCTGCGTCTAATTTACATGCTGCCTTAGAAAATGGGTATTGCCTATGCAAGTAAGTAGGTTTTATTCTTTTTTTTACAGGGAATTTTATGGAACGTGGTTGTGATCTCATGCTACTGTTTAGCCATATTTTATAATTAATTCAGTGAATATATGATATGCCGCTCCTGCAAATACTTTGTGAGGTGTGTGGGTAGAATTGATATAAAATATAAAAATAAAAGAAGAAATATCAGTGTGCGAATCTAGCAAAACAGCGGAAGTACAGCGTATTAAACTAAACAGAGTATTAAACCTGGATTTCAGATGAGGACATTTTATCATATTTTAAGCTCCGTATGCAAAGGAATTGAAAAATCACCACATTGTACAAGGCTAACAAGACGAACAAGAAACTTGTAATTTGACATTCTTATTGGTAACAGGTATTGTGCAAATCTACGAGGCAGGCCGTTAGAAAGGAACAGGAAATTACCATTATGTCTGAAAGAAGAGACATTCCATATTTAGCTATAAACACGAGGATTTACTACCAAGTGTCTCGAGTCACACTTTCACTTTCATTTATGGTACAGTCTAAAACAAGGATAAATAAAAAGCAAGGGCCAGTTGCTCGAATCAATTTTTAAAAAAAATAAATTACTCGTTTTGTGTTATGACATTTGTCTGTTCGTCCGTGAAACATTTGCTTGACTAGCCCATAATTTTTAATGGTTGGAGAAGTCTTCACGAAACTTTAGCAAAGCATATACCACGATATGAAAATAAATCGGTGATTGCTTACCACGCACAGGTATAACCTTTAAATTAGTGAAAATATGGAGGGGGGGGGGGGGGTCATGGTAAGGTATAATATTAGTCATTGCCCAGTTTCCGTATTAAGGCTATGACTTTAACCCCTCAGAAATATATTTATGAGACTTTACCCAGGTCAGCTCTTTATCAATAATGGAATAAATAATATCACAGCTTATTAAAGGTCAGGGTCATTAGTATGAAAATTTCATGAGACGGGCTTATCATGTGCTGCTTCCAAAGCTCTTTTCATTGTGATACCCTCAGTCGGTCCATTTGTCACACCTCCTGAAAGCTTGGTGATGTATTCCTGTATGTCTCTGTGATTTAGCTTGCAGAACTTGTAACTGAAAGGGTGCATGTTCATATCCAACCATCGGATTGGTCCATTTTGGTAACTGTGGTTTGTCCTTGGTCGAAGAACTTGTCTTCAATTTCCTTGGCATAAAATGACACTAGTGTTGCTATATCATAAAACAAACCAAATCTGTCCATCCGTTACCACACATGTCTTAAACCATGGAGTGGAAGTAATTGACACTCTTTTTGTGTTGCAAATGGGGTAATCATCAGTGAGAGGGATCTCCCAAGTGTTGGCTTTGGGAAAGAGTGATTGTTCAACTATTAGAAAACATTGCAATTACAATGACATTCTGAAATATCTCTTGTGAGCAAATTATATATATATATATATATATATATATATATATATATATATATATATATATTAAGAAGATGATAGTATTTGGCATTTAAACCCATCGGTCATTGTCCGATTGTTAGGGCCGAGAACCATGGTGGGTGATGGTGCTTTGGAATATATACACAAGAAGCATGAGGATTGATAATAGTGGGCCATTTTTACTGTAATTGCTGCTGACATGCATTTCTTTTGCTAATGAATGATCTTTCTTTTTTTGCAGACTTATGAATATTCTGAGCCCAGGAAGCATTCCTGACAAAAAGTTGGCAAAAAAAGAGACTATGGCCTTCAAGAAGATGGAGTTGATTGGGTTGTTCTGTGACAAGGCTAAGGAATATGGGGTTCCACAGGAAGAAGTTTTCCAGACGGTAGACTTGTATGAACAGCAAAATCTTTACCAAGTTGTTGTTTGTTTGAGTTCTCTGGCAAGGAAGGTAGGTTTCATTTCAGTACCATATCATCTCCTTATCGAATTGAATCTGTAAAATAAGCCATAATGCATGAAAATAATTGTGTTTTTTTTTCATAAGATCTTTTCATTTCATTGTCTGTGACTGAAAGCTTTGACTTTAACCACATTAATTTTAATAAGATCGGTCATACATGTCCAAAAATTGACATGTTACATTTACAAGTTACATTTTTCTATTAAAATGTAGCGATTTTTTAAATAATATATCTCAATAACTGGCAAGTTAAATCACCTTTTTGCTTAAATCAACAACATAAATATTAAAAGGTACAGTTAAAATGTTTCTTAAAAACTAGGCTAAATTATTTTTATATATATTTTGGAAATAAACGGGCATTAGGTATTAAAATTATTCTTTTTTTTACATTTTCTTTTATTGGTTTTCTTTTATTGATTTGTGTATTTATTTGAAACTATAATTAATTTCTTTATAAAATATTTGTTGATTTTAATGGTCAAACAAATTACTGGCATTTCTTTATAAGTAGATTTTGAAGGGTAAAAAACAACCAAACTAAAACCAGTATCTCCTGAAAGAGCAATTTTAGTTATGTGATCTTGACAGGTAATTTTATGTCACCCTCTTTGATTTAACAGGCTCAGAAGAATGGTCACATAGGATTTGGTCCAAAAGAATCTGAGGAAAACAAACGAGACTTCACAGATGAACAGCTCAAGGCAGGACAGGGCATCATTGGATTGCAAATGGGAACCAACAAAGGGGCTTCTCAAGCTGGCATGAACATAGGGAAAACCAGACATATTGTAGACTAGGATATTACTGGATCAGTTCAGCTTTAAATTGTAGTAGTGGGACTCAAAAACTTGGACCAGTGTACATGGGACCAATAAATATTACATGGGATCAATATTTTGAGCTTAAAATGTTCTCTTGAAAACTCATGTTACTATATCATTCCTGTATATCCGATGAAGTTTGGACATGTTCTTTTTCTTGTGGACAACATGAATAATGTACTACTGGAGGAAGCCTGATGTAAGATAGATATGCATGTGTGCGAATCGAAGTGAGATATCGGCATATCCAACTCTCGGCAAAACTGAGAGTTGTGTTCATGAGAAAATTAATTGATCAGATATATCAGGTCTTTTTTATATACCTTGTTTTGAATTTAAGCTAAATTTGTTAAACTTTGTTGTGTTGTATAATTTCTGACCGAGTTGAGTCATTCGTCCTTTCATTGACAAATATGGAATACACACGTTGCACAGCTTATAAGTGGCCTTCATTTTTAAAGTATGTTGCTATAACAATGTTATACTGTGGATTTATGAACAGCATATTCTTTGGTGGTTATGCAATTTTAGATGAATCAGCAAAAATTAATCTGAATCAGCATTTTTGAATGGGTTATTCACACCATTCCTTGAATATGTCATGAGTTAAGAATTTACATGGAATAAACTGTATGGCTATTTCGTGTTAAATATCATGTTAAGATTGAAACGAATTGTATATTATTTTCATTTTTTATATATAGTTCATTTTGAGAACTTGTTCTTGTTTTGATTATTATTTGCTTTTATGTCAGTTTATATCCTTTCCAATCAAGTAAGAAAAGTAAAACCTTACTGGACAATATAAGTAAATAGATATTGAAACATGATATTAAAATTTCTTTTTACATGGAACATCTGGCGTATTCATTTAGGCTTCCTATTTTCTTGCCATTTCTGTAAGTACAAAAATGGGTACATTTTTTATTTTTCTTTATGTGATGGTCAGACTGACCAATCTTGTTTCCCAAATAAGTTTCAGTTTACTATGGTCGTCATATATTTTGTTTTCTTTGTTGCCCGGAATGGTGCTGAAATACCGAATAGTCATAGTTTTTTCTCTTTCACTTTAAAGCAATGGTAGGCACATTGTTTTTATCATTTTTACTTTTACATGCATACTTATTCTTGACATTTACGGTTAAGATAGTTCAATAAATCCTTAAGTATTTATTTCTCTTTTATTCCTTTCATTGATTTCACTACAATGGATTTATCAAAAGCAAATTATGTATTTTGATCAGGTGCAAATAAAGTATACAAGTTAACAAGTACTAATAAGAAATACCTTTCCTAAGGTCAAATCAGACCATAAATTGATGTATGCTTTTATATACAACTATTTATTTCTTGTTCTGTCTGTCTGTCAATCAATCTATCTATCCATCTGTCTATCTTATATATCTAGTATTGTCCGTCTGGCAATCTGATTAAAATCAGATCTCCACTCTCCTAGTTGAAGATCTGACAGCAGCCAAATAGGGGTGTTGTTCTGGTGATCTTGGAATTAGCAAAACGGAAATGCTGTTTTCAAAAATCTGAAAGTGAATCAAATTGTTTGGCACACATTACTGATTATCAGCCATTATCCTCCCAAAAGTTAAATTATAAGACTTCATCCGATTGGCAGATAAAATCAGCAATTAAGGTAATAACATTGGTCACCAGAACAGTACCCCTTAGCGGTTGGTGTCAGATCTTCACGTAGGACAGTGGAGATATGATTTTAATCAGATTGTCGGTATGGCATCATACTAATCTAGTTAACCTTTCCACCTTCTTACTACACAACCCCCACTCCAGCTATCTATCACTGATTTTGAAGTCCAAGGAGGGTTAAGTTCCATATAAACTCCGCGTATAAATGAGAATTTTAAAAGTCCCATACCAGATGTAACCACTTTGCTTGAAGAGTTTAAAACATGAGACTAATATTTTTGCGCCAACCAATCACAGCGACCTTTACATTTGAAAGTGTTACTTTGAGATACACTAGTTCATTCATTGAACATTTGGGCAGAACTGTGAAAATAACTTTTGTGGATAGCAACAATAATGATATGTAAAATAAAAGTTGAAGTATTGAAGATATGATAAATCCAGATTAGATAATTAGACCGCATCTTATGATCTATAAGAAGAATGGAGGGATGTAATTTTATGACCTCTAAGAAGGCTTGACATTGGTGGCTCTCGATCTCAAATCTCCAAAGAGATGGAATTCAGTTCTGAATGGACATTGCGAGTCCAGTTGAAGTAAGATTTTTTTTATACCAGGTGTAACGCAATTTTCGGCTCTCCAATAGCAGCCAACGTGCATGTTAGAGAAAGAACCTGGAAGTGCGACGAACCCACGAAAACAACTGGCAATCTTTTTCAAATACCGTTGTTGGTGTAGTGAAGCTGGAGTATAGTAATGGGTTAATTAAAATAAAAACTTGAATTAAAGACAACACTGGGATGCAACGTTTATAATAGTAAAAGTACTGACTTTAAGCACAATTTCCAATTTAATGTTACGCTACTTATATTTGAAGATGCCTGAAAGATTGTGTTATCTATTAATTATTTGATTTTCTTTCCATATCTTTACAGTGGTTCGTAGTTCTTATCACGGTTTTCCCCAGATTCATTTTCCCATCTAGTTATACTGACAGTCTTGTATAGCCAGCCTATGGTGCGTTGAGCAATGGCATTAAATTATTTATCGTAGATAAACTATCGACGAAATTACTTTTCATCTGTGTAAGGCACACAATAGATCCCTGACACCATAGCGAGATGAATGCTTTAGCGTCCATGTCTGGACACCAAATAAAGACGCGTGTTTTAGAGTCTATACCTGGACTTCACTCACACACAAACAAAATTAATAATCTGGACATCATAAGTCTTGAATATATTTAGATCTGAATCAAGGTTTAAATCATATGAAATGCTGTTGTTGTTTTTTGTTGTTGCTGTTGTGTGTGTGTGTGTGTGTGTGTGTGTGTGTGTCTGATATGGATATTTAACATAGCTTAAACATTGTCCCAGTCATATCACTACAGTGTCTGCAGTATGGCAGTTTATAGTGATGTATAGCACTGGGTATCATGCCGCAGATATGTAGCATCATGTTCCGCCCAGTCACATTATCCTGACACCATGTCGACCAATCTTTACACTAACTTCTTAATTCTGAACGTCTAGCGAGGTAGCTGCTGGTATAATTTTCATAATAAGTCTATGGTATGACTCGGCTGGGGTTGGAACCCGCGACCTCCTGCATCCGAGGCGGACGCTTTAACCACTTAGACCACTGGAGTGGTCGAAATGTTGTTGAATCTAGGCCAGGATTCGGACAAAGCGCTACAAAGAGTTGTCAAAAATAAAACTACCTTTAGTGCAATCATTGCTCTTCACACAGCAGATTCTAACCATCGTTCTCCCTGATTGCTCGGCAAATGTTAGTGGCTATGAAAATAACATAGATTTAAGTTTATGTTATCTGAACAGAAACCTAACTTTGCATGGGTGTTAACATATTGGCTGGTGTGGTACTTGAAGTGGATTTTCTCAGGCAGGTGGCATTTCTCTCTCATACGCCCATCGAAAATGGAAACCTAGGCACGAAGGATCTCATTAATTAAGTCACTAAATAAATTGGATCTGCTTTAAGACTGTAAATATCCTCCCTTGACCCTGACATGTACGGAGACAATCTAAATGATACGGAATCCAAGCCTGAGAACCAGCATAAATATAATGGCCATGCAAATAACCATGGCCTGAATATAGGTGACAAAATATTTTACTTTGTAATAAAATGGGAGCATGTCACTCAACATATTTTAATATTTTTCAGGAGACGGTTGCATTTTTGACTACTGTGTGTAAGGACGATAGCACGTGCTATCTAATAATATAATAAACAAGTAAATGTCAGAAACCTTTAGGAATTAATGTTAACAGTCATATGAATACACATTTGATACAATATAATGCATAACAAAGTCTAAAGGTTTGGTCTTGATAAAAATATGTTGTCATATATAGTTACTGTGCTGTGATTCAGGAAAAAATGGGTCATTACCAAAACGCTGGAAAATCAGGTATTGGTAATATTTTAGAAACATTTTCTCAGATATGTAGCTTCTTTGTGCCCATTATTTGAGTACATGTACCATGTTGACTTTTTAAAATAAACGCCTTAGACGGTCAATGCCCTCCTACATGTAACCCAATCTTTGTTCCGGATTTGTTTGTTGATATTGCCATATGAGCACACCGGTGTATTAGTGTGGCTTCGATAACAAGCCATATATGGTGAGGAATGAAAACTTGCGTCACTTTGACACATCACGCCATGGGAATTCTTTATGTTGACTCAAACTAAATTTGTTTAAATGAGAAAAACAGGGATAGAGATGGGTGTGTTGAATATTACAGGGATTGCTTTTTTAAATCTATTCCAATTCTGTAAAGAAAAAGAAGTGATTAAATTCAGTTAGACTGATCCCACCGCACATTATGACCGATAAAATATCATGTTTAAATGCGTAGTTTAAACTCTGATATATATATATTGTGTGGGCAGAATTCGATGCGATAATTATACTAAAAATCAGCCTCCCTATCAATCTATTTGATTGATAATTCTCCATCTATCTACCTGTCTGACTACCTGTCTACCTAGCCATGTAGTCATCTGTCGACTGTTTTTCTTTTTAGATTTGCTATTTATCTTATTATTTTAGAACTAGACATTTTAGAGAATAATTTAAATATATCCAACAAAGAATCAAGCAGCAACATTAAAAACAATCTTAACATTTCATCAAATAGTTAAGATAAATGCATTTTAAAAAAAACATTAAATGAAAAATATTAATAAAGATGTCAAGCTGATAGCATTTTTAAAAGCAGAAATAGTTCAACTTATTGTCATCGTGTTTTCTTCCTGTTTTGGCTTACCCCTATACATTTCCTCTATTTTGAACAACTGTTCAGATAATTAATATTCATGACACACAAAATAAAAGATATAAGAAAAACCTCAGTGTATCTAAACCCTATAACGGTTTATATCTTCATTTGTTTCAAATATATACATGTCACTCCTAGTTTTCTGCATACTGAATGCCAACATTTTTCTTGGCCCCTAAAACTACATTCGTCTATTACATGGCACTATTCTGAGATTTAATCTTAGCCTGGGAAGTCACCTGTCGACAGTCTAATTTAAATTATAATCCAAGTGGAAATACATTTGGACCATGTGTTGAAATGAAAAACATTGGTCTAGAACACGTATTGTGTCACAACCGAAATCGACTCCATCCCGTTCAAATCAATAAATAATTTAAGCCAAGATTTTCGTGAAACAATGATTCCTTTGCATTAAAATAATGTTCTTTACATAATAATAATTTTAGAAAATCTATCTTTAATCAATAAATGGAAATATGTGGGTGGAGTTGATATCACACTTGTCTCCATAGTAACTGTGGCTGTCTTTTTCTTTTATAGCTAAACATCCTGCTTATTGAAATTTACCTGGACTAATACTTGATATCGATGTTCAATGTATACAGTACTTGACAGAAAATTAATCGCAAATAATGAGGCATCATGTGGGGGGATTTAAGCATGATTTGCTGGCTCGACACAATTTGACCTCAATATTTAACTTCATCTCCATAAAGCTTTAAAAACAGTATGCAGTGGCAGGGTCCTTTCTGATTTTTTCCTCTGTATATTTTCGATACGGAAAAGTATAAGATTATCACAGATGCAAAGCCAAGATCGCATCGCGTAACCCAGTGATTTTCGTCTTGTTTTGACCGGGGATGATCTGTGATGGTTCCAATATGAAGCATTTTACTTCTACTATATAGGGCAACGTCTGTTGCAGGTTACTGACCAAATTTATTGAAATCAAGGCTGTCTGTAGCGGTGGGGTGGGGCACAAAGTTACAGACGACGGACGCTGTTAAGTCAGATGTGACAATACACATAATTGGATTGCTGTTGTGGGATTTAACACAATTTGTCAGCACACAATACACAGCGGCCACTATAGTTGGTGGAGGAAGAAACCGGGATATAAAAAAAACAACCGAGCCACGGGAAGCTACTAGCAAGCTTTCTCACACAAGGTTTCTCACACTGTCACATCGTTCGGGCAGAGACTCTAATTCGTGTGGGTACAGGCGAGATTTGTAATCTATAAACGCGAGCGCCTTAGACCACATGGTCACGTCACCAACGTTCCCTCTAAGCGCACGCAGCTGCTCAGACATCCCCGCGCAGCTGAATTGTCAATTTTCGCTCATTCCAACGTTAAATTTTGCTCGTCTCCGTAATGCTTGCGCAGTGCTCGCACACATCTACCATTCACTTAGAGGGAACGTTGATGGTCACCCTGGGCACGCAAACACAGAATGAAAATACTATATTTGTCTACTTATTCTGTTGACTTATATTTCTTTTTGTACCAGAACTATTTGAATAATGTCTCCGCGAGTATAAACATACAAAGTACTCTGTTAACAATTTGTATTCGTCAATTTAGAAAACATGGATACGACTTGAATGATTTGAACGATGCAGAGAAGCAAGCATGGAGTCATAAGAAAATTAGACAGACTCTCTCTCTCTCTCTCTCTCTCTCTCTCTCTCTCTCTCTCTCTCTCTCTCTCTTAAGATGATGCCTCAATATGTGCGCTCAAATTAAACAAGGGAGTTAACCAATATCCGATATTGTGTGTTGATTCACTATTTGAGGCTCGCTAACAAGGGTTGTTTTGCAACTTTACGGGCCATGAGACATTTATGACCAGTCACTAAAAGTGGATACAATTTGAGTCAAGTCACGTTCCCAATATATGATGTGGTGCCTGGCTATTTATCTGTTCAGGTAGTTAACCGCTGTTGTTTTTAAAAATGTGATATTTCTAAGTAACTAAAAGGCATAAAAGTAACATTCATGCGTGAGTGTATGCATACCAATGAGATATATGGCTTAGATACAGAGTCCGAATCAACCAATACATGTCTTAAATAAACAAAAGTCAAATTGTTATTTATTTGCTTTCTTCGCCGTTCCTTAACTGTAGCCATAAATAGCGTCTTCTGGAGCTGTATATATGTATGATGAGGCTTAATATAGGCAAGACCCAACTCGATAGAGTTGTCAAAGAAATTAGATCAATTTACCTCTATTTGGAAAATAGCTTTCTTAAAAACCGAAACAAACCCCCCTCAGATAATAGATTATATCTCTATTGAACACTTAGAAAGCAACAAGGCTTTCATTAGTATGTGCTAAATAAATATTTACTAAGTTGATTAGTTGTTGTCGGTTTAGGTTTAAAGTCATTTCTCAGCGCAAGAAATGCAATACATGGCGATCAATTATAGATGGTGGCGGAAAACCCATAATCACCGACCCACGTGAAGCTACCAGCAGCTTTCTCACATACCTACGTTGACCGAGCCCGATATTCGAAACCACGCGGACAAGCGTAAGATGGCAGTGATCGGCAAGTCGAAGGCTTTGATACTGGGTCATTCGGGGCCCTAGTTGATGTAGTACCGAAGAGTTTATGACTACTTATTTCACCCATTGCTTGCAGCTATGTACAAGTTATAATTCAATTATTTTTATTTTAAAAAAAGTCTTTTATGTTTTTTGTCATGTTGTAATTGTCAACTTTTTGTCACTTTTTCTTTAATCTATTTTTATTAACCATTCTCTCCCATACATCCATAATATACCACACCTTTATCCCTCTTACTGAACATTGTTTTGCTTCTTTTGTCAATGCTAACAATAATCGTATGTACAAGGTTCGTCAAAGTGAGTATTTTCGTTAGACTTCCGTGGAAGACGACAAAATATTATCCACTGAGCTGGTAGTCAATCAAAATTCGTTTCTGCCTTGCAGCACTTCCCAGGCGTTTGTGCCTCCTCATCAAGGACAAAATATGACAATCAATTTTTATGCCAAATTTGTTTTTAAGAAGTTTCTTCGCTCAACCCTCAACACTTAAGTTGTGCGCTGTGCGAAAATAACAGTTGCGCTTGTCCGATTGGTAGATATGCGACTATTTCAGATTCAGGGTGCGGGAAATCACTACTTCTACCATATTAGCCACCAACCAAGAACTGAACAAAACATACTGTTCTGGAAGTTGGGAAGGGAAGAAAGATATATGGCACCTGGATTCACTGGCTATACCGCGTCAATCAACCACCTGGACAATTGGTGGTCAGAAAGTGTTGTATGTCGATGGTGTTCCACTTTTGGGGCCGATATATACCCGGCTGTCTGGAAACAGCGGCTGATAGATGGAGCAAATGAAGCCGAAAAGTGGCAGCAAGAATAATGAGGCACCCGAAATATGCCATGGAAATTGCCACCATCGACTAGTACTTACATGTTTTTAAATATTTTAAGCGTGTACAAAGTTTGCAGCAAACGAAATGGTACCCTGTACATTAATTAGAAACTTAAAATTTCGCCCAATACATGCGTTTGCTTTGTGAACATATTAAAATGTTCACGTTGTAGCGCGCTTAAATTGTGATTATAGCTTTTGTTCTTTTACTCTTTGTTGCTTATCGTTGCAGCATTAGGTGTGCAAGATATTTTTTGGCTAAACATTTAAAACAGTTTAGGTAAACCCGGCTCTCCATGTATTACATCCATTAATTTCATATTTTAATATTCTCTCAATCCTGGTTAATAACACCGTGGTCGATCATCTTCTAGAGATGGATAACTACCTACAATAAATAATTAGGAATTAAAGTTAACAATCATATGAATACACATAATTAATAGGTTCCCTAGTATGCAAATATGATGTATAGGTTCCCTAGTATGCAGATATGATTTATAGGTTCCCTAGTATGCAAATATGATGTATAGGTTCCCTAGTATGCAAATATGATGTATAGGTTCCTTAGTATGCAAATATGATGTATAGGTTCCCTAGTATGCAAATATGATGTATAGGTTCCCTAGTATGCAAATATGATGTATAGGTTCCCTACTATGCAAATATGATGTATAGGTTCCTTAGTATGCAAATATGATGTATAGGTTCCCTAGTATGCAAATATGATGTATAGGTTCCCTAGTATGCAAATATGATTTATAAGTTCCCTAGTATGCAAATATGATGTATAAGTTCCCTTTGTATGTCCATATATATTATCGGTATTCTTCCTGAATGAATGATTTCCAATATATCAAAATTTTATTATCGGTATTCCTCCTGATTGAAATCATATGGACACGTCACTTTAACCAGAATGCTTTTGAAAATGTCGAGTTGGTCCTGAATGAAACTAGCACCAATCTGATATCCAATATGGCCGTCGAAACAGCACTCCTAAAGGGTGGTCATGGCAACACAAGAGTTTTACTGAAAGACTTCTATTTGGTCCTGACTAATGGGGCTAATATGATGTTCATTATGGCCACTATAGTTGCCATCTTTACAGCTACTTCTTCTAAGCATAATGTAACATTGTCATGGGATTTTCAGCCTAAGACTTCTTATGATCTCTATATTTGATCCTCAATGAAAATGGTAGCCATCTTGAAAATCGTGTTATCGACAGGAAGAATTCAAATGATGTGTAGTTGGTCAAAATGCAAATGATGTCTGTGTGATGTCTAATATGGCCAGAACAGCTGCTATCTTGAAAATACTCCTCCAAAATAAATGTCCTTTTCAACATGATTTTATTTGTTAGCAAACAATTTCTTAAGATGTCTTGTTGGCCTTCTTGAAAGTCTTATAAATATTACATCGTGATTGAATGGGCATATCAGCATGGTATTGAAAGACGTTTTATGATGTCAAGTTGCTCGTAAACGAAGGAGGTGCCAATTTGTTTCTAATACAACTGTCATAATGGCATTTGAAGAAGTTAAAAACAGAATACACTAAAGTAAATAATTCAAAGAGAATTATACCAGTCATGGTCTATCACTTGTCGGATATTGTTCACCGCTTATCATTTATTAGTTTAGCGTTTGTCGCAGCGTATGTTATACTCGTTTTTCACTTTTCTCTCCTTTTGCATTCTTTTCCGTTTAAAAACGTTCCTTCATCATTCCTTTGCATTTAAAAGCGGTACTTAAACATTGAACGGCGTACACAGCACTTGGTGATATACATAACTAACACAAAACTGACACTATAGGGAACGCCTGACGTTAACAATTGGGCATACTTTGATAAGAAAAATATATAACACTTGTGTTTTCCCTATTTCCCTTTTTCGGCACCGCTTTGTGCCCTTGAACCCAGTTTTCCCATTTGACGGATGACAATTAAATAATGCGCTGGGCAGACCTTAAATAAATAAACTCTGAATGTTAGAAAAATGTGACTAAAATCCAAACAAGCCAGATTTAGAGTCAGCATATAGTAGTAGAGGAGATCAAATGTAAATACATGTATTGAAATGAAAACCCTCTGGCTGTTTTCACTCCCTAAACAGTTACATCAAATTATGTGTTATTACAGTTCCCATGCATGGAAATATGGCCTATTCATAATTTCCGGTTCAAATAGCAGATGGTTCCCATGCCTTAAATAAAGATATTAGAATAATTAGGACAACCTATCAAGGCTTTCTAGGAAAAATCCTCCTGGTTATTGGTACACGTAGTCTAGCTTCATACCCCGTCCCAGTTTATTATTCTCACTGACAATATTTACAAAAATCTCATGATCCGCAGTTCTAAACAATGGCCGCATAAAGGTATACATATGCAACAGCGTGTTAATGTAATGTTACGATATTGTTATGACATCGATCTGTCATAGCTATCACACTCAAATGATATGCGGTCATAAAATTAGGGTTGCTCATTAAAATATTTATGGCGGTACGAAAACATTAAGTGCTTTTTCTTGTATATATCATGATGCAGACTGTTCCATAACACTGTACCAGTGCAATCAAAATATTTCTTATAATACTCTTTATATACTTCATTGCTTTCATTTGACCATGGAGCCCCTTTTAGTAGTAAATGTATTCCTTATAACTTCCAAACATTTTGATACAATGAAGATAAATTACTTTATTCCTTTGACAGTTAGAATAACTTTATTTTTAATTTTTAAAAATGCAATTCTTAGTCGTCATAGGTGATCAAGTGTTGAAAAAGGATGCTTTGGATGTTAAAATATCTGGACAATTTAAATGAACACGACCTAATCATTTTGATAATACGAGTAGTCTCTGTGTGTATAAAGAATTACAGGGCTTTCGCTACAAAGTACAGGCAAAATTTGGATAAACAACAATATTGTAAGCTTTTTAGATCAATTTATTAAATATTAAACTTTAAACTGTCTTAATAAGTATCCTTCACTTTCCTAACATTTAAAAAAACGTGTTAGAACTAGTCGTTCCGGATCCATTATTAATGTAAATGGCTTTTTTTTTGGAGCTATTCCCATTCTTAATATGGAATTTTATGCGAAATTCAGTGTTAAGTAGATTTGCATATTTTCTTGACATATATAAATTTGGATAAGTCTTTAATATAAATACACTATTAGTGCTTTTTATACAAACATGGACTAATACTGAATTTGAATTTACGATAAATAGTTGCAAACATTTTGCTATAGTGAGGAACAAATACATAATGGAATACTAAATTTCGGGTAATGCTAATACGATATTTATTATCTCACCCATTAACACAGAAAAGATTTGATATTTTCTAATATGGCGTGTCTCAAAACCTGTCATCCTAGGCGACCGTCTAGTGCGGGCCCTGTCCCAAGTACTGGTATTGCAAATGGTTGTCTGGGCTGCGATTAGGTCGGTTTATTTCACGAAATTCTACGAGGACAATTAACTCTTTTTGCCATGCAATGACTTTTATATCAAATTTTGACGTTGCGGTAGGAGTTCAATTAAGTCATTCTCATGAATGATATCTGGGTTTATCGTGAACACAAATGTACACAAAATAAAAGCTCATTAATTATGTAGAATCTGACGTCTCGATATAGATAGATCATTGACAGAGACTAGAAAGATATTAATTAGTACTATGATAACGATTTGCAATTATCTGTGCAGACCTTTCAAACTGGACCTAAAAATTCGTTATGCATTTAGCCCTATCCAGCAATCATGAGATAACATTTGTAAAAAAAAAATTTCTACTGAAATAAACATCTATGGATTGATGCATCTTGTGTAAAGGAGAGACTAAGGGTTATAATCTTGTTAGACTCTCCCGTTCCCAAGTTTATCAAAGGTGACATTATTTTAAAAAAAAAATAATACCACGATGGCGTAAATAAAAGAGTTGGATAGACTGAGAATTAGCACATTTAATGAACATGATTTACATTACGTGCCATATTTTGACATCATTGAAAAGCCACTGTGCTTAAATTTATTCTGAGAACTTCGAGATAGATGTGTCTATCTTAGAGTCAACACATGGAGGTATGACCATGTTTCTTAATATGAAATAAAACTTTTCATTTGATGACAGACACATCGAGACTGAATACCATTTTGCGTGTGCGTGTTAACCTTTTGAATTTCAAGGTCAACTAATGAACCTAGATTTCTTTATATGCATCAAACTAATATATATCGCTAATTTATTCGTTATATCTTCCTTTTTAGTTTAGATTGCAAAATACACCGTCTACACTAGCGATAAAGGAAGTATGGTGGCTGAGTAGTTAAGGTAATGTATTCGAGACCAGAACGGTTCGAGATTCTCATTGTCTCATCTGCACGTCACCCCAAGCCACAAATAGAGGATGTAACGGGCGTTTCGGTATCAAGCGTTATTAGTACAATATCGCACAAGCCCCTGTTCGGAGATATTGCGCAACTTGGAAAACAACACTCGAAACCGCCTCACGCTAATACTCGTTATCTAAGGATGACCTCTACGGTGTGATTTGCCCGGTTAGAATGGATATGGTAATCTGAGACGGTATCTTGAACAAGACAACACACGAGCCCCCGTAAAGATAAATAAAGAATTTAATCAAAAGAAAATCAAAAGAAAGACACAGTAAATTACAATTTCTTTCCTTCTGAATACACTTAGTTCAGAACACATTAAGACCGAAGTTTAAAATACTAGATACATTAATTAAATTTCAAACATTAATTAAAAAAAAGACAAATTTAGCCGTTAATAGCTGATAGCAAATTTCATCACGAAATCGAGTGTTCATTAACATTGGACCGCTTGGTAAATTCACAGTGACCTGTTAGACGACTGTTTTTCCTTCTGCTTGCGTCACGACTTTACTTTGCCCTCTGGTGAACGTGGGATTCCACAACTCTGACTTCTGACTTCTTTTTCCTTCTTTGAATTTCGACTTCCTCGTTATTTCTCTCTCTCTCTCTCTCTTCAAACAAACTATTTTCCTTTGAAAAGAAAAGGGTAAAACGCTCTAGTATCTCGTTAGGTTTTTGAGAGTTGAGATTGTCCGTCCGTCTTTCTGGTTCGAACAATCAGATCTTACTATCAGTGTTAGCATTTATACGGCTAACAAATACTACACAAGTCTTCAGATCAGATTTTCAACACCACCCATTAACCTATCTAAGTATATAAGGTGAAAAATGCTAATTCAGAATTCAAAGTACATTACTAAATTAACGTAATAACCGAACTATTCATACAAAAATATGAACACATCATGCAACTGTAACGAAGAAACATCATAACAAAGTACGTTATTAAATCAATGTAATACCGAACTATTCGTACCATAGTATCAATACATCATGCATCTGTAATGGCGAAAACAAAACATATAAATTACATCATGATAAATGTGAATTTGAGTTAAATACCTTGTGTTTTTGGCGTCTTACAATCGTTCCAAATTCAGTTTCCCCTGGAACCACAATTTAACGAACGTCTTTTTCTAAATTACGTTCGGAGTCTTCTACTGCGTATTTTCGGAATTAATGATACTGACCCTCTCTTACAGAGGTAATTCCTAGACTGGTTCAAATTCATTTGCTCAAAGAATATATTTCCCCCAATTTCAGGGTTCGACACACCCCTGATTTCATTTTTGACCAATCGGAATAAATGCTATTCCTACAGACATTTGGAAAACTGCCTATCAAGATGCCAAAAATGCCACCTGGGGGTCGAACTAACACCCTACCATTTGTATCAAATCACTCTGACAGCTTTACGTGAGAATTTCCCCCTTTTTAAGCTGCCATACAACTAGTCCGTTTTTGCTATAAATATTCTAACAGTTGACCCAGTTAGGTAAACATTCCTTCGTCAAACTCTACTCCAAGACAGTTAATTGTCGGCTAGACTAAGAATTAATTAATGGATTTCACTGACGAAAAATTTTGCACTTGACAGAGGAAAATTTGCTCCACTCCTTGTGATGGATATTGATGTTAAAGTGATGACAGACACTTTCAACAGAGTCATGACAACAGCTGCCAAGGACATCATTGGCCTTCATCAACCCCCCCCCAACCCCCCAATCCTTGGGTTACAGAAAAGATTCTGAATTTGTGTGATGCTCGAAGAGACCTCAAAAACATTAGACACACAACAGGGGCAATAGAGAACCGATAAATAAACAAAAATATCAGAAAACATTGAAGAAAGCAAAAGAGGATTGGATTGGATTGGAAAAAAGTGCACAGAAATAGAGAGTAGTCTGATAAAAAAACAGCAAAAAGGCATTTCAAATTGTGAAAAACCTCCCCAGACAGAAGCAGCCAAGAGTAGGTACCATTCAAGATGAAAATGGAAAATGCCTCACAAGTGAATGCCATTGCAGAAAGATGGTCTGCCTATTGCAAAGAACTCTACAACGATCAGTCCACAGGAGACACAGACGTGCTTGAGATTCAAAACTCCACAAATGATGATGATTTACCCACTTTCAAAGAAGAGGTGGAATCAGCAATAAGAGCAATGAAGAATGGAAAGGCAGCTGAAGTAGACAACATCCCATCTGAAATTATCAGTTTGATCAGCGATGCTAGTAAGGTGATGCTGAAGATCATCTTGAACAGACCGAAACCACAAGCAGAAGAAATAATTACTGAAGAACAGGCAGGGTTCCGGTTTGGAAGATGCACTAAAGAATAAATATTTAATCTTTGGAGTCTGTGTTATAAGTACTCACGACATCAACAATACATCTATCGTGTGTTCATATATTTCAAAACGGTCTTCGACAGAGTGTGGCATGAGACATTATGGGCTACAATGAAGAAGTATAACATGGGTCAAACATTGACCAATACCATCCAGCAGCTGTACGCCAAGGCTACCAGTGCAGTAATTGCTCAAGGTTCTGTGTGGGACTGGTTCCAAACAGTCAGAGTACTTCATGGCTGTCTCCTGTCAACATGCTTTTCAACATCTACTTAGAGCGCATCATGGTCGAAGGAAAACCACTTTGGGACAGTCAGCATTGGAGAGCGTAACATCACCAACCTCCGCTTTGCGGACGACATTGATGGGTTGGCAGGCAGTGAAGACGAGCTTGCCACCTTAGTGAAGAATATGTATGAAACATAGTACAGATTTGAAATGGAAATAAACGCCGAGAAGACAAAGCTGATGACAAATAGTAGGAAACAAATCTCAGGCAAGATTAAAGTCAGAAGACAGGAACTGGAAACAGTGAGCCAGTTCAAATATCTCGGTCCCATAATCACCGCAGAAGGACCAAGAGTAGAAATTTTGTCACGAGCAGCACAACCAATTGCTGCTATGTCAAAGCTAATGTCCATCTGGAAAGACAAGAATATGTCTGAAAACTAAAATCAGACTATTGAGAGTACTAGTCATTTCAATCTTTTTGTATTCATGTGAGACGTACACCCTGACAGCAGAATATCAACAAAGAATCCAGGCACTTGAAATGAGATGCTACAGAAGCATCCTTAGCATCTCTTACATGGACCACATCATAAATGAAAACGAGCGTAACACCATCAGGCGCAAATCAGGCCAATACGAAAACCTCCTCACCACCACCAAAAAGAGAACGTTGAAATGATATGGCCATGTCACTAGAGCCAACAGTCTATCCACAACAGTACTGCGAGGCAGCGTCAAGGGTGGCAGAAGGAGAGATATAGAAAACTGTGGACTGACAACATCACAGAATGGACCAGGAAAAGGTTTGTGGAGACACAGGCATTTGTATATGATCGAGACAAGTAGAGGGAACTCTCAGGTGTTCAGCAGCACAGTGCCTCGACGACCACACTAGGTCAGGAGGCTGATGATGATGATGATGATGTCTTATCAGCCGATAGCGGGTAACTCGGCGTGTCAGTAATTAAAGCATTGTACATGTCTCGGCACAATGTAACCTTAAAAATGTTGATATGCCTCAAAACAGGGCAAAGCAATGCACTATTTGTGCGTTGGCGACAAATTTAAATACGTATTGCATGTGCTTGAGATGTTGGACTGTATTGGTGAAGAAGCAGACATTTGATGCCCTTAGTAAACTCAGCGAGTGTCATGTCTGACTGTTTTGCAAGATGTTAGTGCAGAAGCAAAAGCATATATAACTTGTACATAGCAAACCCATACAAAGATGAATTTATCTGATTTAAGTTTTTGTGCAGAATGCCTATTACACGTCAGTCAATCGATGTATGTACCAAATCGTTGATTGTCCTCAGTTTAAACGATCCCAACATTATTTTTATTTCTTTTTTGGGGGTGGGTGGGTGGGGTATTTTCCCTTATTTGATCTTTTCAGGCCAGTACTGGAGTACCCCCCCCCCCTTGTGCCCTACTTGTACTGTTGCTTACGCTAAATTGTATGTTTTGTTATAACTGTATAATTTTATATATGCTTTAGTATCTATCACACACACACACACACACACACATATTCTTTATATATATATATATATATATATATATATATATATATATATATATATATATATATATATATATATATATATATATATATATATATATATATATATATATATATTATTTTGTTTAAAGGAGACTAGAAACCAGCGGAAATATACAATAATATTAAATACACTGCAGAGAAAAACATGATTCTGAAGCGTCGTGTGCGACCGTACTGCCAATATTGAGATATTGGCATATCTTCTAGGCGCTGAGTTTCCGTGACATCGTATGCATATTTTCTGCGCCTATTCGGTTACTTTCGGAAAGTGACGTCATACTAGCGACTCCAGCATCCAGACCTACAGTTGCAAGGTTCATTTCATATAGAGTACCATGCCGTTTTGCGTTGCTTACGGGTGTAATAGCATACATAGAAAAGGCTGTGGAGTTCATTTTTTTTATTTTCCGAAAGATAAAGGCATACAAAAGTATGGATACATTATTGCAAGCGAGTTGATTTCAAAGCAACACCATATAGCACTATGTGCTCATTACATTTCTCAAAGGAATGTTACCAGAGGGATCCTAAAAAACCTCTAGGATACACGAATGCTAAGCCTAGACTATAAGTTGAAACTGTTCCAGACATACCATTGTATATTTTAAATCCTGGTAAAGAGTGTCAAATGTACGAGTTACGAAAATAGGCAGAAGGCCGAGTAAGTGCTAATAAAAAAATATGACAGCCCGACACCTGATCGTGCTGATGAAATGAGTAAATGTTTTTTTCTTCTTCAAGATTACAGTCTAAATAAAGTCACCACTGTCCTATGTGTAATTGAGAACTGACTTTAATCAAACGGAAGCTTGCTAAAATAATAATAATAATAAGATTATCAACCCTTGACACCGTCGTGTTTCGAGAAAAACAATTTAAATAATTTTTTTTTAAAAATATTAAAAAAATTATTTAGAAAAACACAACCTTTCAGTCTATGCATATTACACGTAAAATGTATAAACGGAAATCTGTAGTGATTGGAACTGATATAAAAATGTCCCTTGGGCAGTTTAAATAGCAGCGATTAAAAGAAAAAAGATCCGATATAAAATCAAAGTTTCACATTAACTGGCTGACAATAGAAATTGGGGGAGGCGACTATTGACCCGCCCATTTGCCCCAATGTGCAATTATTCTCTGTGATACGCCTTATTATCCCCCAGGACAAGACCTTTTTTTCATATTCTGGTTAGAATTAAGTACACAAACATAATGACAGTTTAACACATTAACAATTATTCCTTATCATTGCACTTATCTTGTGAAATGGACTGGCCCTCTGACATAATTCAAAGAAACCATGTGCCAGAGAGTGTATACGTAAGTACCAGAAATTCATTGGCAAATAAACGATGCCGAATTTTGTTGTAACTTCGAGGCCAAAGACTTCATTTTAAGAGTACAAATCTGCTGTCAAACGTTACCGTACATGTATGTGGCCATTGTTTTCGCACATTTTATATCCCACCTTATTTCCTTTAGTTTAAGTGTTAAGATATGTAACACTGTTTACTGAATTAAATATTTATTTTGAATTAGTTTTTTAGGGGCACATAAACTGCGTCGTATTTTTTTTATTTCTTCTTTTAATTTAATCATGGTAATGAAACTTTACATATATGGTAGAGGAATGTCAGGTGTTAACTGGCCGAGTTTTTTTTTTGGGGCGGAAATGGAAATTTTGTTTGCAGAGAAAATTACGCAGCCTTCATTGTGATAATTCATGAATTTTAAACTAATTGGTGACAATTTTTTTTTTACAAGAAGTACTTCTGTAGTAGTTAAACAATCTGAAATTTACGTGAATAATGTTTAATCTTAAACTATTTACTGAAGACAAAAACTGTCCTGTAATATTAATTATTTCTTCACTACAATATTCACAGGTGATAAAATAGAATATGACATCTGTGGACTGCACACTTGATAAAACAATTATATATGGATTTTCTTCTTCTGAGAAATGAAAATTGAGAGACATATTGAAATAATCGGGAGTTAACTGCGAAAGATCAAGAGAGATATTACGACATAGGGAGGAAATGCCTCCAAAATTGGAATTTATTTTCTTTCTTTCTTCTCCCGGCTTGAAAGTTAACATATATGAACTGTTCGGATTTATGGAATTTCAGTCAGGGCTAGTAAGTTTATTTAAATCATCAGCCCGGGGCTTGTGCTTAAAAAATTTCTTTCAGCACTGACCAGTACAGTACGTAATCTATTTTAACGATGCATGTATATACTTACAGATTTGTCATACGCTAACTGTAGCATGCATGTAAAATACACTGTAATTGAATCATAGAAAGGAAGCTTCTTTATGTTGAAATTAATTACGTATGATTTCCTCCTCGCAGATTTATTTGTGGGGTGTTGTTTTTGTGTGTGTGAAAAATTACTTCCGATGAAAACCGTTATCAATGGTCTTTCTCGCTTGCCATGTTTCTGTTTGTATACGAGGACTGGCTAGTGTGACGTCACGAGACCACGTGATCTGTCGTCTCATTAAAACTCGGAAATACTCGGCAATTTACGGAATCATTGTATCTTCTTCGCAATATAATCAATATCCGCACACGATATTATTTTAAACATTATATTCGAATTAGAATTTGTAAAGAATTACATTTATAAAATAAAAATTTTCATTTCTAGTCTCCTTTAATTCTAAATATTCATCAATGCCATGAAAATATTTCTGCATCATCTTTTCGTCTTCTTGTCTTCTGCACCTTTTCTTATCACTTTTACGTAGTTTTCGTTTCTCATCTCTTCTCCTTTTCTTTCTGGTGTGTTCTCTATTTCTGCATTTTCTCTTAGTTATATATTGTTGTTCCTTGAATGTTTTCTTCGACCAGTTTTGCTTCTTCATTGCTTATGTTTCTCATGGGTGCTATTTGTTGCGTCATTGGCTTCTCAATCATTTACAAAACTGCTCTTGTATAGTATTCTCTTCTTGTTTGATGTAGTGCTAATGTTGCTGATGTTTTGGTGATGGTGTTTCGTTCAACTCTGTATTCGTTTCTACTCTTGTGTGCATTGTTGTCATTCTTATTGCATTTGGTAATGGTGATTTCTTGGTTCCTGTGCTTTTTCTGTTGATTGGTGTATATAACTGTTCCTTGACCTTTTCTCGGTTTCGCCGGAGGCTTTGTTTTTGTTGACATATTTTCTTTCACTGGTGCTGGTGCCTGTATTATTATGATTATTCTATCTCTGGAGTTGGTTGTTTTCTCATTTTCGTTGTTATTCCCTCTTGTTTCCTTGTTTGTCTAGTTGTTTGGCATGTCACTTTCTCGCTGCTATTTGTCTGGCTTGTTTCTGATTGTAAATTCTGCTGTACTTGCTGCTGTTGTACGTGTAATTTATATTTTTGTTGGTCTCCTTGCTGTCTGGTGCTTTCATTTTTTCATTCCCTCTTTGTTGGTGGGGTATTTGTGTGGTGTATGGTCTGTTTTTCCACATCTATTGCATTTTCGGAAGTATATACAGCCCTTTTACCAAGATTTGGCGAGGAAACCGTGCAGGAAAAATACTGTTTTGATCTTCGTGATGTCCTTCTTTTCTATCGCGAGTATCCTTATATCATTTTTGATGGGCGTAAAGAGGGATGAGATCCATTTTTTGCGTTCACAAACCTTCACTTTCAACTTTTCTTCGAAGCTATTTAATAGCAGCTTCTAATGAGATTTTTTTTGTCTTTCGTAGTACTGGTTTCTGGGTCTTTTATGAGTTCCTTCTCTCCTGCTATATCCATTTCTCCAAACGGCAGAGTGCGCTTATTTCCTTTGGGTCGTAGTACCCATCTATTGAAGCCTTTTCTATTCAGAGAGTCAGTTACATCAACAAAATCTTTGTTGAATAGCTGGAGTGCTACAGGATGCGTGTCATGTTGGGTCTATTTTCCATATTGAGTTTTTGATACATCTATCTTCCATGCCCCTTCTTTATATTTACACTCTAAAAAAAAAAACTCCTTTGTCACAATCAACCTTGTAGTAAAGTATTTTTCAAGCTCTGGAGTTTATTTGGTTAGATGCCATTTTTTCTCATGCAGTTCGTTCCTCTTGTGTAAGTCACTATTGCAAAAATGTATTCCTGTTTGACTATGTATGGGTAGTCTTTATACTTTTATTAAGCTATTCTTCAGATTTCAACACTCCATTCTGTTTCTGGTCATGTATTTCAATTCTTAGGTCCTGTGGATTTTCTGACAGTCTGTTTTGTTCGTGCCATGGCAAGGATTTGGATAAAATCGTAAAACGTTTCTTCTCAAGAATCAGTGTTGAAACCAAACATTTGTACAGACCTTGACAAAAGCTTGGCTTGACCGTAGATCGATCAGCCACGCATAAGCTTGTTTGAAACAGTCCAGACAAATAAAATAATAATAATAATAACAACAACAACAACAGCAGCAGCAATTGATGTTTTCAGAAGTAACACCATGAGAAATGGCCCGATGGACTCGGTGAAAAGATAGCAAACAATAAACAAAGGAAACTGGTTTATCACGCCCATGAATCTAAAACTATATTTTAGAGTAGAAATATCAACAAACGTCAATTGGGGTTTTAAGATAGAAACCAACACCTGATACAATATAAAGAGTGCTATAGCTTGGACAATTACATTGTTTCGGTCATGACCACTGACTTTATATAATGACAAACAAATAAGCGATTAGGTATAAAGAACTTTTCAGTTGCCAGTCGAGTAGAGTTGAAAAGGTTGTTAACAACAACTAGAAGAATTACTCAGATTTGAGAAACTCTCAGATTCTGTCCATAAATTTAAAAACTTTGTAAACTAAACAGAACAGGGTGCCTACTCGGTTGTTTCTTACTTACTGTACGAGCAAGGTATAAAACCCTAACAAGCTTCTCCTCATCGGCATCGAAAATGTTTTTGTTTCAGCACACAGAGTGCGAAGTACAATATGTATAACACTGCAGACCATAGCCATTGCAGTTTTGGATGGTTGAGTATGGAACATTTAAAGAGAACTCGAATGAAACGTATGCAACTGAGAATAAATGTTAGAAAAGAAATGTCGCCATTGTGTCTTTCATGCATTATTTTTAAAATTATGCTCCAGAACCTTGATCTACGACATAATGTGCGAGCCGAGATAAAAACTCCAGAAGCAACTAACACCCCAACAATTAAAAAACAAACAAGTAATGATTGAAAATCTTTACATAAAATGTTTAAACAAATTTCCTTCCATTTCCAGTTCATAAAAGTCGTTCCATTTCGCCTTAAACACCTACGACAATTATGCACAAAGAGAACACTCGTGTTTGGCCATTTGTATTTGTCTTGTTTGCAGTGGAATGCTCAAGTTGATAACACAAAACAAACTGACAATGATTTGCTGGCGGTTTCTTCAAACTGGATCTATGCTACTTGTATATAATTTTATTTATTTTCTGTCGTCAATACAAGAAACTGGCTGACTATATATGTATCCAGCCCGTGACAGTTCAGATAATAAGTACAAAACGAGAATTCTAGAGATGCCAGTCCTGGCACAAAAAAGGCAGAATGTACACTTCCAATTTTTATGTTCCACACAAACTTAACGAGGTCGATTTAATGTGACGTTTTCAAGTGCGTGTTTTCAGGATAAAACATTTGCCAGGCGCTAAAAGAGGCGGTTAATTTACTGTGCCATTAAAATGGATGTAGTGACCTTAATTGCACACTTGATACCGCCAATATGAAGTGACCATTGTCCCGACATGGGCCTGGCGCCTAAAACAACACTCGAGAAGTTTGTTAGACGACTTAACAAATTCTAGGAGCTTAATTTCTCAGCTAAACATTGAAACAGACATAATAGTCCGTGAAGACACGAGTGTTTTAGCCGCATCAATTCATGTGTGGAGTACAAATATATATATATATATATATATATATATATATATATATATATATATATATATATATATATATATATATATATATATATATATATATATATATATATATATAGAGAGAGAGAGAGAGAGAGAGAGAGAGAGAGAGAGAGAGAGAGAGAGAGAGGCGATGTGGGTTGAAAACTTATATTATCTTTGGCCATTCTTTAACTAATGTTCTGTTAAAAATCGTTGTCTTATTAAATGGTGATATAATCTATGGTTACATGGGGAAACCTATGCAATATTTCAATTGTTCCGGGAATGTGCTCGACTACGAAAAATACCAATATCTAATGTAAAAACATACCTTTACCTAACCTTTCATTATTAGTGATACTTTTTCGAAACGCATATTTTGTACACCCTACTTACGCGCTTATTTTCTGCTTCTATCCACATAATCGACAAGATAAAACGTAACGTTATTTCTTTGTTACTGTAGCAATGTTTTACTGTGCAGATAACGTATGTTTAGTTTTGCGGTTTCCTGTTTAATAGTCATCTTTATTTTCCTGGTTATTTTTCTGCGAGGAGTACGGGGTTATGAGTTTTTAAAAAGAAAATGAGACAAATACTGCAGACATATAATTCCTATGGAATAGATTTGCGACGTTAGATTTATGAAGGATTGGAGTTATTGTATTTCCATATCTTTTTGGAAAAAAAACAAATTGTTCTATACCTACAGCTGGAATTTATCTCTAAAGACTGTCCACTTCAATTAAAATTCAAGATAAGACTGTCCTATTCAACTCAAGATCAAGACGAGACTGTCCACTTTAATTCTATATAAGAATGTCCACTTCAATTCCAGATAAAGCTGTCCAGTTCAACTCAAGATCAATACGAGACTGTCCACTTTAGTTCTATATAAGATTGTCCACTTCAATTCAAGATCAAGCTGTCCACTTCAATTTAAGATCAGGACTGTCAACTACAATTCAAAATCAATAAAAATATGTCTACTTCAGTTCAAGATCAAGGCTGTCCACTTCAATTCAAGATCAAGAATGGTCTGTCCACTTCAATTCAAGATCAAGACTGTCCACTTTAATTCAAGATCAAGATCAAGACTGTCAAATTCAATTCAAGATCAAAAATGGTCTGTCCGCTTCAATTCAAGATCAAGATCAAGACTATCCACTTCAATTCAAGATCAAGAATGGTCTGTCCACTTCAATTTCAAGATCACGTAAGGACAAACCACTTCAATTCAAGATCAAGAGTGTCAACTTCAATTTAACATCAAGACTGCCCACTTAAATTCAAGATCAAGACTGTCCACTTCAATTCAAGATCAGGAAAAGACACACCACTTCAATTCAAGATAACAATGTCAACTTCAATTCAAGATCAAGACTGCCAACTTTCAATTCAAGCTCGATATCAGACTGTCCTTCATTTCAAGATAAGACTGTCCACTTCAATTCAAGATCAAGAAAAGACAAACCACTTCAATTCAAGATCAAGACTGTCCACTTCAATTCAAGAGCAAGAAAAGACAAACCACTTCAATTTAAGATCAAGACTGTCCACTTCAATTCAAGGTCAAGACTGCATACTTAAATTCAAGATCAATAATGGTCTGTCCACTTCAATTCAAGATCAAGAAAAGACAAATCACTTAAATTCAAGATCAAGGCTGTCCACTTCAATTCAAGATCAAGACTGCACACTTCAGTTCAAGATCAGGATTGTCCACTTCAATTCAAGATCAGAACTGTCCACTTCAATTCAAGATAACAATGTCCACTTCAATTCAAGATCAAGGCTGTCCACTTCAATTCAAGATTAAGACTGTCCACTTCAATTCATGATCAAGATAAGTCTGTCCACTTCAATTCAAGATCGCGACTGTCCACTTCAATTCAAGATCATGATAATACTGTCCACTTCAATTCAAGATTAAGATTGCCCACTACAGTTCAAGATCAAGCTGCCCACTTCAATTCAAGATCAAGTTAAATCTGTCCACTTCAATTCAAGATCAAGACTGTCCACTTCAATTCAAGATCATGATAATACTGTCCACTTCAATTCAAGATCAAGGCTGTCCACTTCAATTCAAGATCAAGACTGCCCACTTCAATTCAAGATCAAGACTGCCCACTTCAATTCAAGATCAAGAATGGTCTGTCCACTTCAATTCAAGATCAAGACTGCATACTTCAATTCAAGATCAGGACTGTCCACTTCAATTCAAGATCAAGACTGTCCATTTCAATTCAAGATAAGACTGTCCACTTCAATTCAAGATCAAGACTGTCCACTTCAATTCAAGATCAAGACTGTCCACTTCAATTCAAGATCAGGACTGCCCACTTCAATTCAAGATCAAGACTGCCCACTTCAATTCAAGATCAAGAATGGTCTGTCCACTTCAATTCAAGATCAAGAAAAGACAAATCACTTAAATTCAAGATCAGGACTGTCCACTTCAATTCAAGATCAAGACTGTCCATTTCAATTCAAGATAAGACTGTCCACTTCAATTCAAGATCAAGACTGTCCACTTCAATTCAAGATCAAGACTGTCCACTTCAATTCAAGATCAGGACTGCCCACTTCAATTCAAGATCAAGACTGCCCACTTCAATTCAAGATCAAGAATGGTCTGTCCACTTCAATTCAAGATCAAGAAAAGACAAATCACTTAAATTCAAGATCAGGACTGTCCACTTCAATTCAAGATAAGACTGTCCACTTCAAGATCGAGATAAAACTGTCCACTTTAATTATATATACGACTGTCCACTTCAATTCAAGATCAAGACTGCCCACTTCAATTCAAGCTCAAGATAAGTATGTCCACTTCAATTCAAGATCAAGACTGTTCACTTCAATTCAAGATCAATAAAAGTATGTCCACTTCATTTCAAGATCAAGACTGTCCACTTCAATTTAAGATGATGATAATACTGTCCACTTCAATTCAAGCTCAAGATAAGTATGTCCAGTTCAATTCAAGATCAAGACTGTCCACTTCAATTAAAGATCAAGAAAAGTATGTCCACTTCATTTCAAGATCAAGATAAGTATGTCCACTTCATTTCAAGATCAAGATAAGTCTGTCCACTTCATTTCAAGATCAAGATAATAACATAAACCTGATTCAGGATTAAGGTAAGATCATCCAAAGAAAGTGTCAAGAACCCTTCTACCAATAAAAAAAAAAGTATTTAGTCAGTTGATCTCTAACTGCGCCGTTTGTCTTTTGCACTATATAATGAGTAGCGAAAAGTTTTATTTGGGTGAAAGCACGAAACAGCTTGTAAAACAAGCAAGGGCGTTCATTTGGCTTGGTAACATATTGCCTTGTTTTAAAAGAAATGCACATTTCCTTTAGAATCTTTACAGCTTTACTTATTATCACCCTTAACCATGAACATTTAAATCCAAGGTTGTAAAATGATAATAAAAAAGGTTTATTACTTAGCCACGCCTTCGAAATCTTTCAATTAAAGCACACTAAAATGAAAGGTTTTGTCAGATTCACACAGACACTTTTTAAGCTTATTCAGATGTAGAGTGACAGGTGCGTGTTTCGGAGTGATGTTATACAAATATTTTTTCTTCTCATGAATGTTCATGGGACTTACCTTCAGCGAAACCATCTTAACAGTATTGATATACTATACTTTTGCCTTTCTATTTTTTCTCCAGATTTGTAACGTCTGACACTGAGCAATCTTAAATAGGTCAAGGCGATATGCATTATGTAATTTGTATAAACCACCTACACATCTCATCCCAGCTACCAGTCTATATTCAGTTAGCACGGGAAGTGATTAGGGGGCCTTAAATTATGGCCAATTTTCATTGGGTAGCTCTCCCACACTCAGGGCTTATTACTAAATTCCTCGGCATCGAAAAGCGAAGTCGTGTTTCACATATATTTCGATATCCTATTCTTGATTAAACAAGTTAACATACCACTGACTACGAAATCGTTGACAGTTAAAATTTACTTTCGGAGAATTTGTTTCAACTGTTGTTGTTATTGTGGACTTAACGCTTTTTTTATTTAGTACAAGATAGTCTACACGTGTCAGCCAGTATATATGGAGGAAGAAGAATCATATAAAACCCCGGTGAAGAACCACCTATCCAAGGGAAGCTACTGGCAATCCTTCCCAAATAACCATGTTGACTGAGCAAGGTGCTTGAACTCACGCAGACAGAGGTGAGACGTTACTGATCTGCAAAGGCGAACGTCAGACTAATCGGCCCGATCTCTGTTCCAAGTATAAGAACCATTCTGAGAAACTAGCAATTTGGATCAGGAAGAAAGCATACTATTTCTATTTATTAAAACTAAATATTGTTTAAAATCATTTTCAAATGTAGAAGCAATACAAACTAGAGCAATGGTGTTGAATTTGCTAACGTAAAAAAATCCCATCTTTTCCATCACCCTATCCCTACCCCACAACAGAGATGATCCAAAGTCCTAAAAGGGAATAACTCTTTTTGAAAATTGTGCAAAATACTGGTCAAAATGCAGATGATGACCACACTATATATCCAAGTTTCACGGCAATTCAGTAAGAACTATAAGAGTCGACGTATTCACAAAATTGCCATTGTATCCAGCTGTAAATGGAAAACGTACAATAACTCTTAAACACATCAATGCCAGCAAAAGATGTTAATATGAAAATTTTAGATGATATCCATGCAGTTTTACATGGATCCGTATAAGAGCAATTGTCACTCTCAAAAGATTCCGTTTGACTCTCAGGAAAAAGAGTAGAAACTGTAATGGCAATCGTTAAAGCAAATTGATTTTTTAGTATGCTTATTTTAGGTGATGAAATTACTGTTTATCGAGTTTCACGGGCATCTAATGAAACGGAGGGAATAGAGAACCACTAACAAGATTGTGACAATGAGTCACTTTACGTAGAAAAGGGGAAGAACTCTTAACACAATTTTCGTTTACCATTGTTAATGACAATCCAACAAAACCTGGGACTAATTTCACTAACGAGATTGTGTCAAATTCGTGGAAGTATTTTGTCGATGTGTGCATACTTATGTGATAACCATAAACAATTATCAAGAGATTAATTGTAAACCATTGAAAGCCGGGTAATTGGTTGCTTTAGCGTGATTGCAATGCATTAACGTACAAGACAAAAGATTAATAACTCATGCAAAAATTGCAGGACCAAATAGATTTGAACGACATGCTTGACTTTATGTAGTGACTGTAATATTTACAAGCTATCACGGTAATCTATATAAAACTGCGGCATAAGCTGCGCTAACGACATATCATGCAGGACGAAATGACCGACGGATTATTATGTAATCTAGTTCGTCTGTACAGCGTAAGCCACAAAATACTGGAGCACGAACGTCTGTCTACTTTGAGAGGGCATATAAACGATATCGTCTGGCTCATATGTTATATTTACATCTCAAATGCAGGTAACATAGGTCAACCACAAGGCGATGCAGACTTTAGTTGCTTCAAAATTTGTTTAATAGTGATAAAATCCCAATTTTCGTAAAAAGCTTCGACGAAAATCTGAGTTGAGAGTGTGAAAAGTTGCAGGTGGATGTAGTAAAGTCCTGAATAGACATATTCTCTAATTGATCATAATGTGTATCGACTGCAACTGCAGAGTGTTCAGGTTGGCTATGCTACGGGCACTAGATTTAAAATGAAAATACTTTTTCTGAAAATAAAATTTAGCGGCGTCCCTGGCAAAATGCGGCATTCATTCCTGGTTGTCAATATCTAACCTGACTAACATGATTATCAAAGAAATATATTTGAAAGCGTTTAAGGGTATATTACTCAGACTATCAAACGTTGAGGAAATCAATTTCCAAACTAACAATACAACAATGCCCATAATCCTTGCTTTGGTGAGAGTGCAGTACTGATAAGACTATATATATATATATATATATATATATATATATATATATATATATATATATATATATATATATTTATATATATATATATATATATAAATGATTCCCTGCGTATGAAGTGCTGCAATACATATCTTAATTTTTTTTAATTATATGGTCTGAATAATTGTCTTGAATAAAACAAATGTCAGACAGGTTTCATCATGTAATACAAAAGAATTTGATATTGATACAATTTTAATTAATTTCAAAATCAGTTACCGCCAGTATTTTCTATTGAAAATAATTTGGCTTTATGCAATTAGCGTTTTTTATTTTCACATAAAATAAAAGTTTTCGATGTAGTAAATTCATAATGATTGCTGAAATTTAAAGAGAATTTTAATGACGTTTCTAAAGTTTTAAAGATCATATAAAACTCTTTATAAAATCAAAAACAAATGAACTGAAGAAAACAAAACTTTGTATTTAATCTGTCTTTGATATTAGTTATTGTAGAGTGGTTGGTATAATAGGTCGTTCCATATTTCGTTTAGTACGATGCCTTTGTATTCTCATGCTTCATCTAAATTCACTTTCTTTTTGTTTAATTAAAATATAATTCCTTGATAAGAGTAATGAATTAGAACAACGCCTTATCTGCCAATTTTTACGTCAGAATAATGTAACGTAGAACATATACGTAGTCACACGAACGTTTTGATTGTAGTCGTATTTATAATACTGTTTTCAAAGACTGTTTTAATATAACCACGACAATATCCATGTGAATCAGTCGATAATTTTCCGTGATTTTCCAAAGCTCATTCCGGTTTGGCTAGCACCTTTGTTTGTTCCATACTGGAGGCTTATCACTTGCTGTCCGGCTTGCAGTTGCTCTTCCGTGAAAGTCCGTCTATTTTCTTCACTCTTTTTAGGCCACACGTAGGGACCGTTATAGTCTGGTCTTGATTGCGCCTAAATATCAAGAGTTTTTAAAATAATGAAAGATGAACCATTAATTACAAAGAAACTCTGTGTGTGTGTGTGTGTGTGTGTGTGTGTGAGAGAGAGAGAGAGAGAGAGAGAGAGAGAGAGAGAGAGAGAGAGAGAGAGTTGATCGAATAGATATTTTAGATTTTGTACTTAGTTTTATCTAATTTTACAGGCTGAACATTTACTTAAAGACTTACTCCGTATGCAGTTCAGTATGTAGACAAATACTAGATTTAAGCAATGAAATTATTTACCTCGATGCCCAAAGCTCTGATACACGTGCATACTTGGACAAGGTTTGTCCGTTCGTACAGGTAGTCTGTTTGGAAGCTTGCAGTGTTAGGAACGCCATATTCGTCTACTTTATTCAGAAATATTCCTATTCTTTCTCTTTCTCTGGCGGCTACAAAAGCAGGCATGTTGGTCGGTTGGAAAGATTTCTTTGAAAAGTCAATTCTCCTGTCGTCCGGAAGAAGAACGTTTATTAATCTGCAATTAAAATTGAATACAAATGTATTACAGGTCATAATTGCTGGTTAAGAATAAGATGATGATGTAAGGTGAAAGGTGTGTGTGTATATGTATGTGATTTGTTTTTAACGTAGCTTTAATAATTTTTACAGTCATATCACTACGATGTCTGCATAGAGGCAGTTTATAGTGATATCTAACACTGGGGCATCATACCGCAGACATGTAGCATGATGTCCCACCCAGTCACATTGTCTGGACACTAGGTTGACCAGTCCTAACACTAACCTCTTAACGCTGAGCGCCAAGCGAGGCAGCTGTTAGTACCATTTTTGTAAGTCTTTGGTATGACTCGGTTGGGGATTGAACCCACGACCTCCCGCATTAGAGGCAGACACTCTACCCACTAGACCACAGGAGCCGTCTATTGTAAAAAGAAGGAAGAGACACACATATAAACATACCGACAGTCGAGCAGACGAATCAGACTAGATGGATTGACGGGTGGACAGACGAACAGACAGACAGATAGATAGATAGATAGATAGATAGATAGATAGATAGATAGATAGATAGATAGATAGATAGATAGATAGATAGATAGATAGATAGATAGATAAAGACAGACAGACAGACAGACAGATAGATAGATAGATAGATAGATAGATAGATAGATAGATAGATAGATAGATAGATAGATAGATAGATAGATAGATAGATAGATACATACATACATGTATAAGATAGCTAGCTAGCGAGAGAGAGAGAGAGAGAGAGAGAGAGAGAGAGAGAGAGAGAGAGAGAGAGAGAGAGAGAGAGAGAGAGAGAGAGAGAGAGAGAGAGAGAGAGAGAGAAAATAGAAGGAGAATGCAAGATACATTAGTAGAAAGATCAGCTGCGTTATGAATAGAATGTGATTTGCATTTAGGGGATGCTATATTGAAACACCGGAAAGGTGCAGACTCTAAATTCTACGCAGTAATATGAGCTTGGACCAGTAGAACTAAGAATCTTGCTTGAATATCAGTAGACGTTTGCTCCAGCAACCGTTTCCAAACTTGTCCAATTTGGGCTTGATGCCCGACAACTGCGTCACATAAGTGATATGAATAAGTCACAATCGATACTGAAAAGCGCCAAAAAGAGTATGATCAATCTAGCTACATACCTGTCTACCACCCACATACATCCATCCTTCCATCCATCAATTCAACCATCCTTCCGTCCATCCACTCCTCCCTTCATCAATTCATCTATCAGTCTATCTACCTAACTACCCATACATACATCCATCCACCCACCCAAACACCCACCCACCCACCCATCCATCCATCCATCCATCCATCCATCCATCCATCCATCCATCTATCATATCCACGCTTTCTCTTTTTCAAGTCATGACTGATAGCATTTTAATGTAACTAAGGCTTTGTGACGACCACCATTCCATTAAGTAATATACAGCATCTCAGTGCAATCAAGGCTTTGAGACAACCACCCATCCATTAAGTAATACACAGTATTTCAATGCAATTAAGGCTTTGAGACGACCACCCATCCATCAAGTAATACACAGTATCTCAATGCAATTAAGGCTTTGAGACGACCACCCTGAAAGCAATTAGGACAAAACTTTTGAATGCAATCAAGACTTTGAGACGACCACCCTTTCCGCAAGGAATATTCGCTCATGGACTAACCTGCAAAGGACCATGCCGTCTTTGAGAATTTTGTAGAAACAATCCCTCATTGTTATCTTGTCCTCTGTATCCTCTATAGGCATGTCCTCATCTATCATGATTGCAATCCACTGTAAGCATTTTCTCGCTTCTTCCACGTTAAATGCATTGTCAATCTAGCGAAATATATGAAAGTAATACAGACTATTATATACTCGTGTTGCCAGCAGAATCACTAAAAAAAGATACCAAAGGAAAACACACTTACCATCAATGTGTGCACGAAGTGATAATATCATTGGCATGTACATTATTTTGTTTTATAACGTATTGTTATCAGTGATTTTTGCTAAGGATTAAATATAATTTTCCAATTGATAACAGAGAGAGCATTACATTATTGATCCAACAAATGCTGATTATTCCGCCTAGCAATTAATTTTGAATTTTGATTTTCTTTATTTTTGCAGCTTCCTTTGGAAATTAAAATTCAAAAGCGACACACCAAAGGTAAAACGACCTTTTCAAATCAGAACTCCTCCATTAACCTTTCAACAGATTTAAAGAAAAACAAGGGTGCTTGTATTGCATTGTTTTCCATAAAATTAGATTGTTCTACGCATTTACAGAAACTGTATTAGATGGCGTAAAGTGATAGTCCGAGGCCAATTGAAGCATAAAGTTATATCTAATCCTAGTGCCATGGTGCAGTGTGACTTTACATAACGTTTGTGCACAACATGTACAGACTATCAATAGAGGTAGGATGTTTGCGCTCGAACCCACAACCTACCCCTAAACACATTTTCCAGGCCGTAAGGGCGGAGTGGGGGGTGGGGGTGAGGGAGAGGCATATTTTTTTTTCTGAATAAAATTATAACAAATAAAACGTTCCCAGTCATATCGATTATGTTTTCATGTTTTTCTTCTTCAATGATATAAATTGTATGGCCTGAGCATATTTACTGATTCATATATATATATATATATATATTCGTCAGAAGTGGACAATTTTGATGCTTTTGATAAGTAATGCAAAATAAAAATAGTACATTTACATAGTAAGAGGAATTTGTTCACCTTATTTTCGATCTTTAAATCAAATGGTGAATCAATTTAAATTATGTATTGATATAATACGGTGGATTGAATGGTAAAGCAAATGATTATGTATTGATATACTATGTTGGATTGAATGGTAAAGCAATATAAATTTTGTATTAATAAAGCGTGCTGGATCTAATGGTAAAGAAATATGAAATATGTATTAATATACTGTGCTGGACTGAATGGTAAAAACAAGACGAATTATGTGTTAGATTTAATAGATTTAACGGTAAAGCTACATAAATTGTGTTAAATTTAACGGTAAAGCTATAGGAATTGTGTTAGATTTAACGGTAAAGCTATATGAATTGTGTTAGATTTAACGGTAAAGCTATAGGAATTGTGTTAGATTTAACGGTAAAGCTATATGAATTGTGTTAGATTTAACGGTAAAGCTATAGGAATTGTGTTAGATTTAACGGTAAAGCTATAGATATTGTGTTAGATTTAACGGTAAAGCTATAGGAATTGTGTTAGATTTAACGGTAAAGCTATATGAATTGTGTTAAATTTAACGGTAAAGCTATAGGAATTGTGTTAGATTTAACGGTAAAGCTATAGGAATTGTGTTAGATTTAACGGTAAAGCTATAGGAATTGTGTTAGATTTAACGGTAAAGCTATATGAATTGTGTTAGATTTAACGGTAACGCTATAGGAATTGTGTTAGATTTAACGGTAAAACAATATGAATTATTTGTTAGATATAAGGATAATGCAATGTGAGTTATGAATTGATACAATATGTTTGATACACTATGTTTGATTACATGGTAAATATGAATGTGCTTGACTGAATCGTAAAATATGAATGATGTGTTACATATAATGGTAAAACAATATGAATTATATGTTAGATGTAATGGTAAAGCAATATGAATTATGTTCTGATACAATGTGATGGCGTTTTAAAAAGAACAACAAACTAAACACATTTCTTTATAGGTTCGAGTCTCAGGATTGGCCCATATCTGCGTGTGAGAAAACTTGCCAACAACTTCCCACGGCGATCGGTGGCTGTTACCATGCTACTCCTCCACCATTTACACTGGTTGCCATGGTGAGACCATCGTGTGCTGAAAATAGTATAAAGTCCACAACAGCATTCATCGAGCGAGATAGATCTAAGGGGTCCCGGGTGGCAGGGTGGTCTAAGGTATTTGCCTTTACCGATCACTGCCTTCTCACCTCTGAGTGCGTAGGTTCAAATCTGGGGTTCTGCTGTGTAGACATGCGAGAAAGCTTGTCAGTAACTTTGCGTGGGTAGATGGTTCTTACCAAGGTTTGCCCAGGTTCTTCTTCCAACAGTCAGTTATATTGGCCGCCATCGTGTGCGGCAAATTGGGATTAAACACACGTTACGGTGAACAGTGTTGTAGAATAGTTTCAGTAAGATAATGGCACAGTACCTTCTGTAAGCATTACGTTTGACGTATGGGTTAGACTCGTCATAAATTGCTGACTGCGAGAGATGGAATCTGTTCGTTTCGGGGCATGAATATGATTTTAATTTGGACTTACTCGGTTAACGGTACAGTCAGTTAAGAGAGCAATATGAACGCAAGGTCACGTGCGGTAAAATGACAAGAGTTGAGACGAACCAAGGAAAAATTTTGGAAGTCTGGGGCCATTTAAAACAGGTGTCATGCGATATTTTCCAGCTAGTTATTAATAAAGGCGGAATAGAGAGGACTATTGTAACTTCTAAGGGAGTGATAAATCTATTAGACGGTTAAAATAGTAATGCTGACCGGATAAGCTAAACATATGCGCGTCCGTGTGTGGGGGTTGGCGCATAATTCATAGTTTTTAAGTAATCCCTCCCGATATTAATTATTCCAAATTTTTATGCCAAATGGGAAATTCTGAGGAACTCCGAGGACAATTAATAAGTAATTTCTCATTAAACAAATGATCCAAGGGACACATGGTCTTTGGTAAGACTTGGCCGGGGTTTGAATACACAACTTTCTGCATCTAAGGCGGTTCTAACCACTCTGACCACCCGAGCAGTCCATTTTGAATGTTTTTTTTTTGGGGGGGGGGGGCAAGTTTATTAAGCAAGCAGCTTAATAAAAACTGTTTCAACTTGGTCCTGTATTTCTTGGAAAGGTACTTATATTGTTCTTATAGAGTTTTACATAATCTGATAAACTTTGATTAGCAGCATACACAGTTCCATCCATATATGCAGCATGTCATTTTGACACGCAAAATCATGCAAACTCTTAGATGACGTGGCTTCATTTGTTTACATGATTTATTAATTATGAAAACGTGAATGGTAAATGCCTTTTATTACACCTGCCTTAGGGGGGCCCCGAGTGGCCGAATGGTCTAAAGCGCTGTCCGTTACGGACCACTGCCATCTCACCTCTGTCTGCGTGTGTTCGAGTCTAAAATTTGGCAAATGTAGTTATGTGAGAAAGCTTGCCAGTAGCTTCTCGTGGGTCGGTGGTTCTTTCCGGGAGTTGTCCGGGTTCTTCCTCCACCATTTAATACTGGCCGCCGTGTATAGCCTATATTGTGCTGAAAAATGGCGTTAAACCATAAAAAAACACCTGCCTTAGTAAAGTACTATTTATATTGGCGATAGCACCGATAGCCAAGTGGTTAGAACGTCCGCCTCGGATGCAGGAGGTCATGGGTTCGATCCCCGGCTAAGTCATACCAAAGACTTTTACAAAAATGGTACTAACAACTGCCTCGCTTTGCGCTCAGCATTATTGTTACAACGACCGTTCAGCCTGGTGTCACGATAATGTGACTGAGTGATACATCATGCTGCATGCCTGCATGTATGATGCGCCGATGCCAGACATCAGTATAAACTGCCACACTGCATGCATCGTAGCGATATGACTGAAAACTTGTTAAAGTTACGTTTAAAATAAAAATATCACACACACACACACACACAAATTGGTGACAGGTGGGAGATAGTTTAATTTAGTTGGTTTGTTAATGCCATATAGATTTGTCGTTTTGTCGTCGTTAAGCAGATGTAAATTTCGAGGTTGACAATATAAAAGGGAGTTGACCACACAAGAAACGAGTTTAATATCATTGCGCGGTAGCTCTGCACTGGGTGCCCCATTGCATAGCATTTTCAAAAGAATTTAAATGAAAAGGAACGCACAAGAAGGTAATCCGAGAGTGAAATGAGTCATTCGTTTCACTTGCATATTTATTACATATTAATGTTTGATCACGTACAAACCTCGTGTACTCTCTTAAAAGTCTGACCCAACTGCAAGCTGCATAGACCCAGTTCAGCCATGACATCATGTGCCAGCATATCAGGGTCTATGCAGTTTATTAGGAATAATCAATAGAACGAACAAGATACAGTATGCGCATTATGCGACATTACATCAACGTCTATGCTTTTTGCATTTTTAGTTCAACATATAAGCGAGTGTGTACGGTATCTTTACAAAGTACAACTCATACAATCCATAGTAATATATTGACTTCATAAATAGGTACATTGTATGACTAGTTTATTTGGACTGTATATTATTCAATAGTAATTTATTGACTTCATAAATATGTACATTGTATGACTAGTTTATTTGGACTGTATATTATTCAATAGTAATTTTATGTTGTACACGTGGAGTGTCATGAAAAACAGATGTAACCATCTTGTATGTATGTATGTATGTATGTATGTATGTATGTATGTATGTATGTATGTATGTATGTATGTATGTATGGCATGTATGTATTTTAACGCGAAAGTGAGAGAACGTTCTAATCAATTCAAGTAAATTATTTTAGGGACTGTTTCCGATTACACCTCAGTTTGTCCTTAACCTAATCTGCTTTCTTTCTTTACACTATTGTATCAAGGAAATACGTCATATGCATCGAAAAAGACACAAGTCATATTTTGAACCAAGGGAACGCGTCATCAGTGCCGGAATAAGCTAGTGGGAGCCTGTAGCACATGTTATAATGAGGCACAAAATTAATATAAAGAAAACCACATACATTTTTAACTTGCATATTAAAGGAATCGTATTTTTCACTTGATATATCTGACATTTCAGTAATAGTATTATTTACATGTAGGTTGTTGTTGTTTGTGGCGTTGCCCGACTCAAAATTAAATTAGAACCATGTGTTATCAAGTAAGTCGGACAAGCCACTGTTTATTGTTGCACATGACCGCAGGCTAACACCATCCCTTACGTAAGTTGCCATAGTTAAGAGAGGAAGCTGACCAAAAGCCCGTCAGAAGTTTAATTAGCACCCTTGGACTGGGATAATGTTTTGTACATCAAGAAGCTGCCAGAAGGAGTGGGCGTGCCTTATCTTCTGGATACGCTGACTGACCGCCAGATTGAATACGTCGAGTGGATTAGGCCCCAGCGCTACCCAATCAGAATCGAGGAAGGGGTGGGACCCTGATTTATTTTAAAATATAATATCTTTAACCGGCCGGCTAGCTTTAGTTTCCGATTACCCGTTAAGGAGGATTGTCTGTAAAGAATTGGAACTCCGTAGCCATACGTTAATTGGCGGGAAACGCTTAGATCCAGAACTCTAAGTATAGCTTCTAAAAAGGTCAGTGAGCTATTTGTTTGATCTTTGCTTTCTGCTACTGCATTTAATTGTAGATCGTTATATATACGTATTATTACTAAAATCGTAGTAGGAATAATTTGTGATGTTGATATGTTTGTATATTTGAAGAATGAGTTCCTATTTGTAAAGAATCGTATTGCTTGCTAGCCGTCGTAAGAATTAATATTATTATAATTTGCTATGTGGTTATTTTATAGTACAATAGCACATTATCCATGTAATTATAGAAATTGATTGTTATCTTTGAAATGATTTCACTGTGAGAAATTAATAATATGAATATTTGAATATTTGTGTACGCTTGTGGGAGTGTAGTGTACAGACATACATCTGGTTGTCGTAGTATTATAAGTACAACGAGATTATATATATATAATATATATAGATTATATATATATAATATATATATAATATATATATATATATATATATATATATATATATATATATATATATATATATATATATATATATATATATATATATATATATATATATATATATTAGATATACTTATGTGATATGATGTATGGATATATGATATCGTGCTATTACCCCATTGGTTCCCTGTAAGAGTGTGTGGGAATTTCGATGTGTATGTATGCGTGTCCTAAAACGTAATAGCCTTATCTGATGGTTAATGGATGATTTAGTGTGAGGTGAGATTTGATAAACCATATGTTAACGCCTTGTGATTTTCACAGGAAGCTTCGGGGGACAGACTAGTGAGTGGTCCCAGTGTCTCCGTTATAGACGGAAGGAAGAGAAGGAAAGAGGGAAATCTGAAGAGGAAGTTTCGGGGGACAGACCAGGAGAAGTGTCCCCAATTGTTGTGATAAAGAAAGGAAGGAAAGTGAAGGAAGGAGAGAAATCGGGAGAGGTGAAATTCAGGAAGAGCGGAAGGATAGGATAATAGATGAGTACAACCAAAGGCCAGGTGGAAAATCGAACTCACACTGAAAATCATAAGATGAAATAGGCTATCACTTAGAGGACAAGTGATTATGTGACATTTAACTTTATAGGTTTCATTAAATTGTTATTGTTGAATTTCATCTTCGTGTTATATATATATATATATATATATATAACTGGGGGCTCAGAGCCGTATACCTATTTGGTCTTTAATCTAAATTTAAATTCACGAGCCAGGTGGAACTTCTATAATATTTTAATTAATATTTTGGAAGTACCCCACCCCAACCTTTCCAGAACGCTACATTGTTGTTGTTGTAGGGTTTAACCCCATTTTTCAGCACAAGATAGACTGTACATGGCCGCCAGTATAAATAGTGAAGGAAGACCCATAGAAAAAACCAACGACGCACGCAGGACCGGATTGTCCATAGAGCAAAGTGGTCAACGTGCCGGCGACTCAGAGGCTGAAGGGGCTCCGTATATTATTGTCTGATTTCACAGGCAGTGTTGTTAATAGTATTGTAACCATGCCTATGGACTAGGCATACTAGCCAGGGTCCCCAAGGCCTTAATCAGGCATTGGACCCACGATAAGCTACTGGCAAGATTTGTCACGTACCCACAGTGGCCGAGCCTGTGACTCGAATCAGCGCAGACACAGGTGAGATGACACTGATTCATAATGATTCGTAATGATGAGCGCTTTACACCACTGGCACTGGGCCACTCGGAGTCCCAACGTGAAGGTAACTGATAGCTTGAAAGCATTTTGCGCGGAGTCCTTGAAAATGCCGGACCCGTTGCATATGCTACTTTTGCTACTTGAATAATCCGGCACTGCATGTCATATGCACATGTCATAGGAACATGTTGTTGTAGTAAGGTTTAACGCCATGTTTCAGTACAAGATAGGTTATAAATGGCGGCCAGTATTAATGGGGGAGGAAGAACCCGGGAAAACCCCGAAAAGAACCACCGACCCGCGAGAAGCTACTGGCAAGCTTTCTCACATACCCACATTGGCCGAAATCGAGACTCGAACCTACGCAGAGAGAGAGGTGAGATGGTAGTGATCCGTAACGGAGAGCGTTTTTAGACCACTCGGCCACTCGGGGCCCCCAAAGAACATGTCATGTTTTAAAAAAGGAAATATGTTACATGCTTTGAGAAAGGAAACATGTCATATGCTATAACCATTTATGCAAAGAAGCATGGTTATGCTGATTTTCTCATTTCTTCAGAACAAACTCCCACCTCTATTCATTGAAACCTCCCATTCATTTCCAGACCTACCCACGAGGGTGGGGTGGGGTGGGGATTGGGCCTATGAAGACTCTTAGACCAATGCGTACACATTGAATCATTTGCCTTTAAAAATGGTATAGTCAATATTTCTTACCATGCACAAAGCGATGCTCTTCCTTTATATTGAACAAATGCACCAACGAAGAAGCAGTAACATTCGTCGATTTCTTTCAAATGTACGGTAAGCATAAAATAGGTCAGCACAAAGACACGGACATGCTATTTCAATATAAAACTGACTGGGACACAAATTTACTTTTCTCATTTATTCTGTCGGGTACGCAGCTTCAAAACGCTGTATAATGTCTTTTTCATTATTGTGATTCTTCCTGCTTGAAAAGTGATGACTCACGAATTTACATTTTCCATATAATACAAAATACATTTTGCCAACAAAGCAATACCTATATCAGATGTGACAGATTGACTTTCAAATAAATTTTCGTAAACATGAATAATACGTAAAATAAGATATGATGTGTTTGAAGGGGACAATGATGTGTTAGACATAAGACTAGAATAAATATACATATAAAAGACACTTTTTATTGGGCAAAGTTCCAAACAGAAATAATTATATCTCTAGCACAGTGACTTGAGTTTTATTCTTTGATCTAAAAATGTGCAGACAAAAACCAAAAACACAAATGAGAATTATGAGTACCAAATAGTCCATATTAGCGACACGACTGCTGAGTGCGAGCTGCATACTTGTTATTTATTTCTCATATTTTGTTCGTTCTACTTTGCACTCGACAAGATTTATGTCACCATCATGCTAGAATATGTAAGGGTTTCCTGTGGTCATTATTCAATGTTAGAGAGGGGCAAGACTTTCATGTGGTCATTACACAATGCTATATAGAACAAGTGTCTTAAACACGCGGCTCACCAAGACGTATCTTAATGGCGTCACAAGGGTGTCATGAGGGATAACAAAGGTGATGTGGCCCTTGGGGCCATCGAAAATGCCCTCATGCGGCCTGCAGGGTGGTTTGAATTTGAGACCCCTGCTATAGAAGGATACGGGTTTCCCGTGGTTATTACACCATGCTAGAGAATGGTCAAAGTTTCTCGTAGTCTTTACACTATACTATAGAAGGGTTAAATATTACATCCTGTTAGAGAAGGGTAAAAGTTTCATGTGGTCATTACACCATGTTATAGAAGGATACGAGTTCCCGGTGGTCATTACATCATGATATAGAAGGATACGAGTTTCCAGTGGTCATTACACCATGCTAGAGAAAGGTAAAAATTTAATATGGTCATTACACCATGTGATAGAAGGATACGAGTTCCCCTTAGTCATTTACACCATGCTAGTGAAGTATAAGAGTTTCCTCTAATCATTCCTTATATCATGCTAGTGAAGGGTAGTTTATTCTGCGGTCGTTATTACACCATGCTAGAGATGGGCAATAATTGCCGCTGAACATTACACCATGCTAGAGGAGGGTAAGAGTTTCCAGTGTTCATTAGACCATGCGTGAGAAGGGTAAGAGTTGCCAGTGGTCTTTACACCATGCTAGAGAAGGGCACGAAATTCCGCTGAACATTACACCATGCTAGAGGGTAAGAGTTTCCAGTGGTCATTACACGATGCTAGAGAAGGGTAAGAGTTTCCAGTGGTCATTACACCATGCTAGAGAAGGGCACGAATTTCCGCTGAACATTACACCATGCTAGAGAAGGGCAAGAGTTTACAGTGGTCATTACATCATGCTAGAGAAGGGTAAGAGTTTCCAGTGGTCATTACACCATGCTAGAGGATGTTACGAGTTCCCTGTGCTCATTTCACCACAGTGGGCAAGGATGCGAGTTTATACAATACTAGAAGGGTAAGAATTGCATGTTTTTATTACACCATTTTAGAAAAAGGATAGATTATTCTGTGGTCGTTACACCATCCTAGAAAAGGGTAAGAGTTTCCTGTGGTCATTACACCAGGCTAGAAACGAATACTGGTTGACACAATGCTACTGAAGAGGAAGAGTTTCATGTGGTCACTATAGCATGCTATGGAAAGGTAGTTATTCTGCAGTCGTTACACCATGCTAGGAAATGATACGAGTTTCTTCTGATCATAACACCTTGCTAGAGAAGGATATGACCTTTCTGTGGTCATTAAACGATGCAAGATAAAGGTATGGGTTTCTTTTGGTCATTACAGCATACTAGAGGTGGATATGAGCTTCCTGTGGCCATTACACAGTGCTACAGAAGGGTCAGTCTTTCCCGCAGTCATTACACCATGACAGAGAAGGGTATAGGTTAGCTGTGGTCATTACACCGCAGTAGAGAAAAATACGAGTTTATATCATGCTAGAAAAGTGCAAGCGTTTCATGTGGTTATTATCCCGTGTGTCAGATTCTCGCGGGTCATGAGCGTTACTCGTATAATATTGTATAAGCCGCACTTGTCAAAAGGTAAGTGTTACGTCCCAATTTGTCAAGGGATATTGCACAACATATACATGTATTAATAATACTATAACCCACTCCCCTATGATACTCGTTATCTAAAAGATGACCGCCCTCAGTATAATTGCCCGGTTCGAGTAAGAGAATGTATATAGTAACCTGAGTGGGTATATTGAACAAAACAACTACGAGCCCCGTAAAGATAAATAAACAATTTAATCAAATACATACACAATCATGAAATTTCCTTTCATTAGGAATACACGCGGTTTAGAAATAAACTTTCACCGAATTACAAATAGATCTGAAATAGAACTAAACAAATTAGCCGTTCTATTACTGATAGTTAAAAATCATCATAGGATCGAGTGAGTGTCACAATCAAAGTCAATGCTTTGTTCGATTTTCATAACCTGTTATCATCGAACCACGTTCACTGCTCAATCCAATGTTGTTCTAGAAATCCGTTCCTCTCTCTATCTGTAATCTACCCTCGTGGATGTTCCGCTTGAGTCCGGACTGGTCCACTGTATCAATGTATACACCTCTCAATTCTTTTCCAACTTGTTCGTCCTTATTCCTGTCTTCACGTCTTCCCCCAAAAAGCTATTTTCTTCCTTGTGTTTTTTGCGTCACTCAACCGTTGTTTTTGGCGGTTTTTCCTCTGGTCGGTTATTTCACGGATGTACTTCTCTAAAATACGATCCGGAGTCTTACTAAAAATAATTTTACACTGTCTTCCCTCTTGCAGAGAAATGTTAAGACTCAAGTCTAATTTAGCTAGTGCGATATTATGTTCCAAAGATTTATCGTGTAAAACACACCACTTATTTAACCGCGACCAATCAGAATCAAATGTATTTCCTCCCGCTTCTCTCCAAAAGTCGTTTACGTCATGGTCAATTTGACACGCTTTGGTTTTAAGTAACAGAATCTCTCTTTTCTCTCAATTCTGACATTTTCGTGATAAAGTCAAACTTTACAAGGTCACCGTCGGTCAGTCAGCTCTGAACAAATACGGTTAATTAGTACAACGGCCACATCCTACTATACAAATCCCTCTCTCTCTTGTACGATGTCTCGTAAATTTAACTAATGGCTATCAGGCCACAACTAATGGTTTATTAATAGATCGACCGAAAATTTGGCACTTCACACCGTGTTGGAGAAAGGTCAAAGATTCCAGTAGTCATTATACCATGCTAGAAGAGGGTAAGAGTTTCCTGTGGTCATAACAAGCGAAATAACAGGGCTTCCAACAAGAAAACTCGAATCCTTTAAAGAGGCCCCGAGTGGCCGAGTGGTCTAAAGCGCTCTCGGTTACGGATCACTACCATCTCACCTCTGTCTGCGTGGGTTTGAGTCTCGGATTCGGCCAATGTGGGTATGTGAGAAAGCTTGCCAGTAGCTTCTCGTGGTTCGGTTGTTCTTTCCGGGGTTTTCCCGGGTTCTTTCTCCACCATTAATACTGGTCACCATGTATAGCCTATTTTGTGCTGAAAAATGGCTTTGAACCCTACAACAACAACAACAACAACAACAACCAATCCCTTAAAACATAAAACACAAACATTTTTGGTTTAAAAAAATCTTGTTTATTTGTTGCATTGACAGGCCATTAAAAAAAACCGTGCCTAGAACAAGCCTGGCCACTTTTCTTCAACGAATTCGTTGACGATACAACATAGATTATTGAAGAGAAACTATAAAGTACAGTTATGGTGATAATATATGGAATACAAAACTCGTTATCATCGTAGGACGACAGGTTTTGTGCTGTTAAACATACAGTGGCAATGACAGAGTATGGTTTGTCATAAACAATATATGCAAACAGACTCTGCTGTTGCCATTATTGGTAGAGTGACAGACACATCATTGACATTCAAACCATTAAGAAGATGATCAGATGTCATTTCAAAGTCACCGACAGTTTGAAGCGCTCATGATAAACTTTTACATCACGTTATGTACTGCTTTTCATGTTAGCATCAAATAAGGGTCACTGTAACATACTCTTGAGACAAGGGTGTATTTGGTTATGTAACATGCTCTTGTGACAAGGGTGTATTTAGTTATGAGCTAAGCGCAAAAGGTTAATCGAAACCGTTAGACTGAAATGTAGCATACCGTGATTTTAAATTGTAAGGTTGTGTTAGTAAATAAGATGCACACAATAATCGACTCCTTATTAAGACGCTTCCTCTAACAAGCGCCATGATTCCAGGTATAATAATATGCATTGCACACAAAACAAAACAAAAACAAAAATGTGTTCATGAATTATAAGCATAAACCAGTAAAACGTGCAGAGTAGGTCACAATGACTCTCGACTGTAGTAAAGTTGTGTTACTACTAAAGATGCATATATTAATTTAGTTTGCTGACTGTTTCATGAACTGAGTTTGAGAAATAACCTGAAGAAAAAAAAAAACACAAAAATTAACCAAATTCACCGAAGCGTTAAATGTAGGCAACAGTGATCTATCTTTTTTAAGAGGATGTGCAATATTCATCATCCCCTCACCAAGTTTTAGGATATCAGGTAGAACAATATTTATACCGGTACAGTGTGCAAAAATCCTTCGAGCTAAACTTAACCAAGGATGACAACTAAATTTACGTGTATGCATAAAGTTTACTCTCTTTCAGGGGTGGTTACTACGCTGGGGCATATCTAAAATATCCTTTAGCATTATTTAGGGGTAGAGGTGGGGGAAAAATAGACGATGACTACGAAACATGTAACACCCTATGAGGACCCACGAGGCATAGACCTTAGATATTCCTGCATTGTAAGAGTTTTCAAGGCATGATTTTCACCATGTAACTGTAAAACAACACCGCACTGTAGCCTAGAGTCAAGGAAATATAACAGTTGATTCGTGCTATTTTTTGTGTGTGGGCTGACCACTAGGCTACCCACCTTACGGGTGGGGGGAGGGCAATTGCACCTGAGTATAGACTTCGTCGTTTTCAACACACACGCGTGCGCGCGATTGCACATAAGCACCCTAACACCTCTTGATAGCTAAGCGGCACGTAGGAAACCGCTGATTTTGGACCTATGTTCAACCTGTTTTAAACTGGAGCGCAGGGCAACTAAGACAAATTTTCGTGAGCCGATAACAGTTCGGTCAGAATGCCAACCGCCGAAATTTTTTTTCTCTTTAATTCTTAAAGGAACTACTGGACAATTGTTTCTGGGGCCCCACATATCCTATCTGAGGCACTGTTGGTGCGCATGTAGTTGAAAATTTGCGCATGTGTAAGTGCACAATGTCAGAATTAAATTAGCGAAGTCTCGTTTCATCTGGATTTACCATAAAAGATGCTCACATCACTGTACCCCGATACGCACTTTAGTAACCAGGTGCGGAAATGGAAGACTGGGTGGCATTTGAGATAACATTCATATTTGGATATTTTTAAATGGCAAAATATCTCAGAATAATGCAAAATAGTTTCGTTAAACTCGTCTACAAGTTTCCTTTGAGAAACCATTGCAGACTTACAAAGCACTTATCGTACATTCATTCTGACAGTGGATTTGAGCGATGTTAAGACACCTTAGTACTTAATGTAATAAAACGATTCATTCTTAACTGTCACCCTCAGATGGCTAATGAATATTAAAATTTATTGCATTGTAAATGTGAAACCCACTGACACTGACTATAAATATTTATTCCCAGATACCAAGGTGAGCTGAGGATTCGCTGGGATATTTTTCTTCTTCTTTTAATTCAAGATCATTGTTTTCAGGTAAAATATCGATTTCTTGCGTGTTATAAATAAGATTTGTTCTTCTAAAGCTAGTCCCCCTACTCTTTATACAAATTAGATGAAGGGGTGTCTTATAAACATGAGCCAACGCTTATGTCAAGTAAAAAAGGTACGTTATTCAAGATGCAACTGCACCTAAAAATGATACAATTACTCCATTTTTCGTAGCATATCTCCTTGTATAGATGTTCCAATGTGTTAATATTTTCTCCTAAGGAATGCACCCACCCCCACAAAAAATCAATCACTACCTTTAAATAATGTTCATAAACAGTATATTAATGGAAGACAACTGTAAACAAAAATAAAGCTGTTTAACGCAAGCTGGACCAGAATTTCGAGTAATACCCATGCGTATAAATGTGCTGATTCAAATTCCCTTCTGGTAACCTCCAAACCTATGGTATCAGGTTTGATTTAATTTGAGTATTCATTTTCAACATACCAGAGGTATGCAAGGATTAGCTGCGTGTACAATGCCCGTTTAGAGTACACTGCTGGCGTCGACTCGGGTGTCCTTTCTCTTTATTCATGGCACTCTCCTTCTTGTATTCTTGTAGAGGACGGTACTTTTACTTGACCTTTTTTTTAAATACTAATTACATTAGCGATAGCATTGAACCAATTGAATTTCACTTTTTGTGTTTGACGAGGTTTCTCCGCGTTGCACGTTTTAAATCCTTTTGCTGTTGAAAGTTACTGATAGTTACGTGTTCTTTTTTATGACAATGTACCATGAATGGCACGCAAACATTTAACCTTCTAGGTTTTTTTGTTGGGGGGGGGGGGGAAGGCGACCTATATGATAAATACCGTGGTTAAATCACTTAATAATTTCAATACAGGAAGAACGATATGATCTTCGCAGATTTAATGTTTATACTGTATTCCGGACGTGTGTCACTAAGCCGCGTATATCAAACTCGAGAAGAAAGACTAGCATGGATGTCTCTACCTTCACACTAAATATTGCACCACAATATTGATTGCATACGAACATCTCTGCTAACAAATACAAAACAAATTGTCCTATATATTGTTATATTATCTTGTTTATATTAACAACACTTATAAGCAACGTTCCCTCTAAGTGAATGGTAGATGTGCGCGTAATGCTCGCTGCATTGGGCAAGCATTACGGAGACGAGCAAAATTCAATGTTGGATTGACAGCTGTGCGGGGATGTTATAGCAGCCATTAGGGGAACGTTGCTTATAAGAGATTGGTATATGATGCTGAAGATATAGTTAGTGCCTTTCACGTGTACACACGACAAACCCAGTCTGGTCTGAGCGTGTATCGAACCCATGACCCTTGGATTACGAATCTGACACTCTCCAGCTCTCTCTTTATCGTCGGTATGTGCAGTCAATAATCAGGACCAAATCCATGCCCCAAAACGATAACTGGATGTAGACACAGCGATGCAATTTACATTATGTATTTTTTTAAACAGTGATTCTCGAATCAATATGAGAAAAAATGTTCTTTTACATGATGGTTATCCTATCCTAGTGAATGCTGTCTTGTACACAATTATCAGATGTTCAACATAAATATGATAAATTTGTGTCTCGAATTTAACTCGTCTCACGTGGTTGAAATTACATGTACACGTAAAGGTGATCGTTCCGGTATTTCAGGGTTTTAATTTAAGGCCCTAATGCCGCCGTATAGAATAATTATTTCACCATTCTTCCAATCTAAGTAAAGATCGGAAGAAAGAAATGATTTGTTTAAAAAAAGCTATCTGACAAAAATCTTTCTTTGAAAGAATCAGAATGTTAGGTTTTAAATAACATTTAAATATTCAGTTTAGAATTAAGATGTACCAACACTTAATTCAGTCAACGAAAGCGCTCGTAATTGCGATCTTTTTACGGAATGCTCCAGTAGTAACGATGTGGTACATTCGAAAACATTCCGTTAATGACTAATCTAATAACATTCGTACGTGGCGCACTAATTGGTTTGTGTGTGTGTGTGTGTGAGAGAGAGAGAGAGAGAGAGAGAGAGAGAGAGAGAGAGAGAGAGAGAGAGAGAGAGAGAGAGTGTGTGTGTGTGTGTGTGTGTGTGTGTGTGTGAAGTATGGAATTTTGAATGAGCACGGAACCTTTAAGTTGAATGTGATGAGATTAAATAATTTTATCACAGTTAGACAGGGATGTATTTGGGATGGGTCATTTGACCTTTATTCTTAATTCCTTCCATATCAGTATCAAAATTTCAAAATTTTAATATCCTTTATCACAGTGTTCCGATTCAATGAAATGACGGGATATTTAAACCGGTTTGAGAAAGAGACAGCTGAACTTCGGATCTGTGTCAAGTAGTCATTCTTTAAAGGGAAAAGTTATATAACATAGTTCAGAGATTCTGACTGACGAAACATGTTTGTCTTAGGCAATGTTTTGAGAAACCAATGCTTATGATTGGCCGGGTGAAATTAAGGCGTACATCTTGGAACTAATGGTCATTTTAAAGTGAGAAACCTTGGTCGAGATTCTTTAAGTCAGACATTTCCAGAGAGAGAGAGAGAGAGAGAGAGAGAGAGAGAGAGAGAGAGAGAGAGAGAGAGAGAGAGAGAGAGAGAGAGAGAGAGAGAGAGAGAGAGAGAGAGAGAGAGAGAGAGAGAGAGGGGGGGGAAAGGGGGGTTGGCTCCTGGGAAAGTCTAAAAAGAATAGTACTTTCCTCGTTAAACAACGTGCGAGAAAGACAACGTTTAGTGCGGATGCACAAGTTCTAAAGTTAATAGCATTCAGGTACGCAATTTTAAGATCACTGATTATTCTACTTTTTTGTTTGTTGTATGTAACTTGTTGATATGACTAGGTGTCATATTATGTATCGTTTATTAAATTTCATGGAAATGTGTTGATGCTAGAGTATTATGCAATTTATCTTTTAATTTTACATTTATTAGCTCATTATCAGGATTGATTGCATGCGGTTCATATGTGCAGGATTAATAGGGTAATGAAAAAATATTTTTCCTTTGATAGGGCGATACTGATTATCGATAACTACATACTATATTTGCTTTTGTAATGTTTAAATAATCTGGAAGTAAATAAGGATCTGTGAATTTTATACAATGGTAATGAACATGTAGTAGCATACGGTAACGCCTGGGGGATGTGGCTCTAATTCCCTCCCCCCCACCCCCCGATTAATTAAATATCCACCCGTGCTGGAATTAAAGTGTTACATATCCCAAATAAGCGCACAACACTATAATCAAGTATTGATTAACTGAGTAGCATACGGTACATGTTCGATAGAGAGGTCACGTGGTAATTAGGCAATTTACTACCGTATGTAGGCGTTACGCAATGTCTGAATGGAGAGTTTGTTTGTTTGATTAGGATTTTTTTACGCAGCTTTAACAATTTTTCAGTCGGAGAGGAAAGACTCGACGAAATTCGGAACGTTGGAACAGATCCGGGTGAAGGTAATGAAATCAGTCTTGGGTACTGCGATCTTTCCAGCACTCGTTATGATGAATGTAATAAATCCATATTGGACACTGTTACTAAATCCTCTTGATATAATTTAAGTTGAATTGAATATATCACTCTTAATTTGTTTGATTAAATTGTTATTTTTCTTGTCTATGGGGGGCTCGTATTGCATTATTTCTTCCCAATAATCTTGCCCATGTTCTCTGTTGATATTCTTTCTTTCACTCACACCTGGTCATAATATCTAGGGAGGTCATTCCCTAGATAACTTAGCTAAATCCAAGTAAACCCCCTCTTACTACGAGGGAGAACTTTACTGTGTATGTGATTTTTGGGGTTTTAATGTAGCTTTATTGCTACGATGTATGCAGTGTGGCATTTTATAGTAATGTCTAGCACATGGGGATCATGACGCAGATATGTAGCATGATGGCCCACACAGTAACATTATGTTGACACCAGGTAGACTAGTCCTAACACTAACCTCCTTAATGCTAAGGCATAGCGAGGGAGCTGTTGGTACCATTTTATATGTTCTTTTGGTATGATTCGGCCGGGGTTCGAATCCACGACCTTCCCGTCCGAAGCGGACGCTCGAACCACTAGGGCCACTGGAGCCGTCTAGATCTGAGAAGGAAAGCGTTCATTAGATAAAAATATTACTCAGTTTAATATTGGTGATCAAATGGGGAGATGTGACATAGCTCAATGTTATCTTCTTATGTTTACATCAGTTAGTCATCCAATCCTATGATTCAACTTCGACTGAAATCGGTTTGAGTCGCGGACGTCGCCGATAAATATCGGCTAAAGTCGTACACGGGGAAAACAGAATGGTATATCAATTCGAGGAAACATTACATGGTTAATAATTTGAGGAAACGACGATGTTATCTGGTTGTAGTGGAAACCAACGATGTTTAGGACCAATATTTATCAAGATTTAGTTGTTGTTATAGGGTTTTACGCCAGTTGTCAGCATTGTGGAGAGTATCAATAGTAGAGGAAGAACCCGGGAAGAACCACCGACCTACGAGAAGCTACCGGCAAGCTTTATCACTCACCCACATTGGCTGACCCAGAGACTCGAACCCACGACAGATAGGTGAGATGGCAGTGATCCATTACGGTGAGCGCTTGAGACTACTCGGGCACTCGGGGCCCCCCTTGAACATTTAGTATTAGTCAGATGATTTAGCATATACTACGTTTTACACGTAATGCAACATTGTGGCTTTAGCACTTGCACACCAACAATATAATCACTTTTTAAACTGTGTTGGATAGTGTGTTACGACACATCAACATGTGAAGGTTATATCATGTTGAGGGAAGATGAATAAGGTGCCTTACCTAATGATACACCAGGGTACCCCACCTGGGTGTAATATCTGCTGAAATTTTACTAAGAACCATTCTTGTTTAAAGTCCAACGACTTGAACGCCACAGAAGCGGAAACATAGTATATAACATATTTCAGTTCTCATGTATAAGGGATACAAATTATATACCGAATATGACGTCACCCCCCCCCCTCTCTCTCTCTCTCTCTCTCTCTCTCTCTCTCTCTCTCTCTCTCTCTCTCTCTCTCTCTCATCATCATATCTCAGGTGACACCTACGGCTTCGAAGAGAGCGCGCCACTGCTGACGCTCAACCACCCTGCGTGTGATGATGTTCCCTGTCCGGCCACATTCCTTCAACTCCACCATGTCTCTTTGGGCCGACCCCTCTTTCGTCTCCCGTCTGGGGACTAGAGGAGAGCTCTACTACGCGCAACCGGTTACATTCTGCACACAAGCCACAACCATCGCTATCTTCTTTTCTTTACAATCTGGACATGTGATAATGATTCTGTCCTTGGATGAAGATCTTCTTTATTGATCCTGCCGGGCCAGAAGATGTCAGCAATCATCATCACGTGTAATAGAAGAGTTCAAGCTTTTGTGTTATCCTTGATATTAGCCTCCAGCATTCTGAAGCACAGCGCAGCACCCCTAATGTCATTGCTTCAGTATATTCTCAGTTGAGTCTTGAGTCTGACTTTTTTAGGCTTCCATCTGTTTGTCAGTCATCTGGGCTAGTATCGCTGCTTACATTTTATCTCTACATCATATATGTAATATATATAAAACTACCAGAGAACACATCTTCCAGAACTCATTGACCTATTTAAGAATCGACACTGATAAACAGCCATCCGATTGATCGACTGAAAATGAGGTTCTCTGTAAGCGCACCACAGCATTTTCGACTTTTCAACTGAAATGGCGGTATTCCATTCTGACCGTTGCACTTATATGTTAAGCGGTCGCAAGCGTGCCCACGTTAAGGTGTAGCATTGAAAAAGAAAACAAAACAAAACAATGCGGGCACGCATTCATTAAAGGCAGGATAGTGAATAAAGTTTGATGAATGTCTAAAAAGTAGAATTTCAGAGCCATTCATCGGTGTTAATTTATTAAGCTTTGCGAACTGTATCCGGAGATATTTGTCTTTTCTGAAATAGGTAAAGTGTATTATTGGGTTATTATAGTACATACATTTTTTATATGTAAATTATAAGCAACATGACGAGCTCCTCCTGTTATTTCAGCATATCGAAGACTTAATTTGCTTTGTTAATTCTTGTTTCTGCTTCTCTTTCTGAGTCTCCTTATGTGGACAGTTTGGTTCCAATGTATTTGAATTCCTAAACATCCCGAACTGGTTTGTTATTCACAGTAATAAAATCAAGGGTTTGTGGCTATTCCTCATTAAGTTCGCTTTCTTGCTGTATACGTTCTTTATGGCTTTCTCGCTGGTTTCGAGTCCAACGCTTTAACTATTGTGTCGGGGCCCCGAGTGGCCGATTGGTCTAAATCGCTATCCGTTATGGATCACTGCCATCTCAACTCTGTCTGCGTGGGTTCGAGTCTCAGATTCGGCCAATGCGGGTATGTGAGAAAGCTTGCCAGTAGCTAAATACCTATGTGTATTGTTTGTTTATTAAAATGAACACATAAAACTTGTACGAACCCTATACATTTTACAGAGTTCAAGTAATTTTAAGGAAAATATTTTTTAAAAATAAGTATTAAAAAAGTTTCAACATTAAAGAAAAAAACTTTCTAAATTGCTTTTATATTTTCATACTGACCACCACAATGTGTATAACTGTACAAAACCTGACTGTGAAATAAAGAACACAAATGTGTATTGACGTGATCCAACCGTTCTTTGGAATGTCGGCTAACTTGCCAAACATACAGCGACCTTACAAGATTTGAGGTTAGCCTTCTTTATGGGCGTTACCGTTAGTCCATCAGCACTAACTGTGCCTATTCATACTGTACTTTTGCAGCGGTGGAACTTATTTTCGCAAAAACAAGAAAAACATTCAGATTGTGTTTATTCTATGATTTAATAGCAGACTCTCACGGTTTGAAAATTTGTTGTGCATAAACGAAAACCTGTATTATGTAGTTCTTCCAAAATATAAAAAAAATAAAATTGTGTATCTAATGGAATGTAGGTGTTTGTTAAAAACGCTCACCAAAATCGTCAACGTATTTACAACATTACAAGATATCTTCGGTATACGTCGTTTTGTAGCACTGGCGTTGAAACTGATAAAACCAATCTGTCGTCTACTGAAGATCTCACAGAGCCACGTGAGATCTGGTTGAACCAAACTTTGACAAAAGAACACATTTCCAGCGCTTCATAAATGTCCATAAAAACGGTGAAAATTTTGCGGGACGTCAAATTTTGTACAATGGAATACTATTTAGTAATACTTCTACAATTTTTAAGACACGGCGGGATGGAGCCTTGAACATAATTAAAGTTTATGTTTAAATTCAAAATCAAAACAGCATTTAGACTACTTTGGTTAAACTATGATTTATATCATGCCATATACCATTGTAGTTCGTTCAAAAAGGAGCCATTGATCTGGAGTCTCGTTATTTATGTACGAGACAATAACACACGTCATCACCGTCTGATTGGACAATGTATGCAATGTCAACGGATAGTTAATGAAAAACAACGCACTATTATTCCACTGAAGTTTGCACTAAATCCACACCATGAGCACAATATTTTTACTAACACCAAATATTATCTAAACTCAGTTAACTGTGAATAATGAAAATTGGAATGGTTACCAGTAACCTCTCACTTTTAAACAAATGAGCTAACTCATTACTTCGAGGTTAAGACCAAAGTAAACAATTATCGTCCTCTAAAAAAAAAAAAAACTTGCTTCAGTACTAGAAAACATGATCTTTTGAAATGTGTTTGTTACCCAGCTTTTTATTGTCGCAGTTTAAAAGTATATGGATTAATGGGCATCAGCTTAATTGTAGAATCTTATCTTGTCTCCTAAAACTGCTCTACCATAAAATAATTTTGAAAAAAAATCTTTAGGACTCTCCAAATTGTACAATGCATCAGAGCACGCGTCCATACATAATCCATGAAATTTCTCCAAGGTCATGCACGTGAGTGCTAAAGGTTGCTATGTTTGTGATTTCTATTTTGAATAAGGCTTTGACCAAAATCTTCACCTAATGGTTATTGTATGGTTTAACGCCATTTTTGAGCACACGATATGCTGCTATACATAGCGGCCAGTATTAATGGTGGTGGAAGAACTCAGGACCTCCCGGAAAGAACCACGCACCCACGAGAAGCTACTGGCAAGGTTTCTCACATACCAACATTGGACGAATTTGAGACTCGAACCCACGCATACATAGATTAGATGGCACTGATCCGTAACGGAGAGCGCTTTAAACCACTCGGGGTCCCATCATCATCTGAACCAATGACTGCCAGATTCAGGGAACCTGTTTTAGACCAACACTCTAGGATACACGGTATTAAATGTATGGAAGAACGGGAGCTATCCAGGAAACTTATGAACATAAAATAGAGTATGCAGGGATCTGGGTGGCCAGGACTGGTTGATAACGCAAAAAATATTGTTCTATTGATGGAATTTAATTCTTTGTATTCATCTATGCTGATAAATATAGGTTTGATCATAAGCACTCAAAATCTTAAAAGTTATTTAACTTTTAATATTATGGTGTTTGCATAGGTTTACTATGTGAATTGAATTAGATCCGTGCGTCCTCTAGTATACTAGGCTTGCGATGTATACACGCTTATAATATTATAATATTATGACACATATACTGTATTATGGCGTAAGATGCTGTATAGATGTTTTTTTCCTTACGTTTCTTATCTTCTTTTGGGAAGCTGTTTACAAACTGTTTATATAATTTCATTTGCATAATATTTCGTTCTATGGTAGTAACTATAAACGACGACGAAATGGAATAGATACACGCAGATACAGAAATGTTTATTTTATTGTAGTCAAATGATTTTTTTTCTCAGCCTGTATTATGCACGAGCTGTTCTATTAAAACTTGTACAGCCAAGCTTCAGTTTGACTAAAGAACTCACACATACCTTCAAACTGGTATGTATTTTAATATTCAATAGTCTCACAAAGAGGATGATTTCAATAAAAACTTGAACAAACACGACCATATGTAATTTAGAGACACTTGTACGAGTCTACAGAGCTCTGAAACATCCGGGTCATTAGCCAGATACAACTACTCCCAGATTTCCGATAAATTGCGTCACATCTGTCAGTAAGGTAATTGCCAGTACCCTGGTTTGCGTTATCACGCTTCATGACATCCAAGTTTACAACATGGTAAGCACTTGGAGAGGTTTCGTGATACAGGAGGAATGTATGGGTTGTGTTTTTAGTGTTACTGTTAAGAATGATTCTTTTATGTGCCCTTGTGACTGAACTCGGTGCTTCTGAGAGCACACACATAGGTGGGGTTACTCCCTTAATTTCCATTTATTGCCTCTGTATCATTTACACTGTTTCCGAAGTGTTTGTGACACCACGAGTGTTATCATCTATCCAATCCGAAGATTGTAAAACATAGTTTGTGTACCTTTGACTTCAAACAACCTAACTTTAATCTCGTGTTTCTGTCAGAAAAAAATCCCCAGGGCTCATGAAAAAAGGTTCAAGATGCAATTAACATTCCTTATCAAGATCACAAGTGACAATTTATGTGGGAGACTAAATAAGTTTACTTTAATTCGAATTTCTGGTATGTCTGGCCACTTTAGTTCCATGTAGTAAATTTATCGAGCAAGGAATTATAGATTCGCAGCCTGTCTTTTTCTCGTTCGCGTAATGCCTTTTCTAAGATAGTTAATATTTCTTGAGTTTAAATGAAACAGACAAAATTTAGCAAACAGTGTGAAAGACAATTTTGTGACAAGAGAGCATATAGCCTTCCCGTACTTCATCAAATATGTTAATATCAAAATCTGCTACGCTTGCAGAAAGTAAAATATTTGAAAATATTAAACCTGTAGTAAAGTGTCTCTTTAGGACCGATAGTTTCAATTAGACGAAAAATAAATCTGCACCAAAAGTTCGAGTAAAATTTAGCAATTAGTTCCTCAGAGTATCATACACCGCAAACAACTCTACAACGTAGGTCAATACGTGAACTGAAATCAACAGCATACACTTGCTTTTGGCAAGAAAAGTTCATTTGATAACCTGATTCCTCTGAACAGAATGGGTTTTGACAATAGTGCTATACTCTGTGGTCGTGACCGTGAAGTATTTGTAAAAGTCTATGACAAAGAAGTCAGAAACAGTCCCATTCTAATTGTTTAATTGTTTTAACGTTAATTTTGGAATAGAAGGAAAATGCTTTTCCGTCCAAAGGTTAAATTCTGTGGGCATTGGAGTGAATCAACTATACTAGTGTATTAGATGGGAAGTTGAAAGCAGCACGCAATTTCCCTGTAAGGAACACAAGTGAACTGTAACAGCGTAGCAGACGGTGGGAGCTATTGTATTCCTGGCGGCCAGCAAAGTTGGCTCTGTACTGCGTATTAAATATTTGAGTCTTTGAGTACTTCGGTTTGCTTAAATTAGTCTCATTTAAATTTTGTTTTTAATATTTACAAGTACTTAAACGGAGGTCAGGTTAAATTCTAAACACCCTCTAAATCCGCTAACAACGTGTGTTAATCCTACTGCGAAGTAACGATCATATATATATAAAAGTCAATATATATATAATGTTGTCATGTTCCCACTTTGGTTATTACAGCACGCATTTTTGGCCATATGGAATCAAATTAGCACTGCAGAAACAATACATTGAAATTAGATTGTAATCAGCAGTTTCTAGATTACACTAAGTACATGATAATAAATCAAGTGTTTAATAAACCGTCAATTCAACACACGTTTATTTTTTGCTTGTAGTTAAAACTTCGTTTAAAAATGACATTCCAAGAAATGTTTCATTGAAACAACTGCTGGAAAACGCATAGGAGAGCACATGTACAAACATCTTCACACCATAGAGGCCATGTTTACAAATTGTAGCAAGAAGCGTGGTAACTCAATGGTTAGAGTATCCAAAAGGACACGTGTTAAATTCCTACCATCAGATGAGACCGCTCCGGTGGCCTAGAGGTAAGAGCGTCCGCCGCGGAAACGGGAGGTCGTGAGTTCTATCCTCGACCGAGTCATACCAAAGACTTACAAAAATGGCACTAACAGCTGCCTTTCTTGGCGCTCAGCATTAAGAGGTTAGTATTTAGACTGGTCGGCCTGATGTCAGGATAATGTGACTGGGTGGAACATCATGATACATGTCTGAGGCAGGATGCCCCACTGATATACATCACTATAAACTGCCTCACTGCAGACATCGTAGCGATATGACTGAAAAACTATTAAAGTTCCGTTAAAAATCCTAAACAAACAAACAAAACAAGAAACATCAGATTATTTCGCACTTTACTCCAACTGTCTCGGCACTTAATACCATACATGTGTCACTGTGAGTAAAACAACAAATACAATAAAATTACCGTGGTCACTGATGTTACGGATTACTAACATCAGCTATATAACTTCATGTTTAGGACTTGTCGATTTTTTTTGTCATTTGTTATAGTCTAGTCTGATAATTTGACTCTCAGTATCGAGAAGAATCTTATAAGAACCCCCCCCTACCCGCCCCCCCCCCCCAACTCCGCATCACTTAACAAACCAATTAATGTACTGATTTAAGCATCACACTTTGCCATGTACAACATTCTCTTTATGTCTAGATATATGTTTTAAAAAATAATCTTATATATGTCTTTTGTTCTGTACGCCTGTCTCCATGCCTGCCTACCAGCTTACCTGTCAGTTTAAGCACTATAATGCTTGTACTCGGGTAATGTTTAACATTAACAGCTGTCTTGTTGCCTGATACAACATGAATTCAAACAAGTCAAATTTTGACGTTTAAGTGATTCGTATACTTAAATAATCATGTATTCCATTTGTTGAGATTAATAAAATGTCAAAAGCTTCAACTCCTATTAAAGGTACAAAACAATACATTTTAAACATCCCCATATGTGGCTATTACCATTGAGTATTGGCAGTTTATTCGGACAAGTGAATTTAACTTGCCCGAATGGACCAATAGTTTTGAAAGCGAAGTTAATGTTACGGTTAATCCAATTTATGTTCGTTAAAGTGGAAGGATCTACGGTTGTGGACTTGCTCGAAGCAGGTTGAGTTTCTTAAGTTTTGATATCCATTGTACAACGGCCTAATTCCTATCAAAATAGTGATCGAAGAAAACAAAACACGCGCTTCATTTACCCCTACGCACCCTACCTGTCATGTGACGCTAATTTTAATTTTCATTCAATTTAAGTTCCGATATGTAAGAATATTATCCTTTACACGCAACTGGTACACAGCAAACAAATACTGCACCCACAGAATGCGCTAATTTGTATACTGTATGTTTTGTATTTTAATGAATACAATATGCAACTCAATAACCTTTTATAACACCTTAGACATATATTGAAGTTTTGTTGGAACTCCTATAGCAGTGTACAATGGACCAATTCAGAGTGTCCTTCCTTTATAAATCCATTATCATGATAGGTTAAGTGTTTCGATTGTACGAACACTGATTTTGAATCACCAGTTTACCAAAGCAGGAGAGTGTTTCGCAACTGAAAAACATACTTATACAGAAAACAGTTTTTGAAAATATTCAATTAAGAGTCCACAGATGTGTGTGTGTGTGTGTGTGTGTGTGTGTGTGTGTGTTTTCTTAGGTGGAGGTATATTATATACGGATATAGAATGAAACAATATGGTTTGATCAGACCTCACCCGATTGTCTGGGCCGCTACTGTGTAAGAAGGAATCCGATCTTACCTGTGTTCGTGATGTACATAGATCTAATTCATGCTCATAAAAACACTTCAGTGATCGCTTTTTCATAAACGACTAAAGAATGTGCACGTCAATTCAGGGTTTCATCATACCATTTGAGTCAATATACCATGTATATTGGCCAAATAACTTTGACAATACAGCACAATTTATACATTAAAATGAACTGTAACTGCTGGTTGGACCTAGATTACTGTATAGATATTTCATAAAGGGAATAATGTTTAATAACATGACACTATAACGAACACTATTTTGTTTTTAATTAATAGAAACCATCGCCAATAATTGATTAATCATACAACACACACACACACACACACACACACACACACACACACACACACACACACACACTTTGAACTGGCCCCTTCAACATGCATTTGTGATATTTATGTAACTGTCCCATAACAAGAACATCAAGCACCAGCCTAGTTCCATTAGATGACCGCTGTTGCACGTAGGACCGTCTACATGTGATCCTGTGTACATTAATTGTGATTGTTGAAAATAAATTAAAAATGCTTTTGACAGTGCCAAATGGCATGTGATGTTTTAGAAAGTAACAAAAATACCTTGTTTGTTCTAAAGGTAGCTGATTCAATATTTTTTGTCCACTGTGATCTAGCTAAACACTTAAAGCAGTTAGAATTTATTACTGTGCGTATGTTTTGGTGTGGACATTTAAAGTCTCATGACCAAAACATATAGGAAAATGAACAACGTTTTAGGAACATTGAATCTTGCTTAGTGAAGAGATATAATTAAAAAGAAAAAGAAATACATAAAGCCTACCTTGATTTGAGAGTCGCGTGCTAATCCCGATTTAGCTGCCCGGTAGTTAGCCATTATGAATTGTCAAACCTGAATATAAGCTACCTTGACACTTGTACCTGACACACACTTTGCACTAAATACGAGAACAATAAATAAAAATAGATTGTCTTCACCGGTAGCACTGTCGTACAGACTGGGGCTATGAAGGGCGTAACCTAGCTACTTAGCTCCGCCCACAACATGACACACATTTCGAGTTCCCAAAGGTTGATTTCAAAGTATTTTTGCTAGGTATGTGCTTTTTATCTTGTCTACTGGATGCTGTCCATAACCACGGAAATCATATCTGCGTAGTGATCACTGTTGCTAACGTTATATGATGTCTAAGGCCAACGTTTCATGTACTAAATCAAATATGGTATAGTTTCCTCCCTTGCTGGCTGTTCTCCTATAGGACACACGATACTAAATATTTGGACAATGGGAACCAGTCAAACATTGGGTGAACACAACATAGAATATACTGGTTTTGAGGGCTATGATTGGTTGATAATGAAAAGTAATTCTTTTAAAAAAGAATGTTTTGAAAGCTTTTAAGTGTTGCAACTGAGAAAAATTGAGGCAATATTCGACTGATGGGTTTTCAGTTCTTCTACCGACTTGACTTTGGATCACTTCTTGAAATCAGCATCTCAATAATTCTATGCGGAATTGAAAACACGCTTCCATCACATATTGATCAAAATAATGGTGCGTCTCATATGGTTTCTCAAATCAAAAACGTGCATAAAAATGGGTCAATATGGAGAAATACGAGTTTGATTTGTGAGTATTTGAAATTTAAAATTATTTAATTTTTAATATCACGGCGTTCATTAGGTTTTATTTAGAAGCGGAATTAGTACCATGAGCCATACAATCATACACGTCTTTATTTGAAAGACGTTACATGCAATTCTAAATAAATAGCTTTTAGCATGGACACACTTTCGAATGTTTACATACATACAGAAGATTAGTAAGCCACCTGCAAAACAAAGCCCGTTTACACCATATTTTTAATATTGCCGCCAAATAATTCGAGTGTATTAAAAAAACCATTTGTACCGTTCACATATGACGTACTTTATTATTTATATAAGTAACTCTCGCAAATCTACATGTGTAGGGTAAAGGGTCTTTCCACAAAAAATGTATGTATTTCGAATACAGTTGAATTATTATTTTGAACAAAGCCAACATCCACCCTTTACTAAGATATACTGATTGAACAAAATGCTATAACTACATTTTTATACTTAATTAGCTTCCTTTCTGCACAGTATTGTCAAGAATAATAATATGATTTTAAAATAAATAGTATCAAAAATTGTTTTCATGAAGTAATGCAGTTACTATGTAATGACTTTGAAATTTGTAATTCATTTGTGATATTTGCAGATCAAATTCTTTGCCGAAGAAAACAGTTCCTATTAGATTCAAGTTTCTTTTAATGTATGTATGTATGTATGTATGTATGTATGTATGTATGTATGTATGTATGTATGTATGTATGTATGTATGTATGTATGTATGTATGTATTTACTGGGTATGGATAATTGTCCCAAAGGGTCACACAAACAGAGGTAAGGAAAAAACAGGATGAATTCCTCAACATTCAAAATTATGGTTTTGATATAAACCAGGATCACGTTTACGTTAAAGACCTTGATAACGAGAACATCATCTCAGGACAAGCCCGCAAGGGTTGACGATAGCTTCCTGGTGCATATGAAAGGTTGAGATTGATTGCAACCCACAGGCGATCAAATCTCTCTCTCTCTCTCTCTCTCTCTCTCTCTCTCTCTCTCTCTCTCTCTCTCTCTCTCTCTCTCTCTCTCTCTCTCTCTCTCTCTCTCATACATATGTACCTTTGAAATCTTATATCACTAATATATTAATCCGATTTTTCCCAGACTTTGAATTGAGCTTGACGTTCTTCTTTTACATCAAGAAATCTGTAATATCGTAAAGAATTTGTTTGTCTGAGAATAATATCCTATTCAAATAAAGGGTAGCGTATTTCTCCGGCATCTTAAGTCGACCACTTTAACAACAAACTCCATAGCAAGAAAGGGATGCCCCTTTTAAAAAAAACACGAAGAGACTCGGGTAACGTGATAGGTCACGTGGTACCTGGTTTATTAAAAGCCAACTCTGAGTATATATATATATATATATATTAGAATGTGTATTAAGACGCTAGGAAGAAAAAGAGAAAAGTCAAGATAATATTGAGTTAACTTATCCAATAAGAAAGTGAGGGGTGAGATGTCCATACAAGGACGATAACGAAACTGACGGTAATAAATAAATCGTTTTAATCTTTTACACACAGCAAAGGACCGGGACCCATATTATGTATATGGAAACCCGCCTACACGGAAGTAAGTGGGAAGGTTCGATACTAAAGTTGTAAATATTTGTTTATGCACGTTCCTTTACACGTCACATAATACATGCTGGTAGCGGTCTTATAGAAAGAAAGTAATTAAAATTAATTTTTGAAAAAACTCCATGCTCAAAAATTAATTTTATTATTTTCTTCCTATACTAGATGAAGAACGACTTGTTACGCCACCTGATTCAAAGCGCATACATAGTGCCGAGCATAGACATGTAGCTACAGAGTTTGAGCTAACTGACGAATCTCATCTTTCGCTAGCCAAAGTTCCGATATGTTGACCCTATCTATACCATGGCGGATCGAGCAAATATGACTGTCCTTCGGGTCTATGAGTGTTTGCGTGTGTTATTTACATTTTTAACGTAGCTTTAACAATTTTGTTCAGTCATTTTGCTACGATGTCTGCAGTGTGGCAGTTTGCAGTGATGTCTAGCACTGGGGCATAATGCCGCAGACATGTAGCATGATGTCCCACCCAGTCATATAATCCTGACACCATGCCGACCAATCATAACACTAACCTCTTAATGCTGAACGATAAGCGAGGCATCTGTTAGTACCAACTTTATAAGTCTTTGGCATGACTCGGCTGGGGATCAAACCCACGAGCTCCCGCATCCGAGGCGGACGCTCTAACCATTAGGCCGCCGGAGTGGGTCTTTGAGGTCTATTAATTTCCCTGATGCGGCGGAAAAGCCAGCGCATCCAATCAAAATTAAGTTGTTTAAATTTGAACGCTGTTCTTACACGATCGAGACAAGAAGAGCCCACAACTCGAATGGATTCATAATTGAGTAATTTTCCACTGTAGCCCCGTGTTTGGACAAATACCTTTTACTCAGATACATCGGTAATGTCTTTCTCTGGTTTATAGTCATACGTTCGGTATTAAACTTACAAAGTATCTTTAGAAATCAATTGTCTCCACCATTTTCGGTCAATATAGAATGCACCGCTGTTACACGATATTGGTTAGCTGGCTTTACATACTAAGGGAGGCGATTCATGAAATCCAATTGATGTCGCTAGGACAAACAGCATAAATATCTGCTCGATCCGCCAAGGTAGGTAGGGTTAACATTGGAACCTTGGCTAGAGAAAATGGACGGATGTTTCAATGAAACTTTATGGATGGTAGATGGCCAAACCGGACGCACGACATTTAAAGCTTATTGGCAGCTAATATATAGTTTAGACTGTAAGTGGACTAGCAGTGAAGCTCGAAAACAGCAAAAGTTAGCGTAATCATAACAAGTTAGAGGTAGCCCTTCGGCATTTCATTTTAGTATTGGCCATTTAGCAACTAGCGAGAAGTCAGTGGTAACCCTTTGCTGTGTCGTAATATCTTGTCCCAATAAGCAAACAGTGCATAAATGTCGAGCCGCAGGTACGAAACACGACATGGTGTGCCGCGTCGCAGCCGCAGGGGACGTATGCCTAGAAATACACAGCATGCTAATGTTACTGAAGATAGTAAACATGAATGTAAGGATTCTTATGAAAGAAAATAGGATTTTAACACTTTCTCCTTGTTTGGACTTAATAATGTTCGCAAGCGAAACATTTGGGTCCATGGAACGTACATTTAATTTACTCCCAGCTCTTATTACAATCAGTAGTATACAATGTCAGAATACTAAGTCATATTTGCGAGTCAATTCAATTATTTTAGGGTGTGCGTGTGTCAAAACTTGATTGGTTTGTTAGTTTTCGTACACAGACTGCAGCAAATCACGTGCGAATGGGCGGGGCAAATGCCCCCCCCCCCTCCCCAGATGACGTCCATGACAGGACCACATGTTATACTAATTATACCAGTAATATTCGATCCAACTGATTCCTGACTAGATTATAACACCCATTTCGAGGCATGTGCATACCGTGATGGTTGGATCACCCAGCAAAAGGCACGCGCCAGGTCATGTCCTTTCTTTGACAAAGGCAAGGCGTCTCCAAAAATTTGAAGGATGGCGCTGGTGAAATTTATGAGCTTCTGACAAGGGCACATGAGGAACGGTTTTCATATATGTCACGTTGTAAGGATTAACCAGATTTCAACATGTACATCTTAAACCTTGAGGCTAATAATTTCGCGCCTTCAATATGTATGAAGGTAAATTCAGCGATAAAGAGGCATCAAGCCAGTTAATTGACATGGCCATACAATCCGTAACTCGCCATACTTTGGGAAAGCCAGTTACATAATAATTGCGATCTCAGGTTTCACAGGTAATTGATGGAATTCTGTTTTCGGATCAAAGGAACATAAAGTGTGGGTCGTAAATCCACCCTTGACAGACTGTTGAGAGGGGGAAGTGTCTGATAATTATATGAATCAACATCCACTCGGAATTGAGCAAGGCGTGACCAACATTAGAATCGCAAGCTTAAATCTATTATCTTGAGAACTAAACGTCTGTAGTTGATAAAACCCACTTGCGGAAATTATACGGAAAGATAAACTACTCCGACGTCATTTCGAAATTGGCGGGAAATTTGTACTCTGGGAATTACAAGGAGCTTCTGTACAGGTCGGTGACTATTTGCTCGATTATTGTAATATATTACTGCAAATTAAGTGTACTTTAATTATTGCATTATGTATACTTTAGTACGTAGAATTACCATCTGTAGGGTTTGATTCATTCGTAGTGTTTGATATAGATGCATATTTTTAGTTATGAGCAATATTTATGTAAAGAATTAATATTATAATTCGCTATTTGGTTACTTTGTAGTAACCACGTGCATTTATTAATTTGATATTATAGATTTGTAAATGTTGAATTGAATTATAAATGTTGTATAATGGGTTCAGTGTGCAACATTAGTTCATAGGGTGTGAAGTGCCAAATTTTCGGTCGAATCTATTAATAACCCATTAGTTCTGGCCAGATAGCCATTAGTTAAATTACGAGACACAGCATGCAGAGAAGAGGATTTGTATAGTAGGATGTGGCCGTTGTACTACTTAGCCGTATTTATACAGGAGCCAGTACTGACCGACGTGACCTTGTAAAGTTTAATTTTATTACGAGAATATCAGAATTAAGAGAAAACAGAGATTCTGTTACTTAAAACCAAAGCCTGTCATATTGACCATGACGTAAGCAACTTTTAGAGGGAAGCGGGGGAAAATACATTTGATTCTGATTGGTCAGGGTTGAATAAGGCATGTGTTTTACACGAGAAATCTTTAGAACATAATATCTTACTAGCTAAATTAGAATTTAGTCTGAATTTGCTACTATGAGAGTAGACAGGATAGAATTATTTTTAATAAGGCTCCGGATGGGATTTAAGTGAAATCCATTCGTCAAGGAAGCGTAGACGAAAACCGCCAAAACCAACGGTTGAGTGACGCACCAAAACACGAGGTATTTGTCTCAATTCCACGTTTATTGTGATGCAATTAATATAATGTCTCCTTCGTTTACAGGTATGCATGATTTTGTTGATACATAATGTGCTTTTGAATTATGAATTAAAATTCTTACCTTAATTCTTAGTTAAGAATGATGTAGTGTTAATTGATGTCGTAAAAAGGCTATGCTGAGTTATGATAGGAAGTGTTACGTTAATTCTTGAATTTATCATATTGTTTGAATACTGATTGTGTTCTAAGAATTTAATGTATTACTTTAATTAATGATTTACAAGAATACATGTGAATTCACAGAAGTTTGATGTCATAGATAATTTAGCGACAATTTATAATTCAACGTCTCGCTATGTAGTACGTTAATGTATTAGGTCAAGGTAAACCAAATTAACAGAGGGTTTAACTGTATTGATTTGAAGACATGTGTAGTTAATTACTAGCCGTAGAATTGTTATCACTGATATGAATATCTGATTGTTCGAACCAGGAATAACGGACAGTCTCGACTATTATCAGTGTAACGAGAGACTTAGGTTGTTTTAATTTTCTTTTTGGAAGGAAGAAAATATCTTTTGGGAAAGAAAGTGAAGTGCGGAAAACAGGAAATTGTGAAGGAGAAATCGAGAGGTGTATACATTGATACAGTGGACAAGTCTGAGTTCAAGTGGAACATCCACGAGGGAAAAGTATCTCGAGAGACAGTAGCTTCTAGAACAATATTGGATTGAGCAGAGAACGTGGTTCGAGGATAACAGTTTATGCAAATCGAACAAAAGCATTGACTTCGATTGTGACTCGATCCTATGATGACTTTTAAATATCAGTAATAGAACGGCTAATTTGTTTAATTCTATTTCAAATCTGTTTGTAATTCGGTGAAAGGTTCATTCTAAACCGCGTGTATTCATAATGAAAGAGAATTTCATTGTGTATATATTTGATTAAATTGTTTATTTATCTTTACGGGGGCTCGGAGTTGTTTTGTTCAATATACCCAATCAGGTTACCATATACATTTTCTTACTCGAACCGGGCAATTATACCGAGGGTGGTCATCTCTTAGATAACGAGTGTCAGAGGGGAGTGGGCTATAGTGTTGTCATTATATGTTGTGCAATACCCTTTGACAAAGTGGGACGTAACACATACCCTTTGACAAGTGGGGCACGCTTATGACTCGCGATAACCTGACATATGGATTTGCCTATTTGTGTATACTTTGTAGAAGTATCATGTGCAAGGATATACAAACGCATGGATATGTGCATATCTGTGTACACTTTGTAGAAGTGCCATATACAGAAATGCGTCTGATTATGTGATATTGTTCTGTATACTAAGATCGAGAATCTGTGTACACATATCATGGAGAATGTGTACTTCGATGGGCACGAATGCGTGACCAAAAACGGTAATGGCTTATCTGAAGATATTAATGTTTAGTGTCAGATTACATAGCTAGGGGAATATGTTATGCTAATGTCCTTGTGTGTTAATACAGGAAGCGTTTAGAGACCAGAGGGAATTACCCCAGTGCAGATGGCCCGAATCTCTGGGAGACAAAAGAAAAAGGAAGGACGGAGGCAGAATTTAGCCGGACTGGAGGGAGTTGGATTACCAGTCCAGAAAGAGCATACAGATGAGTAGGAACACTGGACAGGAGGACAATCTTTCACACTAAGCGAAATGATTGAATTTGCCATCACTTGGTCGAGTGAAAGACGAGTGATAGGGTTTTAATTTGAATTTTATTTCAATGATGACTGTTATTCAATTATATTAAATTGTTGTTATTTGAATTTCACATTTTGTGTATTCATTAATTTTAACTGTCGGCACCGCTGACTGGGGGTCGTAGCTATGCATCTCTCTATCACTATTTCAATTTCTGACAAAAACAAGCCAGGGTGGGTCTTCTGTAATAATTTAAATAATATTGGGAGCGCCAAACCCATCCTAAATAAAGGGATGTCTCTACAATATCCCAACCAATCAAAACTGTATATAATCTGAATAAAGATGACATAGAGCAAGCAACACGTTCCCTGAATTTGGATACAGCATCAGAAGACTTGTTTACATTGGCTACCCGACAGAGCCTCGCGATACAACTGAAGTTCTTGCAAAAATATTATTGACGCACTGATAGATTCAGATATTCTACTTTTTCATTCAATAGGCGCAGTTGAGAAGTATGAATACTACAATATATGAAACCGTATAATTGAAAGCAGGAATACATTAAAAGGGTGATCGTAATTAATATTGTCACGTAGGAGCCGACGAAAAAGAATGTAAGGAAATGTCAGAATCATTGGCGATGGAGCATTTGCAAGTTCTGCTGAAACGGATGAACAGAATGACGAGATAAGTATGTCTGAAAAAGTCATCCCAGTGCAACAAGGAGGTAAGTATCTTAAATTGGAACAGAATCTTATAAAACGTGACTCTAATTCCTGACTCCCTTCCAGTATTATAATGTGGGCAGAAGTGTTGCATTAAGAACAAATTTCCAGAATCAAACAAATCTGAAAAAGATGGCAACAAAAGCAACCAGAAGATTACGAATGTACCAGAGCTGACAATGTGTCATCCAAACCGATTTTCAGGAAAAGGAAACCGTACTTAGTTGGAGTCTAGTCTGTACTTCCAGAGGCCATATAATTGCTGTCTGAGAAATTATGTTAGCAAATGTTCATCCAAAACCTGGTCTCCACTCTTCAAAGCAAAGCAAGAAATTGATTTTGCAGGGTGCACCATGGAGTCGCTTTCAGGACAGACAATGTTCGCTTTTGAACGAATTCTAACAGAACAAAGCAATGCTTGCTAAGACTGATATCACCGGTGGCATAGGTTTGGACTTCATTAGAGGAAGCCATGTGTCGACTGATGTTACAAACGACTTACACAGGATTGGTTGCAAGTCACATTTAAAGGAGTTACACGTTCAGTGTACGAACTTAAACAGTTCATAATCAGCAGATATCGGCAGTCCTGTGCGAATGCCTAGATAGGAGAGTGAGCAATTGATAGGTTTAATAATGGCATGCCGGAAAGAGAAACGGTGCTAGAAGATTCTATACACGACACGTGGATATGGGTCGCATAAGTTGAAAGACGTAAAGGTAACTAACTATCGAAGGAAACACTCTTTTGATGATTCAAGAACACGATTGCAAGCGTTTATTCTATAACGGGCAGCGAGAGTAACTGGGAAACTCAGGTTAGATGTTAGCTTTACAATCCGTTTTGGATCAGGGAATAACCAGCTCGCCCGTCTTGTGTTTCTTACTCAACGCCACCTGCATTATTCCTCATATTTTGGTGCTTTTTTAAAATTAAATTTTTAAATTTTTTCTTTCTCAGGTACTCTATCAAGATGAAGTCTCTATAGCTCCTTTTCGGTAGTTTTAGTAAGAAATAGAGAACATATACGTTGTTGGCGTAGATATACGAAAACATTTCACGAGTGAAGTGGAAAGATTGTATTGTCATGGGTGAGAATACATGTTTCCAATTAACGAGTTAAATATTTCAATATATGTACTAAAACAGATATTTTCTTTCCACTTTATTATATATGTTTTTAAAAGCAACATCACCATTTTGCAAGAATTTTCTCTTATTCTAAGCCAATGCGATTAACATCTTTATTTCTGCATTGATAAAAGACAGTAAATATTAAATTAACTTTGGGAGACAGACGTATTACATATTTGGCATTTTTATATCATGCATCAGACTGCATAATTTGTAACAGTAATGGCTATATTTGGAAGGAAATGATGAGTTAAAAATATCCGTGATCACGTGGGTCTAAAGTAGAAACATTACAGAGTGGTTGTATCCGACATACTTCAGAGTGTAACCTCTTAAAAGAGATTTTACAAAAAATAATGATTATAAATTTACCTATAAAGATTTGTATTCTTTATGTTTTACTTATTTCTTCATTGAAACGTGAATTAGATGTGAACTTGGAATACTTGCAGTCTAGTTCAGTAGCAGACGATATATCCACTTTTTCCATGATATTTAATTTCAGTTTACAATCAATACTAATCAAAGTCCAATTTATTCATTGATTGTGATGCGACTTAAAATTGTTATAAACGTTTCTTACTATATTTAATCACGAGTTTTGTTTCTTAAAAGATGTTTACCGTTTGGCGTAGAGTATTACAGGTATATAATAATGCACGGGTGATACATATCAATCGGATCATGCAAGTTCAGTCACTCATAGTTTCCATGATTCATATAGAAACCCTATTACTGAAAAGTTAACACTTGAAGTCTACGTTTTCTGTCTGGAATTCGTGTTTAGGCATTGTTGATGGCAAGTCATTGATTGCAAAAGCGTGCACTAAAGGGTTTAAAATCTTACACGTTTTAAGACCAGAACCCCAAATCTTTTATAAGTTTTTCTACATGTTAACAATGACACTCACAATTACAAAAAAAAAAAACAACAACACAATTTAGAACCATTATAACCTTACAATCCATCAATTTGTGTTTCTTGACATCCTATAATACAATGACCTACCTTTCATTTACGTGTTTTCATGTTTCTAACGCCATTATTCATTCCTTTATGCAACAGTTTCTTGTATATGATTTATGCCTTGACTATTTGCTTTCTTCCAAGCGTCAAAATGTATAACATTCTGTTCTGTTTCGTTCTGTTTAGACAGAGTGAGTGACCTCCATATACTGCTGCCAGCTACATGAGTGTTCTCTTTGGAGCTGCTGGATGTGCAGGCTGCGTGGCTTTTCGAAACATTTCTCACCAAGCAAATTCTTCTGTTGCACATCTTCACTGACCCCAACAGGTCGTTGAGTTGCCCTGACTCTTGAGCTTTCCAGTCGCTCTTGCTACCCGTTATAGATTTAACGCTACAAATGCTATCATTGTATCCACGGAAGTGTATTTCCTCTCGCAGTGATGGTTTAAATCGTCCAGCTCATTCAACCAATATCCTCATGCCATGCATTCTAATTTCTAGTCTCAATCTCCAGCCATGGCCTTCGATTCCTGCTGCTCATGGAGTTCAGCTTCAGCTTCAGTTGTCACCCTAAGGCACTTTCAAACGTGGCTGACAGTACCATTGTCACCAATCCTTAATAAGTCGTTCGCAACATCAGATGAAACTTAGCGTTCTCTCATTAAGTCCAAACCCATGATCTCTGTTAACACCAAGCTTTGCCACCACTGCTATGCATTGGTCTAGATTGTCGCCCATACCTAAAGTAAAGGTTACCTGTCCAAAAAGCATACGCATGGTGCCTCCCTAAGAGACAGTATCGTACATACCTGTTGTGGGTGAGAATTTTCAAACATAATTTCTTAGACACCAGTTTTACGGTTACCGCAGTATCTGTCATGACTTAGATATCATATCTTCCATCTGGTTTCTTGAATAGTATGACAGAATTCGCCCAAGATTGGTTGAAAGTCGTATTAAATCCCTGTTTACTAAATCTTGAATTTGATTACGTGTACGGTTTATGTTTAATTGGTGAACTATTCCCCATGATTATGCTATGTTCCACTATATCTATCTGTGCTAGATCCCCGTCAGATAATGGAAAAATATCATTGTAAAAGTAAATAATATTGTGCCTTATTTTGTTTTGGAGTATATTTGTTCCAGTCATTATCAGAGTCTTGGTCATTGTCAAGTGTTGAATTTTGAATAAGCATTGAACCTTAAAGTTGAATACATTTAGCATTACGCTTAAGGAAATTCACCAGATATGTTAGCACGGATTTGAGAGAGAGAGAGAGAGAGAGAGAGAGAGAGAGAGAGAGAGAGAGAGAGAGAGAGAGAGAGAGAGAGAGAGAGAGAGAGAGAGAGAGAGAGAGAGAGAGAGAGAGAGAGAGAGAGGAGCATAGGAAAAATAAAGATGGTTTCCTCGTTAAACAAGACAGGGATCAGGTGTCTGTGTTGTGAGATATATAGGGTTTAGTGCTGGATGCACAAGTTCTAAAATTAACAGCATTAAGGTACGCAATTTAATTTCACGTAATATTTTCTATTTGTTTGACATGACTAGGTTCCATATTATATATCGTTTATTCAATTTCATGGAAATGCGTTGATGCTACAGTTGTTACGCAATTTATCTTATTCAATTTCATGGAAACGTGTTCCTGCTAGAGTTATTATGCAATTTATCTTTTTAATTTTACAGTTATTAGTTAATTGGGCAAGGATTACAGTAGTAAGTCAGGTTTACGCAGTGCATAGATAGCTAGTGTGTTCTGAGTAATGTAAGTGAAGGAGTTTTATGTATACCTAGAAAGTGGTACATATAGCGACTTAGGGATAAAGTTGTTCTTTAAGGAAATAGTTTTCCGAGAGAGGGTGAGACTCGACAGTCCGAAGACGGAAGTCCGGAAGAAGAAAAACGGGACGAGTGAAGTCCGGCAAAAAGAAGTGACGAGTTCAGTGTAAAGGACTAGGAAGTTCACGGAGAATGAGGAAGTCGGAATAGAAAGTATAGAGGAAATATGAAACGTAAGAACACGGTCGTTATGCTGATGAAATAAATCCAAATTAGGCGCTGCTATTGAATCCTATTATATAATTGAAGTTGAATTGAAATTACCACTATTGTTTTTTTTGGGATTAAATTTGTTATTTTTCTTGTCTATGGGGGCTCGTATTGCATTTTTTCTTCCCAATAATCTTGCCCAGTTCTCTGCTGATATTCTATCTTTTCACTCACACCGGGTCATATTATCGAGGGAGGTCATTCCCTAGATAACGTAGCTAGCTAAATCCAATTAACCACCCTTCTCTTTTAGAGGGAGATGTTGTAGTCATTATGTTCAGCAGTTTCATTCGGTTGCATTGTCTAATACATCATTCAGAAAGTTACGTTGTCTTAATTAAACCATTACAAGTATTGAGAAATAGTGAAGTTTTATGACGACACACAATTGCCTAAATGACCAATCGTTACCAACACAGATGTTTTATGACACTACATATATAATGTCCAGAGACTGCCTCGTTGCGGAGACCACATTTCTAATTTAGGTTCTAATGTTTTGTTTGGTTGTAGTTCTCAAATTCATATCACTTACTAATTACACCTTATCTCCCTTATCAAGATATAAATTGGCTTCTTAACTGAACAGTATATCGGGGAATAGAAAGTCCTTTAGTGCCAATGGCCGTTGCAGAAGTAAATATTGTCTTGGCAATAGTCACTGGCATCGGCCATGATTCAAGATGAAGTTCTTGCAGAATTTCCTCGAGTTTCTTTGGCCCCCTTGCCCTCTCTGAATGGAGATCGATTTCATTTAAAGGTTGAACTTGGTTGTCTTTCAATGTGTCCTACTCGCTGGCACAAGTTGCATATTGACATAGCGTCTGTTGTCCTCATATTTATTGGCACGTAGGTGCTACGACCCCGTCCATGAAAGCTTCTTGTGTAGTTTCTTTACCGACCTCGTAATAGGTGGAGCTGATTTCCAAGAGAAGCAACTTTACTCGACTTCTTCACTTAAGGTTAGAATCTTGTCATTGCTCCGAATATAACGATTCAAAGTCTGTACGACTGAGGTCTATTAGGTTTACATAACATTCCTCACGGTTAATCAGTTCAACCCTGTCCTCAGTCTTTGAAGGAAGTGTTCCATTACCAGTTTGTCATTTTCATTCTGCCTCCCATGGGCTCTGCGTGCTAGACTCTATATTGCATTTCCGTAATCTTCCACATTTTCACCATTCGGTTGCTTCCTTTGAAATAATGCAGAGGAATACATTCTCTGTAAATCCTCTGGGTAAAATCTTTCCTTCAATTATCTTATACGTGCATCCATAAGTTGTTATTTTCTTTTCTGTCTAGGTCGTCCAAATGGTCTGCCGCCAGGCCACTGGAAGCATCTCCAATTTTCTAGCGCTATTCCACCTGTCTGCTTTGCATATCTTCTCAAATATTTTATGCCATCTTTCAAAGGTATTGTTCATTTCTCTTTAAAATTGGGAGATGATATTGTTGAATGTTTCAGGCCCATTTCATCGAGGCAGGAATCAGTAGTGTTTCGTCTGTTTTTTAATTTAAAAAAACTTTGTTTTTCGTTTACTCTTCCATTAAACGACCAAAATTAATAGTTTTAGTCCTGCGGATCCATCTTTTTCATTTTCTTCATAATTATCTTGGGTCTGAGGCACCATAAACACCATCAACTTCGTAATTTGCGTGGGTCTGGAGCACCATAAACACAATTCTGTTCATAATTAGCTTGGGTCTGGGGCACCGTGCACACCGATCTCTTCATAATTAGCTTGCGTCTGGGTTACTGTGACATCATAAACTTTATTTTTAAAAGAGCAGTAAAACTATATGCAGAAATCGGAAAGAAATAATACGTTTGACAATTAAATTTTATCTTGGTCTTAAAATCATGTTTTAAACAAAGTCTCACAAAGTAGTGGAGGAAAGATTATGCTTCCTTCAAGATAGAGATGGTGACTACATCACTATAAGGACTGTCCGAGGTCGTGTTAAGTAATAAAGTATACATGCCATGCGTACATAAGCTCACAACAGCACCACCATTACTACTACGCTACGTTTGCTGTACTTGAAGGGAATCAATCCTATACAAACATTGTTTTTTTTCTTTGAATTATCTGCTCTTAATACGTATGTGCGGTTCTGACTCGATGGTTTTATTACGGCCTATACATGCAATGTTCTGGTTTATATTACCTGTACTAAGTTCCGAAGAGATCATATTATCTTACCTTGGTCGTCGGCGCTAAGAGCGGCGTCATCATGATAAAAAGCATGTATACTAAAGAGATATTTCTTTCTTTATTATGGGCCGCAGATCAGTTATCTAATTTTTTTAGTACATGTAAGTTGTCAAAAATTAAAATCTTTTTTTTTTAAATATTAGTTTCAAGTTTCCATTTTCTAGTATAACTTTGATGTAGCATCTTCATTTACTACTTAGCTCATTTTACTGAAGATTTATAACTTTTGCAATGGAATGTGGACATTATAACATAATCTGGGTGTATATGAATTTAAATTTTCCAATGTACATGATTCGGTATCTTTACAGGACCATGCGATGCACATCTCTAATAAAATAAAAACACTAATGAGTTCGTTTCTCTCAAGGCGTATATATAATTAATACAGTGTTAAACTTTTTGTTTTCTTGGCTTAAGCGGACGCAATGAGTTATTATCAATAAAGTGTAGAATGATCTGCGTGAATTAATTTAAACACACACATACACATCCATCCTTTACATCGCCGAAAAGCAGAGAGGCTTTGGCTTTCCACCAGACTCACTATTCATAAACAAATCTACGAAGCCGCTAAGAAGAACGTCACAAACATAGTCCATTTAGCCAAACCATCCCACTACAGTACTAAGATCACGGAGAGTTCCAGCTGCAAAGAGCTCTTCAAGATAACTAACAAACTACTGTCAAGGAACATATGTACACCACTTTCAACAACCTTTTCTCCAATAGACCTACCGGACCAATTTGCAAATTTCTTCGATGACAAAGTACAAACCATTAGAGATTCACTTGACAGCACAAGTTCAACTGATTCGTCACCATACAGTTATGATGCAGAATTTCAGCGACAACCGTTAGGAGCATTTTGAACCTGTTTCTATTGATTTAGTACGGACAGTCGTGATGAAAAGTGCACCAAAGTCTTGTGAACTTGATCCAATTCCGACATCACTGCTGCTTGAGTGCTTAGACCCAATATTGCCTTCACTGACTGATGTTATTAATATCTCTCTCTCATCAGGGGAATTTCCCATCATTTTTCAAAACTGCCATCGTAAAGCCACTGCTGAAGAAACCAACACTGGACCATAACGATTTAAAGAACTACCGCCCAGTTTCTAATCTCCCATTCATATAAAAAATCTTAGAAAAGGTTGTTCTAACTGAACGTGTATCTCATTTGAATTCAAACGGTCTTTTTAGCAATGTAAGTCTGCATATCGCCCTTGCCACAGTACGGAAACTACTCTTCTGAAAGTATTTAGTGACATTCTCTCTGCTTTGGGTAGTGGAAAGATTACAGTCCTCACTCTCCTGGATTTATCTGCAGCATTTGACACAATAGACCATGATATATTACTTCACCGTCTCCAGCATGTATTTGGCATTCAGAATATAGCCTTACAGTGGTTCAAGTCCTACTTAGTCAACAGGACACAAACTATATCTGCAAATGGAATACACTCCAGCCCAGTTGATGTATGTTGTGGTGTTCCATAGGGATCTGTTATTGGACCTGTTTTCTTCATTCTGTACACTCAGCCGCTCTCAAGTGTCATAGATCACCACCCAGTGTCGCACCAATTGTACGCTGATGACACCCAAATATACAAGTCTAGCCACCCAACTGAAGTTGATGCTACCATCCATGGAGTAGAGAAGTGCATTTCTGATGTGAAATCGTGGATGACATGTAACAAGCTGCAGACGAATGATGCTAAAACTGAGGCTATTCTGATCACAACACAAAGACTTTCTCATTCACATCCTTTACATCAGACAATAAATATCAGCAACACCAACATTAAATTCTCACAGTCAGTACGGAACCTAGGCGTTACTCTAGACAGTACTCTCACATTGCACCAACATGTCATGAACATATGCAAGGCTGCATATCTTGAATTGAGACGCATCAGTTCCATTCGTAAATATCTTTCAGTTGATGCCACTAAAACACATGTGTGTTCATTAGTACTTTCAAGATTGGACTATTGTAACTCAATTCTGTCTAGTTCGTCACAATATTTACTCCAGAAACTTCAAAAGGTTCAAAACACAGCTACACGAATCATCTTTAGAGTGCCTCGATCAGAGCACACATCACCACTGCTCTGTACCCTACACTGGCTATCAATTCGATACAGAATCAAACACGAAATTTGTTCTCTGTGCTATGTTTCAATGACAAACTCCAGTCCAACATACCTATCCAGCCTCACCCATGTGTATACACCAACTAGATCCTTACGCTCTTCTTCTGATAATCGTATACTCATTGTTCCCAAGGTAAAAACAAAGTCATATGGACAACGTTCGTTTGCACATCAGGGCCCGGTGACGTGGAACGAATTGCCCGTTGAAATTAGACACAAAGACACAGTGGTCCTTTTTAAGAGTGCTCTTAGGACTCACCTGTTTCGACTGCAGGGTCAAACTTAGCGACCTAATAATGTTTTGTATCTTATATGTTCGCAGCATGTTTTTATGTTTTCCAATTTCATTGTTTTTGTCATTTGTTGTTCTGTAGTGTAGTCATATCACTATTGATGGTGTAAAGCGCTTAGAGCTTTAGAAGATTAGGCGCTATATAAAGTCCTCATTATTATTAAAAGAAAGTGCGAAGATAACAGTTACGGCATTTGAAAAACAGTATCGATGTGTCTAGGCCCGTGTGTGTGTGTGTGTGTGTGTGTGTGTGTGTGTGTGTGTGTGAGAGAGAGAGAGAGAGAGAGAGAGAGAGAGAGAGAGAGAGAGAGAGAGAGCAATCAAACCAGAAAAGATTGATCCTTAACATTTGGCATGTGCAAGATAACCTTGAGTAGTTTGATACAATTTAAGTGAACTAACAAATAGTACGTTGACATTATCTTTAATGAACAAACTCGAATGAATGTATTACCCATCATGATTTGAATATGAATCGTGACCTACTTTGATAGCAGTACACTTCTTTCATATGTTTACAAATATTGACATAATACATATGTGTATCGGAAAAACAGACTACAAAAGACAGAAATAATATTGATTGATAGTATAGAAGGCACTACTTATTAAACATAGATCATTACGTTACATGCATGTAAATACCTGTACCCGAATGTACCCTTATAACTTCTGCTGACGTAATCTGGCTTTTAGCCAAGATTACGTAAACTGGCATTTACACACAGAACTGCCTGACACGCCATTTTTTCTCTCTACAAACGTTGTGTTGTTTATACGTCAAATTTTGGTAAGTAATACCATCATTGATACTGAACTTTTCGAAATTTGAAATCGCAAATCGAGAAAAGAATGATTAGAAAAAATAAGATTAAAACGCCGTGTCAAATCTGTTCCAACAAATTGGTTTTCACAAACGCGGAAGTTAATCGTATTGTTAACGACTGCGCGTCATCCCGATCAACAAACAATTTGTTTATTAGTGTTATTGTTAAAAGCATATTGAGTAATGTCTAAATCATCAACTTTTATCGAGGTTTCTTTTCAGACAGTACTCTTCCAAAATGGAAGCTAAATTAATTAGAATTATGTCACAAACTCAGGTAGCCAATTGCATAAATTCCAAGTGGCCGTTATCATTCTCAAGCGGTTTAATCCTGTTAAGATAGTGGCCCGGTGAATTTACGCGGGCGTGAGCAATAAAATAAAAAAAATCATTGAGGTTGTACGCTGTTATCAGGTCTTGAAAGACAGTGCTTTACAGGTTGATGAAGCATTCATTCTGTAAAATTAAATAAACTCTAAACAGTGTTATTGTCCAAAACAATACGAGATCATCTGTGTGTGTGTGTGTGTGTGTGCGTATGCGTGCGTGTGCTGTTGTTGTTGCTGATTTTTAAAAACTAAAAATGAAAGCGTTTATAAAATGCAGTATAATACAATTATGACCACATTATTAACATACAATGGATGAAATGTTGAGTGGTTGGAAAATAAAAAAAAGATGGGTGAATGATAGCCTTTAAGCTTATTCAGCTAATTAACTGTTATTAAATCCTAATGTAGTACCTAAAATAGTCATTAATATTTTCTCTCACTTTTTTACAAGATGTTTTCTAACCAGTGAAAACTATTCCAAATGGTCTGCAGCCAGTCCTCTGGGAGCATCTCCAATTTTCTAGCGCTATTCCACCTGTCTGCTTTGCATATCTTCTCAAATATTTTATGCCATCTTTCAAAGGCATTGTTCATTTCTCTTTAAAATTGGGTGATGTAATCGTTGATTGTTTCAGGCCCATTTCATCGGAGCAGGAATCAGTAGTGTTTCGTCTGGTTGTTTTTAATTTAGAAAAAACTTTGTTTTTCGTTAGTATTCCATTAAACAACCAAAATAAATAGTTTTAGTCCTGCGGATCCATCTTTTGACACCGTTAATTCTCAGTAGTCAATATTGTTCATGTAGAAAACATTCCTCGTGGTATCATTATCTATTTCTAGTATATTTTTCCTATTCCCTTCCTTACTATTACACAGCTATGCATCTACATCCAAACTGATCTTAAACCCCGCTGTCTTCAAACTCTACTGCCTCCAGCCTGTATGACCCTGCCGTATCATATTGAATCATGGTACAATTAGTGTAATAATTAGCGTGGGTCTGAGGCACTGTGACTACCATGAGATTGATAATTAGCTTTTGTCTGGGGCAGAATGAACACCATTTTCTTCATAATTATCTTGGGTCTGAGGCACCATAAACATAATTTTCTTCATAATTAATTTTGGTCTGGGGTACCATGAACACCATTCTCTTCTTACTTAGCTTGGGATCCAGAGCACCATAAACACAATTCTCTTCATACTTAGCTTGGGTCTGGGCACCATGAACACCATCATTATTTATTGTCTGGATATCGTGAACACCATCGTGAACACCATTCTCGTCATACTTAGTTTTGTTATGGGGCACGTGAACACCGATCTCTTCATAATTAGCTTGGGTCTGGGTTACTGTGACATCATGCATTTTATTTTAAAAGAGCAGTAAAAATATATCCAGAAATCGGAAAGGAAATAATACGTTAGACAATTAAATTTTATCTTGGTCTAAAAATCATCCGCCTGTTTTAAACAAAGTCTCACAAAGTAGTGGAGGAAAGATTATGCTTGCTGCAATATAGAGATGGCGACTACATCACTGTAAGGACAGTCCGATGTGGTGTTAAGTAATAAAGTATGTATGCCAGGTGTACAAAACCTCACAACAGCACCATTATTGGGTCTCACTGGATAGTTTCGTAATATGCCACATCCCTAATATTTAACGTAGAAAGCATGAGCCTAATTATCACAATCCTAGCATTGTTCATTTCATACATAATCTAAATCTGTAATGTGGTTTAGATTTATTTTGAGTCCGGCTTGGAAATAGGTTGACTTGTTGGTGACTGTCTGTCACAGTTAGACTAGCATTGGAGATCAAATGCGTAACTTGGGCTTCTAATAAGCAGCCGATTAGGCTTGCGTATTTACATGTGTCTGCAACAGAGGTAATATCTAATAAATCTAGATGGTTACGGAGTAATGAAAATTATGCTAATTTGTTACTGTACTAGTGAATTTTGTTAATGTATAAGGCGCATTTTGATTCTTTTAGCTGTCATGTCACAGGAAACTATTCAAAATAGCTCTTTCCTGTTAAAAAGGTATCTACAACAGAGGAGTTGGGGGCAGTGTTGGTTCAGTATAAAAGCCACTAGTTGCATAAGAAATTATCTTTAATACCTTAGTTAGAATCTTACAATCATCCTTTCAACAAATATAATTAGTTAGTTTTTATTTGTATCTTTAATGTAATAATATTATCATTTTTTTCTGCAATAGGTCATTGTCGGACAAAAAATTTCCAAAAGTCTAGTGAGATCTTACTACTTCGCTAATTGTGCTGTGCTCAAAGGGAAGCAAATCATATACAAACGTGTAGTTTCAAAAGAATTATCTGCTCTTATTACGTCTGTGCGGATCTGACTCGATAGTTTCGTTTCGGCTATAATAATAATAATAATAATAATAATAATAATAATAATAATAATAATAATAATAATAATAATAATAATTTGTATAGCGCCTAGTCTTTAGAAGCTCTAAGCACTTTACAACATCTTTAATGATACGAATAAAAAAAAAAAAAAAAAAAAGAAAAGAAATTTTTTTTACCGTGAACTTGGAAAACAAAAAAATTCTGACAATATTTAAGGTAGGAAACATTTTTAGGTCTTTATGTTTAGGTCATTGTTTCCGCTTTATATAAAAGATATGCGGTGCAGAAAGGCGAAATCTATAATTTATATGGATTGATATAGAACATGAAATGTTCTCGTTTAGCTTGCCTGTACTAAGTTCCGAAGAGATCATACTGTCTTATGGGCGGCATCCTCCTGATAAAAATTATACCAAAGAGATATATTTTTTTAAAAAATTATGAACCGCAGATCATAGTTAACTATTTTGCTAGCACATGTACGGTGTCAAAAATTAAAATCTTGTTAAAAAAAAAATCACTTCCAAATTTTCCATTTTCTTGCTTACCTTTGATGTAGTATCTTCATTTACTACTTAGCTCATTTTACTGAAGATTTATAACTTTTTCAATGGAATATAGAGCTTATTACATACCATGGGTATGAATTTAAATTTTCCATTGTGCATGAATGGGTAAATTTACTGGACCATGCGATGCACATCCATAATAAAATACTAATCAGTTCGTTTTTCTCTAGACGTATATGGTATTAACTTTTTGTTTTCTTGGCGTAAGAGGACGCAATGAGTCATTATCAATAAAGTGTAGAAGGATCTGCGTTAAATAATTTAAACACACACTCCCATCCTTTAATAAATAAAAACATGCGAAGATAACACTTACATCATTAGAAAAACAGTATCGATTGGCCCGTTGTTTTCGGAAACTCCGATTTTGACGACAATTTCCAAAATCACTTTCCAAAATCTTCTGTGCTTTCCGTTATCTTTAATGAACATAATCCGATGAATTTATTGCCCATCATGGTTTGAATTTGAACCGTGACCTAGTTTGATAGCAGTGCACTTCTTTCATATGTTTACAAATATTGACATAATACAAATGTGTATCGGAAAATCAGACTACAAAAGACAGAAATAATATTGATTGATAGTATAGAAGGCACTACTTATTAAACATAGATCATTACGTTCTATACATGTAAATAACTGAGTCATACCTGAATCAGTGGATGGAAAAATAAAATTGAAGCTAGCCAATTACATAATTTAAGTATCCTTAGCTCACCAAACCTACGTAGAACGAAAATTTACACAAAGGAATGAAACTAACCCCCAAATATGTAAAATAATACTTACTCACGACAAACATTTATTTTCTCACCGTTTTTGCTTCATATTATAACTTTGCGTTGCAGAAATTCGAAATTCTACAATTGATATAGATTGTAACAAAAATAATTTCGTTGCCTGGAGTATTTATTTTTACTGATCTATCAGGTTCGAATAATTGGTAAATATCTAGCTGCGACTATCTTTGTACGTAATTTAATAATGTCAGGGACTCCAATTTCGTTTTATTAATACTGAAAATATTATACCTTTCTAACGACTATTTTCTGTTGTTATTGAGCATATTTGTACCAGATTGTATCCTTATAACTTCTATATTGACATAAAAGCCAAGTATATATCAAGGTCAATTTGTTACATGCTTAGATGTACATACTGACGTATTGCTGGGTTTACCCAATATTACGTAAGCTGGGTTTACCAGCAAAGCACACACGACTGTTTCGCTCACCACATTTTTCCTCAAAAAGTTGTGTTTTTTGTCCGTCATTTATGGTAAGTAATATCATCATTGATATTTCACTTTTCAAAAATTTAATTCACAAATTAGAGAAAAGAATGATTAGAAAAAAAGATTAAAACGCCGTACTAAAAAAATTAATTTCACAGACAAGGAAGTTAATTTTTTTCAACGACAGCCCGATCAACAAACACTGTTTGTTTATTAATTTTATTGTTAAAAGCATATTGATCAATGTCTTAGTCATTAACTTGTATTGAGGTTTCTTTTCAGATAGTACTCTTCCAAAATGGAAGCTAAATTAATTTAGAATTATGTCTTATATACCACAAACTCAGGTAGCCAATTGTATAAATTCCAAGTGGGCGCAATCATTCTCAAAGCGGTTTGATCCTGTTAAAATTGTGACCTGGTGAATTTACGCGGGCGTCAGCAAAATAAAATAAATCATTCAGGCTGTACGCTGTTATCAAGTCTTGAAAGACAGTGCTTTACAGGTTGATGAAGCATGCATTCTGTAAAATTAAATAAACTCTAGGCAGTGTTATTGTCCAAAACAATAAGAGATCATCTGTGTGTATGTGTGTGTGCGTGCGTGCGCGTGTGTGCTGTTATTGCTGCTGATTTTTAAAAACTAAAAGTGAAAGCGTTTATAAAAGCGGTATAATACAGTTATGATCACATTATTAACATACAATGGATGAAATGCTGAGAGGAAAAAAAAAAAAGAAAGATTGGTGAATGATAGCCTTTATGCTTATTACGCAAATTAATTATTATTAAATCCTAATGTAGTACCTAAAAAAGTAATTCACATTTTCTCTCACTTTTTTACAAGATATTATCTAACCAGTGGCAAATATTGCACAACATTACACATTTGTTAACTGTTATTATTCCAGCAGATTTTGCCTTTTGGCCAACAAGTCAGTAGATTCCTATGTTTTCTGAGAAGTATACTCCGTCCTAATCCTGCAACATAACAATTACAACTATGTCTAAATTCCTATGCCAGACTAATAACTTTCAAAACTAATACATATTGGGTTTTCATCCACAGGTGCTCGACGAGAGCTTGATGTGAAATAAAAAACCCCAATAAAATAAAGGAAAAAAATCATGCAGAGTGATAAAAATACCTTAGATTACCCCCATGACCCATTTGACATAGGACCCTTTCTATCATACCATATACAAAGAGAAGGTTCGTAACTTCCAAATACTTGGTTCCACCCATGACCCTCAATTTCATTCTACTATTTCCGTATTTAAAAGCACATGATTATTCTCTATGGCTTGTTTTATTCCTGAGATATGTTTCTATTCATCAAGCCATCGTTGACTTTTCTGTGTTGTACCAAACGGAAGTTACGGCTTCCGAAACTTGCGATTTTCACGAATGTTTCATCTTGGGACAAGTGCAAGCTCATGCGACAACCAGTGAAAAGAGCTACATGTAGTATGAATACCCTTGTGAGGCAATCATATTTCGGCGTTGACGTGTGTGCCTAATAGCTTAAATGTTTTGAACTGATTGTTTACGAGATGTGCAGTGAAGTAGAAAATGTCTAATTCTTCCTTGGAACAGGATTCCTAAAGCTGAATCGAGTTAATATTAAGTAAAAACTTACTTTTGCATGCACCACTGTTCTGTAATTAAAGAATCCATGTATCGTAGAGTCGAAAACACGGTAAACGTAGCTCTTTTCACCGGTTGTCACATGAGCTCGCACTTGTCCCAAGATGAAAATTCGTGAAAATCGCGTTTCGGAAGCTGTAACTTCCGTTTGGTACAACGTAGAAAAGTCATCTATGGCTTGATGAATAGAAAAATATCTCACATCAAGCTCGCCGCGAGCACCTGTATTTTCATCTACACTCTTCAAAAGTATGACATTTTTAAACATGTATTGTTTTTGTCTCGGATAAACCATCTTGGAAATCGATAATTTTCTTTTTCTTTCCTAAGCACAATGAGTGTGTTCCAAAGTATATACACTTGTGTAGTGTTATGTCAACAAAAGGAAGGAATTATCTTCAACTTCAATTCTTCGATGAGATACATTTGGAAGAAAAAAAAACTGGGTTTATTTCTAGACAATACTGTTGAAAAAAATGGTTTTAGGCAATTGTTTCACATTTGAAGCGATAATTCAGTCAACAATATTAGTCTAATATCTTTAAAAGGTAACAGGAGAGACCAGTGGCAAAAGGATGAATAAGGTCATCGCCTATAACCTTTGTTTACGTTTAAAAACAACGTTTGCTACGTTAATGCGTCAAAGCAGTTACATACAAACTCCAGAGTGTTTAGATTGACATTTGTTAATTTAGCAAGGAAGAGAACGTACCTTTTTACTTATCACTAGAGAGTAAGCAATCAATATTTTCAATTAACTTGTATCGTGAGCTATTAAATGATCTATAAGAACTTATTATTTTATTATAAAATCGCATTATGCAGTTAGATATATGCCAACTGTTGCAGCTGTTAGAGCACAAGAACGATAAGAGTAAAGCAATTAATATAGAAATGTTTTACGCTTAGCGTAACTCTGAGTGTTGGGGGCCCGAATGACCGAGTAGTCTAAAGGGTTTTCCGTTACGGATCACTGCCATCTCACCTCTGTCTGCTCAAGTTCGAGTCTAAGATTCGGCTAATGTAGTTATGTGAGAAAGCTTGCCAGAAGCTTCTCGTGGGTCGGTGGTTCTTTTGGGGGGTTTTCCCGGGTTCTTCCTCCACCAATAATACTGGCCGCCATGTATAGCCTATCGTGTGCTGAAAAATGGCGTTAAACTCTAGAACAACAACTAATAACTGAATGTTAATATTACTGACTCCATTAATTATTTGTCATGCAGGGCTACAAAACGCTCAACGATACGCGAAATAGCGACATTGATAGTATAACAACCCCATTTAATTTGAGAACAATATCACTTTGATATTCAAAGAAATACATAAACTGTGAACATTAAATACGCAACCTGATTAAATACACACGTTTTAAATCTACCACACGTATTCTCTCTTCTCTAATATTGACCTCGTTATCGTTCTGTGGAGAAATAGTTCTCGGTACGGATGACACTGTTGAAGTTATTTTGCAGGTCTATCGGGACTTTGGAAATGAGGGTGTCTGTGATTAGATTGTAAAATACATGACAATATATTATTAATAATATTCAACATATTACAATTTCAGAAGGCAGAATATACTTACAGCAAAGTTTTATCATTGTCATTTTCTTACCAAAACTTATTTGTAAAACTACTATATGTATATCTCAGATAAAGAATTGCTTGGCCACAGGTAAATTTAATACTAGTAACTGAGTTTTTCTAACACCCTTTACATTAGAAATAACATATTTAAATAAAATTGAAACCATATGGTCAAACATGAGACGTACGAAGATTTATATTCAAAAATGCAATAGTAATATTAAGTAGTAAACGTATCAGTAAATAATACACGTTTTTAAGTATGGATGAATCTGGACATATCGTTTCTGTGCAATAGGTCTTTTCGATGGGTTCAAAAGAAAATTATAAATTTGATGTAAGAGGATTTTTTAAAACCACTAATGCAGCTGTTTAATGAGAGAACATTGCCAGCACACTCCCAAACTACTGGCATTAACTTTCCTTAGATTACGGAAACAATCAATACACTGGTTAATCTTGCTGTAATCCTTTCTGATAGAACGTTTACGGATATTTTAAGATCGAGCACGGTAGATAAATTGTGTCCATGAAAAAAGAGTACAATTGATCGTGTAATTGTGTTTATTGCTGATTTCGCTTACTTGAATAAAAATTAATATTATGCATGATTCTCATTACACTGTGTTTTTTCAAGCTCTTGAAGACCAGCTTGCACTCTCTGACATTTTAAACAAGGTCATAATTGACATCATATATTTTAACATTAAGTATTCTCATTTCTTCTGCATTATTATTTATTACCCAACTAGGACCATGCCTACATGGCAGCTTGTTGCATTTTTCATATGTATTTTTATGTAGTGTAGCTGTTTTCGTTTTGGGTGTATTTTCTTTTTAATCGAAGTCTCGTGATATATTCAGTTTTGCATGACGTGTCTGCGTTGATTAATATTTCACTGCACTGAGTTTTCCACATTCGAGAAACTAATTAATTTTCATATTTCTTGATACTTCAATATTTTGTTCTTCCTTTGTTCTGAAGGAGTATTTCTGTGCAAGAACACTTTCCTGTATATCATACGAGAAAGAGTTATTTCTTCGACAAGTCGCTTCGTTGCAATGACATGATGTTTTCAGCTGGCTCTTAGCTGTTAATGTCCTTATTAGCTGCAGTCAATCAGATCGTAGACTGACACGTTTGCTGTTTGAATCCAAAACTTTTTTCTGGTTGACCTCGCCATATTAGTTCTCTTGATTTATGCTGTTTTTTCTACCCTGCCTTGAACGTATCCTATATTTTTCTGCTGTATTATGTTCATGTATTTGCCTTTTTAGATGCTTGTATGGATAATTGTATTTAATTCGTCTACTGCCTGAAAACATACATGTGCAATCATCACTGTTACAGGTGTAGAAATGTGCCTTTGATCTTCGTCAGTCAAGCTACTTTCTAAATGAGAAAAGTCTGTACAATGTTGTTATCTTGTATTTCCTCGTTTCATTTCATTTGGTGACTTTTCAGTACAACAACATTTTATCATGTTCATCTATTTTAATAGTATGATTTCAATAGCATGATAATAGGGTTTAGAGTGGATAATAAATTCGATACCCAGTTTTCACGATCCTCTTTTGCAAACACTCACTCATCGGATTTATTACCATGTTGTAACATTGTTAATTGTTGCTCAAAAGTTGATGTGTGGCTAAGTATGATTTTATCTAGCTGAATGATCAGGATCCAGTTATTGGTATATAACATAGTAGTACAAAAATGCTAGAACATACCCACAAATCTGTATTGATACTGATGGACGATGTTGTGGGTGTGATGTCACCTGTTCATTAAAATGTGTAATTTTGATGCATGCAAATCTTTCTGGAACAAACCTGTGTACACTTTAGACACATGTCGGTAATAGGTAACAGCCATATCAAGTGCGAAATTTAAAATAGTCATAGGCCAGAAGGTTGTGCTATTCCAGGTGGATTTATTTGTCACTAAACATATGATTTGTTCAGGACATATAATCTACATGTCACCAAAAACAATCATTCAGCTGACGCTAGCTGCACAGCCACGAGAAATACCAGTGAGTGTTTAAAATGTACACCGATGTGTGTCGACAAATATAGATGCATATAATTTGCAGCTTTTAATGAATAGGTGATATCAGCCTCTTACTCGAAATTCAATATCATCACGAGTTAAGGGCTGATTTATCGGCCTAGACGCAAGTGTGTCAGAAACTCTCGTGAAGAAACACGTTGTAAACACTCATGTACTTTATGATATTTGTATGAGTGTTTTCTATGACCCGCTCTTCGAATTGATTGTCTTCATTGAGAGTTTAATAAAAACAACTGTTCATTGAAAAGACCGTATCACTGAGTTATAAGATAAATCCCAAATCAACTCTATTTGTCCTCTTTTACAAAACAACTCATCTCGCAATAATACATTTGACTTCGTGTTGGATATATGTTTAGTTTGGCCTATATCAAAATCGACATTTATATAACTTTTACTCCTTTGAAAATAAGTCACAACCCCTTAATAATAAGTGTTTTAATACTAATTTTGAAAGGAACTAGTATGATTCCTTTTTTAGCGAATAACATTAAAATTAAAATCGTTACAAGCAAGTTAAATGGAGGACAAGTAATGTCATCGTATGATGACTCTTTTCTACTCTGTACTTTCAAAAGAAACCATTCGTTCTTAAGTTCGTCTTAACTGAACAGCGTGATCAGTATACCCCAGGTACTGACGTAGCGAAACTCATTGTTTAAAAATATATCACTACGGTGATTTCTTTATAATGCAAGATAACGCTCTTCTTTGTGGTACATATTGCTCAGTAATTTGAACTGTTCAGGCGTGAATATTTTCAATGGTATCTGAATTTACAAAAATGTTTGATCCAACATATTTTGCGATAAGAAATGATATTCAATAACTCTCAAATTCTCACATATAAAATGCACAATGGAATTTTGAAATAAAGTTTCTGACATTCTGGCAATCATCACGACATCAAACCCTTTAATTATTTATTCATTCTGGCAATCATCACGACATCAAACCCTTTAATTATTTATTCATTCTGGAAACCTACCATAGAAATATTGAGTAGGCGTTCAATTTTTTTACTATTAATTTATACAGCTTTTTCAAACACCCTCCAGGACTTGTTAGTACCCCCACCGAAATTAGAAACGAAAAGAATCAAGAATATTAAACAAATGCTTGTTGATGATGATAAGAAAGTTGAAAATTTTAAATGAGTTACTGTTGTAACTAAATGAAAACAAAAGCAAAGGAATGCATGCACGACTAAAAGAAGTGATATAAAGATTAATTCTTTCATGTTGCTAAAATCAGATCATTAAGTTACATTTATAACAATAACTACAACTTTTGAAGCAACTATGATTTGTACCAAGTTATGATATCATTTTCATAATTTTCCACTTTGCAACATTGTGCATAACATATTTTAGTAAATATATGTTACCTTTTTAATTTGATATGAAACGTCACGACCAATTATTAATTAATTTAATTATTGACTAATGTGAAACGTGCTGGTACGTGTTTCACACTTCATTGAGAAGGAAAAGAGTATTTTTCGGTAAAATTTCATCTATAAAATGCATCATAACCCAAAATAGGCATAGTCACCGGTTTTATTCCATTTAATAATTCTTATCGCATCAAGCATTAATATTATGTCCTGTAATTTACAACTTTCGCCAACCATAAATTGGCGTATTTTAATTTTATATATTACGATACAGTTTTACATGATGAAGAAACTGCAGTATTGTTCGCAAAAATCGATAACCGATACATACTAGTATGCGAACTGTTTGGTGATGAGAGAATTATATACATTTACTTGTAACATGAGACGTCTACATGATATCAACAAATTAGAATTGCGCATCTGTTAAAATGAATCTGCTTTGCTGAAAACTCTTAACATTAATTTCTTTTTTTCTCATTTTTTTTCCAGGTAGCCTGGATTATCGTCTTTGCTACTCTCTAGTGTTATCAAATCGTCAGAAAAGACAAAAAAGAAAGACTGTGTAGTCAAAGCGTGAAGTCAGCTGTTACAGGAAAACTCATAATATGGGTATAGACGTGACTCAGTGGAGAGTGAGAATTGGCACATTTTGTCAATCGGCAAGGTTAAAATCATTCCTTCCTGTGTTAGAGATAGGGAAAATTACGATTGCCATCAGGATAGTTCTGTTTCTATTGTTGGTGGTACATGGAGTTGAGAGTAACCCTGGTCCAAGTGATGTCGGTGAAAGAAGCTGTTCGAAAATGCGACAGTGCCGTGGCCTTGGTGTCGACAAAGAGTTAAGAAAAGCAATTGACGATGGACGTTTGTTGATTGATGAGGCCAACATTCCTAAAACTGCGAAGATAAGACCCATGACCGGTTTGCTACAGAACAATTGTGTCTCCCATGAGCTATCGACAATCAAGCCAAAGTTTCAGTCTCAGCATAACTCTCAGCTTCATTCACAACCCCAGCCTCTAAACCTGCGTGATCAACAGAACCGAACTAAGTCACTGTCTCAACCTCAGTCACATTCCCAGCCTCTATATCTGCCTGATCCTCAGAAGCGACCCGAGTCTGAGTCTCTGTCTCAACTTCAGTCACATTCGCAGCCTATATATTCGCCTGAAGATCAAAATCTACCCGAGTCTCTGGCTCAGCCTCAGTCACATTCCCAGCCTCAATACCTGCCCGATCCTCAGAAGCGATCAGAGACCCTGTCTCAGCTTCAGTCGCATTCTCAGCCTCTATATCTGTCTGATCCTCAGAAGCGATCCGAATCTGAGTCTTTATCTCAACTTCAGTCACATTCCCAGCCACTACTGTGTCAGTGTCAGCTTCAATCTCAGAGTCTATGCATTTCTCAGGAATCCATAATGAACATTTGTAATAGTTCAATATCATCAGTACTCCAACAAATAAATGAACGTTTTGATAATCTGAATCGTCGAGTAGAAGACTTAGAGACATTTAAAGAACGAGTTACAAAAGCTGACAAGGTATAATAATATGTAACCACTTGGTTGAGTTAATTTTAATAATTACATTTGTAAAACTTCAGTATAATGTGCCCACCAGTTTCTCGACTATTTTGTCACAGGAAATTAGCTAATTTATCATTAAGGGTACTGCTATTTTGGTTTGTAAAGGGAACTTCCGGTTACTGACGTAGTGGCGCTGTCAGGTCCATGAACTCCATCCATTTTAGTTGCAAATTATGGGATACGTGGTTTCATAAAATAACGATGATGTAAAGAATAGGCAAGCTTTCGCAGCGGAGTTGATCTATTCATAACGCTTATGGATCATAAAAATTGTATGTGCCTTGATGGACGTATGACGAGAACTAGTTAACCGCGTTAAAAATGATTGGTTCAATCTCTTATAAAGTTTGACCGGGTTTGTATAATGCGTTTTAGTACAATAGGCCTGCACAAGCCAGTGACTTTTGCATTCGCATGTAAAACTCGCTGTTCATAGCAAATAAGAAAACAATTTTAAAGAACACACACAAAAACCTACATTATTATTATTATTATCATTATTATAATTATTATTATTATTATTATTATTAACTTATCTATTTATAAATGTCTTTTTATTAATTGCTGACATTTTACAAGATTTTGTTTGAGAAAACTGAAACTCGTATTGATTTTATATCAATTTTGTGTGAAGAAGAATTGATTTGCCGCTTATACAAATGCTAAATTCTTCTGCATACCTACTTATTTAATAAATATCTCCTTATTATGGTGACCAAAGCGACAGCAAAGTAAACACATAGAAACAATCTGAGAATCGTAGACACACATAAAACTGTTGGTAATCATTATCTTTGGCAAGATGTGGAACATCACAGGCAAAGGGAGTTAATTCAGTTCTTCTTTGATTACCAGGAAAGAGTCAACTTGGAACAGTTCGTGATAATTAAATTGTATTCAATATCTTAACTGTATGATTTGTCACAATTTAAAAAAATCGGAACAATAGCACATAATTTACTGTGTATTAATACAATAATAACAAGCATGAATGATGGATGTTCAGTTTCAGGGAACTGATAGTATAGGGGACGATAGGACCGGAAGACAAGAAAAGAATCCTAAAAGCAGAGCTACGGAGAAGGCAAATGCTGCTGACGACTATGTGAGCACGAACCAAGTAGTATGACACCTGGGCAAACATGACATTTCTCAGGATCTTTCTTTTATCTCTCTCTCTCTCTCTCTCTCTCTCTCTCTCTCTCTCTCTCTCTCTCTCTCTCCATATATATATATATATATATATATATATATATATATATATATTAAAGATTGCTTATAACCTTTCAGAGGGGAATGGGATTTTATTTTAGAGCTCTACAATCAAGTAACGTTAAATTTTTAAGATCAAAATGTGTGTGTACTTGTTCATGTCGATGATGCTAGAAACTTAGTAAACAATTTATATAAGTATCATTACCGTTAGGACCGTTAAAATCCAAAGATGAACTTTTCTAAATATATGCTATCATGAATAAAAGCAACATGCTTATCAATGCGTTGTTGCATCTGATGAAAGTATTGTAATAAATTTGGAGTATGTGTATTTGACAGCATCCTGTTTTTAAGCAATTCTTAGATTTATTTGTGTGAGTGTTTAAGTCTTAGGTGCCATGAAAACATTACTAGCCTGAAATAGTTAGGCAGTTGGTAGAAGCAAACGTCACAGAGCCGAGTGTTAGTGAATTTGAACCATGCTGGGGTCGTTAGTAGTGAATTTAGGTACAATCCGAAAGACTGTCCCTGGTTGTAACATAGTCCATATTGAAATTCAGCGGTGTATACAAGTATTGTAATTGAAAAGGCAGCATTTATGGTTGGAAATCAGTAAATTATAGAATGGAATCAATAAGTTGGAACTTGGTAGGTACCGTTTATGTGTCCATAGTGGAAAATGGGAGTATGTATATGAGCGTGATACGCCGGAAATTATGAGGATTGACTGGGCCTAGGGTCGCGCAGTTAAATATTTCCCAGTTAGTAAGGGAATACTGGTGTAATTTCTATGGCATGACAAGCTATCGGTACGGAAAACGGATGATAATGAAGAAAAACCATGCAAAGGTGCAGTTAATGGACTTTTAGGCAAGTTGTCTCATCTGGGTCGCCAATTGATTAGAGCAAAGGTTATTAAATATAGCAGACACGTCTCTCTTTCCAAATTACAACTCAAGTTGTATGGAAGTCTTTGGAAATTTGGGGAAAACATAAGACTTCCAGCGTGACTCGCGCCAGGGTTTGACACCGCTCGGTCAAGTGAATACCCCTGTGCGTGTAACAGTATCAACATGCATGTACACGTATCAGCCGATGATTCATAAGAAAAAACGTTAATCTGAAAACGTCTTTGTTGAAGAACTGAATGGCTTGTAAAATAATCCTTTATGTATTTGGATGGAAAGAATGTCTGAATTTTTTTTTTCATGTTTTATTGCCGAAAGCATTTTTAGATTGGTCTTTCCTTTTCATCTCTCCTGCCCTAAAGGGCAGACAAATTTAATACAAGATTCAAAAGTCGTTATCATTATATCCCTTTAGTACTTATAACATTTGGGGGGAAAAAAAACATATCGCATTTGGCATAGACTCTCCAAATTACAACAATAAGATAATCAATTAACAACTTGTTGTGTACGCATGTTATATTTAATCACATTACTCAGCCACGCATATCTGCATCGGCTGCCGAAATAGTTCATGTACCCAGTAGAATAAATAGAACGTGTGAAAATAGCGGGATTTTGAGTTTATTTTCTTCCAGTGTTGAAAAAAAATCCTTTAATTTTCAAAAGCGTTAGAGTTATATTATAAAATGGAACGTGCAGGTCTCGACCCTAATATTGGTAGTTTTGTCCTACCGACCGTAGAATAACATGTACGCGAAAGCCACATGAGCATTAATTATGGGTAGCCTAGGCAAACCAATCGTCGTGCATAGGTCATGTGATTCTCTTTGTACATAACATTGACAACTTTCGATTGAAGTATGGTAACTAGATGATATTCACGAAGGGTATACGTAATAATAATTTACCAGACTTTCAACAACTAGGGGCTCCTGCGGAATTATTTTCGAGGAGCGGGGACAGGCAAACATGTAGTGGTCAGCTATTAAGTTTTACCGATGTAGGCAAAAACATGTTTAGAGGTTAAGTCTGGGATACGGGGCCCATAAGCGTGGCTTTCTAAGGGAAATTAGATTTTTTTCAACAAAATTTTATGTGTACTTCACTTAGAAGTGAAGCGTTGGTCCAGTCTGAAAGCAGTGAGTCCTCAGGCGTTGGACACTCGAATTTTTGAAGCACTGACCTCCTTTGTTTATTTGGCTTCGGCATGTGAGGCGAACAAAACAAATCAATCAAACGCTATAACGAATTAAACATTGTAACAAAGGAACGTTATTACCTCCCAACCCAACCCCTTTGGAATGGATATTAGTATGAATTTGACAGAGGCATTTAAAATCAGACATTACAATAGAGGAGATGTTGTATCCAATAAAGTAAAAGGTAATTTGTACAATATGTACTCCCATTTTTTAAGTCATTGCCCAATACAATATGGAAGAAAAAATAATGTTCCTTTTAATATTTGTGCGATTGTAATTTATGGACCCTTAAGCAATATAAAAATAGCTGTTAATTATGACAGTTTTCTTCATTACGACCAAAATTAAATGCTTTTCCTAAGAAAGCTAATTAAAATTCAATTGGAATAGTAAACATTTTACATTTTCTACGTCAGTCTGTTTCTCTGATAATGTCTTTATCTCTTTATTTCTTTGAGTGCTGAGTGACGTAACCTACCCCCACCCCATGTGACTGTGTACCTTTTCTGATTTGAATTGTGTAAAGAAATATTGTTTTTGACACTAGTCACCAGTGGATGAGGAGGGAGAACTGGAGGGCCGAACAGAACCAAAACACTGCTGCTTGAGTGACAACAGGTATTTCAATACTTAAAAAAAAATGATTTACATTTTTAATGCATACATTTTTATTTTTTCGAAAATCTATTCAAAATATCGATAACATGAACATGGCAAATGTTTGGCTACATTTGAAAATATCAAACATTATAGTTCTTGGTTTTTCGTGTCGTTTTTGTTGTTGTTGTACATCTACGTTGGTCAAAGGATGAAGTAATTAGCATTTTGATGAGTGCTCCAAACGTTTTGATAGGCAGAAATCTTTAAAGATAAGAAATTCTGTCAGATCATGGTTCTGGTGTGCTATTGGTGAACTCAATATTTTTTTGTTACGAAACAGTCTCTTAAAATGCCCAAAATAAACTTTGAGAATGTGGTTTACAATTGCGTTTATATTAATGTGTGACTTTAAAAAAAAGAGATTCACGGACACAATTTCTTTAGTGGTTTGTCAGCTTTTCAGATTAAATCATGTAGGTACAGGAACAATATGCAATTGCTTTATCGATACAAGGATTACCAGACATAGTGAATGCCTTAGTTGGACCTTGTACTAATAATAATGTACAGTTGTACGTCAAGTTGTTGTTGCGAAAACTCTACAGAAACGAATATTGTTTGTGGTCTATCATTTGTTTGGTATAGCAAACGGAACAACGTATATTCAAGCCAGTAAATCACGAATATTGAACCCTGTCTAACATTGTTGTTGTTGTGGAGTTTAACGCCATTTTCAGCACAAGATGAGCAGCCTGTATAAATGACGGAAGAATGACCCGGGAAAACCTCAGAAACAACCATTGACCCACTAGGAGCTACTGGGAAGTTTTTTTTTCTCACATACCCACATTGGCCGAATCCGAGACTCAAACTCACGTACTCCCTAACATTACCGTGTTAAAGATATGCAATCGTGTATATATAAATCAACCATAAAATGATCTTTTTTAACTCAACTCTGCCCAGATGGGATATCTTACAGGTTTGTTTATGTTGCCATGAATCCTTTATTTTCTTTATTTAATTAGACAACAGCTTTTAATATTTCTTAAGACTGCCGCCACATTCTGATAAAGAAGCACCATAATGGAATGTAAATAATTGAAGATAATTTGATATAGAGTATGTATATTTTTTATTTACTCAGAAAAATGTCAATCATAAGCTAAATCCAATAACTAAGCCATGTGTAGTAATTTGAAACATAAATGTCATTGGTTTAATCATTTTATTGTATTATACCTGTCAAACATCAATAGCTTATGTTTCAATCGCCATGTCTACAATTTATTAAATTTGTATTTATTACTGTCACGAATGCAGTCGTATTTCTTGTACTAAAGCAAATCTGTGAACAAACGTTCTTATTTTTAGAGAGGAAGACGACGACGCGGATGAATACAGTTCTGATGAAGTTGTGAACGGTATTGTAGACAAGCTTCTCTCATCCGATAATATGGTAGGCAACAGCAACGAGCGCTTTTAAATGCCTTTTTCTACTTTGATCTTATAAAAAAGTATCGTAGTTAGATTAAGTACTCTCAATCCCATGGGGGTCTGACTTTGTTGTTAAAGCTGTTACAGCAGTATATATACCGGAAAACTACTGACAAGGGATATGTCTGTACTAAATCATGTGATCGAGAGTAATGGACGTGAAGTGAGAAAAGCTATCGATATAAAGGGAACAGAGGTTAAACCTTTACTGCATCATTATTAACCTTTTTCATTCCTTTTTCGTTATCTTTTGAGTTTCAAAAGCATTCATCTATTCTGCTTTACATAGCAAATGAACTTATTTTTCTAATGTCGGGATTCAGTTTTATTTAGAAATATGCCCCTTTGCAAAATACGAACATGTTGAGTAGAACCTGAGAGCGCCACCTATAGACTAGTTTAGGGCATGTCGTTAACATGTAATAGTAATGAGATAATTTACAGTTTGCTCTAAGCAAACGTTTGTCGGTTCAGGACGAAAACATTCGATGCCAAGAACCACCCACCGACTACTGCAAATCAAATTATTCTATAATCAATTATCGGATAATCAATGCATAATAAAATAATGTTTAAAGGTCACCTGCCATACTCTGACATTTTTTTATTTATATCAGATTTGCATTACATTTGTAAAAGTAGTCATACTCGCACAAAAAGATTTTAAAAATTATAAAGTGTAAAGATGATATAATAATTTAATTACTCGAAAAATAAGCATCGCACGCTGTTAACTCCCCTTAGGTAAGATTTCCCACCTATAGAGGACGCCAACCGGAAATGACGTACATTTATCCCCAGAAGAGAAAGTACACGCTTCTTGTTGTTGAAAACGAACGCTACAGATTATGGAAGGGAAACTTTTAGATGAAAAAACTATTGAAAACGATTTTACAGTTCAGCCTTATATGTATGAGCCTATGCCAGCCAACAACGAAGAGGAAGCCGAATCATCGGATTCGGAGTCTGACGAAATTTTAAAATACAACTGACAAGTATTTATTTGTAACATATATTTTGACAATTCTTATATAATATGTTTTGTAATAAAATTTGAAACATTTTGTGAACAAGATAAATGTTTTCCGAAGTTATAATGGTTAGGAAAAACCGGAGAAAGAAAGGAGTATAGTAGAGCTGTACGCTTGGTCTCAATAACTTAAATCTCAAGCAAAACATGAGATATTCTCGTATTTGAACGTATTTGTTACAAATAAATTTATACAGATAAAATGGTTGAAACTGCATAATTAGTTATTTTGCGATAATTTGACAAATTTAATTCAGAACATTATTCCGTTTTGCTGTTATATGTTACGAAAAAGACAGATAAATGTGCACAATGAAAGATGCATCTTTACCAAAATTTCTTGTATTTTAAATTTCATTTAATTTGATAATGAGTATTCAAAACACCAGAAACATTTTAAGTTGTCAAATTAATACCATTCTAAATATAACATTTTTGGATTCAAAATATTAGCACGAAATGGCGTCCTCATGTGTACTTTCCCCTTACATAATTTATATAATTAAGTAACCATACAATAATTAATAATTTAATTAAACCATTTTTAAAAAAAAATAATTTTAATATATTTCAAGTTTAAAACTATTCCCTAACATTCATTAGTGGTCCACATTCTATAAGGGTTCTCGTTATAAAGTCCGTTATTATTAATAATTCCTTAGGTTCTGGCAACAGTCATAGTTTGTTACTTAGTCGCTCAAATTTTGTATTTTTTGTCTTTCTCTTACGTCTCAAGTTTAAAATGTCAAAAATATTTATGCAGTTTTCAAACATTTTATCTGTATAAATTTATTTGTAAAAAATACGTTCAAATACGAGAATATCTCATGTTTTGCTTGATAATTAAGTTTTGGAGACCAAGCGTACAGGTCTTCTATACTCCTTTCTTTCTCCGGTTTTTCCTAACAATTATAACTAAGGAAAACATTTATCTTGTTCACAAAATGTTCCAACTTTTATTTTAAAACATATTATATAAGAATTGTCAAAATATAAATACTTGTCAGTTGTATTTTAAAATTGGGCCGAATCGTCTTTCGAGTTGGGCCGAATTGTCTTTAAAGTTGGACCGAATTGTCCAATTTTCCGTAAAAGTTGGGCCGAATTGTCTTGGGCCGAACTGTCTTTGGTCCGAATTGTCTATAAGCCGTATGTACAACCATAACAGCCTTGATTTCTGCAGAAACACTCAACCAGACACTGATTCAACAGATTTGTACACCTACTGTAATGATAAACGTCATACACTAATACCTTATATTTCGAGTTCATAATCGGTATAATAATGCTATATAGTTTCTTCGAGATCAACAATTTACACATTCAGAAATTATGATTTTTGTAAACATTAATATTTTACATCTGCAATAACAATGCTGTAATGTAATCTTTATTTGATGTATTTTACTTACCCTCTTTCTATCCCTTTTCTCATATGCACCATAGAGCTTTCTACGGGATTTAGGTGGTCCAAACTTCTCTGGTGACGGAAGGGTTTTCTTCTTATATTCGACAGTCTCTGGGAAAATTGTAGGCACTGCCGTCTGTAATAAATTCAATTTCATTTGAACACCAATTGATACCATCACGGAAGGAGGGTGTAAAAAGCAACTGTCCTCAAAATGCCGTATGCACAAGCGGGATGTTGCAGTTGGTACAAACGGTACAACTTTCCCATCTCTATTGGACCCAACAGTTTCAATCCATTTTTTCCGGTAAACATGGTCTTTCGGAAAAAGAAAGAACCCTTTTGTCCCATCATCGCTCTTTTGGTTACACCCGTAAGCAACACAGTGCACCATATTTGTTGTAGAAAATCACGATCTTTAAAATGTATCACACAGATGATAGACATATACGCGTGGAAATTCAACGCATGAATGGCTAGGTTGAACCGAAGGGATAAATGTACGTCATATCCGTCTTTGGCACACGGAAATTACCGATTGTTTACGGAGATTGCCGAGTAAAATTTTTCATTTAAAAAAAAGATTTTTTAGTCTAATTAAACATTTGTATGGTGTACATATATAACAGATGCATTTCTATTATGACTATAATGATATTGCAGTTTTTTACAAAATAGGTGGCAGGTGACCTTTAAAAACGAAAGCCCTGTAATGGTAATTTACATGGAATCAATGCTTGAGTACTTCTAATGACATTTAGACATGTACATCAAAACAGTTTAAATCGGCTCAGTGAAGAAGAAAAAAAATATAGTATAAGACCCCCGAATAATTCCTAGAATCTTCTATACTTAATATAAATAGATCAAAAGTGGCATTTAACAAACATATTACTATTTTCAAAGGAGCTAAACTATTTGTTTCAGGTGAGAATGTGCGCCTTAAATATACACGGGTTTTGTAAAAGTTCAGAATATTAGTGCCCTGTACAAAAAGTTTTTTTTTGTGTGAAAGGTACGTCAGTGCATCCACGAAAGTGTTCCCCTTGCACCTGTACTCTTTCTCAGGCTGAATATCCAATTATTAAATCCCATTTTATTTAACTTTTGGGTATGTTGTAAGTACATTGGAAAACTGTGTTTCAACCCATTATAGCTTTCAAATCATCTAGTCCTCAGCAAATCTTTGATAACAGGACTCAACTCAGAATCACTTAGTACGAAATCAGGGCTGTATTAAAAATATGGCACATCCCTTTTTGCTAAATCAGCGCTGTGGCAAATGTGGCAATTTACTTATCGCTAAATTAGGACTGATTTAAGAACTTTGAAAAGTTTAAATGATGTGCTTCTTCCGCAAAAAATTATCTGCCTTAACAGAAGATACGTGGACAAGTGTGCTTGATCGTGGAATTGAGGCAATCATCATGTATTATTGCGCGGACATGTAGTTCGGTAGTGTTACATAGGTTTTGGCAACACTTCGGAGGCACACAAATATCAAGTGACATTAGCAGAGTTAGGAATAGGTACCTGAACTACCGTAACCTTTGCGTTCAATATCTCTCCACATTCTAACAACGTCGACCGATGTTTTGGTCTCGTTGTTTCCGATCTAAGCATTATTCGCTTCTCTTGCATCGGATTCAGAAAGTATATAGACAAATAATAATCTCATTCAAACTTTTCATACTTGGAGAGTAGCTGTTTGGTGATTCCAACCTTAGTCTGTTTTTAATTAGCCATCAATATAGGCGGGATCAGTTTTACACAAACCTTTCTAAGCTTCAAATCATTCTTCCATATATTAAACAAGAACGAATTCCCCTGATTATAGAAATATATCCACTGTGTATCGAGCAGCTTGATCAGTTGCCATATATAGCATCACCATACAGCTCACCAATCTCAGAGAACGTTCTTCTTAAAGGTGGGTTATCTTTCATGGAATCGTTTAAACGATTGTTGAAATCGTTTAAACGACGAAACCACTTAAATCTAAATTTTAAGATGTGACATCCACTGCTTAGAAACTCGTCATATTCCAATGATTTCGAGCGAAGTTTTGGTCTCGTTATTTCCGATCCAAACATTATTTTGTTCTCTTGCATCTGGTTTCATTAATGATACGCTCATTCAAACGTTATCCAAATCAGTATTTAAAACAATAGGAGATTAACATAAGAGCAACCAGATCTTACCCCATATGTTCTGCTTAGTAATCAAATTTTGGACTCGTTCTTCCCGAGTTTTAGGTCATCGTCATTTACCTATGTCAAGTCACACTAATGTATCTGGCATATTGTAGATACAGATGCAGGTCAACTTGATCGGTACTTTAGTGATAGGCAGATTCAAAGAAAGAACAAGTTTTATTTTTATTTAAAAAATATCAAGCTTTTCATAATATATATGTGAGAGATTCCAATACATTGATTTTAAGGTTAAGCAAATAACACCTACTTCCATTGTTGTTTATTGCTGAGCATTGATTTCTTGTAGAAGAAAACAAATTGTGGCACCGTGAATAAAATTGGGTTTTAGCTCATGATGCACAAATTAATTTTTACGGAAAATATTAGGCAGTCGCTTCTGGTTTGTAAAACAAAATTCACAGAGAGAGAGAGAGAGAGAGAGAGAGAGAGAGAGAGAGAGAGAGAGAGAGAGAGGGAGAGAGAGAGATTTATCAGTATCATAAGCATGTATTTTTTATATAATCATAAAAATATGTATTGGTAGAATTTTATATAATCAAATATTGAGCCATTGTAACTTATAGCTTGTTTTTTTTACTTATTCAAGTTCAAAATTAATTAATGAAAATCTGTACAGTATTTATCACTGTGAATAATAATTCTTAACTGGATAGAATGTCTGACCTATTTACATATATTCAGTTTTAGGATTAATTTTCTACTTAATAATCTTTTAGTCTGAGTGACAACTTCGAAGCAAGATACATTTCATTGATATTGTACGTTTCTTTAATGTTTTCAAATTCTGTAAACCTTTCCTGGTAAATAAACACATTGCTAATTTAAAAATAAATATAGTATTTTATTAAAACCATTCAATATACATTATGGTACTATATTTACCCTTATTAGTGTTTTCATCCACAAATTTGGGGTCAAAATAACTTTTCCTGCTTGAAGTATATATCTGTATATAAGGTTTCCAAGCCAATAAAACATCACATCACGCCAATAATATTGTTTCGTCTCCTTTGATAATTTATCTGTATGTACATCTAATATAATAATGGTTTAGATCTCACATTCAAACAAGTGAAAAATTTCCCTTCTTTTTGAGCTACTATGATACAGTGTGGTGCCAAAGTTATTCGAATGAATGACAAAGGCTGTGCAAAACCCAACCATGACTATGCATGTACGTAGTTGGCATTAAATCAATTGTTGTATTAATAAAGACAATATTATCCTCATTGGAACTATAAATTCCCTTTAGATGTTCTTTTTGTCAGGGCTACTATTGTCTGTTTTGTTTTTGTTTTTGTAAATGAGCTTTGCTGTCAGTCAGATATTTTTTGTAATTAATGTTAATATTCCATTGAAACTGTTTTGTTTCTTCACAACAGGAATTACCCCTGGTCGAAGACCTCAAAGGTAAGCAATACCATAAATATACAAACAAATAAGCAAACACTTTAAATGTATGATTTCCAAGTAATAATGAATGCGAGAACTGCTGTTCAAGGTAGATTACCATGGAAAGTCAGAAACTCTTTAGCTTGCCGAATACAATTAATTTTTGTCCTCAAAGGAATCTCAGAGGCAATTAATGAGACACAGGTGAACTGATAAATGCATTGACACGTTTACCTAAATTAAAACGATTTTCTTTATCTCTTACATGCATGTATGAAACAAGTATCTGTATGGTTGACGTTATCATTAGAAACCTACTTTATATTTCCTTTATATTTATTTGTTGTTTCATCGTGTAAGCAAAGGTGTAATGCATGCAATTTTAAAGTTATACCATATAAAATCGTCCCGGCATTATATCAGTATTTAGTTGTATATACCATACTACGAGAGAAAGACTTATATACGTGTTACATTTCAAAGGAATGTGTACGTACTGTATACAAATAATTGTACCTTTATCAGATCTTGGAGAGACGGTCGTGTGCTCAACTGTAGAAGACATGTTATATACTACCAAACAAAATTTTACGTTTTCAAATAAAATATTTATTTATTATTTATTGTCAAGTGTGACCTTTTACATTGTACACATAAATGTAATTGTCGTTTGCAAACTGTGTACCAAAAGCATAAAGCAATATCTGGTGTAAGAGAGGTCAACCATGATGATTTGGAAAAGTGACAAAAATGAAATCACGTTCTTGCCAGCAAGTTATTTTCTTACGGCTTAGACTATTATCTATTTAAGGTTTCATCGACAAAGGCATGAAATCAACTGTGCTGAAGACCGTTGGTCAGCACACAGATGTTACCAAAATTATACTGATGAAGAGTCATACAAGCGGGATGGACACTGATTTGATCACAAAAGGAACTGAAAAAAACAAGACCAGATTACTCGAAGAAATGTGCAACTTTTTTATGAGCAGTAAATTATGTAACAAAGGCAGAAGTAATAAAAGGAAATGGTATCTGGACTGGCACAGTGACCATTTTCCTCCCAGGGATAATAATTGCATTGTATCTGCAACACCATTCAATTTATCCTTTCGTACTGTACCTTTACCTCCGAGGAGCTTTATCGCGCTAAACAATAACATGTTTCAATATGAGCGTGTCAGACTGGCATCATTTTCTACATATGTTGGGAGTGGGTTTGGAGTAGTATTTGCTAAAGCAGGTTTTGTGTTTGACCCTGCAATAAACATGGTGGTGTGCCCATGGTGCAAAGTATTTGTTTATAACAATGTCAACATAAACAACATGCACCTTTCTGACTGTGTGTTCTTACAGATAAACATTCCATTTCATAATGTTCCCAGGCCATCAGTTCCTTCTCTACATCGTCGGGATTGTAGACAGATTGGCTGTGTAAATGTTCCACCTGCACCAGTACAAATGCCGAATGGACAGTCCATTGGGAGATCTGGCTCCAGAATTCGATCAGAGCCAACACCAGTATCACCAGTCGCTGGAAAGAATGGTGTCAGCTCACAAGAACATGAAATGAGAGGATCAACGGAGCCAAGCAGTTGTCTGGACAGTCATCAATCAACACTACCAGAAACCATTGGAAGGCCTAACCAAATGGACAGTTTTAAACATGCCACACCGTCAACTCGCACATTCAGTGGAATATACCAATCATCAGTACATTCTTGCAAACTAAGGAACTCGACTAGTTCAAGAGACGTGACCGGGTCATTAAATCAATGCCATCAGTCTGCATCAGAACACAACTCCACTGTATCCTCAGGGTCGTCTAAGCGAGCAGATGTCTCAACAGATTCAACCCATCTGCTGTTACCTGAGTATTCGTCTAGAGGAAATGGAAACACGTCGGTATGTTTAAATTATATTATTACAAGGTCTTTAAATATAGGCAGTTGTGAACATTTAAGACAACGTGATAGGGAGTCTTTAGCTTAAAGCAAACTGCTGACTACGTGTATTTTTTTGCGACCATTTTGAAAATTGCTACCAATATCATGAGATCTAGAGATAGGGAGGTAAAGGCAGAAAGGAGTCATCGTAGCTGTAATTAATAATTATATAATCTCATATTAAATCTGCTATTTTTAACATTGTTGGTCATCGTGTATGATATGCTATTCTACTCTCGTTTTTATTAATAGTAGTTCAATGTAGGTTTAAATATCGCTCAATTCTGCCATACTTCTTTCATTGATCAGTCGCCAATGAATAGCAAGTGTATTAATATAATCATGAATTAATTTTTATTGTGGTTTTAAAAAATATACTGCCACAAAACTCAAGGAGGAACTAAAGCGAAATAACACTTGTAACATTATTTATTCCATCGTCCCAAGTAACTCATTTAGAATACCAGTCCCAATTTTACTAAAGATTTCAAACTTCATTCATCATATTTGAATATATTTCGCAGTGATACGTTGGTAGTAATTATTGTTGACATATTACTCTGCTAACATTATAAATTAAAATACATTCGTAAAATCGTCAATATTTCTTATAGGGATCGTGCCCTTGCAGAAATGACCCCGAACAAGTTACTGCGGATGCCGAAAACAAAGGCAAGTTGTTGATGTGAAGTCGAATCATAACATTCATAATACTTATTGCTATGATGTAACTATTCCATTGTTGCCCCGATTATACTGTTTATGAAAACTGATAGTTGATCTGCCATATCTTCGACCGAATGTATTATTTTTATTCTTTAACTATGGTTGCCATAGCAATGCATGCAAATACACACACACACACACACACACACACACACACACACACACATACATACATACATACACATATATATATATATATATATATATATATATATATATATATATATATATATATATATATATATATATATATATATTCAGTTATGTTAATGATAATTCATTCAAAACTTTATGTCACGTGACCCGTTTGTAAATCAGCAAAAAAGTAGTCATTTGAGCAAAAGCTAATGAGGACTTCAAAACTTTATTTGAAAAACTAGCCTGAAGAAGATATACCCCACTTCCTATGACTTCAGACTCATCTTACTTTTCACGATTCGATAAGTTATAAATAATGTATTATCAAGAAAGCGGTTAAATATTTTATAATGAAGTATTTTAATATACGCTAACCCTTGTTTCGGTGACTATTTTATGCAGAAAATTAAGTAATGTAAAATGTATATTTAATGCATAAATTGAAGCGGGAGTTAAAAACCTTTAAAAGAATTTATCTTCGTCTATATGCAGTATCTTTGACGTTTTCTTCAAAGTAATTATCCTAACCACTGCAATTTGGATAGTGATGTTGGCAACAAAGCTTCATCACAGAGTTTTATGTACTGGCGTGAAATACGATGTCTCGTTGTTGGCGAAAATTGTTGTGCACTATAAGAAGCATTTTTTCCTGGATATTGACTTCAGGTGATCTGGGCGCTATAATCGCTGAAAGCTATGTCATAAATTCTACCAGACGAATTGTAGAAAATTTGATTTAAAAAAATGATCGTTTGAATCTGAATAAGGAAAACTATATGAAAATAAAAATCCATGGTAATGTTGTTACACTGAGATGACAAATCAAATTTGAAATATATATTTATCAAAGTGAATCCAAAATAAGACATATATGTCGCATTGTGAATGAGACCAAATGTTTTACAGCAATTTATGGATACACCTTTTACAGCATTAAAACATTATACTGAAACTTTACATGCATATTTAAACAAATCATGGGCTTTGACAAACAATAAATAAACTGGCAATTAAGCAATACTTCAAGAGTGACTCGTGTTATTATTGATCAGCGGTATACGTCAATAGCAAACATCAGTTATCGATTAATGGATGTCGATATGCAGATCGATTCACGAAAAGATGCAGTCTGTCATTCAACTTTCCCACACGTGAAATTCCAGTTTTCGGTGACCAATTGCCAACTAGTCATGAATCTTATGCAGTTGTATCAGCCATAGACAAGCGATTGATATATGCCTGTCATCAATATAAGAACTGTAGAATTTCATATGAGGTCATTCACAAAACCATTAAATTGTTGTGTGTAGTTTTAGTAACCGACTGAAGTCAATAAGCTGTCAGAGTTATACAAAGGTGGTTTTTTTTCCGCCATCGTGTTAGAGACCAATTATTAGGTTCATTCTGATACGTTTGCATTTGGTGGGATGGTAGGCTTCATCGAGTGCGGTCCTGCCAAAACCTTCAGTCTGTGATAGTTGTTTTCACTGTTTAAATATTCTATATTTTCCATGCAGATACAAGACGAGAGAAGACAAGGGGAGGCAACTCTAGCAATGGATCCAAAGCTCATTCAAGAATTGATGTAGGAAACAATATTTTGTGCAAAGTCTGTCAAGGCGCCGTTTGCGTGGTCTTCTTGCCATGTAAACATATGGTCACTTGTCAGAACTGTGCCACCTCGGTTCGAACATGCACCATCTGCAGAACGCATATAAAAGCGACTAAAAAGGCGTTTACTGACTAGTAACGTCATAAAATTTGGTTTGTTGGTGAGATGGGGAGTATTAATGGTGTTACGTACAATTGTTTAATTACCTTACAATACATGGCATTTCTTGGTATGCTTTGTATTTAAGAGTTTACTTTATTCGACACATATCCCCATAACATCCATGCCATATGTACTAACTGTTGTATTACCTTCAAGAAGGGAAATCTATGTTAGCAATTTTTTTCTCCAATGGTAATGTTTTGTATAGCGTTCGCCTATGCCACCAGCAGTTTGTATCCCTCTTGGAATTTTAAAAGCGTAAAAGCATAATGAAAATAAAAATACACAAGACAGAGATATATTACGCATTAATTCATAAGTTCTTTACTAATTATAACTAGGGGGATCATCTAGTTATTATTTAAAATCAAATGGGAGTTTTCAGTGCAAACACCAAGTCCGATTACTGATTTTTTCCTTTTCTTCGAAAAAGTCGACATTAATTGAAGAAGTGAGTTCCTAGGACTATGCGTTGATAGAATGTAAAAGCACCAGTCATCTGCATCCAATATTTGCAATATCTAGTTTTAATATTATTTCCAAAACACTGAACAAAATCAAAATGGCATGCTGTTTAACCATTATGTGCAAAGGCTCAATCAATATGACTTGCAAAGTTACTGATAATTTCGAAAATATTTGGAACTTGTCGAAGATGATGAACTAAATCACTCCTGTTGTTTGAAAATATAGACGCCAGGTTAGAAAAAGAAACCTCCCGTTCGGTTTGAAACGCAAACTGCATTATAATGTTATAGATCCCAGGCAACTTTCGGGTTATGAATTATAAATAATGAAGTAATTGATGACGTTTTGTGCATTTGTTTTTATATTACTGAGGTTTTCGATTTCGTTAGCTGTTGCAAAAGGGAAGGGTACAAACTTTTTAAAAGTGAAAAAAAAATAGGTTGAAAACGTGTTACGTTTATGGTATTTTGAATTGCTTGCATTGCATTGTATTGCTTTATTAGGTAATAATAACGTCAGGATGAAATACTATTGTTATTGCATCTAATACACTGCAGATATGTTCCTTTATTTTTTACTATTCTATGCATATAACCTTTTTCTGTTTTAAAAGAAAGTAGTTTAACGAAAATAGGAGTATAATCGGGTGTTTAAGAGGTTCTAATAATATTTGCTTTTGTGCCTTATTATTGTAAATATTGAAAGACATTTGAGCAAATTTGTTAGTTTGATAAAAAATTTAAACAATTATTAAATTTTATCAACATGCTGATGAAATAATTTTATTGATTTCTTACAAACAGTTCGATGTGTCAGTTTTAAGTTTTGTAAATAATGTGAATTGCGAGAATTCCATACAAGCAGAATGTTCGTTTCTCCTACTTATATATAAAACATATTTCATCAACTTTCGAAAACGTTTTAACATAGTTTGGGAGTAAGGTGGAATGGTCAAATGGGGGTGGAATATAGTGCTTCTAACCTTTCAAACATATCTATTATCGATATTGTGCACAGAGTTTGAATATACTAATTAAAGAAAATTACTAGATTCATGGATTATATACTTTGTTCCCAAAGTTATCAATTCCATGGCACTGTATATAATCGTATCAATTTTTATTTACAATAATTGATGTCATATATCCTTTATAAATATGTAAGTGTAGGCGTGACTGTTTAGTTTGTAGGTTTTTGATGCATATCATTTATGCCGTTATGTCAATGACTACCGACATGATTGCCGTGAAATATTAAACAAACCTTTATCCCAAGGTCTAATTGGTCTTAAATGAAAATGGCACCCCACGAACATTTACAGGCTTCTAATCGTTCATCATCGTGAGTGGGTGGCATCTCTAAATTAAAATAATGCCGGTAGGAAGTCCTCTATGAGCAATATTGCAATCATTTTGAAATTCCTTTAGGTTTTACTATTCCTGATTGGACTGGTCGTATTGACACTAAAACATATGTAATGGTATATAGATGGTCCTGACAGAACCCAGTACCCCTCAGACATCCAAGATAGCCGCCACGTTGTCCATCTTTAACATTTTAATTTATCCCTACTTCTCTTGAGTAGATGGGTATATCGCCATTGGGTTTTAATATGCTTAAGTGTGGAAAGAATATCAGAGGTGGTATCAAAACTAAACAGTTAGAAATAATAAAAGGACCAAGGAAACTTACTTATCTTGGATAGCTAGAGTGTCTTGAGGGTCAATAAAACATACGCGATGGTCTCTTGATGGTCTTGAAAGAAAACAGTACTCCTCAGACATCCAAAATATCAGCAGCAGAGGGGGTGAATCGGACAACCTTTTTCGGATATTTTTGATTATACCCTTAAAACGGCAAATAGAACCTTCCTGCGAAATCTCATTTTTTAACCAGAAAAAAACAAGTCTCCATTTGACAAATAGACCCTTAGTGATTTTTGTCTGAAAACATGAGATTTCGCAGGTGATACTTTATTCGCGTTTTCGTTGATTAATCATTAATGTCGCAATGATGTTGTGACTCACCCCCTCTGCTGCTAATGGTTTACGGTGAAAATCGTCCGATTTACCCCCTCTGCTGCTACTGTTTCAACCGAATATTTTATCAAGTCCGGTCCTAGGGCGAAAATCCTTTCAGGATGAAAGTCTTTACGATTTCACAAACAGACTAATTTGTAAAACTTCGTCTTGTAAATCAAGCAGATTATTGGACTGGTCAGTGAGTTTGAAATTAATTCTGGTTAATGAATTATTATGACATCGCATATAGACTGGATTCACCGGAGACTCAATAATTAGAAACCCTGGAGGAGCTGTTGGTGCAAATGAATACAAAATATATCCTTGCTGAGCTTGATTTGATCGTTCTAAATTTATTTGATAGCTTCCTTCGATAACATCACACACTAAATTGATCGCTATCACCGATGAAATATTCACGTTGAACGGAGCAATATGCCTGCCACCACCGTCTGGGTCATTATTGTGTTTGAGGATTTTTATTTCCGGTGATGATGTTTTTTTCCACGTATCATGAATTATTTTAAAACCAACATCGATGGCATCATTGAGAAGTCTTTTTAGTTCTGGTACGTTATATCTCGGTAGTTTGACTGTTGGAATATCCTTGACGGGGATGCCCTTGCCTTCTGCAAAAATTGTTCTTGTTTCAGGATTACTGTCACCTAATACTTCTTGAATAATCTGTGAATGAAATGTTTCCATATCATTGATGATTTTGTTACATGTTTCTACGACACTGATAAATTCATCTCGGGTAAGAGAGCCGGATTTAAGAGGTATTAACAACAGTGAAAAATCATTATTCATTGCTGTGAAATTTTCAATAATTTTAGATTCGTTAACAACAAGATATTTCATTCCCTTATCTATATCGTCAAAGATAGCAAAAAAATCTCTAGTAATTCTATGATCTTTATAACTCCTTATTGGATTATTAGATTTTCCCCTGTCTGTGATATAATCAGTTTTTTGTGGTTCAGGTGGTAAATCAACGGTTTTTTCCCGGGGTGGGATTTCAGGCCATCCTAGTACGGTTCTAATAGAACTCTGATAGATATCTACGACATAACCCTCTGTGCTTATTTCAATGGCAGATGATAGTGTCGGCTCATGAACCGTTATAGCTATTTTTGATTCTTTTCCAGTAATCGATTTTATTCTACGTTGCAATTCAGCATTGATTTGTTCAATTTGGTATGACCCTGTTGGTATGGAAACAACGTTCCAGTCTGGGGTACCGTCGTCTTTATTCTTATTTGCAAATACCAGGGAATTATTGGGTTGTTGACCACCAAATAATTTTGACCTAATATTTGGCCAACTGTGGTATACTCGTAATTTTGCTAACGCTATCTCCTTCACTGGGACCGGAGAGGGGAAATTCACACTGAATTCTGGATTCGTTGATGTTATTGAGATCATGCTTGTTTGTACTGGGTTTGTGTTCTCCACTATTTGTTGAAGTAATTCCATCTGTGTTGTCATTGTTATTATACTCATGATGTATTTCTAATTTTGACATCGCAGAATCATATATATCTACCATCGCTGAAAACTCACTCTCTGATATAATTGTATCATCGAGAGATGACGATATCATTGAGGATAATTGCGAGTATGCAGTGGACACAACATGAAATTGAATTATGTAGTCTTGTAGTTTCCGTTGGCTGCATGATGATATTTTTTTTGTTATTATTGAAATTATTCCAGCGATTGTTGTTGCCGCAGAAATGCAAATTGGAACAGCTATCGGGGCCATCATTGTCACTGAAGACAGTATAATACCTGCTCCGGTGATTACACCACTCACAGCGTACACAGTAACATCAATTGCGGTAATTCTCCTGCGATATTTTTTAATTTTCATTGCATACTCCTCAGACAGGGTTTTGAGTCTATTTTGATACTCTCTGACCTGATCATAGCGATATTGCGATGATGAAATCATTTTTATTTTAAATACGCTAGCGTTTTCAATTGAAACCGTTAGTGAAATTGCTTTGCAATTTTCAACTTAAATCCGCTACGAATTCCACATACCATGTTGTTGAAACCCTAACCAAATTTTTATCAGTAGATGTGATTGTGAACTTTTCAGTTGTATTCTTGTCGATGATCGTTGAAATCGTATTATTGACCCCAGATGAACTGGACGATGAAATATTAAATTGAGTCAATGGTGTTACTAGTGTTAATCGATAAATACCCTTAACGGTTGCAGTGATATCTAATTTGTTGTTTGTAGGTGTCCACGCAAATGATCCGTGTTGGATAGTGTATACTACGTTGTTAGTTTTCTCATGAGGAATTTTTATTTTTTCAATGGTTGTTTTGCTATTCCCGGTAAATTCTCTAAAATCAGCGATAGCTTGACGAGTGAATCTGTTAAGGGCTTCAGCGTTTGTTTTGTGTTTAGGATTTCATAATTAACATCAGAGATAGATTTATCAATGGCGTCGGTTGTTGTTTTTGTTGCTTCGTTGATAACCTTTTGATCATCAACAAACGTTTTAATTTCAGCGATAGATGGTGTAACTACAATCGGGGACCCAAAGAACTTATGAACGACATTTTTGCGAAAATTACTGTAATTTCTCAAATGATCGTCAAATTCTTTATTGTATTCGGTGATTTTATCTGTAATTGTAGACATAAGTACACCCGGTTTGAGTTTACCCTGATCGGAAAATAACGCGATAGCGTTTTCAACGGCGTTTCGTTGTTTAACTAAAATATCATCCAATGACACATCACTGCTTTTCAATTTACCCTGTTTGTCTTGAAATACAACTATTTCGTTCGGGTCAACATTTACTAAATTTAACGTCTCAGCGATTTCATCTTTGATTAGTTTTTTTACATCACCGGTTGCAGTGTCATCGGGTTTGGGTTTCAGAAGTCTTCCCCAAATATCAATCATGATATTTTATACACCTCTCTCTAAAATCGTTTCGATTTCCAGCGATTACTAGTGTATTCATTTACGACAATGTGTGGTGGTTTTCTAGATGCTGAAATAGCGTTAAGGACATTTAATACTTCACTGCCGCATATTGGTGGGTCATTGATTTGTTGTGTTGGTAGCGTAGAATACAAAGTCTTCATTGCAAAAGATTTTATATAACGCATAAATTCTTTTGGCGGGGCTAATCCATATGAATCAAAATAGACAATCCCACGTGGATCAATAGCGTATGCAACCCAGTGAGTACCAGGTCCAGTGCTGTTATCGAGATTAATAATACCGGTTTCAACGCTGTTTGGGTGTGTCGGCAATTGATCCTTCATAAAAACACCTCTGAAATTTTTAATCGCTAGTTTTTTAGCAGCATCCATTAAATCAAAATTGGACATTGGAACCATCGAAGATTTGGGAACCATAGGTTCCTCAATTAATAAACCGGTCCTAGTCTCAGGCCTTTTCCGCTGTACCATGAATACGGGGTTCCTGGTAGTCTTAGACCCTTTCCCTTTTTTTTATACCCTCGTCCCTTCTTCGGTTCATATGATTCAGCAATGCTCTGTACCGCTTTTGTCCCCAAGCCTCCAACTACCCCCAATGCGGCCGCTTTTGCGACTGCTGGGGCTGCTGCCGCAACCAATGCTGGTAACGCAGCAAACAACGGAAATATACCACCTGTTTTTATCATATTTTTGATAGCAGCCGCAGAGAGTGTGATCTGAACTCCTTTTTTATCCTTGAAAGCATCATTGAAATGTTTCACTTGACGAGTTGTCAGTGACAATTTATTTTCCCCGCCATTCATTTGATTAGGTTTCAGCGTTATTGTGGTTCCACATTGTTTAGCGGATTTTGATTGCAATTTTTTTAACTGATCAGGTGTCAATGACACATTGATATTACTATACGACATTATACAAATACAGATTGATCTAATTGCTATAAAGTTTTAATCAAAGATTTTCCACTGGTGCATCAATAAGTCTCATTCGTCCACCAACACCTTCGAGTAACATTGATTTATCACTGAGAATGACAGCAACCGCTCTATAATCAACACCACCAGGAGCTATACGAGCCCTGAAGTGTATATCAACGACGGATTGTCTCATTAAATCAAGATGTTCCAGGGAAAAGTAATAAATCGGATACAAGTTCTTAAAATCAAGTTGCGATATTTGTAAACCAGTATCAACATTTTGATCACTACCCATAAATGACAGCATTCTATGATACACACGTGCTATATGGTTAGTGTCGTAATTAAGCTGTATATCCTCAGATGGTTCTTGTTGTCCGTTTATTCTTAGTGAAACCTCACTTACCCCTAATCGATCAAATATCATATGACTGCGTTCTTGGGAGCCTGATCGATTTAGATTCTGCAGTGCTATAAATATATGACGTGGAGCTGAAACGCCTTGTTTTGATGCCAAGTGCCATGTAAATGTATCAGCAACATTATCCTCTTTGGCATCAGTCGTTGTTGTTAGCCAACTTATCAATGATTTGCCACCTGTGTCCATAAATGAAAGTAGCCGCTGCTCTGTGGTAATTGATGGGGTCATTACTGGCATCCACAATACTAATTTAGTTAAAATGACTTTACCATCGGTAACGCCAGCAGCATGCCAGATTGCATCATTGTCATTGCCTTTTCTCACTAACACGATTGTGTGTTTGGCTCCATAGATGACTTTTCTGACATTTCTGCAGAATCCAAATATGTGATGGAGTGGAATCGCACACGAAAACTCTCTCTCTTGTCCTTGCAATGCTAGTTTTCGTGTTGCAAACCCTAGATTGAAATTGAGATTAATATCTACGACATCAAAGGTACCAGCCGGTCTAGTATATCCGGCTGGTGCTGGATCAACTGCGGAACTCGTGTTGCTTTTACCCTAGTATAATTAATGTGATCAGCGTGATTATTAACATCCTTTGCAAACATCATAGATGGGCCAGCCGACCTTGTATAATCATCAGAATATCTTGCTAGCCCGATTATTGTTGTTGCAACATCAACCTCACGGTCTATTGATTCAATTTCCTTTCCATCAATGAGATATTTTGCACTGTCAAATAGCGCCATGATGCCATTATTAACAAAACCAACTCGGATATTTGGGTCATCTGCATATGGTGGATCATTATGAGCAGCATCGTTTGTTACAAGTTTTCCTTCTACTTCGATAAATGCCTCACACGGTAAAAAGTATTTACTGGTATCATGAACTTGAAGTTCAATTCGCGATCGTAGGTCGGGTTGTATAGCATGATAGGAATAGTATTGATAATCGCGGACAGAATCATCTTTGCGTACTGGGGCTTCCATATCTAACGCCGGATCAGCTGTTTTTTTGAACATTATTATCATAAAACACTAGTGTTTTTAATTGTGAAACTCAAAGAGTTTAACGCTAGCGTTTTAACTTTTTGTAATCATTATCGTCGTTGAAACTTTTTTGGTTTCAAACCACTTCCTGTTATCGCGTTCATGATAGCGCTATTTTGTACATCAAGTGATGGAGTCACTAATGATGCTAATTTTTCTTCCACTGCGCTATTTATTGTTTTGCTGACACTTGCAGGCATTTCCGCTGTAGATGGCAGTGGTACCGGTTTCTTTTTTCGTCTAACTAATGATGTTATTTTATTCTTCGCGGCTGAAAACGCTTTTCCGGCAAGATCTCCAACAGTACTAATACCTTTATCACGAATAACATCAATTGCTTTCATTCCTAATTGTTTAGCCAACGGCATCACTTTTGGGGCCATTCTTGTAAATAACCTGCAATGGTATTACCCAAACCATCTCCGTAATATGCTCTATAAACAGGCAATCGTGAGTTTACCACATAGACACTGGTTGGTTTATCATGATTGTAATGTATGATCATTATTTGAAATCAGAAACAATTTTTCAATTGTAAAACAATTTGTCAATTGGAAACGCTAGCGTTTTTATTCAATCACTGTGATACCCATTTGCTAACTCTTCAATGAAATCTCGATATGTGCTGATATGCATGATACCACCTTGAAATAACCGTCTACAGATATCAGCTGCTTCATTAATTATTTCTGGAGAGTTATTTCCAGCTCGGAACCCTCCGATTAGAACTTCTAATCGTGATATATCATTGATAACACTATCAGGACAAGTGTTTCCAACTAGACGATTTTTCCCTGAAATCCCACTCCCGAAACTTTCATCCTTTGAGAGTTGTAAATAATCAAGAGGATCATCATCAAGTTCTTCTTGTTTTTTTTGTCTTCGTGTTTGTCTCCGTGTTGGTGTTTGACGTTTTAGCTCTTGTCGTTCTTCTATTTCTCGTTGTCGCTCTTCTATTTGTTCTCTTTTATAATTACTAATTCCCCTTTGAAATTCCTTGTATCCCATCTCATCCTTATTCAAACGACCAATCCCTTTATTTATTTTATACAAATTATCGGACCAATCATTACTTGATATTCTATCATCCTTATACTCGTCTTTTAAAAACTCTTTTTTTGAATTATAGCTTTGAGCAGCAAAATTACCAAAAGCTTGATAATCCTTTGGTTTGAATAAATTAAAAAATTTTATTAATGTTTTAGCATTATCAGTAAATTTATTCAACAGAGAAACAGTCATTTTTTTCGGATTAGTAGGTGGTTCAGTTTTTTCAGTTTGTTCAGTTTTCGCTGCTAGTTTTTCAAGTACAGGAATAAGACCCTCTTCTTTTCTTTTACCGTCAGGATCATCTCCCAGTATAGCATGCTCTACCCTTTTCGTTGCTGTGGTTACTGGTTTAAACAATTCTTCAGACCCCAAAGCAAAATCAGTCTGAAGACTCTGTCGTTGTTGCAGTTTATTCCTGACAGAGTCACGAATTGGTACAAATCTCTTAATTGCATCTAATCGTTCACGAGCCAATCGGGTTGTTAATGCTTCATTGACCATTATTTGAAATCGCAAACCATTTTTCAATTGCAAAACAATTTTTCCCATTGATGATTCCATCCCTTAACGGTCCAATTTTTTATTGCTGTGAAATATTTTTATTTTTATTGAAAATATTTTTATTTTTATTGCTGTGAAATATTTTCATTTTTATTGCTGTGAAATATTTTTATTTTTTATTCACTGTTTTTGGTGGTTTTTCATTGATTTTTGGTGGTTTTTCATTGATTTTCATTGATTTTTTGACAGTTTTGGTGGTAATCTCTTTGAGATTTTACAGTCAAGTAGTCGATTTTACATGGGATTTTCCATAGGGAAAAGCTGTTAAAACTCATTTTTGATGATTTTTAGCCATTTTTCATCAATTTTTGCCTGTTTTCAGTGATTTTTTGTCATTTTTCATCGATTTTTGGTAAAAAACCTCGTAGGGTCAAGTAGTCGATTTTGCATTGGATTTTCCATAGGGAAAAGTTCTTAAAAGTTTATTTTCGCAGTGTGAAATATTTTCACTGATTCAATCAAAAAATGCTAAAAAAATGAAAATCTCAAGGAGATTTTACTGTCAAGTAGACAAAATGACAAAATCTTTTGAGGGTCGGTCAATCAAAATCGTTCATTTTCTTGAATTAACGCTCGTAGGTTTCTAATTTTAGAATTAACTTCTTTTTTCAATTCATATTCGTTACCCAATTCTTTTCGTATTCCTTCCACGATAGTATATAACGGAACAAACACACCTACTTCACTGGAAAATGCAAGAGAGTCCCGAATAGAATTCTGAATTTTTTTGATGAGCGCATATTTCTTTGGTAGCATATACTTATTGTTGTTTACTCCGTATTCTATATCCTGAAAATCCGACTTGATTTGATCAGGATTTAACCCATCTGACAATTTAATATCCTGGCTTTTCAATTTTGCAATTTCAACTATAATGCTATTCATATTTTCAGAATTCATATATGATAACACATATTTCTAATTCATTTTTCAAAAATAAATGAGCCGTTAATATTTTCAAAATTCAGTCTGTATATAAATATATTTTTTAAAATTAATTCTGTATATATAAATATATTTTTTAAAATTAATTCTGTATATATAAATATATTTTCCAAAATTCAGTCTGTATATATAAATATATTTTCCAAAATTCAGTCTGTATATATAAATATATTTTTTAAAATTAATTCTGTATATATAAATATATTTTCCAAAATTCAGTCTGTATATATTTTCCAAAATTCAGTCTGTATATATTTTCCAAAATTCAGTCTGTATATAAATATATTTTCCAAAATAAATGCAGACAAAAATAAATAACAACCATGATGAGCGGTTGTCAGTCATTTGGCCCCCTTGATATAGGCCGCTGTGGTTCTATTTGCATTCATTGGGTCCCTTATTAGGCCTTTGTGTCTTTCATAGGGTCCTTTGTTGAGAGCATTTTTCTGTTTCTGTTTTGGGTTTATCAGAATGTTTTTTTTTTTTTTTTGCTCTTTGAGATATGACCCTATGACCGTTTCTTTTAGCCGATAATTCATTCTGAACTATCCTGTGGGGTTACCCAATGTGCATCCACGAACCTTTCTTGGCCGGTAATTCATTTTTGAACACCATACGGGGCTACCCAAATGTGACGGAGAGCTAATTACATCCATGGATGTTATTTATTTTAGGTCATTTATATTTACATTCACCGGAAACATATTCCCCTAAGAGTGAATCTAACTCGTCAAATAACGGGTTAGAATCACAAGAGGGTATGTTTACGTGAAAATGACCTAGAGGTTACATATATACGACAACACATCTTTGGAACTCCTTGGTTGCCTTCACATCCAAGTAAGCCCAAAGGAAACACGAAACATACATCTCCGGAAGGGAGGCCTAACGTGGCAAACGCCATCTTAGACCGCCCAGAAGATATGCTTGGGGGTGACGTCACAACATATACTTAATTAACTTAATTAAGGACAGTACAATACCGTATATATCTCCACTCGAGTGTGTGGCAGATTGTAGGTATACATATACTTAATTAAGGACAATACAATACCGTATATATCTCCACTCGAGTGTGTGGCAGATTGTAGGTATACATATACTTAATTAACTTAATTAAGGATGGATTATAATTCAATGATGATGTAATGATGTGGGGACAGCACAAGACAGCACAAACATGAAACGACGGGGCTGATTTTCTACGGCCATCCGACCAATCAAAAGCAACCCATGAAATTAAACCCGGTTGCATGATTGAGAAAAGTCAACCACGCACACGTGTCAATGGGTGGGTTATTTTTGACTGGTCGGATTGGCCTTTGAAAGCCCCAGCTTTAAACCTTTCATTTAGTATATAAGGTGACTAATACAGCAGCGTCAATCCACAGGGTGTGTTATTTTATTTTCTTGAATTACTTGCTAATGGTGCTTCACAGTATTTAAATGAGACAGAATATTGCATAAAGCACTAAAAAAAAGAATGTAATTGTTTGAGAACATTTTTATATTTGATTTCTTTTCTTGCAAAACAATACCCCGCCGCTGAATCACAATAACCCGACACAATCTAAGGGGAGATAACCCATAAACAAGTTGACACAATCTAAGGAGAGAGTATATAAGGTGACTTAATACAGCAATCCACAGGGTGTGTTACTTTATTTTCTTGAATTACTTATTATTGCTGTTTCACAGTATTTAAATGAGACTGAAGATTTGACTTAAACACTAAAAAAAAAGAATATAATTGTTTGAAAACATTTTATATTTGATTTCTTTTCTTACAAAACAATACCCCGCCGCTGAATCACAATTGCCCATAAACAAGTTGACACAATCTAAGGGAGATAACTCCCTTGGTTATATTTAAGGGTTATGAAAGAGTTATCTCCCTTGGTGTTATTAGACATACGAAAATCGAATTTTTTGTTCAATGTTTTTAGAAAAAGCCAAATTTTGTACTCGTTCTGCTACTCTTTGTACTGACGGCATACAAATATTGAAATATTTACCGGCTTCATTCATAGATTGGAAAAAGTTTTCTTCGTTAGTAACTGTATTGAATGATTTTATAGGTCTCGCTTTTTTCGAGTATTTTCCAGTGTTTCCTCGTTTTAAATTCTCACTCTGTGTAACAGCTTGTAGATTTGATAAAGAATTGTTCCTAGTATCAGAGTCAATATGATCAATAACATAACCATCCCCGATTATTCCATTAAACACCTCGAAGACGAATCTGTGACAGTAATAATTTTTCTTCCCAGCACTAAACATCAAATACCCTCGATTAGTCACAAATCCAACTGGATTCTTCAATCTGCGGTTTCTGATAATACCATCACGGGATGCTTCATAATTAACAAGCACGGGGTGAAGTCTGAATTCTTGGCTCATTTGTATAATAATACTATTTTTCTAATTCATTGTTTGGTTTAATTATAAGACTCTGTATATAATCTTGAGGAGTCTTTATGATTTTGTCATCGTTGGGGTCAATGACGGTATTTTTTATTCGTTTGTCATAATAGCGTTTTAGTTCCCTGTATCGTTTGCCGCCACAATTTAGACATAACTGAGATTTTCCCCTGACCCCAACCCCACATCGAATACAGGGTAACGGACCAAGGCTTCCACGACGAAAGCTTTGCATATGATACCCACAGAATTCATTTCTGCATGATTTGTTACACGGAGTCGTTAATCCAATCATGAGCCATTTGCATTGATTCATTATATAAAATCCTTCTATTTAAATACTTGTTTTAATTATAGTATGGAGGAGTTTGAGAGATTATCGAAAATTGCGCCTTGGAAAAATGCTAAATTTAATCTTGATAGAGTTACTGATACACCAAAGAATAAAATTCTTGATAGAGCCATGATTAGTAAAATCAGAGACTGTTTTAATGAATTCAAGCGTGATGGAGCATCTCACTGCTGGTCAACATTTCGAATTGATGGTGTTGTTGACGCTACCATGAATGATGAAAAAGCAGCAGTGATAATCTCAAATCTTGGGGAAGAAAGAAATTTTTTTCGAATCAAATTCCTTATCCGTGATGATGGAAAATGGATCATTAGGGACAAATACGAACCCATTCTCAAAGACAAAAAAACTGTCACTGTGACTCAGGATTCAAAACCAGGAGTTTTGACTGGAATTGACAAACCATACTACGAAAGATCTTATCCTGTCACAGCAGTTGTTTACGGGATATATCCGCTCAATGACAAACCTGATATTGCAAAACTAGCACCCATGAAATATTCGACAGGGCTCAATTGTGTAGCAGAACGAATAATGGAACACTTCACAAATGCGTCCCGGGGAAATAAACTAACTGATCTAAGACGAAAAAAAATAACCGAATGGGAACTGACATTGAAACAGCATGGGGCAACAATTCAGGATATAGCGAAATTAGAAACATCATTGAGATTTCCAATATCAGTAACGACAATCACCGGTGAAATATTATACGAATCGAAATATAAATCAAAAGGAGCCCCAATACAGATTATTGATCATAACGAACATGCGTGGTCATCTGCAGTAACAATATTTCCACGGGATAGAACCGTAAAATATCTGTTTGGAACAGAAGAGTTTTTTTCAGAGCAGAAATTATTTGATGCTATTTACCATTTGAGTAAAAACGATCCTGTGTCAATGTGGCTATTTCATAGTACTTCAGACGAGGAATGTAGATTTGATCAGTTTGTAAGGCCCAACGGAGAATTGTACCGTACTGAAGAGCTGCATAATCAAATGAAACAACTAGCTAGTGAGTTTTCTGGGGGAGGGGGAAGACAACGATCAATTATTAGCAAACTGTTTTACACTACCATCAATTGCAGCACATTTTGCTAGAAAGAAAAACGCGTGGAAATCAACACGAAGTGAGTTTTTATCAGATGTCAAATTATCTTGTCTTGAATACGGCCATGGAGGATTATGGAATACAAAATACACCGCTGAAACCGTTATTTCAGTTGATATGATTGCGTGTTATCCAGGAAGTTTTCTTGGGTATGGGGAATGCGAGAAATATTTCAAACGATTTGGACACCCCACACACGAAATGACCCGTGTTGCTATTAATGGACCACTGCCTGATTTTGATTTAACCGGATTCGCTTGTGTAGTATCATTTGAAATGGCTACAGGACTTCATCCGTGTAGTTATCTTTGGATTGGTAAACACATGTCTGAAAAACACTGGATGCCAATAGTGTTATTACGGTATATGCTTGATTGTAAGATGTTAAAATCATCAATTGTCAGTGAAGCAATTATATCCTATCGAGCACAGAAATCAGTCTGGTTACCACAACCTGATCTAGAAAAAATAATTAGCGAACAGCGAAAACTGTTTCCAAATTTCAGTGAACAACAAATCATGGATTGGTCCAAACAGTTATTTGAAATCAGAAACAATGAAGCAAAAGATCTTGAACGAAGAATAATCGGTAAATTCACTCAGGGTGGTAAATACGATAATACAAGATATTCTTCACGGTTAATTATAGACAATGCTGAATACGATTTTGTAATCGCGGATTTAACGAATAAAGGCCTATATGTCAATCGTAAAGACGCATTTCTGTCCGATGGAACCAAATTGGGTACAATTGTTACTTACAATGATGGAAACAATCCGCAGTACACACATTTGAGAGCTTCTATGCTTGGTTATGCTTCTATTAATCTGTTTTCGATGATCAATAAATTTCCTAACACCGCAGTTAGAGTTGCCACTGATTCATTTTACATAAATAGCAAAATGGCTGATTTTAAGGCTACTGGCAACGAGAATTGGGGGTCATGGAGAATTAAGAAAGAAATGCTTCATGATTATATTCCATCAGCAGATGTTACAATTGAAAATAATTATTTAGAAAGCAATCAGTGTTCAGAATTTTCTAATGCACCACCGTGTTCTGATCCAATATGCCTGTATAAAACAGTTTATTTAAACGGCTGTGGTGGGTCAGGAAAAACAACCCGGGCAATTGAGTTATTTCGTGGGAAATCAAATATGATTGTGCTAACACCAACACACAGACTTGCAAGAGAAATGATACAGAGAGGGGTAAATGCCTGTACCTATCACAGTTTTTTCCGATGGAAGGGAGATAAGTGGACTCCTGAGCGCATGGGAGAGAAATTTATTCCTGAAATTATCATTTGGGATGAAATAGACACAGTGCCATTAGATGTATTAAAAATATTTCTTGAGTGGTTGTTATTGAAAAATGCAAAAATCGTCATGTGCGGTGATCACGGCCAACCACCACCATTTGTCGGTGCATCCCCCCATGAATGGCTAAAGGGTTTTGTAGACTATTATGAAGAAATTGATACCGATCATAGATCACTTGATAATGAATTAAAAGAATTTAAGAAACTAATTAGATTACAACCGGATAAAATCCAGTGTGAAATAGCCCGTGAAATAATTTCAGAAACTCCAGTGAATGAGTTTTGGGAAGCATGGAGACCAAATGATTTGATAATTGCAAGTAGAAAAATAGTCAGGGACACACTTCAGATGAAGTTATTTGAATTGCATAAACAAAAATTTGCAACACTTCCAGTGCCTCTTTGTTATAGGCCATCGGATACACGAAAACAGAACATTGAAGTTGATATTCCAGGCCCAAAATCCGAAGGATTTCAAAAACAAATTCTGGTATTAAATGATATTGTGCTGGTTGATATCAATGTCGTTGAAGATGCATTGCGTGCTAATAAATCCCCGTGGACGCTAGGATACGCAGCAACAATACATTCTTCGCAGGGATTGACTATATCCGATACAATTGTTTGGATGGTAGATAATCGCATCGAATGGTCAAATTTAGTTTATCTTGCAGTATCCAGAGTACGAAAAATAAATCAACTTCGAAGAATTGTTTTCGATGATAATGACACCACAATGGATGATATTGATGTTAAAATTATTGATAAAAAACTCTCCGATTACAAACAACAAGACAAAAAAAAAAAACAACGAGAATTTGATATTGATGCTGAATTAATAATCACTTTGAAGCAACAACAGAATAATCACTGCGCAAGTTGCAATTGTATAATGCGTTGGCAGTATTCGGATAAAGATCCTCGCCAATTTACCGTTGACAGAAAAAATAATAGTCTCGGTCATGTCAGAAACAATGTGATGTTGACTTGTCTTGAGTGCAATAGACGCAACGGTGCTAGTTAAGACCCCGTGGTGGTAATTGAGTATCCTCAGGTATCACTTGTAATTGTTGTCTAGTAAATCCTCGTTGAGGGGCAGAAGAATCCAGTTTATAGATTGGAGGTCTACCCGTAGATCGTGTTATACTAGATATCTTGTGTGCAGTAACACTCCAAATAGGATCAGTAGCCCTTTTTCTGCCCCCTTCAAGCTCTCCTGGTTCGTATAAATACCTAACAGTGATATTACTACCAAGAATTGGTTCTTTGAAATCTTTTTGAATTTCCATTTCAGGTATTGACTTCTTTTTAATCGCATTGATAGGTTTCAAATTAATTGTTCTAGTAATCTCGTTATTCAGTGCAGTAATCACAGCTGGTAACCTTTTAACCCATTCACGGGATCTTTTTTCTTGGATGAATTCTTTTGCGTATTGATATCCAAATAACCGCTCAGCAAGGGTTTTATTAAACCGTTCAACAATTGCCTGATCACGATGTAGCGCAGTATGTCCTCGTCTGATAGTGACATTATGATTTTTCATTATTGATAACACTGCACCCTAAAATTCCTTGCCAGGATCAATTTGTAATAGATTTGGCCAGTGCAGAGGACCTCGTCGATAAATCCTTTCAAATGGAGAAGCCACTTCAGTTGATGATTTTGTTTTTAACGGCTCTGCTTCTTTGTATCGACTTGCAATATCAACTACGGTTAGAGCGTATTTGTAACCGTGGTCATGTGGCAGAAATAATATATCAGCCTGATGAACTTCATTAGGAACTGTCACATCAAAATGCGAGAATTGAATTTGTTTAGGCGGTGGTAGATAAATTTGCCATAGTGCCTGTTTAGATAACCAATGAGCCGCAGTGGTTTTTTTTTCACTTTTGCAGCGCTAGCGAGTTTATGGACTGCTGCCTTGCCTCTCCAGTATCCTCTTGGGGAATAATAAATAGATTCCATGTTGTTATTAATTACCGGCACCTAACATCAATTTACTTTTCATAGCCGATTTTATCAAAAATGAAGCCAATTTTTCTTTGAAAGATTTATCAGGAATAGCATTTAACGCATGAATTAATTTCACATCTGCTAGATGCCTGTGCTGCAGATTACTGCTTTTATATGATACATCATGAAGGTGACAGGCCTTATCAATGTCATTTATTGGTTCTTCACCGGGTCTGGGCTGATTTTGATTATTGAGTCTGATATCAAGTCTTGTTCCCGGTCCACAATAACTATACCCTGGAAGGTGTTTTTCTCCTGGATACTTTGCCCATGGGGTTCCAGGGAGTTTAGTTAGCTTGGCTGCGATATCACCTCCTCGTTTTTTTTTAAAGGTTCCTTGGGTTTAGAAACAAATCTAAATTTCTTTGTACTACATTGTACGCATTTACCAGAAAGCGCTGATCGGTTATTTTTTGTTGTAATCGTCGTCAAGTCATCTGTGCCAGTACGTTTTTTACACTTCACACAATATAGATCCATAATTTATATATAACGGCATGAATATAATTGATTATTCAGCTACCCGACGACGGGAACCTATTAAACATCATGAAATGTTGCCGAATTCAATTAGAATGATTATAATCGGACCATCTGGAAGCGGAAAGACACAACTGTTACTTAATTTGATAACGAGATGGATGAAATGGAACAAATTGTATTTAATAGCCCCGAGTGTAGACGATCAGCGATGCTATGAAGTGCTAAAGGATTTTAACGAGAAAGCAAAAGAATTTCAAATCGATGATGATATTATTGAATTTATTACTGATATAGAGGAAGCCCCGAGCATTGATGCTATTGATGGAAGTATTAACAATTTAGTGGTATACGATGATATCATGTTAGATAATCAAAAAAATCCTGCTAGAATATTTTCCCGAGGCAGGCATAAAAACACTGATGTGATATATGTCACTCAACGGTACACACAAATACCAAAAGTGATCAGAGATAACTGCAATGTGTTGTGTGTATTTAACGGCGTTGATACTCATACGCTACGAAATATTCATCAGACTTGGTGCAGCGGTGATATGAATCATAATCAATTTAGAAATTTCTTTAGTCACGCTCAGTCAAAACCACACGGATTTGTGACAATAAATTTAGCAGACCCTAGGACACGATATCGTATCGGACTTGATAAAATATTCGGTTGAAATCATTAGCAGCAGAGAGGGTAAATCGGACGATTTTCACCGTAAACCATTAGCAGCAGAGGGGGTGACTCACAACATCATTGCGACATTTATGATTAATCAACGAAAACGCGAAAAAAGTATCAGCTGCGAAATCTCATGTTTTCAGACAAAAATCACTAAGGGTCTATTTGTCAAATGGAGACTTATTTTTTTTCTGGTTAAAAAATGAGATTTCGCAGGAAGGTTCTATTTGCCGTTTTAAGGGTATAATCAAAAATATCCGAAAAAGGTTGTCCGATTCACCCCCTCTGCTGCTATATCAAACTCATTACAATTGGCACCTGGAATGTGAGAACACAGCGAGCAGCAGGAAAACTTGAGCAGCTTACATATGAAATGAACAGATACCGCTTAAACATCCTAGGACTTTGTGAGATACGATGGAAAAACATTGGATAAACACCTGACTTAGAAGGCCACACATTGTACCCCAGTGGCAGAGAAGACAAATATACAATATCTTTACCTGGTTTGGGAATTGGTATTACTGTTGCTTCTTTCCAGCTCTTAGTTACATTACCAGCAATCCATAAATCATTAAAGATTTTCAGAAGTAATGTCAGAGACGATTCTAGGAGGTGTTTCAAAAACTGGTAATGTACTTCGTCAGGCCCAGCGGATGTATCATGGGCCTTGTCTAAAGCCTCCCTAAGTTCCAATAAAGAAAACAGCTGATTATAGCTTTCAGAGTTGTTCGATGTGAATTTTAAGCGTGACTTTTCTTTTTGAGATTTTAATCTTCGAAAGGCTTCTGAATAATTAGATGATGATGAGTATTTTGAGAAACTATTTGCAGTAATATTTGCTATGTCACGTTTCGAACTAAAATTGTTATTGTTTGTTTTCAGGTGTCGAATAGAATTGTGTTTCCTCTTTCCATTTATTATTATCCCAAACGTGTCATTGAGGAACGAGAGTTTAAAGAAGAAATATATTTCTTCCAGGATTCACGTTTACATTCTTTGATTGTGCGTCGAGTTTTAGCCCGGGCTATACGATATTTTTCGTTAAAATATTTGGGCGTTGAACGGTTGTTGAATTGTTTTAATGCTTCTCGGCATTGTGTAATGGCTTCTTTGCATTCCTTGGTTACCCAAGGTTTTTTCGGTTTCTCACTGTTCGGTGAGGAGATAGGAATAGATTCATCTGCAATTGCAATTAGAATTGAAGTAAAATGCTGCATAGGATGAACAGCGTTGAATACTGTATCATTATTTAGTCTAGCTCTACATAATGTTTAAAACGAAGCCCAGTCGGCTTTCGTTATATTCCATTGTGGAATTGCGTCATCAATCCTAGAGTTATTTTCAAGAGTGATTGGAAAATGAATACTGCTGCGCAGGTCATAAGCGACCTTCCACTCATAGTCCAAAAGCAGCGAAGGAGAGCAAATTGTCAAATCTATGCACATGTAAGTACCCGTTCCTGGGTGTAAATATGTCTGTGAGTTAGTGTTATTTAGACACAGATCGTGTCTAGAAATGAAATCTTCTACTAATGGCCTCTGTCGTTTATGTGATTCGATCCCCATAGAATGTTATGGGCATTAAAATCCCCGAATTAAACGAAGGGCGCGGGAAGTTGTTGAACAATATTGTCTAATTCATTTGGTACTAGTTTGGTGTTTGGTGGTAAGTAAATAGAGCAAAATGTAATCACTCGATGTAAAGTGACGCTTACAGCAATGGCTTTTAAATTTGCATTTAAAGGAATGACTCTGTGATGGGCTCTATTATTCACAACAACAGACACTCCTACTAAGGACCAGTCAGCGTTTTGAAAGTATGTATTGAACAGGGAAACGTTTTTAAATGTAATTTTATCTCTTTCATGAATGTTTCCTGTAAACATAGTACAGCAGGATTGTGTTCATTTAAAAGCAGAAGAATATCATTGTAGTTAGCTTTAAGTCCTCGACAGTTCCATTGTATGATGGTGTTCTTCATTATAAAATTATGCTGGAGATTCTGGAGCTAGGTTAGACATTTTGCGGAGGAAATTTGTGTTGTTATTTGTCTGGAGGAAGTACGGGAGTATATTTGGTTTTACTAGGTTTGGAGGAACCTTGAGTACATGGAGCAGTATCTTCTGCATCCATGCTCTAAAAGTCTCCAAACATGTTGTAAAGTTTAATGGGGTTATCTGTCCCCCTTTGCTGCTTATTTGTTTGTGCTTTTTGTTTATTTCTTGCTGCTTTTGGTGCTGGGTTGTTATTGAATGTAGTTTGGGTTGATGTTGTGCTTTTCTGTGGTTGGTAATGAGGGATATTGGCACTAATTGTTGTTGCATCGAGTTGATCTGTTTGTGTTTGTGCGTCCTTCGTGTTTTTCTGATTGTGTTTCCCGACAGCAGAGAAGGACGGGCCAGGAAGGGATGTGTTTGCCTGGACAAGTTTTCTGGCTTCTGGGTAGGGAATGTTGGATGTAAACTTTACTCTCTGAATTTCCTTTTCCTGTTTCCAAGTATAACAATCCTTGGAATTGGCGTGATGTTCCTTGCCACAGTTGACACAATGCGGAGTTGCTCTACAATCAGCTTCCTGATGAGAGTGATCTCCGCATCGGCCACATACTATGACTTTGGTACATCGGTCTTCGTGATGGCCGTATTTCTGACACTTATAGCATCGAAGGGGGCTTGGTATGTATATCTCGACCTTAACTTGCAAAAACCCAACTCTGACCACTTTTGGTACTGTTGGTGTGTTGAAGGTGAGTACAAATGTGTTGGTGTCCTGCATATTGTTGTTACGTTTAATACGTGTTCTACGCACAGCAGTGACACCTTCATGTTTCATCCCCTCGATGATATCTGTGTCGGTGACTCCAGCCAAGTCACGACACTGCATCACGTCTTTGGATGTATTCAGTGTAGTGTTAGCGAATGAGGTCACTGAAATATCAAAGAATGTTTTCATTTTCATGATATTGTCTGTTTGACGCTTTCGCTCACACTCTACAAGAAGGCAACCCGATTTTAGTTTTTTGACACTTTTTGGTGTGCCAATAGAGCCATAAATGGTTTTCTCAATAACAAACGGGGATAGTGCAGCAATTGGTTTAGAATCATCCTTAGACTGAATAACCATGAAGCGTGGAAATGATTCCACGCCGCAAGGTTCTTCGTCAGTCAGATAGTGATTTGGTACGTTTGTTGTTGTTTTTTTGGAAATTTCCATGTTTGTTTGTTAAAAGTTCAGCACTCATGCTCCCCGCCCACCATGGAGCCCAACAAGGGGACACATTTCAAGTGCCAGGGATATACAGATGCTATACTCAGTAGATAAAATTACCTAGGATTAACCCGTAAAGTTTCTTTCATGTGTCGGTAAAATTACCTCCCGATTGACCCGTTAAGCCACCGCCTTCTAGGAAGTCTTCTAGTACTTGGGAAAGCGAAAGCTAAAATGATAGAATGAAGGGGCAACGATGGTATCAATAGAGATACAAGAAAGATAGAGAAGGTGAGCAAGTAAATAAAGATCTCCTAGGGCTCGGCCTGACCAGCCGATTTGTCGAGACCGGGCCCATCCCGACCACCCGTCTAAGAGAAGTAGAGACCAAAGCAGCGTATTGCTTCGGAAAAGCCTCCGCTCAACTACCAGGATCCTTTCCTCCTCCGACACGGGTCGCAACCCACGGCAAACAGGTTGCCTCTACTTAGTCGCCTTTTACGACACATGGCGAGGCACGTCGGGCCAATTCTACAACCCCGAACCCGCAGGGGGAGAAATTATGAAAGTACTGTTTATGTAGCGACATTAACAAAAATATATAAACAATGTTAATAATATGTTGACATTCATTCATCGAAATAAGATAATATTAAAACGGTTGAAACTTAATGGTCTGGATATTTCATTGTCACTATCCATTATCGTTCTTGACACCTTGTCTCATTCCTTTGATTTCACGTTCTTATGATTATTACATGTATATGCATATGCAGGTAATATTCAAACTAAACCTCCCATGTAGAACTTGAAAGACGAGATCCAGACTAAACTTCCCATGTGCAGCATGAAGGACGAGATCCAGACTAAACTTCCCATGTGCAACATGAAAGATGATATCCAGACTAAACTATCCAATGCAACATACAGGCAATTCCTAGACTTTAAAAGCCTACAGATACCATGCCTATGATCTTAGAGTCCTGAAAGAAAAATAATGAGAATAATAATAATAATAAAAAAATAAAAATATTTTATGTCTTAATTACCACTTAGTGTCTCGTAATAATTACTTAATATCTCGTAATTGCGAGTTATTGATCTGGCAGTTGCAACTTATAATCTCGTAAGTATGATCTTGAAACACAAACCACACATATAGAGTTGAGATAACAGTGGTAAATACCGACGATAGACTTTGACCACTCGGCCACCAGGGTCTCAGCCATGATTATTAAAAATTATGAGATGGGTTGAAAGAAAGGCAATAGATCGAAAAAATATAGCAATAATGATGGGATGAAAGGAAAGCAATATATGAAAAATATATTAAGGATCTTTCTAAAACACAATAGAACCACTGATTTTGAGATGTCCATGATACAATGTGATATAAACGGTAGCATGGTGGTTAAAAATGAAGTAAAACTAGTATGGCAAATTGGTGAAAGACACAAAAATGAGATAATGCAGAGGACGAATAGAGCAGATAGGACCAATAAAAGCATCGGTTGTCCTGGTTGTTTACATTTATTTTGAAAATATTTGGGGTTTGCCTTGGTTTAGATGTATCCCTTTTAGTACTGTGAATTATGTATCATTAGCTACTGCGACTTGTTCCTCGAGGTCAGCAGCGCCACAACTTGCCTGCTCTGCATACTGTATAATTACTCCTCCTTAATCATGCCTATCATAACCTTTAGGCTATATTAAATGTAATACCCAATGTTCCAATCTCCTTTTTAGGATGTATATCATGCCTGGGATCATGGCTTTAGGTAGATTACGTATTTTGGCTTCTAGCAGATGTCCGGGTGGTATCACCGTTTGATAGTTGACTACGATTTTGCTGTAGATTCTGTCTTGGCACTTTCAGAAGTAGTGGATGAACCTGCATGATCTCCCGTGCCGCTCATCATTTTGTACATTTGTCCGATTGGGTTTGATGAGTTGGTGCCTGAATTGGTGGCTTTAGACCTGCTTCAGTCTTTCGACACCTTAGGACTGTTTGTCGCCCGGTATCCGTTGTTGGCTGCACAAAGTTTGCTGTCAGTAATGCCTCCAGTATATCATCGTGTTCCCTGTCAGTGATATGTCCCTCATTTATAAGGACGTTCCTTTGCTCTAAGATAAGCATGGATAATGTCTGCGATTGTATACTGGGGTGAACAATCAATTCTTAAATGAACAAATGTTGCTTGTTATTGCTGGCTGAGGTTTCCGCAAGGGCAGACCCGGCACATGTGTGCCTCTATGTACTTCGCCTTTCTTTAAAAACATACAACTGTCACTATCGTCAGGAGGGAATATGCTCTTCTTTTGTGTGTGGGATGAGGCTTGTTACCGTTTCAATACTGTTATGCGTGAACATCCGAGTAAGTGCCAAAAGCACATTCGTCTGCATAATGCTGTCTGTCTCCAGGGAATCCATCTAGGTACACATCTTAGTCCTTCGTCTAACCATGATCACTGATGGTATCACTTAGCCACACCGTGTCCTTAATTGGTTGAATTGATTTTGGTAAGTTACTTCCCAGATAACTATGACGGCCATCCTAACCTTATTTGATCGCTATCCGCACCTCCTTTATCATCACTCAGGAAGTGTTTCGTGGTGTTAAAATTGAAGCAACTGCGTGATCTAGCAGCTCTGCTACATGCTTAAGTGATTCCCCTTTTGGATACTACAACAACTTCATATTATTATTATTATTATTATTATTATTATTATTATTATTATTATTATTATTATTATCACCGCTGGAATATTTTTGAGACTCCAACGACCAGAATAATTAACTGTCTAAAAATGATACAACTCATCTGTATGTATATACAAAATTCAATTTTTGTATTCACGCGTTTCTTCATGCTGCCTTGTTTGCAATTTTACTGCTGTGCGACGACTTCTCCAAGTTTTCGAATCTTTTGCCGATGCGTCTGGAATTAAAAATGACCAATAACAAAATCTGGTATGAATACAAGATAACATTCGTAAAGAAATATAGATGTCATTACTGTCTCTGGCGCATATTCGCGACACGAGACCTGGTTGCGGGTGTATCCCATCCTGTTGAGCTTGTTTGCAGGAATTTTATTGAACCTAGCATGTCTTATTTAATAAAGCTCGCTTGCCTCGTAATTGTCAAATACCGAATGTGTACTCCAGGTGTGTATTATATAATAAATATTGTAAATAAGTATTGTATTTAATTAGACATTCTGGATCTGCGAAAATATACACCAAACCAAAAGAAAACAAAATTCAGAGATCGACAACACACAAATCAATGCAGCCTGAATCAACGAAAAGAAATATCTGCTTTCGAGAACATTATAATAAGACATATTTCATATTACCAACAAACAAAAGAGTTTAGAACGCCAGTTGGTTCCAAGCTGGTTGTTTGTTTTCAACACAACATTATAATAAGACATATGTCTTATCCCCAACAAACAGATTATGGATGGAGATGTCATGCTTGGATTTGTTAACAGAGCCATCATGACGTTTTTCAGCAGAGCACGTTATTCCATCGGCGGAAAGGAAATTGATTCAGTTTTCGACAACGCTGCATTAACACCACAATTATCTGATTCTCCAGAGACCAGTGATTATGAGAAACCTGCTAGAATCCATAATGCTTCTCAATCAGGGAACTTCAAAATTATTAGGCAACGCTACTGTAGATGTAGAAAGAATAATAAACACCAACCTGAATTTTAACCTTGGATTTTTGCAACTTAGTCAACAGCTAGATGGAGGCTCACTAAGGTTTTCGTGTGCGATTCTCTCAGTTACATATTTGTTTTTTGCCTTGATGTGCGCATTGCTATTTCAGGGATAAATATGGGCAGCCGTCACCGCCAAAATTACATTAATCAAATGATCTGGTATGAAATCAAATGATTTAACCTAGCAAATGAAATGATCAATCCAGATTCCAATTGATGTGGTGTCACATGAAATGATTTAACGAACAAAACCGAATGATACATTTAAATTTCAAATGACGTAGTATTAAATGAAATGATCAAGTGTGAGATGAAATGATTTAACCCAACAAACGGAATGATCAATTCAGATTCCAAATGATGTTGTGTGATATGAAATGATGTAGCATGCAATGAAATGATTGAACCCCAAAAATGAAATAATGAATTCAGATTTCAAATGATGTGACGTTAAATGAAATGATCTGGTATTAAATAAAATGATTTAAAGAACAAAACGGAATGATGATATATGCTTCCAAATGACGTGCTGTTAGATAAAATGATGTAGTCTAACATGAAATGATTTAACTCAACAAATGAAATCATTTGGTATTAAATAAAATGATTCAAAGAACAAAACGGATTAATGAAATCTGGTTCCAAACGATATATTATTAAATGAAAGTACGTAGTATGAAATAAAATGATTTAACTCAACAAATGAAATGATGAATTCAGATTCCAAATAATGTGATATTAAATTAAATGATTTAAATAACAAAACGGATTGATGAATTCTGCTTCCAAATGACGTAGTATTAAATGAAATTATGTTGTCTTGAATTAAATGATTTAACCCAAAACAAGAAATGATGTATTCAGATTCCAAATGATTTGGCATTAGTTGAAATGGTCTGAAGAGCAGAATGGAATGATCAGCTCATATTCCAAATGATGTGGTATTAAATGAAACGTATTGAAAGTAAACCATCTGATCAAACTACGAATCAACTAGCGTAAATCCAAACAATCACAGGGGGGCGCTGTTATCTATGACGTATGATGTCAGCACCCCGAAACAGAATCGACGGTCGTATTTACAGCATTCGGCTGAGATTTTTTGCATAGGACAGTTGCAGAGCAAAGCAAAGGCAAGTATTTCTTTTCGTATTTTATAAAAAAGAGCCACGTTTTCCAATCAGCATAAAGTGATTTTATCCACATTAATGAATGTGCGTGTATTTTTTTCTTTCTTCAAGTTCTGCCCTGTACTGCGCGAGTTTCTTCAACAAAGCGAGATCTATCAACTAAAGAGATTAAATCTTGATTTTATTTGATCATTATTAATTAACATGTTTAATGACCTTACACACTAAGCCAAAAATGTGTTTCCCGTCACTTTTTGTATATTTTACATTACCGTCCCTACGTGCATACTCGTTATTCGTCCAAGGTTTTTTTTTTTTTTTTTTTTTTTTTTTTTTTTTTTTTTTTTTTTTTTAATAACTTTTCAGTACTGAATAATTTTAAGATAAACTAATAACAGCGTTGTCTCCAAAATTGTATAATCCTGTAAGTTTTACAGGCTTCCAGATATCAATAAACTCTGTGTATATGATGCTTTATTTCTTATATATTGGTCACTATAAAGGCGGATGTACTTTAGGAATGACATTGTGTTTTTTGTTTGTTTGTGTGGCTATAATTTAAATGTATTACCAGTAAACGGTAATATATGGCTATATGTATATTAGAAGTAACACAGAAGAAACTATGACCATTAAAATATTAAAATATTAAATTGAAATAAATAATTTTAAATATAAAAAATAAAGTTTTTAAAATGATATGAACATGGAAGTTTATAACAGTTGATGATTAAAATTTACACGAACCTTGTGCATGCAACATTCGTGCAACAATGTTTATCAATTTGCATACTAATTAAAAAATTATTCTTTTTTAGTTTCTATTTCTGTACACATTTCATCTTTTTTCATAAGCCACACTTTTAGTCTTTTATCTTCCAATATATATAAAACCTAGTACCAAAATAATAACTTTGTATTTTATAAGAATATCTAGTTTGAATGAATTATTAATGTCAGTTAGTTTCATAATTCCATTCCAATTTCCATCTGCACATTATTTCTGGTGCGTCTACTTTTTAATAAAAACGAAGATGGAGGAACGTTCATGATAATATATGGTTTTGTAAAGTTCCTTGAAAAATTGTGAAAGCAGAAAATATTTCACAAAAATCATAGAAACATGATCCTGGGATAATTCAGAAAGAAGAAAAGAAATAGATTCCATTGCTGCTGTCTTTCTTTCGATATATGTTTCAACACTACAAAGACTTCCATATTTGTAAAGTTGTATATGGTGAGCCCTTAGAAAGACAAACGGTCCACATCTCCAAATAGATCAAAAAAATCAACATGGAACGTGTATCAACAATTAGCATCTCTTGATACTTTAAGTTTGGGTCTATATGAAGTGTTACAACTTTATGGTGTTAAACTAAGTAAGAGAAACAAGCGAAACCGTAGAGTTTAAGAAAATCTAACATTCTGCATCATTATCAGATTTATTATGTCAAGTAACTTCTTCTTCTTCTTCTTCTTCTTCTTCTTCTTCTTCTTCTTCTTCTTATTATTATTATTATTGCTGTTGTTGTTGTTGAACATGATATTTGTGCTCCTGGTGTCTTTAATTTATTCTCTTGATATTGTTTTATTCTGGTGCTGTACACACCTACATGCACTTCTTCGCATTTTCTGACATGACATGAGGCGCCACCAGTTATTGGTCTAAGTGGTGCTAAACAGTGATGGTGATTGTAATGTTTTGTTATTGAAGAATAACTACAGTAGCGATCTATAACTTTTCTCATAGCTTTTATTAAATAAAATTTGTATATATGTCAGCAGTATCACATGCGCAGGCGCGCACTGAGAAAATATATCATGAAAAGGAGAGCGATATATGCATTCCAATCAATATGTATGTACAGCAAGTATGACTTAGAACGCGATGAGAATAATGATAGTGTATGGCATGAAATTAATATTACGTATAAATATGAGTGCCAACATCATACGTGGTAATTTTTCTGAAAGAAATGTGTTCATAGTATAAAGACTTAGTTTCTAATGATTCGACGCCAAACTATATAAACAATATGTTCGGTAAAAGGACAAATAATGTCAATACAGTTTCTGGTCCATCGATAATATGCTCTATACCAAATTATAACTTTCTTCTTTCTAAGCCCGAAATGGAATTGTAAAAAAATAGTTTGGGTCCATTCATTTGGAACTGGCTACCTATAGATGTTAAAGAAGAACCATCAGAGCATTCCTTTCTCACAGGCGTTTGCAATGGCTAGAATCTAAATAATGTATATAACCGGTTATGGTCAGCTATCCCATGTGTGTGTGTGTGTGTGTGTGTGTGTGTGTCTTTTGAATGAAAAGCTTTAAATCATGCATGTGGTGTACACAATGCTTTCTGTGCTGTATCAACACTTAATTGTTCCTGTGTATATAATTATTTATACCTTTTCTGTAAGATTTTTGTTTCTCAACTGTATTTTATATATTTGCCTCTACATATATATGTATATAATAAAGTGCCACAAATGAAGTTAGTTTCGGTACTAATTGTGTTACCATCATCACATAAAATTATTATTATTATTATTATTATTATTATTATTATTATTATTATTATTACAAAATGCAAAGAGAAATTAACATTGAACCAAAGGTGGAAAACAAAGAGAAATGCGTGAAATTAATATGTATAACTCAGGCGTGGATATGAGTTACGCGATCAGTGAAGTATGCATTAATAATAATAATAATAATAATAATAATAATAATAATAATAATAATTTATCAGGATAACATATTTGGTCATGGCTGACCCATCTGCCGTGTGGTCCTCAGTTTTGTAATCGGCTAGGTTACAATTTTGTAATAAAAATATTTTTTTTTTAAAAATAAGAAAGAAAAAAAAATACACAAAATAAAAAATATAAGATTATGCACATAACCAGGTATCTTCGCACACTCATTCTGACTATGTGTGACTATACTGGGAAACATACAACTATGAACAATATTCAATACACAGGTACATAAGTCTCAGCATAAGTCTCTCTCTCTCTCTCTCTCTCTCTCTCTCTCTCTCTCTCTCTCTCTCTCTCTCTAATAAGATCTTGATATATAATGATCAATGATGGATATCATTATAAAGTGTTCTATTCAGAGTTTTTAGTATGTCATTCCAGCTGGTCTAGAAAGAATTTCTTTAATGATATTTTAAAAGAAGCAAGGGATGTTGAATTACGTATACTCGTTGATAAGGAATTCCATACAGTAGGTGCTGATACAAAAATGAGCTTTTGTAAAGATTGGTTTTCGACCGAGTAATCTGGAGATCGTTGTTATTCGTCGATCTTAGTTCAGTTATGTATGAGATATAATCTGGAGAAAGACCGTTAAAAGGCTTGTATGTCATCATTCCTTTAAAATAAAGACTTCGTTTTTGTATAGGTAGCCATTTCATACACGAAAACAAAACATCTGAGGGAGTCAAAACAGAAAGTTTCAGTATTATTTGGGCTGCCCTTTTTTGGACTCTATCAATTCTGGACAGATTATAATTTGATGTGTTCCCCGATATGGTACAGCCGTAATCTATAAGTGTTAGTATATAACTCGAAATATAAATTTCAAGTGATTGTGGCGATAGAAATTTCGATAGCAATTTTAACAGTTATTCTGTTGACTATCATTGCACATAGGTTATCGATATTCGCATTCCAGCTGAGGTGTTGATCAACGTAGACACCAAGAAGTTTCTGATTTTTGACAATAGATACGTCTAAGCCATTTTGAGCTTGAATTAAATCCATGTTTTTCCAATTGTCATACATTTCATTTTAGAGATGTTAATATGCATTTAGTTTTGATGACACCAAACTGATATATTGTTGAGGTCGATTTGAAGATTATTTTTAATGGAGTCTAGAGATTTACCAGATAAATGCAATGTCGAATCATTGAATGAAAGATGGGGATATAGAATATGAGGGCGATTATTAACTGGGAAGGTAAGGTACAGTGTGTAAGAGATAATGTATGTGGTGGGGAATTATGATTTTGTTTAGGCTGCTATCAAATACTAGCTCGAAGTTATATATGAAACAGAATATTCCAGTGAGCACCATTTATCAACGCCCCCTATTAAAAAAAACTAGAAAAAGTATGTTTATGTATGTGTGTGTTCCACCTGATGTGTTGTTTTGTGTTTTTCAGACTTTTTCTTCAACTTTACCCTAACCTTAATTTTTTCCCATCGGGATTATATACTAATAGAGGGATATTTTAGTCCCTAATGTTTCTATGGAGGGGTGTCCCGGGCTTTGAGGCCCATCATGGGTCTCCTGCCTCCTTTAAAATTTCAGAATTAACCCTGGCTAGGGGTTCCCTATATCCTTTGTGTGCTATTTTTGTTGTGCTATTTGTATGTGCTATATATATATATATATATATATATATATATATATATATATATATACATACATACATACATACATACATACATACATACATACATACATATATATATATATATATATATATATATATATATATATATATATATATATATATATATATATATATATATATATATATATATATATATATATATATATATTAGGATAGCCGTTCTAGATCAAATTTCCCAGTTGTATAATTTTCTCTATTTTTTTTAAAAACAGACCCCTAAACGGTCTTTGTTTCTTATATATTTAAAATTTAAAACATTTTAATCCTTTTGAATTTGGTACAAAACATGGTGTAATTAAGTTTAATTTTAAATGGTTGTTACCAACCTTATTGTTTTAGAGTTGTACTATTATGTTCCTTGTTTTGTAATCTTCCTTATTTATCCAATAGCACTACTTTGATCGAAACTAGATCTGTACATTTTTTTAATTTTATTTGTAGGTCACCAGTATCCTCTTGAGGGCCCTGTTTCCCTTCTATCTAACGTTTTTTTTTTTCTATAACAATTACCTGTCCGCATGCTCTCATATTCCTAACTATGTAATCTGCTATTTCATCCCCTAGTTTAGTGTTATAAATCCCATCAAAATAAAAAATTTGATTGTTATTGTATTGCTGTGCATTTTTAATTTTTTCCAATGATTTCAATTATTTCTGTTTTAATTTTTTCACAATTAGTCATAGTATGATTTTTTTTTAAAAGGTAGATTTTTACACAATGGACATTTTGGCGATACTCTGACCATATGCTGTCGCACTCCGAAGTCTCCTGTCAACCACGCAACCACGCATCATGCATGTATTTGAACAGGATACTTTTTATTTTAAGTGATATAAGTCTGACCCAGTTTCCCCAGGCCCTATCCCAATCTACGGTAATGTGTTTCTGTTCTATATTATTTTTTTTTCTTATTTATTGTGTGGTCTGTTATCCATTTGTATGTTGACTTTGTGTCAATTTCCCATAATTCTTTTGCGTCCCTATATTTTAGTAACAATTATTTTATGGATCTTAATTTCCTTGGCACCTCTATTAACTTATTTAGTTTATTGTTTCTGTATATGTCTGTTCTCTGCTTCATGGAGAACCCGTAGAAATATATATAGAGACCTTGCCAAGCTATTTTTTTTGGCTCTGCTTTAAGTTCCTTAAACCTGTTTAAAATGTTGGTGTATTTAATCAGGGTTGGATGGGGGAGGCCTAGGCCACCCCTCTTCTCTTCCCTGTATAGTGTTTCTTTGTTTATATAGTGCATTTTAAAACCCCATAAATATTTGATAATTCCGTTATCTATGTTTTTAAGCGTTGCGTTTGATATGTCTAACGATTTTAATTTATAATTAAGGTGCACATACATATATTTTTTTGCTACTTGTGCCCGTTCCAAAAGGCATAGTGGCGTGAGTGCCCAGATTTTTATATTATCTTGTATTTTCTCCCTGATTTCTTTGAGATTTTGTTCGTTCTCACTTTCCCCAAAATTTACTCCTAATGTTTTAACTCTGTCTTTAATTAAGGGAAGAGGAAGCCCATGTCGCTTACCTCTCCAGTAACCTAACAAAAATATTTCTGTTTTGAGGGGGTTTATTTTAGAACCCGACACCTTACCAAATTGGTTAAATTCCTTGAACAATTCATCATAGGAATTTTTTTCTTGTACAAAGTTAGTGCAATCATCAGCATGTTGTAGCATTTTTACCTCCTCTTTAATATTTGGAACCCTGATTCCTTTAATCCTTTGGTTTTTCCTAATTTTAATACTAAGTAATTCTATTGATATTACATATAATAGCTTAGATAGTGGGCATCCCTGCCGCACTGATCTTTTAATTTCAAATTTTTCCGTTCTTGTTCCATTTACCTGTACACATGAGTTGATATTTCTGTACAGGGTTTTAGTCCAATTTAGAAAATTGTTTCCAAAACCAAATTTCTCTAGTGTCTTGTATAGATAGTTTTGTTCTAATCTGTCAAAGGCTTTTCCTGGTGTATTAGTACCATAGCACTATTCAGACCTTTAATATTTATGTACTCTATTATAGTTTTGATGGTACCAGTGGAAATATGACTCATGCACAGAGGGTTCTGATTGGTCAGCTACCATGTATAATGTTACATCTCTCTTCTTACAAAGAAGAAGGTTTTAATACACTTTAATAAACTGTCTAAATTAATCATGAGCCATTATAACTAACAAATCAAAATCAAGAGCGTCTTTGACAGCAAATATTACAATGATCAACGAATAAATTTCTGCAACAGACTGAGAATGCATTTTACATTTTTTTTAAAATTCTTGTTGCTTGCTTGATTGCTATTTAATGCACACAACTGGTCCTTATCTTGAATCACCGTCTGTGTTTATCAACAAAACGATACACCGTGACACACTAATGACGGTTCTCTCAGCTCAGTCTCTTTATCTGAGAGTATCTGATTTCACAATGTACATGTATAACTTTGGCTAGAAACAAAAGTTTGACCCCTAGAAGCTGGCTCACTAACACGCTCTAGGTAGATCGAATTCCAACTGTTGGTATACAGTTTACAAAAATAATAAGAACTGTAATGAATATTAAACCCACAATAAATAATCACTACAAAACTTTAAACTAAAATGTCTCTTAAGACAAAAGTAAAACTTATATGTCACGTGATGAAATCTAGCTGATGGAATTTCATTCACACGCTATGAGAAGTATAAATAACACGTGACTTCACTACTACAAATTGATATAAAAGTTAATATTCACATGATAAATAAACTTACATATATAGTGCTCATGCTGCCACCTATAGTCTACAAACAAGCAACAGTGGAAAATTTCTCATATATTTCTTCTTCTGTCTATCTCTTGCCTCTAATGCTACGGCATATAGAGGCCATCAAACACGTAGAGCTAAGGCCCTATAAAGTTAGCAACCCATATGTATTTGAATGGTTTACTTTAAACTATTATCAAATTTCATTTTATCACTAAAACTTTATTTTAAGTAACCTAATTGAAAGATGTAGGACTGATCAATTTGCCTGAACAGAACTTACATCTATGACTTGAAATATATATAAAGAATTTTTGGAGTGGTTATTTTACAACTGCTCCGGAATTTCAAAAACAGTCTAATCCAGACTAATTTGGTTAACATGGTAACAACTGCAATGGACATGGATAACCGATTGGACAACGTTAAAACACAACGCTACTAGACACAAATATCTTGGAAATGCCACAGCATATCAAGAGAAATCTTAGAAAACAATTGCAAATAAAATATATAAATATAATGCACCTTTAGATCTTTAATCTTGTATCCTTAAATTTTCAAAATTTCACGATAAAATTTTACATAGTTGATAACTTTATAATATGATTTAAATAGTGCTGTCCATACAAAAACATCTTACACCATACAATTTAAAAATACAAAATACACAAATGGACAAATGACTCTTGCAAAGTCAACTGGGTAATAAATAATAAATCCTATAGTAAAAAGGAGAGGAAATTGGCCCTGGAACTTAATAGTTCTATGGGAAAAAGAGTACGATCCTATGTTCAGGAATCAGATTGTTAAGAAATCAATATTCTCCTCAGCTCTAGTGGAGATTATATGTCACAAGATAGCTCTTACTTGTGATGGAGAGTATTATCAGTCTGAAATCCTTAGTGGGTAAATTAAAACTTAATACATTTGACGAACAAAACAAAGATTAACCGTCATCAAAATTTTTATTTGAAATAAATAAAAATAACATAGAAATATACACCATATCTACACTCATGGGTGGACAGGGAGTACAAACACAATATCATTGACACTATTGGCTAACCGACGGTGTTCCTCAATCAACTCGAACCAGCTATGTGCTGGGGAGAGTACCGAGGATCAAACCCCCCCCCCCCCCCCCCGATTTCACAACTGTTTCTTATCAGTACTGGTTTAAAGAACTTATATTACACTGACTCGATTATCGTTGGTTTTATTAGCCTTCCAGAACGTGTGTAATATCCGCGTTGCTGTCAATCTTGTGGGATTGTTGCGTCAGGCTCAGGCGTACTTTGACTGAAACATTGAGATTCCATTGACTGTGAAATTGTCATACTGGCATTCACGGGAAATGTTACAGCTGTACACAGTGTGTTTTCATTCTGAGAGCAGGGCGCATTTAGATTACAATGCAGGGGGTGTGATTTGTTAGTTTTCATGAGATGACTTCTATTTCGACGATAAATGGTACCATCTTTGGTGCGAACTGAGTATGACCTTTCGTTGTGTCTTCTTGTTATAACGGCATGTTCCCAGTTTTGTAAGGATCGTCTGTCTTTTTTCAGTATTCTTGTAATTATTTGTATATGTGTTGTATACCTACCTACCTACCTACCTACCTACCTACCTACCTACATACATACATACATACATACATACATACATACATACATACATACATACATATATACATACATACATATTTATTTACAAGGAACAATTTGCCATTATTTAATAAATAAGAAAAATATAATTAACAGGGCATGGAATTAAACAATCATTACTAAGTGAAGAATAATATTCACGACTTTCGTATGTATGCGATTTACTGTATGCAGTTGACCAACAATCTTTCTTATGCAGTTTAAAATCCTTCGTGTCCACGTCGAATTGTGCAAAATTTCAGCATCAAGACCCCACTAACATGTTTTATATGAAGAATCTTAGTAAAACAAACCAATAGTCGCCGAGGCCTTTACTCTCTTCATTGTATCAGACAACGCTACAACTTATCCTCATCTTTACATTAATCCTTAGATTTAGACAGCATTTACACAAAATGTGTCATATGTACTTTTGTGGAACTGTCTTCAGGAGCTTTATTCATTATGTAAAGCATTTATATACTGGTCTCCTCAATCGTCGAAAGTCGATGCCATTATGTTTACTTCAGTAACTTAAGAGTTACCTACAGATTAACCACTTCCAAGACCTCACGTTTCTAGCCATGAGCACTCCAATTTTGACACTTTGTCAACCCTATTCTACGTATTTATTATCCGATTTGAAGGGGAAAAAAAATCAGTAATTAAAGTCGAATATAAAATGAACTTGAATTTTTACAGGGTTAAGTCCAACATACAATATTACTGTCTGTAATAAATTTGGAGTATGTGTATTTGACAGCATCCCGTTTTTAATTTGTGCGAGTATTTGGTCTTCGGTGCCATGGAAACATTACTAGCCCGAAATAGTTAGCCAGTTAGTAGGAGCAAACATCACAGAGCCGAGTGTTAGTGAATTTGAACCATGCTGGGGTCGTTAGTAGTGAATTTGGGTACAAGCCGAATGACTCTCCCTTTTTGTAACATAGTCCATATTAAAATTCCGCGGTGTATAAAAGTGATGTGATTGAAATGGCAGTATTTATTGGGGGAATATAATGGAATCAATAAGTTGGAACTTGGTAGGTACCGTTTATGTGTCCATAGTGGAAAATGGGCGTATGTATATGAGCGTGATACGCCGGAAATTCTGTTGATTGACTGGCCTAGTGTCGCGCAGTTAACTATTTCCCAGTTAGTAAGGGAATACTAGTGGAATTTCTATGGCATGACGGGCTTGCGGTACGGAAATAGGATGATAAAGAAGAAAAAACCATGCTAAGGTGCAGTTAATGGACTCTTGGGCAAGTTGTCTCCTCTGGGTCGCCAATTGATTAGAGCAAAGATTATTAATTATAGCAGACACGTCTTTCTTTCTATTTTACAACTCAAGTTGTATGGAAGTCTTTGGGAATTTGGGGAAAACATATGACTTTCAGCGTGACTCGCGCCAGGGTTTTGACACCGCTCGGTCAAGTGAATACCCCTGTGCGTGTAACATTACATTACAATTGTATAAAGTGAAATACAGTTTTTAAAACAAAACTACAAGCAAACAATGCAAATTTAAACATACAAACATTCATACACTCACACACACACGCACGCACGCACGTGCGCGCGTATTCCTCATTGTGACAACCAGTTCATTGATATTACAGAACAGAAAACGATTCATACAAGCAGCTTGCACGCGAGTACTGTTTATTGCGTTCCATAACTATTACGAATTTTGTTCCTAATTCAGACATGAGTACAAACCTTGATGAGGCCATATCTGTCTTGAGGAGGGTCGCAGACCAGATTTCCTCCACCTCATCAACACTTACATCCTCTGCATCTGGTTCATCTGCGTGTCGGACATCATCTTCATCAGTATCGGAGGAACACAGGCGCTTGTTTAGTAGAACAATGGTATAAACTTGTTAACAAACTTCTCCTTTTTGCACTTTTTAATTCTATGAACTACATCATTGTCATCACGGTGTTTCGTCTTTCTTTCTGTCATCCTGAGCTGTTGATGCCACGAAGATTTTATAATTGAATTTAACTTAATTTTTTGCAACTGTCCCATTTTATGAATTTAATTAAGTTTTGTAGATTCAACAGCGACTAAACTGAATTAAATGCTATGCGAAAAACAATTAAAGTATTAACACCGACTAATTTATAGTTTTGCCCATTCCGTAACAAGCTAATGTCTTATTGCTAACGTGTACAAACATGATATCCGCTAAACTTTAATTAAACATTATGATTCATAAAGTGTGTCTCCGTACACATAAGCCCTATAACACTCATAGAAGGCTAGTGTATCAAATAGGTCTTCCTCAGTAGAAGAGTAAACGAGTATCACCATAAAATGTTATTGATTTCCCCATAAATATAATGTCCTAGGCTTCATCTTTTGTTATATGAGAAAACAGAACATCATCTTTTTTTCGGTACATTTAGACTTGTCACATGTTCTTTTTGTTTTGCACAGAGATTAAATCCATATAGGTCAAGAACTGGTAGGACTGATAACAATTTGGTCAGGATCGATGGGAGTAGAAAAGGTACCATTCATTATCACTATATATGACTATTTTATATAGTTGCTTTATTTCTGTTTTTTTGTGTTTTTTGCCATTATAAGCACCCACGACAGCACTTATGAATGAAAAAAAAAACATTTCATACAATGCATCTAATAGATCGTGTACACACACACACACACACACACACACACACACACACACACACACACATATATATATATATATATATATATATATATATATATATATATATATATATATATATATATATATATATATATATATATATATATATATATATATATATATATATATAATTTCAAGCGATCTATTAATACAACATTAGGTGAGGCCAGATAAACATTATTAAAATTTATGGAGACACGCCGATTCAAAAGGAGGTTCTGTACAGTGTAGTGTAGTAATTAAAGCTTGTTTATTCAGCAATCAGACTGACTGCTATCGACATTTTAAAGTTTCATTTTTCACGAAAAGTGTCAGACTTGAGAAAACGCAGGGATTCTGTTACTTAAAAACAAGCATGTCATGCTGACCAGACGTAAGCGACTCTTAGAGGGGAAAAATACATTTCATTCTGATTGGTCACGGTTAAATAAGGGTGTGTTTTCACACGAAGTTTCGTAAGACTTAATATCGCCTTTTTGAAAACTATAGTTAGTCTAAAATTTCTCTGCAAGAGTTAAACAAGAGACATAATCATTTATTAAGACTTAGGATGTTATTTGAGAGAAATACGTCCGTTAAGGAATCATGGTTCAGAAAAACAGACAAACCAACCAACGGTTGAATGACCACAAAACACAAAGGGAGAAAATAGCTTTTTGAAACATCTAGAAGTTACGTGAATTGCGACGTACACTTTGGAAAAGGAATTGGGAAACGGGAATAGCAGTGAGCGCATGATACAGTGCACAAGTCCGGAATCGAGCGGAAACATCCACGGGTGAAGGTTATCTAGAGACGAACGATACATTGTCTTCTAGAACCAACATTGAATTGAACAGTGAACGGGGACCGAGGAATAGCAGGTTATGAAAATCGAACAAGGCATTGACTTCGATCATACCACTCGATCCTATGATGATTTAAAGTTATCAGTAATAAATCGGCTAATTTGTTTAAATCTATTTCAAATTTTTTTGTAATTCGGTGAAAGTTTTATTTCTAAACAGCGTATATTCATAATGAAAGAAAGTTTTCTATATTGTGTATGTACTTGATTAAATTGTTTGTTTATCTTTACGGGGAATCGTAGTTATTTGTTCAGTTTACCTGCTCGGTTTACTCTATCTATTCTCATACTCGAACCGGGCAATTATATCGAGTGCGGTCATCTCTTAGATAACTAGTACCAAAAGGGAGTTGGTTATAGTTATTATTATTATATATTGTACAATACCCCTTGACAAAGTGGGACTTAACACTTACCCTTTGACAAGTGGGGCTTATACAATATTTTCGTTAAAATCTTGTAACACCTCGTAACACCGTTGATCATCTACATTTGGAGCTACCAAATATAATTTCTCCCATTTCATTATCAGGTACACACCACATGAGAATCAGTTATTGATCTCTCTCAAGAACTGAAAATAAAAAGATGTTGACAACAAAGCTCCATAATGTCCTTGGAATCAGCAAATCATTTTAAAAGCTTGTTTACACTCTGAAACAAGGTCAGAAATAAGGTCAACATTTGATGTTTACTTGTAGAGTATAGGTCAACCCAATTTTCTAGAAAATATCTCCCAATTAATGAATTTTAAACCCAAAATGTCAAATCTGAATCTGACAAAAAGAAATAAATGACTTAAATCAAATATACGTAACAACGTATAAACCAAATTTTAGATACGTTCACAAAACAATATTATCTGAGTAAAGATAATTGAATGATATTCAAGACGTTACTGCAATATAAGACTCGGTGACGATTCATGTCAGTACTCAACATCATCCATTCAATATTTCCAGTGTTATTGCTAAAAACGTACCCACATATTTTTTTTTAATGATTTTCAGAAATCAGGAGAAGATGCAGGTTTAATTGATATTTTAAAGTAAGTTGTATGTCTTTGAACATAGGTTTTAGATCTACTTGACTCAGGACTGGACAATTTGTGTGACGTTCTTCTGTCCATCCTTCAGTATTTGATTATTTGCCTGAAATGATTCATATTTGTGTAGAGTGTGTAACTAATTCCCTATACAGGTGATAAATGATTCATATGTATGTAGAGTATAGTATAGTTGCATGTACAACTGATATATAATTTACATTCGTACAGTTCCTGCAAACTTTATATGTAATTTACTGGAAGTAGACTGCATATAAATGTATTGAATCCACTAAACATCACTATAGAGCATCACTTTAGTGAAAAAGAAAGTGAGGCTCCAGTGCAGATTGATCATGCATTATACATTGTCCCCTTTACTTTGTCCACTGGTCACTCACTACCCATGTAAAGTAACTAAATGTCCTGTTGGTGGATTTTTTTTACGCGATGTTTTTTTGCATTGTCAATCCTCTTGCATGTTGCATAGTCTGATAATGGAATTTATTCATCCTTAATTAATAAATATGAAACTTTATAGTCATTTTAGTTGTGTCCTACACAGATTTCAACTATTAAAGTACATTTATTATCTAAAATATGTCTTGTACAATGCATATGATTTTTATAAAACTTACAGGACGACATAAATCGGAATCGATCTATATATGATCGTCAGATTGTCAAATGTAAACATATTTATGTGTTTTCAGCGATGATCCAGCTAACGCTAGTGAGCAGCCTGGTGTTGTAACAACACATAACACCAGTAGTGTAGACCCCCCACTTATCAACACTGGTGAAATGTACAGTAATGTACCCACACTTCAAGATTTAAGACAACAGGATAATGTCGTGGCCACGTTTCCCAGCTCTGGGACCAACGAGCATGCTGGTATAGTAGCGACAGTAGTCCGTACCAGTGAAGGGCATGGTGCTGGATCAAGAAACACTTAACATCACGATGGTGATCTGCATTCTTGTTTAGTTGACAACATGGCGGTCATTTTGGAATAAGTGTAAGATGTTTTTTAAAAATTGTTTTGGAAAGATCAAATTATGAGATGCCATGTTGTATGGCTGCTGTATATACTCATGCTTAGAAACAAATCGATCAATAGTCTGTGATCAAAGTATATCAAAAACAAAATTTCATTCTTGAGGCCAATCTGTGCCTTTTCATCGACATACTAATTTATATGAGACAGTGGAAATTATTTTGTCTAGATGGGTCATAATAGCGCATAATAAGATGCAGGTAACTCTAATTAGTTCATTTTACATGCTGGATTATGTATTGTTGTGCCAAGTGACCTGTTTATAATTACATCTGAAAATAGGTAACTATTTGCTTAACATTAAAGACTGGTTTAACACACACACACACACACACACACACACACACGTCAATAAGCACCGATTGCTAATATGTCTAGCAACTAGTTAATCTTGTTGGATATCTTCTGCTTTGTTATCCAAGTAAAATACATTAATTCATGTATATAGCTTGACATTAATTACATGTTTTCAGAGGATATCTTTATTTCTCACTGCCACATGCATATGAATGAGTGTATGTCCTTTGAATGAGAAACGTTAGATACAACTGACGGATTTTAAGATTCTTAGACTCCGTTGCTTTTCTTTTCTCTTGTTGCAGTATATATTGATGCCTTCTTAGGTTACAAAACTACACATGAATTCAGTAGTTTAAGTAACTTGACTTGCTCTTTTTTGTTGCCACAGCAAGGACATTCATGACCCAGTAGCTGTCCTGCGCCATTTTCAAAACTCTGTTATGACTGGAAGACAGTTAGATCAAACATCGTTAACAGAACCGCTGGAGGGTGAAACCCAAACATGTTTCCTAACAGAAGAAGAATTAGAAACGCTCCTGTTCCACAACTTAACACCAGTCCAGGAACAATTTAGAGATGGCTTAAATCGGCTTGGTTTTGTTAACGTAAACACAAATGAGTATCTAAACTTTCCCAAACCTGCAGCTGTAAACTTGACCTATACAACTCTTAGAACCTCTTATCATTATACACTAAAAATCTTGGCAGTGATTTTGGGACAACAATATACTACATAGTTTGTTCATTAAATAATGATTGTAAACATTGTTAAGGTTATTTTAAAAGCATAAGTTTATCATGTATTAGATTATGTGAATATCAGCTAATCTCATCAAGCTTTATAAATTTAGTACCCCTCATATTTTCCAATTCTTGATAGGTAAACTGAAGATGCGCATAACTGGATAAGAATCAAACTGATAATATAGTCTTATATGCAATAAAGAAGTTATGGTACAAAGTCGCTTTTGTTATTGCAACCTTGCCAATCAAACAGTTTGGGTCAATTACAACTTTTGATGTATTGAAATGTTACTTTTCAGTTAATGCGCCGAAAGCCGTGTGTTAAATATCTATTCAGGTCTTCTGCAAGGTCAACTTTGACGCAGCGAAAATTGATCCATGTCCAAAAACCAGTATTCTCAGATATCGGATCTAACAGAAGATTAAAGGAGGATGCTACATATCAGAAATTCCTAGCATACCTTAAAGAAGTTTCAGGTAAATATATAACATGTGTAGAGATAACAAGAAAGAGGTAGTTCTGATTTCATAGATTATAGATATACATTTATCAAAATGAAATATGGGGTAAATGTTTTTCGTTTGCGCCATGGTTATATTTTAAGTAGTTTCTTAAAGATTATTATTAATATAATGATATTACATGTTTACTCCTGATTTACAGGTTTATATAGCCTCTACATAGAGGTGGACAGTTTCTTATTTTACATTCACATTTCTACGACTTATTGTAAAACAATATGTTCAGTCCTTCTTTGTGGCAGCTAGCTAGGTTTGCATAAATGATATATATATATATATATATATATATATATATATATATATATATATATATATATATATATATATATATATATATATATATATTATTTCTTATAGTGAGGTGTAAAAACTTTGACATTTACATTTCAGTAGGTTTGAATTCACGTGTTCAAAAATAAAATATATTGCTTTTTGTTTCACATGAAATATATTCGATATTAACATGTGAAAACAACAATTATAATTTTATTAAATAACAATTTTGCTGTAATGTTTATTGTATGAAACCCAGTCCTGAACAGAATGCTAGAAGAATCACTCTTCAGCACGCAACCACCATCCCCTATGTTTGTATTCACCGCACTGTGAACGGCATTCAGTATGCACATTCAAAACTTGAATTATACTCGAATTCACTCCGATTAGTCTATATCTTTGGCCTTGGGATAAAACATTTATGAATATTTTGTATCCATTTCACTATACTGCAAGTTTTCTTTTTAAAATTTTCATTTCGTATTGTAGGGAAACTAATCGGTTGTTAAATTTGACAAAATCTGCTGGTTTTCGCGTTATTCCGTGTATATATATATATATATATATATATATATATATATATATATATATATATATATATATATATATATTGTATTGTTTTTTTTATAGGTGGTAGAAGAGGAACGGAGAAAGCCAAAGTTACATTGGAGAAAATATTACAGTTTGTGACGGCATCTGCAGAGATACCAGTTTTAGGATCATACATGCCACCCAAGATTGAATTTTTTGATGATGGAAGTATGCTTCCTAGAAGTTCAACTTGTATAAATGTCCTTTATTTACATTTGGGACATTTACCTGATGATACTGCTTTATTTTCCTTTTTTGACTATGCATTTTTGAACGAATACTTCGGAAAAATGTAATCTGACATTTTTCACCTCAGTCAAAATCTGATTGGAGATAGGAAATGAAAAAAAGCAATTTCTGACTGAATCCACATTTGACAATCACGTCGATAATAATTTTTAATAATGCGCTTTTTCTAATGAAGTTGTTCGTTATTTTTTATACATACAATTTATTTTCATACATTCCAACTGGTTTCAATAACCATCACATGTGTACGCGAAAAATCTGTAACACGTCAATGCTTTTTATTTTATTGATGAGTCTAATTCCCATTTAAGGTAGTTTATGTTACATACACAATAACATTTATAACTGTTCGATTGATCAAATGAAGAGAGTTCACACGACATACGACAGGGGTCACTAAATTTTAATACAACAAATACTTCCACAAGTCAAGTTATCAAAACACTGTCGGCACTTAATTAAGTTCTCGGAGAAACGCGAGCGGACATAGCTGTTAAGAAAGATTGACGCATTTTACGTTTAATTACAAGAGGACACATTATTGCATGTATACTGATTACACTGAAAAGAAACTTAAAGATATAACTAGAACACAAATTTCAGTTGATAAATAAATTATTTACTTTGTATTTATTTATTAAAGTACTGCCTCCACTATTGTAAGTGACATTTTCATTGATTGAAATTAACTTAGACAAAAATGAGGATACATAATCAATCATGGAGGATTACAATAATATACACCAAACAGAACGGAAAGTTCTATCCCTGAATTACACAGAAGAATGCTCGATAATGCTGACAGAATCTGTATAAATACGAATAAATAATATCATGCAGGTAAGATGAGTACTCTGCGGAGATTTCAGTTGAATTCAATCAAAAGCATGTTCTATTACTGCTTATTGGATTGTCATAATTTAAACAAATATCAACACTATTAAATAAGATTTTGGTATAGTCGGACATACCTATTAAGAGTAGGTTTGATACTCCGATTTCAGTTGACGATGTCTTGCGCAAATTATTACTTTATTAATTTAAACATAGAGCTGTATTACATCACAGTCTATTGAATAAGGAACACAATTATGTTATTAATACATTTGTAATCTTTCAAACAGAGAATTAACATGAATTTAATTAAAAATAGAGGAATGTAAGAAAGGTGTAACAGACGTTTAAAATACTGCTTTAAGCAATTGCAGAAAGTTAAATCACCCCATATAATCACTGGAAATGTAGTAGAATACATGAATTATCGACTTCAAACTTCCAAAACCTCGTCTACAGAATCTAAAGCATGCAAATATGGTTCAATGTCAGAAAGGTTAGCTACGTTAATTCCACGCATTTTGGCACTGAAACAATGCAACTCTTCTTCATTAAGTAGCTCTATTGATGGCACGTCGATATTGTCTTCAACGCTTGGCTCAGGTAACGGTGCATCTGGATCCATTCAATACTCGGGTAGAGCGTCCTAAATGAAGAAACAAATACTATTTTGTCTGCAATGTATTCATTCATTTTCTTATAATAAAAAAAAATAATTCAAAGACACAATTAAGTTTGGCTATTAAGAAATGAATTCGTTTAAGAGAATGAGCTACGGTGGCTCAGTTATAACTTCCAAATATCACCAACAAATGTTAGGCTAAGAGAATAGCATATACTTGTCAAGTGCCAAATTTTTCGTCAGTGACATCCAGTAATTAATTCGTAGGCTAGCCGACAATCAATTGTCTTGGAGTAGAGTTGGAACGGAAAAAATATTAGTTTAACTCGGTCAGACTGCTAATTAGAGTGAAAACGGACTGAGTGTTTGACACGTTAAAATTATGCGATTACTCACGCAGAGCTTTCAAAAATGATTGAGACAAATGATAAGGTGATATTTCGATCCTAAGTGGCATTTTTGGCATCTTGATAGACGGTTTTCATAAGGTCAGTAAGAATAGCATTTATTCCGATTGGGCGAATGCATGGGGAAGGGGGCGTGTTGGACTCCAGAATCGGGGAAATATATACTTCGTATCAAACGATGTTAGTCAGTCTAGGAAGACCTCTGCAAGAGAGGAAGTAAAAACTACATAGAAGACTCCGTACGTCTTTGAAAGACAGACGTTCGTAAATTAATTGTGGTTCCGGGAAAACTGAATGTGGAACGCTTGTAAGACGCCAAAAACACAAGGCATTTAACTCAAATTCACCTTTATTATGATGTAATGTATATGCTGTTTATCTTTGTCATAGATGCATAACGTATCGATACTACGATACAAATAGTTCAGTATTACATTGATTTAATAACGTACTTAGATATGTTTCTTTGTTACAGATGCATGATGTGTTCATATTTTGTATGGATAGTCGGTTTTACAGTGATTTAATAATGTTTTTTGAATTCTGAATTAGCATTTTTACCTTATATACTTAGGTAGGTAAATGGGTGGTGTAGAAAACCCGCCGTGTACAGTTATGATTGGAAAGTGCTACATTAATTTGAATTTATCATATTAGTAAATATGGATTGTGTGTTATGTTATATTGCCTCACTTTACGTAATGATTTACGGGAATATATGACTTTCACGAATTCTGATGTCGATAATTAGCAGTATAGCTCTATTGATCTGAAAACATGTATAGAATTTGTTAGCCATATAAATGATAACACTGATAGTAAGATCTGATTGTTCGAACATGAAGACGGACGAACAATCGCAACTCTGAAAGTAACGAGATACTTAGGGCGTTTTACCCTTTTCTTTTACAAGGAAAATAGTTTACTTTGGCAAGAGTAAGAATCAGCGAGAAGTTAAAGGAAAATAGTTTATTTTGGGCAAGAGTGAGAATCAGCGAGAAGTCAAAAGGAAAGAAAAAAAAAAGAAGTAAGAAGTCAGAGTGTGGAATTCCCGTTCAATCAAAGGGCAAGCTGAAGACGGACGCACGCAGGGAAAAGAAAGAGAAACCAGTCGACGAAAAAGGTCATGTTGAATCACCCAACAGTCCAATGTTAAATGAACATTCGATTCCTTGATGAAATTTACTCTCAGTATTAATGGCTAACTTCATTTATTTTCATTAGTGTTTGAATTCTTATGAATGTATCCATTATTTTAAAGCTTCGGCATTTGTATTTTTTCTGAACTAAGTGTATTCAGAAAGAGAGAAATTGTAATTCACAGTGTCATTCTTTTCTTAATTGTATTTTTAATTAAATTCATATTTTATCTTTACGGGGCTCGTGTATTGTCTTGTTCAAAGTACCGTCTCAGATTACTATATTCACTGACCGGGCAGATTACACCGTAGCGATCATCTTCTAGATAACGACAATTAGTGGGAGGCGGTCTTCAAGTGTTGTTTTCCAAGTTGCGCAATACCTCTGACCAGGCCTTGTGCAATATTGTACTAATAACACTTTGATAACCCGCCAGCACCCCGCTACAATACTGTCTTGCAGAACCTACAAAAACGAATTTGTAATTTTATCACTGCATGGTAAACTCGTGAAAGTTTCCCGTGCTAAAAGAAATTGTTCCTCGATATTGGACAAACAGTTTTCTGAAACTCTATACAATTTGTCGAATACTGTCTATTATTTTATATAAAGCAGATATGTTACAATCAGATGTACTTTAATTGATATTTTTATTGACATGCATGGAATTTTGCTTCTTTATATTGTTATTGTAATGTTTTGCCGATTGTAAATTTGGTATGTTTTATGATCTTGATATAATATATTTTGAAAATACAAGTACTTTCCACTTAACGAAGTAGCACATTGTGAAGTTGTAGTCATTTGTTATGACTCTGGTAATCACATACACTGCTAATTAGAAGTACACACACACACACACACATTGATAAAATAATGGTAGGCATTTTAAGGAGCGTGCAGATTGTATAGTATCCAGTTTTAAATCGCTTCAGTCATGCTGGTTTCTTTCTTTACCAATATGCCACATTGCTTAATATGCGACAAGCTTCTCACCTGATCTAATTCTTCGAAGTATTCGTTAGCAATTACTTGATTCTCGTTAAATATACGCTGCAGTCCAAGTATAAATAGCTGGCAGGGAGTCTTGTTGTTCTCAGTTCTCAATTTATGATTGTTCCATGAATTCATAAACTTGAATAGTCTGTCATTTATCACATTTTTGTACACATAATGCAAGCAGAAGAAATGTTTCTCCGAATCTGGATCAAAAAACCCATTGACTTCCAATGACACAAAAAGCTCATAAAATAAAGAAAGCACAGCATTATACACATCAAGCCATAGCCTCTCTATCCTCGAATTATGGACACTTTTTCCAGTTAGAAAACTTCCCCTATTAAGGCCCCGACGAGGGTGTGAGAGCATGTACTGAGTAACTTTACGGTTTTCCACACCCATGTCCCCTCTTACTCGGGAAGGAAGGCCCCATCTGGAAACGGCTTCAGTGAAATGGTTTAAAACGGTTGAAGCTCTATTATCAAAGTTGCAAGCTAGGAAAACAATAAGCCTTGTGAAACCATCGATGCATCCGTGTATTATAAAACGCCATCAGCAGAATATATGTATATCGCTTTCAGCGTTATACGAGACAAGAAAATGTATTGTTTTTCCTGCAAGGGATGGTTATAACAATGATAACACCGCACGTATTGTTATCTAATATAAAGTAGATCACTGACATATTGCTTGATCTCTCACTCTCGAATGTCGTCCATCATAGCTTGCACTCCACATATATAAGTGTTAAATGTAAACTGCAGTTATTAAGATATTTGAAAGTAGCTAAGAAATGCATTATAACTGAAGAAAATCTCCAAGTGTTCCTATTAAGTTTGGTAAGCAACTGAATGTCAACACATTCTTGATTCATTCTTATTAAACATTGTATTGATCAGATATTTGTAAGATTCATAGTTATTGGTGTCATTTCTTAATTAAACATGAATACTAAATGACCAAATAACATATTGATGTCCATATGAATATCAAACACAGTTTCCTCAAAAATATGAAATAATATTTCTCTCTTGTCTTTATATTTATAACCAATGCAGGCAAATTGTTTTTCGGCCTGTGCTTTGTTTACACAAATGGAGTAATATGTTGCATTACTTGGAACAACAGGCGAGTTTCAACTGTACCAATGTTTGAAGCTGTTTCTGTTCCAAGCTTATTAATATTTATCTCCCAAACATGTTAAAATCCTAAATATCGGATTAAGCTAATACTTACATTAACAAGTACGGTAACTAACTTCCATTGATGGATCTGATGTTGTGATGTCCTTGCCGAAGTTTCATGCTATACGTCCGAAACTATTTAAGAGAACTGATTGAATTTTTTTATGCTGTAACTTTTTTCCTTAAATGTGTTCAGAATTAAAAGGTTTTGTCTTGGAGATGCCAAGATATAGAAAATTTGGAACACAATTATGTGTCTTTTAATTTTAGAATTTCGGGACCTAGGAAATTAAATTAACAAAACTTTGGGTACTGACAATTAGAGATTACCCACAACTTTAATGTTTGCGCATGTCATGTAACTGAGTGGAACATTACCGTATCAGTTTGTGATTGACATCCATATGCCACAAGGCAAGAGGGGTCGGAACTGAATAAACCCTTCGCTCAATACACCGTAACTGCCTCAATTGTTGTCCAACCGGATCTACAGTTCTAACTGCTCTTCTTATTCTATCTCTTTGTACATGGATACATTGTGAAATGAGATGACCTTCGATTGTCTTTAAACCTAAAGAAACAAGTATTTAAAACATGACTACAGGCATTGAATTCATAAAAAAACTTATTTATTTATTTGCAGATATAGCATTTACAGTCTGTATACCATACCATGATATAATTAAGGATCTAAATGAATTAAAATTGTAGTTGCAAACCTAAACTATTTGTTTGCCATACAATGAGGTTTTCATTTTGGGGGCAATTAAAATAATTTACTATCTAAAATTGTATTTATATACATATATTTATTATATTCTAAAAACTTATAAATGTATCCAAACATTGGGAAGCGTACAATTATTCAGAATGTGAAAGTGTCTATAAAGTCGTGATCTAAGTTGCACACTTTCGCCTTAAGAGTTAATGATAAATGCTTGTGTAAATAAGCATACTCACACCTATAAGCACGCTTTTGTTGTTGTATTTTTCAAGCTTAGTAGTGTCCAGATCGCTGCAGAAGTAGCAGACCACTTGACTGAATTTGAAATTTAATAGGATAAATGTATGCAAGATCGTCTGTTTGTTCAATCTGATTAACTTCGGACCAATACTTTCAAGACAGTCAAATGCCTTAAAGCTTTACATGCAAATCGAACTGCACTTGGTAGTCTATGACGATCACCGGCAGTTAAACGATATCGTCACAGTTTATGAAAGCACTGATCATGTTTTAAAGGAGACCAGAAACCAATGGAAATACAGAATAATAATAACAACACAATAGAAGGAAACCTTATTCTGAAGTATCATATGTGACCACAATGCCAATATTTAAATATTGGCATATGTTCTATGAGCTGAATTTCCGTGATCTTGTGTGCAAAATTTCCGCACCTATTCGGTTAATCTCGTGATGTGACGTCATAGTAGCGACTCTTATCATCCCGACTAGCAATTTTGTATTGCTTACGGGTGTAAATAGCACATTAAAAAAGGCTGTGGACAACACTTTCTTTCTCTTTTCGAAACGATAAAGGCATAAAGAATATATGGATACATTATTACAAGCGAGTCTATTTCAATGCAACACAATACAACACTCCGTGCTCAATACATTTCACAAATGAATGTTACGAGAGGGGATCACGAAAAATAGCAGCTCTATACTAAAAGTTAAAACTGTTCCAGACATACCAATGGATATTTTAAATCATGGGAAAAGTGTCGAACGTATATGTTACGAAAATAGACAGAAGGCCGAGTAAATGACCACAAAAAGCAACAGTCAATTCCAGATATTTTATCTTCACCATCATTGCTAATAAAAAATATAACAGCCCGTCACCTATCATGATGATGAAATGAGTAAATGTATTTTCAAGATCACAATCTAAATCATATCACCACTGTCCAATGTGAAATTGAGATCTGACTTTAATCAAATGGAAACTTTGTTTTAAAAAAATAAGATTCTTAACCCTTGAAACGGTCTTGTTTCGATAAAACATAATTTTCAGTAATCTTTAAAAAAAATAAAAAAATAATTTAAAACCAAAAAACTTTCAGCTCATGCCTGTTACACGTATAATGTATCAACGGTAATCTGTAATGATTGGAATTGATATGAACAAATATCCCTTTGGCAGTTTAAATAGCAGTGATTAAACGAAAAGAGGTCAGATAAAAATCATGCACTATCATTTTGTTGGCGTTTCGAATCAAACGGGACTTTTGTTAAGTAACATAGTCGCCATATTGACATAGGCAAGTGTGTTTTTAAGCAACAGGGGTAATGTAGTTCGCATATCTCGGAAGAAGATTCAACTTTTAAAAGTGCAAACCAAATCTGGTTTCCTCATGTTTGTCTTGCTTGCCATGTTTTGTTTACATTTGAGGAATGTCTATTATTGCATAACGGGACCACGTGATCTGTTGACTCATAAATATCGGAAAAACTCGGTAATTTACGGAATCGTGGTATCTTCAGCCCATGATATTGAATTTATAAACAAGGTTACCTGATCAAGCTTCCCAAGAAAGGCGACCTCAGCAACTGTAACAACTACAGGGGCATCACACTCCTATCTGTGCCAGGGAAGGTCTTCAACCGAGTCCTCTTGGAAAGGATGAAGGCAACCGTGGACGCACAGCTGCGAGATGAGCAAGCAGGCTTCCGGCAGAACAGATCCTGCACGGACCAGATTGCGACGCTCCGCATCATAGTCGAACAGTCCCTAGAGTGGAACTCCCCGTTGTACATCAACTTCATCGACTATGAGAAGGCGTTCGACAGCGTGGATCGAGAAACCCTCTGGAAACTCCTTCGGCACAACGGCATCCCAGCCAAGATGGTCAACCTAATCAGGAACTCCTACGGCAGCATGTCCTGCAGAGTTATCCATAGAGGGCATCTCACAGACAGCTTCCAGGTGCGAACTGGAGTCCGACAAGGATGCTTGTTATCACCGTTTCTCTTCCTCCTTGCCATCGACTGGATTATGAAGACGTCCACCAGCGAGCGCAGGAACGGAATTCAGTGGACTTTGTGGAGCCAGCTAGACGACTTGGATTTTGCCGACGACCTTGCACTCCTTTCACACAGCAAACAGCAGATGCAAGAAAAGACAAACGTTGTGGCAGCCACGTCTTCACAAGTTGGCCTCAACATCCACGAGGACAAGACCAAGATCCTGAAGATCAACTCCACAAGTACTGAACCAGTCACCCTGAATGGAAGTCCCCTGGAAGAAGTGCAGTCCTTCACCTACCTGGGTAGCATAATTGACCAGCAGGGCGGTACAGACGCAGACGTCAAGACAAGGATCGGCAAAGCAAGAGCCGCCTTCATCCAACTCAAGAATATCTGGACCTCCAAGGAGCTGTCCTTGACCACCAAAATCCGACTGTTCAACTCCAACGTGAAGTCAATCTTACTGTATGGAGCAGAGACCTGGAGGACGACCAAGACCACCATCAGGAAAGTCCAGACTTTCATCAACAGCTGCCTCAGAAGGATTCTCCGGATCCGCTGGCCTGACACCATCAGCAATGCCAATCTTTGGGAAAGGACCTTCCAACTTCCTGCTGAAGAAGAAATCAGGAAGAAGAGATGGGGCTGGATAGGGCACACCCTACGAAAACCACCAACCAGTATCACCAGGCAGGCGCTGAGGTGGAACCCACAAGGCAAGCGGAAGAGAGGCCGTCCAAGAAACACCTGGCGACGCAACCTCCAGGCGGACACCACCAAGATGGGCTACACCTGGAACCAGCTAGAGAAAATGGCCCGGGACAGAGGACTCTGGAGATCTGTAGTTGGCGGCCCATACCCTGATAGGAGTGACGGGCAGTGAATGTGAATGAATGAATGAAACAGTACAGTCTAATTAAAATTTGTCAAGAATTACATACATAAAAGGAATTTTTTTATTTCTATGTTTCCTTTAATATGTTTAAATACCATTCTTGTTGCAAATAAAAATGAGTTTTTAACACACGTCAGTTATTGTATATCACTTTTAAATCACGATATTGCGGAAAACATAACTCCAGACTATGTGGAATACTATATATGCTATTAGACTGACAGCAATTGAAATTATAAGTACGAAATAAAAATGCTACATCATGCAGACGATTATACGAACTTTAATAAAGACCAAAATTCCTTTAAACACCTAGTGAAGGAATTTGACAAATTTGGGAAGACCTCTGGGTAAAAAATAAATCATGAAAAAACTTTAATACTGAAAATAGGGAGCTGGAGAGGAAATCAATCAGGATTACCACCACAGTTTAAAAAAAAAGAAAGAGTGAATGCATTGTGCATTTATTTTTGGATAAGAGAAGAACAAGAAAACTATAAAAATATGAAACAGAAATTATAAACGAATGTGAACACCTGGGCACTTACGCCATTATGTCTAATGGAACGGGTCCAAGTGTCCAAAGCGTACATGTACGCGTATATAAATTTTATTACCAAGTCTATTGACATTGAAAATAAAAATTTAGAAAGAACTAGATAAGGAGATTATTAATTACATATGTGATTATAAGACCCGCTACGTCAAGAGGGAAACTTTATATGGAGCACAAGAGAGGAGGACAAGCACTCTCCAATCCCATTTTTGATAAAGACTGCAAATATTATAAATAGATTTAAAAAGATTAAAGCATTACCAACATCAAATTTGGGAGAGAATATACATCTACTGGTTTGGGTTCACAATGAGAAACGGATGGGGGGGGGGGGGAAATACCAAGAAAATTGAGACATATCAAAGAAATACTAACCAAATATAGGGATATAAAAAGTTTATGGGGCCAGGAGGAAAAACTAACATATAGATACATTAAGAGAGGGAGAAAAAACAACAATAAATGTAAAGTAGAACAGGAGAACATAGAGATTAACTGGAAAAGAGCATGGGGGCACTGGACCAAATTACGCTCCATAAAAATACAAAGCCTCTGCTTGAAATACATGCACAATGCATGGTTGATAGGAGAGGTAGCAGTGAGACGTGACATGGTCAGAGTATCGACAAAATGTCATCTGTGTAAAATAAGCCACTTTTAGTAAACTACACACAATGATACAGTGCGAGAACAGGAAAACATGTAAATTGAAAGTGATATAAGAAATAAGCAAAGGGAGGAGATATTAAAAGTCAAATATATGAAGACTGCAATAAATTAAAAAAAATTATACAAAATTACAGAGTACATAGTAGACACCATGATGTCCTGTGGGCAAATAATTGTGATAAAGAGGTAAACAGAAGTATAAGGGGGAAAAAAAAGAGTGATTAATTTTTTTCTATCTTTTTTGTTGTTGTTGTTGTTGTTTTCTTCTTTTTTCTTTCTTTTATATAGACCAAATATACATGGGGGAAAAAAAAAGACTATGACATCATGGGGCTAAATCACATGTTGCTACGGGAAGTGGACAGGCACGTGAAAAAGTTTTGAAAAAAATACCCCATGTAGAACTTAAACAGACCAAGTACAGTTAAAAAAAAACACAAACAGGGGCTAATTCATAGGTTAATATTTTACTAACTCTTTATCAATCTTAAAACCATACAGCTCCCGTACTGTATGGTTTGACCAACCCACAGATGGAAAATAAACAATTTTGGATTCTCTAATAAAATATTTAGATAAATTAATAAAAAGGAGGCCTAACCCGATTCAGGAGAAACATAATGAAAATATAGAGGTGTGGACCTTGAATCGAGCGTAACCTACCTATTGATACTCCTAGAACTACCACGAGGAACGACACATATTAGCACGAGATTAAAACAATATATAAAAAAATTCCCAAGAAGAAAAAAAAAAGAGGAAAATAAAAATAGTACACCTTTTTATCGTCAGAATTAAAAAAAACTAAAACAATTTAATCGAATATAACATAATAATATATATCGGGTCCTAAATCCAAATTAGTAGAAAAGAAATACAATTGGGAAAAATAACACTGAATCTAAAATTGATGTCTCAAACATATATATTAAATAGCATACACACAATATAGCACCACTACATATAACAGATACTGAGACCTAGGCGACCTCTAGCAAAGGAAACAAAAAATACATGGGAAATAACTTCAAGCAAGGCGAAGAAGAAAAAAACTGGCTCGGACGAACAACCTTTTACATAACACTAAGGAAACATAAATACCCCATCAAAAATTCTAAGACTATACACAGTACAGCACAATAAGGGTGTACACACATTACAGCACAATAAGGTGTACATACAGTACAGCACAACAAGAAACTAGTAGAAATCGATTTCAGACAGAGGGATTGACCGTTACTCTAAAACAAAGTGCAGGAGAAACTGGACCGAAATCCCACCAGCTGATGACAAATAGAAGACAGCAGGCGGTGATTAAATTAGCAAGCAAGACCGAAAATCGTGCCCGCATCAACCTACAAACTAATGAGAAACGGTTAACACAGAAGAGACTAACATAAGGACACATACGATTGATTCATATTAAATACCACAGGGGAGAATTAGCAGTAAATAACCAGGAAATAGAGCAAAAAAAATTTTTTTAATTCTTAAACATAGGGCAAATCAAGAGCTAATGAAACTTAGCCAACAATTTTCCTTATCAGGCCTACAAAGAAACAAACCAAAAAGTCATATTGTCTCCGGAAAGCCATCTTGGGTTGCTAGTAAAATTACACCAGAGACTCTTTTGATCTGCATATTTTCCATCATGTCCATATGTTGGAGAAAAAAAAATTAAATCCCATCCCAGGGCAAAAGCAACCGAAGCTTGCTATCTAAATAGAACCCGCATGAGTTGATGTAATTAATAACGTCATCATGGCTACTCTGGCTCATGCATAACTACATACCAAACAAAATATTTGAAAAATGAAAATTCAGGAGCAGGACTCGAAAGTGAGAGTCTTGAAACTGTAATACAATAAAATAAAATAAATGGAAAAATATATAAATAAAGAAATAAAACAATTTGTGACATAATAGTAAACGGAAGCATGACTCTACAGTGAACAAGCTAATCAGAAGTGGAACGCCAATGAGATTTTATGAAAGATTTCTGCAACCGTCCAGTTGAGAACTAATGACAATAAATAAACAAAAATGACATATCTTAACGACATATTGATGACAATATCCACTTTAACAAACCTTTTTTTCCATCACGTCTTCTTGATGGAAAATTTCAATCCCTTTTCGGGGAGAAAGCAACGAAAGTTTTGATATATAATACAACACACATATGACGATTTATTTACGTTGATGTATTACCCTAAGGGTATCACTCACAAATCGGTGATGCTGTTTTATTATTTTTTAAAATTTGATATAATCCAGTATCCATCGCCTGTCGTTGTTATTTTCATACATCAGTACTCATTAGCTAAATTTTGGGTTCATTCAAGCATGATATGTGCTTCTTCTTCGCCATAAAACACTCCAAGAAGGCAAATGTTTATTGGTCACGTATTAGTCTTTCAAAATGTATGACAAAGCCCCCCCCCCCCCAACTTCCATTTTTAATACTTTTGGAAAGAAGTGTGGTGTTTTAAATGCACTAAGAGTAGCGAATCATGATTTCTAATAAAATTAGTTTCGATATCCAAGAAGAAAACAAAAAGAGAGAAAAAACAGTAATGAGTTAATGCAAACTAGATCAAATGGAGAAAAAAAAATAGATTTCTTACATATAGAACTTGAACGAATAATGCTTATGCACGTATGGCCGGTAACATGAGAAATGTTGATCAAATAAAATCAAGATTTAATCTCTTTAGTTGATAGATCTCGCTTTGTTGAAGCAGAAGAAACTCGCGCAGCACAGGGCAGAACTTGAAGAAAGAAAAAAATACACGCACATTCATTAATGTGGATAAAATCACTTTATGCTGATTGGAAAACGTGGCTCTTGTTTATAAAATACGAAAAGAAATACTTGCCTTTGCTTTGCTCTGCAACTGTCCTATGCAAAAAATCTCAGCCGAATGCTGAAAATACGACCGTCGATTCTGTTTCGGGGTGCTGACATCATACGCCATAGATAACAGCGCCCCCTTGTGATTGTTTGGATTTACGCTAGTTGATTCGTAGTTTGATCAGATGGTTTACTTTCAATACGTTTCATTTAATACCACATCATTTGGAATATGAGCTGATCATTCCATTCTGCTCTTCAGACCATTTCAACTAATGCCAGATCATTTGGTATCTGAATACATCATTTCTTTTTTGGGGTTAAATCATTTAATTCAAGACTACATAATTTCATTTAATACGTCATTTGGAAGCAGAATTCATCAATCCGTTTTGTTATTTAAATCATTTAATTTAATATCACATTATTTGGAATCTGAATTCATCATTTCATTTGTTGAGTTAAATCATTTTATTTCATACTACGTACTTTCATTTAATAATATATCGTTTGGAACCAGATTTCATTAATCCGTTTTGTTCTTTGAATCATTTTATTTAATACCACATGATTTGGAATTTAAATTCATGATTTCATTTGTTGAGTTAAATCATTTCATGTTAGACTACATCATTTTATCTAACAGCACGTCATTTGGAAGCATATATCATCATTCCGTTTTGTTCTTTAAATCATTTTATTTAATACCAGATCATTTCATTTAACGCCACATCATTTGAAATCTGAAATCATTATTTCATTTTTGGGGTTCAATTATTTCATTGCATGCTACATCATTTCATATCACACAACATCATTTGGAATCTGAATTGATCATTCCGTTTGTTGGGTTAAATCAGTTCATCTCACACTTGATCATTTCATTTAATACTACGTCATTTGAAACTTGAAAGCATCATTCGGTTTTGTTCGTTAAATCATTTCATGTGACACCACATCAATTGGAATCTGGATTGATCATTTCATTTGCTAGGTTAAATCATTTGATTTTATACCAGATCATTTGATTAATGTAATTTTGGCGGTGACGGCTGCCCATAGGTAAACACAGTCACATTAACCCCCAAGGTCACCGCCAGCGATGCAGTTTTGCATCATGCAGGTGTCGCTGCTGTCAATATTGAGTTTCCATCATAAACTTTATGGATGCCCGCCACAATCCTTTAACTGGACACACTATGACATTTGCCGTCGTGTATGCGGTCTAGAGCCTCGTCAACGCTTTTGTTTCTCGTTGGCACCACAGATGAACACACAAGAGGCGAAAATCAAAGAACGATATACAGGGACAGTTTACATTGGCAAAGAAGTAACAAATACGATCACGGCACCAAAGTAAGTGTTCTTGGAGTTTAACAATATGGATAATGAAAATAAACAAACACCCGAGTGCTATGATATTTAATTTTATTCATATAAGTTTATGGTAGTACCTATAGAAAACACCTAACATATTCATTAGTAATTAGACCTATTGCGTTTTTAAATAATATTGTCCATCACGAGGTTACTGTTGGCTTTTGCCCCAGACAGCTTGCTCAGATAACGAGCGAAATACTAAATGATTACTGGATTATACCGATGCCTTCTCTGGCAAAGTTAGCTGGAATTATCTCCGTATAGTTGATGAGAACAAAACTTGAGTAGCAATATGCTGCTACGGGAAACAACATATAATGTCATTATAGTTGTCGAAGTCAGAGGTGGCATAATTGTGAAAGACGTGTGGAGTATTTCGATTCCTCTCGGCCATTCCAGCATTGTTAGCAGCTGCGGATGCATTCGAGGTTGTGTTAGGGGACGTCGAAACTGCATCCGGAATGGCTCTGAAAAAGCTGACTAGAGACGGAGCCTCTCGTTAGGGCCGGCTTTAGGCCAATTGGACCAATTGCACCCAATTGGGCCCCGCGCTTAGGCCCCCCCACCTTAATTGGGGGGGTCAGTTCACAAGTAGTCTAGACAATTCAGTGCATTGTGATGCCACCGTGGTCAAGGGACACAATCTTTTGCCAGTGTTAAGTGTACAGGCCACATGATAACTGTAGCAAGTGCCAAGTGAAGAAGTAAAAGCTATACAGTTATATTAACATTTAAAACCTGCAAGTCTGTCAGGCTACTGCCAAGAATCCTAGTGATGCTAGTGATGCCATTTGTGTGAGTATAGACAGTGACAATGATTTTTTTTTTTATTATATACAATTAAATGTAGACTTTACCATTACTGTCTTATATTGACCTACAATACACAATCATGTGGTTCTGCTTTCAATAATTTGTTGAACATTTGAAAGCCACTAGTTGAAGTTAAAAGTCAGTATAACAAGAAAAATGCAGCACTAAAGTGCTACTTTGGTCGCACGATTTACAATGCTCTAGCATCAAAAGTATTATAGCTGTGCAGCTGATTTTTTTTCTGCACCCCAAAAGTATATTAACTGTATTCTGTGTAAATCTCATGAAATAATATGGTGTTGTTTTTCCTATCCAGGTGGCAGACTGAAATACGCACAGTTTTGGCCATGGCGGGTCCATAAATTGTCTGATTATTACGAGATTTTTTATGTAAATACTGCTATGCACCATTGTCCTGTAGTGCAAATTTGGTATTGATATCTTAAAAATTGACGAAATGTGAGCATTTTAAATGCCGCGTAGAATAAATAGATAGGCGAGGACTAAAGCAGAATGCATAAATGCTTAGGTTATGGCATGGTGGAAATATATCATAGTACTAGTAAGTTCATGGCCTGAAATGGCGTGGTTTACAAGATTTTTGCCGGACAAACATTTTTTGCCTACCCCCGGTGCTTATCAGGTCGAACGTGAAGTGTGCGACCAATTATCTTTTGTTAGGGGTGGACCAGTACTCATGCTGCTTGAAGTGCTCTTCCTTCCGAGTTGAATTGTCTCTTCATGACATTTGCTCCAATATGTTGGATGTCTAACAAAATTCATGATGTCACAATTTTGTTGGCTTTGAATTGCTCCAAGCAGCATGTGAACCATAAGAATTTATATTGTTATTTAATTAATTGCTTAAGATTAAACCACACACAGAAAAAATGTAGATAACAGTGGTGTGATTTAGCTAACATGACAATAATCAAAATTTATCCTGGCATTCATTGTCACTTCTTTGGGCAGGTTTGCACATATGAGGTGTTGTAAAGCTGATTTTGACTGGTTTTCATTTGGGAAACAGTGGATCTATTATGCTTTCGATAAAGTATGGGTACGCATCCTCCCTGCTTTGTGCCAAGTAGATTCTTCTGTAGCCCTTTATAACTAGTCATTATGTGTTCACTGTATTTTGTTATAGAGACACGAGATTCCTGACCTTCAAATATGAGTAAAAGACAGAGAGATATAGGCAGAAAGTACCAGAGTGGCAGTAAGAAAAGGGCAATAAGAAAGGCTAAGAAATCCCAAGATGAAAGAGAAAGAGGAGCCATAGACAGATTTGTTTACAGAAATACATCAGATAAATCTGATGAAACAAATGTGCAAAACTCAGTTGAAAATGATCCGAAATTCAGTGATAATGATAGGGGCGCTGAAGAAATTTTACAAGATGAACACAGCTTTAAGGGTGCTTCTGCTGTTACGAACTCTTCGAAAGATCCTTCCACTTCAAATGTCACCAATGATGATGAGCAAAATCCTTCCACTTCAAATGTCACCATTGATGATGAGAAAGATCCTTCCACTTCAAATGTCACCATTGATGATGAGCAAGATCCTTCCACTTCAAATGTCAAGATTGATGATGAGCATTCACAATTAACTGATGAATCTGGAACCTGGCCAGAAGTAATAAGTAATGGTGTGAGAGACTATTTGGTGAAAAAAGGACCACCAAAAGTTCTAAAAGAAGATTTCCCTAAAAATGATAAAGGAACACACTTTTCAAAATTCCACTGCAAACGAATGCTCCCAAATGGTGAATTTATAGAGCGACCTTGGCTGTTATACTCAGTCTCAAGTGACAAGATCTTTTGTTACTACTGTAAACGTTTTGACCCGAATGATACAGCCGCACTTGCAACTTCTGGTTTCAATAATTGGCCAAACATCCATACAAGGCTGGCTTAGCATGAGAATTCAAACAGGCATTTGTAAGCAATGCTCCGCTGCTCTGAACTACAGGAGAGGTTGGCTGTTGAAAAGACCATTGATGAAGTACAGGAAAAACAAATTAGAAAGGAAGCAAACCACTGGTATATCAATAACGCCTAAATAGTTTGAGTATTATGTGAATAGAGTGTGATGTGGCCAGAGAATTGAGCTTTGAGGAAATCCTGAAAGACTTTGCAATGAAAAAAGCAAGAAAAATTAGCTTTTGAAAGCTTAATGTATTAAGGATACTAGTTGATGTGCTTTTCTTAAGTGATAAGTTCCATATTTCCATATATTGAGTTGAATATAAATGTATAAGGTTCCCAGTGACTAGAACATATTAATTAATAAATCAAATAAAGACAATATAGTATCTTTGTATTTGTTTTGACAGTTTAATTTAGGTTCATAATTTGCAGATTGCCATGCTGTCTCCTAGACTGGGCCTGGTGAATCACCGGTCTTGCACTTCTGCTTGCCAAGTGCAGTGGGTTGCAAAAGTGTTCAACATTTTTTCAATGATTCCTATAGAAAACAGCTCTCACTGTATCAAGTGTAACTACATCACAATCTGTTTAGCCATATAAATTGTTTAATGATTCAAGACTTCGGTGGTTAGTATATTATATCAGGCATAACTGAAAAATACCACTATGCTATATTTTGCATTTGGATCACAAATTGTAAAAGTGTTCATCCCCCAGCTACTATTGGAATACCAATAGAGGGGTGGGGATGAATAACAGATAACAGACTGTTATTCTTCACTTGAAATACTCAGTGATTTTTTTTTTTACTGCCATTGAATAAAGTGTAAATAACAAATAACTTTTGCAATTTTATGACCCCTATGCAAAATGAAGCAGAGTCGTGCATTTAATCGTACCTAAAATAATATAAAATAAACTTATTAAATAGAACCACAATTTATAAGAACAAATGGGATGAGTTGAAGTTAATTACGCTTGGTGGAGTGAGAGCTGGATTCTATTGGAGTCAATGGAAAAATATTGAGGAGGCAAATACTTTTTCAACCCACTGAATATCTATACTGCTATTATCTATAGTATTATTATCATAACTTCATAAATGGGGGGCCCCGCCATCATGTTTCCAATGGGGCCCCACACTTCCTAGAGCCGGCCCTGCCTCTCGTTAAAAATGGAAAAGGACTTCCATTACACATGCGTGAGAACAAAAGATTCTAAGCAGTCACATTGCTTGCAAAATGACCATTTAAATTCATTATACTTGTGAACAAATAACACATAATACGGTACATTTGACTAAATAATGTATATAATAGGTGTCAAATAAAAATTAATATGGTATAAAATAGGGTTAAATCATAATCAGCATGATATAGAATACGGGGTCATATCAAGGTCAACATGTTATAGAATAGGGGTCACATCAAAGCCAACATCGATTATATGTATCAATCCACCAGAGCTCCTAAAATGTATTTAAATGTTGTGAGACATTAACAAACAATTTCGATTCAACCCCAATTTCAATTATCTTAACTCGGAAAGTTATGATAATATAGTTCCGCATTCAGTCCTGTACTGATATTTTGAAGCAATTGCACATCATTGCCATTGGTATGATTTTGTTAGTTATTACAGAGACATATTTATTTCAATTTGTGCATGGATTATTTAACTTTTTTATGCCTTTTTTTGTTGAAACAATTACTTCATTATTCTTTGGATTCCCTTTGAATTTGAACCTAATGGTTTGCTCCCAAAATAGATAACGGCAAGAAACTAGTTATTCTGGACAGGCCTTGGTTACATTATGCTTGGTATAGGACACACGGTACTAATTATATGGAAGAGCTGTGAACCAGTCTAGTATATATGGCTTTGGTGGTCCATAATTGGTTAATAATGAAAATTAAAATTTTAGTAAAAATATTTTTTGAGAGCTTATCCTATCTGTAATTTTAAAAAAAATATAGACAAAATTCTATTGATGCAATTGAAGTAAATTTAGAGGCTTCACCTATTAGTACTCAATAATGAAAGTAGCACCTGATTCATTTGGTGCAGAATCAATAACATGTGCTTCCTGCCAATTTATGTCAACAACATGCCGCGGGTCCTATGTTTTTCTACATTTAAAAACTTACATCAAGGTTAGTTGTGCATGGAAAAATATAGGTCTGATCATCAGCACCCAGAAATGTTAAGTTATTGAATTTTGAATATGACAGTGTTTCCATATGTTTACCATTGGAGTTGAATTAGTACCGTGTGTCCTAAAATGGCCGAAGTTGATTTCTTGCAACAAATATTTGTGTCTGATAGTGATGCTAATAGTGATTTTGAATAATTTGAGAAAAATGACATTATTGGAGCAAGCGAGGTATTGATGGAAATACACATGAATGATTTTGAGCCAGTAATTTACTTGGAACTGGAGTCGGATGTACATGCTCACTTGCCGTGAAAAGATGGCGCGCCTGTCAACCCCCATTCACTGGTAATTCAAAATTAAATGTCGAGATGGTGAATAATGAACAATCGGACTATTGAAGACTTTTTCTTAGATGAAGAGTTATTGAATTTGATAGTAGATCAAACAAATCGTAATGCAGATCAGAGAGTTCATGGGCCAGACTTGAAGGAAAAAAGTCGCATGAAGAAATGGCGGCCTGTCGCACCTGAGCATCTAAAACGTTTTCGCATTGATTAAAACAATGGGTTTGGTACATATGTCTGTTCCCGATTCCTAATGGGCTATTGATGATACGATATCAACCGCATACTTCAGGAAAAAAAGTAAGTATGGGATATATTTCAAGCTATTCCAAGCAATTTACACCTGTCAGACAATGAGAACAATTAAGGTGACTCTTCACACAAAATCAACCCAATGTTTGAACAAAAATAAAGCCTTTGCTGAGGTTTAATCGCCAGATATGGACCTCGGTTTGATGATATTATAATAAATAACAGGTGATAGTTTTTCATGAACATTAATTGCTGACTGGAGGGTTTAAACTTACCTGTGACATTCATGGAGTGGATTTTTGCAAAACTGTCACCCTTCCTTTACCTGTGATTTTCACAATTTATATATAACATTGTGACAGACATAACATGTGCATGGTTGGACTACTAAAGAATATAACATTTCTTAGATATATTTGAACTTTTCCATAAAAAACAAACAAAATTACTGATGAAATACAATTTTAACTTGTCATTTTACCTGTATTTACACCTGTACCTGCAAATATGTTAAACCTACACATGTGTCTTGATGCCAATCTTAAAGTATAGACATGCGCCATCATTTTTCATATAGGGTTTGTCTATCAATTGTGTATATTTAATGAAATACATGTAATTTAAAGACTGGAGTTTTCTTCTTTTCTCTCCTGAAACAATTCAGCACTGAGGGACCTTTTACTGCAAAACAATTCAGCACTTTAAGGGTTAAAGAATTATTTACCAGATCATAATGAAATACTATTATCACACTAATTACTTTAGTTAACACTGACGACAAGAAAGTGACGGGACTTCCTCTGTACTGTTGTATGGGGACGCTTTGACCATTTGGCCAATAATGCAAGTTGGCGACAAATCAACAGGTCTATTTCAACAAAACAGAATCATGTGACCGAGCCGTTATCTTTGATTATCAGCTCTTGAATAGGTCACTTATCAGACTTTCAGGTGTATTATTCGTATCAAGCCCTGATTAATTATTATTAAAGACTGCTCATCTGCTTCACCATGGCTATGATAATGTCACAGTTAGCACTAAACGGTCATAGTAAGTTAGATCACCACAATAAGCACTATACGGTCATAGTAAAGTTAGGTCACCACAATAAACACTCTAGGATAATAGCAGGCTAGGAATATGAGTACTATATAATTTTCTGACTAGAATATGACCAGATATAATAATTTATATTTACTGTAGTACATGATTGGGTACATTTACCTGACCAGTCCTGTTAATCCCCATTAAGCACGTTAAAGAGTTCATATCTCAATGGAGAGGAAGAGACGGGTTTTAGGGTTAACATAGTGTTAACGTTTTCTCTGCATTGGTATATGCAATACATTTATAAATATAAAGTGCACGCACACATACATGCAGATACAAAATGGATGGTCATATCACGTGATCCAATTCTTCCATTATAAATGGGCAGGAATAATAATTGCAACATCAGCTGGCACTGTCATCGTGTGTGTATGTGTTTGTTTGAAATGGGTAGGCAACAGACCTTGACCATTTACACAGGGTATATATAAAGTAGACTTGTATTGTTTAATACAATAAAATCTAAAGAAAACCAACAAGACCCCAGTCCCTCCGAATATGCATGTCATGAAAAATGTACTGATATTAAAATATGAAAATTAAATTCATACAAGTACACGAGTTTATTATTTTTTTTAGTCAGATAGAAACCCGCTTTAAACACCATATCAAAAGAAAACTGAGACTGTCATTGAAAAGTTTTGTTTGTTTATCGCCCTCTGCTAAGTGAATTTCATCATTGGTACCTGACTTTTCGCTAAATTAGCAGATTTTGGATTAAAATGATGTGGCAAAAGAGTGAGGACGTTTCGTGTATTCAGTATATTGTAGGTCTGTGCGAGAAACATTCTTTTATTTTTGTTTTGGCTTTTGAGAGCATAGGGACTAATTTACCCATCAACATTAACCTGTGGATTCTTTTCAGTTATTGTCTCTACGAAAGTGAAGGTTAAGTCAGTTAGACTGTTTTTAACTCTTGTATATCCGATTTAAATGTCCTTGTGTGTGTTTCTATTCAGGTTTATGTTCGTTTTAATAAAATAATAAATTTTCTGTTAATTACTGTCGTTTTATTGGCTAGTGCTTGTTCTCACTGAGGGCTCAATCAAACATTTACTGTCAGCGTAATGACCAATCAAGAGATTACATGTATACATTAAATGACCAATTTATGTCTAAATATTATGTATTGCCTTTGATTTGATAATTCAGATTTTTATATATGTAATTTTTGTAAAATGCGTAACTTTTTTCAGAATGAAAAATGTCTCGATCTTTATTCGATTAATAATTAGTGAGTAGAACCCAATTAGATAGCATGAAATTGTTGCCGATTGTGAATTGCCTACTTTAGTTATATAGCCTCTTAAATTTGTATTTTTAGCTTAGTCGTGACAAAATCGCCTTCTGTGTTGAAATTGTACACTATGTTAGTCTTATTGGTGGGTGTGGATAATACATTTTTATATTTTTTTATATTATTATTTAGTTTTTTTTAAAGCCTTTTGTGAAAGAAAGAACAAAAACATGCAAATTAAAGCAATTATCTGTCTGTACTGGACGTTATAACAATAAATTGAGGATAGCCACTACACGGTTTAATGCAAAAACTATTATTATTAATCGGCACAATAATTACAAAACAAGAAGTTAAGAAATAAACGTCCCTCTTGCTTGATAAGAATCCTACTGTACTAAACATATCTTAAAATTGTAGCCTTATATTACTAATATAAATCCCTTGGTAAGTCGCAAACAAGAATAGAAACATGTGCATTATACTGCATAAAATCAAAGCTACATAGCAAACATACAAAAATAGACATGATAATACAAAAGTGTTATATACCAGAAATTAATAAATGTGCATACCTCTACAGCTGAAGATGTACAAGTCCTTATAGTAGACCCGCTGTCAAGAATATCTGTACATGTAATGTAAAGAGCTTTACTTACGGTGAGGTATTTATACAAAGATATTGACTATGCACTGAATGCATTTGTTTCTTCTTGTTTCTTCCCGTCGAAACCACTTTGCAATTGCGGCATAGGATGGACCGAACTCATTATTTTAAAATACGACAAAATATACATTAATCACCATTGGGTATCGTTGTACACCAAAAAATGAAACTCGAATACATGTATTTAATAAATAAAAGGGTTTATACAATTCCGCGACACCCTATTCGTGACCCCAAGATCAGTTTTTACAATGGACCATGCAGACTTGTACGAGAGCTCTTGTCAGCGACGCTTTAAGTTAGAACATCAAGGATACACAGTGGTGGAATTGTGGGGACACGAGTACAATCACTGTTTGAAAACCGATCACGAGTTTAAACGCACCTTGGAAGATTGCAAGCTGGTGGACCCACTGAACCCCATGACAGTTTGTACGGAGAAGGGACAAATGCCACATGTTTGCTGTACCAAGCCGACGAAGAGAAAGGAGAAGGAAAAAAAACAAATATTTGGACGCGTGTTCACAGTATCCTTGTGTACCAAAATATTGTCGCTTTCCCATAGGGTACGTGCAATTGATGACGAAACACATCGACGTGGAAAACAATGGACAATACGAAGGCTTGATCAAGTGCAAAGTCTTGCTTCTCATGGACATGTTAACACCATTCAGCTAACATAGAGAGCATCACATGGATTGTCTTCTCCACTGGACTGTAAATTAGGGCTCTTTTCAGACAGTCTTGTCTCTCCTGATAGATCCTTCATCTCCGAAGGGCTGTATCAGTCATCTGGGTGATTGTCCATGATGATCTGACATAGATCGGTTAGTCTGGGTGGAACAGCATTAACGATAGGAGGGTAGACTATTCTACGTTAGTTCACATCTTGTGATTAGAACAGGTGAAAGGAATGCAGTGATTGGCGGTTATTTATAAAGGAAGAGCGGATCGAAACGGATTGACTTCTTTCACCAACCCAACCCAAAATTCAATCACATTGCGGAGTTTGTATTCCATTCCGAAGAGAGCTTCATGTGATGTCACATTCCTATATAAGTGCACTCCCGTCTGTGAGCAATGAATCAATGTGACAGAATTAGAACATGACTGAAACTAAGAAGACGAATTGCGTTGCACCGGCCGTGGAGACGAGAAGTGATGCCGTCTACCAAAGGAAAAACGGCCCTATTTCCAGGAGAGACCGTTTTTAATTGGTATTTAATAGATGTTCTCTCTTCTTCACAATAATTTGTTCCGGTACCAGCCCCTTCGCCACCTTCTCTTTCTTTACCACACGTCGAGGATTTTAAACAGATACAGAAAGAAGAAAGAAGAACAACCTTTTCTCCTTCAACAGCAACAGCGAGCGGAGGAAGAGGCAAGAAGGGAACGACAGGAAGAAGAAGAAGCAGAGACGAACAAGGTCAAGGAGTACCGTGAAAGTCAAACGGTGACGGCAGTCGTAGACATTTAGGCAAAGTTAAGGAATCTGAAACAAATGTATCATACTTCTTTAAGACCCAAGAGATAAATGACATACCTGCCATAGTTAATGCTACAAATCATCAAAATTATCTGGCCTAAAAGTAGATGTTTGCTATGGCAAAAGGGGGATGGGGTAAGGCAGTTAAAGATCATTACTTCGGGTTCTTTAAAGATTGTTTTTATTATTTTTAAAAACCCAACGGTCTTTTTCAGGGCGACCCACCTATTTCGAAAAAGAGATAGTTTTGATTTACCAAAATTAAGTAAAAACTCCAAATCCCTTTTCTGTCCCTCGATGGATGCGCGTGTGCGTGCGCATATGTGTGTGTGTGTGTGTGTGTGTGTGTGTGTGCATGAGTGTAGGTTCTTATTTTAAAAATAAATACTAAGAGAAACTTACGTTTTCTTTCTGGTATATCATGGTTTACATTTACAATTCAGTGTCACAACATATCACTTTAATCAGTTAAGTATTCTCCTTTTTAGTTTTCACTCTGTTTAAGGAATTTTTTCACAGGTAGTTCATCCTCATCTTCATCACTTTCTTCTTTTCATCTCTTTCTTAACTTGTCTGTTTTTTTTTTATGGAGGGTACCTATTTTTCTTCCTGTTCAGAACATCTCTCTCCCTCCTGCTCCTATTGTTTCTTAGGGCATTCTGATGACCAATGTCCTTCTCGTGACAATGATAACAGATATCTTGACATTTGTCTATTTTGACAATGTCTTGCTTTTGTGACGGTATGGATACTACGAAGACCAACTAAATCAAAAATTGTACAGGACCTCACTTTCTCATTGAAGATATACCGTTTATGTAGTATTATTAGTATATAGCAAAATAGACTGTGTAAATAAATTCAACATACATCTAGCAAAGCCATAAAACTATCCAAACCTATAAGTGTGGACAAAAAATGTAAACTCAGATCAATATGTATGAATAAATATTGCTGCATGGACACTGTTTTCGTGATTTTTGTCCAAAGCAATCTGCATACAATTTAATGATCGATTCCTTAAATGCATATTTGAACTGCTCAACGTACTTGGGAAATAATGAGAAATATCATGTCTTAAAAACTTGTAAGTGTCACATTTAAATCTCAGACGAAACTTACTTATATTTAACATAACGAAGTGTTACGGAGTGGAAAGAGTCAGGGAACCAGACTAGGTCCGAATTAGGAAGATCCGAATGATAACATGTTGCGCGAGTTACATCATACATGCCTGACGTTTAAGATTTAAGATATTTTGCAGCGGGAAACCATTAGCGTTCGAGTTCAGTACAGAATATTTTTGACAGACAACAGCTAACGATTTCAGCGTTTATACTGAGATCGTGTGTTTGGTATGCGTCGATTCAAAACATTAGAGTATAGGCCCAACTTGATTCGATAACCCGTTCTAGCCCGGATTGTACGCACCGCCCGTTCCGTACTTGATTCATAGTAAGTATATACCCCCGTGCGACCGTTTGTCACCCGTGCTAAACACTCCGGCCTATTTTAAACCAAGATGGCGACAGCAGAAGAAGACAGGTGCGTATCCATGTACTGTGACCAAATTTTTGCTAAGAAACGATGAGATATATATTAAAACAATTAATAATCTTTAATCTGGTCACTTTTGCAATACACTGGGGACTTTAATCCGAGTTTCCTCTGACCCTTGCCACCCCAATTTTGACATTTACACACAAAAAAAATGTCCAAATATAAAGAAATTTGGTGGCAAAGGTCATTTTAAAAAGAATACTTACATTCAGGTATAGAACCGTATTGTTATCAAAAACTCTAATAGTGTTAAGGGGAAAATCAACATGATTGAAGAATATTCATATTGCTTTTAGTGACCTAGCAACCACTCAAACTTAGCCAATGATTGCTTTTCACTGCTTTCAAAAATTATTTTTGACTGAATACAACAGAAACATTCTTATGATCACATTTTATTTTATTACTTTAGGCAATTGATTACTGTTAAGCATCCAAAACATGGAATTCTCTCCGGTTATGTGGACACAGCCATGAAAGAAAAGATGGAGTCAGGTGGTAAGTTCTGGAAATAATTAAACAATTAATCCACTTCCAAATATCCTATTTAGTTGCTAAAACCAACATGTAGTAGCATATACATGTACATGCATATATATCCATACACATTTAATGTACATACATGCAAGGTAAATTCATGGTATATTTTACAAAGTATTGCTGCCACTAATACTGTGACAAAGGCTTATGCATAGCTGATTTTTTGAGGACCAAATTTGCATACAAATAACTTTGTTTAAATCATTATTATTTCCTGCAGACAATGAAGCCTTGGACCAATTTGTGTTAGCTGTTCTCAGTGACAGAAGAGGCAGATGAAGAATCTGAACCAGAAACTACTCTATTGGATCGTCAAGGTGCTTTATAATATATTGACGCAAAACTTAGAAATATTGGAATTGTTAAAAATTTACTTGAAACGAAGCATACAAAATATGGTGACCAGGCTGCATGAATTCAAATCCACAGAATACAAACTCCATCTGGATGAATAAATTTATACTTTTTGTTTGCAGAAGAGATTTTAGTATATTCCTTTATTCTCCATAATTATTTCTTGCTTTGTTTGCTAATGGCAATGTTTAACCACTGGCACTGGTTTCATTGTGCTGATGTGAAATTTATACATACATACATACATACATACATACATACATACATACATACATACATACATATGCAGACTGTTGTTTTTTCTCCACTTGTAAATATTTTAAAATTTATTGATATCATTTCAGAAGCACTCTGGACAAACAAAAATATAAAGGCCCTACTTAGCATTTATATTGAAAATAAAAACAGGAAATTGCCATGGGCAAAGTTAGGGGAAATGGTGAAAAAGAACATTTCAGAGGATGTAGCCATGGATAACTCAAAATTTGGTGACAAGTGTAGGCTGAAAATAAGAGGATTACAGGAGAAATATAAGCGAGCAGTTGAGAGATTAAATCGCAGTGGTGGTGAGGGTTTTTCTATACCAGAGGAGCTTGAAGAAGCATTTGGAGATGAAAAGCATGTTGCTAATGTCAGGATGTTGAACTCTTCAAAATATCAAAAAGGCATGTATGACTATTTATGGTGAAGCATCATTTACTCATTTAATACATTTTAGTTGACCAGGTCACCAGTATCTGAAATTATGGCAGGAACCTGGAAGTTTTCCCCATATTGGATGGGGAAGCAGCACTCCCTCCGACTTTACTTTGTATATATGGATGGCAAGATGGGAAATTTCCACTTATATAATGTCATACTCTCATCCTAATGAAAGATGTATTGCTTCTCTAGCAACACATGTACTAGTATAAATTAACAGCAAAATAATTTTGATTCAGTGCTTAAATCAGTATTGTAGTGTATTTACAGATGACCTACAGCTGTGTTAACAAAGAGTATGAAAGAGAAAACATTTTGATTAAAATACTGATCTTATTTATAAAAGTCAAAATATTGTTTTCTAGTTTTTATATTTTATTTGTAATTTATTTTTTTGTTTTCAGAAAATGACAACACTTCAGTACAAGACAAGGACAGGAACAGAAGGGATGAGAGTGAAGACACTGAAAGTAATATTTCATTTTAACTGATTTATATGCAGAATCACTTAGCACAGATTAGTGCTACACTTTGAGTGCGGAATTTAAGGTGTCCTATAATCTTTGGCCCCATATCCATTGACACTTGAACCCCGTGTTGTTTTTCTTGCCCATCATTTTTAATTAAATAAAAATGTCTGGTTTACCTTGTCCAAAATAAACAGGTGTAAAACAGTTGAAGAAGCAAATTTTTATTGGTAAATTTACATAACCCCATTTCTCTGGGTTTTTCTCAATTTATAATATACAGCATCTGCCAGTATATTTATAAACTGTATGTTATACAGTCATACGCTACTAATAATTGTATACATGTAATCTAACTCTTGAACCTACTTTAGTTGTTACTCAACATAACTACCACATTTTGAGTTGTCTCTTTTGACTAAGGAAACATTGTTTATATGTTCATTGTTGCCCATGTATATATATTATCAACATGTGTTTCCATGTCATCTTGTACCTGCATGTCAATGTTTTAACTACTGGATAAATTTAGTTGAACTATGCCAATATATAAATACCGTAAAGACATTGCATACTGCAAACCACATTCAAAGATCTAAAGATAAAAGTTACAAACATATGGGGCATTTGTTGGTGATATTGCATGGTACTTTATTAACTGCAACTTATGTCTCCCATTTTAGGTGATCAAACTCCACCAAAAAAATCAAAATCAAATATTGATCGGATGCTGTTGTATCTTGAGAAAGAAAGCAAGAGAAAAGAGGAATTGATGATGAAACAGCATGAGGAGAAAATGTGTGTTTTCAAGAGCATGGTGGATATATTAGCTGCCAAAAAGTGTGTATATATTTATATTTATGCATAACTCCATGAACATATTGTAGTAAACTTCCAACTAATACTTTTGTCTTGCACAAGGCTTGTTATAGATCTTACCTTTTTGACAGTAACAGCATCATCAAGTGTTAGTACTTAGTAGTAATCTGTAATTTTGTACAGCAAACAAAATTAGTTCCACTTCCATTGTATCAAGTGTGATTGCAATGCTGGTGACCTAGTACACATTTCTTATCCTTTTTTCAAAATACTTTTGATAATCTTGATATTGATCTTTGGTACAAAGCTGGTTTTGGGAGTGGCATACTTAGTAGGCTTTTTGTTTCATACATTCCAAGAGATCATCATGAAAAAAATGTGCTCATTACATAGTAATATATATTGCATAAATCTGATGTCATGTAATAGCACCCATGTAAATTATACATGTTTACATTCAGCAATATATATATGGTATATATGTAAAATATAATTTTCTCATTTCAGGTAGACCATCATGTCACATTCAGAAATTCAGAAGTTAGTTGAAACCAAAACATTTGCCACAACTCTTTGAGATTTTTAAAATATTTTTGTATTAAAATGTGTTTGTTTTGTGGGTTGTGTGGTGGACATGTTGTATTGGTTTCCTATTTTACTTTGAAATGTGCCAAGTAGAAGCATATTATGTTTTTTTCTTTCGTTTTAATAAAAAAAAGTAGCAAAACACAGCATTCATTTTAGTTATTTGAGATTTTTGTTATATTTTGTATTAAAATGTGTTTGTTTTGTGGGTTGTATGGTGGACTTGTTGTATTGGTTTCCTATTTTAGTTTGAAATGTGCCAAGTAGAAGCATAATATGTTTTTCTTTTGTTTTAATAAAAAAATAGCAAAACACAGCATTCATTTTAGTTATTTGAGATTTTTGTTATATTTTGTATTAAAATGTGTTTGTTTTGTGGGTTGTGTGGTGGACATGTTGTATTGGTTTCCTGTTTTAGTTTGAAATGTGCCAAGTAGAAGCATAATGTTTTTATTTTGTTTTAATAAAAAATAACAAAACACAGCATTCATTTTAGTTATTATTGTGTGATTTTACAAATTATTAGTAATCCGAATTCTCTTTAGCTTGCCCATCGCATTTGTGTTTGAAGGTCTAATTATATCTGGTATAGGCTGGAGACAAGGGTTGCCTGGGTCATCATTATCTTCATCATCAAAAAGTTGTTCTGGGTCTTCAAGTAAGCATATGTTATGTAGTACACATACTGCCAAAATCACCTTGTTCAGTTCATCAATATCTTTGATGTCTACACCCATCTTTAGTCTCCGAAACCGTTGTTTCAGTATACCAAATGAACGTTCAATAACTTGTCTTCTATGTGATAGTGCTCTGTTGTAGTCACGCTGCTGTAGTGTAAGATGACCATTGTCTCTATAGGGTGTCATAATCCATGGAAGACAAGGGTATGCAGCATCAGCTATAACATGGCATCTCCCAAAATTACACTTTTGCCACCCAGTGCTCCAAAGTTCAGATCTCCGAAGGATGTTGGCATCATGCATTCTGCCTGGACATCCAACACAAACATCAATGAACGTTAGATCAGGCTTACAGACAGCCTTGAGCACAACAGAATGAAACTTTTTCCTGTTGAAATATGACAGGTGATTCCAGTGGGGTTGCAATGGGAATGTGGGAACCATCCAAAGCTCCTACTATCCCAGGAAAGTTCTGGTCTGTCATGTTATTAAATTCATTGGTCACATTATTCAGCTCTTGTGGAGTGGGCCACTTAATTTTTGTAGCTAGAAGTCTGTTTAAAATAGCCTCAGTTACTTCTCTTCTTGCCTTTATAACACTATATTCTGTTAAATTAAAAAGCTGTCCAATGTCTAGTAATGTGTCTGTGGATCCAACATATTTCAAGAATACTGCTAATTTATCTTCTGGCTGCACTGGATGCATACCACCAAAATGTGGAGTATGTTTTAAATCATCTTTTAGAGCATTAAGAAGAAAACTAAAAACATTCCTTGGTACACGAAGAGTTATCCTAAACTGGTGATCTGAGTACAAAGGCAATGTTTGTGAACAGAAGTTCTCAACTTTTATCCTCTCGTCACGCAACCAGGAAAAAGAATATGTATAAAGCTAATTAACACATTACTTTACAACTGCAACTGGATTTATTATAAGAGCTATCTCAATTTGCGAATTTCACATAATATTCCTAAAACATGCATCCATCTTTCTTTAACCTTATTTAATATTCTGTAAAGATAGCTGGCAGCAGAAATTCCAAACAAATTATGGGTAATATTTCCACTGAAATCCTACTTATGCTTGAGGAGTAAAAATTTCTGAAAACACTTACATTAAAATCACAGGCACTTGATTCTGGGTAAATTCATGTATACACTCACCCACAGGGGCTCGTTACAAAGCAAATTAGGAGTATCCATCCATGAATCAGGGTCTAACCTGTAACAATGTCCCTGTGCAATCACCATATATGGTGAGTCTATACATGAATTACCCAGAATCAAGTGCCTGTGATAATAAATAAGGAAATCCACCACAACCAACAATAAAATGACAACACGAACGCACTATGAACCATTCCTATAATGAAACAAGATTTGCATACTTACAAAGTATATAAACAATCAACGCCAGAGTCTAGAAACACATCAGTATCGGACTCCATAAACTCAATTGCTGCCATACACATTGCTATCTCCGTCATTTTCGCCGTATTTTTCTTCCTTGATTGGATCATCCGGTCAATACGCCGAATCACGTGATAGTATCATCACGGTCATCCGGTCTGGCGATAGAATCAAGTTGATCCTCAGCATTAAGTTTTAGAGTCACATTTCCAGTTAGTTAATCCTACATGTAACTGTAAGACCTGACGCGGATATTTATGTTTTGGGCATCAGGGTCTTACTGCCTAACGAACAGCGCTGTTTAGTGTGTTTTGAACTCTACTGACAGGAGTATAAGCACTTGTTGGATCTTAAATCAACTGACAGACAAGATGAAAGTAGATCTTTGCTGAAATTTGTCCTAGATCTCGCCATTTGCGTTCGGAGTCACATGACTATACAACTCTCACAACCTACATGTCAAAGACATCAGTGGTCATATAGTCACATGGCATCAATAAGAACACATTCCGAGTGTTGCTGTAGGAAAACAAATTGAACATATGAATTTGTCACGTAATCTTTGTAGAAAAATGAATGAAAACAAAACTTCTCAAAATATTTGTTTTGAAAACATTTACCGTAAATCTGTAAATGTTGAAGGAACTTTGAAGTAAAATCAGATGCACTTAGCAGAGAGCACATGTCAATGTGGTAGTCACAAGATACTAGCAAAAATCATCGATGATACGTACATGCTTGGTACTTGTTCAAGTTGTTGACAATGGTTTATCTACAGTGGTTTGTTACAAAGAAAATTAGGAGTATCCGTCCATGAATCAAAGGATGGGGGTTCTCACCTGTAACAATAAAACGCAAGGGAATCCAAATCACTGACACACTGCTTCGGTGACCTATTGGTCAGTGCGTCTAGATGCAGGAGGTCTTATTGGAGGAGACCTATAAAAGTGGTTCTAGCAGTTGCCTTGCATGGTTGGTGTTAGGTCTGGTCTGGTCGACCTGTGGCAGGATAATATGACTGGGTGGAACATGATGCTATATGTCTGTAGCCTGATGCATCATGATTGGCATCACTATAAACTGCCTCAAAGTAAACATTGTTGTGCTACGATTTATTTTTTTATATAGCTACACACACACACACATACTTTTAATACTAAATAAACCCAATATACAAAAAACAATGAGCACCATAAGTGACTTTCATTAGCTGCATTTATTGAAAGTAGGAAATGTACAAGAGCAAAGCTAAAAAAAATGCTAATTTTATATAATTTTGCAGTCACTGGATAGTTGGAAGTGTTTTATATATATATCAATTGCACAGGATCCAGCAAGGGATCATGTGAATCAGGGGTTGATATTAGGTAAATGAAATAAACTGACAACGAACAAAGCAAAACTACTATCTAACTAGCCAGAGTGCTTACGACTCGTAATGATTCTTTTTCAACAGCAAATACAAAACAGAGACAAGAAAACAAATGAAACAAAAGCCGTTGTGTTTGCATATCTTAACATTACTATTTCTACAGGAATTAAACCTTTAAGTAACATCTGATTTTTTTATGTAAATTTATGTAAGCATAAATTATATGCCAGATATTTCATAGTTATAGTAGTAATTATAGGCTATTGGGTGACTAAAATAAGCAACTTTAGGAAATTATTTAAATGAAAATGTGTCTGCTGCAAAAAGATAATTTTATATGCGCATGGCTGTCTTTTTGTAGTCTTCTTGGTTTAAACTTTTGTTTCAATGTTATAAGGTGGCGTATCCAGTAAGAAATGGCCTGGTCATATGTTGACAGGTTTAATTGCCATAGAGGCCATATTGAATATGGTGGACTTGGTTAGTGGTTGGCATTAGTTTTGCCCCCGACTAGGGTGTCCTTGATTTTTTTTAAATCTTTGAAATGCTACATGTTTATTTGGAAAGATTTGTTTTAGTTAGTCATGATATAAAGTGGCAACATGGAAGAGAAAATCTGGATGATTTCATATCAAAGGCAAACAACTTCCATCCTGAACTAAAATTCATGGCAGAAATCTCCAACTCAAACCACGTTTTTCTAGACACAACAACCAGAATGGCAGAAAACAAACTTCATATAGACATTTACTTGTAACCAACCGACAAACACCAGCATCTCCTCCCAACCATCTGTCATCCAAAACACTACATTAGAAACATCTCATATAGCCAGGCACTGAGGATCCACAGAATTTGCTCCGACGATGAAACCTTCCCAAAAAGATCTGAAGAATTATCTAAACATTTGTTTAACTGAGGCTGCAATAATGACATTATTGCAGTGGCAACCCAAAGGGCTCAACAAACAAACCACAATGGCCTACTAAAATATGGAGAAAAGGACAGACTGATAGGATACCATTTATCCTGACCTATCATCCATACAACCCCAAAGTAGGTAAAATCATTGGGAAACATTGGCCCATCTTAGAATAGTGTGATGCACTAAAGTCAATTTAATTTTCAGCATCCTTAACAATAAACTAGTTGAAACATAATAAATATAAAGGTTTAATTTCTGTAGTAATAGTTATGTGAAGTTTTGCAAATAAAGTTTTTTGTCTTTTATTTGTTTTTTCTTGTATTTGCCTTTGAAAAAGACTCAGTAAGAGTCACAAGCACTTAAGCTAGTTAAATACTAGTTTTGCACTCTTCATTGTCAGTTTATTGCATGTACAAACACACACACACACACACACACACATATATATATATATATATATATATATATATATATATATATATTTACACACAAATTTATTTATTTATTTATACCACATGCGTTAAAAATGACATAGCTTTTAAAGTGTTGGTGAAAAGCAATTTGATATACCTGTACAATTGGTATATGAACTTGTGATCTGCCCTCGATGCAATAATATGCATATATAAATATTCTTGAAACTGTGCTGCTGGTTCTTGGTCGAAAGATCAATGATGAATTTCCACTCATTAATCGTTAGTGATGTATGAAAATAATGATAAGTATTAATAATCTCAGTTTTGTAAATGAATTTAATATGGTACATGATTTCATCGCACTCCTTTCTGCTTTCCGTTTCCCTCCCTATTCATGGATGAGGGACAATATACTCAGAAATAAGGTGTGACAGAGTTTTTTGGGGGGCTGGATGAAAACCTTGAAACTGAATTTTTACCAAGTAACCTATAAGAATATGGTTTGTCATAACAGTATGTGTGTCTTGGGATATCGGTGTTGATTTAATCGGTGATACAAAGTTGCAATATCTTGTTGACAATATATGGTAAATTTCTTGGTTACAAGTTACACAGACTGAAATTCATGGAATGCTTTATTTGTTGTTATTGTTTCTTAAACATAATGTTCTAATAGAGATCATTATTAATTAACTATGAAAATGTGCAAAGGTTGTTGTATTCCCTCTCTCTCTCTGTCTCTCTGTCTGTCTGTCTCTCTCTCTCTCTCTGGATTAGCATAGCAAAATGGACACAAATCCATGAAAAGACAAGCTTGAGGATATTTGCTTGAAATTTTGCTCTTGTGATATGTTGACTCAGGAACTATGAATGATGGTAAGTGTTAAGTCAAACTATCCAAAGGATTGAGAGAGAGAGAGAGAGAGAGAGAGCGAGTGAGAGAAAGAAAGAATTTTATGGTCAGTGGTAATGTTAATTGTTACGAGTATGCTCTTAAAATAAGTAACAGAAAAGAGTGAAAGACAACAAGCTTTGTAAAATTTCCTTAGAAGTCAGAATGAGAAAAAAAAAATTAAACGTATAGCAAATAAAATCCCAAAATAGCCCAAGAACTACAGACAAGTCCTGGTTATTTAAAGGACTGAATAAAACTCTTCAGTACAAATTCCAAAGGAAAAGAAACCCTGAAGGTGATGATGTGTCTGTTCTAGCTTATAGAGTGTTGATGTGTTAACAGTCTTTGTTGAATCACAGAAATATTATTCCAGATCTGAATTCAGTGTAAATTCCAGTGAATATCTTTATCCAAGAATTGTATCAGCTCTTTTCTATTTCCAGAGAAAATTATCACTTGAATTCAATAATTAAAGAAAATAAACTTCAGGCCAAACATATCACAACATAATACAACTTAAAGTGATAGATTTTAAAGCACAAATGACCATGTTCTCATAATTACAAGATTATATTGTTCTTTATTTTACCTCAGGTCACAGATAGCATTTTCTGAAAACAACAATTATGTAATGGAAAATAACCTTTTAGAAAGAACCTTTTCTGCGTCTCCTTTCTCAGCAGTAACATCATCAATAATTTGGCCATGGCTCCAGGGATTTTTGAATTGGACATGATGTATACCATCTCCACCTCCTCTAGCACTATTACCAGGAAAAGTGGATTGGAGTTGCCATAATTTCATTATCAACTAAAATAAAAATGTCCACTGTTTGGTTATTGTGTTTGACAAGGAATTTGAAAGAAACTGCTTCAATCAGATTCTATACCAATTCAAAGTATGTAATGCTGGAAGAGTGAAAATTGCAGAATGTAATTGAATCCATGAACCAAGTGTCTATAGTCATCATCAGCCTTGCATACTGGTTTTTGAATTACCGGTACGGTACTCGTGTCCAAGTAATAATTCTCGTCTAGAATTTATTTTGGACATTTAAATGTACATTTTGTTCCTCCTTCACACTACATTATAAATAAATGCACCATTAATTGTTCTGAAGATCTCATCTTCAATTCTGTACATTTTCTATCATGGTCCTGATTAGCTTCTAAACTAATCAAAAGCAGTACAACAATTCTGTCAGCCAATGAGATCATCTTATTTTTCTCTGCCCATGAATGAACTCCATTGTGCGCTTCAAGATTTAGTCTAAAGTCAACTGTAATAATCTTTTATTTCAGTTTTCATGGTCATTTGTTGTGCACAATATTGGTACCCTGGAAGAATCTTTGCATTAGAGATGAAAAATAAGTATCATTGGTGCAAGGGCAAAGTCTTGAGTAAACAGTGCAGTTGGTGAAAACCTTGCTTCGAATCAGCAGATTTAGCTAAAGAAAATCTCTTAATGTCTCAGTTTGATAGAACATCTTCTTTCACTAGTTATACAAATTTTAATTATTTTGCAGATACAGACAGGCATGGATACATGGCCAGAAAGTGCTGATGGAAAAGAAGTTGAGTACAAGGATTCTGGATACATGACAGATTTTAATGGAGAAAAGGATGACTTGAACATGGAGCTTAGTAATTCAGTGCAGAAGATTCACACACAGCAGGATGGCTCATGTGGTGGCCAAAAAGGAGATGGAAATTTTATTTTTGTGACTTGTGAATTTGATGACAGAATGGTAGAAGATGAGGTAGAACATGCTTTTAGTTTTGAGAACAAAAAAACACATGATAGAATAGGATGTGATGTTGGAGTCTCAGCCAGTGAAGGTCATCAAGAAGTTTTCAAGAATGACAAGATAAATGAAGAGTCAGATGTTAACAATTTCATATGTGTTGGGAAGAGTAACACATGTTTTAGAACACTAATTGACCGCATCTGGAAAAGCTTATGTGTATTACCCAGATTGATCTGTATGGATGGCGATGCAGCTTTTAATGATGGACCTACTTCTGCTTCCAGTGAGTTCATTCAGGGTATCAACAGTGAACACAGGCATAAGATTCTAGTACAGAGAGATATTCAGGGTAAATTTTTTATTTATGAACATTACAGTTATCTAAAGCTCAAGAGAAGTATAGATTAATGCAGTGCCACTCAGTGTAAATTTAAATCATGTTATAACAAAATGTTTAGTTAATGAAAAATATTGAACTTAAAACAGTTTTCATCAGAGCCAAGAGGAAGAAAGTGGAAATATGGAGACTCTCACGCACGTAACTCATGAAGCATGGGTTTAAATGTAAATAAGGCAGATGCATTTTCTACTTGTATCATGTCATGAACATGTATCATAATAAAAATGTTACTTTATCACGACCAGATCTGGTGAACATGTAATCAGTAATTGTAATCATTGATAACTGATGCTCAGAGTAATTACAAGTAATTGTAATCATTGATAACTGATGCTCAGAGTAATTACAAGTAATTGTAATCATTGATAACTGATGCGCAGAGTAATCACAATTAATTGTAATCATTGATAACTGATGTGCAGAGTAATCACAATTCATTGTAATCATTGATAACTGATGCGCAGAGTAATCACAATTGTAATCATTGATAACTGATGCGCAGAGTAATCACAATTAATTGTAATCATTGATAACTGATGCTCTGAGTAATTACAAGTAATTGTAATCATTGATAACTGATGCACAGAGTAATCACAAGTAATTGTAATCAAATATATTTTGATTACATGGAAAAGTGTATAATTTATAGTACTATCTGGAATATCCTGTAGTCAAGAGTACTATCTCTTGCCTTGCCAGCATGGCATAGGCAGCACACAGGAACCACTCTTTTCATCACATTGTTTTAGGTGAAATTGCTAAGTTTTTTAATTCAGCTCATTTTTCTAAAAGGCATGGTTTTATTGAATTTGAAAGGTACTAATAACTACAACAAAAGTAGATTGTGGTGACCAACGTTTCACACTCCAGTGATTACATAAAGTTTTGCAATTTGCAGTTTTTCAGTTATTGTGAAGTCCTGAAATACAGGCTTGAAACTGAATCAATCAGAAAGGCATATCATTTCTCTAAATTGTAGTTGATTACAGTGTGATTACATTTTCACAAATACACACACATGTTGAACTGATTTTGAACTTGTTCAAAAGTGAATAAGGAACGAGGCATGTAGTAAAATGTGGGATTCTTGGGCAGTTTAGTTTTGAAATATTAGACCTATAATTATATAGAACTTGGCTTGTTCCCTTTATTTGATTTCTGCATATATTTTGGTTTGAAATGTTCATATTAACACTTACATGTAAATGATATTAAAGTTAAACTCGTGTTTGCTGTTGTTTAATAATACAAATGACATGATTTTTAAGTCAGATAAAAACAGTTGTTATGTTTGAAGTTCAAACAATGTTATGATGGTGGAATTTTAAAAGATATTAAATGTCTGTTAAATGGTTAATCTATTTGTGCTCTGACCTCACATATGACCAACAAAGTCTGAAGAATGTGAAAGCATTAATCAGTATGATTGGTACTGTAATGAAGAAAATGTTTAATTTGGACTGAGATTTTTTCAAATCTTAAAATACCTTTTAGCTTTAGATTCAAAGATATTGTACATGTTACTTTATCAGTCTTAAAATCAATAATACACAGAAATATAATTTTGATTTTATGGGCAAATATAATCAAAGCAAATGAAATATAATTGACTTCATTCCCAGAAGCAATGCAGTTTAATGAGTTACTCTGTCCAAAATAGAGCAGATGTTGTTGTAAATATATTTTTTTTAATGCAATTTCTCGAGATATGAATTCAAAGATCAAAACATTCTGACACATAGACACAGTGCATATGGTTTTGAGCTGGAATTTGCACTATGCTAGATACTGTATCTTGAAAATCTTGTTACTGCCACTCATCAAAAATGGAAACTTTCATCAGCATTGGGTTTTCACAAGATTTCTTCTTTAAATATTTTACACAATCATAATACATTAAGAGAATTACTACAGTCTCGTAAATCCATGCCTCCAAAAATAACATTTTTAGCTAAAAGGAGCTAAAAGTTATCTGTCCACATAGTTGGTGGTCATGCAGAGTGATCTCAACATGATATACTGGTAGGGGTTGGAATAAAAAACAATGAGTATCTCAATTACTACTTCAACTTGTGTTGAGACAGCCCTCCCAGATAACATTTTTAGCTAAAAAGAACTTAAAGTTATCTGCCAACATGGGTGGTGGTAATGAAGAGTGATCTCACCATGATATAGGTGCTTGGTGGCAAAACCATGAACTTCTCAATTACTATATCTGCTCATGCATAGTAGCATGCTGTCACCACATGAGACCTCACAAAAATCAGAATTAACTTTCTTACAAGTTGGAGGAGTTCTCACTTCTGAGGAAAGCAAGCTCTGTATTTCCAACGTTTCTTTTTTCTATGTTGAGAAAGTTCTGCCTTTACAATTTAAAATTTTTTTTTCTGTAACTGTACTTTGGTACTTGCATGTATTGCCCATGCGACTTCAAATTAAGTTCAGGTTGTACTTTTTATTTTATGTTCATGCAGGTTTCAGAGACTTGTGGAAAACTCTTATTATATATTTGTTATGTATAATTATATAATAGCTGGCTACATACAGTTGTATTTTCTCTCCTAATACATTTAGTATCTTGATGCAATGCTTTATTGCATCCTGTATGGTGAATTATTTTGGTTTTGACCTGGGCACTTCATAGCTTTATTAAATTCATCTGCGGTTGTCCAGGTAACGCTTTAAGGCATAGCTCTGTACCGACTTTGTGTTCAGCAAGAGACAGATGCAGAGCTACAACAGGTCTTGTGCTCAATTTGTCTTACAGATTCGACCATGGTAAAAGCACATAATTATACACGACTAAGGATGAAGACACCTTAAGCATACATGCTGACATGTCCACAGTGTGGGAAGTTTGGCGGATAAGGGAGAAAAATCATCATAGGACTCACCAGTTACAAAACGGCGGAAATGTATGATCAGAGATAGCCCAAACACTTATGTCACTATCACAGAGCTTGGCAATACCTTTATGTTTTCCTCCTCAGGGTTCCACTCTACAGCTCTTGATGATGTCGCTCAGCCAATACATGGACCATTCATGAGTATCAGACATCCTTTAAACCACCGCAACATTATGAGTCAGATAGCCTCAATACATATCACATAGCTTATTTCTGTGCAGTATCACAGACATTTTGAACAGTTTTACAACACCAATTACAAGATCCCCAGCAACAACCACAAAATGCCTTCTGTCAAGTTTTCATTAGCAGTTCTATGATTGCCTTATACCAGTTCTTCATTTGGACACTCTAACAGTTTATTGGTATGTAGCAGCTCTGGGGTTGACAAAATCATACTCCATTTGAATGGATCATACATCTTTTAGTGACACTCAACAATTGGTCTGCAGTGTAGTAGCAGTGGGCTCTGTGTTGGCCTTGGTATTGATGGATATCTTCCAACAGGCAGAATGGAGCTCTTCTCTTACTCAGAATTCCACAGTATGTGCATGCAGAAATACCCACCATCCTGAATTTGGCATGAATTTCCTGAGTTGCTGAGCCTGTTCATGAATCACACTGCCATGTAACAAAATCACCTTTTTTCCGCAAAAAATAAACCCAAAGAAAAATTTGATGCAAGTTTCAAATATGTGAGTATATTTGGTCCTTTCAGGCTTTTTGCGTAAATTGTAACATATCAGTGTCTGGCATACAACTAGAGTGTTTTCAGCCCTTATGATAATTTGCAATGTAATACCCAGTTTCAAGCTTGTAACATACCATTATAATCTGATTTGTTTCCATGCTTTTAATCTTTTCTGATAATTTGTGTCATTTGATCAATTTCGTGCTGTTTTTTGGAACACTTCACTTATCTTCCTTGTGCTTTCTTCATAACGTACTGTGGTTTTTTTAAGAAAATAAGTATTTCCATATACATAAGACTGCAGAAGTTCAAAATGACTTTAAAATATGTATGTTGGTGGAAATTTTCTTGCATTACTCTTAGCTGAAAATCTTATGTGCAATTAAGGGTCATTAAAGAATGAAAATACTTTGCCACTAATTAACTTTCAAATAAAATCTGATAGGTATTTATACATTGATCACATTTGTGCTCATTAAAGATTATATATTTTTATTATCAAGCTCATAATGAAAAGGATATGTTTTTGAATGAATTTTGGCTAGACTGGTCATAAACCAGAAGGGCATACGGGATTATTATTTTGTCAAAGTGTTATAACTACTTTACCTTTAAGTTATTGTTTTTGGAGTATTGTCATAAAACTTGACACCTACATTTATCTCAAGGTTTAATTGGTCCAGTATGAACATTGTGACACTAGAATATCCACTATGGCTGCTTCAGAGGCCATTTTGAAAATCTTGTTACTGCATCTGCTCTAGAATGGATGGTCAGATGAACAGAGGGTTTTCACTAAAAGACTTCTGATGATGTGACGATGGTCAAAATGAAAATGATGCTGTCAGATCTGAGGTCCAGTATGGCCACCACAGGAAATATCTTGATAATCTTCGTGGCCCCGAGTGGACGAGTGGTCTTAAGCGCTCTTCGTTATGGATCACTGCCATCTCACATCAGTTTGCGTGGTTTCGAGTCTCAGATTCAGCCAATGTGTGTATGTGAGAAAGCTTGCCAGTAGCTTCTCGTGGGTCATTGGTTTCCTTTCCTGGGGTTTTCCCTGGTTCTTCCTCCACCATTAATGCTGGCCACCATGTATAGCCTAGCATGTGGTGAAAAATGGCGTTAAAACCCTACAACAGCAACAACTTATTAATATTTCTTTTGCTTATTCTCCTGATGAAAGGTCACATTTACATGGGTTTTTCAACAGAAGACTTGTGGTGTCTTGCTGGTCTTTAAAAGGAAATGCTGCCACTTGCAGATTAAGGAAGGCCACAAAAGAATCCTTCTGGATAATTTTGCTGTTGCTGCTCCTGTGGAATGAATGTCCATATCAAGATTGGGTTTTCTTAACTAAAAGACTTCTTGTGTTGACTAGATGATCCAAAATGAAAATGGTGGCACTGAGACATCCAATTTGACCAGCACTGTGAAACATCCAGATAACCTTGTTATCAATCGTTCTCCTGAATGAATGGTTATATTAAGCATAGAACTTTGATTGAAAGATTTTGATATCTACATTGTGGTTGGTTTTAAATGGAAAATGGTGCAAGTCTTTAATACAATATGGCCACCAATGCAGTCATCCTAATAATCTTGTTATTGCTACTCCTCAAGAATGGAAACTCATATCAGCATGGGGTTTTCACCAGAAGACTATATATTGTGTCTAGCTATTATTTAATAAATATTGTGTGCATATTTGATGATACAGTATGGTCAGCACAGCATCATAAAAGTATTGCCATTATGGCAGCCAAATCAGGAAATCATCCTAATGTAGGTTTTCACCAGAATACTAATAATGATACCTAGTTGTTTGTGAGCATAATGGTTCTGATCTGAACTCAAGTATGACCAACATGGCAGCCATCCTCAAATATTTTATTGTTACTCCTTCCTCATGCAACCTGAGTCAGATTTTTAAGCTGGCATATGTCACTTAATGACACCTACGGCTAAATGTAAATGGTCACTGAATTTTGTGGGTATCATTACACATGTAGGAATACATTGTACTGAAACATTTATCAAATGTCTTTCTTTTTACAAATCTTCTATTGTATGATCCTTTTGCAGCGAGAGGAAACAGTTTTGATTTTTTGGAATCAAACTTTCTTTTCAATAGTACAAAGTCAGAATGAGGTATCTTCAGAGTCGCACACTTTGGGGACCTTGACCATGGACATGGGATCTCCAGCTTTCACAGTGTCAGCTAATATGCCTCGTCAGCCAGAGATATCCATGGCCCATAGCTCAGGTCAAGTGGCCTTAAGGTCTTTGTATCCGGTCCCTGGAAGAGAAGCAACATGCGAAAACCCGTCACATGAATTGATGATGGCCGTAGTATGTGAAGAAAATGCTGAAGAAATCTTATGCAGGAAACAAGCTTCTGAGAAAAGTGAAACTAGAGGTAATCCTATGAATGTACAGTACTCCCTCAGTATAATGATATGTATGGGAGGCATGGAGTAGGCTTCCTTATAAGGAAACTGCCATAAACAGCTTCCGATTTCACTTGAGCTTTTCCATTTACTCAAATCAGGCCTCTGCTATGGGCTAAAATCTCTTAACCCAAAGCAGAAAAGGCACATAATGAGAATCTTTGAAGAGCTTTTGATCAATATATAGTACATAACTATTCAATGGCTTTACTGTCTGTGGAAGGAGCTAGGCAGGTTTTAAATTAGCCAAAATTTGGCTAAGGATTCCTGTTGCCATACTCAGTGAGGCTGGTACACAGCTAATGTCCTTTTAGCCCAGTTTGGCTAATTCCTACAAAGCTGTTCTTCACACTCTTAAGTTGAAACCAAATCTTGGCTAAATGAATTCTTAGCCAAAATTTGGCTAAGGATTCCTGTTGCCATACTCAGTGAGGCTGGTACACAACTAATGTCCTTTTAGCCCAATTTGGCTAATTCCTACAAAGCTGTTCTTCACACTCTTAGGCTGAAACCAAATCTTGGCTAAATGAATGCTTAGCCAAAATTTGGCTAAGGATTCCTGTTGCCATATTCAGTAAGGCTGGTACACAACTAATGTCCTTTTAACCCAATTTGGCTAATTCCTACAAAGCTGTTCTTCACACTCTTTGGTTGAAACCAAATCTTGGCTAAATGAATGCTACACATTTGCCTTTCACATGGATTTAACAAGTGGTTTTTCTATGTACATAATAGTGATGTTGGTGGGAAATAGACTCACCCATAGTATAAATAATAATAATAATAATAATAATAATAATAATAATAATAATAATGAGGACTTTGTATAGCACCTAATCTTTAGAAGCTCTAAGCATTTTACAACATCTATAATGATTTGACTACAAAAAAAACACATGAAACTATAAAACAAAAAAAAAACATGCTGAAAATATTTAAGGTAGGAAACAACATTAAGTCTTTAAGTTTGCTTTTGCAGTTGACATGTTTTTCAGAGTTTTAAGAGACTCTTAAAAGGGATTACAGTGTCTTTGTGTCTAATTTCATTTAGCAATTCATTCCAAGTTGTTGGGCCCTGGTATGCAAATGAATGTTGTACATATGACTTCATTTTCATAGTGGGAATAATGAGTATATGATTGCCAGAAGAAGATCATAAGTATCTTGCTGGTTTGTACACATGGGAGAGGCCAGATAGGTAATACTGGACTGGAGTCCATCAGTGAAATGTAGCAGTCATTGTATGGTACAGAGCAGTGGGGAGGTTTGCTTTATTGAGATGTGTGTTCTGATCATGTTACTCTAACATGGCACAGTGTTAGTACATAATGTACATTAAGCATAAAACCCACATACAATGACAGTGCTAGGGCCTTACTTGTTAGAGTTGGGTTAGAAATAAATCAGTGAATGAAATGACTGTATTTTTATCACACCAATGATTTTCGTCATTGAAATTGATTTAATCAAACTAGTATTTCGGCAAAAATTGTAAAACCTACAAACTTTATCAAGTATTTAACAGAGAGATGGATGTGTACAAAATCTAGAGAAAACCAAACTATTAAAACAAATGTTTAAAAATGTAACAAATTTTATTATTAAAGAACATATGACTGAAATGGTGTACATTGTAACAACTTTTACTTTAACATAAAAGATCTCTTTTCAATAAGTCTTTTTATGCCTATCGTCAATTTTCTTGAAGCAGGAAATTCAAATTCCCCTGGTAAAATATTGCTGACTGATATTGTCAGCTGTTTACATGATGTCAGTGACGCCTTAAATTGCTTTGTTCTGTATAATCTAATTGTAATCTCAGCAGGCGCAACTTCCATGACCTGACCGATAGTTGCATCTGCAAGGTACAAAACATGTCTCCCAACATCATATCTTCTTCTATCTGCTCATTCAGCTCAATGCCTGCCTGAGACTTGTTGGGTTATGTATACCTGAAAAATTTGGATCAGTAATTTTTAAATGAATTTTATTTATTTTAAACTAAACTAAGCAAGTCTTTTGAATGATTGTTTTACTGTCATAATAGAAGAAATTAATATAAAAAATTATAAATAATGTTCAAATTTCATTGCAATTTAGTTGGAAAATTAACACTCAGATTTTTCTTTTTAAATATCATAATAGGTATCATAATTCTGTGAGATATAATTGAGAGTTGCACATTCAATTTTCATTAATTCTTGCTAAATCAACTTTCTAACTCATCATAAACCATTAGAAGTTTACTGGCACATATTATTTGAAACATTAACTCATTGTATCTGTATTGTATCAATATTACATAATTGTTTCAATGTAACAGTCTTCAGTGGAAATATTTTGAAGTATTCACTCAGGTGCTTTTATAACTGGTATTTTCAAGTTTAACATGACATTTCATTTAAAAGGAGAAGTTGAACAAACTATTTATTTGCTTCTTATAAAATATCCATAAAACAATGTATGTCTTTCAGAGATAAATGTTTAGGTACTAAACCATGTTTATTTTGGAACAATTGCCCATTACATTTGACTGTAGTGTTTCATGAGAACAGAGAACAGATATTTGTTTGGAAAATGTACTCTTCAGTTTGTCCAGATGACTAAGTAATAATAAAAAAATCTTTAAAAGAACACTATATATATATATATATATATATATATATATATATATATATATATATATATATATATATATATAATTTGGCCATCTACATATCCATAAAAATAAGTGTTCTACATCTCCCTTCCCCACTCAAGTAAATTCATATTTTTAAAATTGATTTGAATTGTATTAAAAATGGTCTGGTCATAAACACATACCGAAAATCATACATGTTTATTTATATTTGTCCAAAATCTGATGAGCATCTATGACAACTAGATGTTGATATAAACTAAGTCTCAAATGTTAAAGGACTGATTTAACATTTAAATATGGCTTAAATTGTGTACAACTCTTTTTATCTGATTTCTGATGCATATAACATTCCTTCAGATTTAAATTTGTCAGATTTATGGTGTTATTGTAATGGTGCTGATGGATATGACAGTTTCAATGAAAACACTAATCTTGTTGTGTACAAGGAAGGTGTCTGAAAATAACAAATATGACTTTATATTCCATACATACCTGCATACAGTCTTGTCATTGACCTTGAAAGTCTGTGTTTTTGTATGTTTATATGTCACTGCACATTCTCGGATGATGCTAATGAGTACTGTCATCCGTTTAGGTCCTTCAGGTAGTATATGCAATTTTTGTCGCCAGACTAAAATGTCCTCCGTTGTAAAGTTGTCATTGCAATGACTATTGCACCCACATGCCACAGATTTTTCCTTTTCAATGAAAGTTAAATCTAATGCAGCTCTTCTTCTTTTCACATTGAAATCTGCAACATATGGCATTTGAAATTGTCTTCAGATTTTAGTATGCAGATAGATTTTAAAACAAACATTAATGTTATGCATATGATGATGCTAGTAATTTTGTGATGTTTTCATACTAATGCATACATTTAAACTGCTTAATAATTTGTATCTTTCTGTTTTTCTTTTAATATAATTAAGCTACAGAGCTTTATTAAGATTCAAAGAAGATTTACTGAAAAAGTCAAATAAAATTAGAAGAATTAAGTAATGATACTAAAATGATTTTAATGCAGTAAAATCAGGGCACTTAAATAATTAAGCATATAAACATCCATAACTAATTAGCCTCAAAGTTATTTTGGTGGAGTAGGTGAATAATGCATGACTGAAATGAAAATATGTTTCACTCTACCATTTCAGTGCTTTATTTCTATGCTTTAAGTTTGTAATCTAAGTGGCAATTACTGTAGTAGTAGTAGTTGTAGTAGTAGTTGCTGTTCTTGCTGTGTAACAAATACAAATTGTAATTTACCTATATTAGACATACAAGATGACAACCGTTTCTGAACAAATCTTGTTGCTGGGAGACCGATATCTGCAAGATAAAAAATTTAAGTCTCAACCTGTTAGTTTTTGCTGCAGTCTTTAATTCACCTAACATACCTTTTAAAAGTTACGCAACTATCATTCTGAGTTTTCTTTTCCTACTGCTGATGATAATTAAATATTTGAATGCATTTATGCCAATAGCATTTTACTTATAAAAATACTGATATCAAGAGTATATTCTCTATTATTTTAAAAGAAATACATAGTAATTATTCAAGCAGAAATCTGGACCAGAGAACTGTTGATAGCCAGTAAGTGTTAGGCTCAATAATCAAAATGAATTCCATCAGTGGTCACCAGGCAGGAATCTTGTGATGGAAACTAAAAATACTATTAAATTTTTTTAAAAATCTTTGCAGTGAACTGAAAATTAAATTATTCCCTTTTGTTATAGCATTTTCCATCAGAATCTGAATCTGATTTATGTTCAAAACTTGCTGTTATATTATAGTATGCAGAGAGAAAATATTACAGCGGGAAAAAAACATTTCAGTACTTGCAACATAATGTTTATGAAGACAAAATAAAATCTACTGGTTTAGGAGTGAATATCTTTAGTCAAAATATGTAAATCTACTGGTCTGAAATATTTTACATGTAATGCTAAAAATATCTTTAGAAAAGTTTACACTTAAATTTGATAAAATGTAATACATGCTCATAGGGTCAACTTCACAACATAAATTTACAAAACTATGCCAAATCTAATTCATACTGAGTATGCTCTGATAAGATGTGGGCTATGCTTACTGAATGGAATAAAAATCCCTGAATAGTTTAATAAAAGTGCCTAATACTAATAGATAATTTAACATAATATAACTATGTACTATTGTTTATATTCTGTTTGTTTTATTAACCTATAGAATGTTTACAAATTAGCAATTTAAATCTATACACACCTTTGTTGAACTCATTTCCAAGAAGTTTTCTGTACAAGTCCTTGTCCATCTCTTCACACTTTGGACATTTCAGTTGAACTTCTCTGGTAGCAAGAAAACTAACCTTATTTATACTGCAGTAACTGGTTGAATGCCTTCTACCAGTTCTGCCTCTATCAAGGCTATTACATGCCCAGCAGGCAGCTTTTAAGCACTCAGCAAGATCAATGAAAGCCTGTCATGATCAAAGGAATTTTACACCAAGAGCATGGCCTGGAGAGAGCCATACACTGACTCAAAAATAAGTCACTTGGTTTTATGAATTGTGTTACTTGTCCAGCTATCATAGTAGAGTATGCAAACTCCATGATAATACAAATTCAATAATGTTAGATGTTTAAATGCTGATGATCATACCTATATTTATAGGCATATCCTTAATGACAGCTTCTGTGTAGACTGAAAAGCCAAATGTTATGGCATTTTCTGTCATTCCAAGTGTTTGAAATGTTTTCAATATTGCACCAAAGAATCTGGTGCAGATTTCAGTAACCTTATTTTAAGTCTCTACTTTTTTCATTTGAAAAAAGGATCAGCTTTCTAAATATTTTGTAAAGTAAATTATTGCATCCACTATCAACTAATCCTAGCCAGCCAGACACACAGAGATGTACCATATTCCACCTATTTCCATCAAATTTGTGTATTGTGAGTCTTTCATGATGAATTTAGATAAATGCTACTAAGTTCATGAATATATGTGGGAAATTATCACTGAGAATAACATTAAACTAATCATCAATTAAGTTATCACGGATGGAATATCCTCAGATATTGTATAGTAATCACAATAATGTAGATCAAGTATTATCTTAATAGTATAGTTTTACTATTCCAGAATTTGTTTCATTACAGCCCATTCAAAACTTGGACATGATGTCTTTTTATAAATAAGCAAAACTGAAAAAAATGAAAATACTAGTAATCATGTAATTTACACAACTGCTGCTAGACAATACAAATATATGTGCTGCTCTTTAGCTTTGGAGGCAACACAGATAACAATAGCATGATCCTATTTCCATTCATGTTTTCAACCTTAAACAGTTAACCAACCCACCAATAAACATGGTCACATTTTAGACTGAAGTCTTCATAGACCTGATTATAATATTCTATGGTCCATCCTTGTATCCCACGAACTTGCATCAGCTAACTACTGCATTATATGCTATCTGAATGTATCAGTTCCTTCACCTTTACTTGCTATTAAAAGACACCTCGATATGATAAATAGAACCAAACTAATGCATGACATCCAAGCGAACCTAACAACTTGCTTACCTCCTACAGTAGAAGAACTTGATAACTGCCTGTGTTCATTGCTTGAAAACATCTCAGCCATCAAGTGCAGAGTATCAATTCAAAAGTGTTCTCCATGGTATAGCAGTGTTAGGGACCAACTTTGCACCATTAAAAAAGACCACTGTGAAGTGGAGAGGCTTTGACTTTCCAACAGACTCACTTTCATAAGCTAATCTATGAAGCTGCCAAGAAGAATGTCACAAACATAGTCCATTTAGCCAAATTATCCCACTACAGTATTTCAGCGACAACAATTAGCAGCACATGGATTAATTTCTGATAGTTGTGACGATGAGTGCACCAAAGTCATGTGAACTTGATCTAATTCCAACATCACTGCTGTTTGAGTGCTTCGATCCAATATTGCCTTTACTAACTGATGTTATTAAAACCTCTCTCTCATCAGAGGAATTCCCATTATTTTTCAAAACTGCCAGTATAAAACCTTCTGCTGAAGAAACTAACATTCAACTTTAATGCTTTAAAGAACTACTGACCAGTTTCTAATCTCCCGTTCATATAAAAAATCTTAGAAAAAGTTGTTCTGACCCAGCATGTATCTCATCTGAATTCAAACAGTCTTTATAGCAATGTAGAGTCTGCATATCTCCCCTGCCACAGTACTGAAATTACACTTCTGAAAGTAGTTAATGGCATTCTCTCTGCTTTGGATAGGGGAAAGATTACATTCCACACACTCCATGATTTGTCTTCAGCATTTGACACAACAGACCATGATATATTAATTCAATGTAAAAAGCATGTATATGTCATTCACAACACAGCCGTTTTTTGGTTCAAGTCTTAACCTAGAAAGCAAGCAACCTATCTTGCCAGATGTGAAAAAGTTTCGGGCCTTGTATTGTTTATATACTTGCAAGGTGCCCTGTTATAAAGTTCTGGTGTTTATATGATATGAACAATTCAACCTAATTTTTTTCACAACCCATATCAATGTTGAGTTTATAGTGTTCGCATTGTTATAGTTGAGATGAGCAGTTGAGAAAAAAAATAAAGTCACACGTGTATTTATAAAAGGAATTAATTTTATAATTTATCTGCAATCAATATTTATCAACACATTGCATTGAAGACAGTAGTGCAGTGGATACTCAGCCATGGGTGTAAACATAATAACATATTTCTCTAATAGGTGTTGAAGTTAACTACAGATTGTACACACTTTTCAAAGTAATTTTTCAACCAATTGATCTGATTGCTACATGTGTTTCTACTGGTAATTTCATAATGCCTAATTATCATACAGGATAATTTATTTTCTTATCATGTAAATATTAAAATAAGCCTATGATGCATTTGATAAGTAGATTATTAACATATAGTTCATAACATTATCAAACCCACTTTAAAATTACATTTGTTCCATGAATTTACATGTCAAGATTGTTAAAATATACATCTACAGTCCTTTCAAATATTGTTCAATCAAGATTCAGTTAGTTTGTTTATTTACTCATTCAGCTACCAAAAAATTAGCCAATGAGAATTGTAGTGAATGTTATGTGCATACAAAATTTGCACCAAGATCTGTACATTTAATCTTTTCCCTTGTGCTCAAATTTGATGAATTATGATGTCAGTGTACTGCTTTGTCCGATCATATGGATATATGAAAATCCCTTTTAATATCTTGACTTTGTTGTGACATGCATATAAAGTTATATTTTAAAAATTGTAGAAATTTTCAGCTAAACCAAATCCAAATAATGAAATAATCTACGATCCATAACTTTGGTCAGAGACTGTTAACTACAAGCAAGTGGTCCATAGGGCATCATCAAAGGCTTGCCATCATGATTAGATTATTCAAATGTGTAATTAACCATGCTCTCCCAAGTGATTTTAGCTGTGAAATTTGAATTAGAGATGGTGATAATCAGGATGACCCTTGTTACATGTCCAACTGTTAGCACTGGGCTACATGAAAGGAAAATCAAAATGAAACTTGAACAGTAAAATTTTGTTCTAAATTTCTTGTGTTCCAAGTACTTTTTTGAGTCTCTTCAAAATAGTTATTGAAGAGCCACTATGGAATAGATACTTAGTTAATAAATAAATGGTGGATTATTATACTGTCATAATACAAATTATAATACTCAATCTTTACTTATTTAAAAGATAGGTAGATAGATACGAAGGTTAGGTGGGTAGACTAAATCAAGTTAATAAATTTAATGTCTCGCATAGAAATACATGCAGAATGCAAATGATTTTCAAAGTTAACTTTTGGGCATTTATGTGCAATTAATGAAATTGTGAGAGTCTGTCTTTAGCAAATTGTGGGAAGTAAAATCCCAAAATGATTTTATATGTGATTCTTTCTTATTGTACATTTTTCCCTCAATATGTTTGACCCATTAACATAGTTTTGAGAAAATTGGAATAGTGATGCATATTTCATGATATATTCTTATTTTCATCAGTTATATATTTCAAAATTCTAAAGTTTTTTTAATTTATCAAACGGTGTTAAAAAGAAGTTTTCATTTTAATATTTTGGTCCTTTCCAAAACACACCAACAAATATAAGGAACAGTTATCATATGTTTACTTTTGTTCACATTTTTTTTCATTCACACATTCTCATACATTTTCAGTGATCTGTTGCTACATAATAAATTATATATACTGATAAAACACACATATTAATGAATAATTACTAACTTCACAAATTACTTTCATTAATTGTTCAATAAATGTCAAAGTTCAATTCACTATGTCAAAATGTATAAAGATTTGTAAATGTCATGATGCAACAACAAAAAAGAAACAAATGAATTTGAATTTCACATTCAAGCAGGCACTCACCAGTTATTATGTACTTTTGAGAGAGTAGTGTATATTAGGTGAAGTTGTTTGCATAGAAGCTACTTTGTGTAATGTGGCTGACATTTCATTGAAAAGAATATCTATTGGTAAGCCAAAAAGCAACAAACTTTTTCTCTAATATCAAGTAAACAACATGAAGTATACTAACAGGCCATATCATTTTAAGTACATAAGATATTTTAACTAAAAAGAAATTCTACAGAACAAAGTTCTTAAATCTGAAAAGGATAAGTTACCCAATTTTGTGTAAAAACAACAAGGATGACAGTTGCAAAATACTCTTATTTAATGACTGGATATTTGGTTTACTATTTCTTTAATATTTTTGCATTTCTATTTCTATCAACTTTATTAAATGACCTTTGATTGTTTGTGTTATTTTTTATTTCAGAAATGACCTTCGCTCTTTCTATTTATTTTTCTCTCTCTTAATGACAATATATGAACTTTCTTTTTATATATAACATAAGCCTTAAAAATAAAATGTTCACTATCAAATAGAATATCTCAACAAATCCTAGAAGTAATGTAATGATCAATATCAGATATAAGAATTTTATAATAAAGGCAGCGGATGACTCATTGAGAATTGCCTCTATGATGAATAATAATAAAAATAATAATAATAATAATAATAATAATAATAATAATAATAATAATGCTTTATTTATAGAGGGTGGCTCATTAGTAAAGGACTATTCTCCCTTGAGGCCCTCTTAAGGAGAGTATGAAAATGCACATTATATGAAGATAGCAATAATTAGTGAGGGGCCCAGAGTGGCCGAGTGGTCTAAAGCGCTGTCCGTTACGGATCACTGCCATCTCACCTCTGTCTGCGTGTGTTCAGGTCTAAGATTTGGCTAATGTAGTTATGTGAGTAAGCTTGCCGGTAGCTCCTCGTGGGTCGGTGGTTCTTTCCGGGTTCTTCCTCTACCATTAATACTGGCCGCCATGTATAGCCTATATTGTGCTTAAAAATGGCGTTAAACCATACAAAACAAAACAAACAATAATTATTGTCACAGTCTACACAGAAGCTGTCATTAAGGAAATACCTATAAATATAGGTATGATCATCATCTATAATAAACACATGATGCTCATGATATCTCGTTTTAAGTACTCTAATATTTATTCCATACAACTGTACCAGAATATTGAAAACTCTTTTTGAATTGCTCTGTTATTGGTTTTGGTACTAGAAGTTTTCCATGTGATATTATTCCCAACTGGTATTTTGGTGAAAAAGGCCTGAACAAGTCCTGAAGATATTCTAGTGCAGTTCCATGTAGACATTTATATAAAAGAACTGCCTTGTGAAAAATCTATCCTGTCATATTGCTATGGGTTGGAGATGTAATGAATTACCTGAAGAAAATGAGGAATACTCAATATATCTATTGCAAGATACACATTTTACTAAATGACAGGAGATATATTAGATCATCTTGGGGTTACCAATATATAATTTCTTTTGCATTCAGATTCAAGGGGAGAAGATATTGTATTGAGCAATAACTTTAAGTTGCCTATACACAGACAGCAGCAGAGAGGGTGAATCCTACAACATTTTTTCTTATCTTTTTGATTATACCCCTCCAAATAACACTAGACCCTTCTCGCGAAAATGACAGTGAACATGAGATTCGCATTCGCGAATCATAAAATGTCGCAACGTCGTTGTCACTCACCCTCTCTGCTGCTAAGGTTTAACCGAATATTTTATCAAGTCCGATACGATATCGTGTCCTAGGGTCTGCTAAATTTATTGTCACAAATCCGTGTGGTTTTGACTGAGCGTGACTAAAGAAATGTCTAAATTGATTATGATTCATATCACCGCTGCACCAGGTCTGATGAATATTTCGTAGCGTATGAGTATCAACGCCGTTAAATACACACAACACATTGCAATTATCTCTGATCACTTTTGGTATCTGAGTGTATCGTTGAGTGACATAGATCACATCAGTGTTTTTATGCCTGCCTCGGGAAAATATTCTAGCAGGATTTTTTTGATTATCTAACATGATATCATCGTATACCACTAAATTGTTAATACTTCCATCGATGTCTTCCACGGAAGGGGCTTCCTCTATATCAGTAATAAACTCAATAAAATCTTCATCGATTTGAAATTCTTTTGCTTTCTCGTTAAAATCCTTTAGCACTTCATAGCATCGCTGATCGTCTACACTCGGGGCTATTAAATACAATTTGTTCCATTTCATCCATCTCGTTATCAAATTAAGTAGCAGTTGTGTCTTTCCGCTTCCAGATGGTCCGATTATAATCATTCTAATTGAATTCGGCAACATTTCATGATGTTTAATAGGTTCCCGTCGTCGGGTAGCTGAATAATCAATTATATTCATGCCGTTATATATAAATTATGGATCTATATTGTGTGAAGTGTAAAAAACGTACTGGCACAGATGACTTGACGACGATTACAACTAAAAATAACCGATCAGCGCTTTCTGGTAAATGCGTACAATGTAGTACAAAGAAATTTAGATTTGTTTCTAAACCCAAGGAACTCAAGGAACCTTTAAAAAAAAAAGAGGAGGTGATATCGCAGCCAAGCTAACTAAACTCCCTGGAACCCCATGGGCAAAATACCCTGGAGAAAAGCACCTTCCAGGATATAGCTACTGTGGACCGGGAACAAGACTTGATATCAGACTCAATGATCAAAATCAGCCCCGACCCGGTGAGGAACCAATAAACGCTATTGATAAGGCCTGTCACCTTCATGATGTATCTTATAAAAGCAGTAATCTGCAGCACAGGCATCTAGCAGATGTGAAATTAATTCATGCGTTAAATGCTATTTCTGATAAATCTTTCAAAGAAAAATTGGCTTCCTTTTTGATAAAATCGGCTATGAAAAGTAAATTGATGTTAGGTGCTGGTAATTAATAACAACATGGAATCTATTTATTATTCCCCAAGAGGATACTGGAGGGGTAAATCAGCAATCCATAAACTCGCTAGCGCTGCAAAAGTGAAAAAAACCACTGCGGCTCATTGGTTATCCAAACAGGCACTATGGCAAATTTATCTACCACCGCCTAAACAAATCAATTTCTCGCATTTTGATGTGACCGGACCCAATGAAGTTCATCAGGCTGATCTATTATTTCTGCCACATGATCGTGGTTACAAATACGCATTAACCGTAGTTGATATTGCAAGTCGATACAAAGAAGCAGAACCGTTAAAAACAAAATCAGCCACTGAAGTGGCTTCTGCATTTGAGAGGATTTATCGAAGGAGTCCTCTGCACTGGCCAAATCTGTTACAAGTTGATCCGGGCAAGGAATTTCAGGGTGCAGTGTTATCAATAATGAAAAATCATAAAGTCACTATCAGACGAGGACATACTGCGCTACATCGTGATCAGGCCATTGTAGAACGGTTTAATAAAACCCTTGCTGAGCGGTTATTTGGATATCAATACGCAAAAGAATTCATCCAAGAAAAAAGATCCCGTGAATGGGTTAAAAGGTTACCAGCTGTGATTACTGCACTGAATAACGAGATTACTAGAACCATCAACATGAAACCTATCAATGCGATTAAAAAGAAGTCAATACCTGAAATGGAAATTCAAAAAGATTTTAGCGTTTCCCAACCAATTCTTGGTAGTAATGTCATTGTGAGGTACTTATACGAACCAGGAGAGCTTGAGGGTGGCACAAAAAGGGCTACTGATCCTATTTGGAGTGTTACTGCACATAAGATATCTAGTATAACACGATCTACGGGTAGACCTCCAATCTATAAATTGGATTCAACTGCCCCTCAACGGGGTTTTACTAGACAACAATTACAAGTGATACCTGAGGATACTCAATTACCACCGCATGGGCTTAACTAGCACCCTTGCGTCTATTGCACTCAAGACAAGTCAACATCACATTATTTCTGACATGACCGAGATTGTTATTTTTTCTGTCAACGGTGAATTGGCGAGGATCCTTATCCGAATACTGCCAACGCATTATACAATTGCAACTCGCGCAGTGATTATTCTGTTGTTTCTTCAAAGTGATTATTAATTCAGCATCAATATCAAATTCTCGTTTTTTTTTGTCCTGTTGTTTGTAACCGGAGAGTTTTTTATCAATAATATCATTATCATCGCCAATGATTTCATCATCGCCAATGATTTCATCATCGAAGACAATTCTTCGAAGTTGATTTATTTTTCGTACTCTAGACACTGCGAGATAGACTAAATTCGACCATTCTATGCGATTATCTACTATCCAAACAATTGTATCCGATATAGTCGATCCCTGTGAAGAGTGTATTGTTGCTGCATAACCTAGCGTCCATGGGGATTTATTAGCACGCAATGCATCTTCAACGACATTGATATCAACCAGCACAATATCATTTAATACGAGAATCTGCTTTTCACGCCTTGACTCTGTCAGGCCTGGAATATCAACTTCGATGTTCTGTTTTCGTGTATCCGATGGCCTATAACAGAGGGGCACTGGAAGTGTTGCAAATTTTTGTTTATGCAATTCAAATAACTTCATCTGAAGTGTGTCCCTGACTATTTTTCTACTTGCAATGATTAAATCATTTGGTCTCCACGCTTCCCAAAACTCATTCATGGGAGTTTCCGAAATTATTTCACGGGCTATTTCACACTGGATTCTATCCGGTTGTAATCTAATTAATTTCTTAAACTCTTTTAATTCATTATCAAGTGATCTATGATCAGTATCAATTTCTTCATAATAGTCTACAAAACCCTTTAGCCATTCATGGGGAGATGCACCGACAAATGGTGGTGGTTGGCCGTGATCACCGCACATGATGACTTTTGTATTCTTCAATAACAACCACTCAAGAAATATTTTTAAGACATCTTCTGACACTGTGTCTATTTCATCCCAAAACATGATTTCAGGAATAAATTTCTCTCCCATGCGCTCAGGAGTCCATTTATCTCCCTTCCATCGGAAAAAGCTGTGATAAGTGCAGGCATTTACCCCTCTCTGTATCATTTCTCTTGCAAGTCTATGAGTTGGTGTTAGCACAATCATGTTTGATTTCCCACGATATAACTCAATTGCCCGGGTTGTTTTTCCTGACCCGCCACAACCGTTTAAATAAACTGTTTTATATCTACAGATTGGATCAGAAATCGGTGGTGCACTAGAAAATTCTGAACACTGATTGCTTTCTAAGTAATTATTTTCAATGGTAACATCTGCTGATGGAATATAATCATGAAGCATTTCCTTCTTAATTCTCCATGACCCACAATTCTCGTTGCCAGTAGCCTTAAAATCAGCCATTTTGCTATTTATGTAAAATGAGTCAGTAGCAACTCTAACTGCGGTGGTAGGAAATCTATTGATCATTGAAAATAAATTAATAGAAGCATAACCAAGCATAGAAGCTCTCAAATGTGTGTACTGCGGATTGTATCCATCAGTGTAAGTAACAATTGTACCCAATTTGGTTCCATCGGACATAAATGCGTCCTTACGATTGACATATAGGCCTCTATTCGTTAAATCTTTGATTACAAAATCATATTCAGCATTGTCTATAATCAATCGTGAAGAATATCTCGTATTATCATCTTTGCCACCTTGGGTAAATTTACCGATTATTCTTCGTCCAAGATCTTTTGCTTCATTGTTTCTGATTTCAAATAACTGTCTGGACCAATCCATGATTTGTTGTTCATTAAAATCAGGAAACAGTTTTCGCTCTTCGCTAATTATTTTTTCTAGATCAGGTTGTGGTAACCAGACTGATTTCTGTGCTCGATAGGATATAATTGCTTCACTGACAATTAATGATTTTAACATCTTACAATCAAGCATATACCGTAATAACACTATTGGCGTCCAGTGTTTTTCAGACATGTGTTTACCAATCCAAAGATAACTACACGGATGAAGGCCTTCAGCCATTTCAAATGATGCTACACAAGCGAATCCGGTTAAATCGAAATGTGGCAGTGGTCCATTAATAGCAACACGGGTCATTTCGTGTGTAGGGTGTCCAAATCGTTTGAAATATTTCTCACACTCTCCATACCCAAGAAAACTTCCTGGATAACATGCAATCATATCAACTGAAATAACGGTATCAGCGGTGTATTTTGTGTTCCATAATCCTCCATGGCTGTATTCAAGACAGGACAATTTGACATCTGATAAGAACTCACTTCGTGTTGGTTTCCACGCGTTTTTCTTTCTAGCAAAATGTGCTGCAACAGAGGGAAGTGTAAAACAGTTTGCTAATAATTGATCGTTGTCTTCCCCCAGAGAACTCTGGGGAGAAAACTCACTAGCTAGTTGTTTCATTTGATTATGCAGCTCTTCAGTACGGTATAATTCTCCGTTAGGCCTTACAAACTGATCAAATCTACATTCTTCGTCTGAAGTACTATGAAATAGCCACACTGACACAGAATCGTTTTTACTCAAATGGTAAATAGCATCAAATAATTTCTGCTCTGAAAAAAACTCTTCGGTTCCAAACAGAGTTTGGGATAGATATTTTACGGTTCTATCCCGTGGGAATATTATTACTGCAGATGACCACGCGTGTTCGTTATGATCAATAATCTGTATTGGGGTTCCATTTTTATTATATTTCGATTCGTATAATACTTCTCCGGTGATTGTCCTTACCGATATTGGAAATCTCAATGATGTTTCTAATTTGGCTATATCTTGAATTGTTGCCCCATGCTGTTTCACTGTCAGTTCCCATTCGGTTATTTTTTTTCGTCTTAGATCAGTTAGTTTATTTCCCCGGGACGCATTTGTGAAGTGTTCCATTATTCGTGCTGCTACACAATTGAGCCCTGTCGAATATTTCATGGGTGCTAGTTTTGAAATATCAGGTTTTTCATTGAGCGGATATATCCCGTAAACAACTGCTGTGACAGGATAAGATCTTTCGTAGTAGGGTTTGTCAATTCCAGTCAAAATTCCTGGTTTTGAATCCTGAGTCACAGTGACAGTTTTTTTGTCCTTAAGAATAGGCTCGTATTTGTCCCTAATGATCCATTTTCCATTATCACGGATAAGGAATTTTATTCGAAAAAAATTTCTTTCTTCCCCAAGATTTGAGATTATCACTGCTGCTTTTTCATCATTCATGGTAGCGTCAACAACACCATCAATTCGAAATGTTGACCAACAATGAGCTGCCCCATCACGCTTGAATTCATTAAAACAGTCTCTGATTTTACTAATCAAGGTTCTATCAAGAATTTTATTCTTTGGTGTATCAGAAACTCTATCAAGATTGAATTGAACACTTTTCCAGGGCTTAATTTTCGATAATCTCTCGAACTCCTCCATACTATAATTAAAACAAGTATTTAAATGAAAGATTTAAGTATAATGAATCATTGCAAATGGCTTATGATTGGATCAGTGACACCGTGTAACAAATCATGCAGAAATGAATTCTGTTGGCATCATATGCAAAGCTTTCGTCGTGGAAGCCTTGGTCCGTTACCCTGTATTCGATGTGGGGTTGGGGTCAGGGGAAGGTCGCAATTATGTCTTAGGTGTGGCGGCAAACGATACAGGGAACTAAAACGCTATTATGATAAAAGAATAAAAAATACTGTCATTGACCCCAACGATGACAAAATCATAAAGACTCCTCAAGATTATATACAGAGACTTATAATTAAACCAAACAATGAATTAGAAAAATAGTGTTATTATACAAATGAACCAAGAATTCAGACCTCACCCGTGCTTGTTAATTATGAAGCATCCCGTAATGGTATTATCAGAAACCGCAGATTGAAGAATCCAGTTGGATTTGTGGTATTTGATCAGTCAGATAGATAGATTAATATGTGAACATTTAATGTTCTCTGTAGGTGTTGAATGATAACTTAATTCTTGAATAATAGAATCAAGGATGGTTATATTGATTCCGATTCTCAGAATAATTCTTTACCATTTCAAAAGAGAGAGGACAAAAAATTCGATTTTCGTATGTCTATAACACCAAGGGAGACAACTCTTAAATATAACCAATGGATATAACCAAGGGAGTTATCATTGTGATTTAGCGGCTGGGTATTGTTTTATAAGAAAAGAAATATTTTCTTTTTTTTTAGTGTTTAAGTCAAATATTCTGTCTCACGTGCGATTAATGCGTATTTCATAAACATAGGATGTGATCCGGAGATACAGGCGTTACAGGATAACACACGTGTATACTTTCTCCCTTAGATTGTGTTAACTTGTTTTATGGGTTATTGCGATTCAGCGGCTGGCATTGTTTTGTAAGAAAAGAAATGTTTTCAAACAATTATATTCTTTGTTTTAGTGTTTAAGTCAAATATGCTGTCTCATTCAAATACTGTGAAACACCATTAATAAGTAATTCAAGAAAATAAAATAGCATACCTTGCGGATTGCTGTATTAATTCCCTTTATATACTCTCTCCCTTAGATGGTGTCGGGTTGATAAGGGAGGGAATAATAACCCCTCCCACCTTAAAAATTACATACAGTATGATGTCGGGTTATTTCCCCCTAAATTGTGATTCAGCGGCTTGGGCTATAATTAATTAGAAAAGAAATCAAATATAAAATGTTTTCAAACGATTATATTCTTTTTTTTAGTGCTTTATGCAAATATTCTGTCTCATTTAAATACTGTGAAGCACCATTAACAAGTAATTCAAGAAAATAAAATAACACACTCTGTGGATTGACGCTGCTGTATTAGTCACCTTATATACTAAATGAAAGGTTTAAAGCTGGGGCTTTCAAAGGCCAATCCGACCAGTCAAAAAATAACCCACGCCATTGACACGTGTGCGTGGTTGACTTTTCTCAATCATGCAACCGGGTTTAATTTCATGGGTTGCTTTGATTGGTCGGATGGCCGTAGAAAATCAGCCCCGTCGTTTCATGTTTGTGCTGTCTTGTGCCGTCCCATCATCATTACATCATCATTGAATTATAATCCATCCTTAATTAAGTTAATTAAGTATATGTATACCTACAATCTGAATGGAGATATATATGGTATTTGTGCTGTCCTTAATTAAGTTAATTAAGTATATGTATACCTACAATTTGCCACAACACTCGAGTGGAGATATATACGGTATTTGTGCTGTCCTTAATTAAGTTAATTAAGTATATGTATACCTACAATTTGCCACAACACTCGAGTGGAGATATATACGGTATTTGTGCTGTCCTTAATTAAGTTAATTAAGTATATGTATACCTACAATCTGCCACAACACTCGAGTGGAGATATATACGGTATTTGTGCTGTCCTTAATTAAGTATATGTTGTGACGTCACCCCAAGCATATCTTCTGGGCGGTCTAAGATGGCGTTTGCCACGTTAGGCCTCCCTTCCGGAGATGTATGTTTCGGGTTTCCCTTGGGCTTACTTGGATGTGAAGGCAACCAAGGAGTTCCAAAGATGTGTTGTCGTATATATGTAACCTCTAGGTCATTTCACGTAAACATACCCTCTTGTGATTCTAACCCGTTATTTGACGAGTTAGATTCACTCTTAGGAGAATATGTTTCCGGTGAATGTAAATATAAATGACCTAAAATAAATAACATCCATGGATGTAATTAGCTCTCCGTCACATTTGGGTAGCCCCGTATGGTGTTCAAAAATGAATTACCGGCCAAATAGTGTCAAATCGAGATCGAAGAAATCTCAGAAAAAAAATGGAAATACTCATAGAAAGAACCCTATGAAAGACACAGTGGCCTATATCAAGGGGGCCAAATGACTGATAACCGCTCATCATGGTTGTTATTTATTTTTGTCTGCATTTATATTTATATATACAGACTGAATTTTAAAAAAGATAGTTATATATACAGACTGAATTTTTAAAAAAGATATTTATATATACAGACTGATTTTTTAAAAAATTAACAGCTCTTTTATTTTTGAAAAATGAATTAGAAATATGTATTATCATATATGAATTCTGAAAATATGAATAGCATCATAGTTGAAATTGGAAAATTGAAAAATCAGGATATTAAATTGTCAGATGGGTTAAATCCTGATCAAATCAAGTCGGATTTTCAGGATATAGAATACGGAGTTAGCACTAACAAGTATATGTTACCAAAGAAATATGCACTCATCAAAAAAATTCAAAATTCTATTCGAGACTCTCTTGCATTTTCCAGTGAAGTAGATGTGTTTGTTCCATTATATACTATCGTGGAAGGAATACGAAAAGAATTGGGTAACGAATATGAATTGAAAAAGGAAGTTAATTCTAAAATTAGAAACTTACGAGCGTTAATTCAAGAAAATGAACTATTTTGATTGACCGACCCTCAAAAGATTTTGTCAGACAGTAAAATCTCCTTGAGATTTTCATTTTTTTTTTGTCATTTTTTGATTGAATCAGTGAAAATATTTCACACTGTGAAAATAAAATAGAATCCTAACTTTTAAGAACTTTTCTCTATGGAAATCGACTACTTGACTGTAAAATCTCTTTGAGATTACCACCAAAACTGTCAAAAACAGGCAAAATCAATGAATAAAAAATAAAAATATTTCAGAGCAATAAAAAATAAAAATATTTCATAGCAATAAAAAATTGGACCGTTAGGGAAGGAATCATCGATGGGAAAAATTGTTTTGCAATTGAAAAATGGTTTCTGATTTCAAATAATGGTCAATGAAGCATTAACGACCCGATTGGCTCGTGAGCGACTAGATGCAATTAAGAAATTTATACCAATTCGCGACTCTGTCAGGAATAAACTGCAACAACGACAGAGTTTACAAACTGATTTTGCTTTGGGGTCTGAAGAGTTGTTTAAACCAGTAACCACAGCAACGAAGGGGGTAGAGCGTGCTTTACTGGGAGATGTTCCCGAGACGGGAAAATCTGTTATTGGTGAACTCGAAAAAATAGCAGCGAAAACTGAACAAACAAAACAGGCTGTACAAAAAACAGAATCAAAGAGAACAGTAGATGATTTACGCGTGAGATTTAACGAGGAAGGGTTAGCAGAAATTGATAAGACTGATCCAACAAAAATTCCTGCGCTTGTTGTTACGTCTTATGAAAACAGAAAAAAATGGTTGAAACCAGAACATCATAAGTTTGTTAAGAATTTCGCTCATTGGGCTGATATATTTTATAAAATCAAAACTAAAAAAAGTCAAATTAAGACAGATAGTGCATCATACATCGAATATATCGATGCGGTGAGTCTAGTGTATAATCAATACGAAGAGTTTAAACAACCAAAATTGCAAAAGCGGCGACAGCAGCCTGCAAAGAAAATATCTTTCTCTCCTAAAAAACAACAACTACCACCTGATGATGATGATGATGATGATTATTTACAACAATCGGATTTAGAAAAAATAGATGAAGCAGCTGGTTATAGCGGAAGTGGATTGCAAAATCCAAGGATTGGAAACTCACAGAGTGAAAACGAAAGCGTTACTTGTCCTGGTAACATTCTCAGTGATATATCACGGTTAGAAGTCCTCATCGGAGGGAAACGAGCCGGAAACAACTCACCGGAAATAATTAATGAAGCAGCTGATATCTGTAGACGATTATTTGCCGGTGGTATCATGGACATTAATGTATATCGAGAACTCATTGCTGAGTTAGTTGAAAATCACAAAGATGCCCATGGTTATTACAGCGATTGATCACTAATTAAAAAACTACTAGTTTTATAACAAGATGATTATACACTACAATCATGATAAACCAACCCTCGTCTATGTAGTTAATTCACGGTTTCCAGTTTATAGAGCATACTACGGAGATGGTTTAGGTAAAACCATTTTAGGATTCTTTTCAAGAACGGCCCCAAAAGTGATGCCGTTAGCTAAACAACTAGGAATGAAAGCCATTGATGTTATTCGTGATAAGGGTATTAGTACTGTTGGAGATCTTGCCGGGAAGGCGTTTTCAACTGCGAAGGATAAAATAACATCATTAGTGAGACGAAAAAAGAAACCGTTACCGTCTACAGAAGAAATGCCTGCAAGTGTTAGTAAAATTATAAATAACGCAGTAGATGAAAAATTAGCGTCGATGGTAAATCAAGAGGACCAAAATAACATGACAGCAAACATGATAGCGGGAAGTGGCTTTAAAAAACCACGTAGAAAACGCTAGCGTTTTTCACGATGAAATGGAAAATCCGATTTAGACTCTGATAAATAGAATAAAATGTTCAAAAAGTCATCTGATCCAGCATTTGATATGGATGCCCCAGTGCGTAAAGATGATTCAGTACACGATTTTCAATTTTATTCTTATCACGCAGTACAACCAGATCTCCGATCACGAATTGAACTTCAAGTTCATGATACCAGTAAATACTTTTTGCCTTGTGAAGCGTTTATTGAAGTAGAAGGAGAACTTGTAACAAATGATGCCGCAAATAATGATCCTCCATATGACATTAGCCCAACTACCCGAGTTGGTTTTGTCAATAACGGTATCATGGCGTTATTTGAAAGCGCTAGATATCTCATTGATGGAAAAGAAATTGAATCCATTGACCGTGAAGTTGATGTGGCTACAACAATCATAGGGTTAGCAAGATATTCTGATGATTATACAAGATCAGCGGGTCCATCTATGATGTTTGCAAAGGATACCTCTGATAACGCTGATCACCTTCAATTCATTAAAGTGTTAACAGCGCAGGCTACTGCAGAAGGCAATCAACAAGAAGCAGCTAATCCAGAACGTCGAACTAGACCCGGAGCTGCGTTTGATATTCTCGGAGGCGTTAATGGTAATCTCAATTTAGGATTTGCAACACGCGTAGCAATGTTGCATGGGCAGCGTCGACGATTTTCATGTGCGATTCCACTACATCACATATTTGGATTCTGTAGAAACGTCCAAAAAGTTATTTATGGAGCCAAACACACAATAGCACTTGTACGAAAGGGTACTGATGATGATGCAATCTGGCGTAATGCTGGGGTTGCTGCCGGTAAAGTTATTTTAACAAAACTATCATTGTGGATGCCAGTGTTAACTCCATCAATCACCGAAGAACAACGACTACTATCATTTATGGACCAAGGAGGAAAATCATTGTTGAGTTGGTTATCAGTGACCACGGATATTAAACAAGACAGTGTTGATGGTACATTCACATGGCACCTGGCATCAAAACAAGGGGTTTCAGCTCCACGTCATATATTCGTAGCGTTACAGAATGCTGCGCGAGTTGGTAATCAAGAACGAAGTCATATGATATTTGATCAGTTAGGTGTTAATGAAGTCTCGCTGAGAATAAACGGACAGCAGGAACCATCCGAGGATATACAACTTGATTACGGTCAGAATCATATTGCACGCGTGTATCATAACCTGTTGTCATTTATGGCACGTGATCTAAATGTGGATACCGGTTTGCAAATATCACAATTAGATTTCAAAAGCCTCTATCCGATCTATTACTTCTCACTGGAACATCTCGATTTGACAAGACAGTCAGTTGTTGATATACACTTTAGAGCCCGTGTAACCCGTCCGACTGGTCCAGTAGTTGCTGGGGTACATCCTATCCTTATCCCGAATTATAGAGCGGTTGCTGTCATTCTCAGTGATAAATCAATGTTACTTGAAGGTGTTGGTGGACGAATGAGATTTATTGATGCACCAGTGGAAAATATGTAAACGATTTAGAATCAATCTGTATTTGTATAATGTCATATAGTAATATCAATGTGTCTTTGACACCTGGTCAGTTAAAAAAATTGCAATCAAAATCCGCTAAACAATGTGGAGCCACAATCACGTTGAAACCTAATCAAATGAATGGCGGGGCAAATAAATTGCCACTGACAACTCGTCAAGTGAAACATTTCAATGATGCTTTCAAGGATAAAAAAGGAGTTCAGATCACACTCTCTGCGGCTGCTATCAAAAACATGATTAAAACAGGAGGCATATTCCCGTTGTTTGCTGCAATACCAGCATTGGTTGCGGCAGCAGCCCCAGCAGTAGCAAAAGCGGCCGCATTGGGGGCAGTTGGAGGCTTGGGGGCAAAAGCGGTACAGAGCATTACTGAATCATATGAACCGAAGAAGGGTCAAGGGTATAAAAAAAAGGGACGATCCGTTCACGGATTGGGTCTAAGACTACCAGGAACCCCGTATTCATGGTACAGCGGAAAGGGTCTAAGACTACCAGGAACCCCGTATTCATGGTACAGCGGGAGATCCGTTCACGGATCAGGCCTGAGACTACCAGGAACGATTTATTAATTCAGAAATCTTCGATTTCCGAACCTATGGTTCCCAAATCTTCGATGGTTCCAATGTCCAATTTTGATTTAATGGATGCTGCTAAAAAACTTGCGATTAAAAATTTCAGAGGTGTTTTTATGAAAGATCAATTACCACATCAACCAAACAAAACTGAAACAGGTATTATTAATCTCGATAACAGCACCGGACCTGGAACTCACTGGGTTGCATACGCTATTGATCCACGTGGGATTGTCTATTTTGATTCATATGGATTAGCCCCACCAAAAGAGTTTATGCGTTATATAAAACAATTTCCAATGAAGACTTGGTATTCTACGCTACCAACACAACAAATCAATGACCCACCAATATGCGGCAGTGAAGTATTAAATGTCCTTGACGCTATTTCAGCATCTAGAAAACCACCACACATTGTCGTAAATGACTACACTAGCAATCGCTGGCAACGACAGAGTCGTCAAAAACGATTTTAGAGAGAGATATATAAAATATCATGATTGATATTTGGGGAAGACCTCTGAAACCCAAACCCGATGACACTGCAACTCCTGATTCTATCAAGGATATAAAAAAAAAAATTAAAGATGAAATCGCTGAGACGTTGAACTTAACAAGTGTTGACCCGAATGAAATAGTTGTATTTCAAGACAAACAGGGTAAATTGAAATCCAGTGATGTGTCAGTGAATGACATTTTGATACGGCAGCGCGACGCCGCTGAAAACTCTATTGCGCTGTATTCCAACGACGGACGACTTAAACCAGGCGCACTTGTGTCTACGATCACCGACGCGATTGCTACCAACGAACGTGAGCTGAATGATCTTATACGAGGTTATAATAATTTTCGCAAAAATGTCGCACATAAATTCTTTGGAACACCGCTTGTGGTTGGCATGACTCTCGCTGAAATTAAAAACTTTCTATCGCTATTCTTTTTTAACAAGGAAGCTGGAAGGATGATGAATGAAAATGAAATCAAGGCAAATTATCTTGATATTTACAATGATATTTCTAAACTAATAGAAAATCTTGAAAGAGTGCAAAAACCCACTAACGACGTCGTTGTTAAGTTTTTTGGAACCCCGCTTGTGGCTGGCATGACTCTCGCTGAAATCAACGAGTTTATCGGCAAGCATACTCATAATGCCTACGTCGCTAATAATTTCTTTGGTGTTCCGGTTACATCTACAATAACTCTCAAAGATATTAATATGTTTATGGTGAGACAAACAACACTTAATACCATCGTGGATAAATTTTTAGGGAGAACACCTGTCTCTGAAACCACATCGTTGACAGGCCCGACTCTCGCTGAAATCAAAAAAACCTATCTCGACGTTTACGACGATATTCTTAAACTAAAAGAAAAATCTGAAAGGGTAAAGCATGGGACCTTTGATTGGATAAAAGACTCTAATGCTAAATTGAAAGTCAATATCGGGGAGTGGCCCCATGGTATCTACAGGATGACGTTAATCTCTAACAAGCAATTTGATATCATCGTGAAAGGTAAAACCTACTTTGGTGGCACAGCGACAGTAATTATCGCGGGGGGAGAAGAAGAATTTGAGATTGTCGCGGTTGATAACACCGTTAGAAAACATATAGCCTGGTATTTAGAATTCGTAGGTGAAGTAAACTACCCCCCCTGATCTACTCCCCCGGAAGATGGTAATTAATTGAAAACGATAGCGTATTTAAAATAAAAAATGATTTCATCATCGCAATATCGCTATGATCAGGTCAGAGAGTATCAAACTAGACTCAAAACCTTGTCTGAGGAGTATGCAATGAAAATTAAAAAATACCGCAGGAGGATTACCGCAATTGATGTTACTGTGTACGCTGTGAGTGGTGTAATCACCGGAGCCGGTATTATACTGTCTTCAGTGACAATGATGGCCCCGATAGCTGTTCCAATTTGCATTTCTGCGGCAACAACAATCGCTGGAATAATTTCAATAATCACAAAAAAAATATCCTCATGCAGCCAACGGAAACTACAAGACTACATAATTCAATTTCATGTTGTGTCTACTGCATGCTCGCAATTATCCTCATTGATATCGTCATCTCTCGATGATACAATTATATCAGAGAGTGAGTTTTCAGCGATGGTAGATATATATGATTCTGCGATGTCAAAATTAGAAATACATCATGAGTATAATAACAATGACAACACAGATGGAATTACTTCAACAAATAGTGGAGAACACAAACCCAGTACAAACCAGCATGATCTCAATAACCTCAACGAATCCAGAATTCAGTGTGAATTTCCCCTCTCCGGTCCCAGTGAAGGAAATCACGCTAGCAAAGTTACGAGTGTATCACAGTTGGCCAGATATTAGGTCAAAATCATTTGGTGGTCAACAACCGAATAATTCCCTGGTATTTGCAAATAAGAATAAACCCGACGGAACCCCAGACTGGAATGTTGTTTCCATACCAACCGGATCATACCAAATTGAACAAATCAATAATGAATTCGCGCGTAGAATAAAATCGATTACTGGAAAAGAATCAAAAATAGCTATAACAGTTCATGAGCCAACACTATCATCTGCCATTGAAATAAGCACAGAAGGATACGTCGTAGATATCTATCAAAGTTCTATTAGAACCGTACTAGGATGGCCTGAATTACCACCCGGTGGAAAAACCGTTAAATTACCAGAACCACAAAAAACTGATTATATCACCGACAGGACAAAACTTGACAATCCAATAAAGAGTTATAAAGATCATAGATTTACTATAGAGTTTTTTAGTTTAGTATATCGACCAATTGGAGAAGAGGAGGAAATAAAGGGACATCATCATTTTTTTGTTAACGAACCTAAAATCATTGACAATTTCACAGCAATGAATAAAGATTTTTCATTGTTGTTAATATCCCTTAAATCAGGTACTCTCACTCGAGATGAATTTATCAGCGTTGTAGAAACATGTAACAAAATCATCAATGACATGGAAACATTTAACCTAAAAATTATTCAGGATATATTAGATCACAATAACCCCCAAACGAGAACAACATTTGCAACGAAGTATAATATACGCGTCAAAGATATCCCCACATTCAAACTACCAGGATATAATATCTTAGAACTACAAAAATCTCTCAGTGATGCCATCGATGTCGGTTTCAAAATAATTCATGATACGTGGAAAAAAACAGCATCACCGGAAATAAAAATCCTCAAACACAATAATGACCCAGACGGTGGTGGCAGGCATATTGCTCCGTTCAATGTGAATATTTCATCGGTGATTGCGCTCAATTTAGTGTGTGATGTGATCGAAGGAAGCTATCAAATAAATTTAGAACGATCAAATCAAGCTCAGCAGGGATATATTTTGTATTCATTTGCACCAACAGCTCCTCCAGGGTTTTTAATAATTGAGTCCCCGGTGAATCCAGTCTATATGCGATGTCATAATAATTCATTAACCAGAATTAATTTCAAACTCACTGACCAGTCTAATAATCTGATTGATTTACAAGGTGAGGTTTTACAAATTAGTCTATTTGTGAAATCCTGAAGGGATTTTCGTCGTAAAGACTTTCATCCTAAGGGGATTTTCGTCGTAGTAAGGACTTGATAAAATATTCGGTTAAACCTTAGCAGCAGAGAGGGTGAGTGACAACGACGTTGCGACATTTTATGATTCGCGAATGCGAATACAACATCCCATGTTCACTGTCATTTTCGCGAGAAGGGTCTAGTGTTATTTGGAGGGGTATAATCAAAAAGATAAGAAAAAATGTTGTAGGATTCACCCTCTCTGCTGCTCAGACGCAAAGTAGATGCAAACAGCAACAATATAGTTTTAGATACTTCAGTTCAAAATTACACGTTCAAACTTATGAACATTAATTGTCCTAATTGATTTTTATGATGAATGTATTCAAATTTATTTCTGATGAGAAAATAATATAGATTCAAAAGGATCCACTTGGAGAAAAAATAAACCTATCAAGGCAAGGTTAGATTTCTTCCTAGTGTCAGAAACTCTTATTACAATGGTAATTGTTTAATTTTCAAAGATTGCTATTAAGGGAAAATACGTATTTAAAATAACATTTAAAATAATAGCAGAATTGAATTGCTTTCAAATGAGTAACAACCATGGTTACTTTATAAAACTTGTAATGAGTGAATGCTTAATGTGCATATATGTATTGGTACATATATGTATATAGGTGGAAATTCTTACAATAAATTTACTTTTCTTCGGCTCTCTCTCTTTCTCATAGCTTATATTCTGTAATGAGTTTAGAATTAGAATATAATACTATGTACTAATGTTAACAACTATTCTCTGTAAAGTTATGAACATTTATAATTAACTGTGAAGAAGTCATGGGTTGGATCCGACCAACTGCTGGCGTTGCATGGGAAATAGTACAAAAACAAAAAAACAATGTCTACTGAATGAAAGTAGATCTTAGTCATATATATATATATATATATATATATATATATATATAATATATATAATATATATATATATACATGATAAATTCTAGTACATATAATTATTTCATTGATAATAAAATAGCACAATAAAAGATGGCATACATAGGCATGGTTTTGATTGTGTATTAATTAATAAAACATTGATAAGTTTATGCACTGCTATAAATATCTTTATATTAATTACATCAAAGCCCATAGGATAGAGAGATAATAATGTCTTAAAGACAGTAATCTAAAGAGAACAATATGTTTTAAAGTTGTAGATTTTTCATATTCGAACATTATTTCAGCTTTTATATTTTCTATTTTTAGAAACATTAAACACATTTAATTTTTATTTAATCATCTGCAATTTGTTCTCAGTCGCTTATGATAAGATTTGTTAACCCAATCATCAACATAATTATTCAAAGGAATATTATGTTTTTCCCAATTCTTGGATGGGTTACTTATTTTTCTAATTGGTAACATATTGCACAGTTTATGTGTGGAAGCAGAAATGATTTTTGATACCATATAGAACTGCATAGAGGGGACTTAATCAGTGTCACATAATATCCCATGGTTAAGTAACACTATAAGGCATGCCTCCAAATTTGACTGCACCCAACATTTTAGAATGATAAAAAAATAGTACTAATATGCTATAAAAATGGGACACTAATGGTGCTTTAAAAATAGGATAACCATATTTGATTTGACAGTTTAGGCACATTAACATTATGGCTTTATTGAAAAAGATCTGAAAATATCCATGATTTTATATATGTTGGATGACAAGCTGGTCTTCATTATACATAAGTCTTAAAAAGACCTAATCCCCCTCCTCTCCTAACAATTTCCTTGGTAACAATTTAGCCAGGTGATTTTCTTCCTGCAGGAAAATAATCAGCCCTGACACCCTCACTCCCTCCCTCTCTTTCTCTCGCCCTCTCTCTCTCTCTCTCTTTACGCCTCTCTTTCCTTAATAAAATTGCCCTTTTTCTTATTTCTCTATTTATCTTCTTGTATCTTTCTTCCTCTCTCTCTCTCTCGTCTTTGTCTTTATGTTTCTTTTTCTGTATTCCTCGTTTTCTTTTCTGTCTTCCTCTTGTGTTCCTCTCACTTCCACTCTGTTTTTATGGCTCTCATCTGTCTTGCGCTCTTCTTCCTATATCAGTCTTTCTCTATTGCTTAATCTCTCTCTCTTCTCACTTCTTTCATCCACTGCAAATTGTATGAGGTGAGGGTAATTGTATGTTTTAAGCTACAAGCGAAGACAGCTTCAAAATTTCTTGAAATAGTATTGTCAGACATGTGCTCCACAATGATTACTAAATCACTTAGAAATTACCACAAAAACAATGTAAATAAGTATTTACAGGACAGGAATAAGTAAACAAATAATGTGTGGGCAGAAGATGCCAAGATTATGAGTGCAACATCATTGATCTCTACTGACATGTATGTGTATAGTATCTGTTGATCCAATTCCAAAAGAGTTACCCTGTATTATTTCTTGAGGTACCCATCAAATATTTCCTTGGACACTTTCACTCACTCTAGATTTTTTTTACAAAACCTTGCAAATGATCATGTGTGTGTGTGTGTGTGTGTGTGTTGGATTTTTATATTTAGTTTAAAGTGATGTACAACACTCATGCATAGCCCTGCAGACATGTAACATCATGTCCCACCCAGTCACATTATCCTGGCACCAGGCCGACCATTCTCAGAACTAACCTCTTAATGGTGAGCACCAAGTGAGGCAGATGCTAGCACCATTTGTATAAGTCTTTGATATAACTCAGCTGGGGTCTGACCCACAACCTCCCACATCACAAGTGGATGCTCTAACTACTTAGGTCATCAGAATGGTCCCCATTTTAATGCATTGTAAGTTTGCTAAGAAGAACCAGGAAGATTCTTTAACAGTTGTGTCTTATACTATGCAAGTGACTGTTGAAAATCTATTAGTCTGAAATTGTAATGTCTTTTAACTGCAAAGGTTCATTTGAAATCATCCATATATGAGATTTTGTAAAGTAAACATATACCTGCATTATATATCAAATGTGGAAAAGGAAAAGAAACTAATTGCAGTTAGGAGAAATAATCAGCTAATTGATCATGTACCCCCATGCACAATATATTGTATGACCTGTTACATGCATGGTATTTCCATATGTTTAATACTAAATAGATTATGTATACGGAACTAATTCATAATAGTGGGGGGAAAATCAGCTTGATAGATCTGTACCCCCCCCCATTTGTTAAAGGATCCATTATGTTGTGGTATCTCACTTGTATGCTTTAAGTGTATTACCAAAGGGCGCATTAATAAAAATAAATGAATTGGTTGAATGGGGAAAAGAATGTGATAGCTGAATCTACCCCATTTCCAATTGCTAGCAGACTCATTACATATATACCTGTTGCATTCAGCTTATTACCAAAGTGTCCATTATTGAAAAGAAATTAATTAATTTAGGCAAGGGAGTAGAAGTTAGAACTAGAGGGGGAAACTAATGAGTTGTAAGGGAGGTGGAAATAAATAATTAGGGGGTTGGGGTGGAAGATCTTGATGTTACACTGTCTATAACAATTGCTGGTTAAGAAAAGGAAAGTGGAATAAGCTATACAATTTTTTAGATTGATGTTGCATTATAATTAAAGGATTTTAAAAACAATGATTTGTACATGGTTATAATTTGTGCAAATTGTGAGATCAGCACTTTGACTATGGGCATTTCAGTATTATATAATTTGTTTATCTTGCACAAAGCAAGACATCATCCAACAAATCATCACTGATAATCCAATCAGCATAGCTTCAACAGCTCCTGTTCATGGCCATTAATATCAAAGACCAGACTAATAAGCCATGTGATCCAACTCCAAGATCAAAAGTCAGAAGTTCTATACAGACATTGGACTAATGCATGTCTTTGAGAGGTTAAATATTGTATGCCCACCTAGAAATGCCAGTAGTAGCAGCACACACTTGAGCCAGGAAGTAACACAGTTTAAGAATGTCATCAGTTTATGATTTTCATGAAGAAGATGAAACAGAAGGGGCATGAAACAGTAGAGGCTGGTGTGACAGGAGAGAGTAAGTACAGTTAATATTGTTTTTAATGAATGCTATATACAACAGAATTTCTTAAAATATATCAATTGAGACACTTCATGATTAAAAAAGCCTTTACACAGAAAATAGAAATTACTGAACTATATTTCTACCTGAAACAATTTTAAAATAAAGATTTGTTTCTGTATACTGTGTCATATAAAGAAGCAAATTAAAGAAAGCATGATCTTTCATTTTGAAATTTCAATGAAAGGTTTAATTTTCAGTAAATAATAATAATTAGTTCAGGATAGATACACAAGGAAACAATGCAACAATCAAACAACCAGCCAGCCTTTTTTGCACTGTAATAAGCTGTTTCAGCTCCTTAAATACATTTCTAATTAATTTAAAATCCACAATATGTTAGTAAAATGTTCAGGTTTTTTCCAAGAAACTGACAAGGGTATGTATTAAGTATGTTTTTATTCATTTTTTCTTCTTCTTCTTCTTCTTCTAATAATAATAATAATAATAATAATAATAATAATAATGATAATTGTACTGTAAAGAGAAAGGAACATTCCTAATGCTGTTATTAATTGACACATAAAATATCTCATTTTTTGTAGGGTCTGATAGCTGTCATATCTACACTAAGGATATGCTCTCCTTCAGCACATGGTCTTTGACTCTCAGCAGACAAGGAAAGATTTGCATAAATCTTAATGACACAGATATTGATAATTATGTAAAAGTGAAATGTAAGTATATTTCTATATTTTACCAGACAATATTACCAAAATGTTTTTTTTCTTCTCCAGATTCTAGAAAGGGAGATAGAAAAATATTGTGTAACGTTATTGAATTTTGTGGACCAAAAACAGTTTTTCTATGGATATGTAATGCTGTTAAAACTGCAGATTAACTGGAAATGGTATTAATTTTTACCATGACAGAAAATATTCAAAATGTCTATCCAGACATGCAATAATGACAGAATTATATTATGTTATTATTTATTGATGGGTTGTATGCAGCAGTTCTAATCTCTGCTGAATACGTTTTCAAACCATATTATTAAGTTTTTGACCAAATCTCATATATATAGATGTATGATATATTTTTACACCAATATGCAATTTTGTGAGCCAGAAAAAGTCAGAATTCAAATTCATTCATTGCTGAGTAGTGACTGAGAATCCAATCTCTGAAATTAATTACACCACTGTTCACTAGAGAATCAAGCTGCTGTTCACTTGCTGACTGTGACTAGGTACATTCCAAAGAGTCAGGTTATAACAGTCTTAGTTGGTGAGACCTATATTGATAGTCACACACACACCCTCCAAATATTGTGTGAACATGATCACCTTTGAAGTTCACATTGTTAAGATAATTAATTTTTGATACACATGTACAAAAATAGAAACACTAATCAAAACTAATTTAATACTAGTATTAGAAGATTTAAATATTCTATAATTGATTATCAGTTGCCAACATTATGTGTTTGTCAAAAACTTGATCTGTCATTCACATCAATATAATATAGTGTATTAAAATTTCTCATCTCAAATGTGACCATACAACACAATTAATTATGAATTCAGACCTGTACAAGGAACATTTTGACAAACATAAAAATATAAAAGTTATGCATGTCAGGTTAAAGAAGTCTTTGGTTTTAAATTTGACTTAAAATAAATCATGTTTATTTTAGTTGGACTTTGCAGAATTGTCAATATTTTAGTTTTAACAGTCAATCTCCTGATTTATCACATGAAATATATGCATGAAAGAGATTAAGAGAGGATGATTTAAGATAAGTTGGTTTCAGATAGTGTATGTATAAGTTTAGAATTGAAGATGCTATTAAATCTTTTCTTACAGATCCAGATATAAATTACAAGTTTGGAACAGTTGAAGAATGTGGACTTAGTAGTGATGAAACATGTATAAAGGTAATTAACAAAAGCATATTAAATTCTCTTTTGCACATATACATTGCAAACTCTCTTGTTTAAAATGGTCCATACATTAAAACAGTTTGAACTAGACAATTTAGGATCAGTACATGTATATTATATTGTATACTTGATGTGAACATGCTGCACACCTCTTTTCATGGGTTGAGTCATTAGCATGTCTCCAAATTCCATTGAATTATACATTTTTACATTTCATCAATGATATAATTTTTATTTGTAACCTGATAGCAAAAATGCCAGTAATGAAGAATAATTATTTATAACAGATAATGAAATTTAAGTAATAAAAATATAGATCAAATTTGTATATTTTTTTAATGTTTTCCTTTATATTGATGTATTAGTTGGAAACAGAATAATGAATAAGAGTTAATGGTGTACTTGCTGGTGGATACATTTATAATCTGGGAAAGCTTTGTCACAAATGGACACAAACTGACCATTTTACATCAGTTTATTAATAAATTGTATGCAATTAAAATCTGTAATAACAGTTTTCAAGGTGTGCATTTTTGGAAACTAAAATGTGTGGCAAGCAAAACTGAACTGTAATTAATCCAATCTGCAAGTAGTTAATTCAATAACTACTTACCGGTAGTGTGTGATTATCAGTAGGTCATTGATTCCTGAGAATATATAGAGAACATGTGCAGAAAAATATGACTGTCAAAATTGTATTAAAAACCAGTATTAACATGCATTTTCCATGTTGCCATAATTTGATTTTGTGCAGCATTTATAATACCTGTGTTATATTTATTTTTCTAATTCAGTGGATAATAAAGGATTGTTAATATGGAATACTTTGTGTATATGCTTTTTGTGGATTTCATTGTCAGTATGCAAACAAACAAAAAAATTATAAATTGGCTCTTATGTGCCTTTATCTTTTTATAGTGTATTGGGGGTGCTGGATTTACAGTGGAATTGCTTTGGACAGATCATGTCATGAGTACTACACTGTTTTACAAACAGTTGGACTGCAGCAGTGTCACATATTTCTGTGAAAGTCTGAGCACATTTTTGAAGGTAATATGCTTTTTCATCAGTAAATACAGTGTCTTTACATTTGATTTCTGTAATTATAAAGGAAAGTAGTCACAATGAACTCAAGAGTCTTCCAAACCTGATCTCTATAAGTATCACACCCACTGAAAAGTCTGGAATACAAAATCGGTTCCATCCACCAATAGCTTAACTCATCTGTACATCAATGGTGGACCATATTTTGCTAATATTTTTAACTTTATAAACATTGATAAATATTTATGAGGTTGCCATGAAAACAAGTTCCAAATTTTTCAAAATCTATTTGTGGCTTTTATTTCAGTCTGATCTTGTTAACTTATTAAAGTTATTATGCGGTTTGTCACACACACATGCATTAAAATTGTATTAATGTTCTAGTACAGAGATTACCCCTGTGTGACAAAATCACAATGAAACTTTCAACAAATTTATCTGACATGCTTTGTTACAAGCTAACATTCTTGTTAGCATTGGAGTTCCAACTGAACCAGTGGCCTTGTGGTTAGAGCATCTGCCTTGGATGTGGGAGGTTGTGGTTTTGAACCCTTGCTGAGTTATACCAAAGACTTATAACAATGATACTAACAGCTGCATTGCTATTGCCCAGCATTAAGACAGTAGTGTTAGAATTCATTGGCCTGGTGTCAGGATAATGTAAATGGGTGGGACAGCATGCCACATGTCTTTTGTATGATGGCCCAATAATAGAAATCACTATAAACTGTCACACACCAGACATCGTAATGATATGACTGAACAATTATTAAAGATATGTAAAGCATTAAAATCACGCAAACACTCTTTGGAATTCCTATTCACTTATTTTTTTAGTTCCCACCCACCCCTCCAACAACCATCCCTGAAGATTAACTGGTTTGTCCCTAACATATATTAAGTTTTGACTAAGATTGTCCATATTTAACGAGTGCACTGTACTTTTGTAAGTAACTTAACATTTTACAAAGGGAATTCAGCTCTATGTGACGTTTGCGCTATATAACCTTTCAGCAACATTGACAAAAATAGCAAAAGTCTCTTTCTCAGACTATTTTACATTGCCTTTCTGCATGAAGCCTTGGTAGCATTTTTATAGAAGGACTTCTAACTCTAGTCAGATGAGATTTATCATGAATATTCATGCACATTTATAGAAGACTATAATTCATTGATGTATTGACTACAGTAAATGCTTCTCTGAAAAGCTTTATAATGTTTTCCATTGGTAGGAATTTGAGTTTCTTTCAAAATACCAAGAAAGGCATTTTAATCAAGTTATGATTGCTTAGCATGTTTTTTTATTATCTGCAGTGTGATTATGATTTTCATTATCTCCAATGTGATTATGTTTTTCAGAATGAGCAGAATGTTTTCATGCATGCGGCTCAGTCAAAGTTTATTGGAACATTTGAGGTTGATATACAGACCCTGCATTGTTCATCAAGCAAAACTGCTGTCAGAAGCATTGATCATAATTATGTCTGCAGGTTGTATATCAATGCAAAAGTTCTGGTACAAAATGGAAACTTCAAGGAATTTCCTCCTGCAATTGGAACTGTAGATGTTGGTGATGACTCGTTAGAATTGAATTTCAAGTCTGAAGGTATCGTTGATATTGTTGATGGCAACCATACCTTAATTACTCAAAACAGACTCTGCGGAGAGTTCAAAGACATACAGAGCCTGAGCAAAGTTTTACACAATTATTAATATGTGCATTTGAACTTGAAACAAAAAACCTTATGTCTGTGTTTACTGTTATATTTAAAGCTTCAGTCACTTGTCTTATCTGATGTCAGATTTAAAAATAATTGGATTACCAGGATATATACTTGATAATATGCTTTTTATTACTCTATCTGACCTAATTAACATAATCCAATATGTGCTTCCCATCTCTTTTTATGAAATATTCAAATAAAGACATAGTACCAATTACAAGCGTTTCATTTATTCATTTACATTCTTATTGCTTAGACAATTTGATGGTCGAAGAGATTATATATTTTAGCTGAACTTTATTTTTGTGCTGAAAATGTTTATGGTTCACTGAATGTCAAAGCCAATTAAGCTATTCCTTACAAAGATTTATATATACAGGAAACACATTGGCCAAAGTGTACTGAATTTTAAAGTTCCACAGGTAATGTCATGACATCATTTTATGGCAAAACTTGACCAAGCACAGATTGATATAATACATTTCAGAAAGACTAGTTCTAAATTTACATTTATAATAAGAATTTCTAAATGCCATGTGATATTATCATTACAAATTTGGGTATTTAAAAGCATTGTGGTACAGTAGAACATGTTTTCAAAGGCCACCCCTTCTGCCAAAAGAAAAGGTCTCTCAAAACAGGTCATAATCCTACATAATCAATAAGTCTGTGTATGGAAATTATGGTCTCTCATAACAGTGGTATCAAGACAGGTTTTACTGTATTATGTATTTACTAGACTATTCTGATTCTCTAACCTTATAAGAATCACTGGGATGGTTTGGTAGTCTCCCATTCATTAAATTTGAATGTTACACTCTACATTCTATGCTCAATTATGTACATTTTCAAATTACATGTAACATTAGTAGCCCAACAGATGACCTTATATGCTGGATCAGTGCAATGTGCAAGGATTTAAGATATAGGCATGAAACAATATAATGAGAGAGGAAATGTGAGAGGATGGCAGCAGATAGAGAGAAAGAGCAGAAATAATAGTTGGTCAAGTACATATAAGAAGATGGATATTTAGAAGGATTGATAACATATAAGGAAAACAAAGTACATTGCAAGATTGCAATTAACTGAACCATATACATGTAATTATAGACAGTTGTTGAAATCAGTTAGGCAGTTGAGATTGCAAATATTTTGTATTAAGTGTGACTGATTAGTCCCATGATGGGGAAAGAAACATGCTTAGATAATCACTTGCACAGTACACAAGGATCCATGGGAGAAAAACAGTGGTCATTGATCAGGTGGTCAACATCTGCAGGCAAACTTGATAGAAACTAGAGCAAGGAAAGGATGGGGTTTTGAAGTAGGTGGCCACTAAACTAGGTTTTGAGTGCTACTCCATTTGCAATTAAAAGGGTGCCATACAGCATGAGTCTACTGTATAAACACTTGTTCTGAAAGAAGGAAAGATTATTTTTCTATTTTCCAAGCTTTTATTTTAATTTTTCCAAATGCTGGCTGATCGTCCATTTGCAAAACATATTTCTCCAAAGCTTTGGTTTTTGCCTAGAGGTCATAAATGTACATTATGGTATGAGACATTGAGGTGAATAGCCAAATGTTGCTAATTAATTGCTTTTACGCTTTTTGATTATAACAGCCATACATGCAGCTTGTACTAAATGCTGTTGTTCACACTAGCCAAATTTTGGCTAAGGATACATTTATTCAAAATTTGGTCTTTGCCTAAAAGTCATACAGTACATTATGGAAAGGGACAATATTGCAGTTAGCCAAATTTTGGCTAAGCATTCATTTAGCCAAGATATGGTTTCAACCTAAAAGTGTGAACAACAGCTTTGTAGGAATTAGCCAAATTGGGCTAAAAGGACATTAGTTGAGTACCAGCCTCACTGAGTATGACAACAGGAATCCTTAGCCAAATTTTGGCTAAGAATTCATTTAGCCAAGATTTGGTTTCAGCCTAAGAGTGTGAAGAACAGCTTTGTAGGAATTAGCCAAATTGGGCTAAAAGGACATTAGTTGTGTACCAGCCTCACTGAGTATGGCAACAGGAATCCTTAGCCAAATTTTGGCTAATTTAAAACCTGCCTAGCTCCTTCCACAGACAGTAAAGCCATTGAATAGTTATGTACTATACATTGATCAAAAGCTCTTCAAAGATTCTCATTATGTGCCTTTTCTACTTTGGGTTAAGAGATTTTAGCCCATAGCAGAGGCCTGATTTGAGTAAATGGAAAAGCTCAAGTGAAATCGGAAGCTGTTCATATAATAAAGTATATTACATATAAGATTTGAATAATACATAATACAATGGGACCCATGACCATAGCTGCTTTGTAAAAGGTACAGTGTTATATTGTAGTACTTTATAGTGATGGAGTGCTGTAAAGTAGGGCATTTGATTTTCAGTTGATTACTATTGAAATGCTGGGTTACCTAACTTTAAGAAAATTAGTATTTCCATATACATAAGGCTGCAGAAGTTCAAAATGACTTTAAAATATGTATGTTGGTGGAAATTTTCTTGCATTACTCTTAGCTGAAAATCTGTCTGCAATTAAGGGTCATTAAAGAATGAAAATACTTTGCCACAAATTGACTTTCAAATAAAATCTGATAGGTATTTATACATTGATCACATTTGTGCTCATTGAAGATTATATATTTTTATTATCAAGCTCATAATGAAAAGGATATGTTTTTGAATGAATTTTGGCTAGACTGGTCATAAACCAGAAGGGCATACGGGATTATTATTTTGTCAAAGTGTTATAACTACTTTACCTTTAAGTTATTGTTTTTGGAGTATTGTCATAAAACATAACACCTACATTTATCTCAAGGTTTAATTGGTCCAGTATGAACATTGTGACACTAGAATATCCACTATGGCTGCTTCAGAGGCCATTTTGCAAATCTTGTTACTGCATCTGCTCTAGAATGGATGGTCAGATGAACAGAGGGTTTTCACTAAAAGACTTCTGATGATGTGACGATGGTCAAAATGAAAATGATGCTGTCAGATCTGAGGTCCAGTATGGCCACCACAGGAAATATCTTGATAATCTTCGGGGCCCCGAGTGGACGAGTGGTCTTAAGCGCTCTCCGTTATGGATCACTGCCATCTCACATCAGTTTGTGTGGTTTCGAGTCTCAGATTCAGCCAATGTGTGTATGTGAGAAAGCTTGCCGGTAGCTTCTCGTGGGTCATTGGTTTCCTTTCCTGTGGTTTTCCCTGGTTCTTCCTCCACCATTAATGCTGGCCGCCATGTATAGCCTAGCACGTGGTGAAAAATGGCTTTTAAACCCTACAACAGCAACAACTTGTTAATATTTCTATTGCTGCTTCTCCTGATGAAAGGTCACATTTACATGGGTTTTTCAACAGAAGACTTGTGGTGTCTTGCTGGTCTTTAAAAGGAAATGCTGCCACTTGCAGATTAAGGAAGGCCACAAAAGAATCCTTCTGGATAATTTTGCTGTTGCTGCTCCTGTGGAATGAATGTCCATATCAAGATTGGGTTTTCTTAACTAAAAGACTTCTTGTGTTGACTAGATGATCTAAAATGAAAATGGTGGCACTGAGACATCCAATTTGACCAGCACTCTGAAACATCCAGATAACCTTGTTATCAATCGTTCTCCTGAATGAGTGGTTATATTAAGCATTGAACTTTGATTGAAAGATTTTGATATCTACATTGTGGTTGGTTTTAAATGGAAAATGGTGCAAGTCTTTAATACAATATGGCCACCAATGCAGTCATCCTAAAAATCTTGTTATTGCTACTCCTTAAGAATGGAAACTCATATCAGCATGGGGTTTTCACCAGAAGACTATATATTGTGTCTAGTTATTATTTAATAAAGATTGTGTGCATATTTGATGATACAGTATGGTCAGCACAGCATCATAAAAGTATTGTTATTATGGCAGCCAAATCAGGAAATCATATTAATGTAGGTTTTCACCAGAATACTAATAATGATACCTAGTTGTTTGTGAGCATAATGGTGCTGATCTGAACTCAAGTATGACCACCATGGCAGCCATCCTCAAATATTTTATTGTTACTCCTTCCTCATGGAAAGTCATATGAACATGGGAGTTTTCCCAAGAAGACTTTTTGTGGACATGCGATATAGTACCACATGGAAGACATTGAATATTCTTTCAATTAGGGATGTTAAACAAACATCTGAAATCCGATTATCGGTATTGAAAACGATTATCGATTTTTGTTTTTACAAAACGATAAGCGAATTCAATATTTTTTACCATTTTTGTAGTGAAAATTTTAAAAAATGCCAGAAAAAAAATTCATTCATGCATTTGTTTAGTGTTTACATTTTAATACAATATGGCCAGCAGATAAGGTGTATTTGTTTAAAATTTGTGAGTGCTCCATGCAGCGTGTTTGTCAATGAATTCATTTATTGTTGAAGGATGTCAATAGTTAGTTGACCGACCGATCGCTAAGTTCTTTGATGTCCGAAATTGACAACAATAGACTGTTAATAGCTACAGTCTCTGTTGTTGAGGACTGGTCTCTGCTGGTTGTGTCTTTTCAAGTTTACAAATATGGCTGGTCGTATAAATAAATCTGATGTATGGGAAATTTTTGAAAAAATTTCATCAATCATGGCTCGCTGTAAACTATGTTCACAACAAATAAGTCGGAGCGGTGGTACTACTACTGGATTGCATGCACATTTGCGTAGCAAACATCCCGGATTTGCGGCTCCTTCAAATGTTCAGCCGCGATTAACAACATTTATTGGAACACAAAGAAACTGTCCTGATAGTCATCAAGAAAAATTTACTGCTGCTGCAGCAAAGTTTGTCGCTGAAAACATGCTACCAATTTCGATTGTTGAATCCAATTCCTTTCGTGATTTGACGGCTTTGGTGGAGCCACAATATCGTCCTCCATGCTGTCAGACGATGATGTAACGACTACAATGAAGAAGGCGCTAATGGCTAAATTGCAGACACATCTAGAAGAAAATGTCAAGGATATTGCCGTTACCACGGACATATGGACCAGTGTAACCAACAAAGCATACCTGAGCTTCACTGCCAGGTACATTGATCTAGACTGGACTATGAAGACGCCCATTCTTGCAACAATTCCAATGAATGACCGCCACATGCAAGCCATCATCGCTGAACATCTGGGAACTGTGGCTGAAGAATGGATTATAAAAGGTATAGTTGTTGCATGTGTCCATGATGGTGCTTCCAGTGTTAAAGATGTCGGTAGCGTGAATGGATGGTTGGATGTTCATTGTGTGGCACATAAATTGCAACTTTGCATTAATCATGCAATGGGCACCCATGCTGTCATGAATCATCAAATTCCCAAGTGTGTATCCGCTGCATCACGTTTAGTTGGACATTTGTCACATAGCCCAATGGCGGAGGGTGAGCTTATGAAACGACAGGTGTCCATGGACAAGGACAAGACACCACTCAAACTGATTCAGTATTGCAAGTCTCGTTGGAACAGTGTCTTTGACATGTTTAAAGGCTCTCACAACTCAGATGGCCTGTTGTGGTGGTTCTTAGTGACAGAAGCGTGACAAAAATGAACGATGCCAAAACACTGGATATGAAGGAGGAACATTGGCAACTGATTAGCGAACAACTCCCAGTCTTGAAGGCATTGCAGATCATGACCTCCGTCTTGTCAGCCGAACTCCAACCTTCAGCCTCTTGTATTTTTCCAATGTTATGGGGTCTCATCAAGAATCATCTAATCATTAAAGAAGAAGATTCTAAGACTTTGGGAGAATTCAAGACTGACGTTGCTAAGAATATTTCACAACGGTTTGGCATGGAATGCGACGAAACAGCAACAAATGAATGCGTCGTTGCATCAATCCTCGATCCAATGTACAAACATCTTCCCGGATTTGATGACAACTTCAAGAAACTGGCGTATGATAATGTCCGCCATCTACTCAGACAGATGCCAGCTGACCTTGAACATCCTTCGACTAGTGGTGATGCAACCAGCTCTGAACCGCCAACAAAACGATCTCAACCAAATCATGCGTCAGTTATGTTTCTGTTGGGTGATAGTGCATCACAGCAGGCATTGAATGACTGTGACTTTGAACATTATATCAAATCGCCATGGACGACGACTTCAACGGAAACAGCACTGGAGTGGTGGAAACATAATGAGAAACTGTTTCCGAAAACAGCCAGTCTTGCCAGGAAATTCTTGTGTATTCCGGCGACATCGATACTATCAGAGAGATTATTTTCAGCCACTGGACGTTTGATAAGCGATCAACGTAACCGGCTCCTTCCAGAACATGCAGATTCGTTAGTTTTTTTTAATAAGAACCAGGACTTGTTCGATATGTAAACTAATTTGGATTTAATAGTTTGACTTACTTTTTTTTTTAATCTATGGACAATTTTTATCTATGGTTTGTTTATTGACTTTATTCCTGTTTCCTGTTTTTTATTGCCAGCAGGATCGCAACTCGTAAATTTATGTTTTATTTGTGCTGTTTAATAGTTAATAAGTTTTTTATATAAATATACAGTATTTATTATGTTTATTTAAATCTCTAAGTAGAAAATATATTAATCGGCGTTGTCACTGTTTCGCGTCAGTTTGCGCGTATGTACCTTAATGCATACAGTAACTTGCATTATAAGATTATATTTTTATGAAGGCCAATACAAACCGATAATCGGTTTAAAATCGGATTGTTACAATCGATAATCGGTTTGCCAGAAAAACCGATATTAACAACCCTAGTTTCATTAAATCATTTGAATCAAATAGTCATTTGGATTTTTTTCAAAGTTTTTAATGGGGTCAAGTTTATCGTAAATTAAAATGCTACCAATTTTACATCCAAAATGGCTGTTTCATCAGCTAATTTGAAAATCTTATTTGCACATGAATGGCAGGGTGGTGTTCAACACTGCATTTAACAAAAAGAAATAGTCCTATCTAGAATTCCTGGCTATTCATTTTTCCAATAGAGTGGCAGTCCCTTTGAGGGACTATTGTTTACATGTGGTGTTGGGCCAAAGTTTCACTGTGCCATGAGATGTCAACATTTTATTGATGTTATGATGCCATAAAGCTGTTACCTGCTGTGAGATTTGTATGGATATTGTTGAGTATACTGGTACTGTGGCCAGGTAGATTTTGAGATTTGTATGGATATAGTGGAGTATATTAGTACTGTGGCCAGGTAGATTTTGAGATTTGTATGGACATAGTTGAGTAATCTAATACTCTGGCCAGGTAGATTTTGAGATTTTTTATTGATATATATAGTTCAGAATACTAGTACTGTGGCCAGGTAGATTTTGAGATTTGTATGGATATAGTTGAATAATCTAATACTCTGGCCAGGTAGATTTTGAGATTTTTTATTGATATAGTTCAGAATACTAGTACTCTGGCCAGGTAGATTTTACTCATGCCTGAAGACTAATAGAAGAGTGTAACTTAACCTGGTGAGTGTAGTGCAACCCGAGTCAGATTTTTAAGCTGGCATATGTCACTTAATGACACCTACAGCTAAAATGTAAATGGTCACTGAATTTTGTGGGTATCATTACACATGTAGGAATACATTGTACTGAAACATTTATCAAATGTCTTTCTTTTAACAAATCTTCTATTGTATGATCCTTTTGCAGCGAGAGGAAACAGTTTTGATTTTATGAAATAAAACTTTCTTTTCAATAGTACAAAGTCAGAATGAGGTATCTTCAGAGTCGCACACTTTGGGGACCTTGACCGTGGACATGGGATCTCCAGCTTTCACAGTGTCTGCTAATATGCCTCGTCAGCCAGAGATATCCATGTCCCATAGCTCAGGTCAAGTGGCCTTAAGGTCTTTGTATCCGGTCCCTGGAAGAGAAGCAACATGCACAAACCCGTCACATGAATTGATGATGACCGTAGTATGTGAAGAAAATGCTGAAGAAATCTTATGCAGGAAACAAGCTTCTGAGAAAAGTGAAACTAGAGGTAATCCTATGAATGTACAGTACTCCCTCAGTATAATGATATGTATGGGAGGCATGGAGTAGGCTTCGTTATAGGGAAACTGTCATATAATAAAGTACATTATATATAAGATTTGAATAGTACATAATACAATGGGACCCATGACCATAGCTGCTTTGTAAAAGGTACAGTGTTATATTGTAGTACTTTATAGTGATGGAGTGCTGTAAAGTAGGGCATTTGATTTTCAGTTGATTACTATTGAAATGCTGGGTTACCTAACTTTAAGAAAATTAGTATTTCCATATACATAAGGCTGCAGAAGTTCAAAATGACTTGAAAATATGTATGTTGGTGGAAATTTTCTTGCATTACTCTTAGCTGAAAATCTGTCTGCAATTAAGGGTCATTAAAGAATGAAAATACTTTGCCACTAATTGACTTTCAAATAAAATCTGATAAGTATTTATACATTGATCACATTTGTGCTCATTGAAGATTATATATTTTTATTATCAAGCTCATAATGAAAAGGATATGTTTTCGAATGAATTTTGGCTAGACTGGTCATAAACCAGAAGGGCATACGGGATTATTATTTTGTCAAAGTGTTATAACTACTTTACCTTTAAGTTATTGTTTTTGGAGTATTGTCATAAAACATAACACCTACATTTATCTCAAGGTTTAATTGGTCCAGTATGAACATTGTGACACTAGAATATCCACTATGGCTGCTTCAGAGGCCATTTTGCAAATCTTGTTACTGCATCTGCTCTAGAATGGATGGTCAGATGAACAGAGGGTTTTCACTAAAAGACTTCTGATGATGTGACGATGGTCAAAATGAAAATGATGCTGTCAGATCTGAGGTCCAGTATGGCCACCACAGGAAATATCTTGATAATCTTCTGGGTCCCGAGTGGACGAGTGGTCTTAAGCGCTCTCCGTTATGGATCTGAGAAAGCTTGCCTGTAACTTCTCGTGGGTCATTGGTTTCCTTTCCTTGGGGTTTTCCCTGGTTCTTCCTCCACCATTAATGCTGGCCTCCATGTATAGCCTAGCGCGTGGTGAAAAATGGCGTTAAAACCCTACAACAGCAACAACTTGTTAATATTTCTATTGCTGCTTCTCCTGATGAAAGGTCACATTTACATGGCTTTTTCAACAGAAGACTTGTGGTGTGTTGCTGGTCTTTAAAAGGAAATGCTGCCACTTGCAGATTAATGAAGGCCACGAAAGAATCCTTCTGGATAATTTTGCTGTTGCTGCTCCTGTGGAATGAATGTCCATATCAAGATTGGGTTTTCTTAACTAAAAGACTTCTTGTGTTGACTAGTTGATCCAAAATGAAAATGGTGGCACTGAGACATCCAATTTGACCAGCACTGTGAAACATCCAGATAACCTTGTTATCAATCGTTCTCCTGAATGAGTGGTTATATTAAGCATTGAACTTTGATTGAAAGATTTTGATATCTACATTGTGGTTGGTTTTAAATGGCAAATGGTGCAAGTCTTTAATACAATATGGCCACCAATGCAGTCATCCTAAAAATCTTGTTATTGCTACTCCTCAAGAATGGAAACTCATATCAGCATGGGGTTTTCACCAGAAGACTATATATTGTGTCTGGTTATTATTTAATAAAGATTGTGTGCATATTTGATGATACAGTATGGTCAGCACAGCATCATAAAAGTATTGTTATTATGGCAGCCAAATCAGGAAATCATATTAATGTAGGTTTTCACCAGAAGACTAATAATGATACCTAGTTGTTTGTGAGCATAATGGTGCTGATCTGAACTCAAGTATGACCACCATGGCAGTCATCCTCAAATATTTTATTGTTACTCCTTCCTCATGGAAAGTCATATGAACATGGGAGTTTTCCCAAGAAGACTTTTTGTGGACATGCGATATAGTACCACATGGAAGACATTGAATATTCTTTCAATTAGGGATGTTAAACAAACATCTGAAATCCGATTATCGGTATTGAAAATGATTATCGATTTTTGTTTTTACAAAACGATAATCGAATTCAATATTTTTTACCATTTTTGTAGTGAAAATTTTAAAAAATGCCAGAAAAAAAATTCATTCATGCATTTGTTTAGTGTTTACATTTTAATACAATATGGCCAGCAGATAAGGTGTATTTGTTTAAAATTTGTGAGTGCTCCATGCAGCGTGTTTGTCAATGAATTCATTTATTGTTGAAGGATGTCAATAGTTAGTTGACCGACCGATCGCTAAGTTCTTTGATGTCCGAAATTGACAACAATAGACTGTTAATAGCTACAGTCTCTGTTGTTGAGGACTGGTCTCTGCTGGTTGTGTCTTTTCAAGTTTACAAATATGGCTGGTCGTATAAATAAATCTGATGTATGGGAAAACTTTGAAAAAATTTCATCAATCATGGCTCGCTGTAAACTATGTTCACAACAAATAAGTCGGAGCGGTGGTACTACTACTGGATTGCATGCACATTTGCGTAGCAAACATCCCGGATTTGCGGCTCCTTCAAATGTTCAGCCGCGATTAACAACATTTATTGGAACACAAAGAAACTGTCCTGATAGTCATCAAGAAAAATTTACTGCTGCTGCAGCAAAGTTTGTCGCTGAAAACATGCTACCAATTTCGATTGTTGAATCCAATTCCTTTCGTGATTTGACGGCTTTGGTGGAGCCACAATATCGTCCTCCATGCCGTCAGACGATGATGTCACGACTGACTACAATGAAGAAGACGCTAATGGCTAAATTGCAGACACATCTAGAAGAAAATGTCAAGGATATTGCCGTTACCACGGACATATGGACCAGTGTAACCAACGAAGCATACCTGAGCTTCACTGCCAGGTACATTGATCTAGACTGGACTATGAAGACGCCCATTCTTGCAACAATTCCAATGAATGACCGCCACATGCAAGCCATCATCGCTGAACATCTGGGAACTGTGGCTGAAGAATGGGCTATAAAAGGTATAGTTGTTGCACGTGTCCATGATGGTGCTTCCAGTGTTAAAGATGTCGGTAGCGTGAATGGATGGTTGGATGTTCATTGTGTGGCACATAAATTGCAACTTTGCATTAATCATGCAATGGGCACCCAATGCTGTCATGAATCATCAAATTCCCAAGTGTGTATCCGCTGCATCACGTTTAGTTGGACATTTGTCACATAGCCCAATGGCGGAGGGTGAGCTTATGAAACGACAGGTGTCCATGGACAAGGACAAGACACCACTCAAACTGATTCAGTACTGCAAGTCTCGTTGGAACAGTGTCTTTGACATGTTTAAAGGCTCTCACAACTCAGATGGCCTGTTGTGGTGGTTCTTAGTGACAGAAGCGTGACAAAAATGAACGATGCCAAAACACTGGATATGAAGGAGGAACATTGGCAACTGATTAGCGAACAACTCCCGGTCTTGAAGGCGTTGCAGATCATGACCTCCGTCTTGTCAGCCGAACTCCAACCTTCAGCCTCTTGTATTTTTCCAATGTTATGGGGTCTCATCAAGAATCATCTAATCATTAAAGAAGAAGATTCTAAGACTTTGGGAGAATTCAAGACTGACGTTGCTAAGAATATTTCACAACGGTTTGGCATGGAACGCGACGAAACAGCAACAAATGAATGCGTCGTTGCATCAATCCTCGATCCAATGTACAAACATCTTCCCGGATTTGATGACAACTTCAAGAAACTGGCGTATGATAATGTCCGCCATCTACTCAGACAGATGCCAGCTGACCTTGAACATCCTTCGACTAGTGGTGAAGCAACCAGCTCTGAACCGCCAACAAAACGATCTCGACCAAATCATGTGTCAGTTATGTTTCTGCTGGGTGATAGTGCATCACAGCAGGCATTGAATGACTGTGACTTTGAACATTATATCAAATCGCCATGGACGACGACTTCAATGGAAACAGCACTGGAGTGGTGGAAACATAATGAGAAACTGTTTCCGAAAACAGCCAGTCTTGCCAGGAAATTCTTGTGTATTCCGGCGACATCGATACTATCAGAGAGATTATTTTCAGCCACTGGATGTTTGATAAGCGATCAACGTAACCGGCTCCTTCCAGAACATGCAGATTCGTTAGTTTTTTTTTAATAAGAACCAGGACTTGTTCGATATGTAAACTAATTTGGATTTAATAGTTTGACTTACTTTTTTTTTAATCTATGGACAATTTTTATCTATGGTTTGTTTATTGACTTTATTCCTGTTTCCTGTTTTTTATTGCCAGCAGGATCGCAACTCGTAAATTTATGTTTTATTTGTGCTGTTTAATAGTTAATAAGTTTTTTATATAAATATACAGTATTTATTATGTTTATTTAAATCTCTAAGTAGAAAATATATTAATCGGCGTTGTCACTGTTTCGCGTCAGTTTGCGCGTATGTACCTTAATGCATACAGTAACTTGCATTATAAGATTATATTTTTATGAAGGCCAATACAAACCGATAATCGGTTTAAAATCGGATTGTTACAATCGATAATCGGTTTGCCAGAAAAACCGATATTAACAACCCTAGTTTCATTAAATCATTTGAATCAAATAGTCATTTAGATTTTTTTCAAAGTTTTTAATGGGGTCAAGTTTATCGTAAATTAAAATGCTACCAATTTTACATCCAAAATGGCTGTTTCATCAGCTAATTTGAAAATCTTATTTGCACATGAATGGCAGGGTGGTGTTTAACACTGCATTTAACAAAAAGAAATAGTCCTATCTAGAATTCCTGGCTATTCATTTTTCCAATAGAGTGGCAGTCCCTTTGAGGGACTCGTGTTTACATGTGGTGTTGGGCCAAAGTTTCACTGTGCCATGAGATGTCAACATTTTATTGATGTTATGATGCCATAAAGCTGTTACCTGCTGTGAGATTTGTATGGATATTGTTGAGTATACTGGTACTGTGGCCAGGTAGATTTTGAGATTTGTATGGATATAGTGGAGTATATTAGTACTGTGGCCAGGTAGATTTTGAGATTTGTATGGACATAGTTGAGTAATCTAATACTCTGGCCAGGTAGATTTTGAGATTTTTTATTGATATATATAGTTCAGAATACTAGTACTGTGGCCAGGTAGATTTTGAGATTTGTATGGATATAGTTGAGTAATCTAATACTCTGGCCAGGTAGATTTTGAGATTTTTTATTGATATAGTTCAGAATACTAGTACTCTGGCCAGGTAGATTTTACTCATGCCTGAAGACTAATAGAAGAGTGTAACTTAACCTGGTGAGTGTAGTGCAACCCGAGTCAGATTTTTCAGCTGGCATATGTCACTTAATGACACCTACAGCTAAAATGTAAATGGTCACTGAATTTTGTGGGTATCATTACACATGTAGGAATACATTGTACTGAAACATTTATCAAATGTCTTTCTTTTAACAAATCTTCTATTGTATGATCCTTTTGCAGCGAGAGGAAACAGTTTTGATTTTTTGAAATCAAACTTTCTTTTCAATAGTACAAAGTCAGAATGAGGTATCTTCAGAGTCACACACTTTGGGGACCTTGACCGTGGACATGGGATCTCCAGCTTTCACAGTGTCTGCTAATATGCCTCGTCAGCCAGAGATATCCATGGCCCATAGCTCAGGTCAAGTGGCCTTAAGGTCTTTGTATCCGGTCCCTGGAAGAGAAGCAACATGCACAAACCCGTCACATGAATTGATGATGACCGTAGTATGTGAAGAAAATGCTGAAGAAATCTTATGCAGGAAACAAGCTTCTGAGAAAAGTGAAACTAGAGGTAATCCTATGAATGTACAGTACTCCCTCAGTATAATGATATGTATGGGAGGCATGGAGTAGGCTTCGTTATAGGGAAACTGTCATATAATAAAGTACATTATATATAAGATTTGAATAGTACATAATACAATGGGACCCATGACCATAGCTGCTTTGTAAAAGGTACAGTGTTATATTGTAGTACTTTATAGTGATGGAGTGCTGTAAAGTAGGGCATTTAATTTTCAGTTGATTACTATTGAAATGCTGGGTTACCTAACTTTAAGAAAATTAGTATTTCCATATACATAAGGCTGCAGAAGTTCAAAATGACTTTAAAATATGTATGTTGGTGGAAATTTTCTTGCATTACTCTTAGCTGAAAATCTGTCTGCAATTAAGGGTCATTAAAGAATGAAAATACTTTGCCACTAATTGACTTCCAAATAAAATCTGATAAGTATTTATACATTGATCACATTTGTGCTCATTGAAGATTATATATTTTTATTATCAAGCTCATAATGAAAAGGATATGTTTTTGAATGAATTTTGGCTAGACTGGGTCATAAACCAGAAGGGCATACGGGATTATTATTTTGTCAAAGTGTTATAACTACTTTACCTTTAAGTTATTGTTTTTGGAGTATTGTCATAAAACTTGACACCTACATTTATCTCAAGGTTTAATTGGTCCAGTATGAACATTGTGACGCTAGAATATCCACTATGGCTGCTTCAGAGGCCATTTTGCAAATCTTGTTACTGCATCTGCTCTAGAATGGATGGTCAGATGAACAGAGGGTTTTCACTAAAAGACTTCTGATGATGTGACGATGGTCAAAATGAAGATGATGCTGTCAGATCTGAGGTCCAGTATGGCCACCACAGGAAATATCTTGATAATCTTCGGGGCCCCGAGTGGACTTAAGCGCTCTCCATTATGGATCACTGCCATCTCACATCAGTTTGTGTGGTTTCGAGTCTCAGATTCAGCCAATGTGTGTATGTGAGAAAGCTTGCCTGTAGCTTCTCGTGGGTCATTGGTTTCCTTTCCTGGGGTTTTCCCTGGTTCTTCCTCCACCATTAATGCTGGCCGCTATGTATAGCCCAGTGCGTGGTGAAAAATGGCTTTTAAACCCTACAACAGCAACAACTTGTTAATATTTCTATTGCTGCTTCTCCTGATGAAAGGTCACATTTACATGGGTTTTTCAACAGAAGACTTGTGGTGTCTTGCTGGTCTTTAAAAGGAAATGCTGCCACTTGCAGATTAAGGAAGGCCACAAAAGAATCCTTCTGGATAATTTTGCTGTTGCTGCTCCTGTGGAATGAATGTCCATATCAAGATTGGGTTTTCTTAACTAAAAGACTTCTTGTGTTGACTAGATGATCCAAACTGAAAATGGTGGCACTGAGACATCCAATTTGACCAGCACTGTGAAATATCCAGATAACCTTGTTATCAATCATTCTCCTGAATGAGTGGTTATATTAAGCATAGAACTTTGATTGAAAGATTTTGATATCTACATTGTGGTTGGTTTTAAATGGAAAATGGTGCAAGTCTTTAATACAATATGGCCACCAATGCAGTCATCCTAAAAATCTTGTTATTGCTACTCCTCAAGCATGGAAACTCATATCAGCATGGGGTTTTCACCAGAAGACAATATATTGTGTCTAGTTATTATTTAATAAAGATTGTGTGCATATTTGATGATACAGTATGGTCAGCACAGCATCATAAAAGTATTGCCATTATGGCAGCCAAATCAGGAAATCATACTAATGTAGGTTTTCACCAGAATACTAATAATGATACCTAGTTGTTTGTGAGCATAATGGTTCTGATCTGAACTCAAGTATGACCAACATGGCAGCCATCCTCAAATATTTTATTGTTACTCCTTCCTCATGGAAAGTCATATGAACATGGAAGTTTTCCCAAGAAGACTTTTTGTGGACATGCGATACGTTACCACATGGAAGGCATTGAATATTGTTTCAATAAATCATTTGAATCAAATAGTCATTTGGATTTTTTTCAAAGTTTTTAATGGGGTCAAGTTTATCGTAAATTAAAATGCTACCAATTTTACATCCAAAATGGCTGTTTCATCAGCTAATTTGAAAATCTTATTTGCACAGGAATGGCAGGGTGGTGTTCAACACTGCATTTAACAAAAAGAAATAGTCCTATCTAGAATTCCTGGCTATTCATTTTTCCAATAGAGTGGTAGTCCCTTTGAGGGACTCGTGTTTACATGTGGTGTTGGGCGAAAGTTTCACTGTGCCATGAGATGTCAACATTTTATTGATGTTATGATGCCATAAAGCTGTTACCTGCTGTGAGATTTGTATGGCTATTGTTGAGTATACTGGTACTGTGGCCAGGTAGATTTTGAGATTTGTATGGATATAGTGGAGTATATTAGTACTGTGGCCAGGTAGATTTTGAGATTTGTATGGATATAGTTGAGTAATCTAATACTCTGGCCAGGTAGATTTTGAGATTTTTTATTGATATAGTTCAGAATACTAGTACTCTGGCCAGGTAGATTTTACTCATGCCTGAAGACTAATAGAAGAGTGTAACTTAACCTGGTGAGTGTAGTGCAACCTGAGTCAGATTTTTAAGCTAGCATATGTTACTTAATGACACCTACAGTTAAAATGTAAATGGTCACTGAATTTTGTGGGTATCATTACACATGTAGGAATACATTGTACTGAAACATTTATCAAATGTCTTTCTTTTTACAAATCTTCTATTGTATGATCCTTTTGCAGCGAGAGGAAATAGTTTTGATTTTTTGAAATCAAACTTTCTTTTCAATAGTACAAAGTCAGAATGAGGTATCTTCAGAGTCGCACACTTTGGGGACCTTGACCATGGACATGGGATCTCCAGCTTTCACAGTGTCTGCTAATATGCCTCGTCAGCCAGAGATATCCATGGCCTATAGCTCAGGTCAAGTGGCCTTAAGGTCTTTGTATCCGGTCCCTGGAAGAGAAGCAACATGCGAAAACCCGTCACATGAATTGATGATGGCCGTAGTATGTGAAGAAAATGCTGAAGAAATCTTATGCAGGAAACAAGCTTCTGAGAAAAGTGAAACTAGAGGTAATCCTATGAATGTACAGTACTCCCTCAGTATAATGATATGTATGGGAGGCATGGAGTAGGCTTCCTTATAAGGAAACTGCCATATAATAAAGTATATTACATATAAGATTTGAATAATACATAATACAATGGGACCCATGACCATAGCTGCTTTGTAAAAGGTACAGTGTTATATTGTAGTACTTTATAGTGATGGAGTGCTGTAAAGTAGGGCATTTGATTTTCAGTTGATTACTATTGAAATGCTGGGTTACTGAACTTTAAGAAAATTAGTATTTCCATATACATAAGGCTGCAGAAGTTCAAAATGACTTTAAAATATGTATGTTGGTGGAAATTTTCTTGCATTACTCTTAGCTGAAAATCTGTCTGCAATTAAGGGTCATTAAAGAATGAAAATACTTTGCCACTAATTAACTTTCAAATAAAATCTGATAAGTATTTATACATTGATCACATTTGTGCTCATTGAAGATTATATATTTTTATTATCAAGCTCATAATGAAAAGGATATGTTTTTGAATGCATTTTTTTCTAGACTGGGTCATAAACCAGAAGGGCATACGGGATTATTATTTTGTCAAAGTGTTATAACTACTTTACCTTTAAGTTATTGTTTTTGGAGTATTGTCATAAAACTTGACACCTACATTTATCTCAAGGTTTAATTGGTCCAGTATGAACATTGTGACGCTAGAATATCCACTATGGCTGCTTCAGAGGCCATTTTGAAAATCTTGTTACTGCATCTGCTCTAGAATGGATGGTCAGATGAACAGAGGGTTTTCACTAAAAGACTTCTGATGATGTGACGATGGTCAAAATGAAAATGATGCTGTCAGATCTGAGGTCCAGTATGGCCACCACAGGAAATATCTTGATAATCTTCGGGGCCCCGAGTGGACTTAAGCGCTCTCCATTATGGATCACTGCCATCTCACATCAGTTTGTGTGGTTTCGAGTCTCAGATTCAGCCAATGTGTGTATGTGAGAAAGCTTGCCTGTAGCTTCTCGTGGGTCATTGGTTTCCTTTCCTGGGGTTTTCCCTGGTTCTTCCTCCACCATTAATGCTGGCCGCTATGTATAGCCCAGTGCGTGGTGAAAAATGGCTTTTAAACCCTACAACAGCAACAACTTGTTAATATTTCTATTGCTGCTTCTCCTGATGAAAGGTCACATTTACATGGGTTTTTCAACAGAAGACTTGTGGTGTCTTGCTGGTCTTTAAAAGGAAATGCTGCCACTTGCAGATTAAGGAAGGCCACAAAAGAATCCTTCTGGATAATTTTGCTGTTGCTGCTCCTGTGGAATGAATGTCCATATCAAGATTGGGTTTTCTTAACTAAAAGACTTCTTGTGTTGACTAGATGATCCAAACTGAAAATGGTGGCACTGAGACATCCAATTTGACCAGCACTGTGAAATATCCAGATAACCTTGTTATCAATCATTCTCCTGAATGAGTGGTTATATTAAGCATTGAACTTTGATTGAAAGATTTTGATATCTACATTGTGGTTGGTTTTAAATGGAAAATGGTGCAAGTCTTTAATACAATATGGCCACCAATGCAGTCATCCTAAAAATCTTGTTATTGCTACTCCTCAAGCATGGAAACTCATATCAGCATGGGGTTTTCACCAGAAGACAATATATTGTGTCTAGTTATTATTTAATAAAGATTGTGTGCATATTTGATGATACAGTATGGTCAGCACAGCATCATAAAAGTATTGCCATTATGGCAGCCAAATCAGGAAATCATACTAATGTAGGTTTTCACCAGAATACTAATAATGATACCTAGTTGTTTGTGAGCATAATGGTTCTGATCTGAACTCAAGTATGACCAACATGGCAGCCATCCTCAAATATTTTATTGTTACTCCTTCCTCATGGAAAGTCATATGAACATGGAAGTTTTCCCAAGAAGACTTTTTGTGGACATGCGATACGTTACCACATGGAAGACATTGAATATTGTTTCAATAAATCATTTGAATCAAATAGTCATTTGGATTTTTTTCAAAGTTTTTAATGGGGTCAAGTTTATCGTAAATTAAAATGCTACCAATTTTACATCCAAAATGGCTGTTTCATCAGCTAATTTGAAAATCTTATTTGCACAGGAATGGCAGGGTGGTGTTCAACACTGCATTTAACAAAAAGAAATAGTCCTATCTAGAATTCCTGGCTATTCATTTTTCCAATAGAGTGGTAGTCCCTTTGAGGGACTCGTGTTTACATGTGGTGTTGGGCGAAAGTTTCACTGTGCCATGAGATGTCAACATTTTATTGATGCTATGATGCCATAAAGCTGTTACCTGCTGTGAGATTTGTATGGCTATTGTTGAGTATACTGGTACTGTGGCCAGGTAGATTTTGAGATTTGTATGGATATAGTTGAGTAATCTAATACTCTGGTCAGGTAGATTTTGAGATTTTTTATTGATATAGTTCAGAATACTAGTACTCTGGCCAGGTAGATTTTACTCATGCCTGAAGACTAATAGAAGAGTGTAACTTAACCTGGTGAGTGTAGTGCAACCTGAGTCAGATTTTTAAGCTAGCATATGTTACTTAATGACACCTACAGTTAAAATGTAAATGGTCACTGAATTTTGTGGGTATCATTACACATGTAGGAATACATTGTACTGAAACATTTATCAAATGTCTTTCTTTTTACAAATCTTCTATTGTATGATCCTTTTGCAGCGAGAGGAAATAGTTTTGATTTTTTGAAATCAAACTTTCTTTTCAATAGTACAAAGTCAGAATGAGGTATCTTCAGAGTCGCACACTTTGGGGACCTTGACCATGGACATGGGATCTCCAGCTTTCACAGTGTCTGCTAATATGCCTCGTCAGCCAGAGATATCCATGGCCTATAGCTCAGGTCAAGTGGCCTTAAGGTCTTTGTATCCGGTCCCTGGAAGAGAAGCAACATGCGAAAACCCGTCACATGAATTGATGATGGCCGTAGTATGTGAAGAAAATGCTGAAGAAATCTTATGCAGGAAACAAGCTTCTGAGAAAAGTGAAACTAGAGGTAATCCTATGAATGTACAGTACTCCCTCAGTATAATGATATGTATGGGAGGCATGGAGTAGGCTTCCTTATAAGGAAACTGCCATATAATAAAGTATATTACATATAAGATTTGAATAATACATAATACAATGGGACCCATGACCATAGCTGCTTTGTAAAAGGTACAGTGTTATATTGTAGTACTTTATAGTGATGGAGTGCTGTAAAGTAGGGCATTTGATTTTCAGTTGATTACTATTGAAATGCTGGGTTACTGAACTTTAAGAAAATTAGTATTTCCATATACATAAGGCTGCAGAAGTTCAAAATGACTTTAAAATATGTATGTTGGTGGAAATTTTCTTGCATTACTCTTAGCTGAAAATCTGTCTGCAATTAAGGGTCATTAAAGAATGAAAATACTTTGCCACTAATTAACTTTCAAATAAAATCTGATAAGTATTTATACATTGATCACATTTGTGCTCATTGAAGATTATATATTTTTATTATCAAGCTCATAATGAAAAGGATATGTTTTTGAATGCATTTTTTTCTAGACTTGGTCATAAACCAGAAGGGCATACGGGATTATTATTTTGTCAAAGTGTTATAACTACTTTACCTTTAAGTTATTGTTTTTGGAGTATTGTCATAAAACTTGACACCTACATTTATCTCAAGGTTTAATTGGTCCAGTATGAACATTGTGACGCTAGAATATCCACTATGGCTGCTTCAGAGGCCATTTTGAAAATCTTGTTACTGCATCTGCTCTAGAATGGATGGTCAGATGAACAGAGGGTTTTCACTAAAAGACTTCTGATGATGTGACGATGGTCAAAATGAAAATGATGCTGTCAGATCTGAGGTCCAGTATGGCCACCACAGGAAATATCTTGATAATCTTCGGGGCCCCGAGTGGACTTAAGCGCTCTCCATTATGGATCACTGCCATCTCACATCAGTTTGTGTGGTTTCGAGTCTCAGATTCAGCCAATGTGTGTATGTGAGAAAGCTTGCCTGTAGCTTCTCGTGGGTCATTGGTTTCCTTTCCTGGGGTTTTCCCTGGTTCTTCCTCCACCATTAATGCTGGCCGCTATGTATAGCCCAGTGCGTGGTGAAAAATGGCTTTTAAACCCTACAACAGCAACAACTTGTTAATATTTCTATTGCTGCTTCTCCTGATGAAAGGTCACATTTACATGGGTTTTTCAACAGAAGACTTGTGGTGTCTTGCTGGTCTTTAAAAGGAAATGCTGCCACTTGCAGATTAAGGAAGGCCACAAAAGAATCCTTCTGGATAATTTTGCTGTTGCTGCTCCTGTGGAATGAATGTCCATATCAAGATTGGGTTTTCTTAACTAAAAGACTTCTTGTGTTGACTAGATGATCCAAACTGAAAATGGTGGCACTGAGACATCCAATTTGACCAGCACTGTGAAATATCCAGATAACCTTGTTATCAATCATTCTCCTGAATGAGTGGTTATATTAAGCATAGAACTTTGATTGAAAGATTTTGATATCTACATTGTGGTTGGTTTTAAATGGAAAATGGTGCAAGTCTTTAATACAATATGGCCACCAATGCAGTCATCCTAAAAATCTTGTTATTGCTACTCCTCAAGCATGGAAACTCATATCAGCATGGGGTTTTCACCAGAAGACAATATATTGTGTCTAGTTATTATTTAATAAAGATTGTGTGCATATTTGATGATACAGTATGGTCAGCACAGCATCATAAAAGTATTGCCATTATGGCAGCCAAATCAGGAAATCATACTAATGTAGGTTTTCACCAGAATACTAATAATGATACCTAGTTGTTTGTGAGCATAATGGTTCTGATCTGAACTCAAGTATGACCAACATGGCAGCCATCCTCAAATATTTTATTGTTACTCCTTCCTCATGGAAAGTCATATGAACATGGAAGTTTTCCCAAGAAGACTTTTTGTGGACATGCGATACGTTACCACATGGAAGACATTGAATATTGTTTCAATAAATCATTTGAATCAAATAGTCATTTGGATTTTTTTCAAAGTTTTTAATGGGGTCAAGTTTATCGTAAATTAAAATGCTACCAATTTTACATCCAAAATGGCTGTTTCATCAGCTAATTTGAAAATCTTATTTGCACAGGAATGGCAGGGTGGTGTTCAAGACTGCATTTAACAAAAAGAAATAGTCCTATCTAGAATTCCTGGCTATTCATTTTTCCAATCGAGTGGCAGTCCCTTTGAGGGACTCGTGTTTACATGTGGTGTTGGGCGAAAGTTTCACTGTGCCATGAGATGTCAACATTTTATTGATGTTATGATGCCATAAAGCTGTTACCTGCTGTGAGATTTGTATGGCTATTGTTGAGTATACTGGTACTGTGGCCAGGTAGATTTTGAGATTTGTATGGATATAGTGGAGTATATTAGTACTGTGGCCAGGTAGATTTTGAGATTTGTATGGATATAGTTGAGTAATCTAATACTCTGGCCAGGTAGATTTTGAGATTTTTTATTGATATAGTTCAGAATACTAGTACTCTGGCCAGGTAGATTTTACTCATGCCTGAAGACTAATAGAAGAGTGTAACTTAACCTGGTGAGTGTAGTGCAACCTGAGTCAGATTTTTAAGCTAGCATATGTTACTTAATGACACCTACAGTTAAAATGTAAATGGTCACTGAATTTTGTGGGTATCATTACACATGTAGGAATACATTGTACTGAAACATTTATCAAATGTCTTTCTTTTTACAAATCTTCTATTGTATGATCCTTTTGCAGCGAGAGGAAATAGTTTTGATTTTTTGAAATCAAACTTTCTTTTCAATAGTACAAAGTCAGAATGAGGTATCTTCAGAGTCGCACACTTTGGGGACCTTGACCATGGACATGGGATCTCCAGCTTTCACAGTGTCTGCTAATATGCCTCGTCAGCCAGAGATATCCATGGCCTATAGCTCAGGTCAAGTGGCCTTAAGGTCTTTGTATCCGGTCCCTGGAAGAGAAGCAACATGCGAAAACCCGTCACATGAATTGATGATGGCCGTAGTATGTGAAGAAAATGCTGAAGAAATCTTATGCAGGAAACAAGCTTCTGAGAAAAGTGAAACTAGAGGTAATCCTATGAATGTACAGTACTCCCTCAGTATAATGATATGTATGGGAGGCATGGAGTAGGCTTCCTTATAAGGAAACTGCCATATAATAAAGTATATTACATATAAGATTTGAATAATACATAATACAATGGGACCCATGACCATAGCTGCTTTGTAAAAGGTACAGTGTTATATTGTAGTACTTTATAGTGATGGAGTGCTGTAAAGTAGGGCATTTGATTTTCAGTTGATTACTATTGAAATGCTGGGTTACTGAACTTTAAGAAAATTAGTATTTCCATATACATAAGGCTGCAGAAGTTCAAAATGACTTTAAAATATGTATGTTGGTGGAAATTTTCTTGCATTACTCTTAGCTGAAAATCTGTCTGCAATTAAGGGTCATTAAAGAATGAAAATACTTTGCCACTAATTAACTTTCAAATAAAATCTGATAAGTATTTATACATTGATCACATTTGTGCTCATTGAAGATTATATATTTTTATTATCAAGCTCATAATGAAAAGGATATGTTTTTGAATGCATTTTTTTCTAGACTTGGTCATAAACCAGAAGGGCATACGGGATTATTATTTTGTCAAAGTGTTATAACTACTTTACCTTTAAGTTATTGTTTTTGGAGTATTGTCATAAAACTTGACACCTACATTTATCTCAAGGTTTAATTGGTCCAGTATGAACATTGTGACGCTAGAATATCCACTATGGCTGCTTCAGAGGCCATTTTGAAAATCTTGTTACTGCATCTGCTCTAGAATGGATGGTCAGATGAACAGAGGGTTTTCACTAAAAGACTTCTGATGATGTGACGATGGTCAAAATGAAAATGATGCTGTCAGATCTGAGGTCCAGTATGGCCACCACAGGAAATATCTTGATAATCTTCGGGGCCCCGAGTGGACTTAAGCGCTCTCCATTATGGATCACTGCCATCTCACATCAGTTTGTGTGGTTTCGAGTCTCAGATTCAGCCAATGTGTGTATGTGAGAAAGCTTGCCTGTAGCTTCTCGTGGGTCATTGGTTTCCTTTCCTGGGGTTTTCCCTGGTTCTTCCTCCACCATTAATGCTGGCCGCTATGTATAGCCCAGTGCGTGGTGAAAAATGGCTTTTAAACCCTACAACAGCAACAACTTGTTAATATTTCTATTGCTGCTTCTCCTGATGAAAGGTCACATTTACATGGGTTTTTCAACAGAAGACTTGTGGTGTCTTGCTGGTCTTTAAAAGGAAATGCTGCCACTTGCAGATTAAGGAAGGCCACAAAAGAATCCTTCTGGATAATTTTGCTGTTGCTGCTCCTGTGGAATGAATGTCCATATCAAGATTGGGTTTTCTTAACTAAAAGACTTCTTGTGTTGACTAGATGATCCAAACTGAAAATGGTGGCACTGAGACATCCAATTTGACCAGCACTGTGAAATATCCAGATAACCTTGTTATCAATCATTCTCCTGAATGAGTGGTTATATTAAGCATAGAACTTTGATTGAAAGATTTTGATATCTACATTGTGGTTGGTTTTAAATGGAAAATGGTGCAAGTCTTTAATACAATATGGCCACCAATGCAGTCATCCTAAAAATCTTGTTATTGCTACTCCTCAAGCATGGAAACTCATATCAGCATGGGGTTTTCACCAGAAGACAATATATTGTGTCTAGTTATTATTTAATAAAGATTGTGTGCATATTTGATGATACAGTATGGTCAGCACAGCATCATAAAAGTATTGCCATTATGGCAGCCAAATCAGGAAATCATACTAATGTAGGTTTTCACCAGAATACTAATAATGATACCTAGTTGTTTGTGAGCATAATGGTTCTGATCTGAACTCAAGTATGACCAACATGGCAGCCATCCTCAAATATTTTATTGTTACTCCTTCCTCATGGAAAGTCATATGAACATGGAAGTTTTCCCAAGAAGACTTTTTGTGGACATGCGATACGTTACCACATGGAAGACATTGAATATTGTTTCAATAAATCATTTGAATCAAATAGTCATTTGGATTTTTTTCAAAGTTTTTAATGGGGTCAAGTTTATCGTAAATTAAAATGCTACCAATTTTACATCCAAAATGGCTGTTTCATCAGCTAATTTGAAAATCTTATTTGCACAGGAATGGCAGGGTGGTGTTCAAGACTGCATTTAACAAAAAGAAATAGTCCTATCTAGAATTCCTGGCTATTCATTTTTCCAATCGAGTGGCAGTCCCTTTGAGGGACTCGTGTTTACATGTGGTGTTGGGCGAAAGTTTCACTGTGCCATGAGATGTCAACATTTTATTGATGTTATGATGCCATAAAGCTGTTACCTGCTGTGAGATTTGTATGGCTATTGTTGAGTATACTGGTACTGTGGCCAGGTAGATTTTGAGATTTGTATGGATATAGTGGAGTATATTAGTACTGTGGCCAGGTAGATTTTGAGATTTGTATGGATATAGTTGAGTAATCTAATACTCTGGCCAGGTAGATTTTGAGATTTTTTATTGATATAGTTCAGAATACTAGTACTCTGGCCAGGTAGATTTTACTCATGCCTGAAGACTAATAGAAGAGTGTAACTTAACCTGGTGAGTGTAGTGCAACCTGAGTCAGATTTTTAAGCTAGCATATGTTACTTAATGACACCTACAGTTAAAATGTAAATGGTCACTGAATTTTGTGGGTATCATTACACATGTAGGAATACATTGTACTGAAACATTTATCAAATGTCTTTCTTTTTACAAATCTTCTATTGTATGATCCTTTTGCAGCGAGAGGAAATAGTTTTGATTTTTTGAAATCAAACTTTCTTTTCAATAGTACAAAGTCAGAATGAGGTATCTTCAGAGTCGCACACTTTGGGGACCTTGACCATGGACATGGGATCTCCAGCTTTCACAGTGTCTGCTAATATGCCTCGTCAGCCAGAGATATCCATGGCCTATAGCTCAGGTCAAGTGGCCTTAAGGTCTTTGTATCCGGTCCCTGGAAGAGAAGCAACATGCGAAAACCCGTCACATGAATTGATGATGGCCGTAGTATGTGAAGAAAATGCTGAAGAAATCTTATGCAGGAAACAAGCTTCTGAGAAAAGTGAAACTAGAGGTAATCCTATGAATGTACAGTACTCCCTCAGTATAATGATATGTATGGGAGGCATGGAGTAGGCTTCCTTATAAGGAAACTGCCATATAATAAAGTATATTACATATAAGATTTGAATAATACATAATACAATGGGACCCATGACCATAGCTGCTTTGTAAAAGGTACAGTGTTATATTGTAGTACTTTATAGTGATGGAGTGCTGTAAAGTAGGGCATTTGATTTTCAGTTGATTACTATTGAAATGCTGGGTTACTGAACTTTAAGAAAATTAGTATTTCCATATACATAAGGCTGCAGAAGTTCAAAATGACTTTAAAATATGTATGTTGGTGGAAATTTTCTTGCATTACTCTTAGCTGAAAATCTGTCTGCAATTAAGGGTCATTAAAGAATGAAAATACTTTGCCACTAATTAACTTTCAAATAAAATCTGATAAGTATTTATACATTGATCACATTTGTGCTCATTGAAGATTATATATTTTTATTATCAAGCTCATAATGAAAAGGATATGTTTTTGAATGCATTTTTTTCTAGACTTGGTCATAAACCAGAAGGGCATACGGGATTATTATTTTGTCAAAGTGTTATAACTACTTTACCTTTAAGTTATTGTTTTTGGAGTATTGTCATAAAACTTGACACCTACATTTATCTCAAGGTTTAATTGGTCCAGTATGAACATTGTGACGCTAGAATATCCACTATGGCTGCTTCAGAGGCCATTTTGAAAATCTTGTTACTGCATCTGCTCTAGAATGGATGGTCAGATGAACAGAGGGTTTTCACTAAAAGACTTCTGATGATGTGACGATGGTCAAAATGAAAATGATGCTGTCAGATCTGAGGTCCAGTATGGCCACCACAGGAAATATCTTGATAATCTTCGGGGCCCCGAGTGGACTTAAGCGCTCTCCATTATGGATCACTGCCATCTCACATCAGTTTGTGTGGTTTCGAGTCTCAGATTCAGCCAATGTGTGTATGTGAGAAAGCTTGCCTGTAGCTTCTCGTGGGTCATTGGTTTCCTTTCCTGGGGTTTTCCCTGGTTCTTCCTCCACCATTAATGCTGGCCGCTATGTATAGCCCAGTGCGTGGTGAAAAATGGCTTTTAAACCCTACAACAGCAACAACTTGTTAATATTTCTATTGCTGCTTCTCCTGATGAAAGGTCACATTTACATGGGTTTTTCAACAGAAGACTTGTGGTGTCTTGCTGGTCTTTAAAAGGAAATGCTGCCACTTGCAGATTAAGGAAGGCCACAAAAGAATCCTTCTGGATAATTTTGCTGTTGCTGCTCCTGTGGAATGAATGTCCATATCAAGATTGGGTTTTCTTAACTAAAAGACTTCTTGTGTTGACTAGATGATCCAAACTGAAAATGGTGGCACTGAGACATCCAATTTGACCAGCACTGTGAAATATCCAGATAACCTTGTTATCAATCATTCTCCTGAATGAGTGGTTATATTAAGCATAGAACTTTGATTGAAAGATTTTGATATCTACATTGTGGTTGGTTTTAAATGGAAAATGGTGCAAGTCTTTAATACAATATGGCCACCAATGCAGTCATCCTAAAAATCTTGTTATTGCTACTCCTCAAGCATGGAAACTCATATCAGCATGGGGTTTTCACCAGAAGACAATATATTGTGTCTAGTTATTATTTAATAAAGATTGTGTGCATATTTGATGATACAGTATGGTCAGCACAGCATCATAAAAGTATTGCCATTATGGCAGCCAAATCAGGAAATCATACTAATGTAGGTTTTCACCAGAATACTAATAATGATACCTAGTTGTTTGTGAGCATAATGGTTCTGATCTGAACTCAAGTATGACCAACATGGCAGCCATCCTCAAATATTTTATTGTTACTCCTTCCTCATGGAAAGTCATATGAACATGGAAGTTTTCCCAAGAAGACTTTTTGTGGACATGCGATACGTTACCACATGGAAGGCATTGAATATTGTTTCAATAAATCATTTGAATCAAATAGTCATTTGGATTTTTTTCAAAGTTTTTAATGGGGTCAAGTTTATCGTAAATTAAAATGCTACCAATTTTACATCCAAAATGGCTGTTTCATCAGCTAATTTGAAAATCTTATTTGCACAGGAATGGCAGGGTGGTGTTCAACACTGCATTTAACAAAAAGAAATAGTCCTATCTAGAATTCCTGGCTATTCATTTTTCCAATAGAGTGGTAGTCCCTTTGAGGGACTCGTGTTTACATGTGGTGTTGGGCGAAAGTTTCACTGTGCCATGAGATGTCAACATTTTATTGATGTTATGATGCCATAAAGCTGTTACCTGCTGTGAGATTTGTATGGCTATTGTTGAGTATACTGGTACTGTGGCCAGGTAGATTTTGAGATTTGTATGGATATAGTGGAGTATATTAGTACTGTGGCCAGGTAGATTTTGAGATTTGTATGGATATAGTTGAGTAATCTAATACTCTGGCCAGGTAGATTTTGAGATTTTTTATTGATATAGTTCAGAATACTAGTACTCTGGCCAGGTAGATTTTACTCATGCCTGAAGACTAATAGAAGAGTGTAACTTAACCTGGTGAGTGTAGTGCAACCTGAGTCAGATTTTTAAGCTAGCATATGTTACTTAATGACACCTACAGTTAAAATGTAAATGGTCACTGAATTTTGTGGGTATCATTACACATGTAGGAATACATTGTACTGAAACATTTATCAAATGTCTTTCTTTTTACAAATCTTCTATTGTATGATCCTTTTGCAGCGAGAGGAAATAGTTTTGATTTTTTGAAATCAAACTTTCTTTTCAATAGTACAAAGTCAGAATGAGGTATCTTCAGAGTCGCACACTTTGGGGACCTTGACCATGGACATGGGATCTCCAGCTTTCACAGTGTCTGCTAATATGCCTCGTCAGCCAGAGATATCCATGGCCTATAGCTCAGGTCAAGTGGCCTTAAGGTCTTTGTATCCGGTCCCTGGAAGAGAAGCAACATGCGAAAACCCGTCACATGAATTGATGATGGCCGTAGTATGTGAAGAAAATGCTGAAGAAATCTTATGCAGGAAACAAGCTTCTGAGAAAAGTGAAACTAGAGGTAATCCTATGAATGTACAGTACTCCCTCAGTATAATGATATGTATGGGAGGCATGGAGTAGGCTTCCTTATAAGGAAACTGCCATATAATAAAGTATATTACATATAAGATTTGAATAATACATAATACAATGGGACCCATGACCATAGCTGCTTTGTAAAAGGTACAGTGTTATATTGTAGTACTTTATAGTGATGGAGTGCTGTAAAGTAGGGCATTTGATTTTCAGTTGATTACTATTGAAATGCTGGGTTACTGAACTTTAAGAAAATTAGTATTTCCATATACATAAGGCTGCAGAAGTTCAAAATGACTTTAAAATATGTATGTTGGTGGAAATTTTCTTGCATTACTCTTAGCTGAAAATCTGTCTGCAATTAAGGGTCATTAAAGAATGAAAATACTTTGCCACTAATTAACTTTCAAATAAAATCTGATAAGTATTTATACATTGATCACATTTGTGCTCATTGAAGATTATATATTTTTATTATCAAGCTCATAATGAAAAGGATATGTTTTTGAATGCATTTTTTTCTAGACTTGGTCATAAACCAGAAGGGCATACGGGATTATTATTTTGTCAAAGTGTTATAACTACTTTACCTTTAAGTTATTGTTTTTGGAGTATTGTCATAAAACTTGACACCTACATTTATCTCAAGGTTTAATTGGTCCAGTATGAACATTGTGACGCTAGAATATCCACTATGGCTGCTTCAGAGGCCATTTTGAAAATCTTGTTACTGCATCTGCTCTAGAATGGATGGTCAGATGAACAGAGGGTTTTCACTAAAAGACTTCTGATGATGTGACGATGGTCAAAATGAAAATGATGCTGTCAGATCTGAGGTCCAGTATGGCCACCACAGGAAATATCTTGATAATCTTCGGGGCCCCGAGTGGACTTAAGCGCTCTCCATTATGGATCACTGCCATCTCACATCAGTTTGTGTGGTTTCGAGTCTCAGATTCAGCCAATGTGTGTATGTGAGAAAGCTTGCCTGTAGCTTCTCGTGGGTCATTGGTTTCCTTTCCTGGGGTTTTCCCTGGTTCTTCCTCCACCATTAATGCTGGCCGCTATGTATAGCCCAGTGCGTGGTGAAAAATGGCTTTTAAACCCTACAACAGCAACAACTTGTTAATATTTCTATTGCTGCTTCTCCTGATGAAAGGTCACATTTACATGGGTTTTTCAACAGAAGACTTGTGGTGTCTTGCTGGTCTTTAAAAGGAAATGCTGCCACTTGCAGATTAAGGAAGGCCACAAAAGAATCCTTCTGGATAATTTTGCTGTTGCTCCTGTGGAATGAATGTCCATATCAAGATTGGGTTTTCTTAACTAAAAGACTTCTTGTGTTGACTAGATGATCCAAACTGAAAATGGTGGCACTGAGACATCCAATTTGACCAGCACTGTGAAATATCCAGATAACCTTGTTATTCAATCATTCTCCTGAATGAGTGGTTATATTAAGCATAGAACTTTGATTGAAAGATTTTGATATCTACATTGTGGTTGGTTTTTAAATGGAAAATGGTGCAAGTCTTTAATACAATATGGCCACCAATGCAGTCATCCTAAAAATCTTGTTATTGCTACTCCTCAAGCATGGAAACTCATATCAGCATGGGGTTTTCACAGAAGACAATATATTGTGTCTAGTTATTATTTAATAAAGATCTGTGTGCATATTTGATGATACAGTATGGTCAGCACAGCATCATAAAAGTATTGCCATTATGGCAGCCAAATCAGGAAATCATACTAATGTAGGTTTTCACCAGAATACTAATAATGGATACCTAGTTGTTTGTGAGCATAATGGTTCTGATCTGAACTCAAGTATGACCAACATGGCAGCCATCCTCAAATATTTTATTGTTACTCCTTCCTCATGGAAAGTCATATGAACATGGAAGTTTTCCCAAGAAGACTTTTGTGGACATGCGATACGTTACCACATGGAAGACATTGAATATTGTTTCAATAAATCATTTGAATCAAATAGTCATTGGATTTTTTTCAAAGTTTTTAATGGGGTCAAGTTTATCGTAAATTAAAATGCTACCAATTTTACATCCAAAATGGCTGTTTCATCAGCTAATTTGAAAATCTTATTTGCACAGGAATGGCAAGGGTGGTGTTCAACACTGCATTTAACAAAAAGAAATAGTCCTATCTAGAATTCCTGGCTATTCATTTTTCCAATAGAGTGGTAGTCCCTTTGAGGGACTCGTGTTTACATGTGGTGTTGGGCGAAAGTTTCACTGTGCCATGAGATGTCAACATTTTATTGATGCTATGATGCCATAAAGCTGTTACCTGCTGTGAGATTTGTATGGCTATTGTTGAGTATACTGGTACTGTGGCCAGGTAGATTTGAGATTTGTATGGATATAGTGGAGTAATATTAGTACTGTGGCCAGGTAGATTTTGAGATTTGTATGGATATAGTTGAGTAATCTAATACTCTGGCCAGGTAGATTTTGAGATTTTTTTATTGATATAGTTCAGAATACTAGTACTCTGGCCAGGTAGATTTTACTCATGCCTGAAGACTAATAGAAGAGTGTAACTTAACCTGGTGAGTGTAGTGCAACCTGAGTCAGATTTTTAAGCTAGCATATGTTACTTAATGACACCTACAGTTAAAATGTAAATGGTCACTGAATTTTGTGGGTATCATTACACATGTAGGAATACATTGTACTGAAACATTTATCAAATTGTCTTTCTTTTTACAAATCTTCTATTGTATGATCCTTTTGCAGCGAGAGGAAATAGTTTTGATTTTTTGAAATCAAACTTTCTTTTCAATAGTACAAGTCAGAATGAGGTATCTTCAGAGTCGCACACTTTGGGGGACCTTGACCATGGACATGGGATCTCCAGCTTTCACAGTGTCTGCTATATGCCTCGTCAGCCAGAGATATCCATGGCCTATAGCTCAGGTCAAGTGGCCTTAAGGTCTTTGTATCCGGTCCCTGGAAGAGAAGCAACATGCGAAAACCCGTCACATGAATTGATGATGGCCGTAGTATGTGAAGAAAATGCTGAAGAAATCTTATGCAGGAAACAAGCTTCTGAGAAAAGTGAAACTAGAGGTATCCTATGAATGTACAGTACTCCCTCAGTATAATGATATGTATGGGAGGCATGGAGTAGGCTTCCTTATAAGGAAACTGCCATATAATAAAGTATATTACATATAAGATTTGAATAATACATAATACAATGGGACCCATGACCATAGCTGCTTTTGTAAAAGGTACAGTGTTATATTGTAGTACTTTATAGTGATGGAGTGCTGTAAAGTAGGCATTTGATTTTCAGTTGATTACTATTGAAATGCTGGGTTACTGAACTTTAAGAAAATTAGTATTTTCCATATACATAAGGCTGCAGAAGTTCAAATGACTTTAAAATATGTATGTTGGTGGAAATTTTCTTGCATACTCTTAGCTGAA